>CM019825.1:29476966-30838746 GCA_009763385.1 Coix lacryma-jobi var. lacryma-jobi
CCACACTCATAGCATCTTCCAATCTTCTTCTTCTTTGGCTTAGTGATGCTCTTGCGTTGCTTCATCTTCTCTTCAAGGAAGCCAATGCCATTTCTATTTGTCTTCATCACGGTGTTCATGAGTAGCTCACTTTGAAGACATTGACCCTTGGTGAATTTCTTCAACCCGGTGGTGAGGTGCTCCTTCTCTTTCTTGAGCTTGTCATTTTCTTGTTGGAGCTCCAATTGAGATGGTGTCATTTTGTAGTCCCTCTCCATCTTCAATCTCTTGTTTTCTTCTTTTAGCATGTCTAGCTCAAGTGACATGCTATAGTCATCATCATGAGTTTCAATGACAACTTGCTTGGTGGTTGTAAGCTTCTCTAGATCAACCTTGAGCTTTGCATTCTCATTCTTGATCTTGACATAGTCATCATAGTGATCGGCCACAACCACTTTCTTGCCCTTGCCACTAGCTCTTTGCTCATCATGCTCACTAACCAAGTCCTCACAAGATGTTGCTATGTCACACTTAACAACATGGTTAAGAGCATCATTTGTTTCATGACAAAGCATATCATAAGCAACACTAAGTGTATCATGATCTACTTTGACTTGAGTGTACTTTTCTTTGAGCGAAGCAAAACTAGTGGTAAGATCACTATGCATCTTATCAAGTTTTTCATTTTTAGCTTTGAGCTCCTTGTTAGAGGACTTGAGCTCCTTGATAGATGATGACATAGTAGCAAGTTCATCTTTTAGCTCATCACTAGCATGTATAGCATGATCATACTTCTCAACAATAGATTCATTTTCATCAACAAGCTTTTCATTTTTAGCTCTAGTCTTTCTTATGATTTTAGAGTAGTTGTTTAACATTTAACAAGCTCATCATAAGAGGGTGCCTCAAATTCTCCATCACTATCACTATCACTATCACTAGAGTCATCATCGCTTTGTACCTTTCGATCACCTTTAGCCATGAGGCATAGGTGTGTAGATGATGATGGTGACGGTGGTGTGGTGGTATAGAGGAGCCAATGACTAGAGCGACCACCTTCTCTCCTCTCATCATCACTATCTTCATTTGATGAGCCACCAGAGGAGTCAATGTCAGTGAGCCAATCACCAACAATGTAAGCTTTACCACCTTTCTTGTGGTATTGCTTCTTCTTGCCATCCTTCTTCTTGTAGGGCTTCTCATTCTTCTCATCTTCACTTGATGAATCATATTTCTTGCCCTTGTTCTTGTTCTTGTAGTTGTCCTTCTTGGGCTTGGTACATTGATGAGCAAGATGGCCAAGCTCACCGCAATTGTAGCAATCCATTTCGGAGATTGACCTTCTCTTGCTACTTGTGAAGAACTTCTTCTTTCTTGAGTCAAGTTGACTCCATTCTTGTGAAGCTTCTTCAACATCTTAGTGGTCTTCCTCACCATGAGAGCGATGTTGGAATCATCCTCTTCATCACTTGAGCTCTCATGATGCACTTCAATAGCCTTGGACTTGCCCTTCTTGTCATGGCTAGCTTTGAAGGCCAAGTCCTTCTTCTTGTCGGTGGAAGAGCCACCACTTGGTGTGATGTGCATGTACATCTCATGCGCAATGATCTTTCCCAAGATTTGAGTTGGTGTAGCGGTGGAAAGATCGCCTTGATGTAGCACCGTCACAATGTGTCCATATTTATCAATTGGGAGGACACAGAGAATCTTCCTCACAACATCGGATGGTTGCATTTGTGTGAGGCCAAGACCATTGAGTTCTTCTACAAGAACATTCAAGCGTGAGTACATTTCATTTGCATTTTCATTAGCATGCATATCAAAGGAATGAAGCTTTTGCATAACTAAATGATAGTGCTCCTCACGCTCACTCTTGGTTCCCTCATGGAGAGCACAAATGTTATCTCATAGATCATGGGCATTCTTGTGGTTTCGGACGCGGTTACACACATCCTTGCAAATGCCTCTAAAAAGAATGTTTTTGGCTTTTGCATTCCATTTTTCATTCTCTTCCTCATGTGGCGTGAGGCTAGTGCCCTCCTTGGGTTTAGGGAACCCGGTTATGGCGGCTTCGCGGCATTTCACATCAACCGTTTCTAGGTACGACTCCATACAGATTTTCCAATATGGAAAGTCGTCTCCCTCGAACATGGGAGGTGGTCCATCACCTCCGGACATCTTAACTCTAGGCGGTTAAGCCTAAATCGAGAGCACGAGGCTCCGATACCAATTGAAAGGATCAAGATGCCCAAGAGGGGGGTGAATTGGGCTTTTCTAAAACTTTAACAAGAATTAAAACCTATTAAGCCCAATTAACCCCCTTGTGCCTAGAAGTGTATTCTCTCTATTCTACCGCACAAAAGACCAAGTCTATGCCACTCCTACTCTAAAAAGCAATTCAATAGTGAAGGAACAACAAGAATAATGCGGAATTGAATTGCTTGAAAGTAAATACGTAAGTAAGGGAGTAGAGATGACAAGACGATCTTTTTGCCGAGGTATCGAGGTGTCGACACACCCCCTAGTCCTCGTTGGAGCACCCGCGCAAGGGTATCGCTCCCCCTTGATCCGCGCAAGGATCAAGTGCTCACTACGAGCTGATTCTTCGCCACTCCGGCCCGGTGAATCGCTCGCTGCCGGTCACAACTTGGCTTGGGTCATCCACAATGCCTCCGGATGATCACTAAGCTCTCCGATCGCCACCAAGCCGTCTAGGTGATGTCGATCACTAAGAGTAACAATCTAGAACTCTCACTTGACTAAGACAAGGCCAAAGAGATAGATGGATGCACACTTGCTACTCAATTCTCACTAGGAGGTGTCTAATTCTCTCAATTAGCAAATCTCTCAACCTCACTAGGGCTCTTGCACTTTCTCACACTCACAATGTGTCTCTCAGCAGATGGAAGTGGCAAGAACACTCTAATGGATGAGGAGGAGGAGTATATATACTCCCCCAACCGGTCATCCAAACAGGGCTCACTGCGGGGGCATCGGACGCTCCGATGCTGGGCATCGGACGCGCCGATGACCTCGACCAACGGTTGACTGTACCCTCTTGTCAGACTGTTAAAGGGACATCGGACGCTGGGCAGCGTCTGATGCCACCACATCGGATTTACCCTCTCTGGAACCTCTCTGGATGGCCATCGGACGCTGGCCCTCAGCGTCCGATGCCAGCCTCCGATGCAACCTCCAGTTCACGCGCACGTGAACAGTGGCACGGGCGCGTCCGATGTGAACACATCGGCGCGTCCGATGCCACGCACCAGACTAAACCCTAGTCGGGGCCGATGCTCACCAGGCCAGCGTCTGATGCCCATTACAAGGGCAAACTCAACTCGGATCGCGATGCTGCCTTAACGACTTTTGATCCTCTCGACATAAGGCATCTCTCTGATCTACCTAGGGTTATGAAATAACAAGTGTGCACCACACCTACCTCAATAGATTCATCTAGGTCAAGCTACTGATTCACGCTCCCCTTTATAGTACGGCCAAAGGAAAAACAAAGACCCAAGACTACCTAAGTGTCCTTCAACACCGTATGACACTTAGCCTAGTCTACCACCGTCTTCGTCGTCTGTCCTTTGAAAACCGAAACGATATCCATCGCCGGGGGACATCAACTCCATATGCCCGTATCGTCGCCATTACCGTGACCTAACTCAATCCTGTTTCTGCAAAACACACGTTAGTCACAGTAATCTTGTGTTTCATCCAATCACCGAAACCACCTAGGGGCCAAGATGCGTTCACGGTGAAGGCTGTGGGAGGTGGTGGAGGCGGGGTACTCACTGGAGTTGTGGACACCGTGGGTAGATCCGGTGTCGGTCGGGTGAGAAAGTGGAGGGGAAGGCACCGGAGGCGAGGAAGATGTCGATGAGGCGGCGGTGGAATGAGGAAGATGAAGCAGGAGTGTGCGAGCGAAGCCGTCTCTACGTGCACGTGCAGGCGGTAGTATTGTCCTTATATTTAATATTTTTAATTAGTAACCAAACATTGGATGTAAAGAGACTAAATTCAAGAGATAAAACTAAACACCTCCTATACGATGGTGTGTGGGTTTGTGCTGAATTAACGGGCTTTTAGATAACCACTAAATAAAAGCTCATATCAAAGTTTTTCTTTTTCCTTTTTTCTAATATCTTTTGACAAATCAACACATAATCTATTTCTATATATATCTACAATAGCATATTTATCTGCGATTGCATAAAGCCACATCAATCTTTGTTATCCTTTATTGATCTCCATGAATTTATAATTAAATTCCTTGCTACACCAAAAGACATCTAATTTTAAACAATGACCGGGGCTCATTGGGCTCTCTAGGCTCATGTCACGGTTCCGTGACGAATCAGACAAATAGCTTGAGAATTGAAGATTTAGGGACAAGCAAAAATAAAGACGAAGAACATAAATATAATTCATTGAGGTTTTCAAGTTTCAGTTCTTTGTTACAAGATTATACACCAGCCTGATTCCTACCATAACACCATCTACTCGCACCATTACGACTTAGATGCCAAGAAATAGACATATATAATCAGGCTGGATTAGATGCCTGATTATACACCAGCCTGATTATAGGGGTTGTTTGGTTCCTTGCCACACTTCACCTTAGGCAAGTTTGACCAAGTTAGCAAGTGTTTGGTTGACAACTAAACTTAGGCATGATTATTTTGGGCTCCACATGTCATAGAGTACAAAAATGTGATAAGATTCCTTTAGGCATGACAAAGTGTGACAACCAATTTGCTTGCCACACTTCTTATGGCTTGTCACACTTACCTAAGGTTAGTTGTGGTAGAGTATGGCCAGCAACGAAACATCTCCATAGACATAATGCATGAGTCGTTAACACATCTAATGCCAAGAGAACCTTTTCTTCTAGTATTATTTATCTTGCATTGCCACAGATCATTAATTACATCCGGAACACATGATGTGGATACAAGAGGCCAATGGAAACTGGCTAAAGGCACAGTGACTCCCCACAGCCTACCATTCATCCAAATAATGTTTTAATTTAGGGATGTTACTCAAAAAGCAGTTATTACAAAGGAAGGGTGTACTCCCTCCGTTCCAGAATAAGTGTCGTTCTCGTTTTCCGAGAAAACACTACCATTAATTATATATTAAATATATAATATTTATATTAAGTGATTAATATCATCGGAAAGATCTTTAAGTCTAGTTTTTTTAAAAAATATATTTGGAGATATAAATATTGGATATATTTTTTACAAATTGAGTCAAACTTATGGCACGAAAACCCAAAACAACACTTATTTTGAAACGGAAGGAGTAGGTCCGTAACGCATGCAGGACAGCAGGCGGGAAAACAAATAGTGCATGTAGGTCCTATGCTACATCCAGAATACCGCATGAGAAAACATGCTGCAATTCTTGGATACTGCAATAGGATCTCGTATTCTCGTGGTTACTCTCCTTTCTGATCATACTTGAGGCCAAACAAGGTGACATGGATCAGAGCCATCAGGATCAGAGAGCCAACATGAAACCCTCCAAAATTATCACGCGAGAATGGATAGAATCACAAAAACAAAATTTGCATGCTTTGGTTATTGTAAAATGAGGCAACATTGAAGAGAGCAAAAGAGCATGACATTGTATTTGTAGCAGACTAACATGCATGCTCCAAAAACATTGTTATCTTGCTCAACTGACATAGCAAGATAACATTTTCCATGCTTCAAATTTTCAAGGAGAATCAAGCCACCACATGCCTAGAATCTAAGTGCTCAAACTGACATAGCAAGACAACATTTTCCATGCTTCAAATTTTCAAGGAGAATCAAGCCACCACATGCCTAGAATCTAAGAAAAAAAGTGTTTGTGGGTTTTAAGGAAATAAGGCAGCTCTGATTCATAAGTTCTTCATCTTAACACCAACTCAGCAGAGAACATATAATAAACATAAACAGAGCAAGACTAATCACTCAGTTGCAGAAACCTCCTGTCCTGCCATTGCCTCATCGCCTTCAGCAGGCCTGTCCATCTTGACACCAACATCCTCCTTGGCATAGTCACCATGGACCTGGAAATCAGAGGGCATTAGCTCAAAAGGCCACACTGACTAAACTACATGAAAAGACAAAAACTTCACTTCAAGTAGTTACCTCCATGAGCTTTCCAATGTCAAACTTTGGTGCTTTCAGGATCTTCACCTTGCGGATGAAGACATTCTGCAAGGGGAATATGCTAGAGGTGGCTTTCTCAATTTCCTTTCCAATGACTTCAGGGATGAACTTGGACACCAACTCTTTCAGATCACAAGTTGAAGCTTGGTTGCTCATGATTTCGGTCATCTTCCGACGAATCTGCAAACAGAAATGGAGTTAATATGACAAGACAACGGACAAGCTAAGAGAGATTCGGACAAGCTAAGAGAGATTCAAGCCTCTTTGAAACATGAGATATCTCCAGAACTGTTACCTGTCTGATTTGGCTTGCTTGAGCATAGCAAGTGCGCTTCACTTGATTGGGCCGCCTCTTAGTGAACCCAATGCAGAACAGCCGCAGCATGTAGTTATCAGTGGTCTTGACATCAACATGTGCCTCAATAAGCGTCTGCCATTTCTTCACCAGCGAACGGAGCTTGTCCGTGGTGAAAGACATACCCTAACAAGATGACAAGATTGTTAGACATAACATAAAACGTAGGCCTCTAATAATGTGAAAAGAACTAGAGATCATTACCCAGAAGTTGGTAAGAACATTTCTCCCTTGTACATCTTCCGCACGAAGTCTGATCTTCCTGTACGCCTGGTCTTCATCACTCTGAAGATCAGCCAAGGAGACCTCAAATACTCTGTGCTTTAAACCCTCAGAGACAATCTGAAAATAAACAAAGAAATTGAGATAAAGGTAGTTTGAAATCACAAAAAAGGGATAAAATAGACTTTTTCCACTACAGAGATAAAATAGACTTTGAATTGATTAATTGATCAATAAATAAAGCTACAAGGAACCAAAAGAGTCCTCGAAGATTACTGATCCTCAGCTCAAATCTAGTACACATTCCAATATACGGTCCAACAAATGATCTATATCTTAGAAAGTCAGCACAAAACATTTTTAAAGCTCCTTGATTGTATACCGGAATAGCAATACATAGAGAAAAAGAACAAATAGTGCATAATCTTGGGGCTTCCAACTTATACATGAAACAAATAACAAATGTGACAGCCTACAAAGGTCTCTTGCAGAGCAAATTCTACACAGACAAGATCTGAGTGAAATAGTTGCTACTGTAAATCAGGAACAATGTTTCCCCTACTGCAGATTCTACACAGCTAGGGAAGGCTGCTACAACACATAGAAGCACCCTGGACATTAGCCCCAAATTCTCTCATCAATCTTCCCCCTATTTCAAAGTTCTAAATATGGTGGAAAATCTTACATACTTGGGCATAGTGTGATGTGCTTAAAGCTGAGAAATAAGTTTTGTTTATATACAATACAAAGTCATCCCTATTGCAATCTAAATAGATTATACCGACTTATGAGTTGCACTTGTGGTGCGTTTGCAAACTAAGCAAATGCCCTCTATAATTTTCAGAGCTCTGAAAATAGATACGTGTTCTGCATGACAGGGTTCCAATAAGGTAGGTTGGTCTCCTGTTAGTTCAGCATAGCGCAATTAAGACTTCAACTTACCTACAAACAGTCTGCATGATGTGATGCAGCCTGAAGAAAACTCAAGATGAAAAATCAAAATTCAAAAAAGGATTACAAATTTCTTTCTTCATCACTCTCTCAACCACTGAGTACAGATGAGTTTTACAGAAAGCATCACAAACACTTATCAAATTCAATGGCCCTTTTTGCAGCGGATTGATAGTTCCAGTTCAGTCTCTACCTACATTTGCAAGACCAAACCTGCAAAGATGGATTGACCGGCTCCGTGGAGGGCACGGCTGGTTTTCTAGTAATACACGAAAGGGAACAGTACGATACCCAAACACAGCGAGAAGGAGAGAACATGCATACCTTGGTGCCCTGTGTCCTGGACACTAGGGTCTTGCCGATGTTGCGCACGCTGAAGACCGACGGAGCCTTGATATCATACCAGTCCTTTTTGCTGAACGGATCCACGCTGCAATGCAAGAAAACGGGTCAGCGCAGGCCAGAGGAGGCTAAAGAATCAACGGTTTCCCCGATCCGCAGAACGGAAGAGGATGAGGAAGGGGGCGAGATAACTCACGTCTTCTTCTTGCCTCCCTTCTTGCCCTTGGAGATACGCTTATTCTTGCCAACCGCCATTGCTGCTGCGAGAGCTCGTCGCTGCGTCCGTGCGGCGGCGAGGGGGGCGGCGCGGCGTCGAGAGGAGGCGCGGCTGGTTGCTGGAGGAGAATGAGCTACGGTTAGGGCTAAGCTGCTGCCGCTGTTTTGTTCCTGCCGTGACGAATCTCGGACGTGCGCTATGATCCGACGGACGAGGACAGTCGCCGGGTAAGATGGGCCTGAGGCCTCTATTCTGGCCCATGAGGGAGTAGCCCACAGCTCACGTGCTCACTCCCTCGTGGGAAATATGCGTTGTTTCAGATCTATTATATATTGTATTTATTTTTTATTTTCTTTTGTTGAAGATTATATTTAATATTACTATATTGGAGTTACTGCAATTTGCAACAAACAACACAATTTTTCTATAAAAAATGCATTAATTTCCACCAACATCTCTTCCACCTAATTATTTATTAATTCATATGCACTTATATTCTTTTTTTTGAATTTTTCATATATATATATACACACACACGAGGTAGAGTGGGGAGTTCTCTCTCATGTCTTTCTCTCTATTTTCTTTTAAAAAAGAGTGCCACGTTGAAATTGAAATAGGTACCATTGGATTAATCTAGGATTGACAACTAAAACACTATGCTAATAATGTCTTTGTTGTAGATTATAACTCGTTATATCTTTATTGGGTAAGATACTACAATTATAATTATTAATTGTCTCGAACTCACGAGCTGTGCGAGTTAGATAGCATACAAACCAACATATAATTAATTCTAAAGGGTATTACAATAAATTATACAAGATATAAATCTTGCTGCAACGCAGGGTATGTTTTCTAGTGATACTAAATAGACATCTTTAAATTAACCACCTCATATATTTGCTTGATAAATCTATTTAGAAACGTAAATATCAATACTATTTTTTTAAAAAAAGAATACTTTCAAACTTGAAATTAGTTGACTCCTTATAGTGGAGATGTGTGCTTATTTAAGAGAAAGGAGTAAGTAAGTGAGAGGAAAAAAACAAAGCTCCGGAATGAAACTATGCTTGTCGAATTCGACATGAAACCTGACAAGACTATGTCTAAATAGTAGTGAAGCCTTTTCTTGAGCTTCATAAACAACTCTTCCGATAGAGCTAGTGCTGTTCTGATGAATCACTTGGCAAACCTCTCCAACAGTAGATGGAAATGATAATATATATAATAATACCCTTATTTATAGATGAGCAACGGGCCGGACTGAGTCGGTCCGGTCTGATGGAGACCGGGCCTAGAAGCCTGTCGTGCCCTACGGGCCATGCCTATCGGTCCCAGGCACAGTCCGATCGAAGGTCGGGCCGACCTGAAGGTCCGCTAGGGCTGCCGGGTTGCCCCGCTGTGCTGAGGGTCAGGCCCAGGCACGGCCCTAGGGACGGGTTGGGCTGGCCTAGGCCCATCAGCTATCAGGGCGGGCCGTGCTTGGGTTGGGCTAAAAAAACGGGCCATAAGCCAGGCCACCGTGCCTCAGGCCTTATGCCCATGTATGGTACAGAAAGTTGGGGAGAGGTACTTGGCCGGTCCAACGAGGAACGTCGCTCAATGGTCACGGAGCTAAGACTGTCCGCACCGGTTACGATATACTATCCGCTACGACATCTTGGAGGACAATTTTAGTGTCAAACGGCCCGCAACGCGTTCCGCTGTGCGGTCCGCCACCCTGTCCGGTCCGGTATATGGAGCAGACTCCCGTTTTAACGCTATCTAGCTTGCTGGCCCACCTCCTCTCGCTCCTGCAATGACCCCCGCCCAAATCCCCGTTCGAAAGCATGCACAACTCTGACACCAACGACGACCCCCACTATTTTAACGAAATAAAAAAGTTATAACTCATAAACAAAAACTCAAATTAAATTCCGATTATGTTATTGAATTTGTTTCAATAAATCCTTCAAAACAAGATCTCATATGAATATATTTAGATAAAATTTATTTCTAAATATGTGGGTCTCACTGTTGGTAGTTGATATAGAGTAGAAAATATAGAGAATGATGAGTGTGGAAGAAGTCTGTATAGAGGAGAGAATCTTAATAACGAGAATGTACCCTAGATAGACTTTGCGGGAAAAGAATAGCGCACGGGAGGGAGGCACTGTCGGAGCGAGCCGCTGCGGCTGCGGGACAGAAGGCCCAAAACGCAGCTATTGCTCGCGAACCTGGGGTGCGAAACGGCCCAACTCCGCAGGGGGCGTGCGGGACGAAAAAAAAAATATTGTCTCTTAAAAAACAAAGACAAAGTAGTGTCTCGTTGAGTCGGTGTATAGCACTGCCCGAAAAAAGCGGCAGCTGCCATCTGTCAATCTCCTCCGCGATGCCTCGCCGTGGTGGACCCCGGGCACCGCCGTCGTCCGCTGCCGCACCGCCGTCGTCCGCTGCCGCACCGCCGTCGTCCGCTGCTGATTCCATACCGCCGACGTCCAAGGAAGCCCCACCGGAAACCCTACTCCGGAAGCCCACCTCATCGCGGTCCAATCAAGTGCGGCGAAATCCACCTCGTGGAGCATGCGCATCGGCTGCCCCACAGTCGTCGGAGGAAGCTCCACCGCCGACGTCCAAGGAAGCCCCACCGGAAACCCTACTCCGGGCGCCCACCTCATCGCGGTCCAATCAAGTGCGGCGAAATCCACCTCGTGGAGCATGCGCATCGGCTGCCCCACAGTCGTCGGAGGAAGCCCCGCCGCCGACGTCCAAGGAAGCCCCACCGCCGACCTCCAAGATCACCCTACTCCGGGCGCCGACATCACCGAGGCCCGATCCAGTGCGGCGAAATCCACCACGGAGAGCTTCAGGTACAAAAAGCTCCGGGGCGCATGCTGATGCTGAGGATCACCAGAAACCTAAGTTTCCGTCTGCTATGCCTACTACCGTGCCACTCGAGATCGCGCTATCCGCTGCTGTGCGGCCGAAGATAAGGTTCGTGGCACGCTATGGAGAAGAGACCCCACACGCTATGGCGAAGATGCCCGATCCACAACTTCGCTCATCCACGACGACATCTGTTGTAGTGGATCATGATGACAAACACCAGCTTCGTATCAAGTCCCTTACAGTAAGTCCTCAAGCTCTGACTCTGCTTTGTTTGTTTGTCTCTATATTTAATTTAATGTAACTAACTCTGACTCTGCTCTTTTGCTTTGCTCTATTGTTTATGTCTGTAGTTCAAGGGCATTGGTGGGAGAGCGGGGTCTGGGTCTAATGCAAAGGAATTAGCCCTTATCTATGATGAGGAGATGACGCTTCACAAGCCCCCGGATTACTTAACCCCAGTACAACTTAAACTAGAGAAGGAAAAGCCAGAACGGCTGACATGTATAATGGATAAAATAATCGAAGAAAAGCTTCAAAACAGGTAATTTGGCATTGTGTATCTTGTCATCTTTCTGTTGAATTATCTGGAGATGCACTTGTGCTGGGGCTGGGCTCCTGTTGGCCTCAGGTCTATGTGCTGGTCTCTTGTTGGCCTCAGCTGTATGTGCAAAGAAAGTATGCTGTGCATGCTTTGTTGGGGGGGGGGGGGGGGGGGGGGGGGGGGGCTTGGTGCAGGTGTGTGGCTTTAGGAGGGGAAGCTGTCATTGCTCATTGCTTGCTTTTGATCTGACTAGCATGTAGAAATAACACCAGAAGGGCCCCTCGACCTTCGCCTGTCCTGCACTTCTCTTTCAGGTTTTCACAACAATGTGAAACAAACGAGTTTGTAGAACTATAGTCTTTATAATCAAGTATGGTCTGAATTTCCTTATTAAGCACCCCAAAAATCTAGCAATCTTAGCTTCCTGTATTACTTCTAACCAGTGGCAGAGCTAGAATTTTGATGTAGGGTATTCCAAGTATAAAAACTTTTGCAATCTAATTATGCAATATATTGAACCATACTCCCCCGTCCCTGAATATATAATTTTCATTTTTTCTGTCTTAATTTGATTACATTTATAAAAATGTACCATCGTTTGTATCTTTAAATAAAATTATTATTGTGAAAATAGATTCATATTAATTCTGTACTACAAAATTATTATTTTCTTGCATAAAATTAGCCAAAGTTTTCTGGGGAAGAATGACAGTTACTCAGGACGGAGTAAGTCCACAACCATAATCTTTCATCCATCAATCAAGTATTAAATTAGAGGACAAAAGACATCCTGAGTCTAGAGAAATAGAGGATAGATTTGGGGCAGTTCACCTCTAGCTCCTTCCAAGCTTCGGCCTTCAGCGCCGCCAACCGCCCAACCGAGCAGAGCTTGGGGCCATCAGGAGAGGGTGCTGCTAGTGCGCCAGCCCAGAGGAGCTTGGGAGCATCGGCCGCCATTCCCACTGCAGCTGCGGTGTTCGCAGTGCGCCGGAGCCTGGATGAGGGTGAGGCCGGGAGGCGAGAGGGTTCGCTACTGGTGCTGCAATGTTCGCCATTGGCCGCCGGAGAAGCGGAGTGCAGGGATAGGACTCGAGAGGAGTTCTGCCTTTTCTGTGACATCATGGGCTTCTAGATGGACCAAGCTTGCAACTTTTACAACAGCTACATATACATATAATATGTATTTGTTTTTGTCTCAAAAAATTTGGGTATTCCATGGAATAAAGGTGCATACCCCTGCCACCGCCCATGCTTCTAACCCACAATGTAGCATACCAATTTACAATTCCTTGTAACAATCTTACAACGCTTTACCTTTTTTGAGGCAATTGTAGTTTATTTAATAAATCACGAGAGTAATATAATGGTATGAAATGGGCTCTCATAACTCTCTTCATACCCTCCCAAATAGTAGTCACATCTTTATTAGTATGACAATATTTTTGCCACCAGATAGATGCAAAATCAGTAAGCTCACTAGTAGCAGCAAGTTCTTTTTTCATGGTCTATGTCCATTTCCCAAGTTAGACATGCATCCAGATCATATCTACCAGCAAAAGGATTAAAATTTTATTTTCAGTAGATGATCATCATGGTCTTGTACCTCTCGTTGTGGTTGTGTCTCGTACCTTGTCGGCAGCGGTGTAGGTGCCAATGCTCATGGTCACTGCTGGTATTGACGCCGTCATTTAGTTTGGTATCTGCAGTGTAGTTATCAGCAGCAACAGTAGCGTGAGATGTGGTGGCAGATGATAATCTTGCTTGTTCATGCTGCACTAAGCAAGCATCGAGGGCTGTGATGTGGTGTTGGTATTGTTCAAGGTTTCTCTGGTCTTGTTCACCACTGTTGTGTTGTTCTGAGTGTGTTCATTCAACAAACATGCAAGGTAATCCCTGGTTGCATGTGTCCTTGGTGTGATAGGTCATTCCTGTCAACTTCTTGCCTTGCAAAGCTGTCAATATTAGCAGAAAGGGAGGGGGGAGGGGGATTATATGTCCCTATTAACTACCTAGACGTGGAAACTCAAAGGTGCTTACTCTCAAACTTTTACCAAGGCCTTACAAGTTCCCAAACTAGCAGGTGGTGCAGTGAGCAGCTGGGTTAGCTTCCCATGATCTGCAAGGTTGAGTTCAGCGAGTGCTAGTCTACGGTACCTGTGTGACCAGTAGAGAGTGGAGCTAGGACAGATTTGTTTATTTAGAAATGATTAGGCAAAATTAAATCAGTAAATGCAAAGTTCAAAATCTGCTCAGAGTCCTTGTCAAGATTGCTGGCCCTAGAGTAGGCTAAAAACTACTCCCTCCGTCCAGAATAGAAGTCGTTTTAGATTTGGACACGGGAATTAAGGAGATGCAAAAAGGTGTTGTGCACAGAAAACAAGATGGAGAGAGATAGAGAGAAATAGAGATAGAGGTGTATTGTGAAAAGAAAAAGGTGTATTGGGAGAAGAGAAAGGTGCATTGGGAAGTGAGAGTGACATGTATTTTGGGACAAAATTTGAATCCTAGAATGACTTCTATACATGCCTAAAAGATAAGGGATGACAAAATGCTGCAACAGACCACAAAGCAATTAGCATTTCTGAGTTTTTTTTTCAAAAAAAGTGCAGTTTCCCTTTATCAAAGCAAAGTTATCACGAGCTATATAGATAGCTCAGTTTGGCAGTTTACCGAAAGAAAAAAGAAAATGCAAACCCAATTTGTACTAAAGAGATACTAACAAATATCTTTCTTTTGCAGATTTGATCTCTTCAAACCCGATGAAGCTGCAACAAATTGTTTGGTGGCTGTTCATGGAGTTGAGCATGTAAAAGCTATCGAATCACTTTGGTCCATAAGTGAAGAGGATAGAAAGGCATTGGCGAATGCAGCTGATGATGTCTACTACTGCAAAGGCTCAAGCAGAGCTGCATTTTTAGCAGCAGGAGGCGCGATAAAGGTGAATTTTGCTATTCAAGTATATGTTAATATCAATGTTTGAAACTAATACTGCTGTGTAGGCGAGCACACTGGTGGTCGAAGGGATATACAAACTCTCATTTGCTGTCGTTCGGCCCCCGGGCCATCATGCTGGGAAAAAAGGCCCAAGTGGTTTCTGCTTATTGAATAACATTGCTGTTGCTGCAATGCATATGCTGAAAAAATATGTGAGTCTATCTTATTTCAATGCATTGTAACTAGCTTTTATCCTGTCTATATTTTCTAATTGTTTTGTATTAAATAGGAAATGAAAAAAAATTGTGATACTGGATTTTGATATCCACCACGGCAATGGAACACAAGAAATATTTTATGATGAGAATAGAGTTTTATTTATATCTATACACAGGTATTTTACCATTGCATTAGTACTTCATTGCACACCATTGCATACGATGTGTTTTAATTTTGCATTTTGCAGATATACTGGTGATTTGTCATTTTATCCATACACAACTGATGGTCAGTTGGGCAACGTTGGCATTGGACCTGGTAAAGGTTTTAATGTTAATTGTTGTTTACTCTGTGGTGCTGGGGATGCAGACTATTTCGCCATCTTGGAGGATATAGTGATACCGTTGATTGAAAACTTTGGTCCAGATATAATTTTGATCTCAGCAGGCTTTGATGCAGGTAAGTTTGGAACTGACTTTGCTGCCTTTATGTGTGTGTGTGTGTGTGTGTGTGTGATTCTAGCAAGTACTTTCATGGGCTTAGATATTGCTATTTTAGTCACAACTCACGAGAATGCTTTGTTTTCTCTTTTGGCAGCCGCTGGGGACACAGTTGGAGATTGTGAAGTGACCCCCAATGGATATGCCACAATACTTGAGATGGTTAGATTGTCTAATCTATTGTGCCTCTTTGTTTTTATTATTTGTGCTTTTCTCACATTTTTGTTTGTCTATCTAGTTGATGAGGTTAGGTTCTCTTGTGCTGATTCTAGAGGGCGGCTACAACTTCGATGTTTTGGCTGAATGTGCTTCGGCATGTATCAAGGTGCTTTCAGGTGATAAGAGTTGTGTTGTCTTTAAAAGAACAGCTCGCCCATTGCGTTCTACAGTTCAAATGATAAAAGAGGTATATTTTGTTGTTATTGTTTGAACATTCCTTTTTAAGGATAGGCATGAAATTCGTTGTCAACTTTTCTTTTAGGAGTAAATTCTAGGAAGAAAAAGCACATATTTCTTAACTGTTCATAAAGATGATAGTTTCTGTAGATATTTGCTTTAAAAAACAAGGACATGATGAGAACAAGACTAAAAGCTAACAGTGCGTGACATAATTTGATTGATGTATGATCAGTACAATTAGTAATAATGGCAACAACAATATGGATTTTAGCTGTTTGGGTCCTTGCACCCTTTTACATTTCCTGTCTGTTTATTATCTTGTCCATCAGTGAAAGCATCTATAGGGTTTTATTTAATTATGGATCATCAAACTGTATTTCTTCATAAATTCATTTAGATCTTCAACCTTCAAAATGTGCAAGTTTTTCTATATGTATTACTTTTGGCAAACTCTCTCTTAAAGTGTAATCTGTAATCAACATCTTCACGAAATTACATCAAAGTAGTTCACTATTAAGCAATCAGGTGAATGCTGACTTCATGAATTTTAGATAATTTAACAGAAGTTTTTAAAAACGGCATGTGAAGCCAAGCATGTGGATGATCTTAGGAGTAACTTTACATGTACATTATTGTGACAACCTCACCATAGCAAGGAGTTCGGGGAATTAAAGGAGGGGCTATAACACAGAGAGAGATTTAGATTACAGGGTAGGGCCTAGTTCTATTCTTTTTCCTTGTTCTCTCCAACGATTTACACGCACAGTACATATAGCATAGGAAGCAGCCAGCAGTAGCACCTACACCACCCATTCCAATGCCAGATAACGACTACTGGGCCTTCTAGCTCGCTTGGGCCGAGCCTCTTCTGCTGGTATCAGGTTACACCCAGTTACTGCTGTCTCCCGTACTCTGCTCTCGACCCCCCCCCCCCCCCCCCCCCTCCCCCCCTCCCCCCCCCCACTCCCCCTAGTCATGGCTTCCTCCCAAGCCGAGGCATCAGGGAAACGATGCATCGCTTCATTGAGATCCTCCCAGGTTGCCAGCGACTTCTCTTGGCGTGACCATTTTACCAGCATTTGAGTTGCTGTAGAGCTTCCCTTGAGGTATGGCCGTTGTTGTAGAATTATCTTCGGTACAGAAGGCGGAGTCTCCTCGCTTGGTAGTTCCGGAAGACCACGATGCAATGATTCAGTAGAGCTGGCTTCGGTTGGAACACATGAACAACATGATGTATTTTGCTCGAGGCCAGAAGATCCAGCCTGTATGCCACCTTGCCCACAGTGGCCAACACCTGAAATGGACCAAAATATCTGAAAGCAAGTTTGTGGTTAGCTCTGTTAGACACGGAGGTCTGCACATAGGGCTGTAGCTTGAGATAAACTTGATCCCCAATATTGAAAGCCGTCTCTGAACGTTTCTTATCAGCTTGCAGTTTCATACGTTTCGAGGCGTGCTCCAGATGCTGCCACAATAGCTTTGTCTTCAGCTTGTGTTCCTTAGGCCAATCAGCTAGCTCTGGCACAGAAAAAGCACTAGCATCAGTCAAACCAAAGTGCCGGGGGCTTCAAAAGGGGGGAAAACCTAGACTGGAATGTGGTGTCGTATTGTACCTAAATTCTAGCAACGACTGTTAGCTGCTGTACCAGCAGCCCAGGGTGAGCAGACCCTGCTCACCTTCCCTCTCCCTCTCCCTTGAACCAAGGTGGAAGAAGAGCCTTGAGCTCTCTGAACACACACAAACACACACTGCAATTTCAGTTTCAGCGTTGGCTGAAACTGAGAGCTGCTGCTGCTTCACTATGTGGTGGCCAAAAATGAACTACCTTCTCTATTGCATTAGGTACATATATATAGGTCTGCATAGTCGGTTCTGCTGCCCAACTTGCATCTCCTAGTAGCTGTGTAGCAGCTGTATACAAGCAAATACTAACTTGCCTACTTCTACCTCTACCTGGCTGGTAAATACTAACAGCAAAATCTAAATTGACTACTGCTACTACTAGCTGTCCTTATCTCATATCCTAAGAAACTTAAGGACTAAGCTATACTACTTGGTGTACAAGGAACCAGCAGCAGATTACTCAACAATTCTTCCCCTAATCCTGCTGCTAGCCCTTAACCTCAGCCATGCCAATCATCTGCCTCAGCTCCAGGAACCTGAGACGCCCGAGTGACTTGGTGAGAATGTCAGCGAGCTGCCGACCGGTTTCGACGAACTCGATGACAAGCTGTCCTCCATCGACGCAATCCCGAAGGAAATGGAACTTCACGTCGATGTGCTTGCTCCTGTCGTGGAGGACGGGGTTCTTTGCCAGCGCAATCGCCGGCTGGTTGTCCACCTTGAGTGCCGGCGGCTGAGCTTGAACTCCGGTGAGCTCTGTCAGCAACCGGCGCAGCCAGACCACCTGGCACGCCGCAGTGGCTGCTGCCACATACTCTGCCTCGCACGTAGACAGAGCAACCATCTTCTGCTTCAGCGACTGCCAGGCGATCGGCGCACCGCCGAGGAAGACAAGCACACCAGAAGTGCTCCGCCTCCCGTCCACATCGCCCGCCATGTCCGCGTCGCTGAACGCTGTGATCCCCGGCGCACCCTCCTTGGTCTTGGGCGGAGCCTCGCTGAACACCGTCAGCTGTAGGCTGCCGTGCTTGGGGAAGACGATCCCCAACTCCATCGAGCCCTGGACATAGCGAAGCAACCGCTTGACCGCCGTCCAGTGATCCTCCCTTGGATCCTCCATGAATCTGCTCACGTAGCCCACCGCGAACGCTATGTCCGGTCGCGTGTGCGTGAGCCAGCGCAGCCCGCCGACGATACTCCGGTAGAGCGTAGCATCCACCTTCGCCGCCGTGCTCTCCTTGGAGAGCTTGATGCGCTCCTCCATTGGCGTGGCCACAGCCTTGCAGCCCGCCATGCCTGCTCGCTCCAGCAGCTTCTGCGCGTAGGCGCGCTGCCCGAGCTTGATGGCGTCCGCCCCTGCTTCATCTGATGCCGATGCCGAGGTAGTAGGATAGCGCTCCCAGGTCGCTCATCCTGAACCTGGCGGCCATCTCTTCCTTGAAGCCGGCGATGTCCTGTGCACGCGCGCCGGTGACGATGAGGTCATCCACGTACACCCGACGATGAGATGCTCCTTCCCCCGTCGGCGGGTGTACAGGGCGTGCTCCGTGGCACACCGCGTGAAGCCGAGCTCCGCCATGGTGGCGTCGAGCTTCACGTTCCACGCTCGCGGGGCCTGGCGTAGCCCGTAGAGCGCCTTCCTTAGCCGCAACACCTTGTGCTCCGCTCCCTTGACGACGAAGCCGGCGGCTGCTTGACGAAGACTGTCTCCGCCAAGTCGCCGTTGAGGAAGGCAGACTTGACGTCGAGGTGATGGACCTGCCAGTCCTTGGCCGCTGCAAGCGCGAGGAGGAGCCGCACCGACTCCATGCGCGCCACTGGCGCGAAGACCTCCTCGAAGTCGACCCCTTCACGCTGTACGTACCCACGGGCAACGAGCCTCGCTTTGTGCTTCACCACGCGCCGCGCTCGTCCCGCTTCACCTTGAAAACCCACTTGAGTCCGATCGGCCGACAACCTGCCGGCAGATCGACCAAGTCCCAGGTCCCGTTGTCCTCGATTGCCTTCATCTCCTCCAGCATCGCCTTCCGCCACGCTGCGTCGCGCTCCGCAACGGCAAACGTGGCCGGCTCCTCTGCACTCGTCAGAAGCAGAGTAGGGTCGTCATCGAGCACCCGCGCCGCCAGTCCGGGCACCGCCGCATCACCCACGACGTTGTCTATGCGGCGGAACCGCACCTCCTCCCCTTCATGGAACACGTCCACAAACTCCGAGATGTTGGACGGAGGGGTGGCATATTCGATCGTCGTCGCCGTTGCCGGTGTCCCTTGTTGCGGCGAAGCAGGGGACTGCTCTGCCATTTGCCCTGGCGAGCCATGGGACCCTGCTCCGAGCGGACTAGGTGGCTCCACCACCTCTGCCGTCGCAGGTTCCTCTGCTTCCGCTTCCCCGGTCACCGGTGCCTCCACAACATCGCCGTGTCGACGGACCACCAGCTGCTCCACGACGAACGAGTCGCAAAGCCCGCCGCCTTGCTCCACCCCTGCTTCCGGCCTATCCCAGCTCCACGACGCCGCCTCGTCGAAGATGACGTCCCGGGACACCACCACCTTGCCGCCGACCGGATCATAGAGGCGATACGCCTTGGATCCATCCTCGTAGCCCAGGAACACCATGCGAGTGCTCCTGTCCTCCAGCTTGCCGAGGCCCGGCTTGGTGGCCTTCACATGGCCGATGCAGCCGAAAGTGCGCAGGTACGAGACATTGGGCTTGTGCCCGTGCCACGCCTCGTACGGTGTCATCCCCTTCAGAGCTTTGGTCGGTGATCGGTTGAGGATGAACACGGCGGTGGTGACTGCCTCACCCCAGAACGCCGCCGGCATCCTTTTCGCCTTCATCATGGACCTCGCCATGCCCACAATGGTCTGGTTCCGGCGCTCCACCACGCCGTTCTGATGCGGTGAGTAGGGAGCCGTGAGATGGCGGCCCACTCCTTCCTCGGCGCAGTACTCGGCGAATTCCACCGCCGTGAACTCGCCGCCACGATCTGTCCGCAGCACCCGCAGCCGCTTCCCCGATTCCGCCTCCGCCCGGGCCTTGAATGCCTTGATCGCGTCCGCGGCGTCGCTCTTGCTCGTCAGGAGCTGCAGCCACATGTACCGGCTGCAGTCATCCACGAGCAGGAGGAAGTACCGGCGTCCTCCATGTGTGGCCGGCGTGATTGGCCCGCACAAGTCCCCATGGACCAGTGCGAGTGGATCAGCCGCCCGGTACTTTGCCGCCTTTGGAAACGGCAGTCGCTTCTGCTTCCCTGCTAGGCAGCTGTCGCAGAGCTCACCGCGTGCTTGATCTCCGGCAGCCCGACCACCATCTTGCCGAGGCGGCCTAGAGCGTCGAAGCTCAGGTGGCCGAACCGGCCATGCCACAGCCAGGGCTCCTCCGTGCACGCTGCCGCCAGGCACACGGGCTGCTCCACCTTCAAATCCAGCAAGTAGAGGCGGTTCCGGGAGCGCGTTACTTTGGCGAGAAGACGCCGCTCCTTGTCCTTGATCCGCAGCACGCCATGGCGGATCAGGACCTCCGCACCATGTTCGTCCAACTGCCCTAAGCTGACGATGCTTGAGCGCAGCTGCGGGATGAAGTAAACATCCGTCAGCGCGCGATGCTCCCCGTTCCGGCATCGGAAGACAACGGTGCCTTGGCCGCGGATGTGAACCCGCGAGCCATCTCCGAACTTGACCGTCCCGGTCTTGCTCTCATCGAGGTTGGAGAAGACGGCCCTGCTCCTCGTCATGTGGTTGCTGGCCCCTGAGTCGAGGTACCACCTCTGCTCCAGCTCATCCCCGACAGCGCCAAGTTGGACCTGCGCACGCGGCTCGTCAAGGTGGACGGCCTGCGACGCAGTCCTCTGCTCCGCTTCCGCCTCCTCTGCTTCGCCATCCTGCAGCGCGCAGTACTCACCCATCAAGAGCGCGCGTGCTCGTCATCGCTGTCGTCTTGAGCAAGGTGTGCCTCCTCCTTCTCTCCGGCCTCTTCTCTGGGCACTCCCGCGCCCAGTGTCCCACCTTCCCGCAACGTCGGCAGGCGTTCGGTCGGTCGGTGTAGCGCTCTTCTTCTTCTGTCCGCCGGCGCCTTGCCACGCTGCTTGCTGCCCTCGCCGCTGCGGTCACCACCGCCCCGGCTGGAGGAACCTTCCCTGGACCTGCGCTTCTCTTTCATCCGCGCTGTCCACTCTCCTCCTCGTCAGCAGCAGCTGGGACTTCAGCTTCTCCGCCGGTGCGCGGTCCTCCACCGCGCGCAGCCGCCCAGTCACATCCTCGAGCGACAAAGTGGACAAGTCCAGCATCGTCTCGATGGACAAGGCAAGCTGGGGCGTACTTGGCTGGCACGACGCGCAGCAGCTTGGCCACGACGTCCTCGTCGTCGATCGGCTTGCCATACGTGGCCAGCTGACCCGCCAATGACTGCAGACGCAGCGCGAAGTCCTCCACCGTCTCCCCGGGCTTGAACCGAGATCGTCGAACTCTCTCCGCAGCTGCTGCGCCTTAGCCTTCTTGGCTCGATCCGAGCCAACGCGGAGCGATGCAAGCATCTCCCACGCCTCCTTGGCTGTGTCCTTCCGGCCAAGTGCCTCATGGTACTCGCTGGGTGTAGATGCCATGAGCGCCTCCATGACGCCCACCTCCGCCTCTCACCGGCGTTCCCGGTCTCCACAGCCGCCCACCACTTGCGTGCGCGCAGCTTCCACTTCATGTGGACAGCCCACTCGCCGTAGTTGGTGCGGGTGAGCATCGGCCAGGAGCTGGCTCCGCCGAACTCCCGCACCGTGCGTATCTCCATCTGCGGCTGGACGACTGGGGACTCTGGGACTCCTGCGGCTTCTTGCCGTCGCCGACGCCAGGCTTCCCACCGCTCGTATCCATCGCCGGCGGTTAAGCGCAGCGACGTGTACAAGCTCCGATACCACTTGTTAGCTGCTGTACCAGCAGCCCAGGGTGAGCAGACCCTGCTCACCTTCCCTCTCCCTCTCCCTTGAACCAAGGTGGAAGAAGAGCCTTGAGCTCTCTGAACACACACAAACACACACTGCAATTTCAGTTTCAGCGTTGGCTAAAACTGAGAGCTGCTGCTGCTTCACTATGTGGTGGCCAAAAATGAACTACCTTCTCTATTGCATTAGGTACATATATATAGGTCTGCATAGTCGGTTCTGCTGCCCAACTTGCATCTCCTAGTAGCTGTGTAGCAGCTGTATACAAGCAAATACTAACTTGCCTACTTCTACCTCTACCTGGCTGGTAAATACTAACAGCAAAATCTAAATTGACTACTGCTACTACTAGCTGTCCTTATCCCATATCCTAAGAAACTTAAGGACTAAGCTATACTACTTGGTGTACAAGGAACCAGCAGCAGATTACTCAACAACGACAACCCATTATACCATTTTCCTGGGCAAGGGTGTAGAAAGCAGCGAAGGTAACCTTCCAAGCACTGGTTAACACGCTCTGTTTGCCCATTTGTTTGAGGATGATAAGATGAGCGCATGTTCAACTGAGTACCTGACAGTCGAAATAGCTCCTTCCACAACCTGCTAGTGTTTCCCTATCTTTATCTGAGATAACCTGCTAGTGTTTCCCTATCTTTATCTGAGATAAGATATTGAGGCAGCCCATGCAGTTTGTATACACTGTTCAATTAAGTCTTCGCCACCTGCCAAGCAGTAAAAGGATGGGTCAATCCCATGAAGTGAGCAGCTGAGCATACTGGTTTATCTTGTCAACAACAACTAATATGCAATTGTGATTGGCTGAGCGGGGAGGACCTATGAAGTCTGGACTTACCATTTGCCATGATCGCTCCAGGACCAGAAGGGGTTGCAACAGCCCTGGATTGCGCACATGTTCGACCTTGGCTTGATGGCACACGACACAAGTGGCCACAAATTTCTGCACATGTTTTTTCAATCCTGGCGAAGAGAATACCCTTCGGAATCGCAGGTAAGTGACCTGTACCCCAGAATGGCCCCCAATTGTACTCAAGTGGAAGGCTTGCAGTATTTTCTCCTGAACCCGTGTTGTGCCCAACCCAAATGCGGTGGCCTTTTTTGTGTAATAATACATCACTTATTTGGAACTGTTGTACACCTTGCCTGCCACTAGGTTCAAAATCTTATGAGTATGGGGGTCAACCTGGTAGCCCTTTGAAATTTCCTGTACCCAGTCCGGCACACACATTGACACATCCGACAGTTGTGCTTCATCTGCACCAGCCCTTTGAGATGAAGAATCTGCTGACTTGTGCCTTGTTTCCTTTTCCTTATTTTATAGATGATGTGGAACTGGAGATCATCAGATTGTTGACCTCCTTTTGCTGCCATGGCGTAATTATCCTTTGGTCCTCTATGTGTACTAGACTCCGCTGGTATGTTCGGATCAAGAACTCAGCATATTGCAAGTATGAGCGCCAATGGTCAACAGCTAGCAAAATTGCCATACACTCCTTGTCATAGGTTGAGAGACCTTGAGTTCTTATTCCTAAGGCCTTGCTTAGATACGCCAGTGGGTGGCCCTCTTGCATCAATACCGCTCCAATTCCCTTATCCGATGTGTCTGTCTGCACCGCAAATTCTGGCACCATAACCAGCACTTGTATAAAAGCCCAAAAAGCATCATCTTGCTCCTTGGTCCATACAATTTGGGTGGTTATTTTTTAGCAACTCCGTAAGTGGCTTGTTGATTAAACCAATCCCCTTCACGAACTTCCTGTAATACCAGAACTTCCTGTAATAACCAGCTAACCCCAAGAACCCTGTGATGTGGGGGAAGCACTACAGCAGCCGGCCTCGAACACGAGGCACAACAGAAGGCGCATCGGTCCAGCAGGACCTTGATGAGGCCAGGCCGGCTGGTGCTTAATCTCCCCCGCGCGTGGCTCAAGAAGATGGTTGAAAGCTCAAGTCTTTAATTAGCCGCCTAAGTTAATGCAGACAGTAGTGGAGGGGGCTCTATCCTCATATTTATATATGTAACCAGCTATTAGATGAGGAAGGATGATCGAGTAACTTATCTCCAATCCCACCTGTGCTTCCTCTTCAATCTCACCTTCCTGCTGTAGGCGCCAGAGACCCTGGCGCCCCCTCTACCCAGTTACGAGCTGCGCAGCCAAGGACCCGCCATTAGGGGGGCCAGAGGTCCTTGACAACTTGGTATCGGTAGACCGTCGATCCTCCTCGTCCCAGCAAGCCGCATCCGCCGCCTCCGCTGCACCACCACCATCGCCAGCAGCCTCACCATCTCACTTGGCCACCTCCACCGCCGCTCACATGTCTGAATCACCATCCGCGGCCGAACTGGCCAAGATGATTCAGCAACTCACCACCAACATGAACACGATGCAGCAACAGATGAACTCCTCCCTCAAAACCGTGCAACAGCAGCTGGGCGAGTTGCAACGCGCGCAACCACCTCCATCATCGTCCTCCGGCTCCCCCGACTATGGGTTCGGCGACCGCCGTGGCGACTGACCAGTGAGGCACCAGAAGATGGACTTTCCCTGTTTTGATGGAAAGTCCGACCCGCTGGCGTTCATCAATCGCTGCAAGTCATTCTTCATCCAGCAACGAATCGCACCGGAAGAGCAGGTATGGATGGCTTCATATAATCTCAAAGACGTCGTGCAGATGTGGTACCTGCTCGTGCAACAATCAGAGAGCACCCCCAACTGGCGGCGCTTCACCGAGCTCCTCAATCTGTGCTTTGGGCCGCCTCTCCGCTCCAATCCCATGGGCGAGCTCATGGCTTGCCGTCGCACCGGGACCGTAGCGGAGTACCAGGCCCAATTTGAAGCCCTGCTTCCCTGAGTCGGGCCATTGGAGGAGGCGCAACGTGTCCAAGCGTTCACGGCAGGGCTCGGACCGTCGCTCAGCCACGACGTGGAGATGCACAATCCGCAGCACCTCGTCGTGGCCATGAGCTTGGCTCGGAAGCTGGAGCTCCGCGAGAAGAGCACCATGACCGCCATCACCAACACCCCCCCCATCCGCCCCCGCTTTGCTGGGACGCAGGCTCTTGCCGGGGCCGCCCCTGCAGCTGTCCCTACCAGCCCCTCCCCCGCCACAATCCCGCGTCACCAGCGCCGCCGCCACGCCGTCCTTCGTGGGCCGCCAGGTCCGGCGCTTGTCCAATGCGGAGATGGATGACCGCCGCCGGCAAGGGCTCTGTTTCAATTGCAATGAGAAGTATTCTCGTGGCCATAACCGAGTCTGTCAAAGGCTTTTCTTCGTGGACATTGCAGACGAGGACGAAGCCGACGACAAGTCCCCTGCCAACACCACCGACGACCCCCTGATCTCCCTCCATGCCATCACGGGGGTCCGCTTGGGCGAAACGATGCAGGTGCGCGTCACCTTGGGCGGCACATCGTTGTTGGCCCTATTGGACTCGGGCTCAACTCACAATTTCGTGTCAGAAGAGGCGGCCGCTCGCACATCCCTCCACCTCCAACTCCGCAGGGGCATGAAGGTGACCGTCGCTAATGGTAAACGGGTGACGTGCCCCAGCGTGTTCCGCGACGCTGCGTTCTCCATCGAGAGCACCCACTTCACCACCGATTTCTTCGCCTTTCCGCTGGCCGACTACGACGTCGTGCTAGGGACACAGTGGCTGGTGACGCTTGGGCCCATCCTATGGGATTTCCGTGCCCTGTCCGTGTCGTTCTGTCATCGAGACCAACGAGTGAGATGGCAGGGCGTCGTGGGGCCAGTCAACCCCGGCCTTCAGGCGTGCCACTCCTCAGACCTGATGCCGGCCTTACTAGGGGAGTTCGCCTCTGTGTTCACGGAGCCCTCGGGCATGCCCCTGCCGCGCTCCAGGGACCACCGCATCACACTTCTTCCAGGGTCTGCACCGGTGGCGGTCAGGCCCTATCGCTACCCCGCTGCCCACAAAGACGAACTGGAGCGCCAGTGCACCTCCATGTTGTCCCAGGGGCTGATTCGCTGCAGCTCCTCGGCCTTCTCTTCGCTGGTGTTGTTGGTGAAGAAGGCCGATGGCTCCTGGCGGTTCTGCGTAGACTACCGAGCCCTCAACTCCATCACCATCAAGGACGCGTTTCCGATCCCAGTCGTCGACGCTCCACGGTGCCCAATACTTCTCCAAGCTGGATTTGCGGTAGGGATATCACCAAGTTCGCATGCACCCGGACGACTTTGAGAAAACCGCGTTCCGAACGCACGAGGGGCTCTACGAGTTCCTGGTTATGCCCTTTGGGTTGTGCAACGCGCCGGCGACATTTCAAGCGCTAATGAACGACATACTGCGGCCCTCCTCCCGCCGGTTCGTGCTCGTCTTCTTCGACGACATACTCATCTACAGCTGATCCATGGCCGAACTGATAGATGAAGAGCGAGGTGTCTGACTTGGCTTCGACAAATCCAATAGATAGCAAATGAGCGGCCATGCGACTGTACCAAGCACGAGGAGCCTGCTTCAGGCCATAAAGTGATTTCTTCAAGAGGCAAAAAAAATCCGGGTGAGATGGATCTTCGAACCCTGACGGCTGCTGGCAGTACATTGTCTCAGTCAGATTGCCATGAAGAAAGGCGTTCTTCACATCCACTTGATGAATGGGCCAGTGGCGAGCGAGCACAAGAGAAAGCACCGTGCGAACAGTAGCAGGCTTCACAACAGGGCTGAAGGTCTCATCAAAGTCTACACCAGGACGCTGAGTGAAGCCACAGAGAACCCATCGTGCCTTGTACCGCTCGAGGGATCCATCAGACTGAAACTTGTGCTTGAAGATCCACTTCCCAGTGACAATATTGGCCCGAGGAGGACGAGGCACAAGATCCCAGGTGTGATTCTGCAGGAGAGCACTGTGTTCTTCCTCCATAGTTGCTCGCCAGTTGGGTTCAGCAAGAGCGCTACGGAAGGTCTTCGGTACCGGCGAGAGAGGCGCAGCGTGGTAGATAGCAGGCATCTTGTACCCGCTCTTCGACCGGGTGGCCATGGAGTGCTGGTTGGCCACCGGGGGAACAACAACCGCACCCTTGGGCGGGGGGGGGGGGGGGGGGCGGGGCGGGGGGGGGGGGGGGGGGTGTCGGAACAGCAGGTGTCGTAGCTGGGGCGGTCGGCGTCTCGCGAGGCCGACGTGTGTAGACGTGCGTGAAGTCTCGAGCTGGCCGTACACTACAAGAATCCTGGGCTTCTATGACAATCAGCATATGACGATCAGAGCCTATTTCCTGTCATTGTCTGCCTGTAGTGACAAACTGACTGTCGTCACAGAAGGTGGGTCACTAACTAGCTTCTGTGACCACCAGAGAACATCGTCATGGATTCCGTGACAATAGATCTCATGTCATTAATACTGTGACGAACTAAACTTGTCATTACATATTGAAGCAAATTATGCCACGTGTTTAGTGACCTGGCACATGTGACGTGGCAGATGACATGATAAATGTCATTTGGCTCATACCATGGGTTTTCTAATTAATTAGGATCAGCACAATTGGCCCACATGTTACGTAAAGCCTTTTTTTACCAAGTTATGAATCAGCTCATTAAAAACCAATCACAAGTAATATATAATAATAATAATAATTTTCAATTACATAATAATGACCATACATAATGGTCCAGTTGTACCTAATAGTAATATGCATAAGATAGATTGATAAAATAACAGCCTTTTAGCATTTCACTGTACATAATATTTCACCACATATAATTCTACTTTACACCATAAATAATCACATAGTTTGACAACCACGTAATGACAAAATTCATAATGTCGGAATCACATGCAGAGCATCTTAGTGAATTTAGTCTTTTTTTTGGTCCATGTGCTCCAAAGAAATTGAACCTGCACAAGAAAAAAAAATATTGCAGACTATTAAGTGAAAAGGATTGATAACAACACTGCAGCTTAAAAGATAATAATTTCTTTTTTTTTGCATGTAACAAAGCAGAGCACCAGGACAAGCATTGCAATAATGTGCTAAAATTGCTAACCCAAAATAAAAGTCCAGTTACCGTCACTTGAGTAGAGCTACCACGCCATGGCTCCTGACGTTTGCTCAATCCAAGTATCTCTTCCTGCAAAACAGCCAGTGAAGTAGCAGTATCCAAATCCTTGGGCCGGTGTAAAAGAAGCAGACTTAATATCCCCCTTAATCCCTCTATGAACATGGTAACAAAGAACAAAGGATCCCAAGAAGAATGGTGCTCTACCAGGTGGAAAACTAGGCTATTAAACTTCTCAACACAGTCTGTCACACTTCCCTGCTGCTTAAGATTAGAGAACTGCCTTACCACCTGCTGGAACTCCTTCCCAAATTTCTCCAGAACCCAGCCCATGAATTCCTCCTGGTATGCGCCTAGGTGGACTGAAGCCATTGATCCGCTCCTCCCACACAGTACATAGATGCAAGGTTCACCCATAGTTCAGGCTGCACTCTGCAAATTTTAAAATATGACTCACACTTCATCTTCCACGATTTTGGGTTCTCTCCATCAAAGACAGGAAAATCTATCTTGGGTGGATTTGGGTGATACCCTACGAAGGATCTGCTACCACTCTCCCCAGATCCGAAAGGAGTAGATGAGAAATTCTGGGATGGGGCATACCATTGCTCGGGGCAGAAACTGGGGAGAATTCAACCTCAATCACCAAACCCCGTGAGTTGTGTCGATCGCGGTGGCCATGAGGTCCATCGTCGCCGTTCCTGGATGGCATCTTCCCGACCTCTCTTCGCCAAGCACCCGGTGGTGTGGTCCGAGGTGCAGGGGGCACAGGCGTGGAGCAGGTGGCCCTGAAACCTTGAGTGTTGCCACCAGAGTCTTGTTTTCCTCCTCCGGCAGCGCTGCCAAGGGCCGCTCGAGCTACTGCACCTGCTGTCATAACTCGCGGATCTTGTCCTTTAGTTCGGGCTTCCAATTGGTGAGGGTCTTCACAGCCGGGCCAATCTGTTCCACCTTCAGGATTGTTGCGTTTGACCCTGCCAGATCGGCCAAAGCCCTATCTCAGAAACTGGTTGTTCCATCTCCGCCAATTTCTTCTGCTCTGATAGATGCGACGGTTCAGATAGCTGGGTAGCTCTGCCAGGATTCACTGCTCTGAAGTGTCACGATCTCACCATAGGAGTTTGGGAAATTAAAGGAGGGGATACAGCACGAACAACAAGGAGGCAAGTTCTAGATGGAAGCAGAGAGATTCAGATTATAGGGTAGTGTTTAGTTCTATTATTCTTCCTTGTTCTCTCTAAAGATACATGCACAATATACCTATACCACGCATAGGAAGCAGCCAGCAGTAGCACCTACACCACGCATTCTGGCAGTATAGGAAATAAGTGGCAAAAGAAACTTAGAGGAAATAAAATAATACTCTTCTATTTATTGGCAGACAAAGGAAAAACTAAGTGAAGTTTGGGAAATCTTCAAGGAGGATCAAAGAAAGCAAACTCCGTGCCATACCAGGTAAATACTACCGTTTGCATATTTATTAAACAGGAGTGTGTTTCTAACATTATTTACCGTGTTGCAATGTATTACCTCCGCTCTACAACATATATCATTATAATGGTTTTGTTTACTATTGTAGATATTATTAGTATGTTTTCCTATAAATGTGTTCAAAGTTCAACAAGTTTGACTTAGGACAAAACTAAACATCCTACATTTTAGAAGTCTCTTTAAAAACAATTTTTTTCACTTTAGGATAAAATCGTTTTTAATCCTTTTTGGTTCAATGGTACCCAGGAACATCTACTGGGGATTGTGGACAAGTGAGACACGGCCCTTTCACTGCGCTGCAAATGCAAATGGAACACAAATTCTGTAGGCTATACCCAGGCTATAATCTTCGGTGGTCAAGACTTGAGACATTGTATTCAGCACTTTAAGCGTACATTAGATGGCTAACTAATAGTACTCAGGGTAATAGGCTGCAGCACTGTGAGCGTGCATTTGTTCGAAGATGTGCTACCAGGAGCGAGGAGCCAATCCCAGAATGGTATAGATGTTGGACACGTGTAGCAAACAACGGTGTGATAACCACCCCAGGAGTAGAAAGGTCTTGCAGCTAGATATACTGTCCGGCAGAATTTGTCCTGTGTGGTCCACCGTTGGAACTGTACAGACGTTATTTGCAAAAATCTCGTGTGTTCTTCTATAATAAAGGACGAGTGGTGTACACTGTCCTAGTTTTCTGTCGGTGCAAAAGCTACAGTATATGTTTCTTTTATTTGCAGAAATCTCGAAGCCAAAGGCACACCCACATGAGCCCAACTTTCTGCGATCCGTAGAGGATAATAATCAGGGTGTGATTGGTTGCCCCGACGGGGCCGTTCAAAAGCCCATCCCGCACCATTTGGTACACTCGGTCTGTGTTTGGTTGGCCTCCCCGCACGTTTTGCCTGTTCCACTCATTCCCCTCCCCTCCTCCGTCTTCGCTTGCCTCATCTTTGCGACCCAAGCTTCGCTCGCGATGCAGGACGTGCTTGGCGGGACCCCTAGGCGCGCTTGGCGGGAGATGGCACCGTCCCACGATAAAAGCGCGCGCGGCTAGGGTTACCTCCTGTTCTCGCCTCTCCTACCTCCATTTCTCTGCTGCGAACTCTCTTCTCTTCTCTCCGTCCACCGGTGTTCACTTCCGGCAGACCCTCGCCGGTTATTTGGTGGTTCGGATGGTATAGCTCGTCTCCCCTCCTCGTCCCCGTGTGATTTGTTTGTATTTTTTGTTTGAGCCCTCTGATTCTACTTGAGATCTACTTGATTCGCACTGTTGTTAGGGTTTGTGCTGGTACAAAATATAGATCCGTGTGATTCTACTTGAGATCTATTTGTTTCACACACAGATCTATGTCTTCTTTATGTATACATGCGGGTTTATATACATGTTCTCGTCTGCTTAAGTTGCTATGGATGATGATGCATATATCGCTGTTTATACTGGGCTCAGTGCCTAGGTCGATGATTACTATGCATTTGTCAGATTAGGCGCTAGAGGAGCACCTTTTGGTGTGGCAACCGCGTCTATCTTTGTCTCTGCCCCCTGATGCTTTTGGAAATACTTATTAGTTCACAGCACTAGTAGCAGTGGCTTGTTGGTTCTTCATGTGGTTTAGGAGAAGAGTAACAGATGCCCGGTCAATTACCTATGACCCCATGGCAGAGAGGGACCAACAAAGGATAAACAATCTTAGCTACATCTACAACTCAACAAGAGACTCCAATATTGGCTCATCCTCCTCATCACCTGCATCATGTGGATTTATATTCTATATTTTTCAAGGTGCCTCTAGGAAGCTCTTGAACTCGCTGAGATGCTGATCTGCTAGGCCTCCTGGGCCTCTGAGCTGTCGCTGCACAGCTCTTTGGAATCTCTGAGGGATTAGCCGTCTCATCTCTTATTGCCCCATCTGCCTCTGATGGATCTATGTAACCTCTGGCTCTCACATTTCTTTCATCATCTTTGCTTCTCCTCTAATAAAATGCTCTGCCAGTTCTTCTTTCCATCCTTGCTGCCCCTGAGATCAACAAGATAAGGAATTTCAACATATAAGATCTCTGAGCATAAGAGATTTAGATAGGTAGACCGCAAGGAATTGTTATTTACACATACACATGTCATATCTTGAAATACTCTCTCTATATATATATATAAATAGGTCAAGAGATAGATTTTTTATGAGTCAAATGCACTGTAGGTCCATTAAATTTTGGTGGTGTGTCACTTAGGTCCATCAACTTTCAAACTGTATTTCTGGGTCCATTAACTTTTGGTGGTGTGTCACTTAGGTCCATCAACTCTCAAACTGCATTTGTGAGTCCATAAACTTTTGGTGGTATGTCACTTAGGTCCATCAACTCTCAAACTGTATTTTTAGGTCCATTAAGTTTTGAGGTGTGTCACTTAGGTCCATCGACTCTTAAACTGTATTTCTGGGTCTATTAACTTTTTGTCGTATGTCACTCGCCGCATACCCACGGGTTGCTCGTTGACAAGGCCGCCAGGAGTGAGGGACGCCTCGAGGAGCGCGACATCTGTGCCTATGCCGGGGATGTGGCGCGCAAGCTGGCGTACATCCGCGGCCTATCGCTCGTGCACAGGGACATCTGCGGCGGCTCTAGGCCCTCAATCGGGTGCATGGTCATCGAGATGGCCACGGGGTGCGCACCCTGCAGCGACATGGACAACCTCCTCACTGCGATCAATCGAATGACGTGTTAGAGGTGCACGGATGACGTGCCAGAGATGCTCGCATGGCTGTCACGCGCGAGATAAGTGTCAGCACCTGCATTTCTGGTGCCTACATTTTGCTGGGAAGTCGCCAGAAATGCAGGCACCGACACTGGAAAGTTGCAGCGCCTGTCCCACCACCGACACTGATCTCGTGCGTGACAGCCATGCGAGCACCTGATCGTCCGTGTATGCGATTCGGTGGACGCAGTGATGAGGTCGTCCATGTCACTCTAGGGCGCGCGCTCCGTGGCCATCTCGATGACCATGCACCCGATTGAGGGCCCAGAGCCGCCCTAGACGTCCTCGCGCACGAGCGATAGGCTACAGAAGAATGCAAAAGTTCATGCAGTTCGGGAGTTGATGGACCTAAGTGACACACCACCAAAAGTTTATGGACCCAGAAATGCAGTTTGGGAGTTGATGGACCTAAGTGACACACCACCAAAAGTTAATGGACTCAGAACTGCAGTTTGAGAGTTGATGGACCTAAGTGACACACCACCAAAAATTAATGGACCCAGAAATGCAGTTTGAAAGTTGATGGACCTAAGTGACACACCACCAAAAGTTAATGGACCTACAGTGCATTTAACTCATTTTTTATTTATGAGAAACTACATAAGCATCACAAGGGATTTAGAGGACTGCTAGCATCACAAAGAAGCCATAGAAAAAATACTCTTGCCCTAAATCAACTTGCCATGGTGAGAGAAGGAAATTAATATGATCATTTTCAATCCATTTTCACCATCATGAATTCTTGACAAAGCATCCAAATATATTTCTCTCTAATCTCTGAATATGATATGATCTCCATAAGGGGAACAATTCTACCCAAGAGATTTGAAAGATATGCCTTGAATTCATAGATCAAGGAAGAAGCTTATCCAATACCTTTGGAGAGAAGAGAAAATCAAGAACCGACTCAGGAATCGACCAAGTCGAGAGAGGGAGTCAGCTACCAATCCTTGGGAAACATCTCCTACTTCAGTCCACTATTTTCTCTTGCATTTTGATATGGGGATTTGGAGGGAGTAGCAAGAGAAAGAGAGGAGGCACTGACGTAGAGAGGGCAGGGAGCAATGACCAACCAGCAAGAATGAAAGAGAGAGAGAGGGAGTTCAAAGAGACACTTGGCCTCTCATTTGGGCTGAACCCACAAGACCCGACCTAGTCGGATCCAGGGGTTGGCTTAGTCGGCTCAGCCGACTTAGCCGGTGCCGGAATCGGCTTAGCCGGATCTAGCCAGCGAGACATAGACAAGAGACGCTTTATCTTGAATCCAAATTTGCTCAAGCACTTTTCCAATGATTATTACAAACATATCTCATCACTTATACATCCATTCAATCATCTTTTGTTGTCGGAAGATTTAAACCTTTCTCTTTAAGCTCTTATTTCTCTATTTAAACCTTTTTCTTTAAACATCAAAGGAGACACAGGGAATTGTTTGATCGAGGTTCGGGCCTCACCAAAGTGAGCCGTACGTCTCTGTTGACGCAAAACATGACACCTCGCGCCAAGCACACAGCAAGCCGAAAAGCTAGCTTCAATCGGGTGCCCGGAGTATGTTGAATCCGGAGACGTGCCAGTCGGTTTGACCTGAAAACCAACAAGGGATAAAAACGTGAGAATACCTCTAGAACATGCCGGGTGAGACCAGACAGTTCCATATGTACGGCTTTGAAAGCCAATCACGACGGCACACAGCTATAGAAACTGTCTGTCAAAACATGTTTATAAAGTCATTCGAAAAGTATGAGAACAGAGTATGTAAAGCATATTAACTGCTGAATGCATGTAAAGAGAGACATGCTTGAACAAATTAAAGATATTATAAATAGGTAACTTGCAAAAATAGATCTATTCAAATAACACATGCATAGGCTAAATCCAACTAATCTGCCGCACGTTTAGTCTTCATAAACCCGTCAAGCATAAACTCAAGCGAAGCTAATCCACCGCATGATACCACTTGCTATAAGTCTACACCGCTTTCTTATAATTAGATTAATCCACCGCATGATACAATCTAATTATAACAAGCTAAAAGCATGCATATATTTGAACAGATCTATAAAAGCTCATTACTCGTGTAAGCTTAACCAAAATCGGCAAACCAGCCGAATTGGGGTCCATGAAGAAGGAACAAACAAGCAAAACACGATCAAACAGATCTAAAACCTGCATCTGCCTTACGATACCTAGTTTTATCAAAGTCTAATCGTAATTAACATGCATGAACCCACAACATGTAACAATCTGGATTGAAAGTTGATCCGGCCATCATGATCTTATGATTAGCAGAGCACAAGCAAACTTGTGGAACAAGGCCGAACAAAGATCAATATAGATTGGGAAAAAGAGTGTTACAAGAATTAAATAATGAAACACATAACACATGATAACTTAATGAATCTATCAGATCTGTCAAATCTAATAGAGTCGATAACTATTTTTACCCATGACTTAATCCGCCGCACGATACAAGGCATAAGCAAAAACCTCCCGTCATAAGCTTAAATCCGCCGCACGATACTAAGCTTAAAGAACGAGACTACTTGCATTATATCTAAATCCACCATATGATACTAGACATGATAGCAAGGTTGTCGGGACATACGGTGGTCGACAGATCGATGATTCCTCTCGAAGAACTCGACGACACGACTAAGGACTCGAATATGGCACGGGGCCGGTTTGTATTGATATGGTTGTGAACAATTTTACAATGGTCGAGGGCTTATATTTATACCCTGGACGAAATACGAATCCTAGATGATTGCGATCTGCATAATAAAATATAGAAAGATGTAAATCCTATTCCTAATCTCTTCGGCGTCCTTCATCGTCACGTGTCTTCTCGTGCAAATCGGCTTTACTTGCCATATTTGTTTCTCGAACAAAGACCATTTTGCAAGATAGCCGACCGCACAGGCATTTGCCAAAACTCTGAGGACCAAACAGCCGCCTGATCGTTTGCCGAAATCTTTTCCCCACTGCTGGCTGGGTCCACTTGTCATATCCTCGTGCGTGCGAAAATCTGGTGTCAACACATGCCCCCTAATTTTGGGACAAATATTTGTTCCAAAATTCCTTTTCTCCATATACATACGTGGAATCCCCGGAAGCATCCACCTCTGTAGAAATCTTGCATGTCATAATTACTTCACCCACCGATTCATCTCCCGATGCACCTCTTGGGATCCTTTAAAATCTCCCTTCACTTTGTTTTGACTTGTGCATCCCGAACTCCCCTGCTTTGACTCAAAAAACCCTCTTTTCCTCCTGTTCAACATTCGTTCCAATCTAGAGGATGTCTTCCATAGCGAGCCGACACAGCTCTGAGTTCGGTGCTTCCAGCACTTCTAAGAAGAGGTTGCTCCTTTCTTCCTTCTCTTGATTGCTCCAAAAATGAAGCAGTAGTTCTTACCTCGTTGCTTCCTTCAGGAGAACCGGTGATGACCTCCCCGAGGACCTGACTCAGAAGCTTGCAGATCTTCAATTTGATCTGGAGGGAAAGGATCGGGAGATTACCCGAATCTCTCGTGAGCGTGATGTTGCTCGGGAACGAGCCATCGGTAAGTATTTTTTTATTTCTTTCCTTATTCTCCTTTTTCTCCTTTATTCATTCTTCCTCCTTTCAGCTCTGACAGCCAAACTCCACGACCTTGAAGCTGCCGTCATCAAGTTCGCTGTCACGGCTGATGTAGCGGGTACGACGCCTCTGAAGCGGGTGAATGGGGTTAACCGAATCCTCCCCATCATCTCTAGGGCTGGCATGGGGTACGGTGCAGCACTTGCTTTCAACGCTGTGAGGATACATTCTGGCGCCGATTACCGCAGATTTGATTTCTGCGAGCAAGAACTAGAAGATAGAGTAGAACGCTCTGTGGATGATATGAAGGATGCCGGAACAGACCTGGCCGATTCTTTTGATCACTTCCTCCTTATTAGGCGTAGGATGGATTGGACGAATTGATTACTCTCACTGTAATTTGTTCCCTCTTTTGTAAATAAGAAGTTTTCTGATCCGATCTTCCAAAATCAATCTGTGACTAATCCTTCGAGATCAATATGCATCCTGTTCCGTGCATCGGTCATTAATTTTATCTTTACCCCAGCGACGATGCATATTACATCGGCTATTATCGATAATCATGCTAATCATCTCTGTCCTGCAAGTAATCACCGCAACTGATTACTTTAGATCCAAAGTTTTCAGTCTTCTCCAATTTTTTCGACGCACGATGACATCAGGATAGTATTTTTTAAAGGACTCCTCTGTTTTCAGCTTTCTATCCTCAGTGCCAAACGATAACATGAATTCCCAATTAGCCGAAACTGAACAACTCTTAACCGAATCTCATCGGCTTCCTGATTCTGGAGTCACGATTTTCTTTAATCATCAAAAATCCATCCTGGCCCAATAACGGCCCATAAACTGTGAAAAACTCTATCTTGATGCTTGATTTCGAGTGTGCAAACCATAGTCCTATAAATATGACCTTGCGCAGGCCGTCACTCCTGACCCCAATCGAACAGTTTGATTTGTAAGTCCTCCACTTCTCGGTTTTTAGCTCAAGCCAGAGAAAAAAAATCCTTCGCCCGAGCTTTCCATCAATGGTAGGCAACAGACCATAGCAGGCAGCCTATTGGAGATGAAGCAGGAAGAAACCGAGCATCAACTCACCGACATTATGGGTAAAAACTGATTTTCTTGCGCCCTTGCGGTAGCTTTTCTCGCCTGTTTATCTCTGATTCGCTGTTCACCTCCCTTGCAGAGTGAGGTCTTCTTCCAGTCAAGCTTGGGTTCCTCCTCTAGAAATGGTAAATCCAATATCTCCTTTTAACCTTTTCCCAAGGCACCAGATTCTGAGTTTGATGATTCACGGTAGCTTTTCTCGTCTGTTTATCTCTGATTCGCTGTTCACCTCCCTTGCAGAGTGAGGTCTTCTTCCAGTCAAGCTTGGGTTCCTCCTCTAGAAATGGTAAATCCAATATCTCCTTTTAACCTTTTCCCAAGCCACCAGATTCTGAGTTTGATGATTCACTCCAGCAGACCTGTCTGGACGCTCCTCCGTGCAACGGAAACAGCTCTGCAACATCATTACAGGTCAGCAGAGTCTTGGTCCTTCCTTCTGGTTGAGCTTGCTCTGCCTGATGCATCCCTTCTTCTCGCTAGCCCTTTCTGCAGAGAATGACCGTCTGAAAACGACAGTGAACAAAATTGCCATTAAGGTGAATGCTTATGGAGATTCAGCTGAAGCTTGTCTTGATGCTGTGAACAGTCGCATAGATCATGCCGTCATCCAAGGTGCGCATGCTGGGGTTTCCCTTGGGCTAGCGGCAATAAGTTCTTGGACCAAAGAAGACTACTCCTTTCTACCAATGAGCTCCGTAGACGGATACCTGGATGAAATGGAAGGTATCAAAGATTACAATGATCATGCCGCTGTCATTGCTGAAATCATTGACCCACAGTCTGTTCTGAACAAATTATTCCAAGGGTAGTTTGTATTAGGACAGACGAAGCTTGTAACAGATGAAACTTGTTCTTCTCTGAATAATTCTATTTTCATCTCTCAATGATTTTCCTGATTGCAATATCCTTTCAGAGAAAAATGTTTCCCGAACATATGACGTCATCTTAGCCGATTAAATCTCGTTCTTTGACATGTCATGTCGCTCGGCATCTTACTTACTACACTTCACCTTTCTCTTCCCCCGATAAACCTGCTAACTTGGAAAATGCCAGGGTCACCAGGGTCACGAATATTCTTGTACTAAAGGCGATATAAAAAATACCGGCTATAACTTGAATTTCTTGGAGCATTTTTTCTGCTAAAGGCGATGCTTTACATCGGCTGTATACAAATATTCTTGAACCCGTTCCACATACGACTACCACGCGTTCGGCTTTCAACAAACAGTGTCGAAGCTTAGTCCACGAGTGACACATATATGAACAAAATTTCTTTACAGCCGAATACCCTTCTCTGGGTCTAACATTTTCGGCTAAAGCTAGCTGCTACCCATCTTTTCCTTTAAACTTAAAATAAGGGTCGATCCTATTACAAGGCTATCGGCCGCCACGTATAACTTGAAACGATCACCAAGTTGCAGAACGCCTTCATATATTCTTCAATTTCATCAAGATCTTCTGTTGTACGTCACCTTATGTGAACTCTTGATCTTCCTTTAGCTTCGGTAATGGAGAAATAAACAGAGTCCTTTTAAAAGCTCGTCAACTTCCAAACACGTTCGAGACTCAAACTTGCACAAATTGGTCCTATTTCGGCTTTATCATCAATACTTTATTCCCTGTCAGCCGACACAAAACTTGGTCTCAGTCTTTCTCCATTGCCATCAGATGGATTATTCATTCAAAAATTACTCTGAGAGCCGATCGTCTGAATCGGCTGTTGGCCCTCGTCGAAAACGTTCACATGACCTACTTCCCAAGCTCTTCCAGAGAAGCACTCGACACCATCATATTCCTAATAGATGGGCTCCGTATTAGCAACACTCACCGAATCATCAGTATGGACGATTTCGACGTCATCTCCAATCCACTGGATGAGGAATTGGTGCATAGTTGACGGTATACAGCAGTTTGCATGTATCCAATCCCTTTCTAACAGCAAACTGTATGCCCCCTTGCCATCAATGACGAAGAAGGTAGTAATCAAGGTCTTGGATCGATCATCAATTCAACATGAACTGCCCCCCCGAGTGTCAGAAGAATTACCAGCAAAGTCTCTTAGCACCATGTCAGTCTTCAATAAGTCCTCACTTGCCATCCCAAGCTTCCTGAAGGTAGTATAGGGCATAATATTTATAGCAGCCCCTCCATCAATGAACATCTTGGTCAATGGCTTGCCATTAACATAGCCTCTCATATACAATGGCCTCAAGTGTCGATGCTTAGCTGGTTTATCGAATACTGCACGTTGAGCCAAGACAAGATGAGCCAACAACTCTTGGAATTCATCTTCATCAAAATCTGAATACACCTCATCTCGGACATCCTGATTTTCGGGAGCTATAAATTCCGATGGCAGAAAGAAAGCCATGCATGCATCAGCCGAACGATCACCTCTATCCGGCTTCTCTTTAGGTCGCCAAACTCGCTTTATCCTGTCACTTGCTTGCTCTAACTCTCTGTTTCTTAGGTGTTGCACCCTTCTTTTCTGGCTTCTCCTCAATCCTGGTGGACACCACTGTCCTCCCTGCGAGACATACTCGCGGTATTCCTCTTCTTCAGTGCGAGCCCAACTTCGATCGGCAAATCCTCTTCCCTCCCGATCTTTGGAATTATTTATCTTTAAGCGCCGATCGTCCGCAGGGATTCGTGCCCCAAGCCTTTCATGGACAGAACGGTGGTTGACTCGAGATTGCCTATACTCGGAGAACTGATTACTGCACTCAGGGCAGTTGTTCTTAACAGGCAGCTTCAAGCCTTCATTCCAACAATACTGGAAGAACGAGCATTCCCAATGAGACTGTTCTTGCTCCCTCACATCTTCTCGTTCTTCTCAGTACATCTCTTCTTCGTACCTTCGTTGTTTCTCCAGGAACTTCTGTTCTTCATAAAGTCTCTGCTTCTGGTACTGTTCCTGTTCCCGACGCCATTTATTCAACAGAATACGCGTCGTGACCTTGGGTCTGGAAGTTTCACCCGTCTCAGTTCGGCTATTTTGGAACCGAACCCTTTGCTGAAGCTCTTTATTTGTAATCTGCCGATCAGGGTCAACAACACCAGCTTCCCTCGCTCTATCAGAGGTTAACACTTTCATTTTGCTCTTACCCCTGGGATCAGCTGCATTGACCATATTAATAGAGAAGGACACAATATTCTGTCCAAAAGGGCTACCATCAACTTTCATCTTTCCATCAAACCTCAGATGCCCGTCCTAGATAGCTTTCTGGATCCGCACTCTGAACACTCGACAATCGTTTATGGAGTGGGATCTAGTATTATGGAAACCACAATATTTCTTGTCCTTGACCTCTTCAAGATGCAGCATAGGATGACCTTCTGGCAACTTGATGCGTCCTTCCTCCAACAAGTACTCAAATAATTTATCTGACTTGGAAACATCAAAGTCATAAGTACCTTTTTGTTGCCTCAGCCATCGCTGGTTGACCTGAGTCGGCTCCTTAGCCCAAACTATCTCGGCTGCAGCTATTTCATCTTCACCATCGTACTCAGTTACTTCTTCCAAGAAAGCATGATGCATCTTGGCAGCCATATCACCCTTCTGGAATTGATTATTCCTCTTGAATCTCTGGGCTTGACTACACATCGTTGCCAACCTTTGTGATAACTGCTCAAGGTCATCAAACTCCATGCCAAATAGTTTCTCTTTGATACTCGGCAACATGCCAGCTATGGCTATCTCCGGCAATTGGTCATCCGGCAAATTCAGAGAATAGCAAAGATTCTTGGTTTCCCTGAATCGGCGCAGATATTCTTGTGGCGTCTTGCCATGCTTCATCCTTAGGCTCATGAGATCGACCAACTTCTTCTCACTTGTACCCGTAAAGAAATATGAGTGGAATTTCTGTTCTAGCTCTGCCCATGTATTGATAGAATTTGCTGGCAGAGAAGCGAACCACGAGAAGGCTGGTCCTGTCAAAGACAATGGGAAGTAGATGCCTCTCCAAGTTGCATCCAGTATCGACTGATGTGTTCTATAGTGCTGGTGTCATCCTGGCCCGAAAACTTAGTAAAATCAGTGGGAGGCTTCACCCTCAGAGGAAGTGCTACCCGATTGACCACTCTGGGTAGGGAGACTTGTAAGCGTACAACTGATTCTTTGGTTTTAGGCCGAATTGATTCTGCATCATATCATCCATCCTATGCATGATGAGGTCAACAGTCGAATCAGGAGCTGCTTATGTTTGCCCCCCAGGATGTGGTCCTGCTGTTGACATCTATTAACTATCATTATTTACTGTCAACAATACTTGAATAAATGTCAAAAAGGATTGCCAACCTAGAAATAGGAGGTTTAAAAAAACAAATTCCATGAGTTTTGGTGATTCTACATTTTCCAGGGATTTAAACAGGAAAACCAACCACATTGCTTCCCCAAGAAGGAACCCGACGCAGATTTCTTCACCGCCACGTCGGGATATCTCTAGAAGACTCCACGAGAAGAGGCACCACAGGAGGCTTACCTGTGGGACCGACGGTCCCACAGGGCCACCGGTCGGTCGGCCACGGAGGCCTCTCGCTTCGTCCTCTGCAAGCTACTTCCACCGACCTCCAGGATGCATCTCGACCGTACCTCAAGTCGGTTTGATCCAACGATCACGATTGCCCAGGGCTATATAACCAGACCCCTGACCCACCTCCAGATCATTAGGCAGATCAAGATCAGAAGACAAGACAGAAATTAGGGTTTCTAGAGAGAAGAGTTAGAGCTCTACATCAAGATTAGAGTTTAGTCTAGTTAGATTCAAGTAGAGGTAGGCGACTTCGTCGGCATATCCAGCTAGAAGCTTCGTCTGAGTCTTCGGATCATTGTCAAAGACTCGGTAATTGTATCTTATTCGACTTTATGCTACTTTAATATATTTTAGTTTATTCAGTTTGGAGTTTATTCTAGTTATATATTTAATATAGATCTGATTATGATAGAGTTTATGATCATGTTCGTAAAGTACTTAGCTTTATTCCGGATAGAGTTAAGTGGTCAAACTAGTGTAAACATGGTGTTTAGGCTAAGTTTACCTGCGAATACATCCTATGCTCCGGGACGAGAGGTAGATCGCAGGAGTGACAGTCCTGTTGAGTCCTTTGTAGTCCTCCCTCCGAGTGTAGACCTTAGTAGGACGCGGTGGTTGCAAGTTAGAATTCATTACTTTGTTCTTGATTCTAATTTAGTAATGTCCCTTGATCATGGATGATAGATTAATTGACTATAAATGATTGTATATTAACTAGAGTAATCACTAGGCTTAGTAGATATGAAGTAACTTAGTATTCGAATCTCTTAATTAATCACCTGACTCTCTGCTTGATCTATGTAGTTCGCTCTATCTCTAGAATTCCCGCTGTTATCATTATCATCATTATTTATCTTTACCTTGTCTTACCCCTGTTTAAGACAAATGAGTAGTGAATGAATGAATGAATAATAATCTCTGCTACCTTTGAATCATATTTAATTACTAGTTCCCAGCTTCGTTACTATCTTCGGTAAAATATAAATAACGATACCTAGATAACCTGGGTGAAATGTTGCTACAACAGGTATATTTATCTGTGTGCTTGCGGATAAATATTTGTTTATATCTTTTGAGCTAGTGTCACATATAATTTACATTTCTAGTATCATGTTGGGGATGACAACTTGACATTAAGTGATGTTAATAGTGTCCTGTACATTTCTGAAGGCTTTTGCTAGAATCAGTTCATTAAAGTTTATTATAAGCAATTGCATTAAGAAGTGTCAACAAGCATTTCTGGCGCCGTTGCCGGGGAGTAACTATCTAAGTAACGGAAGCCACCGGGAACTAAACAAAACTTATTAGGAATTTAACAAAGGAGATTATTTATTCATTCATTCACTTGTACCTCTGTCTTGGCAGGCTTACCTTGCCTTTCTTTGTTTATATCATATACAGGGTAACACAGGATTCAGTTGCAATACATCACTTTTAAATCAGAAATCAACTTGATCAAAGATCTACATCAGTAGTCAGGCCATGGCTAACAAGACTCTACTAGAGTTCTCTACTCCAAGTGTCAGGAACATTGGTACCGGACCTACACTCCAGACGAACAACCTTGAGTTCGAACTCAAGCCAAGTCTTATCAACATGGTGCAAGCTACTACATTTGGTGGAAAGGAAGAAGATGCAACTGCTCATCTACAAGATTTCTTGGAGATTGGAAGCACCATCATCATCAAGGACGTTCCCCAGGACATATACTTCTTCGTCTTTTTCCCTTTTCACTGAAGGAAAAGCGAAACAGTGGTTCTATTCAAACATGGACAACATCAAGACATGGGAGAAGTGTTCAGAGACCTTTCTATCAAGATTTTTCCCAATTAGCAAAGTCAATATCTTAAGGGGAAAGATATACAACTTTCAACAGCAAAAAGGAGAAACCATTCCAGAAACTTGGGAGCATTTTCAGGAACAAATCTAAGATGCCCACATCATGGAATAGGGAACGAATTGCTCATGCAAATGTTTTATCACGGATTATTACCAAGAGCACGAGAGCAACTTGATGCTACTTGCTGAAGGAGTGTCACTCACTTTCGAAAAGCAGAATGTCTATGGATAAAGATAGCTGAGAATCAAGTTGGAAACAAACTACTGCTCAACGTTGTCACCCAATTGAAGAAGTTCCAGAAGAAGTGTGTGCACTATCAACTAAGATGGATGTACTTATGGATCGACTCATTCAGAGAGCCAACTAAAGGAAGAACTTCAAGCTATTCAAGACGCATTTGATGCTCAAACTAGAAGTGAAAAATATTTGGGAATAGAATTTCCCGAAGATCAGAAGAAGCTTACAACTCCACCACTCTACACAAGCAAGGATTGCATCAACAACAACCTTCCAACCCAGGTAAGTATACCAGTAATTTCAGTTCTTCCATCTCTAAGCAACCTACTTTAAGAGATTTAATTTTAGAACAAGCCAGGATAAATGATATATTACTAGAAGACTTGCTTTAAATGATGTAAAACTCTTGAAAACATAAATGCTAAGATGGATGAATTTCTTCTGCCATTAAAGATCAACTCAATTATAATAAAAGAATAGAAACCCAAATATCACAATTGGTGGTTGTTTGCTGTTACCACTAACCTGAGCAGATTAAGGGGATCACCACTAGACATGGGAGAACCACTCGAGATCCGCCATACCCAGAAGGAGCACAAAGAAGACAGACAGCACCAGTAACACCTCCAAGGGCAGAAGAAAGAGATGACAAAGTTCAAGAAACTCAAGTACAAAATGAAGAAAGACCAATAGATTTTCAAGACACCAACATTCTACCATTCCCACGCAGAAATCGAAACACAAAGCTAGATGCACAGTTCAGTAAGTTTGTTGAAGTAATTCAGAAACTATATTTCAATATTCCTTTGCTAGATGCATTACAGGTACCTACCTATGCCAAGTATGTGAGGGATATACTTAACAACAAACGACCACTGCCAACTACTGAAGTAATCGAGCTAACAGAAGAATGTAGTGCGGCCATCCTCAATCAAATACCAGAAAAGAAGAAGGACCCAGGATGCCCCACTATTGAATGTTCAATTGGAAATCAACGGTTTAGCAATGCACTGTGCGATCTTGGAGCTAGTGTTAGTGTGATGCCCGCATCAGTCTACTATAAGCTCAACCATTCAGCACTTGTGTCAACACCAATGTGTCTTCAGCTAGCTGATCAATCACTCAGATACCCCATAGGAATTGCTGAAAACATCCCAGTCAAGATTAGAGAGTTCTTCATACCAGTAGACTTCGTGGTACTAGAAATGCACCCAGATTCAAAAGTATCACTCATTCTCGGAAGACCATTTTTGAGCACCGCTAAGGCCCATATTGATGTCGGAGCTAGAGAAATCAAATTCACCATAAATGGAAAGGAAGAAAAGTTTTCATTCAAACCACGGCCCGAACAATGCTCAACTCTAGTAGACCATAAAGCTCAAGAAACGAAATTACTATCTCCTGAAGTGGAGACACATCAAGAAGGATGAAGAAGACTGGAGAGTCCAATTCAGTGGACTTTAAACCCCGAACCTTCGCCGGAGGTAACTCGGTAGTTATCAACATTTACTTTTTGCACCTTCATATTTATTTTCTCATGCATATAAAAATATATAATAATAAAAATTTATTTACATCATTATTGCATCATAAAATTGGCCCCATGTAATTAATATTTACGAATCCCGTAAGTATTATTTACTACGACAACAAAAATATATAAGAATTTCATCATTAGAATCCTCATTTTCTATAGTTTCATAAAAGCAATTTTCTTTATACTTACATTGTACAAATACGGGAAACATACAGACCCACAGACACCTGGGACCCACCTCATGTCATTTCATATTATCACATGCACTCACAACCACTCATCCCACCTACCACCACATACAACCGTCGGCATATACTCCAAAAGTTGGGAACTTGAGCAAGGTAGGTAAGGGAGCAAGATAACATAAAGTGGGCCCCACAGGGGACCGGTCGGTCCCACCACTAGACCGACCGGCCACCCCCCTTCTCCCCTATAAATTGGCAAGCTTCCTTCACACTCTTCACACATTCCACTCTCCAGGAACACTAGCCTCACTTTGAAACTCAGAATTCCAATTTCGAGTTTGCTTAGCTCTTCATTTTGGATAGTTTCTGAGTGAGAAAAATAAAGAGAAGGAAGCTTTAAAGCAAATAGCAAGTAGAAAGCTCTAGCAAGGGAAAGTGGGATCAAGTATTCGATAAGAGAGGGGAAGTGCTGCCCAATTAGTTAATAAACTAGGAGAGTTGAAATAAAATTATCAACTTGAACGACTGTCTCCTGGACTACTAACTTTTGGACCGCCAACTCTTTGACATCTATTTCCTCTAACCCTCACTTGTTCCACTAGCTTTGTTTGTGTGTTCTCTTGTTCCTGCAGCAAAGATGAGCAACTTCTTAAAGAAGGCGAAGAACACGCTCACTTTCTGATCAACAAGAAGCCGTTCGCGAGCTGGCTCATCGCAAGGAGGCTCGGACATGGATACGTCATCCCTGCCCCGATCCTCTACCACAAGCCGGTCCGAGCCACATGATCTTCTTCAAGAAAGGCACACCAAGCTCCAAACAGCCTACGAGAAGGACCTATTCAGGCATTATCGCGATAAAGAGTACACTCACACTCCTACCTTCGATTCACAATTTCTTCGAGATACAGGTATGGACTCTGAGTTTGATCTAGTTTTCCATAACATTGGGTGGGAGAACACTTGGGAGCTCGCCGAAGAAGGTTGTAGATTGCTCACTCTAGAATTTCTTTGCACTCTTTCTTCGGATGACACATATGTCTATTTTAGGCTGTACAATGAACCTTACACTCTCACTTGGAAACAGTTCAGCCTAAATCTGGGATTTCCTGAAACCTGCACTTTAGATTTAGATGTCGCCTTAAGAAACTTTGGCAGAAATAGTTTCTGGGAGGACATCACTGGTAAGAGAACAGACCATCACCCTTGCACCAATGATATACACAACCCCACATTAAGGGTGATGCACAAGTGGCTAGGCTTTACTCTCTTTCCTAGACAAGAAGGGCGTATTGTTAGAACTGAGGAGTTAAAGATTATGTATGCTATGGTTAAGAAAACTAAAATTTCACCTGTAAAACTCCTGGTAGAATATTGGCCTTACATTCACACTCTACAAGGCCATATATCCATCACTTCTTGGGTTACTCGTCTTGCTGGAAATCTAAACTTGAATGGAAATATTTTGTACATCTCCACTCCACGACCAGTCATAGGTTTCTACTTTTTCAGCCAAGCACATCTTATTAAGAAAATAAATAACAAACTCTATATGCAATATAAACGTTATACAGATGAATATGAGTTGCCAAACAGATCACTTGGTCTGTATGTCGTGGAAACCTTTTTGCTTAACCTGCAGAGACCTGGCGCGGGAGTAGGAAGAAGCCCCTCCGCAAGATTCACTAGAAACGCTGCCCCAAGATATCAAGGAGAAGACGCTACACCAGCCGGGCCAGCTTATACTCACTATCAAGGATTCGAACGAGCTGGACCATCTTCATCACACCATCAAGCCTGGGAAGATACTACTGCCTATGAGCCACATACACCACAAGATTCATGGGGGCAAGGAAATTTTCGCAACTACACTCCACCTCATCGTGAAGAGGATACGATGTATGACTTCCAGGGATGACGAATGTCTTTCTCTGGGAGAGGTGTTCATGACGCCACTCATCATCCACACTCTTACCATGCTACCCATGGTTACCCAGAATACCAGCCACACCACCAGTTCCCGTACCATCGAGACCCCTACTTTCAGGGCATCAACACTCGTCTTACTCATCTTGAGACGGGTCAAGAAGATATGCGCCACACTCTTGAAGAAATACATCATCAAGGCGCTCAGACGAACCAGAATTTCTGCTACCTCTTCGGGCAGATGGGAATCAATCCACCTCAGCCACCACCACCGTACGAATAAAACTAGCTTGAGGGAGGACCCCCTATTCCCGAGGTAAGTATGTTGTACCCTTTTATGTTTAGCTAGTATTTGTTTAGTATTTAAAAAAACTACTTAATATAGCTTCAACTGCAACATGTTTTCTTCCAAGTTCTTAATTGAAAAAAAATCTTATAATCTTAACCAAAAGTTTGGATAGTTGAGAACTAGAGATGAAAAAGTCTAAGCTGCTATTTATCTTGTTCTTAGTTTCAACAAATCTCCGGAATTTTAATTTTGAAAACTTCAAACATATGATGAGAACCTGTATGACATAATAACTAAAGCCTGATAATAAATGATTCATACTTTAAGGCTGCCTGCTCTGTTTAAGTTTTTAGCTATGGTAGAGAGGTTTATCATGCTCTAAAAGATCAAGTTTCTATAAAAGTAAAAGATTCACTCTTCTGAAGTAGTATTGTGTTAGAGGCATGGGCTATGCAAAAATATGATAAGGAGGAAAGAAAAAGGGACAAGTGTCCGACTACCTCAGAAAAGAAAAGAAAAGAAAAATGTGTGACAAAAATATGAAAAGAAAAAGAATGATAGCCCATGGTCCCTCTAATTACAATATACCAGTAAGAGTTGACAAATTTAAAAAAAGGTTTTAAATGCTTGATCTAAGAGTATGACATTTCTCTCCCTAAGCCCAGAACTTCGACTTAGTAAGGTATGTTTTTAATTCTAAATATATATGAAAAATGTCATACAAGAGTTCTCTGAGCTTTTATGAAAACCTTGCAAAACTCCAGAGTAAAAGTTGGAATGAGGAATTTGAGACATAGTGCTTGACTTGATTGCTTCTAACTTTCAATTATTCTGAACTAAGGTAAAAGATTGGCAAAAAGGAACATGTGAAAATTCTTCCAAAATCTTTTAACAAAGTTTTTAGTTGATGGCTTGTATTTTACTCTCAGAACCCTATGTTTGCTAAGGGACTAGCAAAAGTTTAGCTTGAGGGAGTTTGTTGACGTCTATTAACTATCATTATTTACTGTCAACAATACTTGAATAAATGTCAAAAAGGATTGCCAACCTAGAAATAGGAGGTTTAAACTAACAAATTCCATGAGTTTTGGTGATTCTACATTTTCCAGGGATTAAACAGGAAAACCAACCACATTGCTTCCCCAAGAAGGAACCCGACGCATATTTCTTCACCGCCACGTCGGGATATCTCTAGAAGACTCCACGAGACACCACGAGAAGAGGCACTATAGGAGGCTTACCTGTGGAACCGACCGGTCCCACAGGGCCCACCGGTCGGTCGGCCACGGAGGCCTCTCGCTTCCGTCCTATGCAAGCTACTTCCACCGACCTCCAGGATGCATCTCAACCGTACCTCAAGTCGGTTTGATCCAACGATCACGATTCCACGCCCAGAGCTATATAACCAGACCCCTGACCCCCCTCCAGATCATCAGGTAGATCAAGATCAGAAGACAAGACAGAAACTAGGGTTTCTAGAGAGAAGAGTTAGAGCTCTACATCAAGATTAGAGTTTAGTCTAGTTAGATTCAAGTAGAGGCAGGCGACTTCATCGGCATATCCGGCTAGAAGCTTCGTCTGAGTCTCCGGATCATTGCCGAAGACTCGGTAATTTGTATCTTTATTCGACTTTATGCTACTTTAATATATTTCAGTTTATTCAGTTTTGGAGTTTATTCTAGTTATATATTTAATATAGATCTGATTATGATAGAGTTTATGATCATGTTCGTAAAGTACTTAGCTTTATTCCGGATAGAGTTAAGTGGTCAAACTAGTGTAAACATGGTGTTTAGGCTAAGTTTACCTGCGAATACATCCTATGCTCCAGGTCGAGAGGTAGATCGCAGGAGTGACAGTCCTGTTGAGTCCTTTGTAGTCCTCCCTCCGAGTGTAGACCTTAGTAGGACGCGGTTGCAAGTTAGAATTCATTACTTTGTTCTTGATTCTAATTCAGTAATGTCCCTTGATCATGGATGATAGATTAATTGGCTATAAATGATTGTATATTAACTAGAGTAATCACTAGGATTAGTAGATATGAAGTAACTTAGGATTCGAATCTCTTAATTAATCACCTGACTCTCTGCTTGATCTATGTAGTTCGCTCTATCTTTAGAATTCCCGCTGTTATCATTATCATCATTATTTATCTTTACCTTGTCTTACCCCTGTTTAAGGCAAATGAGTAGTGCATGAATGAATGAATAATAATCTCTGCTCCCTTTGAATCATATTTAATTACTAGTTCCCAACTTTGTTACTATCTTCGGTAAAATATAAATAACGATACCTAGATAACCTGGGTGAAATGCTGCTACAATAGGTATATTTATTTGTGCGCTTGTGGATAAATATTTGTTTATATCTTTTGAGCTAGTGTCACATATAATTTATATTTCTAGTATCATGTTGGGGATGACAACTGTTGACACTTCTTAATGCAACCACTAGAACTAGACTATGGAGCCTAATCCCCGGTAGCGGCACCAGAGATGCTTATTGACACCAGAAGTGGCAAACGGATATGCCGCAAGCGCACGGTAGTCAATTGTAGCTTTTCACCAGGAGTATTCCAGGTATCGTATTTCCACAGGGAACGTGAAGTGGATTAACTAGAATTGGGGTCGTCAAAGGATGATCAAAGGGTATATGATAACTGGGATAGAGAGGTCTTCCTAATATCAATATCTGGTACTGGTTTTCTAAGAGTACTGAGGTTTACCACCTCATTCCTTACTGGGGGCGAAGGACGAAACGGTAGTTGATTAAAAGGTTTTCCACCTAACAACTACTGAGGTGGCAATGCTGCTACCCAACTATTATTTTCAACTTGCCTACAACACTTGAGAGGAACTCCAAGCACTGGCTGTGTCTGTCACCCTACCACCAGGCGTCTACACAAGTGCGACAAGAAGTCCACACTGGCAAGATATAGCCTAGACACCACGTCTACACTAATCTTACTACTCTAAAGCTAAGCTTAATAGGCCTAGAGCACTTCAACAAAGTAAAGCAATCTGCCAAGTAAAAGAACTGTAAACTTAAATTACCAGACCAGAATATTAAATACTAGAAGGACTCAGATGTAACACTTACAAGAAGAATCGCATCCGCTGAGGTGCACCTTGGAGAAGATTCCCGATAGGCCGGGACTCCTCCGTGGAACTCCTCACTCCCTTCCCTCTCTTCTAACACTAAAGCTACTAATTAGGCTTTCTCTCCTTGGATGCATACAAATGAAGAGCTCTAAGGGGGTATTTATAGCTTGGAGGTGGAGTAGCGGCTACTCCGGTGCCACCTCAGCGATCCGCGTGCTCTCCTTCCTTGGCCATTGGATCAAACCGTCATAGTAACCGTCATGGATGGATGGCCTTGATTTCTTCACATGTGAAACATGTGCAAGCAACCGACATTGGATGGGGTTCACCCTGGGGTCGGCCGACCCCAGCCAATGACAGGTGGGCCCACCACTTTGCTTCTAGAAGGTGCTGATGTCACCAGGCTGAACAGTGTAGCCAGGGCCCACCAAGTGGTGGTCGGCCGACCCCCCTATGACAGGGCTGGCCCACCATCTTTTCTCCCTTGGTAACCCCACATGTCATGGAGCAAGTCTTGTGAAGTTGGTTGCATTTGGTTTCGGTGTGACCCATGAATCCATGTGCTTCTCATCTTGCACCATTGAGTAAAAGCACATGTTTGATCCAAGGGATGATATTGGCCTGAGCATGCTTCTCTTGGATCGTGCCATGTCACCTTGGCCGAGGTGGCCACCAAGGTGGGGTCGGCCGACCCCCTTGGTGGGCCCACCTGGCCTCATTTTGTTCATTTTAGCATCTCCTACATGTTCACAAGCTAAGAGTACAAGTGGAACTTATTAGTGATAAATATGCTCATGATATGCTATACTTCCTTTAAACCGAGGCCTGTTGACGGTATTTTGATAAGGTAAAACATGCTATAACTTTCGTCCACAAGATCCCCCACACTTGAATCTTTGCTCGTCCTCGAGTAAAGGTTAGAGAAACTGAACAAGAGATTATTACATACTTAAAATGATAATGATCATAAAGCATCATTCCTAACATAGTTTATACAAATGGGTTATGTGGTGCTGTCTATCATATATCCTTTAGATATTGAGAAAAGGAACAAATCTCAAAGCAAAGTCATCTCCCTGAATTCTTGTTCCTAGTACTTAGAGTTTTTAGGACAGTTTGAAAGGAAAACACATAGTTCATGCTTACTCCTCATATAGTACTCTCAAGACACTTTATAGGTGTTTGGTTCCTCACCAAGGCATAGCATGTGATTGCCTTATTTTTGTTTTCTCCTAGTTTATCAGGCTTATGTGGAGCTTGGTTGGGATAAACAAAGTAGCATACTTATTTTGCATATATTGTAAAGTCAAAACAAGGATCCAAGGAGAAGAATGTCATAATCCTAGATCAAGATGTGCATGTGTGTGGAAAGTATGTGGACTAGAATGCTCCTTTAATATAATCTCTCTCTCTACTTTATTTTACCTTGAGACATGGCTAGCATTTTTCAACAATGGACCTTCATGTGTCCATATTTTTTTTAGTGGACCTTCGTGTGTCCATTTTTTTTACTGGACCTTCATGTGTCCACATTTTTTTTTGCTTAGCCTTAATGTCTCTTTTTACTAACCAGAGTTAGAGAGAGATATTGTAGAACTTTAATGTACGGAGCATCTATAGAGTGGAAATGAATGGCATGTGTAGGCATACTTTCAGTGTAGAAGTTGCATATATAGATGGTGTGTACGTGATCTTGATCTTGGGATTATGACAAAATTCTCGACTAGGGTCAACAAGGTTTGACGAAACTCAAGACAAAAACAAGTAGCATGTGTGTAAAAGGTTTTGATCATGTATGCATATGTATGGTTTTGGTAGGTATTTCTCACTATAGAGGAGTAAATGATACTATGGTTTTGAGATATTTTCAAAAACAAATCTCTAAGCACCTTAAACAAAAATAGGTTTGAGTCTTAAGCCAAGATTTATCTCACTTTTAACAACAACTTAGTCAATACGGTTTCCTAATTTAGTTTACCCATGAGTATAAACATATGTAACAACATGGTTTTATGTCATTAACATTCTTAGCATATCATAACTCAAGTCACTTTGTAGCTTTTTATTTTATTTTATTCAGAGTATGAAATGATTGTGAAACTGCTTGAACCAAGAGGAGAAAGGGGAAACAAACCAGACAGCAGTGTTGAGCTTACTGTGCAGAGGTGAGCTGGTGGACCCAGGTCACCATGGTGGGGTCGGCCGACCCCACCAAATGGTGGGTCTCGTTGCCATTTGCTTTTTCCTCCATTCAGTTTTACATCTGCAAAAGCACTTTTCAAAAATTCAAGAAAACGGGGGTCGCCCGACCCCTTACTTACCTCTATTTTGTGCATTGTAGCTTGTCAGCCTGTGCTCAGCAGTTCGGTGTGGTTCGGTGATGAAATTTGGGGGTCGTCCGACCCCCCCCCCCCCACACACACACTTGAATTTTTCCATAAATGAACTCTGAACATGACGCAAAGGTAAAATGCAAAGCGCTCTACTGGTGGCAAACACACCAGTAGAGACGAGATATATTTTATTTATTCTCTAAGAAGGGAAATACAATGGAAATTTAAAAGAGAAATTCAAAAGAAATAAATCTAAGATGAAACTTGGAAATTCAAAATAAATCTAACATGGAATTTTATTCTAATCTAAACTAAACTATCTATGGAGACGGGGGGTTCAGGAGGTCTTCCCGCCACAAAGCCTTAGCGAAGCGTTTGAGCTTCGCAGAGGTGCTAATCCTAAGATGGCAAAAATCATCTTCTAAGTCTTTATTCGCCATCTTCAACTCTGACACCGTCTCCTCCAACACCCTGTTCCTTGCTTGCAGGGTGGAGGTGACGTGCATCAGCCTCTCCAGATCTATTTTCTCGTCTTCCTCCTCGAATTGTCCTGGCGGCCCCTTGATCGACGGAGGGTCCATCCTCCGCTGAATAGAAGCCTGGGACTCCAGGGACTCCCGCAGCTCGCCCTTCTCTTCCGTGTTGAGAGAAGGGATGACCACCTTCCCTCGGCCATGCCCACCGGCCATGATCCGATGGGTCTTCCAGAACGTGGGTGTCGACGGGGAGTACGACGAAGTGTACTCCGTACTCCCCGTTGTCGTGGTGATCGCGCGCGGGTTCTCCTCTGGCGGGGCCTTCCCCTTCAACGCGAGTTGGCCTGTGGTCGGCCTAGTCGGCGTGATGGAGCGGCCGGGGGATTTCCTGATCCCCCTTCTCGGAGTCAACGAGCGGGACGATGCCGCCGCGTGAGGCGATGGACGGGGGGTGGTCGGCCGACCCCTGATGGGATCGGGCGACCCCGCCACCGGCTCGACCAGCCCCCCTGGTGGAGGTACCATGGCCAGCGGTACCGCATCGATCACGTTAATCGCGAGGGCCTGCTCTAGATCTTCGGTTAGGGCCCGTCGTGGCGTGGGTGTTGCACGACGCGTAGGCTTGCTAGTGGGTGCCATGGCTAGTGTTTTGGGTCGCGGTGGAGAGTGCAGGGAAGGCTAGGAGGCTCTGGCCTTGCGTGGAATTGCGAGTAGGAGGAAGAAGGAGATGGCTGCAAGGTTAAATAGCGGCTGCAGATGACTACGATGCCGATTTTCACGGGATCGCCGCGGAAAACTCGTAACTTCACAGAGTCCGTCGCGCCGCCGTTCCAATCCCGTAAGGTAGGGATCGGCCAATCGCATCGGTTTTGGATTTGGGGTTTATCTCCAGGGGTTGTTATCCCCTTGCCGCGGTGAACTCATTTACAAGTCAAACCTCCCCAAAGCGGGGTCGCCCGACCCCCTTGATGGGTGTCCGGCGTGGTCACGTACGCGGCTCGAGCCCATCTACGCGATTGTGCAACCCTTGTTGTAGGTGGGCCCCATATAGGGATCGCCCGACCCCCTAATAACTGGGATCTGTGGGCCCCACCTCAAAGACTAAGGTAAGTCTAGCCTATCCCTTCTCGAACCATGAAGTGGTATTTCTCCCAGTTCAAGATCAAGGGCTTTTCTTGACAGCATTGTAAGACACGGTCCAGATTCCCTAAGTAGTGATCAAAGGTTGTTCCATAGACTGAAAAGTCGTCCATGAAAACTTCCATGATTACTTCTATCATATCCGAGAAGATGGACATCATGCACCTCTGAAATGAAGCAGGGGCATTGCACAGGCCAAATGGCATGCACCTGTATGCATATGTCCCATAGGGGCATGTGAACGTGGTCTTACTTTGGTCGTCGGGATGGATTGGAATTTGATGGTACCCCGAATACCCATCAAGGAAACAAAAGAAGGAATGTTTGGCTAGCCGTTCCAACATCTCATCGATGAATGGCAACGGAAAGTGGTCTTTCTTTGTGGCCTTGTTAAGTTTTCGGTAGTCTATGCACATTCTCCATCCCGTGACGGTTCGTTGTGGAATCAATTCGTTGTTTTGATTTTTAACGACCGTCATTCCTCCTTTCTTAGGAACTACTTGGACGGGGCTGACCCACTAGCTGTTTGGAACAGGTAGATTATGCCCGCGTGCAAGAGCTTCAAGACCTCCTTTACTACTTCTCTCATCGCATTGTTGAGCCTCCTTTGTGGCTCTCTAGAAGGTGTAGCATCGGGTTCGATCGGAATGCGATGTGTGCAAAGAGTGGGACTAATTCCCTTGAGATCTTGCAACGAATATCCTAAGACAGATCAGTGTTTTTCGAGGATGGTGATGAGTTTCGAAACTTCTTCCATTGTAAGTCGATCACTAAGGATCACGGGAGTCTCTCTGTCACCATTAAGGAAGGCATACTTAAGCCCAGAAGGAAGTGGCTTAAGCTCTATAGAGGGTTTTGGTGGAGGTTCAGACTCATCCAAGTCTAACGGTTCATCTAAATCAGTGTCTTCTTCTTGGATAAAATCATGGGCATCTTCTTCTAGATCGGGTTGAGAAGTTTCTAGTGAAGATACCGACATCACCTCCTATATTGGATCGGGCTCGGGTTTTGTTTCGGCTATCGAATTAACAGAGCCGACAAAAGGAACTGGAAGATCTAGATCCTTCCCAAGTGACCCTTAACGTAAGGCTCCCTTCACGAAATCCCTCAATGAATCTCATGAGTGGGTGCCCAATTAACAAGTCGACCTCGTCTACGTCAAGACATAGAAGTTTGCGAGGAAGCTAACCTTGTAATTGTGATAGAAATATTTTGTGCAATCCCGCAACTCTCGACCAATTTTCCAGAAGGAAGCTTAAGGAATTTATTGGTCGGGTTTAGCGGTTCCTCACCTAGGAGTGTTAACATCAACGGTTTAGACATTAAATTTACTCCTACAGCGGGATCATAGAGGGAATCTACAGCCGTCTTGTTTATGGCACACGGTATGGATGTGAAACAGGACAGAAGCTTAACAACATCTAATGATGCTTCAACCTCCCTGATCCATTCGTTGCTCATAATAGACATGAGCTCCTGGGCAGTCGCCTTAAGGTAACTTGCCTCAAACTGGGTTGGCATGTGGTTATTAGGAGCTCTACGGGCTGTGGATCTCTTTTGCACAGGTTGTTTCGAGACATTGCCATAATCGGCGAAAAGATCTGTCTCGATGTTTAGAGGATAATCCAAAGGATGAATTACTTCTTCCTTTGGAGGAGTAGGTGGTTGTGGTTCAAGTTTGACAGCTTGGGGTATAGGTAAAGGAGTTCGGCTTATCATGGTTCGTCCTAGGAGTTGGATCTCTCTAGAGTTTCACCATGGTCATCTGGTAGGGGGTGTTCTTTGAGAATGTCCACAAGGACTCCTTACCTTCACTAATGGGTAAATGGAGGAGGAAGCTCCTTTAAAAAGCTAAATCAAGGAATGTGCAGAATTTTGGCTAAGACCGAGATAGAAATGTTGCATAAGGGTTGGTCGGTTATAGCTAAATTGGGCTAGAGATGCTGAAATGACCTGATTTTCCACGAAGGGAAAATCCACAGAGTCAAGTGTAATAAAACTCTTTCGAGTCAAATTACCCGATAATCCAGTCAAATATCATAATCCATACTTCGAATAAATAAAAGTACTTAATACGATAGTACTTATTACATCGCCAACAGGCGAAAATTTAGATAAACAGCATCCGGAACAGCTTGAAGCAGACGAAGAAGCGCGATCGAACTCCAAACTTGAGCGTAGAAGCGAAAACCCCCTACTCCTCGAACTCCTCGGAGTGGTACTCCTCCTCGGAACCTGAAACCTCAATATTCAGTACGATTTGTACTGGCCACACTTTCCCATCCTATATGATTTATATGTGGTAGTGGATGCAACAGGTAAATGAAATTCAGACCTAGCAGGCTGGGTTTTTCCTATGCATAACAGTATAATAATTATGTATGTTTATCATGTTTCACCATTTTAACTTATCACCGTATCCATCACCAAATTCACCATTCCCCCACACACACATACTCTCGCTCAGTCGACAGAGGCCAGCTCCCTCCCAGCCTTTGTCTCAACGGCCCGCAGTCTCACCTGACTCACGGCCGGCACACTCTTACCAGAGGGAAAAGAGAAGCTCTCACTAGTCGGAAACAGGTCAGGGAAAAAGGTCCGCGGCCAACGAATTGGCCAACGTATCGATCGATCAACCATACACTCTGCAGAGGTTCTACAATATCCACAAGATCGCCATCATCAGCACCCCGGATGTGCCTAGGCGGATACCGGCCGCTTGCCAGCCTAGAGTAATGCCACCCTACCACTCAGCCCTGGATTCACCTCAAGTATGTCTGGGTGGCTAAGTCTGTGAAGTCACGATCCCTCTCCCGAAGGGGAAGCCGTGATCGTCTCGGAAGGGTGTGGGACTCTGATACCCGTACCTTCCTCGCACTCTCACTCTCTCGCTAGCAGTAATGGCATTACCCTACCAGGTAGTCCGACCGTCCCCGTCCATAAGGAGCGAGTGGCTTGTAAAGGTATTTCCCCGTGGTCCAGATCCCGCACCAATCTAGGGTGACTAAGCCGGAATGTCTTCTCAAAGGTTTTCATTATATGTGCCACCACAGCACGCTCCTGATCTGGGCTCCACCAGCGGCTCACACCCAGATCCACCTCATGTCACCATTTAACCCGCCACAGGTTTCACACCACAGGGGCATCCAGATATGCCCACGGCAAGACTCGCACCAGGCTCGTCGTATATTCCGGCTCGGTCGACACAACCCTCACCACCATACTCACCCAAAAAACACGCAGCACACTCCCCGATATACACCGTATTACAATATGCACCGGTTTTCACCGTAGCATAAATAACTATGATCAAGATAGTATTTACAGCGCGTGTCTATCCTATCAGCTGGGTAGCAGGGGATAGGTTGCGTCAAGGTATGGGCTTACAAGCAATCTATCATGCAAGTCCTATACTGAGCATCATTAAATTAGAAATGTAATTTAGCATGCGTAATGGGATCTACGAGGTTGGATGGGCTGTGGCACCTTGAGATTGATCGTTGCCTTGTTCCTCCTCGTAGTCGTGATCCTCGTTGTCAGGCGTCCCTTCCGGCTCTGAAAACGTACGAAAACGGTCGCATTAGCGACATCTATAGAATAGCACAAAGAACGAATGAAAATTCAAAAGATCCAAATGCACTCAAACATGGTACCATTAGGTAGATCTATTTTAGATGAATTTAGCAACTTGAACCACTATTTTTGGAGTCCATATGAATTAGTTATGAATTTCCGAAGTTTATTCTATTTTCTGAAAATAACAAATGGCCAGATTTAACCAGGTGATGACACGTGTCCAAATCTAATTGGCTGGTGCGTTGTACAGTATGACAGGTGGGTCCGCAGTCAGCGTTGACTCGGCCAACGGATGCTGATGTCAGCATGACGTCAGCGTTACGTCATCTCGGACGCTTCTGTTCGCGTCCCTCGAGTGAGCCGAGGCCTCCCTCGGACGGTGATGCCGAGGACGCTACCCTCGAGCCTCGGGCGAATCGGTGTTTTGCTCCGAGGCCTCCTTCAGCCTCGAGCCTCGGGCGAATCGGTGTTTTGCACCGAGGCCTCCTTCAGCCTCGAGCCTCGGGCGAATCGGTGTTTTGCACCGAGGCCTCCTTCAGCCTCGAGCCTCGGGCGAATCGGTGTGTTCTTTCCCCTTTCTCCTCTGTTTTGTTACGGCGGTGCTCCGCCAACGGCGCGCTTGCGCCGGCGCTCGACTTCGCCTCCCCGGACTCGATTCTGTGCCCAGCGTGATCGTGCTTCTACGGCGGATCGATCCAAGCCACCAATTCCGTGATCTGGTGATCCTAGCGGCCAGCGTGGGTGACTTGGCGGCGGAGCCGCGGCGGTGTTATGCCGTTTGGCTAGCTCCGCTCCTCCCCAACCAAATTCAATCATACGGTCTCCTTCCCATCTCCTCTACTGCCTCTAGATCATGCTGCTGTCATCAGTAATCCCGGCAGCAACTCCACGCGTATGATCTCGCACGGCGGCACACAGCGGGCGACCATGCGACATCGGAACAAGCTCATTATCGGTCACCAGTTAATTCTACGGCGCGCACGGTGTTCTCCATCACTCGGTGATGCTATGCGGCCAGTTAGTTTCCCAACTCGAGGCCCGTGGCAACTGGAGCACAGGTTCGCCACGGCATGCCCAGCCGCGACGTCGCGCATGGTCACGACGTCTCGCCCTCTCGGCTAGAATGCTCCTCGGTCTATGGCTTCAACTAGAGTGTGCACGGGATTCTACTTCGAGTGGTGATCACCATCGGCTATCCAGCAGCGTCTCTTGTGGGCTATAGCGTTTGGGTCACCGCTTCGCCGCGGCGCGTCAGTCCGCGGCGACGTGCATGCGTTTCATCGCCGAGAGCTCGGTCTCCCTACCTAGTTCGGAGTGCGGTTCATGAGGCATCAACGTGTGCGCGGTGGTGTGAGTTCGCTCCGAGCCGGTAGAGGCTCTGGCCTGCGCGCTCCGGTACGGGCGCCATGGCCGATGCAGAGGACGAAGATGGCGAAGGTGGCATGAGGCTTACCGTGGTGGCGGTGAAGATAGGATAGCGGTGCAGGGCGATTCGAGGCCGTGTAGCTCCGGTTGCAGTGCCGTGCAGCTCCTGGTTCACCCCGTGCTCCGCTTGCGGTCCTCTTCCTCGGCGCCGACGAATTCCGCGGCGGCGCCCGATCCTCCACGGCTCCGCTCCTTCGCTACTCTCTTCTCTCGGCTGTGTGGTGTGGTGAGTGCGCCACGGTGTGGCGACGCTTGCTGGGAACCCAGGGGTTCCGGCGAGGGCTCGGTTTATATAGGCACGGGTGCGTGTCACGGCGGATGGCGGATCGGCCGCGCAACCTTGATCAAAGGGTCCCGAGACACTCCGATTCCTCACGTCTCCAATTCAATTCGCAGGGGACAAGATTCCCTAGTTTGTTAGGGGTTTGTTAGCGCGGCGGCGTCGGCACGAGGGGTGGCACGGTGGGGGCCGCCACCGTTGCCGTGCTCTGCCCGGCTTGCGCAAGAAGAAGAACAGAGGTGGTGCTCGCTGACGCGTAGGGCCAGTGTGTCAGGGTCTCGGCGCAGAGGCGAGCGGGCGCACGTGATGGCAGGGCCGCTCCGCGCGCGGTTGGGCTATCCGCGAGGGCCGTGCATGCGCGCGCGTTGCTCGGTTGGGCCGTGCTGTGCACGCGTGGTGACGCCGGGCCGCAATGGCCGTGCAGTGATTTCCCTCCGGCGGTTAGCTGGGCTGCGCAAAGGGTTTCGGCCCAGTCAGTTCGTTTACCGTTTCTCCATTTCCTTTCTAATTAACTCAATGCTAGTGTTGTTCCTTAATCCAAATATTGATCTTAGGTTATGGGTTTGTCACGTAACATGCTTTGCAAAGTTTATATATATGTATTGATGCATTTCACACAAGAAATCCAAGAAGAGCCAAATCACATATGCTTATTAATTGGTTAGTTAGTTGCTTACTATGCTACTAATCATAATAGTCAAATATAATTGTTAATGCATATGTTAAGGGTGAATACAAGTAGGTTGTCTCACTCATCATGCAAAGTGAAAAGAAAAGAAAAATTTTGTGGTTGGGATTTTTGAGGTAGAAATTGTGGGTTGTTACAGTCTCCCCCCCTTATTAGGATCTCGACCCCGAGATTAAACCGATACGTACCCGATGAATAGGTAGGGAAATTGCACTCGTAGATCGGATTCTTTCTCCCACGTTGCTTCTCTTTCAGTGTGGTTACTCCACTGAACTTTACACATTCCGATAATCTTACTTCGGGTCTCTTTTGTGTCCCATCCCAATATCTTGATTGGATGTTCTCTATACTCGAGTGTATCTTGTAAATCAAGTGCATTAGTGGGCACAACCTCTTCTGGTACTCGTAAACATTTACGTAGCTGAGATACGTGGAACACAGGATGTACCCCTATTAACTCTTTAGGTAGGTCCAGTTCATATGCAAGCTTTCCAACCTTCTCAGTAATTTGGTATGGTCCCACGAATCTTGGTGCAAGCTTTCCTTTCTTATGAAATCTGACGGTGCCCCGAAGTGGAGATACTTTTAGGTAAACAAATCTCCTACCTCAAATGCGAGGTCTCTTCGCCTTTTATCTGCATAACTTTTGTATCGAGTTTGTGCTATCCTTAGATTTTCTCGAACCTGATTCACCCCTTCCTCTGCTTCCTTAATTTTTGCGGGTCCAAAAGTGATCTTTCTCCAGGGTTAGACCACATTAACGGAGTCTGGCATGGTCTTCCGTACAAGGCCTCAAATGGGGACATCTTGATGCTAGCCTGGTAGCTGTTGTTATATGCAAATTCTGCATGTGCTAAGCATTTCTCCCAATCCTTGCCGTAATTTAGCACACTGGCTCGGAGCATATCTTCCAGTATCTGATTTACTCTTTCTGTTTGCCCGTCGGTTTGTGGGTGGTAAGCTGTGCTGTAATCAAGTTTCGTCCCAATTGCCTTATGCAAGGATTTCCAAAATTGAGAAGTAAATTGTGGTCCTCGATCAGACACGATGCTTGATGGTGCTCCATGAAGCTTAAGGATATGTTCCACGTATAACTCTGCTAATCTCTCAGTAGGATAAGCGGTCTTAACAGGTATGAAATGAGCCACTTTTGTCAACCTGTCCACAATCACCCAAATGGAGTTGTTGCCTTTTTGTGTCCTTGGCAACCCAACTATAAAGTCCATGGTTATGCATTCCCATTTCCACTGAGGAATTTCTAGTGGTTTAAGTAATCCCGCGGGTCTTCCATGCTCAGCTTTAACCCTGCTGCACGTGTCACATTTTGCCACGTGCTCTGCTACAGAGGTTTTCATGCCTTCCACCAGAAGTGTTTCTTCAAATCTTGGTACATTTTGGCTCCTCCAGGGTGAATATTATACTTAGAGTTATGTGCCTCAGTCAATATTTCATTACGAAGCTCCGGGTTAGTGGGTACACATATTCGATCCTTGTACCAAAGAGTTCCTTGCTCATCTTCTCGGTGATCGGTGCGATACCCAAGCTTCATCAAGCCCCGGATATACTCCATTTCCTCACAATTCTCCTGAGCTTTGCGGATTCTATCTGTGAGGTTGTATTGGATCCGTAACTCATTCAGCATTCCATGCGGTAGGATCTCTAACTGGAAGTGATCAATTTCCTCCTTCAGTTCAGCTGGCACAGATTCCGCTATTAGGGTGTGACAATAACTCTTGCGACTGAGTGCATCTGCCACAACATTGGCCTTTCCTGGGTGATAGTGAATTTCTAGATCATAATCTTTAATAAGTTCGAGCCATCGGCGCTGCCTCATATTTAGGTCTTCTTGAGTAAAGAAATATTTCAGGCTCTTGTGATCGGTATAAATATCGCACTTGTTGCCTATCAAATAGTGCCTCCAAATCTTTAGTGCATGTACCACAGCTGCAAGCTCGAGATCATGAGTGGGATACCGCTGTTCGTGATCTTTTAGCTGTCGGGAGGCATAGGCTATAGCCTTTCCATTCTGCATCAGAACACATCCGAGTCCTTGACGGGAGGCGTCACAATAGACTACGAAACTCTGATTGATGTCGGGCAGAGCCAACACAGGGGTGGTAGTGAGTCTCTTCTTTAGCTCAAGAAAGCTATTCTCACATTCGTCTGACCACTCGAAGTTCTGTGTCTTTTTCAACAGATTGGTCATCGGTCGAGCAATCTTCGAGAAGTTCTCAATAAATCTGCGATAATATCCCGCCAATCCCAGAAAGCTTCTGATCTCACTCACATTACGTGGCGAGTCCCAATCTCTGATAGCTTCTATTTTCGTGGGATCAACAGCCTACTCCTTCAGCTGATAGTACGTGTCCCAGAAATGTCACTTCTTCAAGCCAGAACTCACATTTGCTGAACTTGGCATAGAGCAGATTTTGTGCCAATCTTTCAAGTACAGTCCTCAAATGCAGCTCATGCTCTTCTGCTGTGGCTGAGTATATAAGAATGTCGTCAATGAATACTACGACAAACTATCTAACTCCTCCATAAACACCTTATTCATCATGTTCATGAAATAAGCAGGTGCATTCGTGAGTCCAAATGGTACCACTGTGAACTCATACTGTCCATACCTCGTGACAAAAGCTGTTTTGGAAATATCAGTTTCTCTGATCCTCATCTGATGATACCCTGATCGGAGGTCAATCTTGGAAAAGTACTTAGCATTTCGCAACTGATCTAGCAGGTCATCAATCCTCGGCAATGGGTATTTGTTCTTGATAGTAACCGCATTCAGGCTCCTATAATCAACACACATCCTCATTGTGCCATCCTTCTTCCTCACAAACAGTACAGGAGAACCCCAAGGTGATGCACTAGGCCTGATATATCCCTTATCAGCAAGTTCCTTCAATTGTTTCTTTAATTCAGCCAATTCATCAACAGACATGCGATATGGTCTTTTGGCTATAGGCCCCGTTCCCGGCAACAAATTAATCACAAACTCCACTTCCCGTTCCGGGGGCATCCCTGGTATTTCCTCCGGAAACACATCGGCATGGTCTCTGACTACGGGCACATCATCTACTGTCAAAGGTTTGTCCGGGGGTGTAACCTTGGTTTTAAGGGCACATAGAAGGGTAGCGGTTTTCTCGGCTTGGGGTGTGCATCGCACTGCTTGGCCTGTTGGATGAGTTATTTGAATGTATCTGGGTGAGCAGGATATAATACTCCGGTGCTTGGTTAACCAGTCCATTCCTAAAATAACCTCTAAGCTGGTAGAAGGTAGTAGGGTCAGGTCGGCTGTGAAAACTAATCCCTCGATGGTTAATTTCACTCCCTTACATATATGGGTACTTTTAGGTCTCCTAAGGGTGAGCTAGTTATGATTGGAAGTTGGCGTGGGCTGACCGGAATGCAATGCTCATGTGCAAACTTTGATGATATGTAAGAACATGTAGCTCCTGAATCAAAAAGAACTGATGCTCTAATGCCGTTAACCAAAAACATACCGTACACCACATCTGGGGCATCTTGGGCATCCTCAGCATTCAGGTGAGTAAGGCGACCACGGGAAGCAGATTCCCGGGGTTGAGGTTGAGCTCTTGGTGGTGCCTTTGGGGCTTTGGCATTTTCTGGACAGTTGGCAATCTTGTGGCCAGGCTGTCCACACTTGAAACATGTCCAAGGCATACCACTGGTGGGGGTTGACACGGGTGCCTTCCAGGTGGAGGTGTTCTGCGTGGTGCGGTTCTGAGTAGTACGGTCTTGTGACGCACGAAAGCTTCCTGAACGATCCTGAGTACGAGCCGGAGTACGGTCTTGGTATGAGCGAGAGTATTGAGCAGAATGTGAGCCTCCGCTCCTACTGGATCCAGGGCGAGAGTAGAGAGTAGCTGGTAACATGGGTCATTCGTGCCTTCTTGCGCTCAGGGTGACGAAAAAGGAACCATCTGCTTTGCGCTTTCCTCTCTCTGAACTCTTCTCCAGCTTCATTCCGATCCTTTTCGATCTGGATGCTGCGATCTATGAGGTCGCGCAGAGTGTGACTCTTAACTCCTCCCATATTCACCTTGATGCGAGAACTGAGACCCTTGCGGGTAGTAGTACAACTTCTCTTCTTCGCTGGTCACTATAGAAAGTGGCGCAAAGCGAAAGTAGAGTGGTGAAGCGAGTGGTATACTCAGTAACCTTCTCATTCCCCATCTTAATGTTACGAAACTTCTGCCTTAGCTTGCATCACGCCTTCAGGAACGTGATAGTCAGTGAAAGCTTCCACGAACTCATCCCAAGTAATCCCAGCTGGATTCTCATGAGAGTCACTGAAACTGTCCCACCAGGCGCGGGCTGCACCAGTGAGCTGATGGGTAGCGGCTCCAACACACTCTTCATCGGACAGCATGGTAAGGTCGAGCTTCTTTTCCATCTCACGTAGCCAGTCGTTGGCAGCGAGTGGATCAGGATCGGTGCCATCATAGGTAGGTGGCCTGAGTTTGATGAATCCTTCAAGCTCCTTTGAAAGTCATTGTATTGACCACCATTGCGACGATTTGCACCCTCTACGAGTGCAGCTAGCAGCTGAGTCTGATGAGCCATCACTTCAGCCAGACTTGGTGGTGCTGGCGGTGGTGGAGGCGGTGGTGCCGCGCCGATTGGCACGTGATCATCAGCGGGAACATGGTCATCTCTGCTGGTGGTGGCGTCTGCTCCATGTTGAATGGTACTCCACGTCTTCCTCCACGGCCACGGCCGTTTCCAGCCCCGCGTCCTCGTCCACGGAATCGCCCAGCTCTTACAGCGGGTTCAGGAGTCAGATCACGCGGGTGGCTCAGACGTACTGAGCGGCGTAGCGACATCTGTGTCATAGAATAGATAGAGTTTTAGTATATATGTTAATTGTTTAATCATTGCTTTCAAGTTTTATTGGAGTCATTTCAACGAGTTAAAGAAATCATTATTCTATCCTGCACTCAAACAAAGAAGAAGCGATAAAGATCCATAAGACGCAATAAAATCCGAACACTCATAACATGTTTGTCTTAATTAATAAATAATTTATTCGTACTACGCATCGTGGGTACAACTCTGGAATACATCTCATGGGTGACACACACTGGAACTCATCACATGACCACGCAGGGTCATCACTCACACCTACTCCTGCCCGAACACTGCTTCCGGGAAGCGACTGTCCTCAGCTTCGATGTCCTCGTTAGTCTTGTGGAGTCGGGCTACATACTTAAGCGCTTCGGCAAGCTCTTCAGTAGGCTTGGCTCCAGGTAGAACAGGGCAAGCGTCGAGGTTGAGTCGGTGGGTGCCAGCTCAAAATCCTCAGTCCTGGGTCGGATTTTGACGCGTTCTTCTTTGGGTAGTTTCTCCCAGATGCTCTTCATCTCCCTGAGTCGTTTTCTGTCTGACTTCTTCCAGGCATCCCGAGTTCGCTCGCATTTCTCTTGTAAGTACTCTGTGTTCTTGACATATTCTATCAGGTGGCCTTGGTTACGCAACGCTTTCACCTGCATCTCCTTGACTTCTTGTTCCAGGGCCTTCACCTTGTTTTGAAGTTTTAGAAACTCCATGCCTTGATTCTTCTTCCGGTTCCAACTCTGGTTTAATGCTTCCGTTCTTTCTTCAAGTTTCTTTGCAATTCCAGCACTCGACAGTCCAGAAACCAGTTGTCGTTTCCCAAATCTGCCACTTCCGCCTTGTGCCGTTCCTCTTGTCGCTCCAACTTGTCTTGTAGTTTTGCTATAGTAGCTCTTAGTTCCTCCTGAACGGATCTCTCAATCTTGGTCGCTTCCTGGCACTCCATCAGGTGGTTGCGAGCTGCAGTCTGTTTGAGCTCAAGGTGACTTGCATAGTTGTTCAGGTCATACAAATGGTAAGCTGTGGTGCGTAGGCAGGGATCGGCTTCGGCAAGCACAGTCTGGGTGTAGGCATGCTCCTGCTCAACCTGGGTGAGGTGAGGTGAGGGTTGTAAGGCCTGGGGTGGGTAGTAACCGGAATTCTGTATTCTTCAAGTGGTCTCTGTTGTCTCGTGTTACAACCTTGAGTGCTTGAAAGGACACAGCCTGCACGCACTCATCAATGGTCTCTCCAATCACCATCTCTGAGTAAGCTGGAACGGATGGCAGGGTTTGACTTGCGGGTATCTCCAGTCTGGCCACTATAGGTGCCCTGAGTCCGCCCTCAAGTGCTGGCTCTCCAGAGCAAGTATACAGAATTTGATCAACTGGGACTCCTAATGCCACAAGGACTTCACGCAGGGTAAGTGGAATTCCTGCGATCCCTTCGCCGTTGGAAACACACTTTGCAGTAAGGCTGAGCAAAGGTCCTAGCGGCGGATACACTGGGGTTGTCTCCATCTGCACGTATCAAAAGCTAAGGTTAGCAAGTCCATAGTAAGATAAGCCTTGCATTGAAAAAGTAAATGCAGGGTCGGTATATAACCGAAGGAGAGTGGCTTCCTGTTTCTAACGTCCATTTTCTAGGGGTTTCGTCCTAAGGTCAAGTATGGCTCTGATACCAACTGAAATGACCTGATTTTCCACGAAGGGAAAATCCACAGAGTCAAGTGTAATAAAACTCTTTCGAGTCAAATTACCCGATAATCCAGTCAAATATCATAATCCATACTTCGAATAAATAAAAGTACTTAATACGATAGTACACTTATTACATCGCCAACAGGCGAAAATTTAGATAAACAGCATCCGGAACAGCTTGAAGCAGATGAAGAAGCGGGATCGAACTCCAAACTTGAGCGTAGAAGCGAAAACCCTCTACTCCTCGAACTCCTCGGAGTGGTACTCCTCCTCGGAACCTGAAACCTCAATATTCAGTACGATTTGTACTGGCCACACTTTCCCATCCTATATGATTTATATGTGGTAGTGGATGCAACAGGTAAATGAAATTCAGACCTAGCAGGCTGGGTTTTTCCTATGCATAACAGTATAATAATTATGTATGTTTATCATGTTTCACCATTTTAACTTATCACCGTATCCATCACCAAATCACCATTCCCACACACACACATACTCTCGCTCAGTCGACAGAGGCCAGCTCCCTCCCAGCCTTTGTCTCAACGGCCCGCAGTCTCACCTAACTCACGGCCGGCACACTCTTACCAGAGGGAGAAAAGAGAAGCTCTCACTAGTCGGAAACAGGTCAGGGAAAAAGGTCCGCGGCCAACGAATTGGCCAACGTATCGATCGATCAACCATACACTCTGCAGAGGTTCTACAATATCCACAAGATCGCCATCATCAGCACCCCGGATGTGCCTAGGCGGATACCGGCCGCTTGCCAGCCTAGAGTAATGCCACCCTACCACTCAGCCCTGGATTCACCTCAAGTATGTCTGGGTGGCTAAGTCTGTGAAGTCACGATCCCTCTCCCGAAGGGGAAGCCGTGATCGTCTCGGAAGGGTGTGGGACTCTGATACCCGTACCTTCCTCGCACTCTCTCGCCTAGCAGTAATGGCATTACCCTACCAGGTAGTCCGACCGTCCCCGTCCATAAGGAGCGAGTGGCTTGTAAAGGTATTTCCCCGTGGTCCAGATCCCGCACCAATCTAGGGTGACTAAGCCGGAATGTCTTCTCAAAGGTTTTCATTATATGTGCCACCACAGCACGCTCCTGATCTGGGCTCCACCAGCGGCTCACACCCAGATCCACCTCATGTCACCATTTAACCCGCCACAGGTTTCACACCACAGGGGCATCCAGATATGCCCCACGGCAAGACTTGCACCAGGCTCGTCGTATATTCCGGCTCGGTCGACACAACCCTCACCACCATACTCACCCAAAACACACGCAGCACACTCCCCGATATACACCGTATTACAATATGCACCGGTTTTCACCGTAGCATAAATAACTATGATCAAGATAGTATTTACAGCGCGTGTCTATCCTATCAGCTGGGTAGCAGGGGATAGGTTGCGTCAAGGTATGGGCTTACAAGCAATCTATCATGCAAGTCCTATACTGAGCATCATTAAATTAGAAATGTAATTTAGCATGCGTAATGGGATCTACGAGGTTGGATGGGCTGTGGCACCTTGAGATTGATCGTTGCCTTGTTCCTCCTCGTAGTCGTGATCCTCGTTGTCAGGCGTCCCTTCCGGCTCTGAAAACGTACGAAAACGGTCGCATTAGCGACATCTATAGAATAGCACAAAGAACGAATGAAAATTCAAAAGATCCAAATGCACTCAAACATTGTACCATTAGGTAGATCTCGTTTTTAGATGAATTTAGCAACTTGAACCACTATTTTTGGAGTCCATATGAATTAGTTATGAATTTCCGAAGTTTATTCTATTTTCTGAAAATAACAAATGGCCGATTTAACCAGGTGATGACACGTGTCCAAATCTAATTGGCTGGTGCGTCTGTACAGTATGACAGGTGGGTCCGCAGTCAGCGTTGACTCGGCCAACGGATGCTGATGTCAGCATGACGTCAGCGTTACGTCATCTCGGACGCTTCTGTTGGCGCGCTTGCGCCGGCGCTCGACTTCGCCTCCCCGGACTCGATTCTGTGCCCCAGCGTGATCGTGCTTCTACGGCGGATCGATCCAAGCCACCAATTCCGTGATCTGGTGATCCTAGCGGCCAGCGTGGGTGACTTGGCGGCGGAGCCGCGGCGGTGTTATGCCGTTTGGCTAGCTCCGCTCCTCCCCAACCAAATTCAATCATACGGCCTCCTTCCCATCTCCTCTACTGCCTCTAGATCATGCTGCTGTCATCAGTAATCCCGGCAGCAACTCCACGCGTATGATCTCGCACGGCGGCACACAGCGGAGCGACCATGCGACATCGGAACAAGCTCATTATCGGTCACCAGTTAATTCTACGGCGCGCATGGTGTTCTCCATCACTCGGTGATGCTATGCGGCCAGTTAGTTTCCCAACTCGAGGCCCGTGGCAACTGGAGCACAGGTTCGCCACGGCATGCCCAGCCGCGACGTCGCGCATGGTCACGACGTCTCGCCCTCTCGGCTAGAATGCTCCTCGGTCTATGGCTTCAACTAGAGTGTGCACGGGATTCTACTTCGAGTGGTGATCACCATCGGCTATCCAGCAGCGTCTCTTGTGGGCTATAGCGTTTGGTTCACCGCTTCGCCGCGGCGCGTCAGTCCGCGGCGACGTGCATGCGTTTCATCGCCGAGAGCTCGGTCTCCCTACCTAGTTCGGAGTGCGGTTCATGAGGCATCAACGTGTGCGCGGTGGTGTGAGTTCGCTCTGAGCCGGTAGAGGCTCTGGCCTGCGCGCTCCGGTACGGGCGCCATGGCCGATGCAGAGGACGAAGATGGCGAAGGTGGCATGAGGCTTACCGTGGTGGCAGTGAAGATAGGATAGCGGTGCAGGGCGATTCGAGGCCGTGTAGCTCCGGTTGCAGTGCCGTGCAGCTCCTGGTTCACCCCGTGCTCCGCTTGCGGTCCTCTTCCTCGGCGCCGACGAATTCCGCGGCGGCGCCCGATCCTCCACGGCTCCGCTCCTTCGCTACTCTCTTCTCTCGGCTGTGTGGTGTGGTGAGTGCGCCACGGTGTGGCGACGCTTGCTGGGAACCCAGGGGTTCCGGCGAGGGCTCGGTTTATATAGGCACGGGTGCGTGTCACGGCGGATGGCGGATCGGCCGCGCAACCTTGATCAAAGGGTCCCGAGACACTCCGATTCCTCACGTCTCCAATTCAATTCGCAGGGGACAAGATTCCCTAGTTTGTTAGGGGTTTGTTAGCCGCGATCGGCCGAGGTGGCACGGTGGGGGCCGCCGCCGTTGCCGTGCTCTGCCTTCCGGCTTGCGCAAGAAGAAGAACAGAGGTGGTGCTCGCTGACGCGTGGGGCCAGTGTGTCAGGGTCTCGGCGCAGAGGCGAGCGGGCGCACGTGATGGCAGGGCCGCTCCGCGCGCGGTTGGGCTATCCGCGAGGGCCGTGCATGCGCACGCGTTGCTCGGTTGGGCCGTGCTGTGCACGCGTGGTGACGCCGGGCCGCAATGGCCGTGCAGTGATTTCCCTCCGGCGGTTAGCTGGGCTGCGCAAAGGGTTTCGGCCCAGTCAGTTCGTTTACCGTTTCTCCATTTCCTTTCTAATTAACTTAATGCTAGTGTTGTTCCTTAATCCAAATATTGATCTTAGGTTATGGGTTTGTCACGTAACATGCTTTGCAAAGTTTATATATATGTATTGCTGCATTTCACACAAGAAATCCAAGAAGAGCCAAATCACATATGCTTATTAATTGGTTAGTTAGTTGCTTACTATGCTACTAATCATAATAGTCAAATATAATTGTTAATGCATATGTTTAAGGGTGAATACAAGTAGGTTGTCTCACTCATCATGCATAGTGAAAAGAAAAGAAAAATTTTGTGGTTGGGATTTTTGAGGTAGAAATTTATGGGTTGTTACAGATGCTAAGTCTGTAAGTCGTGCCCAGGCCGCACCTAGAGATTCCTTCTCGTCTTGTTTGAAGTTTAGCACATCTCTACGAAGACGAGCTACGCGGGATATGGGAAAGTACGTTAAGCAGAACATGGCTTGCAGTTTCTCCCATTCTCCGTTCACACTGCCAACGTAGCGAGTATACCAGCGTCTAGCTTTTGCTGTTAACGAGAACGGAAATAGCTTCCACTTAAGAGTGACTCGCCTCATCCCTTGGATGTGAATACACGAACAAAGTTGTTCGAAATCACGTAGGTGGGTATAAGGATTCTCATCTACTTCTCCTGAAAAGGGATTCTCGTGAACCATCGCTATGAGGCTGGGGCGAAGCTCATAGCGAACTGCCAAAATGGCATGAGATGAACTAGGCGGCTCCAACTCAGCGCCCGATGGAGCAGCGTAGTCAAAAAGGGTTGTTTGATCCATATTGATTTATGAAATAAAAGTTCTAATCAAACTACGATAACTTTAACGACTTTGTTCTAGCTAACACAGCTACCATTCCCCGGCAACGGCGCCAGAAAAGCTTGTTGACACTTCTTAATGCAACCACTAGAACTAGACTATGGAGCCTAATCCCCGGTAGCGGCACCAAAAATGCTTATTGACACCAGAAGTGGCAAACGGATATGCCGCAAGCGCACGGTAGTCAATTGTAGCTTTTCACCAGGAGTATTCCAGGTATCGTATTTCCACAGGGAACGTGAAGTGGATTAACTAGAAGTGGGGTCGTCAAAGGATGATCAAAGGGTATATGATAACTGGGATAGAGAGGTCTTCCTAATATCAATATCTGGTACTGGTTTTCTAAGAGTACTGAGGTTTACCACCTCATTCCTTACTGGGGGCGAAGGACGAAACAGTAGTTGATTAAAAGGTTTTCCACCTAACAACTACTGAGGTGGCAATGCTGCTACCCAACTATTATTTTCAACTTGCCTACAACACTTGAGAGGAACTCCAAGCACTGGCTGTGTCTGTCACCCTACCACCAGGCGTCTACACAAGTGCGACAAGAAGTCCACACTGGCAAGATATAGCCTAGACACCACGTCTACACTAATCTTACTACTCTAAAGCTAAGCTTAATAGGCCTAGAGCACTTCAACAAAGTAAAGCAATGTGCCAAGTAAAAGAACTGTAAACTTAAATTACCAGACCAGAATATTAAATACTAGAAGGACTCAGATGTAACACTTACAAGAAGAATCGCATCCGCTGAGGCGCACCTTGGAGAAGATTCCCGATAGGCCGGGACTCCTCCGTGGAACTCCTCACTCCCTTCCCTCTCTTCTAACACTAAAGCTACTAATTAGGCTTTCTCTCCTTGGATGCATACAAATGAAGAGCTCTAAGGGGGTATTTATAGCTTGGAGGTGGAGTAGCGGCTACTCCGGTGCCACCTCAGCGATCCGCGTGCTCTCCTTCCTTGGCCATTGGATCAAACCGTCATAGTAACCGTCATGGATGGATGGCCTTGATTTCTCCACGTGTGAAACATGTGCAAGCAACCGACATTGGATGGGGTTCACCCTGGGGTCGGCCGACCCCAGCCAATGACAGGTGGGCCCACCACTTTGCTTCTAGAAGGTGCTGATGTCACCAGGCTGAACAGTGTAGCCAGGGCCCACCAAGTGGTGGTCGGCCGACCCCCCTATGACAGGGCTAGCCCACCATCTTTTCTCCCTTGGTAACCCCACATGTCATGGAGCAAGTCTTGTGAAGTTGGTTGCATTTGGTTTCGGTGTGGACCCATGAATCCATGTGCTTCTCATCTTGCACCATTGAGTAAAAACACATGTTTGATCCAAGGGATGATATTGGCCTGAGCATGCTTCTCTTGGATCGTGCCATGTCACCTTGGCCGAGGTGGCCATCAAGGTGGGGTCGACCGACCCCCTTGGTGGGCCCACCTAGCCTCATTTTGTTCATTTTGGCATCTCCTACATGTTCACAAGCTAAGAGTACAAGTGGAACTTATTAGTGATAAATATGCTCATGATATGCTATACTTCCTTGAAACCGAGGTCTGTTGACGGTATTTTGATAAGGTAAAACATGCTATAACTTCCGTCAACAAAAACTTGACATTAAGTGATGTTAGGAGTGTCCTGTACATTTCTGAAGGCTTTTGCTAGAATCAGTTCATTAAAGTTTATTATAAGCAATTGCATTAAGAAGTGTCAACACATACTGAACTCTTGTAGCCTGGATTTGGAAGAGCATTGATCGTGTTATAATCGACAAACTCTTGATATCCATCTCCAAACATACTCCTTTGTATCCTGTTTGCTGCAGGAGAGACTCTGGAAGCAGATTGCAGGACATTCCCCGTCGTGCCGAACGTGACCTGACCATAAGTCTGGGGAGGTTGTTGCGTCTCATGAGGAACCATCCCACCTGTGCTTGGGCCAGCTCCGCCCTCTTCGGCAATCCTTCAACGTTGAGGTACCGGGAACAACAGCGGTCCTTGCATTGGACCAGTAGCTTCTTCAAAGTATTTATCCGCTGCTGGACCGAAAATGCTAACCATGACAGCACGAAAAGTATTCAAGAAAGCTGCCTGATGATTGGTCATGGCTTCTGATACAGCTTTGTACACTAATTCGGTCATCTTCCGAATAGCTTCCTCTTCATCGCTGTCAGACGGCTCAGATTGGTGATGAGGAATGATCTTTGGGAATGCTTGCTTCTGGAAGACCTTGCCGCTCTTGTTCTTGGAGAAAGACGCCAAGCATTTGCGCTGGAATTCATCACAAGTCTGTTGTACTAAACTTTTCAAATCTGGCGGCAAGTCATCCATGATCACATCCAGAATTTGATCATCACTGATCTCAGGCATATTGAACTGAAGTGGTCCCATCGGGCGTACCAAAAAGTGTGTTAACGCAAAACGTGACACCTCGCGCCAAGCACACAGCAAGCCAAAAAGCTAGCTTCAATCGGGTGCCCGGAGTATGTTGAATCTGGAGACGTGCCAGTCGGTTTGACCTGAAAACCAACAAGGGATAAAAATGTGAGAATACCTCTAGAACATGCCGGGTGAGACCAGACAGTTCCATATGTACGACTTTGAAAGCCAATCACGACGGCACACAACTATAGAAGCTGTGTGTCAAAACATGTTTATAAAGTCATTCGGCAAGTATGAGAACAGAGTATGTAAAGCATATTAACTGCCGAATGCATATGTAAAGAGAGACATGCTTGAACAAATTAAAGATATTATAAATAGGTAACTTGCAAAAATAGATCTATTCAAATAACACATGCATAGGCTAAATCCAACTAATCTGCCGCACGTTTAGTCTTCATAAGCCCGTCAAGCATAAACTCAAGCGAAGCTAATCCACCGCATGATACCACTTGCTATAAGTCTACACCGCTTCTTATAATTAGATTAATCCACCGCATGATACAATCTAATTATAACAAGCTAAAAGCATGCATATATTTGAACAGATCTATAAAAGTTCATTACTCGTGTAAGCTTAACCAAAATCGGCAAACCAGCCGAATTGGGGTCCATGAAGAAGGAACAAACAAGCAAACACGATCAAACTGATCTAAAACCTGCATCTGCCGCACGATACCTAGTTTTATCAAAGTCTAATCGTAATTAACATGCATGAACCCACAACATGTAACAATCTGGACTGAAAGTTGATCCGGCCATCATGATCTTATGATTAGCAGAGCACAAGCAAACTTGTGGAACAAGGCCGAACAAAGATCAATCTAGATTGGGCAAAAGAGTGTTACAAGAATTAAATAATGAAACACATAACACATGATAACTTAATGAATCTATCAGATCTGCCAAATCTAATAGAGCCGATAACTATTTTTACCCATGACTTAATCCGTCGCACGATACAAGGCATAAGCAAAAACCTCCTGTCATAAGCTTAAATCCGCCATACGATACTAAGCTTAAAGAACGAGACTACTTGCATCATATCTAAATCCACCGCATGATACTAGACATGATAGCATGGTTGCCGGGACTTACGGAGGTCGACGAATCGATGATTCCTCTCGAAGAACTCGACGACACGACTAAGGACTCGAAGATGGCACGGGGCCGGTTTGTATTGATATGGTTGTGAACAATTTTACAATGGTCGAGGGCTTATATTTATACCTTGGACGAAATACGAATCCTAGATGATTGCGATCTGCATAATAAAATATGGAAAGATGTAAATCCTATTCCTAATCTCTTCGGCGTCCTTCATCGTCACGTGCCTTCTCGTGCAAATCGGCTTTACTTGCCATATTTGTTTCTCGAACAGAGTCACCATTTTGCAAGATAGCCGACCGCACAGGCATTTGCCGAAACTCCGAGGACCAAACAACCGCCTGATCGTTTGCCGAAATCTTTTCCCCACTGCTGGCTGGGTCCACTTGTCATATCCTCGTGCGTGCGAAAATCTGGTGTCAACAGTCTCCTTTGTGGAAGCCGATGAGTGATACCCAACAAGTTCAACTCATGGTCGGGTCCAAAATGGCCTCTTTCCACCTTTCCACTAAGGGGTCTTGTTTCCTTTTTCAGCAGGAGACTAACCCTTACAAACTTCTGGTTGTCCACCACACCTTGGTGACTTGCCGGTGACCACTAAGGCTGTCTAGGAGCAAAGCTCCAAGAGAAGAAAAGCTTCACACGAACTTTTGTTACCACGAAGTGCTCAAGTGTTGCTCAACTCAGATTTTGCTCACACACAAACTCATAAGGCTCAAATGTTGCTCTCCAATTCGATTTAATGGCTAAGTAGACACCAATCCCACAAACGGTGAATTGGAGGCTCTCTTTAGGCTTTGCCGGTGTATATGGGCGTGGAAAACCTTCAGCAACCAAGCCAAGGCCAGAGGATGAAGTATATATAGAGTTGGTTCAAAAACTAGTCGTTCGGCTGTCTGATAGACCAAACCCGGCTTAGTCGGCTAGTCAGGTGACCGTTGGAGCTGGCTGATCCGACTCAGTCAGGTTTGGGGACCCGGCTAAGTCGGTTTTGCCTGGCCAACCCAACTCAAAATCTCTCAAAAGTGTTTTCTTTGGGTTTTCTCTCATAGGGTTTGTTTTGAGCACTTCTAGGTCACACTAGTACATTGTGCTGCATCCCTCTTGATAGTATGACATGCCTAAACTCAAGAAATAGAATTTCACAAATAAATCCACCTTGAGCTTGTCATTTCTCGAATAATGCCGCTTTCTCAATTTTAGTCATCCAAGGGCTTTCAACACCATCCATGTATTGAGTTGAGCTTTCTTGAGCTGTGACTTTGAGCTAATAAATCAATCTTATCAAGATTCCTTATATTAACCAAAGTCACTTCTGCTAATAACTTGATCATGACCCCATAGCTTGATTAGTGTCTCTACTAAATGCAAGTACTTCTTCACCCTAGCTAGGTTCTTCGGCCGCCAAGTCGCCGCTTGCCCTTCACCCTTGCTTAGTACCTCAAAGTATTTTCCTTGCTATCTTCACCATCTCAAGCTATCAAGTCACATCTTGTTTTGTATTGATATCTTTCCATTTTCTTGACCAAGCTTCAATTGTGAGACCATTCAATATGCAAATCTCTATGTTTTATTCATGTATGATGAGAGCAAGCTTGTCAATACATTTTGATGACCATTTCTCATTTGTATGTCATGTGTATGTAGTTGAGCCCAAATTCAGCATAACATACTTGGGACTAAATACCTGTGAATACCTGCAAGTCTTATAAAACACATTAGTCCTTAATCGTGTTGTCGTTCAATCCACCAAAACCCACTTAGAGACTAGATGCACTTTCAAAGGTGATACTTAATTATAGACTAGTCATTCTATAAAGAACAGGCGCCAGAGTAGTTGTTAGTGTTTTGGAATCTATTCACGTGGGAATAGATGATGTAAAATCTTTACCGAAACATAGACTCTGTATGTGATAGAAAGGAGTCACCCAAAAAAATGCACTTTAAATATTACTATTTATTTAAATAAATTATTACTTAAATAACTTCAGATTCAAGATGTGTCTTGAATTGGCATATGTAAAATATTGTGATGTTAAGATGAATCTCAAATCACATGGTAGTGTTTACCTCATATTAAATAAGTGATAGAGAATCACTACTAATATCATTGCGTACAATAACCATTGCTAAGAAATAGTCTCAAATAATTATGATTAGCATGTTGGCACATTGAAGGTGCAAACCAAATTGGTGACCTTGTAGCAGGAAAGCATAATCTGCAAATATGTGTATATGCAGTAGATGTCATCCTACTACCTGCGCGTTGCTAACAATAATATAAGTTGATCCTACTTTGAAGGTAGTCAATTGTTAGGAACATGACATAGACCTTATTGGGTGATTCAATTCGGAGGTAGTCATCGACACCATCGTGTGTAATATATACTGATACTGTTATTTTCTCACTGATCATATTGCAAAAGCATCAAATTACTACTTCAAAGGTTATGTTATCCTGTACTGCGTACCTGTGTTTACAATTTTGAGTTGTTTTTACGGTTTGGAAGGTGAGAAAAAATCTTGATAGATAAAAAACGTTCATAGGCTAGTTATTCAAATTACTACTTGATTCGTGTAAATTGTTTAATTATTATTACCTATTTATGCTAATTAGAGTAAAAAAGTCTTAAACGGTGATCTGAGATAAATTACTGTACGTGTCATATAATTTTGTATTACGTATTAGTTCATCAAGAACCCTCGTTCCACATAATCACGTTACACCGTAGCCATTGCGTATCCATCCATCCGAAAGAAACAAACCATTAACTGGATTAATTATAGGTCATTAACTTCCTTAATTATATATAGACGTTACACCGTAGATCCATCCATTCGAAAGAAACAAACCATTAACTGGAGTAGTCATAAGTCAGTTAAGTGCGGAAGAAAATCTGCTCCTTTCATATCCATCCACATATCATTAACTTTCTTAATTGTAGACATTACGTTTAATTGAGGAGTAAAATCTGCTGGTTAATTGTAGACATTATGGTTAATTAAGGATTAATTGTAGATATTAAGTTTAATTGAGAAGTAAAATCTGCTGGTTAGACATTACGGTTAATTAAGGAGTAAACAGTATGGTTCATTGAGGAGTGACATCTGCGAGGAGTAACATCGGAGTAACATTTGCTGGTTTATACAATTTGTGAAGGATTTTTTTTTACAGCAAGAAAGAAAGAGTGAGAAATTTTAGGAAAGAATGAGCTGTTACGGTTGTGGGTTTAGAAGTTAGAACAAGTAGCAAAATAAAAAGAATAGTACAAATTGATTTTAGACAATACTCTATCAAATTAATCATGGTTAGTAGTGAATTTAAAAAGTAGTACCACTCAATTAAATAGCTTTGTTTGTTTGTCTTGTCAGCCGTACTTTAAATTATTTTCTCGAATAGAATATTATTGAAATAGCTGAGCCAGCCGTGAAAACGACCCGTTGAATAGCACGAATATGAATTCACACGGTCAAAATGTAGTTTTACTACTTGATTACGTCAAATGGTAGGAGTATATATATTCTGACAACGAGCCATCATGAGCCTTGTAATTTTGCCTTATCAGTATTTTTTCACATTTACGTTAAACATATATTCATGTTGCCAAAATATGTTTCGTTGGAGCGCATGCCAGTTAAACAGTATCTTTACGGTTTGGTCACAATGTACTCCCTCCGTCCATAAAAACATGCAACTCTAGCATACAATTAACTTAAGTTTAATTAATTATAGATAAAAATATATTAATATTTATGATATCAAATATATATCATTAGATTTATTATGAAATGTATTTTTTTAATAAATTAATTTAGAGTCATAAATATGAATAATATTCACTGGAAATTTGGTCAAACGTAAACTACTTTTAGTGGCACGCAACTAATAGTCACATGTTTTGTATATATACTCGCTCCGTATACGAAAAGAATGTCGTTGTTTGGTCACAACGTACTCTCTCCGTCCATAAAAACATGCAACTCTAGCACAGTAGCATGGTTAATTAACTTAAGTTTGATTAATTATAGATTAAAAAATATTACTCCCTTCATCCCAAATTATAAGGTATTCCAAGAATCTTGAAAAGTAAAAATTTTCAACTTTGACCAAAATTGAGAAAAATATAAAGATTTATAACATCAAATATGTATATTATGAAAATATAACTAATGGAGAATCTAATTGCACTTAGTTGGTACCATAAATATTATTATCTTATTATATAAATTTGGTCAAAGTTGAAAAAGTTTGACTCTCCAAGATTCTTCGAATGCCTTATAATTTAGGATGGAGGGACTAATATTTATGATATCAAATATATATCATTAGATTTATTACGAAATGTATTTTTAATAAATTAATTTGGAGTCATAAATGTGAATAATATTTACCGAAATTTAGTCAAATGTAAAATACTTTTACTGGTATGTAACTCATAATTGCATGTTTTTGTATATATACACTCCCTCTGTATACGAAAAGAATGTCTGGTTAATTAACTTAAGTTTGATTAATTATAGATAAAAAATATTAATATTTATGATTTCAAATATATATCATTAGATTTATTACGAAATGTATTTTTAATAAATTAATTTAGAGTCATACTTTGTATATATACACTCCCTCCATATACGAAAAGAATGTTGTCCTAGCACTTAAGCCGTTGATTACAAACGCAGCTGCCGACTCGAACCACCTGCCTCGGGGCACGCAGGACTTACCACTTGGGCTACGCATCTTTGTTGTGAAAGATAGTAACAACAGCCCTATTTAATAAGGATTCCTTGGTAAGTGTAGTCAATGATTTTTATTTCAGTAAATGTTGCCATTATCATATAACATTTCTTATATTATGGGAAAGTTGAACGAATATGTAGAGGACATCAATGAAAGATTTGATTTGAAAGACAATGCTTAGGTCAATCTCAATGGGAGTTTTATTTGTATTAAATATTGTGCCACATAAGCGATTTTGATGACATGACAATGTATTTAAGAAGAGAGATGGAATGAGTTTCATCTAGATAAAACTCTCTTGGCACGAATACCAACTCTCTATGAGTCATGAAATTTAATTTAATGTTTATGAAACTTTAGAATGAAACTCTCACTCTCAATTTCAAGTTTCATTTTCTCTCATATGACATAGCAGTCTTGGAAACACCAAAATGAAACTCACCGTTGAGATTGGCCTTACTACTGGTGATCATTTTAGTTATTTTAAAGCCGTGACGTTAGCAAGAGCACGATACTAACAGTGGTAAATAGACAAAGATAGAATCGGCAGCTCTCCTTTATGATTCTTAAAGAAAATAAGCCTCATTAGATATATGCAAGTACGACCGCTGAATCTGTTACAACATTGATTTAGAACTAAAAAGATTTGGAGTAATTCTACAAATGTGCATGTCCCATATGTTTAGAACTCTATGTACTATTGTACCAGACAAGTGTGGTCATACTAAGTTGTATGCTTGTATGATTCTATAAAATTTTAACAGTTGATTTGTGACCAGTACCACCAAGAAAATGCACAAGCAATTATTCCACAAGACCAAGAATGCAAAGTGAAGGGAGAATAAATACTAGTATATTGTATTTATGCATACAAACACAAACAGCCCATGCAATACTGGGCAGGTGGGCAAGCCAGTTGGAACTCAAGCAAATAGACCCCTTTTTTTTGAGAGTGAGAGAGAGCTAATGCAAGCACTAATGCTAAATGGGGTAACAGATATATCACTACTAAGCACTAATACACAACTTGTCAGAGCTAATGCAAGCACTAATACACAACTGCGCTAATGCTAATGGTGCTCTGACAAGCACTAATACTAAATCAAGCTGTGTATTAGTGTATAATCATAAGCATTTCAGCAATATACAACTGTCTCAGCATTTTCTTGAGCTCAAACAAGTTTATTGCCAATGTTTTGGTCCCGGATGCAGCAGCGGATCAGACTTTTGACAATGGTATCTGGGGATTCCGATCCATCACAGATCCGACTATATCTGTTTCCATCTGCAATATTGTACTCCTCAGAGTTTTTATCACATTCACACGCCAAATAGATTGTATCAGCAGTGACATAGGGAAAGGCCCCTACTGATACTGAAATGGTGCGCAGCATGCCCATAAACATGGCACGTCCGTTGAGGCGCTTGACTGGGATCAAGATCCCAGCTTCCAAATCCAATCTATAAACATCATACTCCCTGAAGTCATCCTCGCCAAACTTTCGGTGCACCAGCAGCAGTTCTCCACCATTGTCCACCAGGTGAAGGCTGTGCATCATTTGGGAAAAACGAAATGACTTCTTCAGGTCAGCAACCATTATCAGCCGCTGTTGCTGCTGCTGATCTGAATCTGAAGTGGTATTCAGCATCATGACATCTCTGTGAGTGGCACAGTAGAAACGCCCCGCAAATGCCAAAGCTGAATTTATGTATCCTTCACTTACCACAGTCCAACTGTCGTCACCAGGCTTAGCAAAAGCAAGCCTCGCGGGACAGGAGAATGAGACTGCCACTACAGAGTCCTTGGTGAGACCAACAGCTTGCACCATAGGACGTCGTTCTTCCGGCTCACAACAGTATCCACCTTGCACGAATGCGGTCAAAGGGGGAAGGTCGATGAGCTGGCGCGTGAGAGGGTTAAGCAGGCGAGCAATCATTGTGGGTTTGTGGAAGAGCAGCAGGAGGCCCTCTGGGGTGACCTCGAGAAACCTGTGCTCCCCCTCTAATAGCTCCGGGAGGCCCATCCGAATGCACTCGCCGGTATACACGTTGAGGAAGCGATGGTGGCAGGACCCTGCAAGTGCTTTGTCAAGCATAATCCACCGGCGGGGTAGAAAGCGAGCGTCCAGGCCGCTGGCGCGCGGGTCTGGTGAGCACTGCCGCCACGGTTTGCACACGGCGCGGAAGCGGACGTAGTCGGCTACATCGCTGGCGAGGGCAAGCTCGGCGATCAGGCCGACCGGCCCGTCCGCAAGGTTCGCCCAGTCCCTTGTGCAGGTGCTGCTGCTGCCACTGGAACAACGAATCCGATGAGCTCTGAACAAACGAAAAGGAATGGAGTCAAACAGTAATCTCGACAGAAAGATACACGCACCTGTTATTAGGACGGGGTAGGGAGCGGACAGAAAGTAAGGACTTAAGACAGCCACCGAGCGCGGAGCGAGAGCGCTTGGCACCCCAAGAGGCCAGTCGACGGAACTGAATTAGACGCAGGCACCTGTTTTCAGGAGGAAGTGGTGGCAAGGATTGCCAAGAAAGGCCCGTCTCACCACCCCTGCCGCCGAGCGCGGAGCGCGCGCGCTTGGCCCCCCAATAGCAGTTGATTAGAGCCTCGAAGCATACGATCGAGTACTTCCGCTTCGCTCCCCGTGATCGGATCTGGGCGGAAGAGCAGGGGCGGCGCGGATGGCGAAGGGCGCTCGGTCGCTTCGCCGCCCCCCGGAAGGGGATCAGGACTCCGGAGGTCCCCTCCAGCCACTTTTCCCGCCGGAAGGAAGGGGCTCTAGAGGCATCCGCCAGCTTATTCATCCGCTTCCACCGTCGTCAGAAAACCGGCGGGATCGGGGCGTGGGGGACGAGATAGAGGCCCTGTTTATGACAACTTCTCACCACGCTTCGAATCGGATTTGTCCTTTTTATATACCATACCGCTCACCACCTAACCGATGGTAAATATGTAAAAAAAATCCAGCTTTTCCCACAGGTTCTTTGGAAAAGAATCACGGAATCACGGGGAGAGAGCTTACAATTTGGCACACCGATTCCAGAGGAGCTATCACCGGCACTGAAGATATTGGCCCAGCTTGCCCGAATCTAGATCTCGCACGCCGCCTCCATGTCTTCTCCACGCCGCCGCCTCCTTGCCTTCGCTACACCGCCGACACGTCGGTCGCCGGCGAGAGCCGCAGAGCGCGGCGGGGGAAGAACCTGACAGTGAGGAACTCGGAGAGGGGACGGTGGCGGCGCGGGGAGGACGGCGGTGAAGACGCTGCACGGCAAGCGGGTATGCCCGTCGTCCCTTTTACGGGACCGGTTTGGGGGAATCGTTTGTTTTTATTTAGGCCTCGTTAGTTTTTTTTTTCCCGACGAAAGAAAAATATTACTCGCTCCCTCTCAAATTTTAAATCATTTTGGATTATGAAAAAGTCCAATTCCCTTCCTCAACTTTCAAGGAAGTCTATTTTTTCTCTCTCTATTTTAAAATCGGACAAACAACCTCTCTCAATTTTTAAAACCGTACATTTTACCTCTCTTACCGGTTTTGGACGATGGTTTTACTACAGTAACAGTAGTTTTGTTTTTTCTTTTTTATTTATTTTTGCTGAATCTTTGGAAAATCATATTAAATCACAAAAAATATAAAATAGAAAATCCAATTTTGTTGGACTCCACCTGAGTAGATCTATGCAGTGAACATATAATATAATATATTTTAGTATAAAGTTTTTGTTATAACTTTATATCTATGTTTTTTGTAATTAAAATAAATTTATAACTAAGTTATACATGATTCAAATAGTATAAATTTTGTTACTACAATTGAAGCATACGATAATTAACCCACCATAAAAATTTGACCACAATTGAACTATAGAAACTGTAGCTATGAATTATTCTAAATAATTATAGAAAAACGTATTATTGTATGGAATTAATTATAATAATTCATAGTTGCAGTTTCTAAAGTCTAATTGTCGGTGTTTCTACCCTGGGGGTATGACACTAGCTAGTAATGTGATCGCGTGTTCTCTTTTTGGATGGTGATGCAAGATGACACAAGGATTTATCCTGGTTCGGGCAAAAGAAGGCCCTACGTCCAGCGGGGGGAGAAGTTTCTTCTATTACTTGCACCTAAGTGCTTGTACATGGACGAATACAAGCTCGGTGAGCGTAGACCTGAGTCCGGACTCGTGTGTGGGTGTGGATGGACTTGCCTTGCGTAAGCCCGTGTTTCCTCGTGCGCGTGAAGGGCCCTGGCGTCCCCTTTTATAGAGCAAGGGGAGGCCAGGGTTACATAGAGGTGGTACAGGAGTTTGGGCGTACGGTGCCCAATACGACGGAGGGTAGGAATTCTGTCTTGTCCGGGTCACTGGAGCCGACGGGGGGTTGCTGTTGAGGTGTCCTTGAAACGTGGCTTCCATCCCGGGTGTGGACATGGAGACGTGGCGACGTGAAGATCACGCGGCGCCCGTTCCGGTACGTGCGGGACGTGGTGGGGCCCCTCCGGATCTTGGGGTACCTGTCCTCCAATGACACGAAAGTTGTTAGGGCTCGAGGGGCACAGGGCCGGCATTGAGGGGGTGCCTACAGAGGGGCTCGAGCTCCCGTGGGTATGGGCAAGCCTCGGGAGACCTGGCCGCACCGCGGGACACCGGGCCTTTTGACTTGGTCGTGCTACAGCGTAGGGTATAGCTGAACAGTGCGGTACTTGCGCCTTTTTGCCCATGCCTATGGTAAAAACGAGGTTTGACTCAGAGCCTGGTTTACCGTGGCGCACATTGTGTACGAAGGGATGTGACCGGAGTTGGTGGACGCATTAAATGCGGAGTATGAGGTTGGCATCCGATGCCTAATGCTGCTCGAGGGTGGCATGATGTGTCTCGAGGGATAGGTTGCCGCACTAATGCGGCTCAAGGTCCCCGCGTGGGGCCTCGAGGAGCGGTGCAGGGCTCAAGGCCTATGTGCCGGGGCTCGAGGGGTAGGTTGCCGTGAGGCGGACAACAAGGCTTCGGCGGCCCTGGTGAAGGGTTGAGATGGCGGACTAGAGGGGGGTGAATAGTCCTTTTTAAAACTTAAACATAATCAGAGCGGCTAACCGAAACAAATGTGGAATTAAAACTATCGGTCTAGCCAAGACTACACCCCTCTACTTATACTCCATGACACCTTACAAAAGAACCTAAACAAAGCAAATAAGGTGTCGGGCTAGCTAGAGCTCACCTAAACAATTCTAGCTTGCAAGGTTACACAAACCTAAGCAACTAGTACTCAATCAACCGGGGAGCTCCTACACATGCCACTAAGCAAAAAGCACAAAGCCTAAGCTCACTAGCAATGCTCAATAACAAGGCTACACAAGCCAAATTAGAGAGCTCATCTTAGCTACACAAACTAAGCAATGTGACTAGCAAGACTACAAGTCAACTAGTCACTCACGGGATCAACTTCTATGCTACACAAGCAAGGAAGATAACTAGCAAGCTACACAAGCTAACTAATTACAAGAGCAACTACACAAGCACAATATATATGAAAGTAAATACAAGCTTGTGTATGGAGATAGCAAACCACCGAGAAGATGTAGACAATGTTGACACGGTGATTTTATCCCGAGGTTCACTTGGTTGCCACCAAGCTAGTCCCCGTTGTGTCGACCACACACTTTGGTAGTTCGGCGGCTAATAGGCACCACACCTAGCTCGACACTCGAGCGCCACAAGAACTCACCCACAAGTGAGGGTAACTCAATGACACGCGCAATCCACTAGAGTTGCTCTTCGCGATCCCCGCGGGGCGAGCACAATGCCCCTCACAAAGCCTTCTCCGGAGCCACGCACAATCTTCTTGCGGGCTTCACGACGGAGACACAACCACCAAGCCGTCTAGGAGGTGGCAACCTCCAAGAGTAACAAGCACCACCGGCTTGCAACACGATCACCTAGTGCCACTCGAAGCAATCTCTCAATGCAATGCACTAGCGATCACTCACTCGCTATCGATTCACACACTAGCAAGCACAAGCGAGTTAGGGGGCTCACAAGCACATCCACACCAGCCACCAAGGCTTTGGAGTACTCAACCGCCAGCCCAAGGCCGGTTACCAACGCTATTTATAGCCCCAAGGGCTAACTAGCCGTTGCCCCTTCACTGGGCAAACTGCGCTAGCATCGGACGCGCCAGTTGGAACCATCGGACGCTGAGGCCAGCGTCCGATGCACGGATGCTCGCCACGTGTCCCCCACGTTCAACTTCGGCCGAGCGATCCCAACGGCTATATTACTTCCTGCGCCAGTTAAAGTGGCATCAGACGCGCCGATGCCGAGCATCGGACGCTCCGATGCCTCTGCTCAAATTAGCACACTACAGCGCCACATCGGACGCGCCGGCACCTTCACATCGGACGCTCAACCCCTGCGTCCGATGACCATGCAGAGAGGTTCCAGAGAGGGCAGAAACACATTGGACGCGTCCGATGGTTCCACATCGGACGCAGGCCAGCGTCCGATGCTCCCTGGAAGGCTAGCTCGCGCCATGTCACCTACATCGGACTCTGCAACAGTGCTACCTCAGCGTCCCTTGCCAGCGTCCGATGCTCCTTCAACTTCTGACAGAAACTAGGGTTTACCATCGGACGCTCGCCCCAGCGTCCGATGCTCCTCGAACCAGCGTCCGATGCTCCCAGAGCACTTCACTTCTCCTCCGAAAACCGCTGAATCCTGCCTCGCAAGCTCGGCAGGAGGGAGAGGGACTATGCACTAGTTTCTCCCACTTCTCCATGCCTCCTTTCCACACAACTTCTTCTCCAACAACTTCTCCTTTGCAAATGTGCCAGCACCACTAAGAGTACAACATCATGTGTATGTGTGTTAGCATTTTCAATCATTTTTCAAAGGATTAGCACTTGCACTTACCACGCCACTCGATCCTAGCAACATCGCAAAGTTAGATCGCTCAAGTGGCACTAGATGACCGATATGCAAACAAGTTTGCTCCTCTTAATAGTACGGCCATCTATCCTAAACCCGGTCATAAACTTCTCTACACACCTATGACCGGTGAAATGAAATGCCCTACAATTATACCTTTGCCTTGCGCATTCCATTCCATCTCCTCAGGTGTTGATGCAACACATGCACCAACCTCTTCATCAAATGATATGATCCACTTCATATCATCACATGGCCTCCATGGTCCATCGATCTTGACATCACTTGCTCTTCACCATCGCTTCAGTCCTTCGGCGCCAAGTCTTGCTTAAGCCTCTCGACACTCGGTACCAACGGCTTCAAAGCCTCCAACTTGCCCTTCACCTTCGCAACCGGTCCATCAAGCCAAGTCTTGCCTTGATCTTCACCATCTTAGCCACATGACCACATGTCATGTTTCATGTGCATTAAGCTCCTTCTTCACATATGTGAGTCTTGCAACATATTCCAAGCCATTTCACCTCTATGGCATATGTTGCTCACACATGATCACCTGTGGACTAATCACCTGTGTAATTCACTTCAAACACATATTAGTCCCCCGAAGTTGTCACTCAATTACCAAAACCAAACAAGGACCTTTCAATCTCCCCCTTTTTGGTAATTGATGACAACTCTACAAAGATATGGAAATTAAGCTTATTCCAAGCTAGCACTTCACAAGAATGTAAATTGCTAACTTGGTTTGGATTCATGTTGCTTGCCCAAGCTATTTTACCATGTGTAAAGGATTTTGGACAAGTAGCACAAACCCGAATTGGTAGAATTAGCTCCCCCTACATATGTGCTAAAGTGTTTGGAAATGAAACTTGCACATATGCATAGATATTGAAATGTGGGAGAGTAATTACTACCAAAAGGTGCTAAGGTGTATGGAATAACCTTTGAAGCGTGTTATCGATGAAGTTTTATACTTGTACACCTTCCTTAGCACCAAAGAGTAGCTAGACATCATAAAAACTAGAAAACCCCGTGAGATCAACATTTAATAGCAAGGGTCTAGTTTTGCATGAAAAGTACAAGTCTAGCTATCAACCTATGCATGCTAGTTATCAAATCATCAATTAAATCCTATAACTAGCATACACCACACAAGCATGCATAAAAATTTTAAAACTTATGCAATGCAAGCAAGCACATGATTATGCACATATCAAATGCAATAACCAAGTTCATGAGCTTGCTCCCCCTACTTGTGTGCTCTCATTGTCCAAGAATTTTGATCCTCCACTCTTGCTCCCTCTTGATCCATGTCCATCTTCTTTTCTCCCCCTTTGTCCTTGACATATCACAATTGACATATCTTTTCCATAACTTCTCCCCCTTTGTCATCAATGACTGAAGGACCGAGAACGTACTAGCAAGGCGACCAGAGGGGGGGGTGAATGGGAGCTCAAAAAATTCCTTCAGAAACTTTGGCCAAATGTCCCAAAATCAACCCCGAGAGACAGCGACCAAAACCGTAATGCTCACGACCCTTGGAAGAGGGTGGATGATCCCTAGGATCACAGCGGAGCACCACAAAGAAATAGCAAAGCAAACTCCAAAAGCTTCAGCTCAAACACAACCCCAAAAACCAAGTCCCTAACGTAGATAGACGACTACATAGAGAAATCCCCAAATACCGATGCTAACGAGTAGCAAAGATACCTAGAGAGGTTCCTTGGTCAACTACAGGGCCAACCGAGAAGTCCGAAAACCAAGCAAACAAGCCAGGAGAGCAAACGCACTAAACCGGAGCAAACAGCCAAGTCTCGGACTGTCCGCCGGTACGGTCGCGGACTGTCTGCCCACTGGCGGACTGTCCGGGCTCAGGTCGCGGACTGTCCGCCGGCCAAAAGAGCAAAACCGAAGTGCTGCTGCAAGTCCCCTGGACAGTCCCGGACTGTCCGCGGCTTTAAACTGCGGACTGTCCGCCGTTCAAACTACGGCACTGTTCACCGAGACACGTAGCCACTGCTCGGCTGAGTCCCGACGCGCGGACTGTCCGCGCCCTGAGTGGCGGACTGTCCGCGGTCTCTCAGGGAGGGCGATTTCAGTCGCCCTTCTCCCAAATCTTCTCCAAATCGATTCAACTCAAGATCCCACGTTCCCAAACTTGGAGGAGATGATCACGGGGTAGTTAGGAGACTATCCCCAAGAAATCATCCACTCAAATCAACTCAAACTCCGGGAAATCGAAAGGGGAGAAAGATGAACTGTAAAGCGCGGCGAAAACAAAATCAACCCGATCTACTTGTTCGTAGGGAGATAGTTAAATTCCTTCGGTGGAAATGATCTCCTTTCAAATACGAACAAGATGATTCAAACGGATTTCGCAAAGACGCACAGAAGAGAGAGATTGAGTGACGGAAAAATTGCGAGGAAACGAAGAACACGAATCAAAACGCGAATTGACACATCGATCTGCAACCGTAGCGCAAACACACGCTACGACAGTGAGGTTACGGCCTCACTTCCTCAAAATCTCCAGTACACAGAGGTATGGTTCTCTGCGGATCTCAGCTAGCTACAACAGGGGATTGGGAGAACATGAAACCCTAGAAAGCAAGAGCAAATGACTGAGATTGATGGGAGGAGGGTGTCTCCCGACTACTTATCCTACTACTAGCCTAAGTCTATTTCCTACTCTACCCCTCTCTATTCTAATTACAGAGCGAACCAGCTAAACCCTAAGGTTATTCTGGACCAACTCGGTGGTAGGTGTATCCGACGGCCATGCCCGCACAATTCGAAGCGTTGCCTCGACGCAACCTCCGGATCGCCGCCACGTGCCGCCCTCGCTCTGCACCCCCGGTTTTGTGGCCCAAACCGGGAAACCAGCCTTTCCAGGCAACCCCCGGTTTTGAGGCCCAAACCGGGAAACCAGCCCACCAGCATCTGAGTTTTGAGGCCAAACTCAGCAAACCCTTAGAGCCCAGGTTTTGAGGCCCAAACCTGGAAACCGTCCTCAGCCCGAGTTTTGTGGCCAAACTCAGAAACCCTCAGCCCGAGTTTTGTGGTCAAACTCGGAAACCGTCCTCGCCCAGGTTTTGAGGCCCAAACCTGGAAACCGTCCATCCGATGGTTTTTCCCTGGCTCTACCACCAAACCGACGTCGTAGATGGGATGCACCTCCGTGCACCCCGTCCACCGACACGTGTCCCCAAGTCCACGACTTAGGCAACACATGACCGCACTTCTTCACTTGTTGTCGTCACAGGCTGCCAGCCACCACAGCTGATCCTCGGGCCTCTGGTCCCTCAGTCCAAGCCTCACGTCCGCCCTTCGCCACTCTCGGTCCATTGGCACGGCACGTCTCTACTTGACCTTCACCTCGCCTTTGATCACTGTATCCATGCTCGACACCTGCCCAACACAAGCCAAAGAACATGCGCATCATCCCAGTTGACAATCACTCATCACTCAGAGACCCGGCATACACCCATGTATTCGCAATCTCCCCCTTGATGAGTGCATTGTCAACTAATCAACACAAATCATAATAGTAGCAGAATAAGGAAGAAGGAGAAGGAGAGAGAACTCGACCAAATGACCCAAAAGCTTAGCAAAAGCCGAAGAAGGTCAAGTGAAAAGAGCAAAACAACTTGGTTCCCAAAGACATGGGCAACGGCTCGACGCAACCAAGCAAAGCAAAACTAGCCCTCAAGAAGAGGTAGAACAGGCTCAACACCGCTAGCAAAAACCAATTGGAAAGATCAAAGCAAAATGCTAGTCCCTCAAGAAAGAGGCACAGAGGCTCAACACAACTAGCAACGAAAGCTTGATACCAACTGTTACCACAATGAGTTTGACACCAATTGAAAATCTGAAAAGCAAATGCTAGTTCCTCAAGAAAGAGGCTAAGGCTCAACACAACTAGCAAAATGCTCCAAACCAACTGAAATCAAATGAAAGTGTCAAAAACTCAATCTTCGAAAAGTGCAAACAACCAGGAAGACTGAAGACTCCCCCTTAATTGAACATTCAGGGAACACATGATTTGTCATTTTTCTCCCCAATTTCTCCCCCTTAGTTGAAAATGCACTAATTAAGAATCAAGTCTCCCCCTGGGAAAATGCACTAGCAAAAAGTGCCAACACTCAGAAATCTCCCTTTCCAAAATGCAAATGAGTTTGAAATGCAAGTTAGGAGCTTCAGGAGTATACTCGAAAGAGTGCAAAGATGCTCTACGGAGTTTGAATCCGATGACACACAAAATGCACAGAATGCTAGCAAAGGCTCAAGCTGATCACCAAATATGAAATATGAACATGTGAGCAGTTTTTAGCCGAAAAAGGTATTCACCATCAAAATAGCACAGACATGTATAGACAGGAAGTCAAAACAGTGCTAACCATGTATACAAGGTGAACTACCCCTAGCATAGTTCAATCATCATGCTGATACCAATTCAGGCATACACTTGTGATTTCAAATTTTAATCGGAGTTGCAGCGGTGAAATTGCACAAGTTCAGAAAAACAGCATGTGACTGCGAGAGGTTGAATGCTTGTTATTGCCTAACTTTTCAACTGTGCGAAGCCTATGGAAAAGCAATCAGAAGCTTAAAGCAACAGTTTCGGTCATACACTACACAACTCAAGTTTAACCCAAAAGTGCAATGGGAAACAGTCTCGAAACAGTGAGGTGCTAACAAGCAAGCCCATCTCGATCTTTCCATTTCACTTAACTTGGTTCAGATTTTAGACAGATTATGACATACCAAGCAAGTGAAGGACTCAACACTAGAGACATAGCAACCTAGCATACATAAAAAGCAGGAATGACCTCAACACATCCTACACATGCTCGTTGCATATCTCAATGGTGAACATTTTCAAGTTTTATGTTCATTAAGCAAGTTCACCATTCAAAAATAGCTCAGCTTAACAACATGTATTAGTGATCAGAAAGAGCATAAGCTACAGCATCAACATAAAGCATCGGAGCAAAGCCTACACAGATCATAGTTACATTCTTCAGATTATACACATGAAGCTCAGAATGTAAAAGCGTATGCTGAAAATGCAAAGATGCATGAAGAAATCAAAAAGAAGCAAAAACAACAAAAAGTCAGTGTATTATACACGAGGCAAAATGTTTCCCCCATCTAAAAGGGGAAACACACACCAAGCTCACCTCTCAACCGATTAAAGGTTGATTGGTCCAAAGGCTTGGTGAAAATATCAGCAAGCTGATGATGAGTATCGACATGGCGAAGGACGATATCACCCTTCTCATAGTGGTCTCGCAGAAAATGAAAGCGCACATCAATGTGTTTGGTCTTCGAGTGAAGCACGGGGTTCTTAGCAACGCTAATCGCACTCGTGCTGTCACAAAGCAATGGAACACGAGAAAAGCTCAGACCAAAATCACGCAAAGTGGCCATCATCCAGAGTAACTGGGAACAACAGCTAGCCGCAGCAACATACTCAGCCTCCGTGGTAGACTGGGCGACGCTAGACTGCTTGCGAGAAGACCACGATACAAGAGAAGAACCAATAAACTGGCAAGTCCCAGAAGTGGACTTGCGATCAATACGGCAACCAGCAAAATCGGCATCAGAATAACCGCAAAGAGAAAGGTTGGAGGAAGCAGAATACCAAATCCCGAACTCTGGAGAGAAGGATAAGTACCTCATAATGTGCTTGACTGCCTGACGATGCGAAGTGCGCGGCGAAGACTGAAAGCGCGCGTAGAGGCACACCGCGAACTGGATGTCCGGGCGTGTCGCCGTCAGGTACAACAGCGACCCGATCATACTCCGGTACTCCTTCTGGTCCACTGCTTCTCCTTCCTTGTCCGCATCCAGGGCCGTCGTAGTCGCCATGGGTGTTGGAAGAGGCTTGGCCTCACCCATGTCGAACATCTTCAGAATATCGCGCGTGTACTTGCCCTGGTGCACAAACGTCCCTTCCCGGGTTTGCTTGATTTGCAACCCGAGGAAAAACGTCAACTCACCCATCATGCTCATCTCAAACTCCCTGCTCATAGTATCTGCAAACTTGGCAACCAAAGCGTGAGAAGAACCACCGAAAATGATATCATCCACGTAAATTTGGATCAAGAGAGTATCAGTGCCTTGCTTGAGGAGAAAGAGCGTTTTATCTGCACATCCCATTTTAAAACCCTTAGCAAGCAAAAAGGTTTTCAACCTATCATACCAGGCTCTAGGGGCTTGTTTCAAACCATACAAAGCTTTGTGAAGTTTAAAGACATGGTTTGGAAACTTGAGATTTTCGAAACCGGGGGGTTGTCTAACATAAACCTTCTCTTCTATGTAGCCGTTTAAGAAGGCACTCTTGACATCCATTTGAAAAAGTTTGAAACCTTTGGATGCAGCAAAAGCCAAGAGTATCCTAATAGCCTCCAAACGTGCTACAGGAGCAAACGTCTCCTCATAGTCTATCCCCTCCTTCTGACTATATCCCTGAGCTACGAGTCTGGCCTTGTTTCTCACAACATGGCCATCTTCTCCCTGTTTGTTTTTGAAAACCCATTTTGTCCCAATTGGATGACACTCAGAAGGTGGAGACACTAGAACCCAAACCCGATTTCTCTCAAAGTTCTCAAGCTCCTCATGCATGACATTGACCCAATCTGGATCCGTCAAAGCGTGTCCAACATCCCGGGGTTCAAAATCAGCAACAAATGCAGAATGAGCAAAGTGAGAGATTTGCCTTGACCGGGTGACGCGTTCGTCGATGCTGCCGATCATCTGCTGAGGCGGGTGCTGGCGCTGAATGTGTCGTGGCGCCTCCCTAGCCGAAGTGGCCTCCTCCTCAACAGCAGCTGGTGCCTCCCCGGGTACAAAGGGTACCGCTCGGGGTGGAGGATCCCACGGCCCCCAGGAAGATGAAGTGTCGGGGCCGCGAGTCATCGTAGATGCCGCTCTTTGCGGCACAGCAGGTGGAGGAGGTGTTGGGTCATCTATCCCTTCAGCACCTTCTTCATCATCATCGAAAAGAGGTTCGCCAACCTCATGATCACCTGCACGCTCAAAACGAGAAGAAGGACAAACCATGGTCTCGTCGAAGGTGACATCGGATGTCTCTATGACTCGGTTAGTGTCAAGGTTAAGTACACGATAAGCTCGAGTGTGAGTGCCATAACCCAAAAACATACCGTCAGAAGAACGAGACTCAAACTTGTCCAAGTTGCCCTTTTTGAGTATAAAACAATGGCAACCAAAAACTCGAAAATAACTCACCTTGGACAGTTTTCCAAAACGCAACTCATAAGAGGTCTTTTTCAAGAAAGCTCGAAGAAAAATGCGACTAGAAATGTAGCAAGCAGTGCTCATAGCTTCGGCCCAATATCGCCTAGGAGTCCTATGCTCATAGAGCATCGTCCTGGCCATCTCTACAAGGGTCCGATTCTTCCTCTCCACAACACCATTCTGAGGCGGTGTGTAGGGGGAAGAAAACTGATGCTTTAACCCAAAAGAGTCACAAAACTTCTCAAAATCCGAATTCTTGAATTCGGAACCATTATCACTCCGAATTGCTCGCATAGAGTTCAAAGAGAACTCATTCTGAAGATGCAAAATCAGATTGCGAGCAAAGGAGAAAGTCTCGGTCTTCTCCGCTAAAAAGAAGACCCACGAATATCTCGAAAAATCGTCGACAACAACAAGCACATACCACTTCCCCCCAACCGAGCTCACCCGAGCCGGACCAACGAGGTTCATGTGTAAAAGCTCTCCAGGGCGCTTAGTCATGATCTGAGTCACTGGATGATGGGGAGCGGCAACCATCTTCCCATGTCTACAAGAATGGCAAACAAGATCCTTCTCCATGGATAACTTGGGCAATCCTCGGATTAAGCCAAGTGAGCTAAGTCTTGCAAGCAAGTCAAAGCTTAAATGACCAAGCCTCCTATGCCACTTCCAAAGATAAGAGGAGGAAGGTCCAGCCAAAAGACAACGAGAAATTTTGAACGACTCCGAGAAATCCGCACAAAAGACTTTTCCAAAGGGCGAAATCACACAAACAAGATTGCCCTGAGGATCCAAAATACGACTGAGATTCGGTTTAAAACGAATCTCATAGTCATCATCGAAAAGTTGCGAAACAGAAAGAAGGTTAAAATGCAAGTTAGAAACAAGAGCAACATCGCGCAACACAAAGTGCTCATTAACTCGCACAGACCCACGAGACAGCACCTTACCTTTGTTGTTGTCGCCGAAGGTTATGTACTCCTTTCCGGCGACCGGACTAAGACTGGAGAACCACTTGGCATTTCCGGTCATGTGCCTCGAACACCCGGAATCCACCAACCAAACGTTCTCCAATCGTTTTACCTACATCAATAAAAAGACATAGGGTGAGCAAACGGGCCAACACTGGGGTTAGTGAAGTAAGGGGAATACCAGTGTTGGGCCGGTTGCTCAAAAGAACGGTTAGCAGAAAAACCATTCCTAGCACGCCTACGAGAGGAGCGATCACCACGTAGAGGAAAATGTGGTCCGCTAAGGGAGGAGCGTCCATCGCGATACTCAAAACGCGGTGGGGAAAACGCTCAACTACAAAGCCACCGCCACGGGGTCCATAGCCTACAACTGCAGGCTCCCGCCGGGCACGCTCTCTATGAGGCCTACGCCTAGGGACTTGAGGTTCAACACCTCTAGGCCTAGCGTCTCTCCTCGGAGCTCTCTCCTGACTAGGCCTGGGAACTTGAGGTTCTGGACCTCTGGGCCTAGCAGCACGTCTCGGTGCTCTCCTCTGAACATTCGGCGCATGTACATCATGGAAAGGATGGTACATGTCTGGGTTGTTCATCTCCCTAGCACGACGCACTTCTCTCTTGCGCCTAAAGCAGAACTCGCTCAAGTGTCCATCTCTCCCACAGAAGTCACACTGATACCTCACCGCACACAAAGGGGGTTGTTGGTACTCATGGCTGTGGGTGTGGATCACTTTGCCCTTCTGTGGCAACTCCTCCTGGATAGGTGGCATTGTGTCCAGTTTGTTCTTTAGGTGGTTGGGTTTGGGAGTCCACTGCTGGTTCTTGGGTGGAGCTCTAGGAGGCTCAACAAAAACCCCATCCTTGGTGTTAGGCTTGAGGGGCTCTTTGGGTGGAAGCTTGGTAAGTTTGGGAGTAGTGGTGGAGTTGGGCTTCTCACTCGGGTTCAAACCACTCAACTCTCCAATCTTCCCAAAAGCAGAAAGATCAACACCCTGAGCAAAACCTACACCGGGACCTCCAGCAGCTCGCTTGAATTGGGAGATCATCATCCCGAGCTGTGGCTCACCACAAGACACCCATGACAAGATGGTCCGAAGGTATGTGTTTTCCTCCTCGGTTTGCATCTTGTCATGCTTCACGTTAGCAATCTCCATCTCCAAACCCTCGCACAAAGCGCACCTAGTCACACACATGCTACCCGAGCTGGCCTCCTCAAGAGACACAATCTTGGCATTCTTCTCTGCCAACTCGGATTGCAAGACAGGACAAGTCTTGCAAGCACCCAACAACATGGGCCTAGCACGAAGCTCATCCACCTCTCCTACCAACACAACATACTTACTTCTCAAAGTGAGAAGATCAGTCATGTGCGTGGTGCACGCCTCGCACTCCTCCTCATCGGTAACAACCACGGTGGACTTGACTGAATCAAGCTCCTTCACTGTATCCTCCCACTTCTGCCTAAACTCCTTGCGCTCTCTAGCGGCACGCCTAAGCAGCTTATCTTGACTAAGGAGCGTGGCAGTAAGCTTCTCAACCTCGGCAGAGAGATCGTCGTAGGTGAGAGATACCTAGGAGGTGTTGTCGTCGTCGTCATCGTTCTGAGGAGAGTTCACCAGCTCGCCGTCGAGCGCCATGGTGCAGAGGCCGTCGTCGTCGGCGAAGAAGCAGAGGCCGTTCAGCTTGTCCTCGACCCTCTTCTTCTTCTCGGACTCGTCATCGCTTGAGCAAGCGGAGTCGTCATCCAAGCCATCGACGTCGCTGAGCGTAGCGAAGAACGCACGCTGCTCAGCTTGGGCCTTCTCCAAGTACTTCTTCTTGATGTACTCCTTGTCGAAGCCGCCCCTCCGCTTGTGCCTCGATGGGACGTACTTCTCCTTGCGCTTGCCGGAGTCGTACTTGTGCCCATGATCGCCCTTCCCAGATGAATGCTTCTTCTTGGGGCAGTTGGCGATGAAGTGATCGGGGTCGCCGCACTCATAGCATCCTGAGCGTCCTCCACTGCGGCGACGGTTCATGCGGTTGTTGTGGAACCGCGAGAACCGGTTGGCGAGCATTGCCAACTCGTCATCCCCCAAAGACTCCAGCTAGTCTTCTATGACAGAAAAGAGAGACGAAAGAGCAAAACCTCCAGAGGGGTTAGCAGAAGAACCAGAAACCAAAGCCATAGTCGGGCCAGACGGATTCTCATAAGAAGCCCTTGCCATGGCATCGATCTCACTGGACTTGAGCTTACTAAAGAGCTCGTCGCAAGTGAGGGTCTCATAGTTTGGTGATTCGATGATCGCCTGAACTTTGGAGTCCCACACCGACCGATCAAGAGTATGCAAAAGCTTCAAAGCTCTCTCATGATCGTCGAAAGGCAACAGCTCCTTGTTAGCCCTCATCCTGTTGACAATCACCTGAAAGCGAGCGAATAAACTTTCTATGCTCTCGCCAGGCATGTGTCGAAAGTTCTCATACTCTCGCTTGAACGACTCGTAGAGTCGGGTTTTGACTTGAGAGGTTCCCTCATGAAAACGCATGAGGGTATCCCAGATCTCCCGAGCCGTAGCGAGGTGAGAAACGCGATCAAACTCACTCATGCTTAAGCATGAGAAAAGAGCATTACGGGCTCGGCTATTGGCATCGTGCTCATCCATCTGAAGCTGAGAGACACGTGCAGCCAAGACCACGTAATCGGCAGAGTTGCAAATATCCCAAATGGAAGCACCCAAACTCTGCAGATAGGCCGACATGCGTATCTTCCAATACGCATAGTTGGTCCCATCGAAAAACGGTGGTTTGCCCACGCCGCGATCCATGTCGCCTTCTGTGGATCTAGAACCGGCTAAGGTAGAAGATCCTTAACCCGCTCCGATACCAACTGAAGGACCGAGAACGTACTAGCAAGGCGACTAGAGGGGGGGTGAATGGGAGCTCAAAAAATTCCTTCAGAAACTTTGGCCAAATGTCCCAAAATCAACCCCGAGAGACGGTGACCAAAACCGTAATGCTCATGACCCTTGGAAGAGGGTGGATGATCCCTAGGATCACAGCGGAGCACCACAAAGAGATAGCAAAGCAAACTCCAAAAGCTTCGGCTCGAACACAACCCAAAAACCAAGTCCCTAACGTAGATAGACGACTACGTAGAGAAATCCCCAAATACCGATGCTAACGAGTAGCAAAGATACCTAGAGAGGTTCCTTGGTCAACTACAGGGCCAAACGAGAAGTCCGAAAACCAAGCAAACAAGCCAGGAGAGCAAACGCACTAAACCGGAGCAAACAGCCAAGTCTCGGACTGTCCGCCGGTACGGTCTCGGACTGTCTGCCCAGTGGCGGACTGTCCGGGCTCAGGTCGCGGACTGTCCGCCGGCCAAAAGAGCAAAACCGAAGTGTTGCTGCAAGTCCCCTGGACAGTCCTGGACTGTCCGCGGCTTTGAAGTGCGGACTGTCCGCCGTTCAAACTTCGGCACTGTTCACCGAGACACGCAGCCACTGCTCGGCTGAGTCCCGACGCCCGGACTGTCCGCGCCCTGAGTGGCGGACTGTCCGCGGTCACTCAGGGAGGGCGATTTCAGTCGCCCTTCTCCCAAATCTTCTCCAAATCGATTCAACTCAAGATCCCACATTCCCAAACTTGGAGGAGATGATCACGGGGTAGTTAGGAGACTATCCCCAAGAAATCATCCACTCAAATCAACTCAAACTCTGGGAAATCAAAAGGGGAGAAAGATGAACCGTAAAGCGCCACAAAAACGAAATCAACCTGATCTACTTGTTCGTAGGGAGATAGTTAAATTCCTTCGGTGGAAATGATCTCCTTTCAAATACGAACAAGATGATTCAAACGGATTTCGCAAAGACGCACGGAAGAGAGAGATTGAGTGACGGGAAAATTGCGAGGAAACGAAGAACACGAATCAAAATGCGAATTGACACATCGATCTGTAACCGTAGCGCAAACACACGCTACGACAGTGAGGTTACGGCCTCACTTCCTCAAAATCTCCAGTACACAGAGGTATGGTTCTCTGCGGATCTCAGCTAGCTACAGCAGGGGATTGGGAGAACAGGAAACCCTAGAAAGCAAGAGCAAATGACTGAGATTGATGGGAGGAGGGTGTCTCCCGACTACTTATCCTACTACTAGCCTAAGTCTATTTCCTACTCTACCCCTCTCTATTCTAATTACAGAGCGAACCAGCTAAACCCTAAGGTTATTCTGGACCAACTCGGTGGTAGGTGTATCCGACGGCCACGCCCGCCCAATTCGAAGCGTTGCCTCGACGCAACCTCCGGATCGCCGCCACGTGCCGCCCTCGCTCTGCACCCCCGGTTTTGTGGCCCAAACCGGGAAACCAGCCTTTCTAGGCAACCCCCGGTTTTGAGGCCCAAACCGGGAAACCAGCCCACCAGCATCTGAGTTTTGAGGCCAAACTCAGCAAACCCTCAGAGCCCAGGTTTTGAGGCCCAAACCTGGAAACCGTCCTCAGCCCGAGTTTTGTAGCCAAACTCGGAAACCCTCAGCCCGAGTTTTGTGGCCAAACTCGGAAACCGTCCTCGCCCAGGTTTTGAGGCCCAAACCTGGAAACCGTCCATCCGATGGTTTTTCCCTGGCTCTACCACCAAACCGACGTCGTAGATGGGATGCACCTCCGTGCACCCCGTCCACTGACACGTGTCCCCAAGTCCACGACTCAGGCAACACATGACCGCACTTCTTCACTTGTTGTCGTCACAGGCTGGCAGCCACCACAGCTGATCCTCGGGCCTCTGGTCCCTCAGTCCAAGCCTCACGTCCGCCCTTCGCCACTCTCGGTCCATCGGCACGGCACGTCTCTACTTGACCTTCACCTCGCCTTTGATCATTGTATCCGTGCTCGACACCTGCACAACACCAGCCAAAGAACATGCGCATCATCCCAGTTGACAATCACTCATCACTCAGAGACCCGGCATACACCCATGTATCCGCAATGACCATAAAAGATATGCTCTTTTCTCTCAAAGGGTGACACTAGGGTAGATGGTTGACACTTGAGTCTTCTTTTTGATGGACACCACCATATGTGTTGGAATGACACCATGTGTAGGATCTTTGACCTTGATACCAATAGGTGGGGCACCTCCCCTATGTCATAGCATGAGTCATCCAAATGATAAACTTGAACTCTTGTTTGTGAGGGATGCTTTGCTTGATTTGTTCACTTAAAGTTGAGGATCACTTGAAGTCTTGTAGGATACCACTTGTGAGCTTGATCTAGACACCACTTGGTAAATATCACTTGAAAGATCATATACTATTTTGAATAGATACCATGTGAAGAAATGATGAGTCTAGATACCACTTGAATGATAGTTTAGACTTGATATCCATTTGCATTTTTGTCTTTTTCTTGAACTCTTGTCATGAGCCTCTCATTTGTGACTTGAACTATCAAATTTGCACAAGATATCTAACTCGGTTTGCTCTAGAGTAAGCTTCTTCACACATCTTTCAATGGTTATCTTACTCACGTTGAATTAGACACTTGATTGCTCATCTTCTAGATCAAATACTTGGGTTCACTAGCTCATGAACAAACTCATATACTAACCACTAGATCATATAATCAATCAAGCAATAGTGGTAGGCTATGAATATAAACTTTTCATTTGTTATGCATGATCCTATTAAGTATGTACTATATGCACTAACCGCATACTAGTAAGGAATGAAATGATCATGCACATTACAATGATACCTTCGCTATCTTGGAGTAGAGGATAGTCATTTGATTCCAATTAAGCTCCAAATAGCAATGTGAAGTCCATGGTGAAGATCAATAGATACCAATTGATAGAACAAATATTCACCCATATGATTAAGTGCACTAGCTCAATGTTGTGGTTGGCTTGCTTCTTTACATAGCTTGCATATGAATACCACTTGAGTTGGCAATAGAGAATACCACTTGAATGCTTCAAGTTTTTGCTCTTTTGGGTGTTGCTTGCTCTCTAGATCAACCCTTTTGATTTCTTCAACTAAGCATCTCCAATGATACTTTAGATCACCACTTCCATGTTAGCCTTCCAAGCCTTGCTTGGTTAACCTACCAAAGGCGGCAAGCCCCTACAAAAGGGAGAAGTGACCATGCTCCAAAGAATCATCCTTGATACTCATTTGAATTGACTTTGTTTGATTGATCCTTTTGAACTCTTCTTGAAATGTGACTTTGAATCCATCTTTGAGTCCTTTTCTTTCTTCCAAAAGATCTTCAATTTGATAGTAGAACTTGATCTTTATCTTCATATTGATGTTGGTCTTGATCTTCAATTTGAGTACCAAATGTGTGCCAAAAACACTTATTAATCAAATGAACTTGTACTCATCTTTGTCATTCTTCTAGCTCATTTCAAAACCAAACATAGGTTCCTCAACCACTTATAAACATGATTCCAACTTGAGAACCTTTCAATTAAAGTGACTCTAGATCAATCCAATAATTGTCACTTTCTGGCAGATTCTGTCCTTCTCAAAGAGACATGCATATCTCCCAATATATAAGTCCAATGACTATGAAATTTGGTGGAGATGTGCCTCTCTAAGTGTTCTAGCAGCCATATAAATTTGAGCTTCATTGGCTTTCTAGATTGCTACCAGATTTCAGTTCTATCCATAGTACTACATGCTGAAAACTGCTGCACTATAGTTGACAAGGTCCACTCCAAAACCGAAGCATCACTTATCCAATTATCATGAATTTTGCACAGCAACTAGTATCATAAGTGTAGAGCATGTGTACCAAATTTCAAGCCAATCCGAAAAGATTTGATCACTCAAACATGGCTATCTTCTCAGTTCACTCAGATTTTGCAATATTGAACAACTTTGAGCAATTGAGCTATATTCTACCAATTTGAATCAAACTTGAGCTAACTTGTTTGAATATTCTCACAAGACATATATCCATTAAAATCACTTACTAAAAGAAGTCTTATGAACATATCCATTCAAACTAACTCAATTTGATCACTTAAGCATTAAATACATTCAATCATCTTATAGCAAGCAACATATGCATATATATCCGATTCAATCATCTCATATGCATCTAAAATAACATGATCAACTAGAGATATACCTTAGTAGCTCATGATCATCAAATAGCAAGCTTCTTCTTCTATCATTTGCAAGCCTTCAAATATTTCCAATCAACCACCACAACTTGATCTTTTGCACTTGTATGTTTTGCACTTGGACTTCACTTCACTTGACTTGGCATTGGGATGGATTTGCACTAAGCTTCTTTACTTGACTCAGTCTCATGATGAACAATATGGAATCAATTGAATCAAGCCTCCAATGCCATGGTACCTACATACATTCATCCACTAGTTGATGGTACCCAAACTTGTTTGGGTCCTCTCAAGTTAGGTGCAACATACTTTGGCATAACCTTAGTATGAGTAGCGGGATGAGTTGCAATAGTAGCCTTAGAGGTACCATTTTCATCCTTTCTAAGCACAATATTATCATCAATTGAAATAGGCTTAGAAGTGTTACCTAGGGGACATGAATTTGCCATGTGTCCCCTTTCCCGGCATGAGTAGCAACTCCGCTTTGATTGAGCCTTCTCTTCCTTGCTCATTTGTTGTTTCTCATTGCCTTGCCTCTCATGAGTTGCTTGAGCCTTCTTCTCAATCTTGGTAGGACACTTCGAGGCAAAGTGTCCCATGTCACCACATTTGTAGCACTTGATGTGAGCCAAATCTTTCTTCTTTTCTTCATTCTTGCTCATCATCATCTTGACATCTTGAATGTGAGTTGGATGCCTTGCTCTTCCACCTCTTCTTATTTTCTTCTTCTTCATCAAGTCTCCATCATGATGGTTGTTCTTGATTTGAACTTGGGGCTTCTTTTCTTGCTCAACTTGTGGCTTTGGTTGAGGCTCATCTTGTTGCTTTACCAATTGCTTGCTTGGGCACATAGAGGTGAGATGTCCTCTAGTGCGGCACTTGAAGCATTTGACATGCTTGAGCCTCTCTTCTTCCTTCTTCAACTTGAGCTTCTCCTTGTTGGGGCAAGTATTTGCAAGGTGTCCCATCTCATGGCACCGATAACACATGAATTGAGATAGCTTCTCTTGTTCTTGCTTCTTTATTTCTCTTTCATACTTCTTCTTTCTCCATCTTTTGCCTTTGATTTTGCTCTTATTGAAGCCAATGCCACTCTTGTCACCATAGCTTCTTTGATTCTTCATCATATTCTCGAAGGTGACTTTCGAGTTGTAGCACCTCTCTAACTTGTTGCTCAAGTTCTTCACTTCACTTTTGAGCTCATTGTTCTCCTTCAAAATGTTAGTCTCACAAGACATAGAAGTAGAACAAGCATCTATATGTGAAGAACATGGCATAGATAATAAATCTTCACAAGAGGTGGATACATGCTTCTTCTCTACATCACATGGGTTAGCACAAATATGTGATTGATCATTTGACCCAAATGATGAGCTCTCACTAGTTTTAGTTTCTTCATTAGAAAGCTTCTTAGTGAGAAAAGCATGATCTTTTACCAAGTTATCATGAGCAACACATAGTTCCTCATGAGTCAATTTAAGCTCATCATGTGAACAAGTAGTAACATAAAGTAGATGCTTTGCTTGTTCACATGCATTCTTTAGAAATGAGTTTTCTTTTGTCAATTTCAATGTTTTAGCCATCTCATTTTCTAAAGCTTTGGTGAGTCTACATATGTTGGCGCAAAAAGTGGCGCACTGTGCCAATCACACAGCAAGTCGGAGAAGCTGGCTTCAATCGTGGCCCGGGTGCTCGGAAGTCCGGTGCGTGCCAGTCAGTTTGCCCTGCAACTAACAAGGGAGATAAACTGTTAAATACAAAGCTGGAACATGTCGGGTATGACCAGACAGTTCCAAAATATACGGCCCTGAAGCCACTTACGACGACATATAGCTATGAAAGCTATCTGTCAACAGGTTTAAAGATTATTCGGCAATATGAACAGAGTCACGTGAATAACAGGTTGCCGAACACGTTTGCATAAAAATCGTACTTGCGTGATGTATTGGATATAAGTTAAAACTTAACCAATCTCGATTGTACAACCGAGTTGGGATCCATGGGGATTGAACATACAAACTAAGCATGACTAAGCTAATCTAAAGCCTGCGCCTGCCGCACGACACCTAGCCTTATCATAGATCAAACATACTTAACATGCATGGACCCTCTCCACGTGACAATCCAGATACGATCCAATCGGCTATTACGAACAACAGATCTACTACATAGAAGACTTTTTCAATAATAAACGTGAAAGAACAGAGCAGATCTATAAAGATGAAGCCGAAACGGACGGTACCTGGATTGGGCAAAGGTGTTATGATGAAATAAACATAGCAAAACACATAACACAGGGTAACTTAATGAATCTATCAGATTGCCAAATCTAACAGAGCCGATAACTATTTTTACTCATGACTCAATCCGCCGCACGATACAAGGCATAAGCAAAAACCTCCCGTCATAAGCTTAAATCCGCCGCACGATACTAAGCTTAACGTACGAGACTACTTGCACCATATCTAAATCCGCCGCACGATACTAGACATGATAACAAGGTTGCCGAACTTACGGAGGTCGACGGATCGATGGCCCCTCTCGAAGAACACGACGACACGACTTGGACTCGAAGACGGCACGGGGCCGGGGTTGGTTGTATTGATTGTGAACCCTTTTTACAATAGCCTCAGGGTTTATATTTATACCCTGGTGTTCTCTGAGTCCTAGAAGGATACGATTACAATGATAAATTAGGAAACTATCAAAAACATGATGCCTTTTGCTCCAAGCTTCCTTTAATAACCGGCATGCGCTAAAATGACGAGATTCCCATCGCTAAATCTTCTTGACATGCCGTATTCGTCGCAAACCGACTTGGCTTGAGGTAACCGACCGTAGCGTTACGTTGCCGAATCTGCTCGCCGTTGACTAATCGCTTTCACAGCCTTGCCGAATACATTGAGTTAGCCGACCGCATCCGCCGTCTGCCGAATCCTTCAAGCGGCGGCGTTCGCCGAATCTTCATAGTGCCGGTCCACTTGTCATAGTGCGAAAACTCGGTGTTAACACATGCCCCCTAATTTTGGGATAAATGTTTTATTCTAAAATTCATTTTCTCCTTTTCGCACCACTGTAGAGTCTCTGGAAGCATCCGACTTCCCACGTCATTAATCATCACAGCTGCCGACTCGCCTCCCGATGCACTCGAGATCCTTTAAAATTTCCTCTCTATTCCATTTCGGCCTGAGCTTCCCGAATTCCTCTGTTCAGCTTCTTCATCTAGAAAAACCCCCTCTTCTCTTGCCCTGAACCGGAAAATGTCTTCCCAAGCAAGCCGTTACAGTCTCGAGCTCGGCGACACCAGCACTTCTAAGAGAAGGTTGCTTCTTCTTTGATCTTTTCGCTTTGGATGTTTAGGCTTCATTTTGTTTTCTCTTCAGGAGGATTGGCGACGACCTCACCGAGGACCTGGCTCAGAAGGTCACAGACCTCCAGTCTGATCTAGGAAAGAAGAATCGGGAGATTACTCAAATCTCTCAGGAGCGCGATGCTTTTCGGGAACAAGCCATCGGTAAGCATTCCCCAACCGTCCTTTTCTTATCCCTTTCCTCTGCTTGACCCCTCTTTCTTTCAGCTCTGGAGATTAGGCTCCACTCCCTCGAAGCCGCTATTGCCGACCTTGCTACTTCAGCCAATGTGTCAGGCACGGTGGCTCTAAGGCAGGTAAATGAGATCAAGCGGGTCCTTCCTGACATTTCTAGGGCCGGCATGGGCTACGGCGCAGCACTTGCCTTCAATGCCGTCCGGATCCATTCTGGCGCCGACTACCGTCATTTTGACGTTTGTGAGCGAGGACTAGAATTTAGGATAGCACGTTCAGTTGAGGATATGAAGGAAGCCGGAACAGACTTGGCCGACTCTTTCGATTCTGATCTTCCGATTAGAAATAGAATGACATGGATGAACTGATCCTTCATTTGTAATTGACTCTTGTTATGTGAATAAGAAGTCCTTTTATCTATCTTCTTGACATCAATCTGTGACTGATCTTTCGGGATCAAAGCATATTCCATTCCATGTACTTGGCCATTTGCACCTTGTAATATATCTGTATTTTGCATCCAATCGGTTACCGTTCTGATGACATCGTGTTTAACTGTGTGAACCTGTTCGGCAATCTGGCCAGTGTTTGTCCTGAACACCTAAATCGGCAATTTTGCCGAAGCCAGGCGCTTTATTCCCCGCCGAACACGTGAGTGCATTCAGACGATTTGCACAGCCCATCACTGTAGAGGCCCATCTTGGGAAGCAGAAAAAAAACCCAATCCGCCGGTTGATATTCGGCATAAATCGTCCCTGGAGTCCTGCCTTCTCCCAATCTTGCATCCGTTCCTCTAGTACTCTCGCCGCCTCGGCTTCCTTGCTCGCTCCGCCCCAGAAAACCCTAACTTTCCGAGTGCAATGGCGAGCCATGATGACCGCGGCAAGCGCCCGGCGGCTGAGGAGGCCGAAGGGAGCCGCGCTCGGCGCCTCCGTCAGCGCGGGTAGGACATCCTCGCTTACGTCCTTTGTGGCAGTTTCTTGAAAACCTCGCTCACGCTCTGTTACTGCTCGCCGACAGGGTCCCCGTTATCTCTTCCGCCGGCGGGCATGCCCGGCCTTCTCCAGCACCGGGGAGGCCAGAGGCTCCACCATCGGGCTCGTCGAGCTCCTCCGACAGCCTCTCCTACCACTCCCATCCTTGGGAGGCGAGCCCGGACCGGGACTCCGACGGCGGCCTCTACGACCACAACGACGCTTTGAACTTCATGGCGCTGCGGGACGAGTCCCGGGAAGAGCTGGCCGCCGTCTCGAAGCAGTACGGGATCGATCAGCTGGAGTGGGAGGACCAGCGCCGGCAGTTCTGCGACGCAATCACGGGTATGGACACCCAATCCTAGATCGGCTTTCGGTCGTTCTTGTTGATCTTTTAACCGATCCACTTCAACTCGTCGTTCACAGCGCTGTCTGAAGAGCTGGAGCGCCTGAAGATGGCGGCGAACGCCGTCGCAGACCGGGTGAACGCCCTAGGGCGACACCGCCGAGGCGCGCCTGGCCAATGTGCATGGCCGCGTCGAGCAGGTCGCCCTGCAGGGTGTGCACCACGGCGTGGCGCTGGGGCTGTCGGCGCTAACGGTCCGCACGGAGGAGGACTTCTCCGTGACGCCGGTTGGCTTCCCCGGCGGGGCATGTCCGGAGGACGTCGAGCAGATCGACGATTTTCTGGACTCCTACGAGGATCATGCTCACGCCCTCGCCGCAGTCACCAATCCGCAGACGGTCATCAACAAGGTGCTTGGTAACTGATCCGCACTTTCGTACCGCCCCAACTCATGAACAATGTTCTATTCTGCTATGTTCATGCGCACAATCTGTTCTCCCGTTCTGCGCTTGTTGAGCGTTTGATTTATCTAGCCGATTGCACAGCACCGCGTGCACTTGGCCCTGTATTTCTGCGTTTTTTGCGCTAGAGGCGACGCATGCCGTGCCGGCTGTTTTTTGCTCTAAGGGCGATAGAACCTATCGGCCATTTTTTGTGCTAAGGGCGATACAACCTTGTATCGGCCGTTGGTGCCCGCTAGTCCTTGATTCCGTTATGCACCGACCTCCACGCTAGGATGAAATCTCTTTAGATAACGTCCATTAATTGCCCTAGTAAACTCTTCTCCTTGGAGGGTTTTCAGAATGTACGCATTACCCGGAGCACGTTTCAGAATTCGAAAAGGCCCTTCCCAGTTAGGGGACCATTTGCCGAATACCTTGTCTTTGGTACCGATTGGCAAGATAATTTTCCAAACTAAGTCTCCTTCTTCGAATCCTTTTTCTCTCACTTTCGAGTTGTAGTACTTGGCAACGCGTATCTTGTTCCTTTCAATACTTTCCAAGGCTTTGAGACGAATCAAATGCAAATCCTCTAGCTCATCCATCATCAAATCTTTATAATTCCCTTTGGTTAGATCGTTCTGCAATGTAACTCGTCTTGACCCCGACTGCAATTCCCATGGCAGCACTGCGTGATGCCCGTAGACCAACTCGTATGGCGACGTCTGAGTCGACCCATGACAAGCCATTCGGTAAGCCCACAAAGCTTCGTTGAGTACCAAGTGCCACCTTTTAGGTTTCTCTTCGATCTTCTTCTGAATAATCTTAATCATGATTTTGTTAGAAGCTTCTGCCTGCCCATTGGCCTGTGCATAATAAGGGGAAGAATTATAGAGTTTAACCCCCATCCCTTCGGCAAAGTCACGAAACTCCGAGGAAGTGAACTGAGTTCCCTGATCGGTAGTGATGGACTGGGGAATGCCGAATCGGTAAATGATGTGCTCCCTGACGAAGGATACCATGTTCTCTGATGTCACCTTCTTCAATGGGATGGCTTCAACCCACTTAGTGAAATAATCTGTGGCTAACAAAACAAACTTATGTCCCTTGCTAGATGGAGGGTGGATCTGGCCGACCAAATCAATGCCCCATCCTCTGAAAGGCCAAGGCTTAATGATCGGATTCATGGCCGATGCTGGGGCCCTTTGCACATTGCCGAATCGCTGGCAATCCTGACAACCTCTGTAGTACTCAAAGCAATCTTCGAGCATAGTCGGCCAAAAATATCCAGTCCTCCTGATTAACCATCTCATACGGTGAGCCGACTGGTGTGCACCACATACGCCTTCGTGCACCTCATACATCAGTTTCCTAGCCCCGTCTTGGTTCAGGCATTTAAGCAAAACCCCATCTATGGATTTGTAGTACAATTGATTGTCCAAGAGCGTGAACTTAAGAGCCTTGTACCTGAGTTTTCGGGAGACCTTCTTGGATGGGTCCCTGAGGTAATCGGCAATGTTGTCTCTCCAGTCTTCAATTGCCTGATTATCACCTGGGACTGCTTGATCATCTTCTGGGGTTGCTTGCTCTTCCTCAAGTGCAAAAATGTTTTGATTTTCCCTATACCCGGATGCTGCCTGAGCCAACTGGTTTGCTTCTTCGTTTTGCCCCCTAGGAATATGTTGCAAGGTTGCCGACCGGAACTGTTTGAGGAGCTCTTGGCAACCTTCGAGATATTCCTGCAGCGTGTCGTTCTTGCACTCGTATTTGCCGGTCAATTGCTTGATCACCAATTCCGAGTCACCGAAGATCTCCACGGCGTCTGCCTTAATGTCCACAAGCAACCGCAGCCCTCGGAGCAGTGCTTCGTACTCTGCTTGATTATTAGTCACCGGGTACTCGATCGGTATAGAGTACTTGAAGGGTGCCCCCTTGGGAGAAATCAACACGATCCCGACTCCACCACCTTTGCTGCACGAGGATCCATCAAAAAACAATGCCCAAGGGATAATGGTTACCATGTTAGCATTAGGATCACGGTGGTGAGTGACAAAATCAGCCATAATCTGGCCTTTAACAGCCTTTGCCGATTCAAAGCGCAAATCAAATTCAGAAAGAGCCTAAAACCCATTTGCCGATCCTTCCACTTAAAATCGGCATTGATAACATGTGCTTGATTACATCAAACTCTGATACTACCACGCATTCAGCATTCAATAGATAGTGCCGAAACTTAGTACAAGAATAGAAAACACACAAGCACAACTTTTCCGTAGCCGAATACCTTGTTTCGGGGTCCAGTAAGCTTTCGGCTAAGATAGGCTATGACTCTCTCTCTTCCTTCGAATTCCTGCATGAGGGCCGACCCTATTGTTAGGTTGTCGGCCGCCACGTACAACTTGAAAGGCTTGTCGAGTTGTGGAGGAACCAATACTGGTGGTGCCTTCATGTACTCCTTGATCTCATCGAAAGCCTTTTGTTGCACGTCACCCCACACGAACTCCTGATCTTTCTTGAGCTTCAATAGTGGAGAAAATGGCAGCACGCGCTCAGACAAGTTGGATATGAACCTTCTGACAAAGTTGATTTTGCCGAGCAGTGACTTGAAGTTCTTTGAGATTGGTCGGCGGCACTACCTTATCAATTGCTTCCATGCTCTTCCTGCCGACTTCGATCCCCTTTTTGTGGACCAGGAATCCCAGAAACTCACCAGCCGACACCCCAAATGCACACTTGGTTGGATTCATCTTTAAACCATGTTTCCTCGTGCACTCCAAGGTCTTCCTTAAATCGGCTAAGTGTCTTTCCTTGCTTCTGGATTTGATCACCACATCATCAATGTAGATCTCTACGATCTTGCCGATCAGCTCATGGAATATGTAATTCATGGCTCGCTGGTAAGTGGCACCGGCATTTTTCAAACCAAAGTCATGACCATCCATTCAAACAAACCTATATGGCCGGGGCACCTGAAGGCGGTCTTTGCCACATCCTCTGCAGCCATGAAGATCTGGTTGTAACCTGCGTTGCTGTCCATAAAGCTTATGATTTCAAAACCGGCCGAAGCATCTACTAGCAAATCGGCCACCGGCATTGGATAACCGTCCATAGGAGTGGCTTTGTTGAGGTTCCTGAAGTCGATGCAGACCCTCATCTTCCCGTTTTTCTTGTACACCGGGACAATATTGGAGATCCATTCCGCATATCGACACGGCCGAATGAAGTTAGCTTCTAAGTAATCTTTCCACTTCCTTTTTCACGTCGGCCAACACCTCCTCCTTGTAGATCCTGCGCGGAGGTTGCTTGTATGGGCGGTATCCAGGTTTGATCGGCAACTTATGCTCAACAATGGACCGATCTAATCCGGGCATCTCTGTGTAGTCCCACGCAAAACAGTCTTTGAACTCCTTTAGAAGATCTACTAGCTGCACTCTGAAATCAGGGTCTAAACTGAAACTTACAAACATCGGCCTCTTCTTACTCGTATCACCAACATCCATCTCCTCTAACTTGTCGGCCGACGTGAAACCACGTCCCAGTTTGCCCTCGCTGCTGTCAGGTTGGGTTGTCCATCTAAAAGAAGCTTTGAGAGCCGATTGCTTGGATCGGCTGTTGATCCCTGCCGTAGACGTTGACAGGACCCTCTCCCCACACGCGATCGGAGAAGCAGTCTACCCCGTCGAATTCCCAGTAGGTGGGCTCAATGGTGGCAACACTCACCGAGTCGTCAGCTTGGACAATCTCGATGTCATCTCCAACCCACTGTATGAGTATTTGATGCATGGTTGAAGGTATGCAGCAGTTGGCGTGGATCCAATCCCTGCCCAGAAGCAGGCTATATGCCCCCTTGCCATCAATGACAAAGAAAGTCGTGATGAGCGTCTTGGATCCAATCATCAGTTCCACATGCATGGCACCCCGAGTGTCGGAGGGATTGCCGGCAAAGTCGCGGAGTATCATATCTGTTTTGAGTAGGTCTTCATCGTTCATGCCCAGCTTTCTGAACATGGCGTAAGGCATGATGTTGATTGCTGCGCCGCCGTCAACAAACATCTTGGTTAGCGGCTTCCCGTTGACGTACCCCTTGACATACAACGGCTTCAAATGCCGATGCTTGGCTGGCTTGTCAAATGTTGCCTTCTGAGACAACATGAGCTGTGCCGCGAGCTCGTCGTGCTCGGCCTCGTCGGAATCCGAATACACCTCGTCCTGTGCCCCCTGGCCGGCAGGAGCCATGAACTCCAGGGGAAGGAAGAAAGTCATGGCCACGTCAGCGCCCTTGTCGGTGTCATCTGGTTTTTCCTTCGGGCGCCATTCTTGCTTCTTCCCATTGGCGGCTGCTTCTTCCAACTCCCTGTTCCGGAGGCGCTGCACTCTCCTTTTCTGGCTTTTTCTGAGCCCTGGTGGGCACCACTGCCCCTTTTGCCATCTATATGGGCGAGGCTGTGCCTCCTCGCCGTCGTCCTGGTGGTGCCCCCACTCTCGATCGGCATATCTCTTAGCTTGCCGGCCCAGGGCTTGCCGTTTTCAGGCGCCGATCGCTCATCGGGATGCGAGCTCCCAACCTTTCGTGAACGGGACGGCGGTTGACCCGATCCTGCCTATACCCCCTGTACTGATCGCTGCATTCGGGGCAGTTGTTGACGGCAGGCAGTTTCAAGCCTTCGTTCCAGCAGTGGCGAAAGAACGGGCAGCCCCAGTGCTCTTGCTCCCGCTCTTGGCGGTGTTCTTGTTCCCAACGATGGGCCTGTTCTCTGTGGTAAGCCCTCTCCTCCAGACGATACCGGTGCACTCCCGTGTGATCGTCTTCACGCTGGTATTCCTCTTCGAGTTCTCGCTCTTCGCGTTGGAGACGCCTCTGCTCCTTCTCATTTTGCCGGCGCCATTTGTTAAGGAGATCTCTGTGGGTAGGCCTGCGCCTGGAAGATGACTCTCCGTGCTCGTATCGGCTATTCGTGGTTTGGGCGCGCTGCCGGAGCTCATCGCCAGTGATTTGCCGATCGGGATCCACTGCGCCAGATTCGCGTGCCTTATCGGAGGTGAGGACTTTGACTTTGCCCTTGCCTCTGGGATCCGCCGGGGTTACCATGTTCACTGAGAAGAACACGGCGTTCTGGGAGAAGGGGTTTGCATCGATCTTCATCTTGCCATTGAACTTGATGTGGCCGTCCTGGATGGCTTTCTGGATTCTCGTCCTGAACACACGGCAATCATTAATAGAATGAGTGTTAGTGTTATGAAAACCGCAGTACTTCTTGTCCTTGACTCCTTCAGGACGCAGCATCGGGTGATCCGGGGGTAGCCTGACTCTTCCTTCGGCAACCAGGAACTCGAAGAGCTTGTCAGCTTTGGTGACGTCGAAGTCGTATGCCCCCTTCTGCTGGCGCAGCCATTGCTTGTTGGCTTGGGTCGGCTCCTTGTCCCAGTTGAACTCTGCAGCGGCCACCTCATCTTCCGCGTCGGTATAGTCATCGGCTTCGTCCAGGAAAGCCTGATACATCTGCGCCGCGACATTGTCCTTCTGGAAATGCCCTTCCCTCCGGAAGCCTTGCGCTTGGATAGTCATCTCATTCAGCCGGCGGGAGAGATGACCCAAGTCTTCAAACTCCTGACCGAACAACTTGTCCCTGATGCTCGGGAGCATGCCTGCCACGGCCAATGGCGGAAGCTGATCGTCCGGCAGGTGCATGCCGAAGCACTGGCTTTTGACCTCCTTGAACCTGCGCAGGTAGTCCTGCGGTGTCTCATTCGGCTTCTGGCGCACGTACATGATGTCCACTAGTTTCTTCTCCTTGGTGCCCGTGTAGAAGTGTGTATGGAACTTTTGTTCCAAGTCCGCCCAAGAGAGAATAGAGCTCGGCGGTAGTGACGTGAACCATGCGAATGCCGGTCCAGTGAGTGACGACGGGAAGTACCGAACCCTGAAGGCGTCTTCGGTATTGGCCTCCCCAAGCTGGAGCAGATAACGACTGACGTGCTCCACCGTGCTGGTGTCGTCTAAGCTGGAGAACTTGGACAGGTCCGTCGGCACTTTGACTCTGGGAGGTAGAGCCACACGGTGGAACCATTCGGGGAACGGAGACCTGTAAGCATACGTGCCTTTAGGCTTCAGGCCGAAAGTGCGCTGCATCATATCCGCCATCTTCTCTAGCATGACATCGACATTAGAGTCGGCGGTTTTCTCGGCCGTCGGCTTCCCATATCCTGGATGCGGGGCACCCTCCATATTGTGAGGCTCAAGCATCTCATGGTACCCGCTTCCGTAGTAGTCCTTTATGAGCCTATAGGTTTGCGGGGAGATCTTGCGTGTTGACTCTGGCAGCTGACCCTTAGTGCCGAACGTGAGCTGCCCCATGGTCGGCAACTGGCCTTCTGGCGTGTGCTTCTCTTGAATGGTCATCCCGCTTGATTGAGCCTTAGGCGGGGTCTCCTCACCGGCAGCTCCTGCCCCCTTGAGGTGATTCGGCAGATTGAAAAGATGTGGTCCTGCTATAGGGCCAAACTCGGCCTCCATAAGCTCATCGGCCTTTGGGCCGAATTGGGCGATCATGATGGTGCGGAAAGTGTTGAGAAACGCCCCATGCATGCGACCGATGGCACCAGAGACAGCTTCGTTGATCATATGAGACATTTTCAACACTGCCTCCGCTTCCCCGGGATCATTCGGGTTGGGCTGGACGGGCTTCGGCAGATCGTGCAAACGGCGAACCTTCCCGCTTTTGTTCTTGGAAAAGGCTTCTAGGCACTTGGCCTGGAATTCGGCACAAGCATCATCCACCTGCTCTCTGTACTCGTCGGGTAATTCAGTGAGCTGCACCTGCACGAGCCCCGCCTTGTTGCTGGCCTCGGCTTCAGTGACTTCGACCATCGCTGCAGGAAAAAGGGTGTCCCACCGGGCGTGCCAAAAAGTGTGTTGGCGCAAAAAGTGGCGCACTGTGCCAATCACACAGCAAGCCGGAGAAGCTGGCTTCAATCGTGGCCCGGGTGCTCGGAAGTCCGGTGCGTGCCAGTCAGTTTGCCCTGCAACTAACAAGGGAGATAAACTGTTAAATACAAAGCTGGAACATGTCGGGTATGACCAGACAGTTCCAAAATATACGGCCCTGAAGCCACTTACGACGACATATAGCTATGAAAGCTATCTGTCAACAGGTTTAAAGATTATTCGGCAATATGAACAGAGTCACGTGAATAACAGGTTGCCGAACACGTTTGCATAAAAATCGTACTTGCGTGATGTATTGGATATAAGTTAAAACTTAACCAATCTCGATTGTACAACCGAGTTGGGATCCATGGGGATTGAACATACAAACTAAGCATGACTAAGCTAATCTAAAGCCTGCGCCTGCCGCACGACACCTAGCCTTATCATAGATCAAACATACTTAACATGCATGGACCCTCTCCACGTGACAATCCAGACATGATCCAATCGGCTATTACGAACAACAGATCTACTACATAGAAGACTTTTTCAATAATAAACGTGAAAGAACAGAGCAGATCTATAAAGATGAAGCCGAAACGGACGGTACCTGGATTGGGCAAAGGTGCTATGATGAAATAAACATAGCAAAACACATAACACAGGGTAACTTAATGAATCTATCAGATTGCCAAATCTAACAGAGCCGATAACTATTTTTACTCATGACTCAATCCGCCGCACGATACAAGGCATAAGCAAAAACCTCCCGTCATAAGCTTAAATCCGCCGCACGATACTAAGCTTAACGTACGAGACTACTTGCACCATATCTAAATCCGCCGCACGATACTAGACATGATAACAAGGTTGCCGGAACTTACGGAGGTCGACGGATCGATGGCCCCTCTCGAAGAACACGACGACACGACTTGGACTCGAAGACGGCACGGGGCCGGGGTTGGTTGTATTGGTTGTGAACCCTTTTTACAATAGCCTCAGGGTTTATATTTATACCCTGGTGTTCTCTGAGTCCTAGAAGGATACGATTACAATGATAAATTAGGAAACTATCAAAAACATGATGCCTTTTGCTCCAAGCTTCCTTTAATAACCGGCACGTGCTAAAATGACGAGATTCCCATCGCTAAATCTTCTTGACATGCCGTATTCGTCGCAAACCGACTTGGCTTGAGGTAACCGACCGTAGCGTTACGTTGCCGAATCTGCTCGCCGTTGACTAATCGCTTTCACAGCCTTGCCGAATACATTGAGTTAGCCGACCGCATCCGCCGTCTGCCGAATCCTTCAAGCGGCGGCGTTCGCCGAATCTTCATAGTGCCGGTCCACTTGTCATAGTGCGAAAACTCGGTGTTAACAACATACAAGCTCAAAGTTTGGATCATTACAATCAACAACCATATTTGCAATTGATACCTTGGTGTCACCATGTGACATGAAGCAATGTGGTGTAGATGTAGAGCTTGTAGAGACATCACTCTCATAGCCGTCATCATCATCATCATCAAGTGTGCATGGAATGGCATCATCGTTTGCACCACTTGAGCTTTGGCTATGGTCACCGTCATCCTTGTCAAGTGATCTTGTGAATTGATCATCATCTTCATCACTTGACGATGAGGTGGAGCAATCCTCCACAACTATCATGTTGTGGTCATGCTCAACACCCTCAAGTGCCTCTTCCTTGGGCTCACTAACATCATCATCTTTTGGAGCACTCCCATACTTGTCGTTGAGGAACTTCCACATGTGATGGGAGGACTTCATATCCATGATCTCACTAAAGATATTATCATGCAAAGATCTAAAAATGATGTTAGTAGCTTGTCACTCGAGATCTAGGCATTTCTCTTGTGCTTGAGTTAGATTCGTTTCATCCAACACATGAGAAAAGCCTACATCTACGATCCACCACATTTGAGGGCAAATAAACTTGAAATTACAAACCATCCAAGTTTTCCATTGTGTAAAGTGGGTGCCATCAAAAATGTGTGGACAATCAATGCCTAGCCCATAAGTCGCCATCCTCTCGGGTCGGTGAAGACCACAAATGAGAGACCTAGCTCCGATACCACTTGAAGGGTCGAGATGGCGGACTAGAGGGGGGGGGGGTGAATAGTCCTTTTAAAACTTAAACATAATCGAAGCGGCTAACCGAAACAAATGCGGAATTAAAACTATCGGTCTAGCCAAGACTACACCCCTCTACTTATACTCGATGACACCTTACAAAAGAACCTAAACAAAGCAAATAAGGTGTCGGGCTAGCTAGAGCTCACCTAAACAATTCTAGGTTGCAAGGTTACACAAACCTAAGCAACTAGTACTCAATCAACCGGGGAGCTCCTACACATGCCACTAAGCAAAAAGCACAAAGCCTAAGCTCACTAGCAATGCTCAATAACAAGGCTACACAAGCCAAATTAGAGAGCTCATCTTAGCTACACAAACTAAGCAATGTGACTAGCAAGACTACAAGTCAACTAGTCACTCACGGGATCAACTTCTATGCTACACAAGCAAGGAAGATAACTAGCAAGCTACACAAGCTAACTAATTACAAGAGCAACTACACAAGCACAATATATATGAAAGTAAATACAAGCTTGTGTATGGAGATAGCAAACCACCGAGAAGATGTAGACAATGTTGACACGGTGATTTTATCCCGAGGTTCACTTGGTTGCCACCAAGCTAGTCCCCGTTGTGTCGACCACACACTTTGGTAGTTCGGCGGCTAATAGGCACCACACCCAGCTCGACACTCGAGCGCCACAAGAACTCACCCACAAGTGAGGGTAACTCAATGACACGCGCAATCCACTAGAGTTGCTCTTCGCGATCCCCGCGGGGCGAGCACAATGCCCCTCACAAAGCCTTCTCCGGAGCCACGCACAATCTTCTTGCGGGCTTCACGACGGAGACACAACCACCAAGCCGTCTAGGAGGTGGCAACCTCCAAGAGTAACAAGCACCACCGGCTTGCAACACGATCACCTAGTGCCACTCGAAGCAATCTCTCAATGCAATGCACTAGCGATCACTCACTCGCTATCGATTCACACACTAGCAAGCACAAGCGAGTTAGGGGGCTCACAAGCACATCCACACCAGCCACCAAGGCTTTGGAGTGCTCAACCGCCAGCCCAAGGCCGGTTACCAACGCTATTTATAGCCCCAAGGGCTAACTAGCCGTTGCCCCTTCACTGGGCAAACTGCGCTAGCATCGGACGCGCCAGTTGGAACCATCGGACGCTGAGGCCAGCGTCCGATGCACGGATGCTCGCCACGTGTCCCCCACGTTCAACTTCGGCCGAGCGATCCCAACGGCTATATTACTTCCTGCGCCAGTTAAAGTGGCATCGGACGCGCCGATGCCGAGCATCGGACGCTCCGATGCCTCTTCTCAAATCAGCACACTACAGCGCCACATCGAACGCGCTGACACCTTCACATCGGACGCTCAACCCCTGCGTCCGATGACCATGCAGAGAGGTTCCAGAGAGGGCAGAAACACATCAGACGCGTCCGATGGTTCCACATCGGACGCAGGCCAGCGTCCGATGCTCCCTGGAAGGCTAGCTCGCGCCACGTCACCTACGTCGGACTCTGCAACAGTGCTACCTCAGCGTCCGTTGCCAGCGTCCGATGCTCCTTCAACTTCTGACAGAAACTAGGGTTTACCATCGGACGCTTGCCCCAGCGTCCGATGCTCCTCGGACCAGCGTCCGATGCTCCCAGAGCACTTCACTTCTCCTCCGAAAACCGCTGAATCTGTAACACTCTGGTGTTAAGCAGACTAAAACTTGACATGTCATCATATGCACTGACATTTCATCTGAGTCGATAACCTGAATATGCATTCACTAAAAACAAGTTTTATTTTCATACTTGTGCTTAGTGGATAAGAAGTGCTTAAGTTGAAACCCTAGTTATGCTTTCTTATGTGGTGAATAGTGCTTTTATATATATAAGGGTAGTATGGTAATTTCTTATATAGTAATTGAACTTTTGACCCAACTTTGGTATTATGTCTCAAAGGTGTATTTGGAACATGTTTCAAGTCACCATTGAGGTATAATTCAAATTGGATTGAAATTCAACTAATTTGTTTATTTAATTTAAAAATCCTCTTTTATCCCCTTTATTAGCAATCAAAATCTAAAAAGAATTTGAGTATGCTTCAAAAAGCAAAGTTGCTCCATTTTTGATAAGGATCAACTTTGGTGTATAAAGTTTTTCAAGTTCTTATTTGAAATCAGAAGTAATTGTAAAAATACCCTTTTGCCCTTTTTGTCCCCTTTTGATTTTCAAACTCTAATTCAAAATCTAAGCATATTTTGCTTATGTTGCTAAAATAAAAGATGTTCAGTTTTAAATTCTGAGCATTTGATATTTTAACATATTTTCAACTTATATTCAAAAATCTGAAGTAATTTCAATTTCCAAAAGGGTAGAAAGGAGAAAGGGGGGGATAAGCTCTTACTCCTGTTCATGGCGGCAGAAGAGCCGATCTTTTGATCGCCTGCTCTCGCACGTGGACGACGATCTCTCTCGAACAAGCGCGCGACCGAGTCCGTGGCAAGGTTGAGCTGCTGCTGGCGCTCTCCCTCGCGTCGTGGCGTCTCCTCCGGTGCTCGCCGTCGTCGAGTTGCCACCAAAGCACCGACGGGAACCATCTGACCCCAATCCTCAAATTCACCGCACTCAAGCATCCTCATCCCAATTGACCGCGGCTATAACCTCCTTACCTCCTTGCGCATCTCCAGAACCCATCCATTCTACCGCTACTGTCTCAAAGCACCTGTGCTCGCCGTTCTTCTTCCGCCGGGCAAAATCGCCGCCGCGCTCTACCTCACCGTGGCCAGCTCAACCGGGCACTCCTCTACTCTCTCTGTCTCCTGTTTCCGTTTCACCTTGACTCCAGGGTGCTCATCGGCTCAGTGGTTTTCCTTTTTGTGCTCAGGTCTCGCCGGAACACCGCTTGCCTCGCCGGAGTTCGCCGCCGCAAGCCACTGCTCCGTGGACTCCACCTTCCCGTTCCTTCTCCGCTCGAACCAACTACACAAGCAGCACCAGGGTGAGCTACTGGAGCTTCCTAGCCCCTCCGTTCTTCTGCTACCGACCTAGGTTCGCCGGAACAGCTCCGCCGTGGCTCGGTCCGCCGCCGTGCGTGGCCAGACCTCACCGGAGCGGTAGCGTTTAGGGTTAGAGGCTCTATCGGCCGTGGGTGACACGCCGGTGATGATGCTCGCGTCTGTTAAGTCTCTTCTGGCCGGAGATGGCCGGCGTAAGGCTCGCCGTCGCTCGGTGCAAAGCCGTCCGTTCTGGCCAGGGTCGAGGACCTCGCTGTTGTAAAGACGAGAAAGTGCGGGGTGCTGGTTGCAAAGCCCGTGACTCAGGTAAATAGCGCTCTGGACTGCGGGTTAGTTTCGTTTAAGCCGAAGGGCTTTTCTGCAAAGTTGCCGAGGCGCGCGGGCGGAGCCTGGCTGGGCCGGCTTTCGAGCGCGATGGGCCGCGCCGGGGCAGGCCGCAAGCCCAGTTTGGGCTAGATTTAAGTTTTTCTTTTTCTGGCTTTTTGCACAGTAGCTAGTTTTGTTATTTTTGCTATAATTTTTCTATAGCTCTGTTAATTATGAAATTTGACATGTAAGATGATAGCTTGTCTGTGCTAATATAAAAATTATAAAACTTGTGTTTTGAATAATTTTACTTTGACAATTAAATCTGCACTTTAATTAATAAATGCAACTTTGATGAATTATGTGATTTTCTGTGTTTCTCCAAAAATCATGAAATTTGACATGTGAGTTTATGTCACTAATATCTACCTTCATGATTAATTTCAGCTCTGTTTGAATAAGTATGATTTGTGTATAAATAAAGGGCTAATTAAAATGGTTTATAGAATAAAAAGAAATAGTTAATCACTTTGGATTTGTGTGACTTTTGAAATTGTTTGACAACCAGGGTAACATTAGCATGATTTGCTCCATGGTTATGGATTCCTTTATGCTAATGACCTTTTGTTGCTTGTTAGTTACCTAACCTTGCTTTGCTTAATAGGGATAATAAAATTTGCTTAAGTAATAATATGTAGTTTAATAGCTAATTTGGTTTTGTTGATTTGCAACTTTACCGTGATGAAAGATTGTATGAATAAATGTCTACAGCTTAGAAAATTTCCGTCTTTACCATGATCATGTCATAAGCATTCATTGATCATGCATATGCACTTCTACGTGTAGATCTCGTTTCGGAAGGACTTGATCCTCAGTGGGTTACTCCTGAGTGTGTGGATCCTTCTAGCTTTTCAGAATCTCCGGACTTCGCTAATCACCAAGGCAAGCCCCGGACATCAAACCCATCCTTGTGTTTTTATAAAATTATTTGTATCACTTGAGTTAATATGATGCATTAAGTGATTAGGAGTTGAATGAACCCTACTTGATGCATTACAACCTTGATGATTCCAATACTTAACCTTGATACCCGTTTTATGAAAATGCTTAGTATGCCTAGCCATGCTTTACTACTTCATAATAGTAGGTGCTTTTAAAAATGGTTGCTATGTTATGGAAGTCATGAATCTTGAGATAACATGATAACGATAGTAACTTACATCAAGAATGGAGTCTTGTTGTAAGGTTACTCAACATAGGACCTTATCATTGTTGGCCTGCTGTGATTGAGATCTTTGAGTACAGCCCACATGCGGTGGTAAGCCTCGTCTATAGCTATTCCGATACTTGAGAACGGATAACCGCGTACTGGGAGTGGAGAGATGGCGGGAGTAGCGTGTACCCTCGGGGCTATGAGATAGTCGGGTTCGAGGTGTACTGTACTCTCGGGTGACGCTGGACCCGTTCTTGTATGGGAGGATCTATAGATAGGGTTGACATATGCAAGATTAAGTTCTACATATGTCGTGTGGTACTGAATCCCCAGCTGGGTTTTAAACGATTCGAATCGCCGTGTTTCCTCGGATATGGAGCCTCAATCCACTGACCCGCACCGTAGTAATGAATGGGATCTTTATGGAATGAGAACAAAATATGTGGTATGCTTATGAAAGTCTGAGACTCTTTGGATAGTTATGAAATTTAATCTTGAGTTAAAACTTGAAGCTAGGTTTTACTATTAGTAAGCTTTTATGCAAAAGAAATGTTTTGATCTTGCTAAAGCCTTACCTTGAATCCCTATAGCCTTCATACCTGAGTCTTCTCCTCTTTTCTAGACGGTTAAGTCTTGTTGAGTACTTTTGTACTCAAGGTTTGTTAACCTTTGTTGCAGGTGAGTTCATTGATCATCCTTTCGATGGTCAATGTTTCTTCACTCTTATGGAGGAAAGTGATGATGATACTAATGTTTGACCTTGGGCAAGTAACCAAAATTTGTGTGGTATATGTAATATGAAGTTCCGAACCTGTTATGTAATAAGTACTTATGGGTTGTAAACTTTTAAACCTAAGTTTCGATCTATGTTATATAACCTTTCCGCTTTTACTCTGATTTACCTTATCTATAAAACTGTTGTAATACTGTGATGCTTGACGAGGGAATTCCTGAGAAGAATGTAATGTGGATGATTCGGGTCTCCCGAGGACACCCGACAGATCTCTTGAGTCATTTGGAACTCGTGCACGCCGATCAGAAGTCTTTAGGACAATGATGGGTGCATGTGGGCCACTTAATTCAGGAGGTTCTGCCACAGAATCCTGCCTCGCAAGCTCGGCAGGAGGGAGAGGGACTATGCACTAGTTTCTCCCACTTCTCCACGCCTCCTTTCCACACAACTTCTTCTCCAACAACTTATCCTTTGCAAATGTGCCAGCACCACTAAGAGTACAACATCATGTGTATGTGTGTTAGCATTTTCAATCATTTTTCAAAGGATTAGCACTTGCACTTACCACGCCACTCGATCCTAGCAACATCGCAAAGTTAGATCGCTCAAGTGGCACTAGATGACCGATATGCAAACAAGTTTGCTCCTCTTAATTGTACGGCCATCTATCCTAAACCCGGTCATAAACTTCTCTACACACCTATGATCGGTGAAATGAAATGCCCTACAATTATACCTTTGCCTTGCGCATTCCATTCCATCTCCTCTGGTGTTGATGCAACACATGCACCAACCTCTTCATCAAATGATATGATCCACTTCATATCATCACATGGCCTCCATGGTCCATCGATCTTGACATCACTTGCTCTTCACCATCGCTTCAGTCCTTCGGCGCCAAGTCATGCTTAAGCCTCCCGACACTCGGTACCAACGGCTTCAAAGCCTCCAACTTGCCCTTCACCTTCGCAACCGGTCCATCAAGCCAAGTCTTGCCTTGATCTTCACCATCTTAGCCACATGACCACATGTCATGTTTCATGTGCATTAAGCTCCTTCTTCACATATGTGAGTCTTGCAACATATTCCAAGCCATTTCACCTCTATGGCATATGTTGCTCACACATGATCACCTGTGGACTAATCACCTGTGTAATTCACTTCAAACACATATTAGTCCACCTAAGTTGTCACTCAATTACCAAAACCAAACAAGGACCTTTCACCTGGGCTCCTTGGTGATGGGCCGGCGTTGTAGGCCTCAAGGAATTGGCTTTTTAGAAGGTTAGACTTGCTAGGTTTGGTATTAATTGGTGTTCTAGGTTTAACCTATTTGTTTTGCATTGATTGGGGGTACCCCTTTTGTGGACCCCCGACAGTAGCCCCCGAGCCCTTGTTTGAGTGCTGGCACTCGAGTAGGGGCTCTCTACCGGGATCTAGAGGGTTATTGGACTGGTTCTCGAGGGTTTGGCTGTTCGATTCCGTGGGTGTCGCGCGAGCGACACCCGCGGGTGTAGCCCCCGAGGCCATGGGGGAGTGGTTAGGACTCCCTCGTGGGCTGTTTTGCGAGTGTGAGTGTTAGTTGTTTTTTAGGTTCGGGAGTGTCGAGCTCCTGAGTTTTTTGACCCTCTTTCGTCGAGGGGTGCCAGGCTGAATTGACCGGCTGGCTCTTCGAGCTGTCCGGCACGCCAATTGCCCTGGCTCGTCATCCCGCGAGTCCTTTTGATCGGATGCGAGGGGGGATGCCTCGTACTACCACGAGCGGGCGAGTATCGAGGTTCCCGGTGAGCTGGTAACGGGGGAATCCAAGTGAGACCTCGTGCCCCATTCGATAGGGTCGACTGTAGCCCGGAGGCGATCTCATAAAGCATGGGCGCTCGGTCTGCAGGAGTGCCGGGTCCATTCGATAGGACCCGGTGGCTCGATGCCTCCCTCCGAGGGGATCTCTCTGCATGTCATGCGCCCTGCCTTGGATACACGTGAGGGGCCTCGAGGGCTTGGCCCTCGAGCGATGCTGCGAGTGGCGCCCCTTAGTGTCCCTGACTCGGGTGCTCGAAGCCGGCCGTCGAACCCTCTTCGAGGGCCAGCCTTCGCTGCTTCGAGGCTTGGAGGGGCCGGGGCCCGTTTTTACCTTCGTGAAGAAGCCTCCGTCGTTCGGAATCCTCCTGCCCGTTGGGCGCGCCTTTTTAGGCGAAAACAGTCAGGGAGTGGAGATCATGGCGGCAGAGCGACGGATGCGAAGTTGAAGCGGCGGTCGTGGTGGGCCCAGGTAATGGAGTGAAATGCGGGGCTACCACGTGTACCTGTCAACGGCTCAAGATTCGGTTAGGTGGGCGCATTTAATGCGTTCGGTTACCTTTTTTCCACCGTGGGAGATCCCGCCCGTGGGGGTTTTCTCTTATAAATATCGAAAGAGGGGGGGAGGAATCCTTTACTTTGCCCTTGCCTTCACCACTGTCGTAGCTTCCACACGCCCCCTCCTCGAGCCAGCGATTGGCAATCTTCCCGGCCGCCCTTCCGCCGCTCAGATCTGCACCGCCGTCGCCATGGCTGCCCAGACCCCAGCGCTGCCGGCCGAAGACTGGAGCCCGACGAAGACGACGCAGCGCGAGTTGGATTCGCTGGTGGCGCAGAGGCTTCTCCGTCCCAACCCGGAGGAGGGACCTGCGTGGTGGGTTGTCCCGTCGTCGGATCACCGGGAGCCGAACCCGTCGGAGGGGTACGTGGTAAGCTTCACCCGCTACCACTGCATGGGGCTCGGCGTTCCGCCGAGCCGCTTTATGCGGGGGCTGGCTCACCACTTTGAGGTGGAGCTACAACACTTCTCCCCCAACTCCATCTCGCACGCCGCCATCTTCGCCGCGGTGTGCGAGGGGTATTTGAAGATTGAACCGCATTGGAAGATGTTCGTCCACCTCTTCCGGGGCGAGCTCTTCCTCAAGGCCTTGAAGCCTAGCGGGAGGCGGCTTGTGCGCATGGGCTCCCTCACCGTCACTGCGAGGACTGGGACCTCGTCGGCCAACGTCTCCCGCGAATACCTCTGCTACAAGCTTTCCACCAACCAGGCGGGGTGGGACGACCACTGGTTCTACCTGCGGAATGAAGGCGGTCTCCTTCCGCAGTACACCAGCAGTGTTCTCACTCAGCGACCGGACAAGTGGACCTGAGGCGTCGCGGCGAACAGGCAACGCCACCTGCTGCCGCTGATGAAGACGATGAGGTCGCTGGTGGAGGATAAGGGACTGACCGTCCAGGCGGTCATCTGGGCGTTCCATCAGCGGAGGGTCCTTCCTCTGGCGGACCGCCCCCTCCTCATGTTCGAGATGGGGCCTAAGGCTTCGCTCGAGGCGCTGAAGCAATCGAGGATGGCCGAGGAGAGGCTATCTCGGAACGAGGGCATCTCCTGGGTGTCGATCACGATCCAAGGGACGTTCCGCCCCGAGGAAACCAACCTGATTGCCATGGCACCCGACACGGGGTGTCTCGACCTGGTAAGCCTTCCTCGAGCTAGACTATTTCGAGCCTCCCCTCCCTTTTCTTTCTTCGTTCTTTGTTTACTCCCCTCGTAACTTTTTCATCGAGCTTCTTTTTTCGTAGGGGGCGTTCACTTGTCGCGCGTCGAGGCCCCCAGTGAGGGAGGATGCCGTGGAAACACAGGTGAGGCGCCTCTCTGCTCAGAAGGATAAGGAGAGTAAGGATGCCAAGAAGAAGAAAGAGAAAGACAAAAACTTGTGCCGGGCGGCTCGGGAGCAGCGGCTTGCGAAGGCTCGTCGTAACCGACAGCCTGGGGAGGAATCCCCCGAGCTCAGTTCCTCGAGCTCGGAGGAGGAAGATGATGATGAGGAAGAGAGTGACGATGAAGGGATGGATGCGCGTCTGAGGCGCGCGGGGGTCGTCGACGTCAGGGCTGACCGCTCCTCTGTGCAGGAGGATATACTGGAGGTCCCCCCGACAAAGGGATCGCGCGGGACGCAGCCGCGGAAGGCGGTGCCAAGCCCGGCCTCGTCGGAGGCCTAGGGCCCGTCGAGCTCCGTGCTGGACGTGCCTCCGGACGCGAAGAAGCCTCGGACCCAGAGCGCCGTCGTCGCGGCGCAGAAGGAGGCCACGGCCGCGTCGACCCAGTCGGGGGGTCTTGAGAAGGGTCGGTCCTCGAGGAGCGGCCAACACGTCGAGAAGGACTCCGGGACTGACCGCCACAGGTCGTCAAGGGAGACTTCGAGCCCGCGGGAGAGCGGGCGACGTGAGGGGGCGTCGAGCCCCCGTCATCATGACCGTCGAGGGGGGAGTCGTGAGCGCTCCCGGAGCTCCTCACCGCACCATCGTCGGGAGAAGGAAACCGACGCGGGGGGACGCGACCGCCGGCACGAGCGCCAGAGCAGGTCCCGGAGCCCGCGCAAGGAAGGGCGCCACGAGGACCGCTCGAGGGGGACGCGGTCGCCCCCCCGGGACAAAAGGCAGAAGGAGAGCTCCCCGCCGGGGTCGAGCCACGGGAAGCCCCAGGAGCCTTCCCCCCATCCGAGCCACACAGAGACGGCTCGAGGGCATGGCTAAAGCCATGGGTCGGGCTCGAAGCCCCCGAGTGAGTCCGACGGCTCGGGGAAGAAGCCCTGTCATCACTTTGGGTAAGCGATGCTCCTTGACTCCGTTGGTCGTGAAGCTCCGCCTTTTTTCCTTTGATGACATGTGCCATTTCCGGTTATCCAGGGAGAAGCGCTCCCGACATGAGGTGGACCCCATGGCGTCCAAGCGGGCCAAAACCTCGAGCTCCGCTGAGGAGCAGGCGCCTCGAGGTACGGCTCCTTCTTCTGCTGGAGAGGCCACCTGGCTGGTGAAGGCTCGAGCAGCCCTGGCTCGGGGGAGTCAGATGGCAACCGCGGATCTTGGTGAGGCTGCCGCCGTCACGCGCAAGGGTCGAGGCTTTTTCCTGGTTCTGACGATGTTGTTCCCTTTTTCAGCAGGGACCGCGGCTCCTGGCGCCGAGCCTGCCACCACCGCGTCCGCCGCCGTACCACCTCCTCCTCCTCCTTCGACGGCGCCTACCGAGAGGACTGCTCCCCCTCCCATCACGACGATCATTTTGGGGGGGGGGGGAGCAGCGGAGGTAGGTGCGACTTCGTTGGAGTCCGGGGCTGAAGGGATAGCGGCCCTCGAGGCCTCAATTGACGCGAGCTGGCCCGCGGAGGAGGGAGAGGCGTCGGTGGAGAGGGTGCCGACGGTGTCGGAGCTCCTGGGCGAGCTGGAGCAGGAGCCGTCCCCAGTCGAGGTCTCAACGCTGGTGGAGGCGGTCGAGGCGCCGGCTGGGGGCGACAAGACGTCAGATGGCCCGACGAGGGGGGAGAGGCTGGGGACGAGCCACCCTTCAAGCGACCCGCTACCGCTCGAGTCCCTGCCTCTACGCGAGGCTGCACCATCATCTCGGACGGAGCAGCAGGAGGAGACGGCGGAGGTGCGGCGAGAGCCACAGCCGGTGCCGCCGGTTGGTGGGCTGCAGCTGGCGCTGCTCGAGCCGGAGGTCGAGGGCCCGCCCATCGTCGAGCTTGATCGACCGGTGTGGCCATATCACGACACGTCGAGCTCCTCCCGCGCCATGATCCCCGTCGAGCGATCGGCTCAGCAGGGAACTCCGCGGGAGGCGGGGTTGATCTTCAGGGAGCTAGCCGCGCTCGTGGCGGAGGCGGAGCGGTCCTTTTTGGAGGAGGCAGACAAGTCCGCGCAGGTGGCGGCTGCCTTCGCAAGGGCAGAGGCGGAGCTTCAGGAGCTCCGCGTCGAGCTGGGCCGGAATACGCAGATGGCGAGTCGGCTCAACGAGGCACGGGCCGAGGCTCAGGCGGCTCGTGATGAGGCCGCCCAAGCTAAGACGGAGGCCGCCACCGCTTTGTCCTCGGTGGAGGCGTCGAGGAAGGAGGCCGCCGACGCACGAAGCGAGGCCGCCACCGCCCGGTCCACCGCGGAGGCGGCGAAGAAGGAGGTTGCTGACACCAAAAACGAAGCCGCCACAGCCCAATCTGCGGCGGAGGCGGCGAAGAAAGAGGCCGAGGAGGCCAAGAGCGGGGCCGCCACTGCCCTGGCCGAGGATTAGCAGGGTATTATCATAGATTTATCCCTGACTTCTCCAAGATCTCTAAACCAATGACAACACTGCTAAAGAATGATATCAAGTTTATGTGGTCATCGGAATGTGAAGAAGCTTTTTAGACTCTGAAAAAGTTTTTGACAACTGCACCAGTATTAGCTCAGCCAGATATTGAAAAATCCTTTGATGTTTATTGTGATGCTTCAGGCAAAGGCATTGGGTGTGTACTGATGCAAGAAGGCAGAGTCATTGCCTATGCTTCACGACAGCTTAAGCGGCACGAAGAACATTATCCAACACATGATCTAGAGTTGGCAGCTGTAGTCCATGCTCTAAAGATCTGGTGACACTATTTGTTGGGTAATACTTGTCACATATACACTGATCATAAAAGCTTGAAATACATCTTCACTCAGTCTGAGTTGAATATGCGTCAGAGAAGATGGTTAGAATTGATAAAAGATTATGATATTGAAATACACTATCACCCAGGTAAAGCCAATATAGTGGCAGATGCACTCAGTCGAAAGGGTCATTGCAATTGTCTGGAAGTCAAGCCGATAGATATTACCTTGTGCCATGAGTTTGAAAGGATAAGCCTTGAAATGATTCCACAAGGAAATTGTGGCGGAACCGTCCTGATTATAAGAGTTCAAGTACTGTCTTAGTCAAATCCGTCTGACTTTGACTCGTACTCGATCCCATATAACCCCGGTAGTCCGGAAATCTCGAAGGATTTCTACCATCGTACATCATACAGGATCGCATCGTTCAAGGATTACATTCGTAAAGATACATCACAGGGAAATGAAACCGAATTTAAAATATCAGAGTGCGAATTTAAAACGGAGTTATTACAATACCGAATTCAAAAGTGCGGAAGCTGAAATAGTTTAAAACACGACCACCATACATGTGGTCCAAATTAAAACCATGTTTGATAAATCCAACTCAACACACTCACTCTTCACTTTTTAGATAATGTGCCACTAGAAGTCTCAGACCAGCAAAAGAAAAAGGGAAGCTTCTAGACGACCCTGCCCGGGGCCTACTCCTCATCACCTTCCACTGGGTAGAGGCAGTGCTTACAATAGCCGAAGTAGACCTGGCCATCTGCAACAACGGGATAAACCCTGAGTACGGGAATGTACTCAGCTAGACTTATCCGTCCAACTGAAAATAAAGACTCCAAGGGTATGCAAGGTCTTTTGGGTGGAGCTGAGATCTTTTAGTTGCGAAAAGCACAAATTCAGATAGGAGGTAATTAATGATAATGATGAGCTACCATTTTTAGACCTATTCCTTAATTCTAGGTTTTTTCACCTATACTAGAGCACTCACTTGAATCTATCAATCAATAATATAACCATATCCAGTTGACTTCTCCACATTTTAGTTGAACCTTTTAAATATCACATGGAGTTGTATCGTGGTGAAGCTCGCCATAGTTTCCCACTAACCGGGGGAGACGGCAACTCGAATCGAATTCCAAACCAGCTGGTGAAAAACCTTTAATACCAGCCCACACTTTCCCCGTCGGGTCCATGCATTGGGCAACCGCTCGATGCTTGTTCGTGGTGGTAATCGTCGCGGCTCACAGCACGGACCACCCAATTGGAACCTGGCGATGGCCTCACGCGGCAGATCGCAATTTCCATACTAGAGGGCACGACACGGGTTGAGACCGGCCCGAACAGCTTCTAACCGGCTTTGGGGTCGATGATTACGGCACCGACATATCCCTAAGTAAAAGGGCGCGTTCAAAAATGAACGAGGGCCAACATCGATACAAACCTACACGATCCAACGGATGGACTGCCCCAAGTTTCCAAACTTGTGCCTTGCCTTCCAGTTGACCGTATTTCACTACAACTCAGGTTCTTTTCCACGATAGCAATATAGCCAACCGTGATCCGTTAACTACCCATCAGGGTATTACGGAAACATCATTAACAACCACTTTTATTAAGCAGACTAAGCAATTCTACATTATAAAAGTAACAGGATAACAAGGCAGGTAATAATCAATAATCAAGGAATGACAATGCAGCAAGTAGGATTCAATCAACTCCTAACCTAATGCATCACAATATAAAAGGACTAAAGTAATTTAATTGTAAATAATAGGAGACTTAGAATGCTCCGGGGCTCGCCTTGGGAGAAGACTGAGGCCTCGTGGGAGGGGCACTCAGGCAAGTTAGTGTCGCTTGCGGGGTCGGCTTCCTCGGCCTGCTGAAGCTCCGGGATCTCCTGTTCGACGTTTGTCTCCGGCTCCTGGTCTTGTTCCGGAACTGTCGATCCTATTGTATGCGGTAAATCGAATAATTAATGCGGGGTGCGAGATATGGTGGTATGAAAGGAACATTTCTTGCAAACCAACAAAACCAACTTGTTGAACCACTTTTTGACATTGAGGCAAATACTTATTTATTTCATAAAACAAAATCCATTTATTTACTTATTTCTTATTTAATATTTCAAAAGAATTTGAGTTTGAACTGCAAGTGCACTTTTATTGATTCAGAAAAATCCACAAAAATTCCAGAAGGCAATTAACACTCACTGGGCTCCACTGAACAATTTTCAACCAAAAATAAAATACAGAACTGCAGATATAAAAATAACAAGTAAACTGCTCAAAAAGGTGCTTTGAACTAACTTTTCATGCAAAAAGTGTCAAACAGCAGATCTCATAATTTTCCTAGCTTCTTCTACTCATACACATTCTACTGTAGGAATATTGCTGACAGAGCATAAACATGTAAGCCTACACAAAATAAAAAAATCTATTCTAATTTAAACCATTTGAACTACAACCCTACTGCAAAAGTGTGCTAGGCTCAATTTCATATTTTATCCAGATTTTACTTCACATTTTATACTTATCAAGAAAGTTCCATGAACAGAAACATTATATTATTTCTTATATGAATTTCCAATGAAAATCACAGAAAGGTACATTTGTAAAGCAACTTCATATTTCTCCATACAATAGCTCATGCTTGAATTTTTCTTAGCTTGAACATGGCACTCAGAGACTACACCATTTTTCCCATATTTTATTTCGACATATAAAACACCTTAACATTTATTCTAAGAAACCAGCCAAAAAGGACTTTTAATCATAACAGAAACTTTTTCTACATAAACAGTGCATCATATATTTTTCACAGGTGCAAAACAGGATAATAAACTTACACAAAATTTTCCAGGAATTATTTCTACCAGAAAACATTTATTTCTATTTATCTCAACAAAAGCATATAAACTTAATTAAATAAAAACAGTAAAATAAACTTCTACCAAAAATGCTTTCATATTTTTCTATGATAGATCTACTCATAAGCAAGCTAGCAAAACTGAAAGAACTTCATTTGGACTTTTAAAATGAGCTACACAAAAATAACAAGCATCTCTTGGAAAAATAAAAGTAAAAAGAAATCATTTGAAATCATCCCGGCTCACTGCGTGCACCCGGTCCTTGGACCAGGCGAGAGAGACTGACGCGCGGGGTCCACGGGTCAATGGGACCCACCCGTTAGAGAGAGAAAAACAGGGGAGAGGGTTGACCGGCGGCTGCTCGCCGGCGGTGAGGTTTCCGGCGGCGAGGCTAGGCTAGATAGACTCGTCTCGACGAGGCGCATCCGATGGTTGTGTTGTTTTGGCTAGCGCATGGCTGGAGCGTGCCGGCGACGAGCGGCGGCGCACGGCGGCGGCGGCGACTCACGGCTTCGCCATTTCCGGCAGTCGCCGGAGAAATTGGGGGAAGCAGAGGCTCCTACGAACCCTAGGGAAGCTACCAAGGGGGTTGGTTTGGCTCGGATGGCTCCAGGGAGCTTGGCCACGTGAGAGGGCCGCGGCGGCGCCCATGGCGCTCGGCCGGGGAGAAGAGAAAGGTAGAAGGCGGTAGCGTTAAGGCTAGTTGGTGTTCTCACCTTTGCTGGCGAGGTGAGGCTCGAGGATGAAGAAGGAGGGGTGAAGCTTGGGTCGGGGAAGAACGGCGGCGCGGGCTCCGCGTGGCGACGACGACTGAAAGAGGCGCTTTGTCCTCCGGCGGCGTCGGGGCTCGGTGGGGATGACGACGTGCGCACGGCGTGTGCACGGCGTAGCGGAGTGGTGACCGAGGTTAATCGGGCGGGGAGGGCGGTGGGTGATGGACGGTGAGGGTGGTGGTGGAACACGCGGTGGGGGGGTTCTCGCGGTGGCGCGCGGCGGAGGCGAGGGAGCGCTCGGCTGACGTTCGTGCGGGGGCGAGAGTGCGAGCGAGAGTGGGAGAGTGTGTGCGGGTGGTGAGAGAGAAGCAGTAGTGAGAGTGCTCGGGGTCTTGACCGGGGCCTTGGCCGGCCGTGGTGGTGGCGGGGCCCGGCGATTGAACGCGGCGCGAGCGGCGAGGCAGCGCGGCAGGCGAGGCGAGCGCGGAGAGGGCAAGGGCGTTCGCTTGCGTGCCCGAGCGGAAGAAGATCGCGCGGTGAGCGGCGGGAGCAGATTTGCTCAGGCATCGCCGGCCACGTGGACGTTTGGCCGGCGTATGGGGCGACCGTGTCGGCTGACGCAGCGCGGCGCGAGCGGCGCGCGCGCGCGTGGGCCGGCGCGGCCGTGTGCTGTGCAGCGCGGGAGCGGGCCGGCGCGGGCGCTGGCTGGGCCGGCGCTGCGCGGGCGAGCGGCTGGCGCGCGGGCTGGCCGAAAGGCCGGATGGCCGAAAGCGAGGGAGCGGGAAGAATTCGTTTCCTTTTTCTTTTTCCAAATATTTTCCAAGTTTGACCACTCAAAAACAGTTCAAAAACTCCAAACTAGGCTTTGACCCAAATATAAAGTTGCTCAAAATAATTTTCTCTACAACTTTCATATAGGACATTTTTCTGAAACCATTTTAATCCTCCACATAAATAAAGCCAATTTTGAAATATAAACCATTTTGATTGACTTATTTTTATTTAACAAACTATTTTGAACTAGGTCAAAACTCCAACATGAAAAGCACTCTACTCAATATTCTCTATTTTATAAAACTCTTTGCCAAAGCAGAGATCCACTTAAATCATCAAGTCAAATAGAAATCCAAAATCCAACAATTAAACAAAGGCAAAAGCACTCTTATGCACATGAAATGATGCAATGCATTGCTTATGCTTCTTTAGTAGCCAATTGCAGTGCCTAATGCAGTGCTTGACACTAGGGTGTCACAGAAATCTTGCAAATGTGACCGTTCAATCGTCCATTAAAGATCAGATCATTGCAGCCCAGAAGGAAAGCAAGGGTATGATCCATCTGAAAGAAAAGATTCACTCTGAGCAGAATTCCAATTTCAAAATAGATGAAGCTGGAGTGATTTGGTTCAAGGACCGGTTAGTGGTTCCAAAGGTTCCTGAGCTCAGAAAGCAGATTCTTGATGAAGCTCATGCAACAAGATTTTCAGTACATCCAGGCAGTAATAAGATGTATCATGATCTGAAACAGAGATTCTGGTGGACTAAGATGAAACTTGAAATTGCTAGCTATGTAGCTAAATGTGATACTTGTCAAAAAGTGAAGGCAGTTTATCTTAGGTCTGCTGGAGAATTGCAACCATTGCCAATTCCATCTTGGAAGTGGGATGACATCACTATGGACTTCATAGTGGGTCTGCCCAAGACATCAAAAGGGTTTGATTCCATATGGGTCATTGTTGATCGTCTGACCAAATCAGCTCATTTCATATCTGTTAAGACAGCATATCCAGCATCTAGCTATGCCAAGATATATTTTGACAGAATTGTGAGTCTGCATGGTGTTCCAAAAACTATCGTGTCTGATAGAGGGACATAGTTTGTCAATGTTTTCTGGAGGCACTTACATAAGTCCTTGGGTACCAAGCTTCTGCATAGTACAGCTTATCATCCACAGACTGGGGGTCAAACTGAAAGAGTCAATCAGATCTTAAAAGATATGTTAAGATCCTGTGTACTCAATTATTCAGAGAAATGGGATGAATGTTGCCTTTAGCGGAGTTCTCTTACAATAATATTATCAAAGAGGCATTAAGATGGCACCATTTGAAGCTTTGTATGGCAGAAGATACAGAACACCTTTAAACTGGTCTGAACCTAGAGAACGTAGTCTCTTGGGGTTGACTTAGTTAAGGAAGCTGAGAAAAAGTCAAGTTGATTCGAGAGAACATGAATATAGCACAATCCAGGCAAAAGAGTTTATGCCGATAAGAGACGTCGGTCTCTTACCTTTAAAGTTGGTGACTATGTCTATCTCAAGGTATCACCAATGAAAGGAGTTACTCGATTTGGAATCAAAGGAAAGTTAGCACCTCGATATATAGGTCCCTATCAGATCATTAAAAGATGTGGAAAGGTGGCATATCAACTTGATTTACCGCCACAGCTATTGAAAGTCCTTGTTTGGTTTTGGATAATTGATGTCACCTAGAGTACTAACCTTGTCATGAAGTGTTTATGAGCTAGGTTGGTACACTCCAAGTACGGGAGCTAAATGATGATCATGGTATTGGTGGTGATGACCAAAGGATAGATCAAGTGCTCCACATTTGGAAGAAGAAGAAGAGAAAACAAAATCCTATGGAGATCAAGGCAAAGGTATAAATAGGAATTTTGTTTTGGCACTCAAGACACCGTAGAGGGGTGTGAGTGCATTTAGGATAGATAGCCGTACTATTAAGAGGGGAATATCTCAGTGATCACGGTTATCAAGTGCCACTAGGTGGATTCATACATGCATATGCATTAGGACCTAGTGTGCTAACTCGAATCCTTTGAAAATGTTTGTGAAAATGCCAACACACATGCACAAGATGATGAACACTTGGTGGTGTTAGCACTTTTGCAAAGGAGAAGTTGTTGAAGTAGTTTTGGATCAACACAGAGAAGAAAATGAAGTTTTCTGTGTATGGTCGGTGGTACCGACCAGGTGGTCTGTGGTACCGCCCATAGGTGCTGCGTGCAGCCTTCTCTGTGTGGGGGCGTTTTTGGCCTGGCGGTAGTACCGCCATAACCTCGGTACTACGCCGGCCGGCGGTGGTACCGACCAGAGGGTCGGTGGTACCGTGGCTCTAAAGGGTTTCGCGAGGCTCTCTGTGTAGATTTGAAATGGCCTGGCGGTAGTACCGCCATAACCTCGGTACTACCGCCCGCGGTGGTACCGACGCAAGGTTGGTAGTAACTTGTTTTTCGCAGAGCTCTCTGTTCGCGGCCGTTTTTGGCCTGGCGGTAGTACCGCCATAACCTCGGTACTACCGACCTCGGAGGTACCGACCAGAGAGTCGGTGCTTCGCCTAAATCAGCGGGTCGTGTGTTAAATGGCTAGTTTGACTCTGTCGGTACTACCGCCCAGGAGGGGTCGGTACTACCGACCAAGCGCAGAAAAGTAGGGTTCGGGCTGTCGCCCTCCCCTCTCTATAAATTGGCCGTGGCCGCCTTTGGGGACAGGCTTCTTGACTCTCTGACTTCTTGAACATCCTCTTGAGCAAGATCTAATCCCTCCCTCCGATCTCTTTGCTTGTTAGTGCGAATCCAGTGAGATCGAGAGATCCAAGTGCATTTGCTTGTGAGTTTGCATCTAGTGGCACTTGGCGATTGTTGTTGCTGCGGATATTCTTATTACTCTTGGTGGTTGCCGCCACCTAGACGGTTTGGAGCAGCGGAGGAGATAAGGCACGAGTGGTGATTGTTCGTGGCCATCTCCCGGTGATTTGTAAGGGGTTTCTTGTACCTTCCCCGGCGGAGCGCCAAAGGTAACTCTAGTGGATTGCTCGTAGCTTGTGGATCCCCATCTTGTGTTGGTTGTGCGGCACCCTATTGAGGGTTAGGCGTGTGATGCCTATTAGCGCGTGAACCTCCAAGTGGGTGTATCGCTATAACGGGGACGTAGCTTGCCGGCAAGCAAGTGAACCTCGGAGGAAAAATTATTGTGTCAACCTGTCTCCGTGGTATTCTTTGATATTCATTTATTAATCCCTTGCCGGCTCGGTATACACACCTCTATCTCTTGTACTTACATTTGTTACTTTCTTGCAAGTTAATATTATACCTTGTTGTTAGTTACATTCTCTTATCTTGTGTTGTGATATACATTGTTGCTTATTTAGTTGTTGAATAGTTCCTTTGATATTGTGTGACTTAGAGTTTGTGTTTATCTAGAATTGTGAATAGGTGGCTTGCATCTGTGTAGAGCTAGCGCAAACTTCGCTTCGCCATTTAGTTGTCTAACTAGTTTGTTTAAGTGTTGTTGTAGAAATTTTTTATAGGCTATTCACCCCCCCTCTAGCCATTTAGGACCTTTCAGCTATCATCAGTTCATAATGTGTTCCATGTCTCTCAATTAAAGAAATGTCTTCAAGTGCCTGATCATATCATTCATGTTGAAGAGATTGAATTAGAGCCTGATCTGACATACTCAGAGTATCCTATCAAGATTCTTGACCAGAAAGATCGAGTCACTCGAAAAAGAACTGTCAAGTTCTACAAGGTTCAATGGAATCAACATACTGAAGATGAAGCCACATGGGAGTCAGAAGAGTTCCTCTTTGAAAGTTTTTCTGAGTTTCTTTCTTCTGTCTAGTCCTTGTAATCTGTAATATGATGACCTATCCCCTATCTTATGTAAAGGTTAGTAATGGAAGTGTCTGACACATTTCCTTTTCCATTAGTTAGCCTACAGGTTAAATCTCGGGACGAGATTTCTTTAAGGGGGAAAGAGCTGTAACACTCTGGTGTTAAGCAGACTAAAACTTGACATGTCATCATATGCACTGGCATTTCATCTGAGTTGATAACCTAAAATGCATTCACTAAAAACAAGTTTAATTCATCATGCTTGTGCTTAGTTGATCAGTAGTGCTTAAGTTTGAAACCCTAGTTTATGTTTTCTTATGATGCGAATAGTGCTTTTGTGCTATATAAGGGTTTTATGGTAATTTCTTATATAGTAACTGAATTTTTGGACCAAACCTTGGTATTATGTCTCAAAGGTGTATTTGGAACATTATTCAAGTCACCATTGAGTTATAATTCAGATTTGGTTGAAATTCAAATAAATAGTTAATTATTTAAAAATCCTATTTTATCCCCTTTCTTATAAATCAAAATCTAAAAATAATTTGGGTATGTTCTAAAAAGCAAAGTTGCTCCATTTATGATAAGGATCAGCTTTGATGTATAAAGTTTTTCAAGTTTTCATGTGAAATCAAAAGTAATTGTGAAAATACACTTTTGCCCTTTTATGTCCCCTTTTGATTTTCAAACCCTAATTCAAAATCTAAGCATATTTTGCATATGTTGCAAAAATAAAAGATGTTCAGTATTTAATTCTGAGCATTTGATATTTTAACATATTTCAACTTATATACAAAAATCTGAAGTAATTTTAAATTAACCGAAAAGGTATAAAGGAGAGGGGGGATAAGCTTCTTCTCCTATTCATGGCGGTGGACGGCCGAACGTGGATCGACGATGCCAGCGCGAAGGGCGCCGTTCTCTCTCGAATAAGCTTGCACCTGTCTCCGTGGCGATGTTAAGCAGCTGCTGGCGCTCTCCCTTGCTCCGTGGCGTCTTCTCCTGAGCTCGCCATCATCGTCTTGCCACCATGGCACCGACGGGAACAACTCCACTCAAACCCAAAATTTACTGCCACCAATCGTCCTCATCCAAAATTGACCACAAATATAACTCCCTTACCTCCTTGCGCATCTCCAGAACCCATCCCTTCTACCTCTACTGCCCCAGAGCGCTTGTGCTCGCCGTTCTTCTTTCCGCCGGGCAAAAACGCCGCCGAGCTCGACCTCACCGTGGTCCGCTCAACCGGGCACTCCTCTACTCTCCCTGTCCCGTGTTTCTGTTTCGCCTTGACCCCAGGTTACTCATCGGCTCGATGGTTTTCCTTTTGGTGCTCAGGTCTCGCTGGAACATCATCTTCTTCGCCGGAGCTCGCCGCCGCAAGCCACTGCTCCGTGGACTTCTCCTCTCCGTTCATCCTCCGCTTGAACCAGCTACGTAGCCAGCATCAGGGTGAGCTACTGGAGCTTCCTAGCCCCTCCGTTCTCTTGCTACCGTCCTGAGTTCGCCGGAACAGCTTCGCCGTGATCCGGTCTGCCGCCGTGCGTGGCCAGACCTCACCGGGGCGGTAGCGTTTAGGGTTAGAGGCTCTATCGGCTGCGGGTGACCTGTCGGTGTTGGTGCTCGCGTCAGTCGGGTCTCTAGTGGCCGGAGATAACCGGCGTAGGGTTCACCGGCGCTCGGTGCGCCGCCGTTCACTCTAGCCAACGTCGAGGACTTCGCTGTTGCGAAGATGAGTTTATGCAGGGGGCTAGTTGCAAAGTCCAAGACACGTTTAAATAGTGCTCTGGACCGCGGGTTGTTTTCGTTTTAGCCAAAGGGCTTTTCTGCAAAAGAGCCAGGGCGCGCGGGCGGGAGCCAGGCCGGGCCGTTTTCGCGTGCGTTGGGCCGCGCAGGAACGGGCCGAAAGCCCAGTTTGGGCTAGATTTGAGTTTTTCTTTTTATAGCTTTATGCACAGTAGCTAGTTTTGTTATTTTTTCTATAATTTTTCTATAGCTCTGTTAATTGTGAAATTTGACATGTTAGATGATAGCATGTCTGTGCTAATATAAAAATTATAAAACTTGTGTTTTGAGTACTTTTACTATGATAATTAAATCTGTACTTTAATTAATAAATGCAACTTTGATGAATTATGTAATTTTCTATGTTTCTCCAAAAATCATGAAATTTGACATGTGAGTTTATGTTACTGATATCTACCTTCATGTTTAATTTCAGCTCTGTTTGAATAAGTATGATTTATTCATAAGTAAAGGCTATTTAAAATGACTTATAAAATAAATAGAAATGGTTAATCATTTTAGATTTGTATGACTTTTGGTTTTGTTTGACGATCAGGGGATCAGTAGCATGATTTGCTCCCTGGTTATGGATTCCTTTATGCTAATGATCCTTTGTTGTTTGTTAGTTACATGACCTTGCTTAAGGAAGATAATAAAATTTGCTTAGTAATAATATATGGTTTAATAGCTAAGTTGGTTTTGTTGGTTTGCAACTATACCGTGATGGAAAATTATACAAAATAAATGTTACAGTTTAGAAAATTTCCATCTTTACCATGATCATGTCATGAGCATCTCATTGATCATGCATATACATTTCTACGTGTAGATCTCGTTTCGGAAGAACCTAATCCACAGTGGGTTTCTCCTGAGGGTGTGAATCCTTCTGGTTTTTCAGAATCTCTGGACTTCGCTGATCACCAAGGCAAGCCCCGGACATTAAACCTATCCTTGTGTTTTTATGAAGTTATTTATATCACTTGAGTTAATATGATGCATTAGGTGAATAGGAGTTGAGTGGATCCTATTTGATGCATTACCGACCTTGATGGTTCCAATATTTAACCTTGATACTCGTTTTATGAAAATACTTAGTATGCTTAGCCATGCTTTACTTACTTCATAATAGTAGGTGCTTTTAAAAATGGTTGCTATGATTATGGAAATAATGAATCTTGAAACAACATGGTAATTTTAGTAACTTACATCAAGAAAGGAGTCTTGTTGTAAGGTTACTCAACATAGGACCTTATCGTTGTTGGCCTGCTGTGATTGAGACCTTTGAGTACAGCCTACATGCGGTGGTAAGCCTCGTCTATAGCTATTCCGATACTTGAGAACGGATAACCGCGTACTGGGAGTGGAGAGATGGCGGGAGTAGCGTGTACCCTCGGGGCTATGAGATAGTCGGGTTCGAGGTGTACTGTACTCTCGGGTGACGCTGGACCCGTTCTTGTATGGGAGGATCTATAGATAGGGTTGACGTATGCAAGATTAAGTTCTACATATGTCATGTGGTACTGAATCCCCAGCTGGGTTTAATCGATTCGAATCGCCGTGTTTCCTCGGATATGGAGCCTCAATCCACTGACCCGCACCGTAGTAAAGAATGGGATCTTTATGAATTGAGAACTAAAGATGTGGTATGCTTATGAAGATTTGAGAATCTTTGGGTAGTTATGAAATTTAATCTTGAGTTAAAACTTGAAAATAGGTTTTACTATTAGTAAGCCTTTATGCCAAAAGAAATGTTTTGATCTTGTTAAAGCCTTACCTTGAATCCCTATAACCTTCATACCTGAGTCTTCTCCTCTTTTCTAGACGGTTAAGTCTTGTTGAGTACTTTTGTACTCAGGGTTTGTTAACCTTTGTTGCAGGTGAGTTCATTGATCATCCTTTTGGTGGTCAGTGTTTCTTCACTCTTGTGGAAGAGAGTGATGATGACAGTGATGTTTGACCTATGGCAAGTAACAAAATTTGGGTGATATATGTAATATAAAGTTCCGAACCTTTTATGTATCAAGTACTTCTGGGTTGTAAACTTTTAAACTTAAGTTTCAATCTATGTTATATACTCTTTCCGCTTTTACTCTGATTTATCTTATCTATAAAACTATTGTAATACTGTGATGCTCGACGAGGGAATTCCTGAAAAGAATATAACGTGGATGATTCGGGTCTCCGAGGACACCAGACAGATCTCTTGAGTCATTTGGAACTCGTGCACGCCGATCAGAAGTCTTTAAGGCAATGATGGGTGCATGTGGGCCACTTAATTCAGGAGGTTCTGCCACACGGAGGCAGCGCGACAAGAGGTGATCCGGAAGGATCTGGCCCTCGCAGATACGGGCAAGCTGGTCGAGGACCTTAAGGGTGAAAGGCTCGACTCGCTGTCCCAGAAGCGTACACTCGAGCGGCGCGTCGAGGCCCTTACCAGCGACTTTGCTGCTCTGAGCGCGCATTGCCAAGGTAATCTTCGTGCTTCATCTTGTTTCAAATTCGAGATTCTTGCCACGCCGCGGACTTACCCCCTTCTGTTCGTTGTACAGATGTGGAGAAGACCGTCGAGGAGCTCCGCGAGACTAATCAAGCTCTCGTGGATCAACTCCGGGGCAAAACCATGGTGGCAGAGCGGGCGCGCGTCACCCTCGACAGGCTCAGCTCCGTGTGGGGTGCCGACCCAGCGACCGCGGCAGAGGGCACGGTGGCTCGAGGCGACGCCTGGTCGACGCCCTCTGCTTCTTTGACATGGCTGTGCAGGATCGCGTCAGGGCCGCCCTCCACCACGGCGTCAAGCAGGCGCTTGCGGCCGTCCGCTCCGGCTTCCGCTACTCGGTCAACGTCGTCGCCAAAGGCTTCGTCGAGATCGAGGGGAAGGACGAGGAGTGGAACGACCGCCGCGTCGACAAGATATTGGAAAAGGTGGAGAGGCCGGGTGCTGCGCTCGCGAAGCTCTTCGAGGAGGACGTGCTGCCTCCCGATGCGGATAGTGGTGCAGGTGGCCCCCCTCTTCCGGGCCCGGGCGTCGAGGTTGAGCGCGCGGCAGAATACCTTGGCGAGGAGTACCAAACGGACGAAGAATGAGGCCTGCGTGCCAAATTTGGGCGTCGAGGCCCTTGTAAGGATTTATGTTATGACTTTCGGCCTGTCGAGGCCAACATGTGTATATGACTTGTTTGTCTTACAGAAGCTGTTTTCTTTTCAAATTTATTCGATTGTTTCTCTTCGTCGTTAGCTCGAGTTTCTGCCGGCTTGGTCTTTGTTCCTTCGATACGCGTCACGAGTTCCTCGAGGGTAAGCGTAGGTAGGTTACCGTAGCCCGGGGACGTAGGTGGCCGTCTACGTCGACGCCTCCCGACTCTGTGGAGGCTCGAGGATTTTCGGACTAGACGTTGCTAGTTCGCGCGAGCTACGAAGTTGAGATGAAGGTTCGAATTTTGAAAAGAAAAAACACGCTTTTTCCGGAGTCTGGGGTCCCAGGGTCCCCCTATCGCACCCCCGAGGAGGAGGCTCAACCCTGGGCAAGGGCAGGGTCGATGCTACCTTAAGTTGCTAAGCAATATGAAATATTGTGCACGAGTTTGCTCATTTCATATTTAACATGTTTGTACAAAGCAATAGAATGAACGAGGCCTCGAGGCCCTTAGGGTAAAGCGACGTAGCTGAGATATGTTCCACGCGTTCGCCAGGTCCCTCCTTGACCGTTGTAGAGCTTGTATGTTCCTGCTTGAGCACCTCAGCTACGGTGTATGGGCCCTCCCATGGAGGTGGGTGAGCTGTGGCGCCCTCGATTATCTTGCAGCCGTCGAAGCACGAGGTCCCCCACCGCCAGGTCCCTTTTGCGCACGTGCTTGTCGTGGTAGCGTCGAAGTGTTTGCTGGTAGCGCGCGGAGTTGATGAGCGCTATGTCTCGAATCTCCTCGAGCTGGTCCTTGGCGTTGGCGAGCTTCTCGTCGTTGGTTTGCTCGTTGTAGGCTCGAAGTCGAGGGGAGCCGTACTCGAGGTCCGTAGGCAAGACAGCCTCGGCGTCATAGGTTAGGAAGAACGGAGTGAAACCGGTGGCTCGACTCGGCGTGGTCCTGAGACTCCACAGCACCGAGGGGAGCTCTGCGGCCCAACCCTTTCCAAAATTCTTGAGGGTCTTGAATAGCCTCGGCTTCAGCCCGTGGAGTATCATGCCGTTGGCGCGCTCGACCTGCCCGTTGCATTGAGGGTATGCGACCGAGGCCCAGTTCACGCGGATGTTGTTGTCGTCGCAGAAGCTGATGAACTTTTTGCCCGTGAACTGTGTGCCGTTGTCGGTGATGATGACGTTAGGCACCCCGAACCGGTACATGATGTCGACGATGAACTCGACGGCCTTCTCGGAGGTGGGGTCGCCTATAGGCTTAGCCTCGATCCACTTGGTGAACTCGTCGATGGCCACGAGCACATGCGTGTACCCTCCACTTGTCCTCTTGAGTGGACCCACGAGGTCGAGCCCCCAGACGGCAAATGGCCAAGTGATGGGAATCATTTGCAGGGCGTGCGCGGGCTGATGCGTTTGCTTGGCGTAGAACTGACACCCATGGCAGGCTCGAACCAGGCGCTTGGCGTCTCCGATGGCGGTTGGCCAGTAGAAGCCCTCTGGTGTGGCCACAGCCTTGCCCTTGTCCGTGGAACGGCCAAAAAAGGCCCCCACTGCCTCGTCACCTGAGGCAAAGCTGGTGACACGATTCATCAGATCCTCGACCGTCCTGGGACGGTAGCGCCCTAGCTCGTGGACTAGCTCTTGGCACGTCGTGCCCGCGAGGAATGCTGAGATGACATCCTCATCGGGCACGTGGGGGAGCTCGAGGCGCTGCTTCGAGAATCGTCGAGCGAAGTCGCAAAGGGGCTCGTCTGCTGTCTGCCTGCAGCGTAGTAGGTCCCAGGGGTTGCCCGGGCGTACGCAAGTTCCCTTGAAATTCCCGTCGAAGACCTTGACTAGGTCGGCCCAGTCATGGATCCGATCCGGCGGGAGCCCCTCGAGCCACCGTCGGGCGGTGTCCGAGAGGTAGAGCGGGAGCTGGCGTATGATGGCGCGGTCGTCGTTCTTCACTCCGCCCAGTTGGCAGCCCAAGCGGAAGTCGGAGAGCCATAACTTGGGCTCGATCTCCCCGTCGTACTTCACGATGTTGGTCGGTGGTCGGAAGCGGTCGGGGAGGGTCGAGCTACGGATGGCCCGGCTGAAGACCCTGGGGCCCGAGGGCTCGAGGGCTTGCCGGTCCTCATCGCTGTCGTAGCGCCCCCCTCGATGGGCACTATAGCCGCGCTCCTCGGCCCCTTTGTCCTTGCGCCGTCGGTTGATGTCGTTGCGGGCGTCGTTGGGGTCTCGAAGTGGCCGGTTGTCGATGATCCGCTCCCGGACTGGCCTAGCTCGAGAGGCGTCTGGCTGGTGGACGGACATCTCTCGGTCGTCGCGGGGCGCGTCTGCCGGTTTCCCCGAGGCCGCTCCGCGTCGGCGTGAGGCTGAGCTTTCGGCTTGCTGCAGGGCGGCTGTCTCGAGGAGATTCTTCATTTCCTCGAGCATGCGTCTGGCATCAGGGTTGGAGACGGCGGGTAGATCGCGGAGTAGCATCGCGGCCGCCACCACGTTCTGTCCGGCTCGCGGGAAGCGCACCTCGGGGCGTGCTGGTGCTCCATCCTTGAGGATCTGCCGGTGGACTTCTCGAGCGCGACCACTAATGCCGGCGCCTCGAGGCTGGGCTTGCTCCTGCGCGAGGGTTTGCTCGAGCTGCAGCAGGCGTTGTCGGTCCTCCTCAGCCTTGGCAATCGCCTCCCAAAGCTGCGCGAGCTGCGCCGCCCGGTCGTCGTTGTGCTGAGGTCGCGCATTCGGTGCCGGGGGTTCGTTCCTTCTCCGGACATGTGATCCGCCCGCCGCAGCCACGTCGTTGGTGTTTTCGAGATTGAGCGTCGGCCTGTTTTTGTCCCCGTCGTCCTCGGTGTCGTCCGCGCCCCCCTCGAGCTGAAGCACCTCCCTGGGTGATCACCCAGAGGTCGGGGTCGTGGTAGTCGTATTCATCGGAGTCGGAGCCGTTGACGTCGCGTCGCCTTGGCTCGCGCCGGGACTGCAGCTCACGGTACCACTCTCCGATGGTGGCTCGCCGGGGCGGCTCGATAACTCGTGAGAAGCCGCGGTCGACGTGCGCGGGGTAGACGATCTTCAGGTTGGTGTTGGCTCGCAGGAGCACACTCGGAAGATCCTCCCGCTCCGCCACCTCCCGGCCCCGACGGCGCTCGTCGAGGTGGTGGGCGTAGATGGCTGCAGAGTTGTTGAGGCCGAACGGGGGTCGCTGTCCTCGAGCGTGGTACACCCCGTGCGGGAGGAAGTCAGGTGGTGACGACGGAGCACGGCTTGGGGGCCTCTAGCCAGGCTCCCGGTCCGTGCGCATGACGAACGCGAACTCACTGGGGGAGCGCGCGCGCGCCCTAGAAGTCTCCGGCCGCGCGCCGGGCAGGTTTCCCCTTGGGGGCTCTGCACCGGCAGCGGGGAAGTGGGTGTACGTCGCGGCACCGCCCGTGCCGGGCGACGATGGTGACGACGACGCCGCTCACGAGGTGGCGACGCGTGGTGGTGCGGGCGACGCGCCACACCTCCAGCGCGGGGTGGTGTGACACGCCTTCCACTCGGGCTCTCCGTGGAGAGCAGGGTCAGCTCGTTGCCGTTGCCAGTGGCCAGGAACTCGAGGCTCCCGAACCAGACGACGGTACCAGCAGAGAACGAAGGAGCCGAAGAAGCCATCCAGGAAACGATGAGAAATCGACTCCGACACGCGAAGCCCCCTACCTGGCGCGCCAACTGTCGGTGTTTCTACCCCGGGGGTATGACACTAACTAGTAATGTGATCGTGTGTTCTCTTCCTGGATGGTGATGCAAGATGACACAAGGATTTATCCTGGTTCGGGCAAAAGAATGCCCTACGTCCAGCGGGGGGAGTAGTTTCTTATATTACTTGCACCTAAGTGCTTGTACAGGGGCGAATACAAGCTCGGTGAGCGTGGACCTGAGTCCGGACTCGTGTGTGGGTGTGGATGGACTTGCCTTGCGTAAGCCCGTGTTTCCTCGTGCGCGTGAAGGGCCCTGGCATCCCCTTTTATAGAGCAAGGGGAGGCCAGGGTTACATAGAGGTGGTACAGGAGTTTGGGTGTACGGTGCCCAATACGATGGAGGGTAGGAATTATGTCTTGTCCGGGTCACTGGAGCCGACAGGGGAGTTGCTGTTGAGGTGTCTTTGAAACATGGCTTTCATCCCGAGTGTGGACGTGGAGATGTGGCGACATGAAGATCACGCGGCGCCCATTCCGGTACGTGCGGGACGTGGTGGGGCCCCTCCGAATCTTGGGGTACCTGTCCTCCAATGACACGAAAGTTGTTAGGGCTCGAGGGGCACAGGGTCGGCCTTGAGGGGGTGCCTACAGAGGGGCTTGAGCTCCCGTGGGTATGGGCAAGCCTCGGGAGACCTGGCCGCATCGCGGGACACCGGGCCTTTTGACTTGGTCATGCTACAGCGTAGGGTATGACTGAACAGTGCGGTACTTGCGCCTTTTTGCCCATGCCTGTGGTAAAAACGAGGTTAGACTCAGAGCCTGGTTTACCGTGGCGCACGTTGTGTACGAAGGGATGTGACCGGAGTTGGTGGACGCATTAAATGTGGAGTATGGGGTTGGCATCCGATGCCTGATGCTGCTCGAGGGTGGCATGATGTGTCTCGAGGGATAGGTTGTCGCACTAATGCGGCTCGAGGTCCCCGCGTGGGGTCTCGAGGAGCGGTGCAGGGCTCGAGGCCTATGTGCCGGGGCTCGAGGGGTAGGTTGCCGTGAGGCGGACAGCAAGGCTTGGGCGGCCCTGGGCTCCTTGGTGATGGGCCGGCGTTGTAGGCCTCGAGGGATTGGCTTTTTAGAAGGTTAGACTTGCTAGGTTTGGTATTAATTGGTGTTCTAGGTTTAACTTATTTGTTATGCGTTGATTGGGGGTACCCCTTTTGTGGACCCCCGACACTAATTGTGGTAAATTTTTTTATGGTGGGATAATTATTATATTCTTCAACTGCATTAAAAAATTTATACTCATTAGATCATGTATAACTTAGTTATAATTGTTTTTTAGTTACAGAAAAGCATAGATCTAATGCTACAACAAAAAAAAATTGAACTAAAGTATACCATATTATATATTCAATGTATAGATCTACTCATGTAGAGTCCAAAAAAATGGATTTTATATTTTATAATTTTTTTGTGATTTACTATGTTTTTTAAAGATTCAGCGAAAATAAATAAAGAAAAAAAAAAATCACTGTTACGGTAGCAAAACCACTGTTTAAAACTGGCCAGAGACGTAAAATGCACGGTTTTAAAAGTTAAGAAAGGTTATTTATTCGGTTTTGAAGGTGAGAGAGGAAAAACAAACTTTCTCGAAAATTGAGGGAGGTAAGCTAAACTTTTTCCATTTGATTATGTGTTCGTTTTGGTCAATACGGATAAAAAACTGGCCAGGCTTCGTCCTTCCTCTCCCTTCACGGCCCGGATTTCAATCCTCGTGTTTTACTCTCTGAATCGAAGTCTGGTGAGGCAACGGTGTAACTAGGAGCGCAAGAGGCGATGACGAGGTGATGAGGAATGATCTTTGGGAATGCTTGCTTCTGGAAGACCTTGCCGCTCTTGTTCTTGGAGAAAGACGCCAAACATTTGCGCTGGAATTCATCACAAGTCTGTTATACTAAACTTTTCAAATCTGGCGGCAAGTCATCCATGATCACATCCAGAATTTGATCATCACTGATCTCAGGCATATTGAAGTGAAGTGGTCCCACTGGGCATGCCAAAAAGTGTGTTAACGCAAAACGTGACACCTTGCGCCAAGCACACAGCAAGCCGAAAAACTAGCTTCAATCGGGTGCCCGGAGTATGTTGAATCCGGAGACGTGCCAGTCGGTTTGACCTGAAAACCAACAAGGGATAAAAACGTGAGAATACCTCTGGAACCTCTGGAACATGTCGGGTTTGACCAGACAGTTCCATATGTACGGCTTTGAAAGCCAATCACGACGGCACACAGCTATAGAAGCTGTCTGTCAAAACATGTTTATAAAGTCATTCGGCAAGTATGAGAACAGAGTATGTAAAGCATATTAACTGCCGAATGCATATGTAAAGAGAGACATGCTTGAACAAATTAAAGATATTATAAACAGGTAACTTGCAAAAATAGATCTATTCAAATAACACATGCATAGGCTAATCCAACTAATCTGTCGCACGTTTAGTCTTCATAAACCCGTCAAGCATAAACTCAAGCGAAGCTAATCCACCGCATGATACCACTTGCTATAAGTCTACACAAACCGCTTCTTATAATTAGATTAATCCACCGCATGATACAATCTAATTATAACAAGCTAAAAGCATGCATATATTTGAACAGATCTATAAAAGCTCATTACTCGTGTAAGCCTAACCAAAATTAGCAAACCAGCCGAATTGGGGTCCATGAAGAAGGAACAAACAAGCAAACACGATCAAACTGATCTAAAACCTGCATCTGCCGCACGATACCTAGTTTTATCAAAGTCTAATCATAATTAACATGCATGAACCCACAACGTGTAACAATCTGGATTGAAAGTTGATCCAGCCATCATGATCTTATGATTAGCAGAGCACAAGCAAACTTGTGGAACAAGGCCGACGAACAAAGATCAATCTAGATTGGGCAAAAGAGTGTTACAAGAATTAAATAATGAAACCCATAGCACTGAATAACTTAATGAATCTATCAGATCTGCCAAATCTAATAGAGCGGATAACTATTTTTACCCATGACTTAATCCGCCGCACGATAGATGGCTGTCGGTGTTTGTTAACCGACAACTCCTCTTGAGTAATCTTAGACGATTTGTTCAGTGGGGATCGGCATTCGTAGAACTCGGCGAGTACACATGGACATCGATTTATACTGGTTCCGGCCGCTAAATAGCGTAATACCTTACGTCCAGTGCGGCGTTGTGCCTTGTGTATGATTATGATTCAATGTTCGATGTTCTAAGCCCGCGCCTGCTTCCCCTTATATATCCGGGTGAAGCATTGCACAGACCGAGTCCTAGTCGGTCAACAGAGGAGTCCTATTCTAATTACAAGACTTCCTTTAAGAACTCGACTAAGTTACAATGAGAGTCCTAATCCAAGTACGCTTCGTATCAAGTTTTCGGATCTCTCATGCCGTCGGATTAGTCGGAGGGATCATCTTCTGATGATATCTCTGACATTCTGGTCCGTCAAGCCCCCGAGCTCTTCATCATTTTCTCAGATCATTATCTTCTGGTTTCTCTTGAGAATCTCCGAGTAATATTTGAGAAATCTTGAAGTTCTCCATAGGTAAAGAACTTTCATGGCGTGCACTTTTTCCTGAAAAGTGCACCCATAGGGCGTAGCCCGAGCTCTTGTTATTTATAATAACTTTGAGGATCTTTTGAGCCTTTCCGAGTAATTCTTGGTAAGAAAACATTTCTTTATAGATTATACCCTGCAGCCCCGAGCCTGAGTTCGAGTACTTTAGTAGTCGGCACTTGGGATCTTCAGGAACATATGATAAATAATCTATTTAAGAAAATGAGGGTTGGAACATGACACAATTCGTTACTTAAACCGTCCGAGTAATAATATTGCTTCAGGTGGGTAATGTTTTCAACAAACATCCTGTATCACCCCCCACTGAATAAAAATTACCATGAGGCCAGCAATAATTGGCCGGTGATTGTTCCAGCTGTCTGTAATAATGATGTTTGTCGTTTTCTGCAACTGCAAACTTTGTCATCTTTGTCTTGAGTGCGTGTGGAATCTGTTATCAAGTACCGAGCTTCACATGCACCATAGTACATTGGCTGAATTATTGCCCAGGGGTCAGTGTTGTTGATGAACCACGTCATAGACGAGAAGAATCGCCTATAAATACCCTGCCTGGGAAGCAAGGAGTTGATATCTCATAGGAGTGTAGAACTTCGCTTAGTCTCATGAGTTTTATAGTAGTGATAACAGAGATGGCCGAGCCCCAGGTGTTTCCTTCTGTAAACTAGATGAGGTGCAGAAGACTCTTGTGAAGGGACCATCCGTCAGGTGGTTTCCACAGTGGTCGCGAGCAGAGGGATCAGAGGTGCGCCTAGAAGAACTCTTGTGACTACCACTCGTAGATAACCTCGGAGTCACAGGTTGTCAAAAGGTGCCGAGGGTGATGGCCTTGCCCGGAGTTCCTTGAGTACTGGGTAGCGCCTGAGATCCACTTGGGATGCACTGAAAAGATAGTGTCTACCCAAGGTTCTGTGTCTGCTTTACTGCGTCTCACTGAACCCTGTCCTTGGGTGCAATAGGCATCAAGGCTCTGTACCTTGATTACACTAGAGTAGCGTTTTACCATCCTGATTGTACTTGTGCTGGTAATTGATGTATCTCAAGATGCTGCCATGTATCTCTGTTGTAAATTCCGAGTAATATATATTAATATCCGGGTACTAGGAATGATTTCTGAGTCCTCCGTTTTCTCCGAGTACTAAATGTATCTTATGAAAGAAGGAAACTTGTCTGTTTATTGTATTCATGTTCTCTGTTTCTGACGCCGTCTGACACGTACTCCCAGCCGTTAGGGTTTTAGACGGTTCCATGACGTCATTTAAGAAAGATGAACGGTTACCAAACAAGATCTATAATAAGCGCGGGGCTTGTGTTTTTTCACGCTTTCATCAAGCCATTGCCTTCAGAGCTAGAAATCCCTTAGCCAATTCCTCAGTTGATGCGTAGAAAATCACTCATCACCAACATGGGTCCGAAGAGACAGTCTGCTGCGGACAAGAAGAAGCCTAGGATCACCACCACCGGAAAGCCAAAGCACCCGAATCCTCCAACTGACGTCCTTGCCTGGAAAAAACCGGACACCATCTTGTCGGAACTGGCGTTCCTGGCGTAGCAAGGATTACTACGGGCACAACCTCTTGATGGATGGAGGGTACCCATCGATCACCGCGCTCCTGCCCCCAACACCACGAAGATCGTGATGTTCAAGTCCTTCGTGGAACGGAGATTGGGGCTTCCTGCTTCTGATTTCCTTCGTGGCTTGCTGCATGTGGGGATATAGACCCCAGGGTACCACATGATGGTACATGGGCCGCACCACTGGGGGTCATCCGGCCCGCAGGATGAAGGCGTACAGCGCACGACATGCACCGTACGACAGTTGTAATCTAGATATAGTACCAACTCAGATACTTACCATATAACTCTGTCCCTTCGGAATATATAAGGAGGGGCAGGGGTCCTTCGAGAGGACAGGTAGAACACGGGAGATAGATCCTAGATCATAGGTCATAGGTCATAAGCCAGATCCAATCAATACAACTCGACGCAGGACGTAGGGTATTACGCTAACCTAGTGGCCCGAACCTGGATAAACCTCTGTGTTCATCTACTTTTGCCTTGCGTCAACGTCTGGGTCGTCGTCTTGCGCACCTTCCCCTCTAATCTACTGCCTTGGGTATACCCCTAGGTGGACTATCGACCATATTTCGTCGACACTGCATTACTATGGTTTGACTCTGAACCATATTACTCCCAATGCAGTTCTTCATATTGCAATCTTTACTCATCTCTATGAGGCTTTCGTGGGAATTTGTCCCAATTTTACCCTTTTCCGCTACTTCTTCTGGTTTAAGTGTCAACCCAGTGGTATTAACGTCGAAGTAGTCGGAGGGGCTAGCCTCCAGGTTAGATTAGAAGTAGCTAGTCAATATATAACAATCGAGTTGTCAGATTCTGTAAAAGACTGGGCTGTCAGGTGGTTCTACATGGGTAACCCACCGCCAGCTCTTCGTCGTCACGATGGATGGCCGCCGCAGAAGTGTCGTGAATGGAAAGAAAAGATCACTGCTGATAGATTAGAGGCTATCCGACCTCTTATTGATTCTATAGAGGCATTAAAGCTCGACGGCCTGACCGGGTACTCTGTCGTCCAAGATTTTGTTGCGCGCACGTCCATCCTCTGCAACAGCGAGCCAATTTTGGCTTCGATTACCTTGGGTAAGGATGACCCGGGTCGCCACCCTGTCAAGTAGATTGGCAGACTGCGAAGTCCTATGAGAGTGAACCGGCTGCTTAAGAGCCGTGAACAACTTAGCTCCAGTGATGGCGACATTCTCCGCCATTAACCCTCCTCCTCAGGTGAGTAATTAATTTGTCATGTCATCGAGGTCTGAATAGATATCCTTCTGACCTGACTAAATGCTCTTTTTCCTGTAGGGTCAGGGGAGAGATGACAATGATTGATGTCCTCCCCTGCCTCCGGCGACTGAAGAAGTGGAGACATAGTTTTGGAGGGTCCTATCCGAAGTGAGGATCTTCCCAATAAACCAAGCTCTCCTGAAGATCTTGCTTACTTGACACAGATTCAACTGACTCTGATGTCATGCTTATAGACCCGGAGACTGAAGGTTAGATGAAAGAGGTCGCCGACTCCACAGCCAGAACCGGAGGACCCGTCCTTACTAAGGCTCCGCACCGGTAATCGCCGTCTTTGTCGAAAATTGCTTTATCACAAGAGTTGTCTGATAAGCACTATAATCCGGGTGCTCCTAGTAAGGGAAACCCTGAGTACTTTGTATTCCTTTGGATTTTGATGAACTCTTGTCTTATATATGTCGCTGTATTAGATGCTGGAACTGTTCAAGTGACTTCTAGCAGCACGGTCCCTAAAGAAACTTCGGCTTCGGACCCACTTCTGAAACAGCCTCTCTTGAAGCTACCGAAGCCACTGAAACTCGTGAAGTAGGTATTCAGCTTTCGTAGAGTGTTCATAGATTTCTGATACTGACATGGGTAGTCGTCTTGTTTGTAGAAAAACAAAACCGGATGCGACAGCCTCGACTGCTACTCCTGATTCCCATGTGGTAGAGGAGTCGGTGTCGCTGGACAAGGATGCTTCCGGCGTGCCGCCAACCTTTAGCCAGGTAGATCCGCCGCCTGGCTCTTCTCCGTCCAAGTCTGAGGCCGATGCAGCTCCTGATGCGGATGTTCTCCCGTTGCCTCAGGTTGGTTGGTCGTACTCCATCTTTTGTTCTCCTGCTCAGCTGGAGTTTGACCGAGTTCTCATCATGACTGGTTTTTCTGTACGCGACAGCCGGATGAACCAACCCTGGACATGGTCCTGACGGACATTGGCACAGAAGCTTCAGCTCGTCAACAGGGAGGGTCTGTAGATGCGCCCGAGTCCTCGCGCCAGGGGGCGACTCTCGATGTATCCGGGTACAATCAGGACCTTACCCGGTTGAAGGAGCTGAGTGATCAAGTGAGGGCTCCTGTTGAAGCTCTTCACACAATTTGTTGAGGTAAGATTCTCATTCTTCTTGTTGTACTGTAATTGCATCCGAGTACTCACAATATTGCTTTTGTGTAGGCCTTTGACTTCAAGGTTAGGGATCAGGTCACTCGGATTCGTCAGGAGATGTCCCAGGAGAAACAGAAGCTCCGGGACTACATTGCCCAGGATCAAATCAGTCAAAAGGTAGCCACCCAGCTTCTGCATAACCGGATCAATGAACTCCAAGGCAACCTCAAGGAGGTAGTCGCAGAGCGCGATGCTGCAAACGACCGTGAGGTCGGGCTGATAGCTAAAGCCGCCTCTATGGAGCAGAAGATGAAGGAGCTGAAGAAAGCTTCCAAAAAGCAACTTGAGGGTAAACTTTGTAGTTTTCCGTGTCAGTCGATTCCATAGTCTCAATCTGATTATGTGATAACTGACTGATATTTATGCAGATGCGAATAAGCTAGCTTCTGGGTGGCAGAGCGCATTCAACCGAAAGCAGGCGGAGCTTGAGGAGGTATTTGCTAATGCGCAAAGTACTCTTCAGGAAGCCAAATTGATGCGTGAGGGTGCTGACCGGGACCTTCTGCAGTCTCTGAAGTCTACGAAGGAGTCGCGGGAGGCCCTTGAGTCCGCGCAAACTTCTCTGAAGGCCTTGGAGCATGCTGTTGAGCCCATCCTGAACATGATTCCGGCGCCAGAAGGAATTGAGGAGACTTTGATTGAGCGGGCCAAGGCTGCGCCTGGGCGGCTGGCTCAATATATCAAAGATATGTCGATTTCTGTGGTGCAAGGTCTGATGGCGACGCTGCGGTTGCATCTGCCGTCTTTTGACTTGTCTTCTCTGTTGACCCTCCCTGAAGGCAAAGGCGACGAGGACCTTGCAGCGACACAAGAGGAGGTGAAGACCGTGGCGGAGGAGTACTTGCAGATTTTAGATCTTGTAGAGTAATTTAGTCTCCTTAGTCAGCGCAGCTTGTATCCCCTGCAAACGATTATTATGAAATATCAAAAATATTGGTTACTTTTGAATCTCATGGGTTTCATATATGATCAACCTCTTAGAGCACCCACGGTGTGGGGTTCTAGGGTGTGTCTATGCATTAAATGCGAGTATAGGACCTGGTTCTATACACTGTGTACCTGGGTCTATGAAGAACCCAATTCCATGCATAGAACCCGGTTCTATCTTCTCTCTTCTCTCTCAAATCAATGAATACAAAGATCCACCTCCTGTGTCTATACATTGGTGGCAAATTATCAGGTGGTGTCTTGTCATCATGGGACCTAGCTGAAGGCATACCCCTGTGTCTACACACTGCAGATGCTCTTATTGCGAGAAATTTCTTCGGCAATAGGTTGACTTTACTTTATGTGGATGTATGACCAGGCGTCTGATTAGACGAGTCTATCCGAGTGCTCTCTAGCACTTTTATAGTGGGTCGTACGACTTTGTTTCTCTAGTGATCGTATAGAGAATGTAGTCTTGCCCGAGTACTACTCTTAGTACCCTTGTTCAAAGGATAATCCTGATCAAGCACCTCTTGAAGGACCGTAACTGTGGTTCCTTCTGGGTGGATCATATCCTCTTGATGATCGCAGCTTGGGTGTGAAGGTAGATGGACCTCTGTCCAGTAAATATGTAACAGGGTGGGTACTATTTCACCTTGTTATGCCTTACAGAAACTAGTATCTACTACGGGCAGATACCATATCACTATAGGCTGATAGCCGGGGTTAAGCCGTACTACCTTATGAGTTGTATTGAGCTCAAAGCTCGTAACTCAAATATGGTTACCGCTGAACCAATTCGTCGAGTAATATTAAATATTAGTCGGTGGTAAACCCTGCTATTAGTGATTTTTATGTGACTGATTAGTCGTGATGAGATGTAGAAAAAGCCTGGATAATTTGTAAAGTCTTGTTTGTTTCTGATGAACTCCAAACTTTATTATATCCGACTAATAAATACAAATGCCCTGAGTCAGGATTGTAGCGTAGTCCTTAAGTATGGAATTTCTCAATAGTGCTCAATATTCCATGAATTTGGCAGTGGAGATCCATCTTCAGTGACTAGCTCAAATGACCCAGGTCTTGTTACTTTGGATACAATGTAAGGTCCTTCCCATGGACTCATAAGCTTGTGGCGCCCTGTAGTCACTACTAGAGAAAAGGCCTTTGGACGATTTGCAAAATCAGCATTAGCCACGGAAAAATTTGCGTCCGGGACTAGAAAGTCTTTAGCCCCGGTTGGTAACACCAACCGGGGCTAAAGCTCCCCAGCCCAACGGCTCAATTGTCAGAGGGGCCTTTAGTCCCGGTTGGTGTTACCAACCGGGGCTAAAGACCGGCCTTTAGCCCGGGCCGTAACACCAACCGGGACTAAAGGTTTTGCCCCGGTTGGTGTATGCAGCCGGGGCTAAATGTTGGCATCTTTAGCCCCGGGCCGTAACACCAACCGGGACTATAGGTTTTGCCCCGGTTGGTGTATGCAGCCGGGGCTAAATGTTGGCATCTTTAGCCCCGGTTGGTAACACCAACGGGACTAAAAGGTTTTGTTCCGGTTGGTGTACCCAGCCGGGGCTAAATGCCAACATTTAGCCCCGGCTGGGAATAAGGACCGGGGCTAAATGTCCCTCCCTATATTGAAATGTTCTTCTACCTCCAGCCGTGCCCGAGCTCCTGTCTTCATTTTTCTTCATTCAGTCACTGCTTGCTCTTGCTTGCTTGTTTGCTCTCTTCTCCTCCGGTGATTTTTGTTTGTTAACACATCTCCGGCGATTGATTTATTTCATCACATCTACAACGCCATCGACCGTTGACTCAAGTTTGAAAGGTTACTAGCTTAAGTTTCATTTTGTAGCTATTTTGAGTTCATTGACTTGATAGTTCAAATTATTAATCTAAAAACAAAATATGACCGTTTAATTAGTTTATTTTAGTCTTTTAGAGAAATGTGACCGGTTTAGAAAAAACAAAATATATAATACTTTAGTTTAGAAAATGTGACCGTTTAATTAGTTTTTTTTGAAATAGAGATCATTTAAATCATTTGTTTACACAAAAATTAGAAATATATAATACTTTAGTTTAGAAAATGTGACAGTTTAATTAGTTTTTTTTGAGAAATAGAGATCATTTAAATCATTTGTTTACAGAAATTAGAAAATATATAATAATTTAGTTTACAAAATGTGACCGTTTTTATTAGTATATTTTATTATTTTGGAGAAATAGAGATCAAGTTAAATTAGTTGTTTACAGAAATTAGAAATATATATACTTTAGTTTACAAAATGTGACCGCTTTAATTAGTATATTTTATTATTTTGGAGAAATAGAGATCAGTTAAATTAGTTGTTTACAGAAATTAGAAATATATAATACTTTAGTTTACAAAATGCAGAAGGATGCCTGCTTGGTATGTTGTTTCGAGGGCACCAAGCCAGGTATTTACACCAGCTGGGCCGAGTGCAGTCAGTATGTCCTCAAAGTTAAGGGAGCTGTGCATAAAAAGTACAAGTCTTTTGAGGAAGCTTCTGCAGCTCTAGATGCTTTTAACTCAAGAATCAACTCAATTCCTACTGCACCTACCCCTACCTTACCTTCCTATCCGGTTGGAGTGGCAGACAGTACATCTTGTTGGACTGTGATGTGGGAAAAATGTGCAGGTGTTGTTAGTTGCTTTGGTTGTGGCCAAGTGGATTAGGTTGCACTGTTATCTTGATGTAATAATTAATTAATTAGACAAGTTCAACTGCTACTACTTTATGCCACCCAGTGATTCTTACTAAATTTCATGTCAGACATTTTATAATTTCATTTTTGTTATAAGAATGAGAGATCGATATAATTATGTGATATGTCATATAATGCAGACGATGACACGTCATGGATGTACAATGTCGATCGTCGCTCAAAAGAGTTCATTGATGGCGTGCATTTTTTTTAAGAGTGGCCGAGGCAAACAAGCGGAATGGTTTTATGTGCTGCCCATGTGCCCTTTGTAATAATTCGAAGGAATATTCTAGCTCAAGGAGTCTTCACTCACACTTGTTCAAGTCGGGTTTCATGCCAAACTATAGTTGTTGGACGAAGCATGGAGAAACTGGGGTTATGATGGAAGAAGGTGAAGAAGAACAATTGGACCCTGACGATGACATTATTGCTCAATACGGTGACTTTGTGTGATACTGCAATGGGGGAAGGTGAAGAAGAGGCAAGTGCAGAAGACACACTCGCTGAAGATGATGCTCTTGGTGATGTCATTCGTGATGCACAAGGAGATTGCGAAAGTGAAAAGGAGAAGGCTAAGTTTGACTGTATGCTAGAGGATCACAGGAAATTACTATACCCGTCTGCTGCGGATGGACAAAAAAAGTTGGGTACAACACTTGAGTTGCTACAATGGAAGGCACAAAATGGTGTATCTGACAAGGCATTTGGACAATTATTGAAGATTAAACAAAAGATGCTTCCAAAGCCTAACGAATTACCCGGCACTACGTACGAAGCAAAACAAGTGGTCTGTCCTTTGGGTTTAGAAATCCAGAGAGATACATGCATGTCCTAATGACTGCATCCTGTACCGTGGCAAGGAATACGAGAATTTGGATGAATGCCCTGTATGTAACGCGTCACGATATAAGATCAGGCGAGATGACCCTGGCGATGTTGAGGGTGTGGGTGAAGAACGTCCCCGGAAGAAAAATCCCTGCCAAGGTTATGTGGTACGCTCCTATAATACCACGCCTGAAACGTCTGTTCAGAAACAAGGACCATTCAAAGTTGGTGCGATGGCACAAAGAAGACCGTAAGGTAGACAACATGTTGAGACACCCTGCAGATGGGTCCCAGTGGAGAGCAATAGACAGAGAATTCCCAGAATTTGCAAAAGATGCTAGAAACTTAAGGTTTGGTTTAAGTACGGACGGGATGAATCCTTTTGGGGAACAAGAGCAGTAGTCATAGCACGTGGCCTGTTACTCTATGTATGTACAACCTTCCTCCGTGGTTATGCTTGAAGCGAAAGTTCATTATGATGCCAGTGCTCATCCAAGGCCCGAGGCAGCCTGGCAACGATATCGATGTCTACCTGAGGCCATTAGTTGAGGAACTCCTACTTTTATGGAGTAAATCAGGTGTACGTGTGTGGGATGATTACAAACAGGAACACTTTGACCTGCGAGCATTGTTGTTCGTAACAATCAATGATTGGCCTGCTCTAAGTAATCTTTCAGGACAGTCAAACAAGGGATATAATGCATGCACACATTGTTTTGATGACATGGATAGTGTATATTTGAAAAAATGTAGAAAGGTAGTGTATCTTGGGCATCGTCGATTTCTTTCGATGAATCACCAGGTTAGAAAGAAAGGCAAGCATTTTAAAGGTGAGACAGACCACCGGAGCAAGCCTCGCAACAGAACTGGGGAAGATGTACTTGAGATGATCAAGGATGTGAAAGTAGTCTTTGGAAAACGGGCGGTGAGCTGTGAACCTGTTCCAAAGACGCTACGGGACACGCACCCATGTGGAAGAAGAAGTCAATATTTGGGAGCTACCCTATTGGCATGTACTAGAGGTCCGCCACGCGATCGACGTGATGCACCTGACAAAGAATCTTGTGTCAACCTTCTAGGATTCATGGGTGTGTATGGGAAGTCTAAGGATACACTTGAAGCACGACAAGAGTTGCAGCGCATGAAAGAACGAGACAACCTACATCCAGAGAAGACAGATGATGGACGCCATTACTTAAGACCTGCTAGCTACACTCTTAGCAATGAAGAGAAGGAAATCATGTTTGAATGAATGCCTAAACAGCATCAAGGTCCCATCTGGATTCTCCTCCATATAAAGGGAATAATAAATATGCAAGAGAAGAAAATCCTAAACTTAAAGTCGCATGACTGCCACGTGCTTATGACGCAATTGCTTCCGGTTGCTTTAAGGAGGAATTCTACCTCCACATGTACGTCTTGCCACTGTGAAGCTCTGTGCATTCCTCAATGCAATTTCTCAGAAGGCAATTAATCCACTAGAACTGGCTACTCTACAGAATGATGTGGTTCAATGTCTTGTGAGCTTTGAGTTGGTGTTTCCTCCATCCTTCTTTAATATCATGACACACCTCCTAGTTCACCTGGTCAAGGAGATTCATATTCTCGGTCCTGTTTTCTACACCAAACATGTTCCCCTTTGAGAGGTTCATGGGAGTACTGAAAAAATATGTTCGCCAACGTGCTCGGCCAGAAGGAAGCATCGCCAAGGGCTACGGGACAGAGGAGGTCATTGAGTTCTGTGTTGACTTCATTCCTGACCTTGACCCGATTGGTGTTCCTGAATCGCGGCACGAGGGGAGGCTATGTGGAAAGAGACACTAGGGAAGAAAACAAGAAAACATATATCGGTACGGGGAATGATTATTTCAATAAAGCGCACTACACAGTTCTTCAAAACTCAACCGTGGTGGATCCATATATCGATGTACACAAGGAGTTCCTACGATCCCAATTTCCAGAGAAGAATGAAGTTTGGATAACACGTGAGCAACATGAATACTTTTAGCACTTGGTTGCGAAAGGAATGTCGGTGGGTAATAACAATATTGATGAGCAAACTATATTTGTTGGCTAGGCAACCGTCATGGCACATCCTCACGTACAAAGGGTATGAGATCAATGGAAACACATTTTACACCATGGCCCAAGATCAAAGGAGCACGAACCAAAACAGTGGTGTTCGCGTGTAGATGCCACAGACCCATCTGGGAAGAGGCAAACATATTATGGCCGCATAGAGGAGATTTGGGAACTAGACTACGCACCTGATTTTAAAGTCCCTTTGTTTCGATGCCAATGGGTCAAGGCGACCGGAGCCGGAGTAACAGATGACAAAGGAGTGAACAAGGGATACAAAGGTGAACATGAGTCAGGTGCTGAGATGAATGCAACAGTTCTTGGATACAAAGTGTGAACCATCGTCCTTGCTGCTGATGGACTCAATGTTCTACAAGACAACAACCAAGAGAGGGAAAAATGATGATAAATCAACCAAAGAGCCCAAACGCCACATAGTTCTTTCAGGAAAAAGAAACATCGTGGGAATTGAGGACAAGTCAGACATGTCAGAAGATTATGAAAGGGATGACCGAATACCGCCCTTCAGTGTTACCAAAGACCCAAGCATCCTGCTAAATGCTGAGGAGACTCCATGGTTACGACATGATCATGACCAAGGAACATACGTCAAGAAAAAGATCACCAGTGTACCCGCTTGATATATTATAGTGATGTTTTAACTAATATTATATATTACAGCTAATAATGATTATGCATAGTCATGGTTCGTTGATGTCGTTGTCGAAATGACTTGATTTATTTTTGGCAAGCATATGAGCCCAACTTGATGCCCCACAAGTGGTGTTAGATTTTTCTGATCATTATTTTAATTATTACATTTTTTCTATGTCGAATGAGATAAAAGTTGGTAAAAGTTTGGCTCCATTCTGGATTATTTTGTTGGTAGGCCCAATTGAACCTATAATTATTGGGTGCAAGTGTGTGCGGTAATTCAGTTAAACCGGAAAAAGTAGCAAACCATCTCCAAAAAAAAAAAAACATAAACTTATTGGTTGCCTCACCCGTGCCAACTTATTTGGACAATAAAAGATAAACAACCCAAAATTTAACGTTCATATAATACAAAAAATATTTTCCTATCGAGCACCAGTTGTTTCAGATATTTAAATTTAACATTTTATTTTGCATTAAACAAATATAATTTTTCTTTACATTTATATTGTTATTATAAGAAAAGAAAAGAATTTATGTTACAAAATTTTCTACTATACAATAGGTAAAAGGAAACACAAAATGTTATTTTTAAGTAATTTTATGCCAAATATTGAATTTACTATGCAAATAACAAGTATTACAACATATTAATAACCAAAACCTAATTCAAAACCCAAAACACAGAAAACCCAAAAATAAAGGCGGGAGAAGACCCTTTAGTCCCGGGCCGTAGCACCACCCGAGACTAAAGGTACCTTTAGTCCCGGGCCGTAACACCACCCGGGACTAAAAGTCCCCCTTTAGTCCGGGTGGGCTTACGCCCCGGGACTAAAGGTGTTAGTCCCGGGCCGTAACACCACCCGGGACTAAAAGTCCCCCCTTTAGTCCCGGGTGGGCTTACGCCCCGGGACTAAAGGGTTTTAGTCTCGGGCGGTTGCTGCCACGGCCCGGGACTAAAGCCTCCCCGCCTATATAGGGCACAGTGCCCTCCTTCCTCAGATCGACGTCAGACGCCCGAGCCGCCGCCTCCCACGCCGCCGCCTCCTCCCTCCGTCGTCCTCCTCGAGCTCTCTCGCCGACGTCCGCCTCCCCGTCGTCCTCTCCCGCGCCGCCCTCCTCCCTCCGTCGATCTTCGGCCCTCGCCGCGTCTCCTCTCGCGCGGGCGCGCCGCCGCGCGCCTCGTCCTCCTCGCCGTTCGCCGCGCGCCGCTGCCGTCCTCGCCGTGGTGCTCGCCGGCGCCGTCGTCCTCGTCGTGGTGCTCGCCGTTCGCCGCGCGCCGTCGTCCTCGCCGTGGTGGGCTCGCCGGTGTGTGTGTGTGTGTTGTTGTGTGCGTGTGCTCGCGGCCGGTCTCTCTGCTCGCCGGGGTGTGCTCGCCCGGCCGGTCTGCTCGCCGTGTGTGTGTGTGCAGTGTATAGAAAAAGAATAAGAAAAAGAAAAAGAAAAAAGAATGAATCATGTGTTCCTTTGGACATTTATATATGTTCATAGAAAAATGAATATATATTTATAGAAAATATGTATAGAAAATGTTTTTACCCTAACAAAATAGTATGTTTACACATGTAGTCCGTCGCCGCCATCCTCCCGCGTCGTCATCCTCGCCGCGACGTCATCCTCACCGCGACGTCATCCTCGCCGCTGTCGTCGTACGTCGTCCTCACCGCGACGTCATCCTCGCCGCCCGTCCGTCGTCGTCCTCTCGTCAAACGGTGTGTCCTATGTGATAGATGGAGGAGGAATAATGACTTAGATATATTTGGTTCACTTAGATATATTTACATATAATGTTGATGGAAAAATCACTTAGATATATATTTTTTTTGTTCACTTAGATATGATATGTAAAACATTTACTTAAATCGGTCATGTATATGTTATGGAATAATCACTTACATATGTTTATGTCCATAGTATTATTTTTATGAATATGGTCTTTTTATGAATATACGTTATTTTTAATGTGTGTAAAAACCTAGAGCCCGAAACCCTAAACCCCAACCCGAAACCCCAAACACTAAACCCCCACCCAAAACCCTGAACCCCAAACCCCTAAACCCTAAACCCCAAACCCGAAACCACAAACAAACACGAAACCCGAAACCCTAAACCCTAAACCCCAAACCCCAAACACTAAACCCCAAACCCCTAAACCTAAACCCCAAACCCGAAACCCCAAACACTAAGCCCGAAACCCTAAACCCCAAACCCTAAACCCCAAACACTAAAACCCCGACCCTAACCCTGAACCCCAAACCCCTAACCCTAAACCCCAAAACCCGAAACCACAAAAACTAAAACCGAAACCCTAAACCCAAACCCCAAAACTAACCCCAACCCAAACCCCTAACCTGAACCCCAAACCCGAAACCCCAAACACTAAGCCCGAACCCCTAAACACCAAACCCGAAACCCCAAACACTAAGCACGAAACCCTAAACCCCAAACCGAAACCCCAAACATAAACACAAAAACCCAAACCCTGAACCCCAAACCCCTAACCCTAAACCCCAAACCCGAAACCACAAACACTAAACCCGAAACCCTAAACCCCAAACCCCCAAACACTAAACCCCTAACCCTAAACCTAAACCCCAACCCTAAACCCTAAACCCTAAAACCCCAAACCCCTAAACCCCTAACACTAAACCCAAACCCTAAACCCCAAACCCTAAACCTGAAACCCCTAACCCTAAACCCTAAACCCCAAACCCTAAACACTAAACCTCAAACCCAAACCCCTAACACTAAACCCTAAACACCAAACCCCAACCCTAATCCCCAAACCCAAACACTAAACCCTAAAACCCCAAACCGTAAACCCTAAACCCGAAACCCAAAACCCGAAACTCTATGCACGTTAGTTGCAAAAATATGGTGTTTATTATCCTCCATGTCATTCCGAAGAAATGGCCGACCCAGTTGACAACATGGAGGAGGAAATGTACGAATTAATCAACAGCGGCGCTAATCAAAATTTAGCAGGTGATGATAACAATAATCAAGAAGTAGATGACGGCAGTCAATACTTTGCCGATTATGAAGAAGAAATAATGCAAGAAAATACTGGCGAGGTATATACCTACAATAATCTCTATGTGCACATGAAATTCTAAATTATTTATAAATGTATTTATAATCTACTGTTCCTACATATGTAGCCCTCCGGATCGACAACGACTACCGGGAAGAGTAGGACCGTACGAGGTCCGAAGAAGCCGTTGGAGGGCCGGTGGTACATTATCTCAGAATTCAACGAGGAAACAGGAAAAAGGCCAAGTACTTGGAGAACATGCACAGAGATTTGTTGCCCACTGTGGGTGCCTTGTAAGGGATAAGATCCCGATAAGTGCTCGTGTGAATGGAAGAAAAAGGCAAGTGCTCCTGATATAAGTTTTGTCTCTGATCTTGATAAGGAACTGGTTTGGCAAGAGGTCCTTGCACATTTCACACTTGAAACAGAAGATATAATTTGAAGGCCAGAGTTCGGGACTGGGCTATGAAGAAAATGGCAACACTATTCCAGGGCTGGAAGAAGAACTTATACAACAAATTTATCAAGAAGGACCAAACTCCGGATTTCAACACTAAGGCCTACGTCAAGTTGAGGCCATTTTGGGATGAGTTTGTAGAATTCAAGAAATCAGAAGAGAGTGAGGCACGGATCAGAAGGAACCAGCAGAATGCCCGACAAAAAACAATACCACCATCACTTGGGATCAGGTGGCTATAAGAGTGTGCCATTAAATGGGAAAGAATGGAACGAGAGTTGCAAGCCAAGGGCATTGAACCAGAATCGATAAACTGGCCTGAGCGCGCCAAGTATTGGTTTTTTGGTCATGGAGGAAGCCTGGACCAACAAACAAGGAAGGGTACACTATGGCGAAAAACTCCAAAGAGCAGCAGAAAGATTTGTTTATGCTAGAGAAATGGCTGCCAGTGGCAGTGGCAGTGGCAGCCGAACAGAGACAAGGACGAGCTGACATACGCCCTGGAGAATCTTGAACATGGTGGGAGAACCAGAGGCTATGGGGAGCTGTCATGGGTACATGCCTCCCTCAGGACAAAGAGACCTATAGAAGCGCGCGAGAAGAGAAAGAAGGAGGAGGAGGCACAGCGCATGCGCCGGTTAGATAGAAGAAATGGTTATTCAGTCACAGGCCGCGGCTCTTGAAGCAGTTGAGCGAGGAGAAAAAGCACTTGAAGGCAGAATGAACGAGGAAATAAAAAGGCAAGTGCAGTTAGCAATGCAAAGGCAATCTGCATCAGAGCCGGGAGTCAACATCAGCCCCCCTGAGCAAATGAAAAGCAGTTGCGCTTCCACAGAGGTCCCAGACGCAGCACTGCGCTTTCCTGTGGACGACATCACCGAGCCTCTCACGACATGTGAACTGCACATTCCACAGGGGAATACCACAGTCATGGTGGCTATAGGTGTGTATCTCCTATCGATCCTACGAAGACACCAAGAAGTCATGGAGCAATAATACCTCCTGGATATGCTAGCGTCTCGGTGGACAGGGTGGTAAAAGGTTACGAGAATGTCGAACTTGACATTAAAGGAGGTGATGGCGAGAATACATTAGGAGAAGCGAGAGAACAGAATTCATATGTTGGCGCAAGCGCTATATCATAATTCCTGGCGTATCACCTCCTCCTCCTCAACAACCTATCCCTAGGTGTGTATGAAATTAGTGAATGAAACTTAATAGTATTGGTGAGCTAATAGTATAAATGGATACTCATACCATGTTGTTTTCGCAGCAGGACATCCCCCAACCTAAGTCCAATTCTACATTCACCACATGATCACAGTGTTGCGGACGATGATGATCAAGATCAAATACGACGGGATCCATCACCGCCACCGGCCCCATCTCCTCCACGACGGGATCCAACACCGCCACCGGCCCCATCTCCCCCACGGCGTGATCCAACGCCGCCACCGGCCCCATCTCCTCCACGACGAGATCCAACACCGCCACCGACCCAACCATCTCCTCCAAAGCGGGCTCCGACACCGCCACCTGCCCCATCTCCACGGCGGGTTCCAACACCTCCACCGCCAACAAAGAAGAGGCCTGTCACACAAACAAAGGCGTCAGCCCCACCACCTCCGAAGAAGAAAGCACCTGTGAGAAAACCAGCTCCCAAGATGACAAAACTTGCATATGACATGACCGAGGAGGAGACTGACGCTGCAGTGCAAAAAGACTGTAACAAGTTCTTCGAAGCTGCCATTGCTAGTGGTCGAGCAAAGCGAAACCCGGAGAAGCCGTACCTTTTTGTTCGTCCTGAAAAACTAAGGCAAACTGTGGACGCTCACCAAAAAAGGTGGTACGTGCTGCCCGTAAGGCTTCGCCAAAATCAGACTATGATCGCACACTTAGCAAATCACTTGAGGAGGCCAAGAAGGCAAAGAAGAGAGCAGGAAAGGGTGTCCCACAGCTCGGGGAACAAGAGAAGCAATCAGTGCCAGATCTAGTTGTTGATAATGAATACGGTAAAAACATGGAAATCATACAACGAGCATATGGAGACGTTGATCCTGCGCAACTGCTCGCATTTCGAGGAGGAAACTGGTTTGAATGGGGAAACATACTCGGAGAAGCAGGCATCAAAAGTGCTCCAGAAGTTGATAAATGGCAGAGGGCATATGTATATGGCCAAAGTCTATACAAACCAGCGGCCCTGAGGGATCTTGGTACACAGATGCACTTGCTAAATCAGTGGTACCTTACGGCGTGTGGCAGAAAAGCTGATGACTACATTTGCGTCAGAATTAGAGACCATGATTACTTCCGTGGTGATGACATCATATATGTTCAGTTTAATGAGTTACATCAGCTCTGCCACATGGACGCTCTCGACAAATCTCTCGTCAGCTGCTTTTGCCTGTAAGTGATTGTTTCCTTTAATAATCTCACTTTAGCTTATGTATATGTATAAGTAATTATCCTCACACTGCTAGCAAGCGTTTGTAAACATGTGCAGAAACATGATGAGACAACTAAGGCATAAAAATGACAAGGAGATTGGTTTCATCGATCCATATATCATCTTCAAGCACCCAAGCAATACTCACTCGGATGCATGGAAAACTCAAACAGAGAGTAATTTGCGGAGGTTCTTGGTAAACCAAAGGGACAAAAGATATATACTATTCCCCTACAACTTTAGGTGAGTTTTGTTATCATATGCACATTTTATTATAGGTTGACATAAAGATATATATATGTGTTGACTATATAAACATAAATGCAGTTTTCACTGGATTCTAATGGTGATCGATCTCCACGAGAGTCGTTTGCTAATCTATGACTCTCTGAGAAAACCACAAGAAGATTACCAAGATATGATTAATATTATCCGAGGGTAATGTGATCTTAAATATTGATTCTTGCTATAGCTCTTTAACTCTGCAATAGTTAATTAACGTTCCAATTATTGTGAAGGGTTTGGACTTGGTTTGTTCAGAAACACCGTCCGGATCTGAAAGCGCAACTTCCTGATCCTCTACTCCTAAATGTAAGTTGTAGAGTACCTCCCCGCCTCTTTACCTTAATTAGCATCACTCAGCAGACGCACGCTCAACCACGAGAGTACTCTTTACATATTGTACAGTGGGTTCTACGGCAGTCACCGGGAAACAATTTATGTGGGTACTATGTTTGCGAGTTTCTGACGGTGTATGAAAAAAGAACTCCTTTACAGAGTCAGCAAGTACGTAACATGTAAATAAATTTATTTTATTTTTTGTTGCTATTACATAAATATTATGTATGTTAATACTTTCTTTTTATTTTAATCCAAATTGAAGGAGACATGGTTGAAGAACCAGTGATGGATAAGGTCCGCCTCAAAGCAATTCAAGAGACCATCGCGGGCTTCCTTAATGACCATGTCCTTAAGTCTGGCACCGAGTATTGGTTTAATAAAGACGAACCAATGAAGCCAAACCAAGATGAACACTTGTATGACCTCTAAGTTAGGAACGGTATTATATTTGTGTGTAAATATCAAGTTAAGCATGCATGATGGATAATGTTGTATATTTTATGTACATATGTGTGTATAGCTAGCTCTATAATATATATATATATGTATAGTTTCATATTTCATTTGTGTGTAATTGTAAATTTTATGTGTTTATATATATTTATTAGCAGCGAAGAATAATACGTGTATTTGAAACTGGCCTAATATAATAGAATATATTAGCAGCGAAGAATACGTATTAGAAAACCTAATGTAATTGTAAAACCAAAAACAATAACCAATTGAAAAGAACAGAAAAAGAAAAAAGAAAAAAGCAGATGGACCTTTAGCCCCGGTTGGTAACACCAACCGGGACTAAAGAGGCCAGCAACGGTTTGCCCGGCTGGAGGCCCCTTTAGTCCCGGTTGGTAACACCAACCGGGACTAAAGGGGCCTCCAGCCGGGCCACCGTGGCTGGCCTCTTTAGTCCCGGTTGGTGTTACCAACCGGGGCTAAAGGTCCCTCCATTAGCCCCGGGCCATGGAACCGGGGCTAAAGGTCGGGGCTTTAGTCCCGATTCCTTAGCCCCGGCTCCATGTCCGGGGCTAAAGGCCAAAATGGCCCGGGGCAATAGGCCTGTTCTGTACTAGTGAGTATTCTGAATTTTCTTCAGGACCAGGTCGCCTACTTGAAAAGTGCGGTGATGGACGTTCTTGTCGTAGTAGCGCCTCATCCCTTGAAGGTACCTTGCTGACTGAAAGAGTGCAGTTAATCGGGCTTCTTCGAGACTGTCGACTTCTAGCGTCTGGTGTCATCAGCTTCGCCTTCGTTATACCTTGTTCGGGGGCGTTAGTCCAGATTAAATCAGCCGGAAGGATTGCTTCAGTGCCACATACCAGGAAGAAAGGAGTTTGGCCTGTTGCCCGACTTCGTTGTGTCCGTAGCCCCTAGACTACCTTAGGTAATTCTTCGACCCACTTTCCACCGTGATCTTTTAGGAGATCAAAAAGTCTTGGTTTCAATCCTGCGAGAATCAGGGCGTTTGCTCGTTCAACTTGGCCGTTGGACTGTGGATGAGCTACGGATGCATAGTCTATCTTGATTCCGCAGTTGCTGGCCCATGACTTGAATTCAGTAGCCGTGAAAGGGGCCCGAGGTCAGTGATGATTCTGTGCGGCATCCCAAAGCGGTGAAAGATGCTGCTGCATGAATTGTACTGACTTAGATGCATTGAACTTGACCAAGGGCATGTACTCGATCCACTTTGTGAACTTGTCGATTGCGACGTAGATGTATTCGAATCCGCCTGGGGCACGCTTGAGGGGACCCACCATATCGAGTCCCCAGCATGAGAAGGGCCATGACGGAGGGATACAGATCAATTCATGTGCAGGTACATGCTACTGCTTGGCAAAGAACTGGCATGATTGACAACGGCGGACTAAGTCTTCTGCGTCCTTTAGGGCTGAGGGCCAGTAGTATCCTGACCTGAAGATTTTTCCAACTAGTGTCCTTGAAGCTGCGTGATTACCACAACACCCAGAGTGGACTTCATTTAGGATTCCCGGACTTCTTCTGTGTGAAATGCACTTGAGGAGGACTCCTGATGAAGCTCGCGTCGATACAGCCTGTCCCCGACTAAGACATAGTTTTTGCTACGTCTGGTGACTTGCTCTGCGGCAGTTTTGTCACTTGATAGTTTATGTTCTTTGAAATAGTCAATGAACACCTGCGTCCAGTCGGGTGCTAGGCATAAGACCTGGGTGGAGGGTGTTGGTTCAATCTCTTCCTTCTCTTGTATTGAAGGTTTGGGTAACTCATGCACGAAGGTACCACTGGGAACTTGTGCCCTGTCGGAGCCCAATTTTGCAAGTATATCTGCTGCCACATTGAGGTCCCGAGCAATATGAATGAGCTCGAGTCCTGAAAAGTGTTTTTCCAGCTTGCGGACTTCCGCACAATAGGCGTTCATTGTTTCCTTTGTGCAATCCCAGTCTTTGTTGACTTGGTGAATTACTACGGAAGAATCACCATAGACTAGGAGTCGCCTGATGCCCAGTGTGACTGCTAGCTTAAGTCCATGGAGTAGCGCTTCATATTCTGCTTCGTTGTTGGTGGTTGGCCACAATATCTGCAGAACGTATTTGAGCTGCTCTCCGGCGAGTGATACTAGAAGTACTCCGGCTCCTGCTCCTCCGAGTTTTAGGGACCCGTCGAAGTACATTTTCCAGTGATCAGGTATAGCATTGTCTTGGATCTGCTGTATCTCTGTCCACTCGGCGACAAAATCTGCTAGAGCCTGTGATTTGATTGCTTTCCTCGGAGTGAACTTGATGTTGAGTGCCTCCAATTCGACTGCCCACTTAGAAATTCTCCTAGTGGCGTCGCAATTATGGAGGATTTCTCCCAGAGGAAAATCCATGACGACTGTAATCTCATGAGCCTCGAAGTAATGTCGTAGCTTTCTTGAAGATATGAGTAGAGCGTAGAGTAATTTTTGTACTTGTGGGTATCTGACCTTCGAATTGGAGAGTACCTCGCTAATGTAGTACACTGGTTGTTGGGTGTGGTAGATGTGCTTGTCATCTTTGCGCTCAACCACGATCGTTGTGCTTACGACGTGTGTGGTAGCTGCGATATAAAGCATCATCGGCTCCCTTGGTTCTGGTGGTGTCAGTATAGGTGAATTGGTTAGGTATCCTTTGAGTTGTTCAAAGGCCCTATCCGCTTCTTCCGTCCACTGAAATTTATCACCGGCCTTGAGTAATTTGAAGAAAGGTAATCCCTTTTCTCCTAGCCGTGAGATAAATCGATTTAGTGCAGCCATGCACCCGGTGAGCTTCTGAACATCCCTGACTGAGGTAGGTGGTTTCATGTTGATAATAGCTGTGATTTGTTTTTGGCTAGCCTCGATGCCCCAATGGCTAACAAGGAATCCGAGTAATTGGCCCGAAGGTACTCTGAAGACGCATTTTGTGGGATTGAGTCTTCATTGATATGTGCGTAGTCAGTTGAAAGTTTCCTCCAGGTCTGATATCAGAGTAGTCGGATCCTTGTCTTTATGACCACAATCATCGACATAAGCTTCTGCATTGCGGCCAATCTGGTCACCCAAACAATCTTGGATGGCTCGTTGATAAGTGGCTCCTGCATTCTTTAACCCAAAGGACATGGTTTTATAATAGTAGGCACCAAAAGGAGTTATAAAAGATGTCTTGGGTTGGTCTTCTTCCTTGAGTGCAATCTGATGGTACCCGGGTGTAGCAATCCAAAAAAGATAATAGAGCGGAGCCGGCGGTAGCGTCAACTATTTGATCTATCCTTGGTAATCCGAAAGGATCTTTTGGACAGTGTTTGTTGAGGTCTGTGTAGTCGACACACATGCGCCACTCGACAGAGTTCTTCTTCTTCACTAGCACTGGGTTAGCTAACCACTCGGGGTGGAGGATTTCTCTGATGAATCCAGCTGCGAGTAGTTTGGCTATTTCCTTCTTGATTGCCTCTTTTTTCTCTGGTGAAAATTGTCGTAGTCTTTGCTTGATAGGTCTGGACCCTTCTTTTAGTTCCAGTTTGTGCTCAGCCAAGTTCCTTGGGACTCCCGGCATATCAGCCGGTTTCCAAGCAAATATATCTTTGTTTGCCCTAAGAAACTTGGTGAGCGCGAATTCCTATTCTTCAGATAGATGACCGCTGATGGCCGCCGTCTTGGAGGGATCACCGGTTTCTAGGTCGATACTTTTTGTAAAGACTGTTGTTGATGGTTGGATAGTACCCGCCTTCATGGTTGGGATTTCTGATCTCTTGGTGTATTATGCACCATCTGAGCGAGTTCTTGTAACTCCCGGGTGAGTTGAGCTTTTTTAGCGATTTGGACAGCCTCTGTGTCACAATCAAATGATCGCTTCAAGTCACCTCTGAAAGTTAGGATTCCTTTAGGACCCGACATCTTCAGGAGAAGGTACGGGTAGTGAGGTACTGCCATGAACTTGGCGATAGCTGGTCGCCCAAATATGGCGTGGTATGATGACTCGAAGTCGGCTACCTTGAAACTGATGTACTCAGTCCGGTAATTGATCTGAGTTCCAAAAGTTACGGGTAATATGATTCTTCCGAGTGGTATAGCTGCCTTTCCGGGTACTATGCCGTAGAAGGGGGCGCTTGATGGTGTGAGCTGTGTTGCGAGATCCAGATTCATCTTGCGTAGGGTGCTTGAAAGATGACGTTAAGTCCTGCTCCTCCGTCGATGAGTACCCTGCTCAGGAACCCGGCGATCGTGGGATCCAGGACTAGCGGGTAGTGCCCTGCATTGGAGACGCTGGTCCATTGGTCCGCTCGGGAGAAGCTGATCGGGTGCTCAGACCAATCAAGGTATCTCGGAGTTGATGGCTCTGTAGACATGATCTTCGTAGCGAGAAAGTTTCTGAAGCCTCTGCTGTCACTGGTAGTTACTCCCCAAAAAATGACATTGATAGTCCCTTTGGGGTGTTGGAAACCACTAGTGTCTTGCGGAGGGTCCTCAGCTGTCTTCTTGCCTTTGTCCTTCTTGTTTTTGTTGAAGTCAGAGTTCAAGCCTCGCTCCTTGAGTTGTCGATAGTGCCTTGCCTGATGTCCGGCTTTCGGATGAAAAGGGCACGGTCCGTCGAGTAAGTCATCAAAGGTGAATGGCTTGTTTCCCTTCTTCTGAGGCTCCATGGCAGCAACAGTATTATCTCCTGCCCTTTTCTGGGTGTTTTGCTGTGTGCCTGGTTGCCTCTCTGGTTGTTCCCTCGATCACCCTGCGTGTTTCTATCGGGGAAACGCTCATGTGTACGTTCTTCTGTCGCCATCATGGAGTTTACGGCCCGATGGAACTCGTCAGCAGTGGTCGGGTCCTGCTTGATGAAATCTTTATAATTGTACCTTTCGCAGATGTCGTTGCCAAAGAGGTCAATTACTTCTCTGTCTGTGATGTCGAATACTGTGGAGCGGATCTCTGAGAAACGCCTATAGTATTCCCGCATTGATTCATTTTTCTGTTGCTTGCAGGTTCTGAGCTTAGTCCGGGGGTCTGATCTCTCTGGTACTCCCGCAAAGTTTTCAATGAAGATACGATGGAGTTGCTCCCAGGAGTCGATGGACTCGGGTTTGAGCCTGTCGAACCAAGCAAGCGACATTGTTTCCAAAGCCATTGGGAGATAGAGTGCTTTGACGTCGTTGCTTCCACCGGCCAGCTCAACTGCTTGAGCATACAGCCTGAGCCATCGCTTAGGTTCTGTCTTCCCGTCATACTTTGAATAGTTTCTGGTTTTGATTTCATTTTCGGGAACGAGACTGCTCGGAGCCTTTGGGAGAAGCAGGGGAAGCGATCGACCGTCCGATGCTATGGCTGCGATTCCTCTGTATGAAGATTCAGCTCCTCCCTCGGCTTGATCAGGTACTCGGTGGCCTAGACGACTCCTTGCTGGGACTCGACCGAGTCGCTCTTGAACAGGCCGCCTCTGGCTCGGGTGGGATGAAGCTTGCTCGTCAGCCAGAGACTCAAGGTTCCTTCCCCGAAGTTGTAGCGCAGTAGTCTGAAGCATGACTAATCGTCGCTCTTCTTCAGGGGTGCGATTGTCCTTTGCTCCCATCTCTGTAGCTAGGGTCATAATGTTCTGGTAGGGTGTCTGGAAAACCTTGTGACCAGCGACTCTCATAAACTCGGGCTCGAGGTTGCGGGAGCAATCGGCTCGTCGGCGATTGTGATCGTTTTGTGATTGATGCTCCTGATCACGTTGGGCGCGAGCATGATTTTCCGCGTCCTCTTCTAGACGTCTCCGAGTGTTATATTCTTCGAGTCGTGCATTGTAGCGGTTGACCGCCTCCTTGCGGTGATTTGCGCGCCTTCTGCGAGCTTCTTTTGCTTGATTCCTTCTAATTCTCTCAGCTTTTAATGACTCGATTTCTGCGGGTCCTTCGGGATCATTGTGAGATATCATACTTAGAGTTTCGTCATCCTGGAAGACATCTGGAGGGGTCGGTGGTCGTAGAGATGACTGATGCCCTGCCATGAAGACTTCGCGGGTGTAGCCTTGGATTATTGATCCTGGCGTGACTGACTCCAAGGTAGAGGTGCTGGAGATTAGTTCTGTTGAGGTGTCGAGTTCCTCAAGGGGGAGCTGATGTCCGTGTTGATATGGGAGCTGCTGATCGATTGTGCCAACCATCCTGGCCGGAGCTGGCTGTATGGCCATGACGATATTACCCTCCTCGGTAGAGCTGAAGAGGAGTCCTTGCTGAGCTTCTATCAAAGGTATCTCTTGATACTCTTTGAATCTTGAGTCAGTTTGGTCTTGAAGATCTCGAGCTGAATTCCGTAGCCCGAAGATGATGCTATGATTGATCTCCGAGTCCTTTTCGTTCTCAAAATTTGAGTTCGAATAGGAGTCGGGTGCTTCAGGTTGGTTCTCGGAATCTCGTGGATCGTGGACCGCAAGATTCGCTACGTTCTGAGGGAGATCATCCATCTTTGGTGTTGCTTGCACTTCTGGATCAGTGTGAAGTTGTCGATGCAGCTTTCCTTGATCATCCGCGATGCAAGTCCATGAACCAAAAACGAAAATTGATCCCGCCGAGAACATGTTGTCGTGGTTCGCCGGTCTCTCGCTCGTCGAATCGTCGAAAGCCCCTACCTAGCGCGCCAGCTGTCGGTGTTTGTTAACCGGCAACTCGTCTTGAGTAATCTCAGACGATTTGTTCAGTGGGGATCGGCGTTCGTAGAACTCGGCGAGTACATAGGGACATCGATTTATACTGGTTTAGGCCGCTAAATAGCGTAATACCTTACGTCCAGTGCGACGTTGTGCCTTGTGTATGATTATGATTCAATGTTCGATGTTCTAAGCCCGCGCCTGCTTCCCCTTATATATCCGGGTGAAGCATTGCATAGACCGAGTCCTAGTCGGTTACAACAGAGGAGTCATATTCTAATTACAAGACTTCCTTTAAGAACCCGACTAAGTTACAGTGAGAGTCCTAATCCAAGTATGCTTCGTATCAAGTCTTCGGATCTCTCATGCCGTCCGGGATTAGTCGGAGGGATCATCTTCTGATGATATCTCTAACATCCTGGTCCGTCAAAGGCATAAGCAAAAACCTCCCGTCATAAGCTTAAATCCGCCGCACGATACTAAGCTTAAAGAACGAGACTACTTGCATCATATCTAAATCCACCGCATGATACTAGACATGATAGCAAGGTTGCCGGGACTTACGGAGGTCGACGGATCGATGATTCCTCTCGAAGAACTCGACGACACGACTAAGGACTCGAAGATGGCACGGGGCCGGTTTGTATTGATATGGTTGTGAACAATTTTACAATGGTCGAGGGCTTATATTTATACCTGGACGAAATACAAATCCTAGATGATTGCGATCTTCATAATAAAATATGGAAAGATGTAAATCCTATTCCTAATCTCTTCGGCGTCCTTCATCGTCACGTGCCTTCTCGTGCAAATCGGCTTTACTTGCCATATTTGTTTCTCGAACAGAGTCACCATTTTGCAAGATAGCTGACCGCACAGGCATTTGCCGAAACTCCGAGGACCAAACAGCCGCCTGATCATTTGCCGAAATCTTTTCCCCAATGCTGGCTGGGTCCACTTGTCATATCCTCGTGCGTGCGAAAATCTGGTGTCAACAGTCTCCTTTGTGGAAGCCAATGAGTGATACCCAACAAGTTCAACTCATGGTCGGGTCCAAAATGACCTCTTTCCACCTTTCCACTAAGGGGTCTTGTTTCCTTTTTTAGCAGGAGACTAACCCTTACAAACTTCTGGTTGTCCTCCACACCTTGGTGACTTGCCAGTGACCACTAAGGCTGTCTAGGAGCAAAGCTCCAAGAGAAGAAAAGCTTCACATGAACTTTTGTTACCACGAAGTGCTCAAGTGTTGCTCAACTCAGATTTTGCTCACACACAAACTCATAAGGCTCAAATGTTGCTCTCCAATTCGATTTAATGGCTAAGTAGACACCCATCCCACAAACGGTGAATCGGATGCTCTCTTTAGGCTTTGCCGGTGTATATGGGCGTGGAAAAGCTTCAGCAACCAAGCCAAGGTCGGAGGATGAAGTATATATAGAGTTGGTTCAAAAACTAGTCGTTCGGTTGTCTGATAGACCAAACCCGGCTTAGTCGGCTGGTCAGGTGACCATTGGAGCTGGCTGATCTGACTCAGTCAGGTTTGGGGACCCGGCTAAGTCGGTTTTGCCTAGCCAACCCAACTCAAAATCTCTAAAAAGTGTTTTCTTTGGGTTTTCTCTCATAGGGTTTGTTTTGAGCACTTCTAGGTCACACTAGTACATTGTGTTGCATCCCTCTTGATAGTATGACATGCCTAAACTCAAGAAATAGAATTTCACAAATAAATCCACCTTGAGCTTGTCATTTCTCGAATAATGCCGCTTTCTCAATTTTAGTCATCCAAGGGCTTTCAACACCATCCATGTATTGAGTTGAGCTTTCTTGAGCTGTGACTTTGAGCTAATAAATCAATCTTATCAAGATTCCTTATATTAACCAAAGTCACTTCTGCTAATAACTTGATCATGACCCCATAGCTTGATTAGTGTCTCGACTAAATGCAAGTACTTCTTCACCCTAGCTAGGTTCTTCGGCCGCCAAGTCACCGCTTGCCCTTCACCCTTGCTTAGTACCTCAAAGTATTTTCCTTGCTATCTTCACCATCTCAAGCTATCAAGTCACATCTTGTTTTGTATTGATAATCTTTCCATTTTCGTGACCACTTCAATTGTGAGACCATTCAAAATGCAAATCTCTATGTTTTTTATTCATGTATGATGAGAGCAAGGTTGTCAATACATTTTGATTGACCATTTCTCATTTGTATGTCATGTGTATGTAGTTGAGCCCCAATTTAGCATAACATACTTGGGACTAAATACCTGTGAATACCTGCAAGTCTTATAAAACCATTAGTCCTTAATCGTGTTGTCGTTTCAATCCACCAAACCCACTTAGAGACTAGATGCACTTTCAAAGGTGATACTTAATTATAGACTAGTCATTCTATAAAGAACAAGCGCCAGAGTCGTTGTTAGTGTTTTTGAATCTATTCACGTGGGAATAGATGATGGTAAAATCTTTACCGAAACATAGACTTTGTATGTGATAGAAAGGAGTCACCCAAAATAATGCACTTTAAATATTACTATTTATTTAAGTAAATTATTACTTAAATAACTTCAGATTCAAGATGTGTCTTGAATTGTCATATATAAAATATTGTGATGTTAAGATGAATGTCAAATCACATGTTAGTGTTTACCTCATATTAAATAAGTGATAGAGAATCACTACTAACATCATTGCGTACAATAACCATTGCTAAGAAATAGTCTCAAATAATTATGATTAGCATGTTGGCACATTGAAGGTGCAAACCAAATTGGTGACCTTGTAGCAGGGAAGCATAATCGGCAAATATGTGTATATGCAGTAGATGTCATCCCACTACCTGCGCGTTGCTAACAATAATATAAGTTGATCCTACTTTGAAGGTAGTCAAATGTTAGAAAACATGACATAGACCTTATTGGGTGATTCAATTCGGAGGTAGTCACTATGTTTTATAAGAAATGGTGTAGACCTTGAATTTTGAGACCATTATTTTGAAAGTAAACACCCCGAATGATGTAAACCTTATAGAATTCATATTTAGATTGGATAAAGCATAAGAACAGTCACTATATGCCCATAACAAGCAGCAATAGCGGCGTTGGCCGGTGACGCTCCTCCCATGACCGCGACGACCGCAGCTGCAGCAGGCTCCTCGTGACAGCACCAGCGTCCCCATGGTGTCGATGGCAACAGCCCTTCCCGGCCATGACATCCTCTTCTTGCGGATCTGGGTGGCCTCCGGTGACGACGGTGGTGGCAGCAAGGGGTGTGCACGATGAGAGCTAAGATTTCTCCCTATGTCCCTTGATCTTTTTGGTCGTAGATCTCGGTGGTGGCGCCTTCCCTGCGGTCATCAGCGGCAGATCTGACATCCTTAGCGCGCGATGGCGAGCCTCAGGGGAAGAGGCAGATCTGGACCTGGCATCCTCGTGCAGGGGCGTACATGGCGGCGGCGGTGCTCCCTGTCCTCCACAGCGGTAGGGCCTTTCATTTGGTGTTGAACTTTATCTCTAGGTGCGTGATAATCTTTCGATTCCTCACGGCATGCAGGTGCCCCCTGCGAGGCTACGACGCCTGTCTTGTACGCTTGTCTTATCAACCGGCTTATCAGCCAGATAGAACCGTATTTTTCTCTCACAACAAATCAGCCAAAATCAGCCATTTTAGTTTATCAGCCGGCTTATAAATTAAGTAAATGATTCTGAAGTACTAATTGATTGATATTTTTTTCTCATTTTTCTCCTTACTCTACCTTCTTTCCAACTGGATCTTGCACATTTGAATGATTTTGTAAATTTACTACTAGAGTCTATGATTGGCTCAATTTAGTTCAATCGTCACGGTTTGCAATAAGTCAGATAATTACTACTTAATATTTTCCTATTTTGGCTCAGGCTACATGCTCTACTCTTTTATGATTTTTGGGCGAATTTTCTCAGCTTTGGAAGCGGAGAAAAAAGAACGTCTCCACTGGTCTAATACTGCTTGTAAGACAGCCGCTGTGGTCTCCGTTTCATGGATCTGGCTGCTCGAAGGGGAAATCGCCAATTGATGAACTTTAGGAATGGCTGCTGCTAGATTTATTTTTTTGGTGTACACAGTACATATAATATCGGGTTGATTTTTGGTCCAAAAGTTCGTGTGTAATATATTACTGATACTGTTATTTTCTCACTGATCATATTGCAAAAGCATCAAATTACTACTTCAAAGGTTATGTTATCCTGTACTGCGTACCAGTGTTTACAATTTTGGGTTGTTTTTACGGTTTGGAAGGTGAGAAAAAATCTTGATAGATAAAAAACGTTCATAGGCTAGTTATTCAAATTACTACTACTTGATTCGTGTAAATTGTTTAATTATTATTACCTATTTATGCTAATTAGAGTAAAAAAGTCTTAAACGGTGATCTGAGATAAATTACTGTACGTATCTTATAATTTTGTATTACGTATTAGTTCATCAAGAACCTCGTTCCACATAATCACGTTACACCGTAGCCATTGCGTATCCATCCATCCGAAAGAAACAAACCATTAACTGGATTAATTATAGGTCATTAACTTCCTTAATTATATAGACGTTACACCGTAGATCCATCCATTCGAAAGACAAACCATTAACTGGATTAGTCATAAGTCAGTTAAGTGCGGAAGAAAATCTGCTCCTTTCATATCCATCCACATATCATTAACTTTCTTAATTGTAGACATTACGTTTAATTGAGGAGTAAAATCTGCTGGTTAATTATAGACATTATGGTTAATTAAGGATTAATTGTAGATATTACGTTTAATTGAGAAGTAAAATCTGCTGGTTAGACATTACGTAATTAAGGAGTAAACAGTATGGTTCATTGAGGAGTGACATCTGCGAGGAGTAACATCGGAGTAACATTTGCTGGTTTATACATTTTGTGAAGGAATTTTTTTTTACGGCAAGAAAGAAAGTGAGAAATTTTAGTAAAGAATGAGCTGTTACGGTTGTGGGTTTAGAAGTTAGAACAAGTAGCAAAATAAAAAGAAATAGTACAAATTGATTTTTAGACAATACTCTATCAAATTAAAATCATGGTTAGTAGTGAAATTTAAAAAGTAGTACCACTCAATTAAATAGCTTTGTTTGTTTGTCTTGTCAGGCGTACTTTAAATTATTTTCTCGAATAGAATATTATTGAAATAGCTGAGCCGCGAAAACGACCCGTTGAATAGCACGAAAATGAATTCACACGGTCAAAATGTAGTTTTACTACTTGATTACGTCAAATGGTAGGATATATATATTCTGACAACGAGCCATCATGAGCCTTGTAATTTTGCCTTATCAGTATTTTTTCACATTTACGTTAAACATATATTCATGTTGCCAAAATATGTTTCGTTGGAGCGCATGCCAGTTAAACAGTATCTTTACGGTTTGGTCACAATATACGCCCTCCGTCCATAAAAACATGTAACTCTAGCATACAATTAACTTAAGTTTAATTAATTATAGATAAAAATGTATTAATATTTATGATATCAAATATATATCATTAGATTTATTATAAAATGTATTTTTTTAATAAATTAATTTAGAGTCATAAATATGAATAATATTCACTGGAAATTTGGTCAAACGTAAACTACTTTTAGTGGCACGCAACTTATAGTCACATGTTTTGTATATATACTCGCTCTGTATACGAAAAGAATGTCGTTGTTTGGTCACAACGTACTCTCTCCGTCCATAAAAATATGCAACTCTAGCACAGTAGCATGGTTAATTAACTTAAGTTTGACTAATTATATAAAAAAATATTACTCCCTTCATCCCAAATTATAAGGCATTCCAAGAATCTTGAAAAGTAAAATAAAGATTTATAACATCAAATATGTATATTATAAAAATATAACTAATAGAGAATCTAATTGCACTTAGTTGGTACCATAAATATTATTATCTTATTATATAAATTTGGTCAAAGTTGAAAAAGTTTGACTCTCCATGATTCTTGGAATGCCTTATTGTTAACACAGAATTTTCGCACTATGACGAGTGGGCCAGCGCATTGCAGGTTCAGAGGAAACCACTATCTGAAGGATTCGGCAAAAAGCAAACGCGGTCGGCTAATTCAACTGATTCGGTAAAGCTATGGAGGTGACTGGTCAACGACGAACGAGTTCGGCAATGTGACGCTGCGGTCGGTTACTTCAGATTGGAGTCGATTTACGCCAGAAGACGACAAATGCGGCATGTCAGGAGATTTAGCGACAAAGATCTCGTCATTTTAGCACGTGCCGGTTATTAGAGAAGGCATGGGGTGAAGGCATCGTATTTTAGATAAGTTTCCTGGTTTGTCGTTGTAATCGTGTCCTTCTGGGACTCATAGAACACCAGGGTATAAATATAAACCCTGAGACCATTGTACACACACAATCAATACAACCAACCCGGCCCCGTGCCATCTTCGAGTTCGAGTCGTGTCGTCGTGTTCTTCGAGAGGAGTCATCGATCCGTCGACCTCTGTAAGTCCCGACAACCTTGTTATCATGTCTAATATCGTGCGGCGGATTTAGGTGTGATGCAAGTAGTCTCGTACGTTAAGCTTAGTATCGTGCGGCGGATTTAAGCTTATGACGGGAGGTTTTTGCTTATGCCTTGTATCGTGCGACGGATTAAGTCATGAGTAAAAATAGTTATCGGCTCTATAGGTTTGGCAAGATCTAATAGATTCATTAAGTTACCTTGTGTTATATGTCTTGTTACGTTTATTTCGTTGTAACACTTTATTGCCCAATCTAGATCTCGCTCGGTTCGGCTCTGTCTTTTATAGATCTATCCTGTTCTTTCATATTCATTATTGTAAAGTATTCCATGCAGTAGATCTATTGTCCGTAATAGCCGATTTGATCGTATCTAGATTGCCACGTGGTGAGGGTTCATGCACGTTAAGTATGTTTGATCTATGACAAGGCTAGGTGTCGTGCGGCAGGCGCAGACTTTAGATTAGTTTAATTATGCTTGGTTTGTATGTTCAATCCCCATGGACCCCAACTCGGTTGCACAATCGAGATTGGTTAAACTTTAATTCATAGTTAATACACCATGCAAGTACAATTCTCATGCAAACGTATTCGGCAACTTGTTACTCACGTAACTTCGTTCATACTGCCGAATGATCTTTAAACCTGTTGGCAGATAGCTTTCATAGCTATATGTCGTCGTAAGTGGCTTCAGGGCCGTACATCTTGGAACTGTCTGGTCATACCCGGCATGTTTCAGCTTTGTATTTAACAGTTTCTCTCCTTTAGTTAGTTGCAGGGCACCTGACTGGCAACGCACACGGACTTCTGAGCACCCGGGCCACGTTTGAAGCTAGCTTCTCCGGCTTGCTGTGTGATTGGCATAGTGCGTTACTTTTGGTGCCAACACACATTTTGGCACGCCCGGTGGGACACTTTTTTTCCTGCAGCAATGGTTGAAGTCACTGAAGCCGAGGCCAGCAACAAGGCGGGGCTCGTGCAGGTGCAGCTCGCTGAACTACCCGACGAGTACAAAGAACAGGTGGATAATGCTTGTGCCGAATTCCAGGCCAAGTGCCTAGAAGCCTTCTCCAAGAACAAGAGCGGAAAGGTTCGCCGTCTGCACGATCTGCGAAGCCCGTCCAGCTCAACCCGAATGATCCCGGGGAAGCGGAGGGCAGTGCTGAAAATGTCTCACATAGTCAACGAAGCTGTCTCTGGTGCCATCGGTCGCATGCATGGGGCGTTTCTCAACACTTTCCGCACCATCATGATCGACCATTTGGCCCCAAGGCCGACGAAACTCATGAAGGCGGAGTTTGGCCCTATAGCGGGACCACATCTTTTCAACCTGCCGGATCACCTCAAGGGGGCAGGAGCTGCTGGTGAGGAGACCCCGCCTAAGGCTCAATCAAGCGGGATGACCATTCAAGAGAAGCACACGCCAGAGGGCCAATTGCCGACCATGGGTCAGCTCACGTTCGGCACTAAGGGTCAGCCGCCAGAGTCAACCCGCAAGATCTCCCCGCAAACCTATAGGCTCATAAAGGACTACTACGGAAACGGGTACCATGAGATGATTGAGCCTCACAACATAGAGGGGCGCCCCCACATCCAGGATATGGGAAGCCGACGGCCGAAAAGACCGCCGACTCTAATGTCAATGTCATGCTAGAGAAGATGGCAGATATGATGCAGCACACTTTCGGCCTGAAGCCTAAGGGCACTTATGCTTACAGGTCTCCGTTCCCCGAATGGTTCCACCGTGTGGCTCTGCCTCCCAGAGTCAAAGTGCCGACAGACCTGTCCAAGTTCTCCAGCTTAGACAACACCAGCACGGTGGAGCACGTCAGTCGTTATCTGCTCCAGCTTGGGGAGGCCAATACCGAAGATGCCTTCAGGGTTCGGTACTTCCCGTCGTCACTCACTGGACCGGCATTCGCATGGTTCACGTCACTACCGCCGGGCTCTATTCTCTCTTGGGCAGACTTGGAACAAAAGTTCCATACACACTTCTACACGGGCACCAAGGAGAAGAAGCTGGTGGACATCATGTACGTGCGCCAGAGGCCAAATGAGACACCACAGGACTACCTGCGCAGGTTCAGGGAAGTCAAGAGCCAGTGCTTCGGCATGTACTTGCGACGATCAGCTTCCACCATTGGCCGTGGCAGCATGCTCCCGAGCATTAGGGACAAGCTGTTCGGTCAAGAGTTTGAAGACTTGGGTCATCCTCTCGCCGGTTGAATGGGATACAATCAGGCGCAATTCAACGGGGAGCTCAGGAGGACAGATGTCAATGAGATTAAGCGAGAGACGCGGAGGGAAGGGCGCTTCCAGAAGGACAATGTCGGGCCCAGATGTATCAGGCTTTCCTGGACGAAGCCGATGACTCACCGACGCTGAGATGAGGTGGCCGCTGTAGAGCCCAACTGGGACAAGGGCCGACCAGGCCAACAAGCAATGGCTGCGCCAGCAGAAGGGAGCATACGACTTCGACGTCACCAAGGCCGACAAGCTCTTCGAGTTCCTGGTCGCCGAAGGGAGAATCAGGCTACCCCCGGATCACCCGATGTTGCGTCCTGGAGGGGTCAAGGACAAGAAGTACCGCGGTTTCCACAACACTAACACTCATTCCATTAATGATTGTCGTGTATTCAGGACAAGGATCCAGAAGGCCATCCAGGACGGCCACATCAAGTTCAATGGCAAGATGAAGATCGATGCTAACCCCTTCGCCCAGAAGCCGTGTTTCTTCTCAGTGAACATGGTAGCTCCATAGGACCCCAGGGGCAAGGGCAAAGTCAAAGTCCTCACCTCCGACAAAGCGCGCGAGTCTGGCACAGTGGACCCCGATCGGCAGATCACCAGCGATGAATTCCGGCAGCGTACCCAGACCACGAATAGTCGATATGAGCACGGGGAGTCGTCTTCCAGGTGCAGGCCTACCCACCACAGGGATCTCCTCAACAAGGGCGGACGGGAAGGTGAGAAAGAGCGGAGGCGTCTCCAACGCGAGGAACAGAGATTCGCAGACGAATACAGCGTGAAGACGGTCACACGGAGGAGTACCGGTACCATCTGGAGGAGAGGGCCCTACCGCAGAGAACAAGCCTACCGAGGGAGCTAGGGAACGCCGCCAAGAGCAGGAGCAGGCTCATAGGACTGCCCGTTCTTCCGCCACTGCTGGAACGAAGGCTTGAGCTGCCTGCCGTCAATAACTGCCCTGAGTGCAAGCGATCAGTACAAGGGGTATAGGCAGGCTCGAGTCAACCGCCGTCCCGTCCACGAAAGATGGGAGCACACATCCCAATGGACGATCGGCGCCTAAAAATGGAAAGCCCGGATCGGCAAGCCAAAAGATATGCCGATCAGGAGTGGGCGCACCACCAGGACGACAGCGAGGAGGCACAGCCCCACCCATATAGGTGGCAAAAGGGGCAGTGGTGCCCGCCAGGGCTCAGAAAGAGCCAGAAAAGAAAAGGAGGGTGCAGCGCCTCGGAATAGGGAGTTGGAAGAAGCAGCTGCCGATGGGAAGAAGCAAGAGTGGCGCCCGAAGAAGGAAAAACCAGACGACACTGACAAAGGCGTTGACGTGGCCATGACTTTCTTCCTTCCCCAGAATTCATGGCTCCTCCGCCGGACAGGCGATGTGCCAGGGGCACAGGACGAGGTGTATTCGGACTCTGACGAGGCGAGCACGACGAGCTCCGGCAAAGCTCGTGTTGTCTCAGAAGGCAGCATTTGACAAGCCAGCTAAGCATCGGACATTTAAAGCCGTTGTATGTCAAGGGGTACGTCAACGGAAAGCCGCTGACCAAGATGTTTGTCGATGGCGGCGCAGCGATCAACATCATGCCTTACGCCACCTTCAGAAAGCTGGGCATGAACGATGAAGATCTGCTCAAAAACGGACATGATACTCCGTGACTTGCGGCAATCCCTCTGACACTCGGGGTGCCGTGCACGTGGAACTGATGATTGGATCCAAGACGCTTATCACGACCTTCTTTGTCATTGATGGCAAGGGGGCATATAGCCTGCTTTTGGGCAGCGATTGGATCCACGCCAACTGTTGCATACCTTCAACCATGCACCAAATACTCATACAGTGGGTTGGAGACGACATCGAGATTGTCCATGCTGACGACTCGGTGAGTGTTGCTGCTATTGAACCCACTTACTGGAATTCGACGAAGGTGGAATGCTTCTCCGATCGCGTGTGGGGAGAAGGTCCTATCAACATCTACAGTAGAGATCAGCAGCCGATCCAAGCAATCGGCTCTCAAAGCTTCTTTTAGATGGATAACCCAACCGACAACAGCGAAGGCAAGCTGGGACGTGGCTTCACGTCGGCCGATAACTAGAGGAGGTAGATGTTGGTGGCTCAAGTAAGAAAAGGCCGATGTTCATAAGTTCCGGTTTAGACCCTGACTTCAGAGTGCAATTGGTAGATCTTCTAAAAGAGTTCAAAGACTGTTTCGCTTGGCTACACAGAGATGCCCGGATTAGACCGGTCCATTGTCGAGCATAAATTGCCGATCAAGCCCGGGTACGCCCGTATAAACAGCCTCCGCGCAGATCTACAAGGAAGAGGTATTGGCCGACGTGAAAAAAGGAAGTGGAAAGATTACTAGAAGCTAACTTCATCGGCCCTGTCGATATGCGGACTGGATCTCCAACATTGTCCCGGTATACAAGAAGAACGGAAAGATGAGGGTTGCATTGACTTCAGGGACCTCAACAAAGCCACTCCTATGGACGGGTATCCAATGCCAGTGGCTGATTTGCTAGTGGATGCTTCAGCGGGTTTTGAAATCATAAGCCTTATGGATGGCAATGCGGGTTACAACCAGATCTTCATGGCTGCAGAGGACGTTGCAAAAACCACCTTCAGGTGCCCCGGCCATATAGGTTGTTTGAATGGATTGTCATGACTTTTGGTTTGAAAAATGCCGGTGCCACTTACCAGCGAGCCATGAATTACATATTTCATGAGCTAATCAGCAAAATCATAGAATATCATTGATGACGTGGTGGTCAAATCCAGAAGCAAAAAAGGACACTTAGCCGATTTGAGGAAGACTTTAGAGTGCACCAGGAAACATGGTTAAAGATGAATCCAACCAAGTGTGCATTCGGGGTGGTCGGCTGGTGAGTTTCTGGGATTGTTGGTCCACAAAAGAGGCATCGAGGTTGGCAAGAAGAGCATGGAAGCGATTGATAAGGTAGTGCCGCCAACCAATCTCAAAGAGCTGCAATCGCTACTCGGCAAGATTAACTTTGTCAGAAGGTTCATATCCAACTTGTCCAAGCGCGTGCTGCCATTTTCTCCACTGTTGAAGCTCAAGAAAGATCAGGAGTTCGTGTGGGGTGACGTGCAACAAAAGGCTTTCGACGAAATCAAAGAGTACATGAAGGCACCACCAGTATTGGTTCCTCCACAACTCGACAAGCCTTTCAGGTTGTACGTGGCGGCCGACAACCTAACAATAGGGTCGGCCCTCATGCAAGAATTCGAGGGAAAAGAGAGAGTCATAGCCTATCTTAGCCGAAAGCTACTGGACCCCGAAACGAGGTACTCGGCTACAGAAAAGTTGCTTGCTTGTGCGTTCTATTCCTGTACCAGGTTTCGGCACTATTTGTTGGATGCCGAATGCGTGGTAGTGTCAGAGTTTGATGTAATCAAGCCACATGTTATCAATGCCGATTTTAAGTGGGAGGATCGGTAAAAATGGTTTTTAGCTCTCTCTGAGTTTGATTTTGGCGTTTGAATCGGCAAAGGCTGTTAAAGGCCATGATTAGGGCCGATTTTTGTCACTCACCATCGTGATCCTAACGCTAACATGGTAACCATTGCCCCTTGGGCATTGTTTTTGATGGATCATCGTGCAGCAAAGGTGGTGGAGTCGGGATCATGTTGATTTTCTCCCCAGGGGCCACCCTTCAAATACTCTATACCGATCGAGTATCCAGTGACTAATAATCAAGCAGATTATGAAGCACTGCTCCGAGGCTGCGGTTGCTTGTGGACATTAAGGCAGACGCCGTGGAGATCTCGGTGACTCAGAGTTGGTGATCAGGCAGCTGACCGTGAGTACGAGTGCAAAACGACACGACTGCAGAATATCTCGAAGGTTGCCAAGAGCTCCTCAAACAGTTCCGATCGGCGACCTTGCAACATATTCCTAGGGGCAAAATGAAGAAGCAAAACCAGTTGGCCCAGGCAGCATCCGGTATAGGGAGAATCAAAACATTTTTTGCACTTGAGGAAGAGCAAGCGCCCCAGAGGATGATCAAGTATTCCGAGTGATAATCAGGCAGTTGAAGACTAGAGAGACCACATTGCCGATTACCTCAGGGACCCATCCGAAAAAGTCTCCCCGAAAACTCAGGTACAAGGCTCTTAAGTTTACGCTCTTGGACAATCAATTGTACTACAAATCCATAGATGGAGTTTTGCTTAAGTGCCTGAGCCAAAACGAGGCTAGGAAGCTGATGTACGAGGTGCACGAGGGCGTATGTGGTGCACACCAGTCGGCTCACCGTATGAGATGGATAATCAGGAGGACTGGATGTTTTTGGCCGACTATGCTCGAAGATTGCTTTGAATACTACACAGAGGTTGTCAGGATTGCCAGCGATTCGGCAATGTGCAAAGGGCCCCAGCATCGGCCATGAATCCGATCATTAGCCTTGGCCTTTTAGAGATGGGGCATTGATTTGATTGGCCAGATCCACCCTCCATCTAGCAAAGGACATAAGTTTGTCCTGTTGGCCACGGACTATTTCCTAAGTGGGTTGAAGCCATCCCATTGAAGAAGTTGACGTCAGAAAATATGGTGTCCTTCGTCAGGGAGCATATCATCCACCGATTCGGCATTCCTCAATCCATCACTACCGATCAGGGAACTCAGTTCACTTCCTCTGAGTTTTGTGACTTTGCCGAAGGGATGGGGATTAAACTCTAAATTCCTCCCCTTATTATGCCAGGCCAATGGGCAGGCAGAGGCTTCTAACAAATCATGATTAAGATTATTCAAAAGAAGATCGAAGAGAAACCTAAAAGTGGCACTTGGTACTCAACGAAGCTTTGTGGGCTTACCGAATGATTGTGTCATGGGTCGACTCAGACGTCACCATACGAGTTGGTCTATGGGCATCACGCAGTGCTACCATGGGAGTTGCAAGCGGGGTCAAGACGAGTTACATTGCAGGACGACCTAGCTAAAGGGAATTATAAAGATTTGATGATGGACGAGCTAGAGGATTTGCATTTGATTCGTCTCAAAGCCTTGGAAAATATTGAAAAGAACAAGATACGCGTTGCCAAGTACTACAACTCGAAAGTGAAAGAAAAAAGATTCAAAGAAGGAGACTTGGTTTGGAAAATTGTCTTGCCAATCGGTACCAAAGATAAGGTATTCGGCAGTAGGTCCCCTAACTGGGAAGGGCCTTTTCGAGTTCTGAGACGTGCTCCCGGTAATGCGTACATTCTAAAAACCCTCCAAGGAGAAGAGTTTGCTAGGGCGATTAATGGATGTTATCTAAAGAGGTTTCATCCTAGCGTGGAGGTCGGTGCATAACGGAATCAAGAACTGGCGGCCACCGACGGCCGATACAAAGTCGTGTCGCCCTTAGCACAAAAATGGCATATAGAGTCTATCACCCTTAGAACAAAAAATAGCCGACACGGCATGTGTCGCCTTTAGCGCAAAAAAAAGGAAGACAATAAAAAGGACATAAGTTTGCAGAAAACAGGACCAAGTGCACGCGATGCTGTGCAATCGGTTAAATAAAAATTGAACACTCGGCAAGCACAGAACGGGAGAACAGGCGGTTGTACACATAAAAGTGGCAAAATAGAAACATTGTTCATAACAGGGGCTGTACAAAAGTGCAGAAGATATCAAACATCATGTTGATAACCGTCTGCGGGTTGGTGACTAGGTAAGGGCGTGAGCGTGATCCTCGTAGGAGTCTAGAAAATCGTCAATCTGTTCGACGTCTTCTGGGAATGCCACCGCGGGGAAGCCGGACCGGCATCCCGGAGAATTCCTCTGTGCGGACCATCAGCGCCGACAGCCCCAGCGCCACGCCGTGGTGCCGCCCTGCAGGGCGACCTGCTCGACGCGGTCGTGCACGTTGGCCAGGCGCGCCTCGGCAGTGTCGCCCTGGGCGTTTCACCCGGTCTGCGACGGCGTTCGCCGCCATCTTCAGGCGCTCCAGTTCTTCAGACAGCGCTGTGAACGACAAGATGGGATGGATCGGTTAAAAGATCAACAAGAACGACCAAAAGCCGATCCAGGGTTGGATGTTCATACCCGTGATTGCGTCGCAGAACTGCCGGCGCTGGTCCTCCCACTCCAGCTGGTCGATCCCGTACTGCTTCGAGATGGCGGCCAGCTCCTCCCGGGACTCGTCCCGCAGCGCCATAAAGTTCAAGGCGTCGTTGTGGTCGTAGAGGTCGTCGTCGGAGTCCCGTCCGGGTTCACCTCCCAGGATGGGAGTGGTAGGAGGAGTCGTCGAGGAGCTCGACGAGCCCGATGATGGAGCTCCTGGCCCCCTCGTGCCAAAGAGGGCCGGGCGTGCTCGCCGGCGATAGAGATGACAGGAATCCTGCCGGTAAACAGTAGCAGGGTGTAAGCGGGATTTTCAAGAAACTGCCACAAAGGGCGTAGGCGAGGAATCCTACCCACGCTAGCGGAGGCGCCGAGCGCGACTCCCCTCGGCCTCCTCGATTGCCGAGCGCTTGCCGCGATCATCATGGCTCGCCATTGCGCTTGGGGAGTTAGGGTTTTGTGGAATGGAGCGAGCAAGGAAGCTGAAACGGTGAAAGTACTAGAGGAGCAGATGCAAGATGAGGAAGAAGGGAGGCCTCCAGGGGCGATTTATAAAGGCGGAACAATAATCGTGGCGGATGTCCCGGGGTAGCGCGGTGAATGTCAACCGGCGAACTGGGGTTTTCCCACTTCCCAAGATGAGCCTCTACAGTAACAGGCTATGCGAACCGTCTGGATGCGCTCGCGTGTTCGGCGGAGACTAGAGCGCCTGGCTTCGGCAAAATTGCCGATTTAGGTGTTCGGGACAAACCCTGGCTAGATTGCCGAACAGGTTTACACGGTTGGTCACGATGTCATCAAAACGACAACCGATTGGATGCAAGATACAGATATATTACAAGAAGATGTTCGAGTCATTCTGACACGGGATTGTTGAAATTAAAAGTTCATTAATAATCATCTCAGCGTGTCAAAAATTTTTATTAAGCCGCCAGTATCGGCTTTGACCTGATTGGCATGCTCCAGTGCCTTTTGATCCTCCTCTTCGGGCCTCGTGCCTGTGAAAGCCTCGTACTAAGCTTGATATCCTCATCAAGCACCAGTGACAACTTGGAGGATGTTGACTCAATGATGTTCGGTAAACCAGACAACTGAGAGGTGCACGACTGAAGTCAGAGTTGACTTGAGCTAATTGAGCTTCCAGCTCAGATTTCTTTTCTTGCAATCCTTTTAACTGAGTCCAGGGCTTCCTGAGAGTTCTTGGCCTCTTGGAATTGGGCATACAGGTCATTGACTTCCTGGGTACATTTGGATTTGGCAGACTGCAGGTCAGAGCTTCTGATTGCCCGTTTCACCTTGGCAAAGCAGTCGTCTAGTATAGACCGGCCTCCAGATGGAGCCTCAATTTTCTGGAATGTCTTTAGCATGGGTTCGAGGAAGTTTTTGATCTCATCGGCGTCTCTGACTAAAGACAAGATGTCTTGATTCAGAAAGTTTGTTATGTTGCTCAGGACGTCTTGGACGAGTGCCGATGGTCTTTTGGCTTCCGTTCTCTTATTTAGGAATTTGTTGACATCAAATGCATATTTGGAAGTCGGGCTGATGAAAGTCTGTGTTAATCTAGACAGGTTAGCCAACTAGAGTAAGATGTGGAAGAGGAATGAAATGAGAAATTAATTCTTGCCTGACGAGTCGGCTGATTGACAGGGTCTTGGTCTGGTTGAGAACCGGATCGGCCAGCGGGGTCTGGAGTTGGACCGATGAAAGTCTCTTCAATTGTGTAATCTGTAAAGTTACTGATCAGTCAAGTGAGGCAAGATCTGCTGATTGAAAGGATGATTGAGAAACCTACCAATATTGACGTCATCCGGGTTCTGGACGTTTGTGTCTTTTCCCTCGGCGTCTGCATGTTCGTCATCTTCCAGGGTAATAACAGAGATTGGGGGCACTGTTGTTCGAACATTTTCGGGGGAGGTGGCCTGTAGTTGCATGCAAGCAAGTCAAGAATAAGTTAATGATGATAAAAGAACTAAAACATCTTACCTTTGGGGGAGGTGTGTTCTGCTTGGTCTTGGTTTGCCTGGAGCTGGAAGTGTCCTCGGTAGCCTTTCTCTTCTCTCCTTTAGCGGGGAGAATGGTTAGTGGAGCTGCTTGTGATCTCATAAATCGAGACAATGAGGGGGCACTGTGTCCCAGAACAGTGATTGGGCCTGCTTGATGATATTGGATAGGCCTGAGGTCAGGGTTGGGTGTAAAGTCCTGTGAAAGTTTTAAAGAATTAGAAATCTCAAGAATCAAATACTAAAGTAACAGGTGACTTTTATGGTACCTCGCTGTCAGAACTGAAGTCTGCTTGGATTTCTAGGCACATAGATGGACTAGACTGTTGAAGATATGGTCATGCCATTCTTGCCACCAGGACTCAAAAAGAGGATGAGCAGACTGAATCAAGTGGAATGACACTGGTTTGTAGTCTGGCAGATCTTGCCCTAGCCTGAATACTCGAAAGGTCTGCATTCCTATTGTAATTTGCTCTTTGGACTGGATTTGCTCCCTGGGCCTGATGATAGGGGAGAAGGTGAATTTTGGAGGGAGCTGTCCACAACCTAATTGCCTGGCTGCTATGTTAGGGTGATAGAACTCATAGGTGTGCTTCACTTGTCTTCCCCTGTTGAATTCGGCTGGTAGGATGCAGGGTTTGATGAATGAGTTAAAAACTCCTGTGGCCATTTCATCTATGTAGCCATCATCAAAGCTGAATTTGATAGGGAAGGTGAGATTGTTGTTCTCTCTGTAAGGTAACCAGAGCACCTGGCCAAAGCCCTTGAAGAACAACTTGAAGAGATTGCCAATACTTTTGTTGATGGTTATGGCAGTGGCTGCTTCCCCATAAGTTTGGCAGGCTTTTTTTGTGGCTTCTTCATCCTCAGCGAAGTTGCTGGAAGGAAAGCTGAGGTTGTCCAATGGCACGGCAACTATTTGGTGCATGTATAACTGAAGCCACATCTGGACAAACCACCAGGGACCATTGACACAATCAATTGGTGGTAGTCTATCTGTGCTATCATGAGTAGCATGATACATTTGAGTGGAGATTTGATGCATCATGTGGTATATAGATCCCAGGAAAAGTTTGCCTAGAGGGACTTGTTTTCCTTTGGACAATTTGTCAGCTAGTGCAATGTAATTGAGGGTTGGCTCGTTGGATCTTCCACAGAAGATAAATCTGCACAGCCACATGTTTAGAAAAGCCCTGTGCTCTGTCTCTGCCACTGGGCTGACACTTTGTTGTGGATTTCCACATACTTCATCCATCCAACGCTGACATCAATAGACCTCTGGGTAATTTTCTCTAGCAGTTCATCGGCATTCATGGTCGAAGTAATGTTCAGACCACTCATCATGAAGACATCAGCTAGTGTGATTGTCATTATACCATGGCCGAACACAAAAGCATTAATGGCATCTGACCAGAAATGAGAAACTGCTATGAGCAATGATTCATTTTTGGGCATGTCGGCCAGAGACAATTCCAGGGCATGATGAATGTCTTGAGTTTCCCAATGAGGACCAAATTTCACCTGGATTCTTCTATACCAGTTCCTCCAACCAGTGACCGCAGGCAGGGGCCAGTTCTTAAAGGTGTACCGCCACCTGTTCGATGAAATGACTCCATGCTTAAAAGGGATTCTGTTGGTTTCCATACTGATGATGTTGGTTGGATTGGAGTTTCCCATTGGACCCAAGAAATAAGAATTGGGATCCGCATCGCAAGGAATCAGAATTTCATCCCTAAAGGCCTAAAGAAGAATGTGTGCGGGAAAAGTTAAATGAGCCGAATACCGACATAAATTGATCGAATGCGTTAAAGGGAGAAGTGCGGTTTACCTCTGGGATCTCGTCATGGGTCGCCATTACGAAGCTCGGGTGGAAGTTGAAGCTGTTGGCGATTTGAGGAGAATGCGGAGTTTGAAGCAGTGCTGACCTAGGACGCGCAGTGGACTTATGATCAATTTCAGAACAAATGTCTTTATTCAGAAATTGAGGGGCATGTGTTAACACAGAATTTTCGCACTATGACGAGTGGGCCAGCGCATTGCAGGTTCAGAGGAAACCACTACCTGAAGGATTCGGCAAAAAGCAAACGCGGTCGGCTAATTCAACTGATTCGGTAAAGCTATGGAGGTGACTGGTCAATGACGAACGAGTTCGGCAATGTGACGCTGCGGTCGGTTACTTCAGATTGGAGTCGATTTACGCCAGAAGACGACAAATGCGGCATGTCAGGAGATTTAGCGACAAAGATCTCGCCATTTTAGCACGTGCCGATTATTAGAGAAGGCATGGGGTGAAGGCATCGTATTTTAGATAAGTTTCCTGGTTTGTCGTTGTAATCGTGTCCTTCTGGGACTCATAGAACACCACGGTATAAATATAAACCCTGAGACCATTGTACACACACAATCAATACAACCAACCTGGCCCCGTGCCATCTTACGAGTTCGAGTCGTGCTGTCGTGTTCATTCGAGAGTATCATCGATCCGTCGACCTCTTAAGTCCCGACAACCTTGTATCATGCCTAGTAATCGTGCGGAGGATTTATGTGTGATGCAAGTTGTCAGAGGAACGCCAAAGGGGTACCCTCAATCGACGCAAACAAATAGGTTAAACCTAGAACACCAATCAATAACGGACCTAACTAGTCTACCCCCTGAAAGGCCAACCCCTCGGGACCCTGCCCTGCAACCTGGCCCAACCGAGCCGAGCCCTCCAAGCCAGCCTCGGGCGAACGCTCGCTTTCCGTCTCGCCCGAGCCCTCCAAGCCAGGCCTCGGGCGAGCGCTCGATTTCCGTCTCGCCCGAGCCCTCCGAGCCGAGCCCTCCAAGCCAGGCCTCGGGCGAACGCTCGCTTTCCGTCTCGCCGCGAGCCCTCCAAGCCAGGCCTCGGCGACGCGCTCGCTTTCCGTCTCGCCCGAGCCCTCCGAGCCAGGCTCGGGCGAGCGCTCGTTCTCCGTCTCGCCCAAGCCCTCCGCGTCAGGCCTCGGGCAAGTGCTCCATACCCTTCGAGCCCCCCACACCGAAATCACACCTCGAGACCCCACGCGGGGACCTCGAGCCTCTCGGCACAGCGGCTTATCCCTCGAGACGCTCTATGCCCCCTCGAGCGGTGCAGACGTAGGATGCCGGCCCCATACCGCGCATTTAATACATCCACCTACTCCAGTCACGTCCTCTGCAACCCAACGTGTACTATAGTGAACCAGGGCAGAGTCAAGTCTCGTTTTCACCACAAGTATGGGCAAAAGGGCACCAGTGAGGCACTGTTAACCCATACCCTATACACGTTGCACGTCCAAGCCACGTCTCGAGGTCCGGGTGCCTGCTGCTCAAACCGGGTTTCCCGGACTTGCCGTACCTACGGGGGCTCGAGCCTCCGTAGACGCCAACCTCGAGGCCGATTCGGCGCCCCTCGAGCCCTAATTGCTGTCATATGATTGGAGGACAGGTACCCCTAGGACCCGGCGGGACTACGCGCGTATCGTACGTGCCGTGGGCGGTGCACTGCCCCCACGGTCGCCGTCCCACGTCCGCACCCAGGATGGAGGCCACGCTTCAAGGACGCCTCAACAGCAACAACCCACGCCGGCTCCAGTGACCCCGACAAGACAGATTTCCTACCCTTCTTCGTATTGGGCACCGTACGCCCCGACACCTGTAATACCCTTGTGTAACCCTGGCCTCCCCTTGCTCTATAAAAGGGGACGCCAGGGCCCTCATTCTGGGGTTTACAGACACGATAGAACGCATCTACACCACACACCACACTCTAGTCCGGACTCTGGTCCACGCTCACTGAGCTTGTATTCGCCCCTGTACAAGCACTTAGGTGCAAGTAATACAAGAACATCTCCCCCACTGGACGTAGGGCCTTCCTTGCCCGAACCAGGATAAATCCTTGTGACCTCTTGCATCACCATCCAGGGAGAGAGCACGCGATCGTATTACTCGTTGGTGTGATACCCCCGGGTTTGAAACACCGACAGTTGGCGCGCCAGGTAGGGGTCTTCGCGTGTCCGAGCCGATTTCTCGTTGTTTCCTGGCTGTTCATCCCCTCCTTCGCTCTCGGCTGGTGCCGTTATCTGGTTCGGGAGCCTCGAGTTCCTGGCCACCGGCAACGGCAACGAGCTGACCTTGCTCTCCACGGAGGGCCCATGGAGGCGTGTCCGCCCGCCCGCCCCCTGCGAGGAGCGTGGCGCGTCGCCCGCACCACCATGCGTCGCCACCTCATGAGCGGCGCCGTCGTCACCATCGTCGCCGGGCACAGGCGGTGCCCCGGGGAAACACCACGTCCCCGTAGCCGGTGCAGGGTCCCCGAGGGAAACCAGCCCGCGCGCGGCCGGAGACCTCCAGGGCGCGCCCGCGCCCGCCCAGCGACTTCGCGTTCATCGTGCGCACGGACCAGGAGCCCAGGCCAGAGGCCTCCGAGCCGTGCACCGTCGACGCCACCTAGCCTCCTCCTCGCACCGGGGTGTATCGCGCTCGACGTCGGCAGTTCCTGTTCGGCCTCGACAGCTCCGCGGCAGCTCACGCCCGCCAGCTCAACGAGCGCAGTCGGGCCGACAGCCGCGGAGCAGGAGGAACGCCCGGGCGTGTTACTGCAGGCCATCGCCAACCTGGAGATTGTCCACCCCGCGCGCGTAGACCGCGGCCCCTCACGAGCCGTCGGGCCACCTCGTCAAGCCACCTTTGGGGAGTGGTACCGCGAGCTGCAGCCCCGGCACGAGCCGAGGCGGCGCGGCATCGCCAGCTCCGACTCCGATGAGACGACTACCATGACCCTACCTCTGGGACACTACTAGGGAGTGTTTCCAGCTCAAGGGGGTCGCGGACGAAGCCGAGGACGACGGCGACGACGACACCAGGCCGGCGCTCAACCTCGAGGGGCCCGGAGACGTGGCTGCGGCGGCGGGTCACGCGTTCAGGGGAGGAACGAACCCCCGGCACCGGCTGCTCCATCCCAGCAGACAGCGACGACCGAGCGGCGCAGCTCGCACAGCTGCGGGAGGCCATCGCCAAGGTGAGGAGGACCGACAACGCCTGCTGCAGCTCAAGAAAACCTTAGCACAAGAACCACCCAGCCTCGAGGCGCCGACGTTCGTGGCCGAGCTCGAGAGGTCCACCGGCGATCCTTGAGGACGGGGCGCCAGCACGTCCCGAGGCGCGTTTCCCACGAGCCGGGCAGAACGTGGTGGCGGCGATGCTACTACTCTGTGATCTACCCACCGTCTCCAACCCTGACGCCAGGCGCATGCTTGGGAAATGAAGAACCTCCTCGAGACAGCCGTCGTGCAGCAGGCCGAGAGCTCGGCGTCACGACGGCGCGGAGCGGCCTCGGAAAAGCCGGCGGACACGCCCCGCAACGAGCGCGAGGCATCCGTCCATCAGCCGAACGCCTCTCAGGCCAGGCCAGTCCGGGAACGGATCGTCGACAACCACCCCCTTGAGACCCCAATGACGCCCGCAACGACATCAACCGCCGGCAAGGACAAGGGGCCCAGGAGCTGGCTGGCTATAGCGCCCATCGAGGGGGGCGCTATACGACAGTGACGAGGACCGGCAAGTCCTCGAGCCCCCCGGGCCCCAGAGTCTTCAGCCGGGCCATCCGCAGCTCAACCCTCCCCGACCGCTTCCGACCTCCGACCAACATCGTGAAGTATGACGGGGAGGTCGAGCCCAAGCTCTGGCTCTCGGACTTCCGCCTAGGCTGCCAACTGGGCGGAGCGAAGAACGACGACCGTGTGATCATACGCCAACTCCCACTTTACCTCTCGGACACCGCCCGCCGGTGGCTCGAGGGGCTCCCGCCGGATCGGATCGACGACTGGGCCGACCTAGTCAGGGTCTTCGACGGGAATTTCAAGGGGACTTGCGTGCGCCCAGGCAACCCCTGGGACCTACGGCGTTGCAGGCAGGCGGCGGACGAGCCCCTCCGCGACTTTGCTCGACGGTTCTCGAAGCAGTGCCTCGAGCTCCCCCACGTGCCTGATGAGGACGTCATCTCAGCGTTCCTCGCGGGCACAACATGCCAAGAGCTAGTTCATGAGCTAGGACGCTACCGTCCCAGGACGGTCGAGGACCTGATGGATCGTGTCACCAGCTTTGCCTCAGGCGATGAGGCAGTGGGGGCCTTCTTTGGCCGTTCCACGGACAAAGGTAAGGCAGTGACCGCGCCGAAGGGCTCGAGCAAGGGCAACGACGTCAAAAGCCGTGGCAACAACGGCAAAAAGAAGAAGGGCAAGGGGAAAGGTCAAAAGGCGAAGCGCGATGACCACGACGACGATGATGAAGAAGTGCTCGCAGGCACCCTCGAGCATAAGAAGCCTCGAGGCCCCCCGGACGGGGCCGTCTTCGATAAAATGCTCGAGGATCCTGCACTTATCACCCAGGCCCCGTAAACCACAAGTTGAAAGACTGCCGACTGTTGAAAGGCTACTACTCCAAGCTCGGCGATAAGAGAGAAGACGTGTCTAAGGGCAAGGATAACAATCGGCGCGGCGGCGGGGACGCGGACGGCAACTTCCCCCCGGTGCGCGACTGCTACATGATCTACGGGGGGCCGACCGTCGGGCTCTCAGCTCGAGAAAGAAAGAAGGAGCGCCGGGAAATCTTTTCACTCGGCCACGACGCCCCCCAGTATCTTGACTGGGCTGATGCGCCGATCACGTTCGACCGTGACGACCATCCGGACCGTGTCATAAACCCGGGGGCGTACCCCCTTGTCGTCGACCCCATCATCGTCGACATACGGTTCTCCAAGGTGTTGATGGATGGGGGCTCGAGCCTCAACATCATATACCTCGAGACCCTCGACCTCCTAGGGATTTCAGAGGGTCAGCTTCGACCCAGCGTCGGGGGATTCCACGGAGTCGTGCCAGGGAAGAAGGCCCACCCCCTCGGGCGCATCGACCTGCCGGTTTGCTTTGGCACGCCGGCTAACTTCCGCCAGGAGACGCTCACCTTCGAGGTGGTTGGATTCCAAGGGACCTACCACGCCATCATCGGTCGGCCAGGCTATGCCAAGTTCATGGCAGTTCCCAACTACACGTACTTGAAGCTCAAAATGCCGGGGCCAAAAGGGGTCATCACCGTCGACACATCCTACGAGCACGCGTACCACTGCGATGTGGAGTGCGTCGAGCGTGAGGAGGCAAACGTCCAGCTCGACTCGCTCGAGGCCCTGCCACCGAGGGGGCCCCCCCTGAAGCGAAGCGCCACGCTGGCACCTTCGAGCCGGCGGAGCACACGAAGCGGATACCCGTCGACCCGACCTCGACCGATGGCAAGACGATGGCCGTCAGTGCCAGCCTCGAGCCTAAATAGGAAGCAGTGCTCGTCGACTTTCTCCACGCGAACATCGACATGTTTGCGTGGGGCCCCTCGGACATGCCGGCATACCGAGGGAAGTCGCCGAGCACGCCTTGGAAATCCAGGCCGGGTCCAGACCGGTGAAGCAACGCCTGCGCCGCTTCGACGAGGAGAAGCGCTGGATCATCAGCGAGGAGGTGCACAAGCTTTTGGCGGCCGGGTTCATCAAGGCCTACGTCGATGACATCGTGGTTAAAACTAAGAAAAGAGTCGGGAACCTCATCACGACCTCGAGACACGTTCGAGTGCCTCCGGGCCAAGAATGTGAAGCTCAACCCCAAGAAGTGTGTCTTTGGTGTGCTCGAGGCAGCTACTTGGCTACATTGTCGCACAGCGGGGGATCGAGGCAAACCCCTGAAAAAATCTCAGCAGTCACGAGGATGGGCCCGATTCGCGAGACCTCAAGGGTGTGCAGAAAGTGACAGGCTGCCTAGCCGCTCTCAGCAGATTCATCTCGAGGCTAGGGGAAAAAGCACTACCCCTCTACCGCCTAAATGAAGAAGACGGACCTTTGTCGTGGACTGCCGAAGCCGAGGAGGCCTTAACCAAGTTGAAGGGGGTTGCTGACTTTCTGCACCAATTTCTCGTGCCTCCGCGACCAGCCGAAGGTGGCGATACCTCCGAACCTCTCGCTCTCTCTATGTGGTCGCAACCACTCAGGTGGTCAGCGCGGTTATAGTCATCGAGAGGCACGAGGAGGGTCATGCGTTGCCGGTCCATGACCGGTATACTTCACCAGTGAGGTACTCTCGAGGCCAAGGTCCGGTATCCGCACTCCAGAAGCTGCTCTACGGCATCATCGTGTCACAAGGTGCAAGCTCCAGCACTACTTCCTCGCTCATCCCGTAATGGTGGTGTCCTCCTTCCCCCTCGGTGAGATCATCAACAATCGGGAGGCCACGGGGCGCATCGCCAAGTGGTCCGCCGAACTAATGGGGGAGACCATCACCTACGACCCCGAAAGGCCATCAAGTCGCAAGCGTTGGCGGACTTCGTTGCTGAATGGACCCGACCACTCAGCTCCGCCGGCGCAGATTCAAGCCGAGCTCTGGACCATGTACTTCGACGGATCCCTCACTAAGACGGGGGGCAGGCGCAGGCCTTGCTCTTCGTCTCACCCCTCGGAGTCACATGCGCTACCTGCTACGCTCTGCACTTTCCCCGCCTCCAACAACGTCGCCGAGTACGAGGCCCCTCGTCAACGGATCTTACGCATCGCCCTCGAGCTCGGGTCCCGAGCCTCGACGCCGAGGGGACTCGCAGCTCGTCATCAACCAGGTTTATGAAGGCTTCGAGCTGCATCGATCCCAAGATGGAGGCATACTACGGAGAAGTGCGCAAGCTAGAAGACAAGTTCTACGGCCTCGAGCTCAACCACATCGCTCGAAAGTACAACGAGGCCCCAGACGAGCTGGCCAAGCTGGCATCCACGCGTGGCACGGTGCCACCAGACGTCTTCTCGAGGGACGTTTTCGAGCCATCCATCAAGATCAGCCCAGAAGCTGACCCTTGTCACCTCCCCTCGAGCCGGGCCAACGGGGGCTCGGTCCTCGACGCCACACCCTCGAGCCGGGCACGGGGCTCGGTCTTCGACACCACGCCTCGAGGACGAGGCCTCGCACCCGCTGAGGCAATGCAGATCGACGCACTCGCCTCTCCTTCGACACGACCCCTCGACTGGCGGACGCCGTCCTCGACTACTTAACGCAAGGCGTACTACCGGAAGACACGACGGAGGCTCGACGCATAGCTCGAAGGGCCAAGACCTACGTCATCTACGACGATGAACGGGAGCTGTACCGTCGAAGCCATCAGGAATCCTTCAACGCTGCATCCCCCTTGAGGAGGGACGCAGGCTCCTCGACGACATGCACTCGGGGGCTTGCGCCACCACGCAGCCCAAGACCCTGGTCGTAACGCCTTCCGTCATGGCTTCTATTGGCCGACGCCATTGGAGACGCCAAGCGCTTGGTCCGGCATGCCATGGGTGTCAATTCTACGCCAAACAGACGCACCAACCCGCACATGCCCTGCAGATGATCCCAATTACTTGGCCATCGCCGTTTGGGGGCTCGACCTCGTAGGTCCCCTCAAAAAGACAAGTGGAGGGCACTCACACGCGCTCGTGGCCATCGACAAGTTCACCAAGTGGATCGAGGCCAGCCCATAGGCGACCCCACCTCCGAGAAAGCCGTCGAGTTCATCGCAGACATCATGTACCGGTTCGGGGTGCCTAACGTCATCACCGACAACGGCACTCAATTCACGGGCAAAAAGTTCACCAACTTTTGCGATGACAACAACATTCGCGTGACCTGGGCCTCGGTCGCATACCCTCAATGCAACGGGCAGGTCGAGCGCGCCAACGGCATGATACTCCATGGGCTGAAGCCGAGGCTGTTCAAGACTCTCAAAAATTCCAGAAAGGGGTGGGCCGCAGAGCTCCCCTTGGTGCTGTGGGGCCTCAGGACTACGCCGAGTCGAGCCACCGCGTTCACTCCGTTTTTCCTTCCCTACGGCGCCGAGGCTGTCTTGCCTACGGACTCGAATACGGCTCCCCTCGACTTCGAGCCTACAACGAGCAAACCAACGATGAAAGGCTCGCCAACGCAACCCAAGGACCACTCGAGGAGGCCCGAGACGTGGCGCTCATCAACTCCGCGCTACAGCAAACGCTTCGACGCTACCACGACAACCACGTGCGCAGGAGGGACCTGGCAGTGGGGGACCTCGTGCTTCGACGGCTGCAAGATAATCGAGGGCGCCACAAGCTCACCTCCTCCGTGGAAGCCCATACACCGTAGCTAAGGTGCTCAAGCCAGGAACGTACAAGCTTTACGACGATCAAGGCAGAATCCTGGCGAACGCGTGGAACATATCTCAGCTACGTCGCTTCTACCCTTAAGGGCCTCGAGGTCTTTTTCATTTTGTTGCTTTGTACAAACACGCCCAAAATGAATGAACAAACTCGTGCATTGTCTTTCATTTTGCTTAGCAACTTAAGGTAGCCTCGACCCTGCTTTGCTCAGGGTCAAGCCTCCCTCGGGGGCTGACGGGGGGCCTCACCCCCCCCAGACTCCGGAAAAAATGCACGTTTTCTTTTCAAAAATTTTGACCCACGTCTCGACTCGTGCCCGAGTGAACTAGCGACGTCTAAATCCTAAAGTACCTCGAGCCTCCAAGGTCGGGAGGCATCGACGTAGACGGCCACCTACGCCCCCGGGCTACGGTGCCCTACCTACGCCTCCCTCGAGGGGCTCGCGACGTATCGAAGGAACACAGACTAAGTTAGCAGAAACTCGAGCTTGCACAAAGAGAAGTGGTCAAACGCATTTGAAAAGAAAAACAACTCCTTTAAACAAACAAGTCGTATATATATACGGGTCTCGACGGACCCTCATCCATGTCACAAAATTCTTACAGGGGCCTCGACGCCCAAATTTGGCACGCAGGCCCTAATCTTCGTCGTGTGGTACTCCCCCCGAGGTCTTCCACGGCGGGCTCAGCCTCGACACCCGAGCTAGAAGGAGGAGGGCCCTCGACACCGCTGCTGGCGTCAGGAGGCAGCACGTCCTCCTCAAAGATCTTCGCGAGCGACGTCCCCGGCCTCTCCATCTTCTCCAAAATTTTGTCGACACGGCGGTTGTTCCACTCCTCGTCCTTCCCCTCGATCTTGATGAAGCCGTTGGCGACAACGTGGACCGGGAAGCGGAAGCCAGAGCGAACAACCGCGAGCGTCTGCTTTACGCCATGATGGAGAGCTTGCCGGCACGGTCCCGCATGGCGGCGTCGAGGAAGCACAAGGCGTCGACCAAGCGCGTCGCCTCGGGCCACCGCACCTTCTGCCGCAGCCACTGGAGGAGCACCCCACATGGGGCCGAGCCGGTCGAGGGAGGTGCGAGCCCGCTCCGCCACCATCGTCTCGTCTTGGAGTTGGTCCAAGAGAGTCTGGTTCGTCCCGCGGAACTCCTCGACCGTCTTCTCGACCCCTGCGCAACGAACGAGGAAGAGTGAGACTGCGGCGTAACAAAAATCTCGAGGTCAAGGCAAAGACAAGGAATGAAAATCACCGTCGCAATGTTGGCCCAGAGCGGCGAGGTCGCCGCGAGGCTCGGCCGTGCGCTGCTCGAGCCTGCGCTTCTCGGCCAGTATGAGGAGCCTCTCGGACCTAAGCTCCTCGATCAGCCTGCCCGCCTCCGCGCCGAGGGCAAGATCCTTTCGGATCACCTCCTGCCGCGCCGCCCCCTCGGCAGCTCGGGCGGTGGCGGCAACCCACTCTCGGCGTCTTCGGCTCCTTCTCGCCACCTCCGCTGCGGACCGGCGGCGGCGGCATCGCATTGAGCAACCTCGCCTCTTTTCTCGCCGCCTCCGCTGCGGTTCGGGCAGTGGTGGCCTCGCCCACGGCGTCAGCGGCCTCCTGCTTCGCCGCCTCGGCTTCAGCCCGGGCGGAGGTGGCCTCGCTCCGCGCGTCAGCGGCCTCCTGCTTCGCCGCCTCGGCTTCAGCCCGGGCGGAGGTGGCCTCGCTTCGTGCGCCGCGGCCTCCTTCTTCGACGCCTCGAGAGCGGCGGCGGCCTCCTCCTTGGATCGAGCGACCTCACCTCGAGCCGCCCAGACCTCCGCCTCCGCCTCGTTGAGCCGGCTCGCCATTTGGGCGTTCCGGCTCAGCTCAGCGCGGAGATCTTGAAGCTCCGCCTCAGCCCTCGCGAGGGCGGCCGACACCTGTGCGGAACGGCCCTCCTCTCGGAGCAGGACTGCTCCGCCTCCGCCATAAGCTCGGCCACCTCCCGGAAGATGGACGCACCTCGCGCGGGGCCCCCGCTGGGCCGGGTTGCTCGACGGGGACCACGGCAAGGGACGCTCAACGGGACGGGAAACGGCCATATTGGTCGGTCAAGCTCGATGTCGGGCAGATCCTCCTCCGCCTTGAGCTGCCCCGACTGCGGCCGCCGCCCAACGTCACGAGCCCCGGCTCCCTCCGTTCCCTCCGCCGGCACCTCCTGTTGCCTCCGCCGCCTCCCGAGGCGGCGTCACAACCTCGCGTGGGGCGATGGCTCGAGCGGCGGCGGGTCGATCGAAAGAAGGCTCGACCCCGGGCCCTCTTCCCTGACCGGGTCCTCCGGCGTCTTGTCAGCGCTAGCCGGCCCCTCGGGCGTCTCCATCATCGTCGAGCCCCCGGCGAGGAGCGGCCCCTGCTCCAGCTCGTTAAGGAGGTCCTCCACCGTCGGCTCCTTCTCCGCCAACGCCTCTCCCCCCTTTCCCTCCTCCGCAGCCCGGCACATGTCGGTCGGGGCCTCGAGGGGCGCAGTCTCCTCAGCCCCAGACACCCGCAGAACCGTGCTCGCCCTAGGCGCTTCCCCCGAACAAGCCGTCGTGGTGGAGGGAAGGGTGGGGCTCCCAGCTGGCGCCATCGCGGGAGGAGGAGGGGGAGGGGAGGACAGCAGCGTGCTCAGTGGAATTGTGGAGGCTGGTCGATGCCGTGAGCTGTGGCCCCTGCAATACGAGGTGACAGTGATATCAGCACCGGGAGGAATACCTCGACCCCTACGGTCGATGGCGACGGCCTCACCAAAATTCGCGACGATCATCTGGCCACCTCGAGCCATGGCAGCTCGAGCCCTCTCCAGCCAAGCGGCTTCTCTAGCGGAGGAGGGTGCCATACCTCGAGGTGCTTGTGCCTCAACGGGGCTCGAGGTCCTCGCCCGCTTGGACGCAGCGAGGTCCACCTCCTGGTAGGAGCGCTTCCCCCTGAAGAACCAGAGACGGCGTGCATCATCAAAAGGAAAGAGGTCAAGCCTCGCTACCCGACGAGGACCAAGAAAATTACTCACCCCAAAACGGCGGCTGGGCTTCTTCCCGGAATCGCCCAGACCCACTCAGGGGCTTCGGGCCCACCCCGCGGCTCGAGCCCTGCGCCTGGGCCGTCTCCACAGGCTGGGATGGGGGGAGGGCTCCCGACGCCTCCCGTGGCTCGACCTCGAGGGAGATCCTCCTTCCGCCCCACATCGCGGGAGGGCGACCGCACCTCCCTCGTGCTGTCATCGCGGCGCCCGCCCCGGCGCGGGCTCCGGCGCTCGCGCTGGCGGTCGCGCCTTCCCGCATCCGCCTCTGTGTCCCGGCGGCGGTGCGGCGACGGACTCCGGGGACGCTCACGCCCCTGGTCACGAGACGCCGGGGGCTCCCTCCCCGACGCTCGTGATGGTGCGGGGCCCAACGCCTCCTCCTGACGCCCGCCCCTCCGCGGGCTCGACCCCGACCTAGATGGCTCGCGGCGGACGGACCGGAGCCCCTCCCAGCGTGGTCACTGCCCCTCGAGGCTCGGCCCTTCTCGAGACCTCCCTCCTGGGCTAACGCGGGGGCGGCCTCTGTTGGTGCTGTGCAGAGGCGCTCCGGGTTCGGGGCTTCCTCACGACCGGGGCACGTCCGGCGCAGAGCTCGACGGACCTCGGGCCCCCGACGAGGCAGGGATCGGCGCTGCCATCCGCGGCTTGCACCCTGCGCGGTCCCTTCGCCGGGGAGACCTCCAGTATACCCTCCTGCACAGAGGAGCGGTCAGCCCTGTCATCGACGACCCCCGCGCGCGTCAGGCGCGCATCCATCCCCTCGTCGTCGCTCTCCTCCTCATCACCACTCTCCTCCTCCGAGCTCGAGGAGCTCAGCTCGGGGGACCCGTCCCCAGGCTGACGGTTACGATGAGCCTTCGCCAGTCTCTGCTCCCGAGCTAAGCGACGCAAGTTTTTGTTTTTCTCTTTCTTCTTCCTGGCATCCTTGCTCTCCTTGTCTTTCTGAGCAGAGAGGCGCCTCACCTGAGTATCCGCGGCGTCCTCCCTCACCGGGGGCCTCGACGCGCGACAAGTAAACGCCCCTGAAAAAAGAAGAAGCGTGACGAGACAAACCACAAGAAGGATGCAAAAGGTTCGAAGGAGGAAAAAGGGGGAGGAGGCTCGAGACAGCTCAGCTTGAGGGAGGCTTACCAGGTCGAGACACCCCTCGTCGGGTGCCATGGCGACCAGGTTGGTGTACTCAGGGATGAACGGCCCCTGGATCGTGATTGACACCCGGGAGACGCCCTCGTTCTGGGAAACCTCCCCTCGGCCATCCTCGAGCGATTGAGCGCCTCGAGCTGGGCCTTCGGCCCATCTCGTGCATAAGAAGGGGGCGGTCCGCCAGCGGGAGAACTCTTCGCTGGTGGAACGCCCAAATGACCGCTTGCACCCGACCGGTCAACTTCTTCTCATCAAACAGCGTCTTCATCATCTCCATCAGCGGGGCCAGGTGGCGGTTGCCTGTCCGCCGCGACGCCCAGGTCCACTTCTCCGGGCGTGGAGTGAGGACCCTGCCGGTTTGTAACGCGGAAAGAGGCCACCTTCGTTCCAAGATAGAACCAATGGTCGTCCCACCGGCCTGGTTGGTGGAAAGCTTGTATCGCAGGTACTCGCGGGGGACATTGGCCGAGAGAGGGTTCCCCGCCCTCGCGGTGATGGCGAGGGAGCCCATGCGCACGGGCTGCCTCCCGCTGGGCTTTAGGGACTTGATGAAGAGCTCGCCCCGGAAGAGATGGACGAACATCTCCCAGTGCGGCTCCATTCAGGTACCCCTCGCACACGCGGCGAATATGGCGGTGTGCGAGATGGAGTTGGGGGAGAAGTGCTGCAGCTCCACCTCGAAGTGGGTGGGCCAGCCCCCGCATGAAGCGGCTCGGACGCCGAGCCCCATACGGTGGTAGGCGCGCGAAGCTCACACGTACCCCTCCGGCGGGTGCGGCTCCCGGTGCTCCGCCGACGGGATAACCACCATGCGGGTCTCCTCCTCCTCGGGTTGGGCGCAGAGAGAGAAGCCCCTGGGCCACCAGCGAGTCCATCTCGCTCTGCGTCACCTTCGACGGGCTCCAGTCTTCGGCCAGCAGCACTTTGTGTCTGGGCGGCCATGTGCGGTGGCGCGGCGGGATCCGAGCAGCGGGACGGGCAGCCGGAAAATCCCCAATCGACTAGCTCGAAGAGAGAGGGCGCGTGAAGGCTACGGCGGCGGCGAAGGCAAAGGCAAAGTAAAGGGTTCCTTTTCTCCTCTTTCGATATATTATAGGGGGAAACCCGACGGGCGGGATCTCCCACGACGTAAAAAGGTAACCGTATGCATTCAATGCGCCCACCTAACCGCGTCTCGAGCCGGATGCAGGGTACACGCGGCACCTCTCCATTCGCTCCACTACCCGGGCCCGCCGCGACCGTCGCTCCGGCTTCGCGTCCGCCGCTCTCCCCGACGGTTTCCACCTAAAAAGGCACGCCCAACGGGCAGAAGGATTCCCAGACGACGGAGGCCTCTTCACGAAGGTAAAAACGGGCCCCGGCCCTAAGCCTCGAAGCAGCGAAGGCTGGCCCTCGAAGAGGGTTCGACAGCCGGCTTCGAGCACCCGAGTCAGGGACACCAGGGGCGCCACTCGCGGCATCACTGAGGGCCAAGCCCTCGAGGCCCCTCACGTGTATCCAAGGCAGGGAGCTCGACATGCAGCGAGATCCCCTCGGAGGGAGGCATCGAGCCACCGGCGGGACTACGCGCGTATCGTACGTGCCGGGATAGGCGGTGCACTGCCCCCACGTCGCCGCGCCTCCACGTCCGCACCCGGGATGGAGGCCACGCTTCAAGGACGCCTCAACAGCAACACCCACGCCGGCTCCAGTGACCCCGACAAGACAGATTTCCTACCCTTCTTCGTATTGGGCACCGTACGCCCCGACACCTGTAATACCCTTGTGTAACCCTGGCCTCCCCTTGCTCTATAAAAGGGGATGTCAGGGCCCTCATTCTGGGGGTTACAGACACGATAGAACGCATCTACACCCACACACTCTAGTCCGGACTCTGGTCCACGCTCACTGAGCTTGTATTCGCCCCTGTACAAGCACTTAGGTGCAAGTAATACAAGAACATCCCCCCGCTGGACGTAGGGCCTTCTTTGCCCGAACCAGGATAAATCCTTGTGACCTCTTGCATCACCATCCAGGGAGAGAGCACGCGATCGTATTACTCGTTGGTGTGATACCCCCGGGTTCGAAACACCGACACAAGTAGTCTCGTACGTTAAGCTTAGTTTCGTGCGGCGGATTTAAGCTTATGACGGGAGGTTTTTGCTTATGCCTTGCATCGTGCGGCGGATTAAGTCATGAGTAAAAATAGTTATCGGCTCTACTAGGTTTGGCAAGATCTAATAGATTCATTAAGTTACCTTGTGTTATATGTCTTGTTACGTTTATTTCGTTGTAACACTTTATTACCCAATCTAGATCTCGCTCGGTTCGGCTCTGTCTTTTATAGATCTATCCTGTTCTTTCATATTCATTATTGTAAAGTATTCCATGCAGTAGATCTATTGTCCGTAATAGCCGATTTGATCGTATCTAGATTGCCACGTGGTGAGGGTTCATGCACGTTAAGTATGTTTGATCTATGACAAGGCTAGGTGTCGTGCGGCAGGCGCAGACTTTAGATTAGTTTAATTATGCTTGGTTTGTATGTTCAATCCCCATGGACCCAACTCGGTTGCACAATCGAGATTGGTTAAACTTTAATTCATAGTTAATACACCATGCAAGTACAATTCTCATGCAAACGTATTCGGCAACTTGTTACTCACGTAACTTCGTTCATACTGCCGAATGATCTTTAAACCTGTTGGCAGATAGCTTTCATAGCTATATGTCGTCGTAAGTGGCTTCAGGGCCGTACATCTTGGAACTGTCTGGTCATACCCGGCATGTTCCAGCTTTGTATTTAACAGTTTCTCTCCTTTGTTAGTTGCAGGGCAAACTGACTGGCACGCACCGGACTTCTGAGCACCCGGGCCACGTTTGAAGCTAGCTTCTCCGGCTTGCTGTGTGATTGACATAGTGCGTTACTTTTGGTGCCAACACTTATAATTTAGGATGGAGGGAGTAATATTTATGATATCAAATATATATCATTAGATTTATTACGAAATGTATTTTTTAATAAATTAATTTGGAGTCAAATGTGAATAATATTTACCGAAATTTAGTCAAATGTAAAATACTTTTACTGGCATGTAACTCATAGTTGCATGTTTTTGTATATATACACTCCCTCCGTATACGAAAAGAATGTCTGGTTAATTAACTTAAGTTTGATTAATTATAGATAAAAAATATTAATATTTATGATTTCAAATATATATCATTAGATTTATTACGAAATGTATTTTTAATAAATTAATTTGGAGTCATACTTTGTATATATACACTCACTCCATATACGAAAAGAATGTCGTCCTAGCACTTAAGCCGTTGATTACAAACGCAGCTGCCGACTGGAACCACCTGCCTCGGGGCACGCAGGACTTACCACTTGGCCTACGCATCTTTGTTGTGAAAGATAGTAACAACAGCCCTATTTAATAAGGACTAGTGATAGTGCGCGCCCTTGCGCGTAGGTTAGCACCACCAATACTGTTATGTTTAATATGAAAAAGAGAAAAAAGTAAGAAAATTATTGTGATGCTTAAGGCCAATCTCAATATGGTGAGTTTTATTTTGGTGTTTCCAAGACTGCCATGTCATATGAGAGAAAATGAAATTTGAATGAAACTCCCCATTGAGAGTGAGAGTTTCATTCTAAAGTTTCATTGACATTAAATTTCATGACCTCATAGAGAGTTGGTATTCGTGCCAAGAGAGTTTCATCTAGATGAAACTCATTTCATCTCTCTCTTCTTAAATACATTGTGATGTCATCAAAATCGTTTATGTGGCATCATATTTAATACGAATGAAACTGCCATTGAGATTGGCCTAAGTACACACTATTATAGTACATAAATAAGCCACAACATTCAATGTAGCTGTTCTCGATCTTCCGGACATAATTCTTGAAGTGGCTATGGTAACGGAGATTCCAACTTCTATTATACTCTCAGCCATCATCTTCAAACTCCGATGCTACTGATGAAGAAGCTATATAAATACCCAGCCTAAAAATTAGCAATTTAGATTTCATAGCAACCACCCTATAGGAAATACAGAACACACGCACGAAGAATAGTCAATACACTTAGAAATTATAAACTTTAACATGTATTAGTAACATAAGTTCTAAAAGCATCTCCAAGAGGATCTGTAAAATAAATCTTCAAAACTAAAAAACTAAAGCACTACAACAGCTTCTCTATATTTGAATGAGGTCATGCAATAGATCTTTTTCGTTGTGTTGCCCACACCTGTCACTCATCCAACAAGCACCACGCCCGACAGTCAACAGGAACACCACATCAACCAAGCAGCAGTCAGCCAAGATTTTACTCACCAGCCAGCTGGCAGGCCTGTAGCCTGGCAGGGAGGCTTCCAGCCGGTTACAAAATTCTGAGATGTGCACGCACATAAAAACAATTACCAGGGGTGCGTTCCATCGGTGTTCACAATATTTTTCCCTAGAAACTTGTTTTAGTTATTAGTTTGTAGCTAAAAAACGATCATAACATGTTTCACTGTAGGAGCTAATGTATTTTTTGTACTGGTCACTGAAACGCACTAAAAAGCTCTCTACAACCCAGATATAGAAGTCATCATGTGAACATCGAAACGGTACAACAAGAAGAATAGAGCTTATCGAAACCCACCATTTAGATGGGATTAGTTCAGCCAGCAGTGCTCCCTTCAACATGTGTTAGTTCAGCCAGTAATGGTCCCTTCAGCATGTGCGGACTAAAGGACAACATATTATCTAATCATGAACTACAACAATTAGTGAGAACTACAACAATTAGTGAGATTCACCAATTCACTACTTTCTCTTAACCACATCAAAAAAATAAGCAGGAAAAATCTCTTCTACTTATTACTGACATCTGATATAGACCAACATGCCAACTGAATATGTAAACGAAAAACACATAATAGCTGCTATCTTATCAAACTTTCAAGTATAATTAGGTTCATAGAAATCAGATATCACCTACTCCACATTCAACTATGGTAATTTTCTTCTCCATTTTGACTATTCAATTGCTATCCAACACCAATGTTTCTTTTTTTATTAACCAACAAATAAATTACTTGAGAAATTTCCAGTAGCACAAAGCAAAAGTTTCTGATAATGAACGAAGGAGAAAAAATGGTTGAGATAATGGTCAGAAATACCTAATGGACCAGATCTTTACAACCATTAGCTTTCTTTCTGCAAATCATAAAACAAATTATTAAAAAAAGTTCACCACATATACATATCTCTTCTATAGACTTACTTTCCATCGGCTTCTTCCATGATAATCAACATAAAACAATTAAAAAACTGGTTGGAAACATGTAGTCTTATATCCATGAAAACATGAACTCAGTAATCTAGGGAGTCTACAATATTGTGAATTATCCTTGTCTGACAAAGGTTGTTGTTTGTGAGGTTTATCCAATATTCACAGAAACTTGGAGATGTGATCAAAGTAAGAAAAAATAGCTACTATCCACTATGATGGCATATTGGCATATATGTTGCTTCTCTAATTTAGGAGATCATAGTCATACCGTCTAAATTTCTTGTGGCATAAGAATACATGTTAGCACACGCTTGAAGGTGTGCGTCCCAGTGGGCACAAATCCACCTCATGGTAATCTGGAATAAGAAATAATCCACAATGTACAACCATAGCTTTGCCCCGGCTTGCACAAACTATCAGCGAGGATATCCATGCGCCTACAGGCAAAGGACCTTTCTGCTAGAGCAACCATATGGAGGAGAAGGATGGATGGGAGGGGAAAGAAGGAATAATGGACACTGACATGGGCTTCGGGATGCAGGGAAGTGTGAGCCATAGCGCACCACATTTGTTGGCAAACATGACATGAGAGGATCCTACCTCAACATGCCACTATGGACGGCGAGCCTGCCAGCCTTGTTGATGTTATGTGGATGCCTTCTAGCAAATCATGAACTGATGGAAAGTGGGGGCTGTGGAAGCAATAGCTCCTGCTGGATGGCAATTGTAATATCTAGATGATCATGACAATTGCACAACAACAGGCATGCATCTGCCTTGTTGTTTCTAATATCTCAACATGTCATGTTTTGTAATTATGAATCAAAAAATTCAGAACCATCTGAAAACCCTGGTGTTGTTCTAGGCCGAAACCTTGGAACAATGGTTGTCGCCGAAACACTCAAAAACACTCAGACAAACGGACGAAAGGAAAAAAGCAACAGGCGAAACGAACTGCTCTTTATATTGATACTGTAGAATCATTCCTCTCCCTACAGTGTCCCAGTCGGGCTCTATTTATACTCGTACACATATTTTTACATGGACCAAAATGCCCTTGCGGTCTTCAGAGGCTATCTTGGGGAGGAAGGCACACCTCAGCCCCTTCTGAAGACGTGTTGTGGGGCCCACACGCCGCCGACTCAGCTCCCCTTCCGGCGAATGTATTGTCTCCCTCGCCAGAATCTGTCCCTGCAAAATTGGGTATCGACCGACGATAATCTTATTTGGATTACGAAACCGAAAACGAAACCTAACGCTTCTTCGCCATGACAGAAACGACCGTCGATAACCCGGACGAAAGCAACCTTTCGTCTTTCTGACGATAAGACGCTTTCTTCATACCGTTACTTGGAATAGTCACCGTTTTGTTCCGCCCGAACGAAAGCAGCCGCTCATTCGGCTGACGATAGCCTTGACGAATACCATGCTTCGTTCGGTTGACGATAGCTTTGACGAAAGCAACACTTCGCTTGAGCGGAAGCAATTCTCCGCTCAGCAGACGACAGCTTTGACGAAAGTAACGCTTCGCTCGGCCGGCGATAGCCTTGACGAAAACAGCGCTTCGCTTGGTTGACGATAGCTTTGACGAAAGCAACGCTTCGCTCGGCCGGCGATAGCCTTGACGAAAACAGCGCTTCGCTTGGTTGACGATAGCTTTGACGAAAGCAACGCTTCGCTCGGCTGACGATAGTCTTGACGAAAACAACACTTCGCTTGGTTGACGATAGCTTTGACGAAAGCAACGCTTCGCTCGGCTGACGATAGCCTTGACGAAAGCAACCTTCTGTCCGGACGATTATACGTCTCGTTCGATCACGCAGCGATGCCTGAAAGGAGGTACCGGGGGCCGAAACTATTGTCCTTCTCCCAACAGTAGCCCCTCGACGCTCCCTTTCGCCTTATTTGACGAAAAGGACGTCGCTTTTGTCTTTATTTCGGCCGACGGCGCCGTCCCTGAAGTGCAAAACGAAAACCAGAAGCGTATGTGCCTTTTTCGTTTTTTTTTCTTACAAATGTTAAAGAGCACGGCCTCTCCTTTTTTTCTCTCTTTTTTTATTATATATTATTATTTTTTTATTTTTTCTCAATTATTTTTATTTTATTTTATTTATTATTATATTTTATTTGAAGTTAAAGCTTCTGTAAGCTGTCATGTCGGTTACGTACTGATTTGTTTGCTAAATTACTATTTTCAGATGACGTCTGTTGGTATTCGTGCCTCTGCGGTTAACTTTTGTCCGCCCTGACCCTATAAATAGGTTTGTCGGCGTCATTTTGCTTCTTCTCTGCCTTTTGCTTGCGCTCTAGCTTTCGCCCCTTTATTTCGCTGGGAGTCTTCCGGTCGTTGTTTCGCGCTTCGCTTTCGTCTATTCGGTGATGGTAACAGTAAGCTTTTTACCTTTTGTTGGAACCTAGCATTTTCATTTTAGATTCATCTATTTTTCTTTCGCATTCTCTAGTTTCTGATTTTGTGATTTCGCCGTCTCTCTAGATGCCTCGGTCGGTAGAGACTTCGGCGGAAACGTCTTCGGCTTCCGAAAACGAAAAGTCTAGTACGAAATCCGAAGGGTATTCGTCCAGTTCCAGCTCATCTTCTTCTACGAGCAGCTCCTCGGATTCTAGCCATCGTGATTTTGTTTCGCCACAGACGATACCAGAACCTGGGACGCCACGGGATTTCGAATCTGATCATTCGGAACAAGTATCGGTTACGGATTCCGCTACCGTTTCGCCCGTGGGTTTGTCTATTGAGGACAGTTTTGTTTTAGGCAGATCCCTAGTGAATCATATGCAGATTCACGATATGGTCAACAAAGGGCTTTTGGTGCCTGACTCTCTTGGCCGTTCTCGATTTCGCCCTCCTGGCGACGAGATCGTTCCGCGGCCGAAACCTAATGAAGCGATTGTCTTTCGCGACTTTTTTGTCGCTGGGTTGCATTTCCCATTGGAGGGTTTCGTCGCTGAAGTGCTTGGTTTGTTCGAGGTTCAGCTTCATCAGCTTACGCCGAACGCTATTGCTCGTCTTAGCGTTTTTGCAATGGCCATGAAGATGGTTGGTGCGCCTCTGAATGCGAATGCTTTCGCTCGCTTCTACAAGATTCAACAACGTCGAAACAGGATCGGTGCGTCTGATGTAGGGCAAGATGTATACTCCAGTTTTAGCGCCTATGTTTTCGTTCCGAAAAACAGCGAAATTGGAGGCTGCCTAGTTCCAACTTATCGTAACATGTGGCCTCAATGGGCAAAATTGTGGTTTTACCATGAAGTTTGCTCTGAATCGGATGTGGCTGATGCTGAAGCAAATGGTCGTGCGTCACTTCTTGTGTCGAAACTTGCTCCGCTTTCGTGCGTGAGACTTCCTTCCTTTTCGTCCGTCCAGCCGGAAGAGTGGCGAAGCGGTGAAGCATTTCTATTGACGGCGGCTCACCAAATCAGTCGAGACTTGGTTGAGGAATGGATTGCTCTTGGCAGGTTTCCGCTTTGCAGCTATACTAAGTTTTCAGAGTTTGTTGACCGTTCCGGCTATCGCAGTCCCAAGCTTTCGATATCTCAGCCACTGTCTTACCCAAGCGATCGCTTATTCGTCACATATGTCAAAATACAAGCCGATAAAGTTTGCGGTTCATACTTGACCAAGGAGAGTGAAATGAAAATCGCTTGCCTTGATGGCAAAAAACGTCTTAATTGCATTTTTGATCTGATGGGGATTTCTTACGATGATCGACCAGTTCTGGACGACGAAACCAGCAAGAAAGTTTTGGCGGCTAAACGTAAAGTTGTTCGAAACGTCTGTGGTAAACGTCGGATCCGCGAAATTGATGATGTTCGGATTGGAAGGGAAATTTTGAAACCCCTTAGAAAAAGTAAGAAGGTTTCGTTTGTTGCTGATGATGGTCCCTCTGGTTCTGTTGATTCAATCGGTAGCCATGGGGCGAGAAAACGGTTCTCTCTTTTTTGTTTTTATTCACGTTTCTTTCGCATTGCTTTCGCTTTTCCGCATATCTCAGTGCCACTTATGGTTTGATAAAACTTCTATTGATAAACAGGTGACTTCCGGAATGGCTCCGAAGAAAGTGTCTGTTGCTGCTGCTGCCGCTTTCGATGATGAGGTTTCGGTTCTGGAGGTTCCGACGTTTGCCAGAACCTCCAAGCATGGTCGTGCCGCCGACGCAGCTCTCCGGGATGATGGGTCTAAATGTAGTAAGACGCTTGTTACGCGAAAGACTCCTACCGATCGTGACGTTGGCAAGGAGAAAACACCTTCGACAACGGCCGATAAGGTTCCCGACACTGCGAAAGGTAAGAGTAGGTTTTATCGAGAGTCCATTCGCTTAACTCAAGATATGGTAGAAGGGCGATTGCTTGGTCATGGTCGACTGGTTCTGTCGTCGAAACCTGGTGATTATGGTGAGAAACGTCTATATTCGGGATCCAGTTCCTCTGGTGAAATGGATCCGGCGAAAGAAGAATCTTACCGCATTGCTCGTTCTATAGGCGTTCCGTCAGATGCTCAGCTGGCATGCGGTTTCGACTACCGCGAGCTTGGAATTTTGCCTGTCGAAAACCCCTCATTGGCGAAATTCTCCGAGCATTGCGGGCGTTCCTTTCGCGCTCCAGAAGTCGAAAGGGACCTCCTCAGCGTAGACAACACTCAGCTTGCTGAAGCTATTGACTACCACGTAGTCAGCGTGAGTTTCGTTCAAATGCATCCATTTTGATTCACTATGTGCTTGTTTTTGTTGACTTTCGGCTAAAAGCTTTGTATTCAAAACAAGGCCTGATGATTAGTCGGAGTCTTCACCGGCAGAATCAGTTGTTTCGTCAGAAACTTGAAGACGAGAGGGCTTTGCTGACTGGTCGTATTGACGAACTGACGAAAGAGGTCAAAACCCTCCGCCAGAAAAAAGATGATGAAAGATCTGCACAGAAGACAACGGAAGCTAATGTGGTGAAGCTTAAAGAAGAGCTTGCTTCCGTCCATAGGGTTAAGATTGATGCAGCAGCAGCCTTCAAAGCCCAGGCTCGCGAAGTAGCGCCTCGCTATCGCTATTGCCTTCGTAGTATTGGGTCGGATCCTGGCCTTCCGGCCGAATATGACATGAAATCATTTATGTTATGGCTGCGAAACGAGGTTTCGGCCCTAGAAGGCAATCTCACCCTTGCACGCGATTTCGCTGCCGTTACGGCTTTTAAAGCCATATGCACAGGGTTGATGGATGCTGGCTGTGATCATTTGATGAATTTGGAGATTAAGGACGTGGACCACTACTGGAGAGCTCCGTCTGAAGCGAATGTTGTTAGCAAACGTTTTTTCGATGATTCCTGGTCGGTTGGTGGAAATGATATGGCCATGATGAAGGCCGCCGAAAGCCGTGGCAAGGTACATAATCTGCTTTCGTTGTGCGATTGTATAATTATTTTTTGCTTGGCTATAGCCTGTCGAAGATTTATATTTAAGACTTGATCTGGTTTTCGTTTTGCAGAACGCGGAGGAGAAAAAGGCCATTCGCGCTTCGGTCGAAAAATTCCTTGATGAAATGAGAATCGCTCGTGAGCCTGGAAGTGCTTCGCCGACGGTTTCCCCTGCGGAAGAGCCTGAACCCTCGGCCGCTGCTGCTGCGCGTGACGGCGAAAGCGAAAGGGTAGCTGATTAGACGTTCTTATTTCATGAGATGAGCGATAAAACTTGGATGGTTGTGTAATCGACATTTTAACTGTTGTGTGTGTTTAAACACTTTTGGCTGCTCAGGTTCCTGAGGCGGAGCCTGCGCCAGCATCTGACGTTAATCCTATCATGATTCGTTATGGCGACTTCTTTGTTGGAGGCGCGTCGTGGTTACGTTACCGTCAAAGAGTACAAAATGCTCGACTTTTTGATTTTCTGAACCTTCGCTATCGTTGTATGCGCCGAAAGGAAATTTATCTTCAAAATTTCTTTGCCTCATTCGATCATTCGATTCTGGCGAATAGGAGTCCACTTCGGCGTCGACTTCGGAGAGAACGCGGGGAACCAGTTCGTGACCCGCCATCTGGCCTCCGAGAACCAAAGTCGGAACCTATCGACGATATGTCGGAAGCAATCATAGACCGTCGACACAACTTCTTTTTTCCGAATTATGGCTGTAATAGTTGATTAAGCAAACACATATTTGTTAATTCTAATGGAGAAATAGAAATCTTGCTTTAACTGATTCTCGTGTTTCGTTTTTTCTCTTTTTTTCATCATCATTTTTTGAATGGCGCTGTCCCTCAGTCTTTTCGGCGATGGTGACGAAAGCAAACGAAAGGCGTCGAAAGCTAGCCCCTCGCCCGATACATTAGAAAAATGGCGCTGTCCCCCAACCTTTTTGGCGAGGGTGACGAAAGCGAGCAAAAGGCGTCGAAAGCTAGCCCCTTGCCCGATACTTTAGAAAAACGGCGCCGTCCTTCAACCTATTCGGCGAGGGCGACGAAAGCGAGCAAAAGGCGTCAAAAGCTAGCCCCTCGCCAGATACTTTAGAAAAATGGCGCCGTCCCCCAACCTTTTTCGGCGAGAGCGACGAAAGCGGAGCGAAAGGCGTCGAAAGCTTGCCTCTCGCCCGATACTTTAGAAAAACGGCGCCGTCCCCCAACCTTTTCGGCAAGGGTGACAAAAGCGGAGCGAAAGGCGTCGAATGCTTGCCTCTCGCCCGATACTTTAGAAAAACGGCGTCGTCCTCCAACCTTTTCGGTGAGGGTGACGAAAGCGGAGCGAAAGACGTCGAATGCTAGCCCCTCGCCCGATACTTTTGAAAAACGGCGCCGTCCTTTAACCTTTTCGGCGAGTGCGACGAAAGCGGAGCGAAAGGCGTCGAATGCTTGCCTCTCGCCCGATACTTTAGAAAAACGGCGCCGTCCCCCAACCTTTTCGGCGAGGGCGACGAAAGCGAGCGAAAGGCGACGAAAGCTAGCCCCTTGCCCGATACTTTAGAAAAATAGCGCCGTCCCCCAACCTTTTCGGCGAGGGCGACGAAAGGGAGCGAAAGGCGTCAAAAGCTAGCCCCTCGCTCGATACTTTAGAAAAACGGCGCCGTCCCCCAACCTATTCGGCGAGGGCGACGAAAGAGGAGCGAAAGGCGTGGAATGTTTGCCTCTCGCCCAATACTTTAGAAAAACGGCGCCGTCCCCCAACCTTTTCAGCGGGGGTGACGAAAGCGGAGCGAAAGGCGTCGAATGCTAGCCCCTCGCCCGATACTTTTGAAAAACGGCGCCATCCTTCAACCTTTTCGGCGAGTGCAACGAAAGCAGAGCGAAAGGCGTCGAATGCTTGCCTCTCGCCCGATACTTTAGAAAAACGGCGCCGTCCCCCAACCTTTTCGGCGAGGGCGACGAAAGCGAGCGAAAGGCGTCGAAAGCTAGCCCCTTGCCCGATACTTTAGAAAAACGGCGCCGTCCCCCAACCTTTTCGGCGAGGGCGACGAAAGCGAGCGAAAGGCGTCGAATGCTTGCCTCTTGTCCGATACTTTAGAAAAACGGCGTCGTCCCCAACCTTTTCGGCGAGAGCGACGAAAGCGAGCGAAAGGCGTCGAAAGCTAGCCCCTCGCCCGATACTTTTGAAAAACGGCACCGTCCCCCAACCTATTCGGCGAGGGCGACGCAAGAGGAGCGAAAGGCGTCGAATGCTTGCCTCTCGCCCAATACTTTAGAAAAACGGCGCCGTCCCCTAACCTTTTCGGCGAGGGCGATGAAAGCGGAGCGAAAGGCGTCGAATGCTTGCCTCTCGCCCGATACTTTAGAAAAACGGCGTCGTCCCCCAACCTATTCGGCGAGGGCGACGAAAGAGGAGCGAAAGGCGTCGAATGCTTGCCTCTCGCCCAATACTTTAGAAAAACAGCGCCGTCCCCCAACCTTTTCAGCGAGGGTGACGAAAGCGGAGCGAAAGGCGTCAAATGCTTGCCTCTTGCCCGATACTTTAGAAAAACGGCGTCGTCCCCCAACCTTTTCGGCGAGGGCGACGAAAGCGAAGCGAAAGGCGTCGAATGCTTGCCTCTTGTCCGATACTTTAGAAAAACGGCGTCGTCCCCCAACCTTTTCGGCGAGAGCGACGAAAGCGAGCGAAAGGCGTCGAAAGCTAGCCCCTCGCCCGATACTTTTGAAAAACGGCACCGTCCCCCAACCTATTCGGCGAGGGCGACGCAAGAGGAGCGAAAGGCGTCGAATGCTTGCCTCTCGCCCAATACTTTAGAAAAACGGCGCCGTCCCCTAACCTTTTCGGCGAGGGCGATGAAAGCGGAGCGAAAGGCGTCGAATGCTTGCCTCTCGCCCGATACTTTAGAAAAACGGCGTCGTCCCCCAACCTATTCGGCGAGGGCGACGAAAGAGGAGCGAAAGGCGTCGAATGCTTGCCTCTCGCCCAATACTTTAGAAAAACAGCGCCGTCCCCCAACCTTTTTAGCGAGGGTGACGAAAGCGGAGCGAAAGGCGTCAAATGCTTGCCTCTTGCCCGATACTTTAGAAAAACGGCGTCGTCCCCCAACCTTTTCGGCGAGGGCGACGAAAGCGGAGCGAAAGGCGTCGAATGCTTGCCTCTCGCCCGATACTTTAGAAAAACGGCGCCGTCCCCAACCTTTTCGGCGAGGGCGACGAAAGCGAGTGAAAGGCGCCGAAAGCTAGCCCCTGGCTGATTTTTGATTGATTAACTTTTTGTCGGTGATACAAAAACGTTGTCGCTAACCGTTACCGGCAAGGTGCACCAGCTGCTCTAGATGTTTGTAGGTGTATTGGCAGATGCGCATTGCTGGTAATTCAAGAATGCTCCTTGGTGGCATGCTTGCGCGCACTCGACTTTTACTGTGCGTCCTCACCCACTGCGTCTACTGTTTGACTCATAGCCGGAACCGCAGGTTTCGCTTTCGTCACGTTTTATAAAACTTGACAGCTCTCTCTCTTCCTGATACCCTCTTATTCCTAGGTATTTTCTATACTAAGTTTGTTTTGCTCCTTGTTTGTCCCGCTCATCCTTTCAACTGCTTTTGGCTGAAGGTCCCCCTGGGTTGTATATATAGTGGATGAGTAAGGTACAAGATTTTAATGCTTGGTGGTTGTGGTGGTTGTCTCTTGAGCATTAACTGTGCTTATATTCTGTACTTTTTGCTCTTGTCCTCTTTCATGGTTGTTGTTCCTTGTATTATTGTGCCTTGTTTCGTCACTCTCTTCTGTAGGGTCGTGGTGAATGCGTTAGATGTTAGGCTTTCGTCTCCTCGCCCTCTTTCTTTTGGAGGGTCGAGTTGAATGCATTAGCCCTTAGGCTTTCGTCTCCTCGCCCTCTCTCTTTTGGAGGGTCGAGGTGAATGCATTAGCCCTTAGGCTTTCGTCTCCTCGCTCTCTCTCTTTTGGAGGGTCGGGGTGAATGCATTAGCCCTTAGGCTTTCGTCTCCTCGCCCTCTCTCTTTTGGAGGGTCGAGGTGAATGCATTAGCCCTTAGGCTTTCGTCTCCTCGCTCTCTCTCTTTTGGAGGGTCGGGGTGAATGCATTAGCCCTTAGGCTTTCGTCTCCTCGCCCTCTCTCTTTTGGAGGGTCGAGGTGAATGTGTTAGCCCTTAGGCTTTCGTCTCCTCGCCCTCTCTCTTTTGGAGGGTCGAGGTGAATGCGTTAGCGCTTAGGCTTTCGTCTCCTCGCCCTCTCTCTTTTGGAGGGTCGAGGTGAATGCATTAGCCCTTAGGCTTTCGTCTCCTCGCCCTCTCTCTTTTGAAGGGTCGAGGTGAATGCATTAGCCCTTAGGCTTTCATCTCCTCGCCCTCTCTCTTTTGGAGGGTCGAGGTGAATGCATTAGCCCTTGGGCTTTTGTCTCCTCGCCCTCTCTCTTTTGGAGGGTCGAGGTGAATGCATTAGCCCTTAGGCTTTTTTGGGGTTGCTAAATCTCTTTCTTGCTTTTGTCAGAAGGAGATGTGCAACCTTTTTGTTTAATTTGACATTGCTGATAAGCAAGCATGACGATAGCTTGTTTCGGGGTACGACACTTTTTGACCTCTCTCCTTTTGGGGGATTTCATGTCTATTAGCTTTAGCATGGGTACAAAGGATTGCCTCATTAAAAACCCTCACGCCTTTTGAATAAAGGATCCCCTGTGAGGAAAGGGTGTGAAACCAGTATAGCAGGCGAAAGGGTGTGAAACCAGTTGCTCTTGATCTTGATATGTTGTGCCCCCAAACTGATGTTGTCAACTGCAAAGCCCATTTTCCTTTTGGCGAGTCAAATAAGGATTTTGCTACTGCCGTGAATATTAGTCCATTTGCCCTTTCTACTGCCCCGTTGCTCTGCGGGTGATTGACAGATGCGAAAGCCAGCTTTATGTTGAACTCATCACAGAAAATTCTGAATTGCGTGGAATCGAATTGTTTCCCATTGTCTACTGTAATATAGGATGGTACACCAAAACGACAGATGATCCTTTTCCATACGAAACTGATCAAAGTTCCAGATGTGATTTTAGCCAAAGCTTTTGCTTCTATCCACTTGGTGAAATATTCTAGCGCTACTGCTGCAAAACAAAGGTTTCCTGGAGCGGTGGGCAATGGTCCGACTATGTCCACTCCCCATCTCTGTAATGGCCAAGTTGGTATTATTGGTTTAGTCGGGTTTGCTGGAGCATTTTGCTTGTTGGCGAACATCTGGCAATTCTCGCACTTTCTAACCAATTCCTTTGCATCTTCCGCCGCGTTTGGCCAATAGAAACCTTGTCTTATTGCTCTATGGGCGATTTCGTGCGCCCCTCTGTGAGCACCACAAGATCCGGAATGGATTTCAGTTAGCAATTGAATTCCCTGAGATCTGCTGATACACTTGAGTAGCGGAGCTACAACTCCGCTTCTGTATAAGTCGTTGCCAATGATGGAGTAACACTTTGTTCTGGCTTTCATTCTCTCCATCTGTTGATTATCTAGCAGTTCATATGTGCCGGACAAGAAAGCATATATTGGTGATCTCCAATCTTCACTTGTGATGGCATGAATCGCCAATGGCTTTTCTTCTTCTTCTTTGACTGCTTTAATTGTCAACGTCTGAAAGAATACATCAGGCGGCAGCGGAGCACCTACTGCCGCTGCTTTTGCCAATTCGTCGGCTTCGCTATTGTCAGCTCTAGGGATGTGGTTCATGGTGAAACCCGAAAAATACTTTTCCATTCGTCTTATTGCCGATAGATATTTTATTAAGTCTGGCTCTCTTGCGACGAAATTCTTTTCGACATGGCCAACAACTACCTGCGAATCTGACTTTACTATGCATCTTCTGACTCCCAAAGCTCTGAGTTTTCGCAAGCCTAGCAGAACTGCTTCGTATTCGGTGGTGTTGTTAGTAGAAAGGAATTGCAGTTTTGCCGTATATCGAAGTTTTGGGCCAGATGGCGGTGTCAAGATGGCAAAAATGCCTGCGCCTGCCGCACCCCATGCTCCGTCACAATGTACTGTCCATGTTGGCTCATCAAACTGAACTGTAGTGTCGAAAGCAGACGGTGTCCAATCGGCGATGAAATCTGCCAGTACTTGCGACTTGATGGCCGATCTGTGCTCGAAGTCTATTGCAAATTCATTCAATTCGGCAGCCCATTTGCCTATTCTGCCAATAGCTTCGCTGTTGCGGAACAGAGCTCCTAGCGGTTGAGCTGACAATACCCTAATATGATGTGCCTGAAAATAATGTTTCAGCTTCCTGGAGGCCATTACTACTGTGTATGCAATTTTTTCTAACTCTGAATAGTTTAGCTTAGCGCCTGATAATGCTTCTGAAACGAAATAGATTGGGAATTGGCGCATCAAATTTTCAGACTCCTTTTCTTCTACTAGAACCGCACTGACTGCGGTAGGAGAGGCTGCCAGATAGAGCAATAGCACAGCTATCGGCGAGGGTTTGGATAAGGTAGTGAGCTTTGTCAGATACTGTTTCAGATCGTCAAAAACTTGTTGCTGCTCGGGACCCCATTCGAACAAGTCTGAGTTCCTTAGGGTTCTGAAAAAAGGGAGACCTCTTTCGGCGGATCTTGCTATGAACCTATTCAACGCTATCAATCTGCCTGTTAGCCTTTGAACTTGTTTTGTATTTTTTGGCGGTTGCATGTTTGTAATTGCCGCAATCTTATCTGGATTTGCTTCGATACCTCTAGCCAAAACCAAACACCCGAGTAACTTGCCTTTCTGAATACCGAAGATACATTTGTCCGGGTTGAGCTTAAGACCGCTCTTGCGCATGTTCATGAAGGTTTCCGTCAAATCTTGAATATGTGTTTCTTTCATGTCACTCTTGACTACAATGTCATCGACATAAGCTAGCAAATTGACTCCCTTTTGCTGAACGAAAACCTCATCTGTCATTCTGGAGAAAGTTGGTCCAGCGTTTCTTAACCCTTCCGGCATGCGACGGTAGCAATATGTTCCGCCTGGGGTGATGAAACTTGTTTTCTCCTCGTCATCCGGGTTTAGCCAAATTTGGTGATACCCAGAGAAACAATCTAAAAGGCTCATCATTTCACATCCTGCTGCAGTATCTACCAACTTGTCAATCCAAGGCAAAGGGTATGGATCTTTCGGGCAATGCTTGTTCAGATCAGTGAAATCAACACACATTCGCCACTTCCCATTCTTCTTTTTCACAATTACCATGTTTGCTAGCCATTCTGGGTATTGCACTGGCCTGATGACTCCTGCGTCCAAAAGTCGTTGTACTTCCGCACTTGCTGCCTCTGCCCTTTCTGTTGACATCTTCCTTAGCTTTTGCTTTCTTGGTATGCACCCTTTTGCGACATTCAAGTTATGTTGCGCTAGGTTTCGGCTAACCCCTTGCAAATCTTTCGCTGACCAGGCGAATACATCTGTGTTTTGGTGAAGGAACGATACCAATTCTTCTTGTTTGGAAACGGACAAGTCTGAACCGATATGAATGCATCTGCCCGGTACTGCCTCACTAAGTGGTACCTTGATAGTGTCTTCTGCGGCTTCGGCCCTTGAATTGATTTCGTTGTCTTGCTCTAGTACTGCATGTACTGACTTTTTGGCTACCTCATTTATCAGACTATATCCAGGCGTTGGCTTGCCCTCTATTCGCCTTGAGGCTATTTGGTCACCATGTACTGTTATTATGCCGAAAGGTGATGGCATTTTCATGCAAAGATAACTTTGCTTTATTACCACCTCGAACTTGTTTGTGAAACCTCTGCCGAAGATTGCTGTGTATGAGTAGTCCATATTGACTATATCAAATATGATATTTTCGGTCCGCACTCTTTCGCCATCCTGAAAAGACATTGGAATTGACTTCTTCCCAATGGCATCAATTTTTCTTCCGCCGAAACCATATAACGAATTTCCTGCCGGTTCAAGTGTTCTTCTGTCCAACTCCATGGATTCGAAAGCCTTGATGAAAAGAATATCGGCAGAGCTGCCAGTATCGATCAAGATGTTATGCAAAGTGTAACCGGCCACATTTGCCGTAGCGACGAAAGCATCGAAATGAGGATAATCTCGAACTTGGAAATCGCTTTCGTCAAAGGTTATGGGAGCCAAAGACCAAGCTGGCCTGTTTAACGGCATCTTTGGAGTTACTGTCAAAACTCTTCTGTCATATTCCTTTCTCGCCCTTTTGCTTTGATGCTCTAGATTGGATCCGCTTGTGATAGCGAATATGTGACCTCTCGACGGTAGTATGTTGTTTACAGTTTGTTGCTCTAGCGCTTCTTCACGCTTTGCATTAGGCTGAGTTGACTGTTGGCGTTCTGGCAAGACCGGCGACGAAATTGCTACCGAAAGCGATGGGTTTTGAGGTTGTTGATGATAAACCGGGTATGGCGGATGCTGCCATGCATATGGGTTGTTGGCGTAGCTGTGCATAAAGCTTGGTTGAGGCATCATATTGTTTCCCATTGGATGGTATGGTTGTGAATAGAATTGGCTTGATGAGCTTTCTACTCTTGGGGAGTTGTGGTAAATATGCTTGGGCGCCTCATTGCTCTTGGCTGCATCATCTTTCGCCTTTAGCTCTTTCGCCATCTTACTGTATCGGCAGTCACGCGTGTAATGACCTGCATCTTCGCCGCATACAGCACAATAGGGGGGGTTTAGTCCTCTTCCTCTACCTCTTCCGTCTCTTCCGCCGAAAGGTCCACGTCCTCCACGACCTCCTCGTTGAGCTCTGTCGAAAGGGCGGAACTGAGGTGGTTGAATTTGATTATCTTCTTGCTTTCGATCTGGTTCCGACTGAGCTGAATCTTCTTGTAAGGAATTACTGCTCGGAAAGGTCACACATTTCGCTGATTTGCCAGATTTGATGGCCTTATGCTTCTGTCTGCTTGCTTCTATAGGTTTCGTGCTGCCTTTCGCCTTTTGAAGTCGTCCTCAGATCTGGCGTATCGTCTCATTACCTCGAAAAGCTCTTTCACCGTGTCAGGCGGTTCTCTTGCGAAATGGGATGCACATTGACCAAAAGCTAACCCTTCGATTGCTGCTGCGATTATAGTTGCTTCTGGCACATTTGGCACTTGCGCCTTTAGCTGGATGAACCTTCCCAAGTATTCAGACAAAGTTTCGTTGTCTCCTTGTGTACAGTTCAACAGATCTCTGGTGGTTTTGATTCCTGTGCTATATCCTTGAAAGGTCGACAGAAGGACGGCCTTGAATTGCTGCCAAGATTGTATCGACAAAGGCTTGATTGACATATACCAATCATGGGCAATGTCCTCTACTGCCAGAATTAGAGATTTAGCTAAAGTTGTACTGTCGCCACCTGCAGAGTATACTGTCGTTTCATAGCTTGCGATGAATTTCCTTGGATTCGTCCTTCCGTCGAAAGGTGGTATTCTTGGCTTGTAATTCGGCGGCCATGGATGAAGTTGCAGCTCCATAGACAAAGGCGATGAAGGGTCGAATGCCTCGTCCTCTTCATCCAAAATTGTATGAATTTGCTGAGGCAAGGTTCCGCCTCCTAAACCGCCACCTTTTCCAATTGCCCTTTGCAATTGTTGTATTTCCTTAAGTAGCCCTTCCTTGTGACTCTCGGCCTGCCTGATAGCCACTTTGGCTTGGGTGGCTCTGTTATGTTCCTCTAACTGATGCAACGACTGATTTCGTTCCTGTGCAAGCTTCTCAATTTCTTGCTGGAAAGTGTCCAAACTCTTCAGGTGCCTTGCTCGATTGGTGATTTCGTCTTCGTCACCATTTTCCTCTTCTGCGCCTTCTGGTATTTCTTCCAAATACCCTTCTGGTGTCACTTGCCGATTGCCTGGATGATCCCTGATGACGTCCTGCAGAACTGAAGCATCCGGCTCGGTCGATGGTACCTCACCTGGTACAACCGTTGCTGAAGCTGTCGCCTTGGATGATTCGCCAGTTAACCTTGCTCCTTTCTTTGGTGCCATGGAAAGCTCGAGCAACAACCACGGTGGGCGCCAATGTTGTTCTAGGCCGAAACCTTGGAACAGTGGTTGTCGCCGAAACACTCGAAAGCACTCAGACAAACGGACGAAAGGAAAAAAGCAACAGGCGAAACGAACTGCTCTTTATATTGATACTGTAGAATCAGCATTCCTCTCCCTACAGTGTCCCAGTCGGGCTCTATTTATACTCGTACACACATTTTTACATGGACCAAAATGCCCTTGCGGTCTTCAGAGGCTGTCTTGGGGAGGAAGGCACACCTCAGCCCCTTCTAAAGACGTGTTGTAGGGCCCACACGCCGCCGACTCAGCTCCCCTTCCGGCGAATGTATTGTCTCCCTCGCCGGAATCTGTCCCTGCAAAATTGGGTATCGACCGACGATAATCTTATTTGGATTACAAAACCGAAAACGAAACCTAACGCTTCTTCGCCATGACAGAAACGATCGTCGGTAACCCGGACGAATGCAACCTTTCGTCTTTCTGACGATAAGACGCTTTCTTCTTCATACCGTTACTTGGAATAGTCATCGTTTTGTTTCGCCCGAACGAAAGCAGCCGCTCATTCGGCTGACGATAGCCTTGACGAATACCATGCTTCGTTCGGTTGACGATAGCTTTGACGAAAGCAACGCTTCGCTTGAGCGGAAGCAACTCTCCGCTCAGCAGACGACAGCTTTGACAAAAGTAACGCTTCGCTCGGCCGGCGATAGCATTGACGAAAACAGCGCTTCGCTTGGTTGACGATAGCTTTGACGAAAGCAACGCTTCGCTCGACCGGCGATAGCCTTGACGAAAACAGCGCTTCGCTTGGTTGACGAAAGCAACGCTTCGCTCGGCCGACGATAGTCTTGACGAAAACAGCACTTCGCTTGGTTGACGATAGCTTTGACGAAAGCAACGCTTCGCTCGGCTGACAATAGCCTTGACGAAAGCAACCTTCTGTCCGGACGATTATACGTCTCGTTCGATCACGCAGCGATGCCTGAAAGGAGGTACCGGGGGCCGAAACTATTGTCCTTCTCCCAACACCTAGCAGTCCCAACCACCCAATTGACATACTAATAGTAATATTTAAAGTGAAATGAGTTGTCAAATAATTAACTGACATCAACAGATAGTGGTGGTAGATGCTGCTCTGTACTGAATAGTGGTGGTAGCACTAAAAACCAGTTGGTTAATCTTTGGGAGCACTACAATATGCTTTGGGAGCACCTAAATAAATGATTCTGAAATGTTGTTAATGTAAACACTCATTGGTTAATCTTATTTTTTTAAAATCACAGTGTAACACATCACATGTGGCACAAAAAGGCTAATCAAGAACATAATAAGGCACTGAGTCATTCCCAAGGTGAGAAAAAAAACTACATGAATTAGACAAGCAACCTCCTACATGCACTTGATCAAATAACACTCTAAACAAGGTTAGGATATTTTGAATTGCTAATCACTTATTCCCAAGGTAAAAGAGAAAACAAAACTACACTAAATCGAGGATGTAATATGAATATAAATCAAGAAACTTATAAACCCTTCAGTGACTCATTGCTCTAAAGTTTCTTTTTCTTTTATACTACTCTAAAGTTTCTTTTTCTTTTATACTGACCATCAACCAGGAGTATTAATGTGTTTTTCTATAGAGTCATATAGGAAAAATTGAAAGAAGTATATTTACCATATTTATGTACCATATTTATGTATTGGTGTCTTCCAGCTTGCACACTGTGAAAGGACCATATAGTTTTCATGGTCTGCATTTAAAACATCATCCATAAATCCAGTGGTAACTTTTCATATAGAAGCTCAAAAAAGCGATTAGAATTAGAATAGCCAGATCCCGATGAGCAAATGAAAACCCTCGAGATCTTTCAATCTAATGAGCAAATGAAATCCCATCTCAACATCTAATTATTATCCTTAGATCCCATCCAACGACCAATGCACCCAATCTAGTTTTTTCATATATAGTTAATTTAAGAGTACGCTAACAATTACACAAACAATAGCATAAAATATTTTTTTGAGAGACGAAGTCACTAATGAATCCTGGAAGCCCCGGGGCATGATGCATCAACACAACATTCATGGTGAGATGATCTAGACCTGTAAACGCAATAACTGTAAGCAATTTGATGGCAAACACACCTCAAAGAAGGAAGCCAATCCATATCTATATTTCAGAAATCTAGAGAAAAAAATACAAATACCCTGGGGTATTGCAGTTCATGAAGATAGAGCAGCCAGTAAGGACAACACACCTCAAGTGCAAGAAAACATGAATTTAGTTTCTTGCAAGGGAAATAGAATATGAAGATCCATATGAAAAATTATATTCAAGGTTGTAAAGTTATACTCCATATTCCAATGGCAGAGTTCATGTTATCTAAAAGCAAAGTCATGTTTCAAATAGCAAAATTATACTAATTGTAACAACTAAAAAATAGTAATCAAAGAAGGAAGCCAATAATCCATATATCTGTAGTTCAGAAATCTAAAGAAAAAAGATCAAATGGGCCAACACACCTCAAGTGTAGATACTTTGCCATTGACTGAGCTATTCGGAATAAAGCATATATATTCTCTGCTCTATGTATAGCGTATCTATATTCCAAGGTGCAAATAGGAGTAGATACTGGCAGAAAAAATCATGCAGCATCCTCACTTGTCTTGTTGTTATGGACATTCTATCAAACACATGATATGCAACTGCCAGAAAAAACTTTCTTTGACCTTGGATTCAAAGAAGACCTGCTGCAAAGAAGCTGCTAGACTGCTCAAGTGTTGATCGCACACACTTTTCTGTAGCAACTTAAAAACAGTAATCAAAGAAGGAAGCCAATAATCCATATATTTGTAGTTCAGAAATCTAAAGAAAACAAATTAAATAGGACAACACAACACAAGTGTTGATTGCACACTTTTCTGTAGCAGCAAGCTCTAAGCATCGTATGGCTGCAATTGCTCTACACTTGAGTAGACGGCGGGCAACAGCAGCTCCAAACCAGCCACCGACACGACAGCCCATAGTTGCCGTTGCTCTACGGTCATGCTAATTAGCGGGCAATCCATCCATTCCAACACGCACAGGCGTAGAGAAAGAAAAGGTAGAAAAGGGGAGGGGATGATACACCATGGCGCGTGGAAAGTCGAGGAGCTGCAAAACAGCAAGACACTCCGCCATTGTCGTATTCCTCAACGCCGGACGCTACGAGCGAACGCCACCAGACCAGATCTGGTGGGGAACGACCGGATCCAGCAATGCAGGCCCTGGATCCGGTGCTGGAGGCTCCGGATCGACCCCAACAATGGTGGCCAACAACAGATCGATGATTTACCCCGGTGCTAGCGAGTCAAGGAGAGGGGGAGCAAGGGAGCGAAGCCACCTTCACCTGGTCTACCTGCGCTCAGGGGCCGCTCGTGCCTTGACCCGCACGTGTCGGGAGCCTCCACAACGGGCGTCGGGCGACGCGCTCGCGGGCCGCACCCCGTCGGCATTATGCTCGCACCCGAAGGCCACCACCTGGGGGCACGCTCGCCGGCGCGGGGCAACGCGCTCGCGGGCCGCACCCCGTCGGCATTATGCTCGCACCCGAAGGCCACCACCTGGGGGCACGCTCGCCGGTGGACATGCTCGCCCCACAGTCGTGCCCACCGTCGGGGCTTTCCCGCGCCCGCGCCACGCGTGTGGTTGGGCCCCACCTATGGGGGTGCGCCGGCCTTGCACAGCCGCGCTGGGAGGGCCGTTGGCCCTGCGCCGTCATGGCAAGAGGGCACGGGCCGTCAAGCCGCTGCGCCTTGCCCCGTGCCGGGCGACCACGCCGCCGCCACCGCCACCGCGAGAGAGCAAGGAGAGGGAGGAGAGCCAGATGCGAACGGGCGCGAGGGAGCTAGGGTTGGAGCCGATATATATTCGGTATGGAGGAGTCAGCAGCACCGTCGATCTCCAAATCGAACGGCCCAAAATATTTTGGCCGACGTGTCCATGGCAAGGCCTCGTCCAGGCCGGCGCTTATAAAGCCTTTAGATTGCTTACCTTCTTTGGTAAGCGTAGTCAATGATTTTTATTTCAGTAAATGTTGCCATTATCATATAACATTTCTTATATTATGGGAAAGTTGAACGAATATGTAGGACATCAATGAAAGATTTGAAAGACAATGCTTAGTACTGGTGATCATTTTAGTTATTTTAAAGCCGTGACGTTAGCAAGAGCATGATACTAATAGTGGTAAATAGACAGATAGAATCGGCAGCTCTCCTTTATGATTCTTAAAAAAAATAAGCCTCATTAGATATATGCAAGTAGGACCGCTGAATCTGTTACAACATTGATTTAGAACTAAAAAGATTTGGAGTAATTCTACAAATGTGCATGTCCCATATGTTTAGAACTCTATGTACTATTGTACCAGACAAGTGTGGTCATACTAAGTTGTATGCTTGTATGATTCTATAAAATTTTAACAGTTGATTTGTGACCAGTACCACCAAGAAAATGCACAAGCAATTATTCCACAAGACCAAGAATGCAAAGTGAAGGGAGAATAAATACTAGTATATTGTATTTATGCATACAAACACAAACAGCCCATGCAATACTGGGCAGGTGGGCAAGCCAGTTGGAACTCAAGCAAATAGACCCCTTTTTTTTGAGAGTGAGAGAGAGAGCTAATGCAAGCACTAATGCTAAATGGGGTAACAGATATATCACTACTAAGCACTAATACACAACTTGTCAGAGCTAATGCAAGCACTAATACACAACTGCGCTAATGCTAATGGTGCTCTGACAAGCACTAATACTAAATCAAGCTGTGTATTAGTGTATAATCATAAGCATTTCAGCAATATACAACTGTCTCAGCATTTTCTTGAGCTCAAACAAGTTTATTGCCAATGTTTTGGTCCCGGATGCAGCAGCGGATCAGACTTTTGACAATGGTATCTGGGGATTCCGATCCATCACAGATCCGACTATATCTGTTTCCATCTGCAATATTGTACTCCTCAGAGTTTTTATCACATTCACACGCCAAATAGATTGTATCAGCAGTGACATAGGGAAAGGCCCCTACTGATACTGAAATGGTGCGCAGCATGCCCATAAACATGGCACGTCCGTTGAGGCGCTTGACTGGGATCAAGATCCCAGCTTCCAAATCCAATCTATAAACATCATACTCCCTGAAGTCATCCTCGCCAAACTTTCGGTGCACCAGCAGCAGTTCTCCACCATTGTCCACCAGGTGAAGGCTGTGCATCATTTGGGAAAAACGAAATGACTTCTTCAGGTCAGCAACCATTATCAGCCGCTGTTGCTGCTGCTGATCTGAATCTGAAGTGGTATTCAGCATCATGACATCTCTGTGAGTGGCACAGTAGAAACGCCCCGCAAATGCCAAAGCTGAATTTATGTATCCTTCACTTACCACAGTCCAACTGTCGTCACCAGGCTTAGCAAAAGCAAGCCTCGCGGGACAGGAGAATGAGACTGCCACTACAGAGTCCTTGGTGAGACCAACAGCTTGCACCATAGGACGTCGTTCTTCCGGCTCACAACAGTATCCACCTTGCACGAATGCGGTCAAAGGGGGAAGGTCGATGAGCTGGCGCGTGAGAGGGTTAAGCAGGCGAGCAATCATTGTGGGTTTGTGGAAGAGCAGCAGGAGGCCCTCTGGGGTGACCTCGAGAAACCTGTGCTCCCCCTCTAATAGCTCCGGGAGGCCCATCCGAATGCACTCGCCGGTATACACGTTGAGGAAGCGATGGTGGCAGGACCCTGCAAGTGCTTTGTCAAGCATAATCCACCGGCGGGGTAGAAAGCAAGCGTCCAGGCCGCTGGCGCGCGGGTCTGGTGAGCACTGCCGCCACGGTTTGCACACGGCGCGGAAGCGGACGTAGTCGGCTACATCGCTGGCGAGGACAAGCTCGGCGATCAGGCCGACCGGCCCGTCCGCAAGGTTCGCCCAGTCCCTTGTGCAGGTGCTGCTGCTGCCACTGGAACAACGAATCCGATGAGCTCTGAACAAACGAAAAGGAATGGAGTCAAACAGTAATCTCGACAGAAAGATACACGCACCTGTTATTAGGACGGGGTAGGGAGCGGACAGAAAGTAAGGACTTAAGACAGCCACCGAGCGCGGAGCGAGAGCGCTTGGCACCCCAAGAGGCCAGTCGACGGAACTGAATTAGACGCAGGCACCTGTTTTCAGGAGGAAGTGGTGGCAAGGATTGCCAAGAAAGGCCCGTCTCACCACCCCTGCCGCCGAGCGCGGAGCGCGCGCGCTTGGCCCCCCAATAGCAGTTGATTAGAGCCTCGAAGCATACGATCGAGTACTTCCGCTTCGCTCCCCGTGATCGGATCTGGGCGGAAGAGCAGGGGCGGCGCGGATGGCGAAGGGCGCTCGGTCGCTTCGCCGCCCCCCGGAAGGGGATCAGGACTCCGGAGGTCCCCTCCAGCCACTTTTCCCGCCGGAAGGAAGGGGCTCTAGAGGCATCCGCCAGCTTATTCATCCGCTTCCACCGTCGTCAGAAAACCGGCGGGATCGGGGCGTGGGGGACGAGATAGAGGCCCTGTTTATGACAACTTCTCACCACGCTTCGAATCGGATTTGTCCTTTTTATATACCATACCGCTCACCACCTAACCGATGGTAAATATGTAAAAAAATCCAGCTTTTCCCACAGGTTCTTTGGAAAAGAATCACGGAATCACGGGGAGAGAGCTTACAATTTGGCACACCGATTCCAGAGGAGCTATCACCGGCACTGAAGATATTGGCCCAGCTTGCCCGAATCTAGATCTCGCACGCCGCCTCCATGTCTTCTCCACGCCGCCGCCTCCTTGCCTTCGCTACACCGCCGACACGTCGGTCGCCGGCGAGAGCCGCAGAGCGCGGCGGGGGAAGAACCTGACAGTGAGGAACTCGGAGAGGGGACGGTGGCGGCGCGGGGAGGACGGCGGTGAAGACGCTGCACGGCAAGCGGGTATGCCCGTCGTCCCTTTTACGGGACCGGTTTGGGGGAATCGTTTGTTTTTATTTAGGCCTCGTTAGTTTTTTTTTTCCCGACGAAAGAAAAATATTACTCGCTCCCTCTCAAATTTTAAATCATTTTGGATTATGAAAAAGTCCAATTCCCTTCCTCAACTTTCAAGGAAGTCTATTTTTTCTCTCTCTATTTTAAAATCGGACAAACAACCTCTCTCAATTTTTAAAACCGTACATTTTACCTCTCTTACCGGTTTTGGACGATGGTTTTACTACAGTAACAGTAGTTTTGTTTTTTCTTTTTTATTTATTTTTGCTGAATCTTTGGAAAATCATATTAAATCACAAAAAATATAAAATAGAAAATCCAATTTTGTTGGACTCCACCTGAGTAGATCTATGCAGTGAACATATAATATAATATATTTTAGTATAAAGTTTTTGTTATAACTTTATATCTATGTTTTTTGTAATTAAAATAAATTTATAACTAAGTTATACATGATTCAAATAGTATAAATTTTGTTACTACAATTGAAGCATACGATAATTAACCCACCATAAAAATTTGACCACAATTGGACTATAGAAACTGTAGCTATGAATTATTCTAAATAATTATAGAAAAACGTATTATTGTATGGAATTAATTATAATAATTCATAGTTGCAGTTTCTAAAGTCTAATTGTGGTAAATTTTTTATGGTGGGATAATTATTATATTCTTCAACTGCATTAAAAAATTTATACTCATTAGATCATGTATAACTTAGTTATAATTTTTTTTAGTTACAGAAAAGCATAGATCTAATGCTACAACAAAAAATTTGAACTAAAGTATACCATATTATATATTCAATGTATAGATCTACTCATGTAGAGTCCAAAAAATTAGATTTTATATTTTATAATTTTTTTGTGATTTACTATGTTTTTTAAAGATTCAGCGAAAATAAATAAAGAAAAAAGATAAAATCACTGTTACGGTAGCAAAATCACTGTTTAAAACTGGCCAGAGACGTAAAATGCACGGTTTCAAAAGTTAAGAAAGGTTGTTTATTCGGTTTTGAAGGTGAGAGAGGAAAAACAAACTTTCTCGAAAATTGAGGGAGGTAAGCTAAACTTTTTCCATTTGATTATGTGTTCGTTTTGGTCAATACGGATAAAAAACTGGCCAGGCTTCGTCCTTCCTGTCCCTTCACGGCCCGGATTTCAATCCTCGTGTTTTACTCTCTGAATCGAAGTCTGGTAAGGCAACGGCGCAACTAGGAGCGCAAGAGGCGATGACTTGACGGTGCTGACATAACACCGACGGCACCGGCTGTATGCCAAACATCTACAAAACCACCTTGTTCGTGAGTAGACGAGCTCACCTCGGCGTTTCACGAGCCGACGGACGCGGCTTGTGGTCCAAAGAAATCGCCGTCTCCTAGAGTCGTGTTGTACGGCGGCGGCGTCGAGGGGACGATCCAGTGCGGGCACGCGCGCGAGGAGGAAGTGAGGACGCGCGGGAATGGATTTCGCGCGCCAAATCCAGTGCGGGCTCTCATTATATTCTTCATCCTTCTCCATTGTCTTCAACATTGAGACATGGAGAACCCTAGCCTAGGCATGGCGGCGGCGGGCGGCGTTGAGAGTGGCAGCAGGGCGGAAGGGCAAGGTCGGCGGGGGGCGGACCCCTTCCTCCATAGGCCGTGGATCGAGCAGGGCAGCATGCCTCTTCCCCGTTGGAGGCAGATCCAGCTCCGCGGGCGGCCTCCCCTTTGGTCACGGATCCAGCCCAGCGGCCGGCCACCTCTCCTTTGGTTGCGGCACGACGTCCTCACCCATGGCTGCATCAGCCTCATCAATGGGTACATCCATCTCCGGAACTACTTCTTCATCACCACCTGCTGGATTTCCGTTCCCTCCATCTCCATCTCCGCCTTGGTGGGGCTTGGACGATGCTAGTCCAGGATCTTCCTCAGTTCGGCATTCAGATGCAACATGGTAAGAAAATTGTTTTGTTGTTTTGTTGTTCTCATGTTCAGATCCATGGCTTTGATAATGAGATATTTTGTTCATGTTCGGACTGTCAATATTCAGATGCAACAGAGATATTTTATTGTTCAGTGTATTGAGCACCTAAACTGAATTGACAGTAGGTGGGTTTGATTATGAGTAGATGTTTCTGAATTTTGATTATTCATCCATGGCTTTGATTATCAATAGATTGCTGGACTAGAGATGTTGGACTAGCAGTGCTAGCAGTAGCAGTAGATGACTGCATGTTTTTTTTTAATGACAAGTCATATCTGAGCAAGTCAGTTTCCTGAAAAAATAACAAGTTAGTGATGTTGTTGTTGTGAACTTTCAGTTAGCTGCTGTTCTGTACGACTAGTATAGCAGTTTTCTATGACAGTATAACAGTTTTCAATGACTAGTAGAGCACTTTTTAGTTAGATGGACTAGCAGTAGCAGTGTTTCCAAAAATTGACAGTAGATTGCAGCATGTTTCATGAGGTGTTTCTGTACTTAAAGATATTTTGAACCCTTTTTTAGGGATGGAGACACACAAGGTGGTTTCATGAGATACTTTAGCAATCAGACACATAATTTTCATTTGGTTGGAACGTCTTCTCACAATAGCCCAGTCAATATATCTATTCCTGAAACCAATAGAGGAAGTTGTCCCTCAGATGTGGAGATCATATCAGAGCAAGAAACTGTTTTTGTCAATGACGAGAATGGAATGGTTAGGACTGAGAAGCGGATTATGTGGACACCAGAAGAAGACGAAAGATTGATGAGTGTTTGGATTGAAAATTCAACGGACTCAACCACCGGAGCCGATAAGAAGGGCGAAGCATATTGGGCTGATGTTATCAAGGCATACAACAAGGACACCCCACCGCAAAGGCAAAGGAAAGCAAAGCAAGCAAAGGATCGATGGCACAAGATTAATAGGTGGTGTGACCTCTTTGAAGGTGATTATTTGAAGGCTCGCAAGGTGTTTACAAGTGGCTACAACGATCAGATGTGGATGGACGCTGCCGAAGAGTTCTATTTGGATCACAAGATTGGACCCTTCACGATTAAGAATGTTTGGAAAATCTGTCGTGAAATGCCAAAGTGGAAAACATACAACGATGAGCTAAAGAATGCTCGTAAAAGGAAGTCATATCACCTTGAAGAAGACGTGCAAAATGTTGAAAGTGAAGATGAGATGCCAAAGTGGCTAATTGGACAAAAAACAGCTAAAAAGGCTGCTCTTGCTGCAAAAGGCAAGTCAAAGGAAATGGGTGGTGATGGAAAATCAAAGGAATCTGCAATTAACGTGGAAAAGCTTGATAAATTGAGCAAGATCCAGGAAGAAGTCAACGCAAACCGTATGAAGGTGCTAGAGGTGCAGCAAAAGCTATCTCCCGATAAGATTGAGACTACAAGGCTTGCTCATCTAACAGCACAGGAGAATAGAGAGTCTAAAGAACAAAGAATCAAAGATGATGGATGCATACAACAACCTCATCTCACAAGATACAAGTTCAATGACACAAGAAGAAAAGTCTGAGCGAGTTGCTACGGTGAAGTGTTTGAGGAAGATGCTTTTTTTCCTGAAATTATGTAGCTGGGTATGCTTTTTAATTCTCGTACCATATAATCTATTGTAAATTTTTTATACAAGTAATCTGAAACTAAACCTGATTTATTTGTACAGCTCTTTGTTGAGGAGACTGAAGACTACTCTTGAGAAGACTCAAATTATTTGATTATCGAGAAGACTGTTGTTGAGGAGACTGAAGTTTTGTTTCCTGTATGCTTTCTGAAAATAGCTTGTATGCTCTCTAAAGTTTCAGTACCAAGTCTTAGTTTCAGTTCAATTTCAATATGCTCTTTTAGTACTGAATGATGACAATTGGTACCTGTACTTGTGCTATTATCTACTTACCTAGCTATCTTGTTAACTAGTATTGATCAACTTTGTATTTGCTGTTTGCTTCTCACAAGAAAATTTCAGTATCAACTGCTAGCCCTCTGTTCAGTTACCAGTGTCATTGGGTTGGGAGTCTATCAAACTGTTGTTGTGAAGTCTTGCAGTTCATTTGTTGGGTTGCAACTATATATACGTTTATTTTTGTAGCTCTGTTATTCTGTTTAAGTTCTGAAAATTACGGTCCTCTTCAGTTTCACTACTTTGAGTTAGTAATTTAAGTGTCCTTTCACTTAGCCTCCAGATAGCAATTTTAATCAGTTACCATTTCAGTGTCAACATGTTTTCAGTTAGCTTCTAATTGGCCTTGTGCACGTCCCTCTTCAGTTTCAGTTAATAATTTAAGTGTCCTTTCAGTTAGCTTTCGGTTACTACGTGCTCTGTATGCTGCAAAGTTTCAGTTACTACGTGCTCTGTATGCTGCAAAGTATCAGCTACAAAATTATTATATATAATATATGACTTATATTTGTGGTTTTAAAAATATTGTCATGGTCGGTCTTCAAAATATTATTGTTAACACCAGATTTTCGCACAAATAAAGATATGGCAGATGGGCCCGGCTTGCAGAGGGAGAAGAATTCGGCAAGCGACCAGCAGCTGTTTGGCTCTCGGAATTTCGACGTTTATCTGTGCGGTCGGCTATTTCACAAGGCCATGGTTCCATTCGGGAAATGCATATAGCAAATAAAGCTGGCTTGCACGGGAAGACACGTGGTGATGGAAGGCACCAAATGATATAGAGTTTATATCTTTCCGTATCTCTTTGTAAATCGTAATCGCCTAGGACTCGTGTCTCGTCCAGGGTATAAATATAAGCCCTCGACTATTGTAAAACTGTTCACAATCACATCAATACAAACCGGCCCAGTGCCACCTATTCGAGTCCTTAGTCGTGTCGTCGAGTTCTTCGAGAGGAATCATCGATCCGTCGACCTCCGTGAGTATCGGCAACCTTGTTATCATGTCTAGTATCGTGCGGCGGATTTAGATATGATGCAAGTAGTCTCGTATGTTAAGCTTAGTATCGTGCGGCGGATTTAAGCTTATGACGGGAAGTTTTTACTTATGACTTGTATCGTGCGGCGGATTGAGTCATGAATAAAAATAGTTATCGGCTCTGTTAGATTTGACAGATCTAATAGATTCATTAAGTTATGATGTGTCGTATGTTTTATCTATTTGATTCGTACAACACCTTTTGCCCAATCTAGATTGATCTTCGTTCGGCCTTGTTGCACGAGTTTGCTTGTGTCTTTGCTTATTATAAGATCATGATGACCGAACCGACTTTCAATCCAGATTGTCACATGTTGCGGGTTCATGCATGCCGATCATGTTTAGGCTTTGACAGAGCTGGGTGCCGTGCGGCAGGTACAGGTTTTAGATTAGTTTAATCATGCTTTGCTTGTATGTTTCTTCTTCATGGATCCCAGTTCGGCTAGTTTGCCGATTCTGCTTAAGCTTACATGAGTAATGAGTATGTATAGATCTGTTCGGATGTATGTGTGCTTTTAGCTTCTTATAATTAGATCGTATCATGCGGTGGATTAATCTAATTATAAGGAGTGGTGTAGATTTATAGCAAGTGGTATCATGCGGTGGATTAGCTTTGCTTGAGTTTATACCTGACGGGTTTACGAAGGCTGGACGTGTGGCAGACTAGCTGAATTAGCCTATTCATATGTTATTTGAATGGATTTGTATTTACAAGTTACCCTTTTATTCTTTTGTCACGTATGCATTCGGCATTCAACATGTTTATGAGCTTTATCTTTATTCTTGCCGAATGATATTTTAAACCTGTTTCGACAAACAGCTTTCATAGCTGTGTGCCGTCGTGATTGGCTTTCAAAGCCGTACGTATGGAACTGTCTGGTCTTACCCGGCATGTTCCAAGGTATTCTCACACTTTTATCCCTTGTTGGTTTTTCAGGTCAAACCGACTGGCACGTTTCCGGAACCAGAACACTCCGGGCACCCGATTGAAGCTAGCCTCGTTCGGCTTGCTGTGTGCCTGACGTGAGACGTCACGTTTTGCGTCAACAATTATAATAATGTTTATATTATTCATGCTTCATCTGTTTTCAATCATATAGCAACAAAATGGTATACAAAATGGTAGTCATGATTGATCTCAGCTATATCCAAAGCATTAAAAGCTTACAGACAGTGAAACAGACACTCCGTTGTATATTGTGTCTTTTTAACTGTCTATGTTCAACTTCCAAAAACTTACAAACAAGAGGCTGTCTGTGGGTTGAACATGCCCTAAGGCGCTACCCTCTCTTGGTTTCCACACTGCTAAGCTTCAGTTAATTCCTCTCCTTCACGTTCACGGGTGAAGCAGCCACCGACGCCAATGTCCTCCTCCTGCTGAACGGTGCCTTTTTTTTAACTGAAACACAAGTGTTTCCACTAACCAGTGGCTCTGGTCATATCACCAGAGACCAAGTTGGTTACAAATTCGGGGACCTGGTCCATGAACACATCAGAACCATAGCGCACAACGCTCGCCCCATAAGCAGCAAGGCTATCAGCCACTTTGTTGCAAGATCTCGGGCAAGACCGGACCTCGCAATGAACAAAAGACTCCCTCATGATCTCTTTAATTTGTCGGAAAATTCCACCTTCTTCACTCCTATCCAAACAGTCAGACCTCGAGGCTTTCTCCAAATTTGTCGCATCAGTTTCAAGCAAAATTCTGGTCATACCTAGTTGAGCCACCCTCTGGAGACTTTTCAAAGCCGCTAGTGCTTCAGGTAAGGCGTTCAAGGTGTCCACAGCCCCCCTCTAAAAACTCACCATTGCTATTGCGTGCCACGAAGCCCCAGCCGCCAGATCCTGTTGCAACCTGAAAGGAAGCATCAATATTGATCTTATAGCACTCAGGTAGTGGTGGTTTCCATTTCTGTTCCTTCCTCGTACTCTTATCTCCCCCTTTTTTCTTCAAACTCTCAAAGTCTGTCACATAGTAAGTCACAAGTGAACAGATTTCAGCTGCAGCCAATCTCTTTTCCCCTGCATTTGCTTTATTTCTAGCCGACCACCATCTCCACAGCAACACCCAAACCCTCTGTTGTACATCAGCCTCCAATTTCCAGATTTTTGTTATTGCCTCCTTACCCGATTTACACTCAATGAGTTTCAATCTGACCTCTTCCGGATCCAAAAGCCTCCATAGTTCTTTAGCCCCTTTGCAATTGAAAAAAGGTGACCATAGTCTTTGTCCAACCTGTTGCACATAAGACATATTGTTTCACGTTTGACACCTTTTCTAGCTATGCTTCTTCGAACTGCCAAGCTGTTATGTGCAAATCGCCATAAGAACATCCTAACTTTATTTGGCAGAGACAGGTTCCACAATTTCTTCCAGTCAAAGGGTACCTGGTTGTGGATCTCCCTTTCTGAAACTGATGCATCCCTTGCTTTTTCATGCTCCCTCTTTTTCACAGCCACCTTATATGCAGATTTGACCGAGAACTCCCCTCTTGGGATGTAGTGCCATGCTGGCCAATCATCACTATTTTCAGTCATTGCCATTGACAAGATTATATCCGCATCCCGCTCCCAAAAGGTGTCCTTAACCAACTCCTCATCCCAGCTGCCAGTAACTGGATTGATAAGATCAGCAACCTTAGTGAGTATAGATGAACCTCTTGGGGTAACCAGCTGTCGTGTAGTCCCTAGTGGAATCCATGGATCAGTCCACAGGTTCAAAGAATTTCCGTCTCCCACCCTCCATATAATGCCCTCCCTCAGGAGCTGAACCCCCTGGAGGATGCTCCTCCAAGTGTATGAAATGCAATCCCGGGCTTTACATTGCAAAATGTTGTTGTTATCAAAATATTTAGCCTTGAGTAGCTGACTGCACAAACTATCAGGGTTGGTAAGGATCCTTCACGCCTGTCTTGCAAGCATGACTAGGTTGAAAAGATGTAAATCTCTTAAACCTAAACCACCCTCCTTCTTTGGTAGAGTTAGTTTGTCCCAGCTCAACCAATGGATTTTATTCTCCTTATCATTCTGATTCCACCACCACCGACCAATCATAGAGTTCAACTCCTCACATAAACCTTTTGTTAGATCAAAACATGACATAACATACGTTGGGATAGCTTGAGCAACAACTTTAATCAACACTTCCTTTCCTGCCTTGGAGAGCATCTTTTCTTGCCATCCTTGTATCCGAACCCAAATTCTCCTTTTAATGTATTCAAAAGCTTTCTTTCATGACTTTCCAATCGAAACCGGTAGGCCCAGGTATCGCTCATTTTTTGCTTCTGGCCCTATGTGCAACTCGGCCTTGATCTGATCCCTGCTTGTCTGATTTGTATTAGGGCTAAACAAAACAAAAGATTTATCCCTATTGATCATCTGACCCGAAGCACGCTCATATACATCAAGTATTCTTTGTAGCTCTTTCACATCCTCCATTTGCGCTCTCATTAGAATAAGGGAATCATCAGCAAAAAATAGATGATTAATCCTTGGAGCTGCCTCACACACTTTGATCCCTTTAATCTTCCCACCAACCTCAGCTTGCTGTAACAGCAGAGAGGGCCTCCGCACAAATAATGAACAAATAAGGACTGAGAGGATCCCCCTGCCGGAGCCCCCTCTGCGGGGTCACTGTATCGGTGTAGTCATCATTTACCTTAATGCGATAGGAGACTGTCGAAACACAACGCATAATCAATTCAGTCCACTTCTCATGAAAACCCAACTTCATCATCATATTCCTCAAAAAACACCATTCCACCCGGTCGTAGGCTTTGCTCATGTCAAGCTTTATTGCTGCTAGGCATGTTTTCCCCCTTCTTCTCTGGTTCAGAAAGTAAGTCATTTCATAGGCAATTAGCACATTATCAGTAATTAAATGACCTGGAACGAAAGCACTCTGTGACTGAGAAATAATATCAGGCAAGATAGTCTTCATTCGATTTGCAGCAGTCTTGGAAATCAGCTTATAAGCCACATTACAGAGGCTGATCGGTCTAAGATCTTTTAACTTTGCAGGTTTATCCACTTTCGGGATCAAAACCACCACTGTATCATTCTAGCCCTGCGGCATATCTCCTCCATTCAGAACATTCAGTACCTCTTGCTTCACCTTATCACCCACTAAGGACCAGAACCTTTTATAAAAAATTGTCGGGATACCATCCGCCCCTGGGGCTTTCAGATCCCCCATCTCCTTCAGAGCTTCCCACACTTCTTCATTTGTAAACGGTGTGATCAGCTTCTCATTCATATCCTGAGAAACCCGAGCCTGTACACACTCAATCACCTCCTCCGTCTGTTCACCTGCACTTGACATGAAAAGCTGCTGGTATTGGTTAGCTATAAATGTTTTAAGATTCTTCCCCGCCACCACAGCTCCTCCCTCCTTCACTAGCATTTCAATCCAATTTTTCCTCCTCCTTTCTGAGGCTTGGGTATGGAAGTATTTTGTATTACGATCGCCTTGAGTCAGCCATGTAGAATGGGCTCGCTGCTTCCAGTAAGTTTGCTGCTGGTCCAACAGTCTTTCTAGCTTATAACGAAGCACATGCTCTCTATTGATTTGACTCTGGGATAAAAATCTGCACCGACAAATCTCCAAGTCCCTCCTAGCAGCTTTAATTCTTTTCTCTAAATCCCCCAAAACATGTTTGTCCCATTCCCACAAATCCCTTAACAAATCCTTCTGAATCTCCATCAGCCTTGTTTCCCCCCTCTCCATCGCCTTGCACCATGCTTCCTCCACTTTGCTTGGACCATTCTCCTCTTCCAGCCAGCGAGCCTCAAACTTCCTCAAAATTTCCGTTGTTCTTCTCCATTCTCTTCTCTCCCTCCCCCCTAAATCAATGATGATGGGTCTATGATCAGAATGTCTTGGGTCTCCATTTATCACATGAACCAGCGGGAAGTGAGACCTCCAGGAACTATTGGCCACTGCTCTATCTAGCCTCTCCTTCACATACCTGTCCACTATATGGTGGTGATTCCTCCAAGTGTATATATCCCCCTCGAAACCAAGGTCACACACAAATCACAGTCCCCCAGTGGCCAGCGCTTGGCGAAAATTCTCCATGTACCTTGCAGATTTGGGAGGTCCCCCCTCCTTCTCACAGTCGAACATTATCTCATTAAAGTCCCCACAGCACAACCATGACAGATTACTTCTATTATACAAAATTCTTAGTAATTTCCAAGTTTTCACCTTCTCCTCACATCTCGGCTCACCATAGATTCCAGTAAATCGCCACTCAAAACCATCCTCCTCCTTTACCGTGGCATCAATATGGTACCTAGACATGCTCCTCACGGTGATATCGATCCCTCTCCGCCAAAACAGAGCTAAACCCCCACTCAGCCCCACACTGTCCTTCACAAACATGTTTGGCATATCCAACCTCCACCTAAACCTCTCCATCCAACTAGTAAACTGGTTGATAAAATGAAACGACTAATTTATCGTGAAAGAAAAAAACTATTTCATAACTAATTTATATGATTAAAGTTGGTTTATAAGAAAGCTTGCCTCCTGGCTAGTGTTGAATGGGCACCCCACACTGCTAGCCCCGTCAGTGCACCGGCTGCTGGCTGGTGGCTGCTAATCTCATCTAATCATGTTTTTTGGATCCAGTACTTGTCTGTGTGTTTCGCATTATTTTTCATTAGTTTATTTGTTCGTATAGTATGTATGTATGTATGTATATATATATACTTGGAAGTTTTAAGGAACTTAACTATGCAATGTAGTAGCCAGATATATAGATCACTACTATATAGATATTTTTTCGAGACACCAGACTTAAATTAATTGAGGGGGCATTAGGCGTCAGCCTCGGTTAATATTTACTGAGGCGGACGATCTACGATGTCTCCCTCGGTTAATCGATTATTTCGAAGGTGGTCTTTTCAAGCGACCATCTCCATTAATTAATTAACCGAGGCGAATATCTTAAGACGTTCGTCTCGGTTAATGGTTATAATAAAAAATAATTTATAACTTTTTCATATGAACTTGAATGAAGATAAATTTTGTATCAAAATTGTAGCTCTCAACAAGATTTACAACTTTGTAGTTAAACAGTTTTTGAATTGAAATTGTCCCAAATTATTATTGTAAGTGTATAAATTTTAAAATTTAGAATTTAAAATTATCAAATGATCTCGAATGTTGACATGGTCTATACAAAAGTTATAGTTCTCAATAGAATTTAGAACTATGTAGTTGAAAAGTTTTTAATATGAAGTTGTTTAAAGTCCCAAATATATATATATTTGAAGGTTATAGATTTTAAAATTTAAAATTTAGATTTTTTTAAAAAAAATCTCAAATGCTCACAAAGTTAATATCAAAGTTGCAGTGGCCGACCTGAGTTACATATTTGATATTGAAAAGGTTGTTTAGAGTCTCAAATATATATTTGAAATTAATTCATATGTTTTGAGACTTATTTTTTTGATTTTTTTCAAACTATCTTTGATAGAGATACATACTATATCAAAGTTGCAGTACTCGATAAGATTTAAAACTTCCTAGTTATAAGTTTTTTCATTTGAGTTCATTTAATAGCCAAAATATTTAATATAAGATTACGAAATATTGATATAAAAAATAACATATTATATATAGACATGACCAAGTGCGAGGTGTAGTGGTGGAGACATAATATCGGTTCCGCAAAATTAAAGTTTTTTGGTTTTTGAGTTTTATGGAGAACACTAACGGAGGCGAGTACCTTAAAAACGTCTGGCTTCGTTAATCTATTAACGGAGGCAGGCACCTTACAAACGTTCAACTTCGTTAATCCTGATTAACCAAGAGCTTTCGACCGAGATAGTTGGAATGCTCAACTTGATTAATTAAAAATGTCCGTGTAGAAAAATATTTCTGTAATACTGGATACTGCTAGCGGAGACCCAAGTTATTAGGACCGGACCGGAGATTGAACCGGCGAGACCGTCGGTTCACTGGTCTAACCATTTAGAACCGATTGAACCACCGGTTCAATTGTTTTGAATCGGACGAATTGAACCGGCCACAAAAACTTTGAACCGGTATATATATAATATAATTATCAGATGATAAATAACACAAATTTAATTGTGCAACTCATAGCAACATAAGTTCATACTTCATACATCATAGAAATATCAAATTACGGCACTTAGTCAGTCACTGTCACGGCTCACACTCAGTGATCAGTGCTCACTGCTCACAGCATATAGCAGCAACAACCAACAACACAAGGTCGCAGTATTTTGAGTACAAAATATCAAGTGCATGATAATATACTGACTTGCTAAAAGTTCAAAACAAGTTCATGCTAAAAAGATACAAAGTTACAAATACACAGACACATGGTAGAGGGTAATTAATTAAAATCCAGGGGGTCCCATTCATCTTGAGGTGGGGTCCCATTCATCTTGAGGTGCAGGATGATAACTTGGTCCACCAACATCAAGATGCCATGTCATACATGCCTAATTTAATCGTAACCCAGACTCAGTGCTCACCATTAGCCATGTCGTGGAGGTCTGGACTCTGGACCAAGCTCTCGAATGATGCACAGGAAGTCTGGAACTGAAGAACAACAGGAAAGCACTTGGACTGGTGGAGCCTGAAGGAGACAGCAGAGTTGTAGCCGCACCTGCACTGCACGTCGCACGTCGAGGACGGATCTGGTCTGGATGTGCCCGGCTGCCCGCCCCGAGCTCAACCCGAGGCCGAGGTTCGCAGCGAGCTCGACCCGTCAGCTGCCGCAAACACGAGCTCGACCCGCCGTCAGTCGTCCGCCGGAGCCGCGAGCTCGACCCGCCATCGCCGTCCGCTGCAGTTGCTCGCCGCGAGTTCGGCCAGCCGGTCGCCGCAGCCAGTTGCCGCAGCCAGTTGCCGCATCCGTCTGTTGCTCGCCGCAGCCGTCCGCCGCCACCCAGAAGGCGGAGCAGAAGCACCGCGCCACCGCCTCACGCTCAATGTTGCGCCTCGCCGCCGCCCAGCCAGATGCCCAGGACACGAAAAGAGATTTTTCCCCGCTGCTACGTCGTTTGGAGCAAAACTACTCTAAAGAGACATTTGGAAGTAATTTACGATAACGCCCCTAACTAGATAAGGTCGTCGTGAGTGCAAAGAGGGGTATTTTTGGAATAACTCAAAAACTCACCGGTTCGACTCGAACCGGCTGGTTCATCGGTTTGACAAAAAACCGGCCGGTTCAACCGGTTTATAGAGGTTCGATTGCACAAGCGGTCTTTTAAGCGAATCGGACCGGTCTATGCTCTGGTTCAGTCTTTTAGCGGTCGAACCGCCGGTCCGGTCCGGTCCGCATAACTAGGGCGGAGACTACTGCTCGATGCATCTCCCTCTTGAAAGTTTTCTAGGTGTACATCAACAGCGCACAAGTTCGCTTTCAGTTCCATAGAGATAGTTTGGTGTCATTTCTGTCTCATCTGTGTGCTAGCTGTTTGCAACCTCTAGTATACAAAATTTTATAAATTGTTTATTTATTTATGTTATTAAGTTATTGTTCTATGTTTCTTTATGTTATTAGATAATGCTTGGTACTAGGACAAATTGCACAGATTGCTTGTGAATTGCAAAAAGAAAATCGTGACTGTCTAGTTGTGTTATGGGATAAAAGCTAGTCGTTTTCTTGGTTACGAAAGTGATAGTTTGTCTTTATTTCTAGTGATCTTTTTAATCTTGATGAATGCATCTTCCTCTTGAATTGACATCTTGGTCCTGATTGTCGGGTTGTGTTACATGATGAATTGGTTGTTGTGTTAATGATTTCTCTATCAAAAGGTGCATATTAATTCTGAACACAATGCAAGTAACCAAGAAAGAGAAGACAAAAGCATACTCAGTCATGATAAGAGTAAAAAAAACAGAGAAGTTTTCCTATGTGGTTGTGAAGTAGATGCAAAACCTCCTCTAATTTGGCTTCGAAACTCTCTTCTAGTAGGCAAATACATTGACTTTTGACAAATTGCTTGCCTCTGTCTACTGCATTCACTTAGTTTCTCACAAGTTGTAGCTGTTTCAACTCTGATTTAGGTCACTGGCTATTTGTAAGATATGCGTACTTCAGCTTTGTGCTCCATATATGACTAAAATGTTAGGTTGTAGTAGTATACATAGTCAGATCAAGTTAGTATTCCTGCTAAAATGTGTCAGCTTTTGATTGATTGCTCGCTTCTGTCTGCATACATTCACTAATACTTGACATATATATATTCATGTTCATAGCTTCATCGATGCACTCAACAACTATAAATATTTTATGGTTACAGGTTACTTATTTTGAAAAATTTTCTTTCATATGCGTAAGTTCAAGATCTATGCTATTATTTCTTAGCAAAGGGTACCAAAGTAATGTGTTTGATGATATATCGTACCAATTTTATATTTCTATTTATTGCATTGTATGTATGCCTTATATGTTCGAAGTTATAAATTGGGCAAGCACATGTGTTTGACACTTATTTTTTTTATTGTCTATATTTGATTGCTGAAGTGTTGCAATGATTGAATAACCAGTGATATATTTTTGTCTCATGTTCTTACATGGGGCTACTGGCAAGAAGAAGAAGACTTTTAGTACCTAGATGTTGATACACCATAGAAGCACATGAGAGCAGCAGTTCTCTTATTTTGGCTTTTCAATTCCAAAACAAACAAAATGCTTATGGCAATTATATTTACCATAATCTTCTTTGTTGGGTGATAATAGGTAGATCTTTTAGTTTCAAAAGTTACCAACTACTTTACATGAGAGTAGACTTCTTTCATCTACTTTTAGAGGAACAATATTTGTGGTGATTGTGAAGCAATTTTTGTTGTACATTACATACATTACAGAGGATGCATGAGAGCAACAGTTCTCTTTTGTCTATAAATTTTCAATGACGGTTATGATGCATTTTACATTAAAACCACCTTTTCTCAACTGCTTATAGTCATGAACTTAATTAAGTACAACTCCGTTTTATCCTCTGTTTTCATTCCTCCGGCCGAACGCTATTTTTAAAACAATGGTTTGACTTATTGGTGGAACGATTTATCACCAAGTTTGAGTGAGAATCCAAGATCCACTCGATCCTGGCCAGGATCAAAAGTTGGTCTAGCTTCGACATGGTACTGCTGAACGAGCCCTTAGGGAATTTTTCCATTCTACGGGATCGGTTGGGGGGAATGAGTGGTTTTTATTTAGAGGGCATCTAGATCCCTTCATTACAGAGAAAATGGTCAATAGATTAGGCTATTTGGCATGAGATTTGATGTTTCACCACTTTTTAAAGTTCATATATAAGTCTACCTCAAATTCATATGGTGGGAGAGGGAAATGAATTCTATACATCACCATGTTTTTATTTCTACTTTGCAACTTATAACACTCTCTTTAACTCACTCCCTTACGGTGGAAATGCAACACATAAGTATCTCGTATAGCCAACAATAACAAACAAATATAATCCATATACAACTATACTAACTTAATTAATATTTGTCTAATTTATGATTCTTAAAATAAAATTCATTCCAAAGATTCAAACAGGCCCTAAGCTGAATCGCTTGATAGTCATGGTAACCTTTGTGCAAAGGTTAACTGCACAGTTCCCTTGGCTTGGTTGTTAGGCTAAAGGCGTTATGAATACTCCCTCCATATAGGAGGAATAGAAGACATTTTGGACAGAGTTTCGGTTAAACATTGAGAATTTAAATCATGAATAACTTTTAAGTTATTGAGTTTGAAAATATAAAACCATATGAATGGATTTGTCTTGAAAAATATTTTCTTAAAAATATATATATATATCACTTTTTGATAAATATTTTTTAGTATAAAGGGAGTCAAAGTTATACTTTGGAGACCGTGTCGATGTCTAAAACGTCTTCTATTTCCTATACGAAGGGTGTACGATTTGCGTCTTGGTAACTGAGCTGAGATTTTGTGGGAAACTGATCTTGCCAACCCGCAACTTCTGCTTAAGAATTTCTTCTTCCTTTTTCATTGTGGTCAACTTACCAAAACTTGTGTTGTTCCTTCTAAAAACTCCAACTTGATCGATATTATACTGGACGGGGAAGACCAGTGCTTTTGCATGGCCAGAGCAGCAGTTGCACGAACAAAGACAAATGTTCCCTCATTAGCTCATGATTGGAATCGAACTGTTTGTTTAGTCATAGACACGAACAAAGGCTCTATTCACTTGAGCTACACGCTAATTTTAATCCATACAAACCAGTCATACAACAATGTTTTTCTCTCCCAATAAATTAGTTGTATAGATAACATAAGTCGCTTTAAATCATGTCAAACCGAGCTATCATGTGACTAAGTCGCTTGACAAATGAACAAAGCCTTTAAGTGTTTTTCTCCATTTATCTCTCTCATGTCCATAAATAGATTCCTTTTCTCTACATCATCGACATGTGTCATCCTTCAATTCGCGCCTCTATGAACAAGGCGTCGAGGAGAAGGGCACACAAGGGAGGAGCCGCTGGTGCGCGGAGGAGCACGCGGTGATGTCGGAGCGAAGACAAAGCATACACTCACTAGGAAGCATTGGAGTGTACTAGGGCATAGATATATAGATGCAGTTCGATAGCATTATACCAATACTGCTGCAACACCATAACATGCTTACAAAAGCATACTCAGATACATGCTAAACCAATGTAAGAAGGCTAGCCCCAATGCCTTGTATGGGACCCTCTCTCTCCTCTTCCTAGGAGCGAGATTGGATCCTGTTTTCCAACTTTTAAAACCTCATACACATAAAGAGAGCTCGTGGTTGTACTGGACACATATTTTTTTTTATATAGTAGGGGTTTCAACTCGGTAATCTCTCACATGGATTGAGCTATTTGATCTAGCTCTCACCTTCTGAATTCCTTTTTGCTGAACATCATGCTAACATGAGCTTTTTAATGCATCAACTATAGTAACCATTGGCAATGGAAAAATAACTGATGGATAGACCACATATACCCTCCGAGTTCATATGAAGAGGTTTCTAGTTTGTCAATCTATGGGAGGCCATCAAGGATGCATAGCTCATCGACAATGTGGAAGATGACATAAGATGGCGTTGGACAAAAAATGGAGAGTACAACACAAAAGGTGCCTATAAAATTCAGCTCCAGGAGACCTTTTCCAAACTTAGAATTATGCCAGTATGGAAGGCAAGAACGGAACAGAAATGCAGATTCTTCGCATGGACACTAAAACACAAAAAAATCTTGACCGCAAACAATTTGATGAAGCGAGGATGGTCCGATGACCCTATATGTAAACTCTATGCAAATGATCAAGAGACATCAACACACCTGTGCAAAGATTGCCCTTTTGCTAAGGAAGTTTGAGAGTTGATCAAGGTGTGGTTTGGTTTAATAGACCTTAGCTCTTTAAACACAAGTGGCTCGATCTATAATTATTGAAGAAGATGAAGAAGAAAAGTTGACAAAAATCAAAGACGACGTTTTGATGGGATCATAATCTACTTTTGGTGGAACATCTGGAAAGAGAGAAATAGGTAAACTTTCCAACAACGAAGCTCAAGCCCAAGATAAGTCACGATGTTATGCAAATATGATATCAATTAATTTTCTCTGGTTATGGCCCAAGGCATAATTCGACATTCTCGCATTAGATCCTTCCCCGTTCCATTTTCATGTAGTCACGATTTTTTGTTTTTTTTTCATGGTGCACGAGCTTTTTCTTGACCATTTGTAGTTTTGTCAGTTGCCGGTTGTTTTTTCTTCATGTTTTAGCTCATCACGCCGATGTAAATAGAAAGTTGTAATTGCTCTTTTTTCCTTTTCTCTGTCTAATAAATTTCGTGGTAAAACTTTTGTCGTCCTTTCAAAAAAACATGATAGTTCGACATCTACCCACTGACACCAACAGAAACATTATGTTAAAATATTTGATATGCATATTTCTGATATTTAAAATGCAATAAATTATGGGATATATCCGTAGTAGAATGTGACTATGACGATTTAGCTTATTACAGCATTCTATCCCTAGAGAAGAAATAGTACCTTATAGAGATTCAGAGTTATTTGTCAATCGATCTATATATATAGACCAAATTTACTCACGTCATGTATAGAGTAACCAAAACAACTGTTATCATGCAAAAAAGTCATGGTTTCTAACAATTTAGACACGTAACAGCGCAGTTACTATTTGCCAAAGAAAAAAAACCCAATGGCTTGCTGTGATACTGCCACACGACAACGTGTCTTCCTCGCAGATGTAACATGTCATCAAACTATGATGTGGCAGCCCTCCCCGTTGGAGGCCCTTTTCTCTTCTGTGTCCATTGCAGGGCCATGTGGGTTTCTCTTCTCTCTCCTATCGGTTTTTAACTTTGCTTCCATGCATGGATTTCTCCTCCCCCTCAAGGCCCCAACCGCACCCGTCGCCCCAACAAAACCTCCGAGCAGATCACGACCTCCGCTGTAAGTGCATTCGCCCCCAATGTGGGTTTTGGCTAATTAATGATAATCAAATTAGGGACTAACCGGTTTATAAAAGCATGTATGCAGGTGTTAGTCCTAGAAAGATTTGAAATGTTAAGATCTCGTGAACAAAGCACGTTTGGATACATTTGGACATAGAGATGCCTAGCTCAAGTGGTAGTTTAAAATTTCAATTTTAAACTTGAGTTATAGGTAAGTCGGACTATCAAGAGGGTCACAATTTATGTTGGCTAGATGTGGAGAAAAGTGCTCAAATCGACTAACTTTAGTTTGCTTGAGAGACACTGCACAAACACGGACACATGGAGGGTTTTCTGTGCGGGCGATAGTACCGCCCATGGGTGGTCGGTAGTACCGCCCGTGGCTTCACCGTGCAGTGCTCAAATCAACCTCTCTATGTTGGCTCAAAAATGGCCTAGCAGTAGTACCGCTATAGGGCCGGTACTACCGCCCTCGATGGTACCGACCCTGGCCGGTAGCAAGTCAGTTTTGCAACCTTCTCTGTGTAGATTCAAAATGACTTGGTGGTAGTACCGCTATAGGGCCGGTACTACCGACCCTCGGTGGTACCGACCCTGGTCGGTAGAAAGGCAGATTTGTGAAGCTCTCTATGTTGATCAAAAAATGGCCTAGCGTTAGTACCGCTATAGGGCCGGTACTACCGCCCCGCGGGCGATAGTTGACTTTAGGTCAGTTTCAGATCTGAGTGACTGTTAGTGACTGGTCAGTGACTGATCGGTACTACCGACCATGGGTGGTCGGTACGACTGGGGGACTATTTATAGCCCTCCACTTGAATTTTGACTGTTACCCACTCATTCCACTCATTCATTGCGACCTACTTTCAGACAAAGCTCTCTCAAAGCATTAACTACTCCCCTCTCTCTCCCCCTTTGCTCCTAGATTCATTCCCTTGTAAGATTTGAGCTAGGGAAGTGAGATTAGAGAGCGGGAAGCTTCGATCTACGACTTGAGCACTTGGTTTCCATCTAGCCGGCTTGATTTGTGTCTATTACTCTTGAGCTCTTTGAGCTCTAGCCGGTTAGGTGTTCTTCGTGGTAGCCCGTATTGATTCATTTGTGAGGGCTCCGCGAAGTGTTTGTATTACCCCTGTGATTTCTAGTGGAGAAACTCGAGTAGCCTTTGTGGTTGCTTGAGTGAGGCAAGGAGGTGAAATAGACTCCGACCTTTGTGGTCACCTCAACAACGAGGACGTAGGCACTCCTTAGTGGATTGGCCGAACCTCGGGATAAATCGTGTGTCCCGTGTGCTTGTTGTTGTCTCTACTTTGTATATTACGCTTGTTGTTGTGTTCTTCGTGTTCTTCCTATCCATATCTCCTTCTTAGGTTGGGAAGGCTCTATCTACATCAAGGGAAGCAACCAAGGCTCGGTGAGAATAGAATTGCCATCTGTCATACTTAGGGAAGTGGGGCTAGATTCTTGTATTACTGTCATAGCTCACATACATCGGATTTGTAGTTTCTTTTAGGATCCCGGTTGTGCCGTTTGTTTGTGTCGGTAGTACCGGTGTTTTACACCCGGTAGTACCTACCCAAACAAACCGGCCTCTCCGGTTGTTATCTAACTACATCTATTAGTTTGTGAAGTTTCAGATTGTTAAAAATTACCTATTCACCCCCCTCTAGGCTGATTTGGTCCTTTCAATTGGTATCAGAGTCTAACCCTTGTGTTAGCGCTTCACCGCGTAAGGGAGAATCATGTCGACCCTAAGTCAAGAACAACTAGATGAGATTGTCAAGAAGGTATCTACTCAGTTGTTAGAAGATCAAGCAAAGAAACATGAAGATGAGATGAAAAAGGTGAAAGATGAGATTGAGAACTTGAAGCTAGCTTTAGGCAACAAGGCCGAATCATCCGGTGAAAATCCGCCGCAGCCCAAAGATGACAAGAAGAAGGAAGATGAAGATAAAGGCAAGAGAGACAACGAGTTCTCTAGAGTGCCTTATGACTATAGCCAAATGGTCAAAGTCATTCAATTGACTAGCGTCAATCTAGGGAAACCACCCGCCTTTGATGGAATCAACTACAATGATTGGGCACACAAGATGAAGCTACACCTTCTTGCCGCAAGAGTTTGGGAGATTGTTGAGAGTGGACCAAGTCATGTTGAAGGCCAAGAGTTCACCGACAATGATGTGATTGAGTTTCAACAAAATGTTCAAGCCGCATCATTGATCCTATCATGCCTTAAGCCTGAAGAAAGCAACAAGGTACATGGAATGGAGAATGCCAAGAAGATTTGGGACACTCTCAGGATATCATATGAGGGTGATGCAAGTTTGAGGAAGTGCAACATATAGCTTCTTCAAGGAAAGATTGAGAACTTTGCTATCAAGAAAAGTGAGACCACTCAACAAATGTTTGATAGATTCATGACATTGGTCAATAAGATTAGAGCTCTCGGAGACAAAAAAGTGGGATGACAACTCAGCTGCAAGAAAGCTATTGAGAGCATATAGAAAGAAGAACAAGACACTTGCATCAATCATCATGGAGAGACCCAACTATGAGAGCATGGGACCTCATGAGATGCTCGCCAAAATAAAGCATCATGAAGTCTTGGATGATGAAGCTCTAGAAGATCAAGAGGAAAGCCACAAGAAGGTGGTAGCTCTCAAGGCTAATCAAGAAGAAGGAATCAAGGCCCAACATAATTCATCAAGTGATGAAAGCGACGATTCCGATGATGAGATTGCTCTCCTTGTGAAGAACTTCTGAAGATTCATGAAGAAGAAAATGTACAAGAAGAGCAAAGGTGGATACTTCAAGAAGTCAAAGAAGAGGACTTGTTATGAGTGTGGTGCGGACGATCATTTCATCGTTGATTGTCCTCAAAAGAAGAACAAGAACAAGTTTAGCAAGAGTTACGACAAGAACCAAAGAAGAAGAAGAGGTGGTGAAGCTCATCTTGGTGAAGAATGGTTCTCCGAAGATGACTCAAGTGATGAAGAGAAGAGCAAGGGCAAGGAGAAAGAGAAGGGAGCAGCCAACATCGCCATACACAAGACATCTTCTCCGAGCCCTCTCTCCAACATGACAACCTCGACCACTTCATCACGCTTGTTCGAGGACCTCACCGACGATGAGGATGACTTCACTCATTCTTGCTTCATGGCTAAGGATGAGAAGGTATCATTTAACTCTCCAACTTGTTCTAGCAATGATTATAGTGATGATGAAATGGATGAATTTAAGCTTAGCATAATTAGAAAATTTGGTAAGAAAGGTGGACCTAAAATCATAAAATTGCTCACTAAATTGGAAAGTCGGAATGAGAGTCTTGCTTTGCAAGGAGACTTGAACTCTCAAGAGAGAGAAAAGAACCTTGCATTGGAAGCCTCTCTTGTCGAGGAGAAGTTGAAGGTTGAGAAATTGACCGTGGAACTATCTTTAGCTAATGACTCTAACAAGAAGTTGGCTAAGGAGTGTTCCACTAGCAATGACTCAATTGCTAATCTTGTTGGCACCAAAAGTGACGCACTGTGCCAATCACACAGCAAGCCGGAGAAGCTGGCTTCAAACGTGGCCCGGGTGCTCAGAAGTCCGGTGCGTGCCAGTCAGTTTGCCCTGCAACTAACAAGGGAGATAAACTGTTAAATACAAAGCTGGAACATGTCGGGTATGACCGGACAGTTCCAAAATATACGGCCCTGAAGCCACTTACGACGACATATAGCTATGAAAGCTATCTGTCAACAGGTTTAAATATTATTCGGCAATATGAACAGAGTTTCATGAATAACAGGTTGCCGAACACGTTTGCATGAGAATCGTACTTGCATGATGTATTGAATATAAGTTAAAACTTAACCAATCTCGATTGTACAACCGAGTTGGGATCCATGGGGATTGAACATACAAACTAAGCATGACTAAGCCAATCTAAAGCCTGCGCCTGCCGCACGACACCTAGCCTTATCATAGATCAAACATACTTAACATGCACAAACCCTCACCACGTGGCAATCCAGATACGATCCAATCGGCTATTACGAACAATAGATCTACTGCATAAAAGACTTTTCAATAATAAACGTGAAAGAACAGAGCAGATCTATAAAGATGAAGCCGAACCGAACGGTATCTAGATTGGGCAAAAGTGTTATGATGAAATAAACATAACAAAACATATAACACAAGGTAACTTAATGAATCTATCAGATTGCCAAATCTAACAGAGCCGATAACTATTTTTACTCATGACTCAATCCGCCGCACGATACAAGGCATAAGCAAAAACCTCCCGTCATAAGCTTAAATCCGCCGCACGATACTAAGCTTAACGTACGAGACTACTTGCACCATATCTAAATCCGTCGCATGATACTAGACATGATAACAAGGTTGCCGGAACTTACGGAGGTCGACGGATCGATGGCCCCTCTCGAAGAACACGACGACACGACTTGGACTTGAAGACGGCACGGGGCCGGGTTGGTTGTATTGATTGTGAACCCCCTTTACAATAGCCTCAGGGTTTATATTTATACCTTGGTGTTCTCTGAGTCCTAGAAGGACACGACTACAATGATAGAATTAGGAAACTTATCAAAATATGATGCCTTCTACTCTAAGTTTCCTTCAATAACCGGCATGCACTAAAATGACGAGATCCCCATCGCTAAATCTTCTTGTCATGCCGTATTTGTCATCTTCTAACGCAAACCGACTTGGCTTGAGGTAGCCGACCGCAGCGTCACGTTGCCGAACCTGCTCGCCGTTGACTAGTTGCCTTCACAGCCTTGCCGAATACATTGAGTTAGCCGACCGCGTTCGCTATCTGCCGAATCCCTTAGGTGGCGACTTCTTCCGAATCTGCGTCGTGCTGGCCCACTTGTCATAGTGCGAAAACTCGGTGTTAACACATGCCCCCTAATTTTGGGATAAATGTTTTATTCTAAAATTCATTTTCTCCTTTTCGCACCACTGTAGAGTCTCTGGAAGCATCCGACTTCCCACGTCATTAATCATCACAGCTGCCGACTCGCCTCCCGATGCACTCGAGATCCTTTAAAACTTCCTCTCTATTCCATTTCGGCCTGAGCTTCCCGAATTCCTCTGTTCAGCTTCTTCATCTAGAAAAACCCTCTCTTCTCTTGCCCTGAACCGGAAAATGTCTTCCCAAGCAAGCCGTTACAGTCTCGAGCTCGGCGACACCAGCACTTCTAAGAGAAGGTTGCTTCTTCTTTGATCTTTTCGCTTTGGATGTTTAGGCCTCATTTTGTTTCCTCTTCAGGAGGACTGGCGACGACCTCACCGAGGACTTGGCTCAGAAGGTCACAGACCTCCAGTCTGATCTAGGAAAGAAGAATCGGGAGATTACTCAAATCTCTCAGGAGCGCGATGCTTTTCGGGAACAAGCCATCGGTAAGCATCCCCCAACTGTCCTTTTCTTATCCCTTTTCTCTGCTTGACCCCTCTTTCTTTCAGCTCTGGAGACTAGGCTCCACTCCCTCGAAGCTGCTATTGCCGACCTTGCTACTTCAGCCAATGTGTCAGGCACGATGGCTCTAAGGCAGGTGAATGAGATCAAGCGGGTCCTTCCTGACATTTCTAGGGCCGGCATGGGCTACGGCACAACACTTGCCTTCAATGCCGTCCGGATCCATTCTGGCGCCGACTACCGCCATTTTGACGTTTGTGAGCGAGGACTAGAATTTAGGATAGCACGTTCTGTTGAGGATATGAAAGAAGTCGGAACAGACTTGGCCGACTCTTTCGATTCTGATCTTCCGATTAGAAATAGAATGACATGGACGAACTGATCCTTCATTTGTAATCGACTCTTGTTATGTGAATAAGAAGTCCTTTTATCTATTTTCTTGAAATCAATCTGTGACTGATCTTTCGGGATCAAGGCGTATTCTATTCCATGTACTTGGCCATTTGTACCTTGTAATATATCTGTATTTTGCATCCAATCGGTTACCGTTCTGATGACATCATGTTTAACCGTGTGAACCTGTTCGGCAATCTGGCCAGTGTTTGTCCCGAACACCTAAATCGGCAGTTTTGCCGAAGCCAGGCGCTCTATTCCCCGCCGAACACGTGAGTGCATTCAGACGGTTTGCACAACCCATTACTATAGAGGCCCATCTTGGGAAGCAGAAAAACCCCAATCCGCCGGTTGATATTCGGCATAAATCGTCCCTGGAGGCCTGCCTTCTCCCAATCTTGCATCCGCTCCTCTAGTACTCTCGCCGCCTCGGCTTCCTTGCTCGCTCCGCCCCAGAAAACCCTAACTTTCCAAGTGCAATGGCGAGCCATGATGACCGCGGCAAGCGCCCGGCGACTGAGGAGGCCGAAGGGAGCCGCGCTCAGCGCCTCCGTCAGCGCGGGTAGGACTCCTCGCTTACGTCCTTTGTGGCAGTTTCTTGAAAACCTCGCTCACGCTCTATTACTGTTCGCCGACAGGGTCCCCGTTATCTCTTCCGCCGGCGGGCATGCCCGGCCTTCTTCAGCACCGGGGAGGCCAGAGGCTCCACCATCGGGCTCGTCAAGCTCCTCCGACAGCCTCTCCTACCACTCCCATCCTTGGGAGGCGAGCCCGGACCGGGACTCCGACGGCGGCCTCTACGACCACAACGACGCCTTGAACTTCATGGCGCTGTGGGACGAGTCCCGGGAAGAGCTGGCCGCCGTCTCGAAGCAGTACGGGATTGACCAGCTGGAATGGGAAGACCAGCGCCGGCAGTTCTGTGACGCAATCACGGGTATGAACGCCCAATCTTGGATCTGCTTTCGGTCGTTCTCATTGATCTTTTAACCGATCCATTCCATTTTGTCGCTCACAGCGTTGTCTGAAGAACTGGAGCGCCTGAAGATGGCAGCGAACGCCGTCGCAGACCGGGTGAACGCCCAGGGCGTCACCGCCGATGCGCGTCTGGCCAACGTGTACGGCCGCATCGAGCAGGTCGCCCTGCAGGGTGTGCACCACGGCATGGCGCTGGGGCTGTCGGCGCTAACGGTCCGCACGGAGGAGGACTTCTCCGTGACGCCGGTTGGCTTCCCCGGCGGGGCATGTCCGGAGGACGTCGAGCAGATCAACGATTTTCTGGACTCCTACGAGGATCATGCTCACGCCCTCACCGCAGTCACCAATCCGCAGACGGTCATCAACAAGGTGCTTGGTAACTGATCTGCACTTTCGTACCGCCCCAACTTATGAACAATGTTCTACTTTGCTATGTTCATGCGTACAATCTGTTTTCCCTTTCTGTGCTTGTCTAGTGTTCGACCTCTTCGTTGAACCGGTTGCACAGCACCGCGTGCATTTGGCTCTGTTTTAGCGTTTTTCGCGCTAAAGGCGACACATGTCGTGTCGGCTATTTTTGCTCTAAGGGTGATAGAACCTATTGGCCATTTTTGTGCTAAGGGCGACACAACCTTGTATCGGCCGTCGGCGCCCGCTAGTCCTTGATTCTGTTATGCACCGACCTCCACGCTAGGATGAAATCTCTTTAGATAACATCCATTAATTGCCCTAGCAAACTCTTCTCCTTGGAGGGTTTTCAGAATGTACGCATTACCCGGAGCACGTCTCAGAATTCGAAAAGGTCCTTCCCAGTTAGGGGACCATTTGCCGAATGCCTTATCTTTGGTACCGATTGGCAAGACAATTTTCCAAACCAAGTCTCCTTCTTCGAATCCTTTTTCTTTCACTTTCGAATTGTAGTACTTGGCAACGCGTATCTTGTTCTTTTCAATATTTTCCAAGGCCTTGAGACGAATCAAATGCAAATCTTCTAGCTCATCCATCATCAAATCTTTGTAATTCCCTTTGGTTAGATCGTTCTGCAATGTAACTCGTCTTGACCCCGATTGCAATTCCCATGGTAGCACTGCGTGATGCCCGTAGACCAACTCGTATGGCGACGTCTGAGTCAACCCATGACAAGCCATTCGGTAAGCCCACAAAGCTTCGTTGAGTACCAAGTGCCACCTTTTAGGTTTCTCTTCGATCTTCTTTTGAATGACTTTAATCATGATTTTGTTAGAAGCTTCTGCCTGTCCATTGGCCTGTGCATAGTAAGGAGAGGAATTATATAGCTTAATCCCCATCCCTTCGGCAAAGCCACAAAACTCCGAGGAAGTGAACTGAGTTCCCTGATCGGTAGTGATGGACTGAGGGATGCCGAATCGGTAAATGATGTGCTCCCTGACGAAGGACACCATGTTCTCTGATGTCACCTTCTTCAATGGGATGGCTTCAACCCACTTAGTGAAATAATCCGTGGCTAACAAAACAAACTTATGTCCCTTGCTAGATGGAGGGTGGATTTGGCCGATCAAATCAATGCCCCATCCTCTGAAAGGCCAAGGCTTAATGATCGGATTCATGGCCGATGCTGGGGCCCTTTGCACATTGCTGAATCGCTGGCAATCCTGACAACCTTTGTAGTACTCAAAGCAATCTTCGAGCATAGTCGGCCAAAAATATCCAGTCCTCCTGATTAACCGTCTCATACGGTGAGCCGACTGGTGTGCACCACATACGCCTTCGTGCACCTCATACATCAGTTTCCTAGCCCCGTCTTGGTTCAGGCATTTAAGCAAAACCCCATCTATGGATTTGTAGTACAATTGATTGTCCAAGAGCATGAACTTAAGAGCCTTGTACCTGAGTTTTCGGGAGACTTTCCTGGATGGGTCCCTGAGGTAATCGGCAATGTTGTCTCTCCAGTCTTCAATTGCCTGATTATCACTTGGGACTGCTTGATCATCTTCTGGGGTTGTTTGCTCTTCCTCAAGTGCAAAAATGTTTTGATTCTCCCTATACCCGGATGCTGCCTGAGCCAACTGGTTTGCTTCTTCGTTTTGCCCCCTAGGAATATGTTGCAAGGTTGCTGATCGAAACTGTCTAAGGAGCTCTTGGCAACCTTTGAGATATTCCTACAGCGTGTCGTTTTTGCATTCGTACTCACCTGTCAGCTGCCTGATCACCAACTCCGAGTCACCGAAGATCTCTACGGCGTCTGCCTTAACGTCCACGAGCAACCGCAATCCCCGAAGCAATGCCTCATACTCCGCTTGATTATTAGTCACTGGGTACTCGACCGGTATAGAGTATTTGAAAGGTGCCCCCTTGGGAGAAATCAACATGATCCCGACTCCACCACCTTTGCTACACGACGATCCGTCAAAAAACAACGCCCAGGGGGCAATGGTTACTATGTTAGCGTTAGAATCACGATGGTGAGTGACGAAATCAGCCATAATCTGGCCTTTAACAGCCTTTGCCGATTCAAAACGCAAATCAAATTCAGAAAGGGCTAAAACCCATTTGCCGATCCTTCCACTTAAAATCGGCATTGATAACATGTGCTTGATTACATCAAACTCTGATACTACCACGCATTCGGCATTCAATAGATAGTGCCGAAACTTAGTACAGGAATAGAAAACACACAAGCACAACTTTTCCGTAGCCGAATACCTCGTTTCGGGGTCCAGTAGCCTTCGGCTAAGATAGGCTATGACTCTCTCTTTTCCTTCGAATTCTTGCATGAGGGCCGACCCTATTGTTAGGTTGTCGGCCGCCACGTACAACTTGAAAGGCCTGTCGAGTTGTGGAGGAACCAATACTGGTGGTGCCTTCATGTACTCCTTGATCTCATCGAAAGCCTTTTGTTGCACGTCACCCCACACGAACTCCTGATCTTTCTTGAGCTTCAACAGTGGAGAAAATGGCAGCACGCGCTCGGACAAGTTGGATATGAACCTTCTGACAAAGTTGATTTTGCCGAGCAGTGATTGAAGTTCTTTGAGATTGGTCGGCGGCACTACCTTATCAATTGCTTCCATGCTCTTCTTGCCGACTTCGATCCCCTTTTTGTGGACCAGGAATCCCAGAAACTCACCAGCCGACACCCCAAATGCACACTTGGTTGGATTCATCTTTAAACCATGTTTCCTTGTGCACTCCAAGGTCTTCCTTAAATCGGCTAAGTGTCTTTCTTTGCTTCTGGATTTGATCACCACGTCATCAATGTAGATCTCTACGATTTTGCCGATCAGCTCATGGAATATGTAATTCATGGCTCGCTGGTAAGTGGCACCGGCATTTTTCAAACCAAAAGTCATGACCATCCATTCAAACAAACCTATATGGCCGGGGCACCTAAAGGCGGTCTTTGCCACATCCTCTGCAGCCATGAAGATCTGGTTGTAACCTGCGTTGCCGTCCATAAAGCTTATGATTTCAAAACCGGCCGAAGCATCTACTAGCAAATCGGCCACCGGCATTGGATAACCGTCCATAGGAGTGGCTTTGTTGAGGTTCCTGAAGTCGATGCAGACTCTCATCTTCCCGTTTTTCTTGTACACCGGGACAATATTGGAGATCCATTCCGCATATCGACACGGCCGGATGAAGTTAGCTTCTAGTAATCTTTCCACTTCCTTTTTCACGTCGGCCAACACCTCCTCCTTGTAGATCCTGCGCGGAGGTTGTTTGTATGGGCGGTATCCAGGTTTGATCGGCAACTTATGCTCAACAATGGACCGATCTAATCCGGGCATCTCTGTGTAGTCCCACGCAAAACAGTCTTTGAACTCTTTTAGAAGATCTACTAGCTGCATTCTGAAATCAGGGTCTAAACTGGAACTTACGAACATCGGCCTCTTCTTACTCGTATCACCAACATCCACCTCCTCTAACTTGTCGGCCGACGCGAAACCACGTCCCAGTTTGCCCTCGCTGTTGTCGGTTGGGTTGTCCATCTAAAAGAAGCTTTGAGAGCCGATTGCTTGGATCGGCTGTTGATCCCTGCCGTAGACGTTGACAGGACCTTCTCCCCACACGCGATCGGAGAAGCAGTCTACCCCGTCGAATTCCCAGTAGGTGGGCTCAATGGTGGCAACACTCACCGAGTCGTCAGCTGGGACAATCTCGATGTCATCTCCAACCCACTGTATGAGTATTTGATGCATGGTTGAAGGTATGCAGCAGTTGGCGTGGATCCAATCCCTGCCCAAAAGCAGGCTATATGCCCCCTTGTCGTCAATGACAAAGAAGGTCGTAATGAGCGTCTTGGATCCAATCATTAGTTCCACGTGCACGGCACCCCGAGTGTCGGAGGGATTGCCGGCAAAGTCGCGGAGAATCATATCCGTTTTGAGCAGGTCTTCATCGTTCATGCCCAGCTTTCTGAACGTGGCGTAAGGCATGATGTTGATTGCTGCGCTGCCATCAACAAACATCTTGGTTAGCGGCTTCCCGTTGACGTACCCCTTGACATACAACGGCTTCAAATGCTGATGCTTGGCTGGCTTGTCAAATGCTGCCTTCTGAGACAACATGAGCTGTGCCGCGAGCTCGTCGTGCTCGGCCTTGTCGGAATCCGAATACACCTCGTCCTGTGCCCTCCGGCCGGCAGGAGCCATGAACTCCAGGGGAAGGAAGAAAGTCATGGCCACGTCAGCGCCCTTGTCAGCGTCATCTGGTTTTTCCTTCGGGCGCCATTCTTGCTTCTTCCCATTGGCGGTTGCTTCTTCCAACTCCCTGTTCTGGAGGCGCTACACTCTCCTTTTCTGGCTTTTTCTGAGCCCTGGTGGGCACCACTGCCCCTTTTGCCACCTATATGGGCGAGGCTGTGCCTCCTCGCCGTCGTCCTGGTGGTGCACCCACTCTCGATCGGCATATCTCTTGGCTTGCCGGCCTGGGCTTTCCGTTTTCAGGCGCCGATCGCTCACCGGGATGCGAGCTCCCAACCTTTCATGAACGGGACGGCGGTTGACCCGATCCTGCCTATACCCCCTGTACTGATCGCTGCATTCGAGGCAGTTGTTGACGGCAGGTAGTTTCAAGCCTTCGTTCCAGCAGTGGCGGAAGAACGGGCAGCCCCAGTGCTCTTGCTCCCGCTCTTGGCGATGTTCTTGTTCCCAACGATTGGCCTGTTCTCTGTGGTAAGCCCTCTCCTCCAAACGATACTGGTGCTCTCCCGTGTGACCGTCTTCACGCTGGTATTCCTCTTCGAGTTCTCGCTCTTCGCGTTGGAGACGCCTCTGCTCTTTCTCATTTTGCCGGCGCCATTTATTAAGGAGATCTCTGTGGGTAGGCCTGCGCCTGGAAGATGACTCTCTATGCTCGTATCGGCTATTCGTGGCTTCGGCGCGCTGCCGGAGCTCATCGCCAGTGATTTGCCGATCGGGATCCACTGCGCCAGATTCGCGTGCCTTGTCGGAGGTGAGGACTTTGACTTTGCTCTTGCCTCTGGGATCTGCTGGGGTTACCATGTTCACTGAGAAGAACACGGCGTTCTGGGAGAAGGGGTTTGCATCGATCTTCATCTTGCCATTGAACTTGATGTGGCCGCCCTGGATGGCTTTCTGGATCCTCGTCCTGAACACACGGCAATCATTAATAGAATGAGTGTTAGTGTTATGAAAACCGCAGTACTTCTTGTCCTTGACTCCTCCAGGACGCAGCATCGGGTGATCCGGGGGTAGCCTGACTCTTCCTTCGGCAACCAGGAACTCGAAGAGCTTGTCGGCTTTGGTGACGTCGAAGTCGTATGCCCCATTCTGTTGGCGCAGCCATTGCTTGTTGGCTTGGGTCGGCTCCTTGTCCCAGTTGAGCTCTGCAGCAGCCACCTCATCTTCCGCGTCGGTATAGTCATCGGCTTCGTCCAGGAAAGCCTGATACATCTGCGACGCGATATTGTCCTTCTGGAAACACCCTTCTCTCCGGAAGCCTTGCGCTTGGATAGTCATCTCATTCAGCCGGCGGGAGAGATGACCCAAGTCTTCAAACTCCTGACCGAACAGCTTGTCCCTGATGCTCGGGAGCATGCCTGCCACGGCCAATGGTGGAAGCTGATCGTCCGGCAGGTGCATGCCGAAGCACTGGCTCTTGACTTCCCTGAACCTGCGCAGGTAGTCCTGCGGTGTCTCATTTGGCTTCTGGCGTACGTACATGATGTCCACCAGTTTCTTCTCCTTGGTGCCCATGTAGAAGTGTGTATGGAACTTTTGTTCCAAGTCCGCCCAAGAGAGAATAGAGCCCGGCGGTAGTGACGTGAACCATGCGAATGCCGGTCCAGTGAGTGACGACGGGAAGTACCGAACCCTGAAGGCGTCTTCGGTATTGGCCTCCCCAAGCTGGAGCAGATAACGACTGACGTGCTCCACCGTGCTGGTGTCGTCTAAGCTGGAGAACTTGGACAGGTCCGTCGGCACTTTGACTCTGGGAGGTAGAGCCACACGGTGGAACCATTCGGGGAACGGAGACCTGTAAGCATAAGTGCCCTTAGGCTTCAGGCCGAAAGTGCGCTGCATCATATCCGCCATCCTCTCTAGCATGACATCGACATTAGAGTCGGCGGTTTTCTCGGCCGTCGGCTTCCCATATCCTAGATGCGGGGCGCCCTCTATGTTGTGAGGCTCAAGCATCTCATGGTACCCGTTTCCGTAGTAGTCCTTTATGAGCCTATAGGTTTGCGGGGAGATCTTGCGTGTTGACTCTGGCGGCTGACCCTTAGTGTCGAACGTGAGCTGCCCCATGGTCGGCAACTGGCCTTCTGGCGTGTGCTTCTCTTGAATGGTCATCCCGCTTGATTGAGCCTTAGGCGGGGTCTCCTCACCGGCAGCTCCTACCCCCTTGAGGTGATTCGGCAGATTGAAAAGATGTGGTCCTGCTATAGGGCCAAACTCGGCCTCCATAAGTTCATCGGCCTTGGGGCCGAATTGGGCGATCATGATGGTGCGGAAAGTGTTGAGAAACGCCCCATGCATGCGACTGATGGCACCAGAGACAGCTTCGTTGATCATATGAGACATTTTCAACACTGCCTCTGCTTCCCCAGGATCATTCGGGTTGAGCTGGACGGGCTTCGACAGATCGTGCAGACGGCGAACCTTTCCGCTTTTGTTCTTGGAAAAGGCTTCTAGGCACTTGGCCTGGAATTCGGCACAAGCATTATCCACCTGCTCTCTGTACTCGTCGGGTAGTTCAGTGAGCTGCACCTGCACGAACCTCGCCTTGTTGCTGGCCTCGGCTTCAGTGACTTCGACCATCGCTGCAGGAAAAAGGGGTCCCACCGGGCGTGCCAAAAAGTGTGTTGGCACCAAAAGTGACGCACTGTGCCAATCACACAGCAAGCCGGAGAAGCTGGCTTCAAACGTGGCCCGGGTGCTCAGAAGTCCGGTGCGTGCCAGTCAGTTTGCCCTGCAACTAACAAGGGAGATAAACTGTTAAATACAAAGCTGGAACATGTCGGGTATGACCGGACAGTTCCAAAATATACGGCCCTGAAGCCACTTACGGCGAAATATAGCTATGAAAGCTATCTATCAACAGGTTTAAAGATTATTCGGCAATATGAACAGAGTTTCATGAATAACAGGTTGCCGAACACGTTTGCATGAGAATCGTACTTGCATGATGTATTGAATATAAGTTAAAACTTAACCAATCTCGATTGTACAACCGAGTTGGGATCCATGGGGATTGAACATACAAACTAAGCATGACTAAGCCAATCTAAAGCCTGCGCCTGCCGCACGACACCTAGCCTTATCATAGATCAAACATACTTAACATGCACGAACCCTCACCACGTGGCAATCCAGATACGATCCAATCGGCTATTACGAACAATAGATCTACTGCATAAAAGACTTTTCAATAATAAACGTGAAAGAACAGAGCAGATCTATAAAGATGAAGCCGAACCGAACGGTATCTAGATTGGGCAAAAGTGTTATGATGAAATAAACATAACAAAACATATAACACAAGGTAACTTAATGAATCTATCAGATTGCCAAATCTAACAGAGCCGATAACTATTTTTACTCATGACTCAATCCGCCGCACGATACAAGGCATAAGCAAAAACCTCCCGTCATAAGCTTAAATCCGCCGCACGATACTAAGCTTAACGTACGAGACTACTTGCACCATATCTAAATCCGTCACACGATACTAGACATGATAACAAGGTTGCCGGAACTTACGGAGGTCGATGGATCGATGGCCCCTCTCGAAGAACACGACGACACGACTTGGACTTGAAGACGGCACGGGGCCGGGTTGGTTGTATTGATTGTGAACCCCCTTTACAATAGCCTCAGGGTTTATATTTATACCCTAGTGTTCTCTGAGTCCTAGAAGGACATGACTACAACGATAGAATTAGGAAACTTATCAAAATATGATGCCTTCTACTCTAAGTTTCCTTCAATAACCGGCATGCACTAAAATGACGAGATCCCCATCGCTAAATCTTCTTGTCATGCCGTATTTGTCATCTTCTAACGCAAACCGACTTGGCTTGAGGTAGCCGACCGCAGCGTCACGTTGCCGAACCTGCTCGCCGTTGACTAGTTGCCTTCACAGCCTTGCCGAATACATTGAGTTAGCCGACCGCGTTCGCTATCTGCCGAATCCCTTAGGTGGCGACTTCTTCCGAATCTGCGTCGTGCTGGCCCACTTGTCATAGTGCGAAAACTCGGTGTTAACAAATCTAAAGAGTAAGATTAGCTTGGTTCAAGAGAGCCTCACAAGCTCTCAAGATAAATATCAAACTCTTGAACTAAGCTACAACACTCTTTGGAGTAGTACCTCTTCAACTACTCCTAAGGATTCCGACAACTCTAATGCTTCAACAAGTAATGGTTGTAATAGATGTTATAAAGTTGATATCAATACTTGTGCAACTAACATTGTTGAATTAGAAAAGAAGAGCAAAGAAATCCAACGATTGAACATGATCTTGAGGAATGGTTGCAAGTGCAAGATGGAACAACCAAAGGATATCCTCAAGACCACAAGACATCCATCCATCAAGGATGGGATTGGGTACAATAGGTATGATGGCAAGGCCAATGGAAGGAAGATGGTCAAGGGGGTACCCTTTGTTAACTTTAACAAAGGGGTTCCTCTATTTGACCTCATGAACAAGTCCAACAAGGTTGCCAATCCCAAGGCTCCACTTGCTAATGGTAAGATCAACAAGAAAAAAGCAAGTGGATGTCCTCAAGCAACAAAAGCCTATATCAAGAAGTTATACATGTGATTACTTGTGTTGTTGGGGAGAAGACGGCAAGATTGTCGTTAAGTATGTTGGTGCCCTCAAGAAGAGGGAAATTATGAGAAATGTTTGGGTGCCAAAAGCTTATGTGACTAACCCCCTAGGACCCAATCTCATTTGGGTACCTAAATCAAGAACATAATCTTGTTTTGTAGGAATATGCCTCCGGTGGGTCGAGTTGGGTGTTGGATAGTGGATGCACCAATCATATGACCAGGGCAAAAGAAATGTTCTCCTCCTTCCAACCAAGCAACGACTCATGCAACAACATTGTGTTTGGTGACAATGGTAAAGGAGAAGTGCTTGGTTTGGGTAAAATTGCTATCTCAACTGACAATTCCATATCTAATGTATTACTTGTGCATTCGTTGAGTTACAATTTGTTATATGTTTCTCAACTTTGTGAAATGGGTTATGATTGTCTCTTTACGGATAAGGGTGTGACCGTCTCTAGAAGAAGGGATTCCTCTATTGCTTTTAAAGGCATGTTGAAGGGAAATCTTTACCTAGTTGACTTCTCAACTAGTAAGGTAGAACCTACAACATGTCTAATGGCAAAATCTAGCATGTGTTGGCTTTGGCATCGCCGACTAGCTCATGTTGGGATGAGAAACTTGGCCCAACTTTAAAGGGAAGGGCACATCCTTGGACTAACCAATGTCTCGTTTGAGAAAGATAGGATTTGCAGTGCGTGCCAAGCAGGAAAGCAAGTTGGAGCAAAGCATCCAATGAAGAACGTTGTATCAACCACAAGATCATTGGAGCTGCTTCACATGGACCTCATCGGACCCGTTGCTTACCAAAGCATCGGCGGTAACAAATATGGTTTCGTTATTGTTGATGACTTTTCTCGTTTCACTTGGGTGTTCTTTTTAGCACATAAAGCTGAGACCCAAGGTATCTTCAAGAAGTTTGCTAGAAGGGCTCAAAATGAGTTTGAGCTCAAGATCAAGAAAGTAAGAAGCGATAATGGGACCGAGTTTAGAAACACCAACATAGAAGAGTATCTTGATGATGAAGGAATCAAGCATGAGTTCTCCGTTCCATATACCCCACAACAAAATGGGGTTGTGGAGAGGAAGAATAGAACTCTTGTTGAAGCCGCAAGATCTATGTTGGATGAGTACAAGACTTCCCATGGTTTTTGGGCAGAGGCGATGAACACCGCGTGTCATGCCATCAACCGCCTCTACCTCCACAAGCTGAGGGACAAGACACCATATGAGCTTCTAACTGGTAACAAACCAAAGGTGCATTACTTTCGAGTTTTTGGCTGCAAGTGTTTCATACTTAACAAGAGGGCCAAAAGTTCAAAGTTTGCACCTAAGGTACACGAAGGCTTTCTACTTGGTTATGGTACTAACGAACACAGCTACCGCGTATTCAATAATGCCACCGACACTATTGAGTTAACGGTAGACGTGACTTTTGATGAATCCGATGGCTCCCAAAAGGAGCAAGTCAATGATGAGCTTGTAGGTGATGACGTGTCTCCATCCGAAGCAATCAAGAAGCTTGCAACCGGTGATGTGAGACCTATTGAGATTCAAGATGATGATGATGATCCGTTGCACACTCCACAAGATTAAAATGTTCATCATGTGCATTCAAATGTACATGGTGAAGCTTCCGCAACTCTGATAGATGGAGGTGCAAATGGTGGTCAAATGCAACATCAACTTGATGATCAAGCACAAGCTCAACATGAAGACCGACAAGATGATGGGGACATCCCCACATGTGACGAAGATGATGAAGATGGACCCATGCAAAGGAGATCACTCGTGCCACATCCCAAAGTGCACCATACTATTCAATGGGATCATCCCGTTGACAACATACTTGAAAGGTCCTAGTTTGGTTTTGGTAATTGAGTGACAACTTTAGGTGGACTAATGGTGTTTATGAGAGATACACAGGCGATTAGTCCACATGTGATCATGTGTGAGCAACATATGCCATAAAGGTGAAATGGCTTGGAGGATGTTGCAAAGGCTCACACATGAGGTGAAGGAGCTTATTGCATATGTGACATGACATAGAGTCATGTGGCTAAGATGGTGAAGATCAAGGCAAGACTTGGCTTGATGGACCGGTTGCGAAGGTGAAGGGCAAGTTGGAGGCTTTGAAGTCGTTGGTACCGAGTGTCGGGAGGCTTAAGCAAGACTTGGCGCCGAAGGACCAAAGCAATGGTGAAGAGCAAGTGAGGTCAAGATCGATGGACCATGGAGGCCATGTGATGATATGAAGTGGATCATATCATTTGATCTAGGTTGGTGCATGTGTTGCATCAACAATGGAGGAGATGGAATGGAATGCGCAAGGCAAAGGTATATTTGTAGGGTATTTCATTTCACCGGTCATAGGTGTGTAGAGAAGATTATGACCGGGTTTAGGATAGATGGCCGTACTATTAAGAGGAGCAAACTTGTTTGCATATCGGTCATCTAGTGCCACTTGAGCGATCTAACATTGCGATGTTGCTAGGATCGAGTGGCGTGGTGAGTGCAAGTGCTAATCCTTTGAAAAATGATTGTGAAAATGCTAACACACATGCACAAGGTGGTGTACACTTGGTGGTGTTGGCACATTTGCAAAGGAGAAGTTGTTGGAGTTGAATTGGATCAACTCAGAGAAGAGAAGGAGGCTTTTTGGTGTGTTCCAGACTCTAGGATGGCTCTTAGATTGGAATTTTGTACTAATCCTTTGTGATATGGATTAGCTATGTATTTGGGTTGTGTAGCCCTCTGAGTTAGCTTTCCAAAATGTCCAAGATCATCAAAATCAGAGTTCGGGGCTAAGAGTTATAGCCGTTGGAGCGCTGAAAGGTCAGTGACCGGACTCACCGACCGGACGCGTCCGGTCAGTACAGTGAGTCCGGTCACAAGAGTCCGGTCAGTGTATTCCGGTCAGTACAGTGAGTCCGGTCACAAGAGTCCGGTCAGTGTATTTTGAGTGCTGATTTGAGGTATATTGACCGGACGCTCGGTAGAGTCCGGTCAGTAGTGACCGGACGCGTCCGGTCACTGAAAAACAGCCCAGAAACCTCTCTGTTTGCGACCGGACTCAGGCATAGGTGCGTCCGGTCATTATGACCTGACGCGTCCGGTCAGTAGAAGGCTGAACGCGTGCGAAAACTAGCCGTTGGGGGCAAACGACCGGACTCTAGTGACAGGACGCGTCCGGTCACCCTCTAGTGAGTCCGGTCAATACGAAAAGTGCCCAGTGAAGGGGGTAACGGCTAGTTTAGCCCTTGAGGCTATAAATAGAGGTTGTGGCCGGCCTTGGCTGGTGCTTAGCACCCTTGGGACTTGGTGTCCATGCTTGGGGAGTGCAAGGAAGCCCTCTAACTTGCTTGTGCTTGCTAGTATGCGAATCAATAGTGAGTGAGTGATCGCTAGTGCGTTGCATTGACAGATTGCATCGAGTGGTACTAGGTGTTCGTGTTGCAAGCCGGTGGTGCTTGTTACTCTTGGAGGTTGCCACCTCCTAGATGGCTTGGTGATCGAGTCTCCGTCGTGAAGCCCGCGTGAAGATTGTGCATGGCTCCGGAGAAGGATTGTGAGGGGCATTGTGCTCACCCCGCGGGAGATCGCGAAGAGCAACTCTAGTAAAAGGGAGACATGAAGAGCATCAAGTGGTCCGGCCGGGTCAAGTGCTAGAGCTTGTGGTAAGCACTCCATGTGGGAGAGTGTGACTAGTGTAGTCACCACTAGCAAGAGGACCGGCGACAACCTTGAGCTTGTCTCAACGAGGACTAGCTTGGTGACAACCAAGTGAACCTCGGGATAAAATCACCGTGTCAACATTGCCTACATGCATCTTCTCGGTGGTTTTCTTTATCCATTCACTAGCTTGTGTTTCCTTACTCATACTTGTGCTAGTGTTTAGTTGTTGCTCTTGTGTAGCTTAATAGTTGCTCTTGTAATTAGTTAGCTTGTGTAGCTTGCTAGTTACCATCTTTGCTTGTGTAGCTTAGAAGTAGATCTCTTGCGTGACTAATTGGTGTGAGTAGCCTTGTTAGTCACATTGCTTAGTTTGTGTAGCTAAGTAGTTTGATCTCTCTAATTTGGCTTGTGTAGCCTTGTTATTGAGCATTGCTAGTGAGCTTAGGAGCTTTGTGCTTTGCTTACTAGATTATGTAGGAGCTGCCCGGTGCTTGAAGTACTAGTTGCATAGGTTTGTGTGACCTTGCAAACTAGATTGATTAGGTGAGCTTTAGATAGCCCGACACCTTATTTGCTTTGTTTAGAATATTTTGTAAGGTGTCATAGAGTATAAGTAGAGGGGTGTAGTCTTGGCTAGACCGATAGTTTTAATTCTGCATTTGTTTCGGTTAGCCTACGTGATTAATTTTAGAAAGGACTATTCACCCCCCTCTAGTCCGCCATCTTGACCCTTCAATTGGTATCGGAGCGAGGTCTCTCATTTGTGGTCTTCACCGACCCGAGAGGATGGCGAACTATGGGCTAGATGTTGAGTGTGACACACATATTTTTGATGGCACACACTTTGCACAATGGAAACACCATATGCTTGATCACTTTCGTGCAAAGGGGCCTAAATTTTGGTGGGTTGTCACTAGTGGTCTCACTCATGTCTTGGACCATAAGAATCTTACCAAAGCTCAAAAGGTTCTCTTTGATCTTGATGGAGAAGCTTTCTTGTTTATTATTCATGCTATGAGCTTTGAGTGTTTTGACAAGGTGAACCACAGAGGAACCGCCCATGTGTTGTGGGAGTCAATCAAGCATACATTCGGTCACTCTTCCACATGGGATGATGGCAACTTCAAGAATGATGAATCAAAGAAAGTTGCACATGAGGATGATGAGCATGGCCACAACTTGGTGATTGTGGAAGATTGCTCCACCTCATGTTCAAGTGATGATGATGATGATCAATCCACAAGATCACTTGACAAGGTTGGTGATGATGATAGCCGGAGCTCAAGTGGTGCAAATGATGATGCCACTCCATGCACACTTGATGATGATGACGGCTATGAGAGTGATGTCTCTACAAGCTCTCCATCTACATCACATTGCTTCATGTCACATGGTGACACCAAGGTATCAATTGCAAATATGGTTGTTGATTGTCATGATCCAAACTTTGACCTTGTATGTAGACTCACCAAAGCTTTAGAAAATGAGATGGCTAAAACAATGAAATTGAAAAATGAAAACTCATTTCTAAAGAATGCATGTGAACAACAAAAGCATCTACTTTATGTTACTACTTGTTCACATGAGGAGCTTAAATTGACTCATGAGGAACTTAGTGTTGCTCATGACAACTTGGTACAAGACCATGCTTTTCTCACTAAGAAGCTTTCTAATGTAGAAACTAAAACTAGTGAGAGCTCATCATTTGGGTCAAATGATCAATCACATATTTGTGCTAACCCATGTGATGTAGAGAAGAAGCATGTATCCACCCCTTGTGATGATTTATTACATGTTCTTCACATATAGATGCTTGTTCTACTTCTATGTCTTGTGAGACTAATATTTTGAAGGAGAATAATGAGCTCAAAAGTGAAGTGAAGAATTTGAGAAACAAGTTAGAGAGGTGGTATGGATCAAAGGTCACCTATGAGCATATGATGAAGAATCAAAAGAGCTATGGTGACATGAGTGGCATTGGCTTCAACAAGAGCAAGATCAAAGGCAAGAGATGGGGAAGGAAGAAGTATGAAAGAGAAATGAAGAAGCAAGAACAAGAGAAGCTATCTCATTTCATGTGTTATCGGTGCCATGAGATGGGACATCTTGCAAATACTTGCCCCAACAAGGAGAAGCTCAAGTTGAAGAAGGAAGAAGAGAGGCTCACACATGTCAAATGCTTCAAGTGCCGCACTAGAGGACATCTCACCTCCATGTGCCCAACCAAGCAATTAGTGAAGCAACAAGATGAGCCTCAACCAAAGCCACAAGTTGAGCAAAAAGAGAGAAGCCCCAAGATCAAATCAAGAACAACCATCATGATGGTGACTTGATGAAGAAAAAGAAAACAAGAAGGGACGGAAGAGCAAGGCATCCAACTCACATTCAAGATGCCAAGATGATGATGAGCAAGAATGAAGAAAAGAAGAAGGATTTGGCTCACATCAAATGCTACAAATGTGATGATATAGGACACTTTGCCTCGAAGTGTCCTACCAAGCTTGAGAAGAAGGTTCAAGCAACTCATGAGAGGCAAGGCAATGAGAAGCAACAAATGAGCAAGGAAGAGAAGGATCCATCAAAGAGAGTTTTCTACTCATGTCGGGAAAGGGGACACATGACAAATTCATGTCCCCTAGGTAAAACCTCTAAGACTATTTCAATTGATGATAATATTGTGCTTAGAAAGGATGACAATGGTATCTCATCGGTGGCTATTGCAAGACATCCCGCTACTCAGACTAAGGCATTGCCTAAGTATGTTGCACCTAACTTGAGAGGACCCAAACTAGTTTGGGTACCATCAAACCATGGATGAATGTGTGTAGGTACCATGGCATTGGAGACTTGATTCAATTGATTCCATATTGTTCATCATGTGATTGAGTCAAGTAATGAAACTTAGTGCTATTCTCATCCCAATGCCAAGTCAAAACAAGTGAAGTCCAAGCGCTACAACATACAAGTGTCATGATCAAGTTGAGGTGGTTGATTGGAAATATTTGAAGAAGCTTGCTATTGGATGATCATGATCTATCAAGTTATATCTCTAGTTGATCATATTCATTTGGGTGCATATGAGTTAATTGAATTGGATATATATGAAGGACCGAGAAAGCACTAGCAAGGCGACCAGAGGGGGGTGAATGGGAGCTCAAAAATTTCTCTCAAAACTTTGACCAAATGTCCCAAAATCAAACCCCAAAAGCTACGACTGAAACCGTGATGCCCACGACCCTTGGAAGAGGGTGGATGATCCCTAGGATCACAACAAGGCACCACAAAGCGATAGCAAACCGAACGCCGAAAGAACCGAGACAAGTTCGACACTCAAAAACCAAGTCCCGAACGTAGATAGACGGCTACGTCGAGAAATCTCCAAATACCGATGCTAACAAGTAGCAAAGATACCTAGAGAGGTTTCTTGGTCAACTACAAGGCCAAACGAGAAGTCCGGAAACCAAGCGAGGAAGCCGGGAGAGCAATCGCACAAAACCGGAGGCTTCAGCCAATCCGCGGACTGTCCGGCCCTAGGGTCCCGAACTGTCCGCCCCTACTGCGGACTGTCCGCGAAGGGATGGCGGACTGTCCGCCGGCAAAAAACGAGAAACAACAACTCTGCTGGAACCTCCCTGGACGTTCCCGGACTGTCCGCCAAACACAACGGCGGACTGTCCACGGTTCAAAAATCACTTGCTCCTCAGCGCGGAGTCTGGCCACTGGTCCGGCCAAACCCGACGCGCGGACTGTCCACCGGTCAAAACCGTGGACTGTCCGCCAATGAGCAGAGAGGGCGATTTCAGTCGCCTCCTCTCCAAATCTCTCCAAATTCAATCCAAATCAAAATCCCACGTTCCCAAACTTGGAGAAGATGATCACGGGGTAGTTAGGAGACTATCCCAAGAAATCATCCGCTCAAATCGATTCAATCACCGGGAAATCGAAAGGGGAAGATCAAGAACGAAAAAGCGCCATGAAAACGAATCAACCCGATCTACTTGTTCGCAAGGAGTTAGATGAATTCCTTCGGTGAAAATGATCTCCTTTCAAAAATGAACAAGTTGATTCAAATGGATTTCGCAAAGACGCAGTAGGGAGAGAGATTGAGTGACGGGAAAATCGTGGAGAAACGAAGAACGCAAAGAACACGAACAAAACGCGAATCAACACATCGATCTGCAACCGTGTGGCTAGCACACGCTACAATAGTGAGGTTACGACCTCACTTCCTCAAAATCTCCAGTACACAGATGTATGGTTCTCTGCGGATCTCAGCTAGCTACAGCAGGGGATTGGGAGAGCAGGAAACCCTAGAAGCAAAGAGCAAATGAACTGAGATAGGAAGGGAGGAGGGTGTCTCCCTCTATGCGAATACATGGGTGTATGTCGAGTCTCTGAGTGATGAGTGATTGTCAACTGGGATGATGCGCATGTTCTTTGGCTTATGTTGTGTAGGTGTCGAGCCCGGATGCAGTGATCGAAGGCGAGGTGAAGGTCAAGTAGAGACGTGTCGTGCCGATGGACCGAGAATGGCGAAGGGCGGACGTGAGGCTTGGACTGAGGGACCAGAGGCCCGAGGATCAGCTGTGGTGGCTGGCAGCCTGTGACGACAACAAGTGAAGACCTGCGGTCATGTGTTGCCTGAGTCGTGGACTTGGGGACACGTGTCGGGGGACGGGGTGCACGGGAGGTGCATCCCATCTACGATGTCGGTTTGGTGGTAGAGCCAAGGAAAAACCATCGGGTGGACGGTTTCTAGGTTTGGGCCTCAAAACCTGGGTGCGGATGGTTTCTGAGTTTGGCCTCAAAACTCGGGCTGAGGGTTTCTGAGTTTGGCCTCAAAACTCGGGCTGAGGGTTTCCGAGTTTGGCCTCAAAACTCGGGCTGAGGACGGTTTCCAGGTTTGGGCCTCAAAACCTGGGCGCTGAGGGTTTGCTGAGTTTGGCCTCAAAACTCAGATGCTGGTGGGCTGGTTTCCCGGTTTGGGCCTCAAAACCGGGGGTTGCCTGGAAAGGCTGGTTTCCCGGTTTGGGCCACAAAACCGGGGGTGCAGAGCGAGGACGGCACGTGGCGGCAATCGGGAGGTTGCGTCGAGGCAACGCTACGAGTTGTGCGGGCGTGGCCGTCGGATACACCTACCACCGAGTTGGTCCAGAATAACCCTAGGGTTTAGCTGGTTCGCTCTGTAATTAGTTGAGGGGTAGAGTAGGAAATAGAATTAGTATAAGTAGAGGGAGACACCCTCCTCCCTATCTATCTCAGTCATTTGCTCTTTTGCTTCTAGGTTTTCTTGCTCTCCCACTCCCCTGCTGTAGCGAACCTGAGATCCACAGAGAAGAGAACAATACCTCTGTGTCCGTGAAATTTTGAGGAAGTGAGACCGTAATCTCACTGTTGTAGCGTGTGATAGCCACACGGTTGCAAATTCGTGCTTGTGATTCGCGTTTTGGTTGTGTTCTTCGCGGACTCCTTTTTCTCCACGTTTTTCCGTCGCTTGATCTCTTTGCTCGGTTCATCATTTGCAAATCCATTTGAACCAAGTTGTTCTAGATCGTGAGGCACTTGTTTCCACCAAAGTAATTCACCTCTAACCTCACGGTCTAGGAGATCGATCGATTTTGGTTTCGGGTCAAGTTTTTGTCCCTTCCCCCGAAATTCTTCGATTCACCGATTTGGAGATAGGTTCGAGCCATGATCTCTTAGAAATAGCTCACTATCCTCCTTGTGACTCTTCTCACCAAGTTTGATCCCTTGAGGATTTGTTTTGGGTGAGATCGAGTCGAATCGGTGAACGACCCATGCAGTTTCGGGGTGACCGGACGCACGCATCGGGGTGACCGGACGCTGCCTGTTCAACGACCGGACGCTGACAGTGAGTCCGGTCGATGAACACTTCGTTGTGTTTGGTTCTGTGACTTGACTGGACGCACTTTCATCACTGAGACCGGACTCGCCTCTGGTACTGTTCTCGGTTTTCATTCTACCTGACCGGACGCTCGCGTGACGACCGGACGCACTGCTCTCCTGAGTCCGGTCCAACACAGTAAGGTCCCAAATACGTTTTTGCTTGACCGGACGCGTCCGATGGGTATCGACCGGACGCTGGGTGAGTCCGGTCAGTGCTGTCTCTGCACGTTTTCGTCCGCGGTTCGAGTGTTCAATGTCGGATTTGGTTTCCGTCTTTTGCGTTGAGTTTCTAGAATTGTATAGTGACCCGTTGTGCTTCTTGGAAGCATCCACCCTACATCTAGGGTCGTGGACACTAGCAAGTTCTAGGGTTTGCTCATGGGGTTGATTTTCGGGACAGTGGCAACAAGTTTCCAAAAGGAATTTTGAAGCTCCCATTCACCCCCCTCTGGTCGCTTTCTGGTAGCATTCTCAGTCCTTCAATTGGTAGCATCAGATCGATGAGCACGATGCCAATAGCCGAGCCTGTAATGCTCTTTTCTCATGTTTGAGCATGAGTGAGTTTGATCGTGTTTCTCACCTCGCTACGGCTCGGGAGATTTGGGCTACCCTCATGCGTTTCCATGAGGGAACCTCTCAAGTCAAAACCCGACTCTACGAGTTGTTCAAGCGAGAGTATGAGAACTTTCGACACATGCCTGGCGATAGCATAGAAAGTTTATTCGCTCGCTTTCAGGTGATTGTCAACAGGATGAGGGCTAACAAGGAGCTGTTGCCTTTCGACGATCATGAGAGAGCTTTGAAGCTTTTGCATACTCTTGATCGATCGGTGTGGGACTCCAAAGTTCAGGCAATCATCGAATCACCTAACTATGAGACCTTCACGTGCGACGAGCTCTTTAGTAAGCTCAAGTCCAGTGAGATTGACGCCATGGCGAGGGCTTCTTATGAAAATCCTTCTGGCCCGTCAATGGCTTTGGTTTCTGGCTCTGGCTCTTCTGCTAACCCCTCTGGAGGCTTTGCACTCTCTTCGCTCTTTTCTGTCACAGAGGACCAGCTTGAGTCTTTGGGGGATGACGAGCTAGCCTTGCTCGTCAACCGGTTCTCGCGGTTTCACAACAACCGCATGAACCGTCGCCGCGGAGGAGGACGCTCGGGATGCTACGAGTGCGGCGACCCCGATCACTTCATAGCCAACTGTCCCAAGAAGAAGAACTCATCTAGGAAGGGCGATCATGGGCACAAGTACGACTCCGGCAAGCGCAAGGAGAAGTACGTCCCCGCGAGGCACAAGCGGAGGGGCGACTTCAACAAGGAGTACATCAAGACCAAGTACTTGGAGAAGGCCCAGGCTGAGCAGCGTGCGTTCTTTGCCACGCTCAGCGACGTCGATGGCTCGAATGATGACTCCGCTTGCTCAAGCGACGACGAGTCTGAGAAGAAGAAGAGGATCGAGGACAAGCTGAACGGCCTCTGCTTCTTCGCCGACGATGACGGCTTCTGCACCATGGCCCTCGATGGCGAGCTGGTGAACTCCCCTCGGAACGACGACGACGACACCTCCCAGGTTTCTCTCACCCACGACGAGCTTTCTGCTGAGGTTGAGAAGCTTACTGTCGTGCTCCTTAGTCAGGACAAGTTGCTTAGGCGTGCCGCTAGAGAGCGCAAGGAGTTTAGGCAGAAGTGGGAGGATACGGTGAAGGAACTTGATTCTGTCAAGTCCACCGTAGTTGTCACAGATGAGGAAGAGTGTGAGGCGTGCACCACGCACATGACTGATCTTCTCACTTTGAGAAGTAAGTATGTTGCGTTGGTAGGAGAGGTGGATGAGCTGAAGGCTAGACCTTCGTTGTTGGGTGCATGCAAGACTTGTCCTGTCTTGCAATCCGAGTTGGCAGAGAAGAATGTCAAGATTGTGTCTCTTGAGGAGGCCAGGTCGGGTAGCACCTGTGTGACTAGGTGCGCTTTGTGCGAGGGTTTGGAGATGGAGATTGCCAATGTGAAACATGACAAGATGCAAACCGAGGAGGAAAACACATATCTTCGGACCATCTTGTCATGGGTGTCTTGTGGTGAGCCACAGCTCGGGATGATGATCTCCCAATTCAAGCGAGCTGCTGGAGGTCCTGGTGTAGGTTTTGCTCAGGGTGTTGATCTTTCTGCTTTTGGGAAGATTGGAGAGTCGAGTGGTCTGAACCCAAGTGAGAAGCCCAACTCCACCGCTACTCCCAAACTTACCAAGCTTCCACCCAAAGAGCCTCTCAAGCCTAACACCAAGGATGGAGTATTTGAGGAACCTCTGAGAGCTCCACCCAAGAACCAAGTGTGGCATCCCAAACCCAACCACCTAAAGAACAAGCTGGACACAATGCCACCTATTCAGGAGGAGTTGCCACAGAAGGGCAAGGTGATCCACACCAAACACCGTGAGTACCAACAACCCCCTTTGAGAGCGGTGAGGTACCACTGTGAGCATTGTGGGAGGGATGGACACCTGAGTGAGTTCTCCTTTAGGCGCAAGAGAGATGCGCGCCGTGCTAGGGAGATGAACAACCCGGACATGTACCATCCTTTCCATGATGTACATGCGCCGAATGTTCAGAGGAGAGCCCCGAGACGTGCTGCTAGGCCCAGAGGTCCAGAACCTCAAGTTCCCAGGCCTAGGCAGGAGAGAGCTCCGAGGAGAGACGCTAGGCCTAGAGGTGTTGAGCCTCAAGTCCCTAGGCGTAGGCCTCGTAGCGAGCGTGCCCGGCGGGAGCCTGCAGTTGTAGGCTATGGACCCCGTGGCTGTGGCTTTGCAGTTGAGCATTTTCCCCCACCGCGTTTTGAGTATCGCGATGGACGCTCCTCCCTTAGCGGACCACGTTTTCCTCAACGTGGTGATCACTCCTCCCGTAGGCGTGCTAGGAATGGTTTTTCTGCTAACTGTTCTTTTGAGCAGCTGGCCCAACACTAGTATTCCCCTTACTTCACTAACCCCAGTGTTGGCCCGTATGCTCACCCTATGTCTTTTTATTGATGTAGGTAAAACGATTGGAGAACGTTTGGTTGGTGGATTCTGGGTGTTCGAGGCACATAACGCCAAGTGGTTCTCCAGTCTTAGTCCAGTCGCCAGGAAGGAGTATATTACCTTCGGCGACAACAGCAAAGGTAAGGTGTTGTCTCGTGGATCTGTGCGAGTTAATGAGCACTTTGTGTTGCGCGATGTTGCTCTTGTTTCTAACTTGCATTTTAACCTTCTTTCTGTTTCACAACTTTTCGATGATGACTATGAGATTCGTTTTAAACCGAATCTCAGTCGCATTTTGGATCCTCAGGGCAATCTTGTATGTGTGATTTCGCCCTTTGGAAAAGTCTTTCGTGCGGATTTCTCGGAGTCGTTTGGAATTTCTCGTTGTCTTTTGGCTGGACCTTCCTCCTCTGATCTTTGGAAGTGGCATAGGAGACTTGGTCATTTGAGCTTCGACTTGCTTGCAAGGCTTAGTTCACTTGGCTTAATCCGAGGATTGCCCAAGTTGTCCATGGAGAAGGATCTTGTTTGCCATTCTTGTAGACATGGGAAGATGGTAGCCGCTCCCCAGCATCCAGTGACTCAGGTCATGACCAAGCGCCCTGGAGAGCTTTTACATATGGACCTTGTTGGTCCAGCTCGGGTGAGCTCGGTTGGGGGGGAGTGGTATGTGCTTGTTGTTGTCGACGATTTTTCGAGATATTCGTGGGTCTTCTTTTTAGCTGAGAAGACCGAGACTTTCTCCTTTGCTCGCAATCTGATTTTGCGTCTTCAGAATGAGTTCCCTTTGAACTCAATGCAAGCAATTCGGAGTGATAATAGTTCCGAATTCAAGAATTCAGATTTTGAGAAGTTTTGTGACTCTTTTGGGTTAGAGCATCAGTTTTCTTCCCCCTACACACCGCCTCAGAATGGTGTTGTAGAAAGGAAGAATCGGACCCTTGTAGAGATGGCCAGGACGATGCTCGATCAGCATAGGACTCCTAGGCGATATTGGGCCGAAGCGATGAGCACTGCTTGCTACATTTCCAACCGCATTTTTCTTTGAGCTTTCTTGAAAAAGACCTCTTATGAGTTGCGTTTTGGAAAACTGCCCAAAGTGAGTTATTTTCGAGTTTTCGGTTGCCACTGTTTTATACTCAAAAAGGGCAACTTGGACAAGTTTGAGTCTCGTTCTTCTGATGGTGTGTTTTTGGGTTATGGCACTCACACTCGAGCTTATCGTGTACTTAACCTTGACACTAACCGAGTCATGGAGACATCCGATGTCACCTTCGACGAGACCATGGTTTGTCCTTCTTCTCGTTTTGAGCGTGCAGGTGATCATGAGGTTGGTGAACCTCTTTTCGATGATGATGAAGAAGGTGTTGAAGGAATAGATGACCCAGCACCTCCTCCACCTGTTGTGCCGCAAAGAGCGGCTTCTACAACGACTCACGGCCCCGACACATCGTCTTCCTGGGGGCCGTGGGATCCGCCACCTCGCGCGGTACCCTTTGTACCCGAGGAGGCACCAGCTGCTGTTGAGGGGGAGGCCACTTCGGCTAGGGAGGCGCCACGACACATTCAGCGCCAGCACCCGCCTCAGCAGATGATCAGCAGCATCGACGAATGCGTCACCCGGTCAAGGCAAATCTCTCACTTTGCCCATTCTGCTTTTGTTGCTGATTTTGAACCCCGGGATGTTGGACACGCTTTGACGGATCCTGATTGGGTCAATGCCATGCATGAGGAGCTTGAGAACTTTGAGAGAAATCGGGTTTGGGTTCTAGTGTCTCCACCTTCTGAGTGTCATCCTATTGGGACAAAATGGGTTTTCAAAAACAAACAGGGAGAAGATGGCCATGTTGTGAGAAACAAGGCTAGACTCGTAGCCTAGGGATATAGTCAGAAGGAGGGAATAGACTATGAGGAGACATTTGCTCCTGTAGCACGTTTGGAGGCGATTAGGATACTCTTGGCTTTTGCTGCATCCAAAGGTTTCAAACTTTTTCAAATGGATGTCAAGAGTGCCTTCTCAAACGGCTACATCGAAGAGGAGGTGTATGTTAGACAACCCCCCGGTTTCGAAAATCCCAAGTTTCCAAACCATGTCTTTAAACTTCACAAAGCTTTGTATGGTTTGAAACAAGCCCCTAGAGCCTGGTATGATAGGTTGAAAACCTTTTTGCTTGCTAAGGGTTTTAAAATGGGATGTGAGATAAGACGCTCTTTCTCCTCAAGCAAGGCACTGATACTCTCTTGGTCCAAATTTACGTGGATGATATCATTTTCGGTGGTTCTTCTCACGCTTTGGTTGCCAAGTTTGCAGACACTATGAGCAGGGAGTTCGAGATGAGCATGATGGGCGAGTTGACGTTTTTCCTCGGGTTGCAAATCAAGCAATCCCGGGAAGGAACGTTCGTGCACCAGGACAAGTACACCAGAGATATCCTGAAGAAGTTCGACATGGGTGAGGTCAAGCCTCTTCCAACACCCATGGTGACCACGACGGCCCTGGATGCGGACAAGGAGGGAGAAGCAGTAGACCAGAAGGAGTACCGGAGTATGATCGGCTCGCTGTTGTACCTGACGGCGACACGCCCGGACATCTAGTTCGCGGTGTGTCTCTGCGCGCGTTTTCAGTCTTCGCCACGCACTTCTCACCGTCAGGCAGTCAAGCGCATTATGAGGTACTTATCCTTCTCTCCAGAGTTCGGGATTTGGTATTCTGCTTCCTCCACTCTTTCCCTTTACGGTTATTTCGATGCCGATTTTGCTGGTTGCCGTATTGATCGCAAGTCCACTTCTGGGACTTGTCAGTTTATTGGTTCTTCTCTTGTATCGTGGTCTTCTCGCAAGCAGTCTAGTGTCGCCCAGTCTACCACGGAGGCTGAGTATGTTGCTGCGGCTAGCTGCTGTTCCCAGTTACTCTGGATGATGGCCACTTTGCGTGATTTTGGTCTGAGCTTTTCTCGTGTTCCATTGCTTTGTGACAGCACGAGTGCGATTAGCATTGCTAAGAACCCCATGCTGCACTCGAAGACCAAACACATTGATGTGCGCTTTCATTTTCTGCGAGACCACTTTGAGAAGGGTGATATCGACCTTCGCCATGTCGATACTCATCATCAGCTTGCTGATATTTTCACCAAGCCTTTGGACCAATCAACCTTTAATCGGTTGAGAGGTGAGCTTGGTGTGTGTTTCCCCTTTTAGATGGGGGAAACATTTTGGATCTTGTATGATACACTGACTTTGCATTTTCAGTTGATTTTGCTTTCTTCTTGCATTTCTGCATTTTAGCATACGCTTTTACATTCTGAGCTTCATGTGTATAATCTGAAGAATGTAACTATGCTATGTGTAGTCTTTGCTCCGATGTTGTATATTGATGTTGTAGCTTATGCTCTTTCTGATCACTAATATATGTTGTTGCTCCGATGGTGAACTTGTTTAAATGAACTTAAAACTTGAAAATATTCACCATTGAGATATGCAACTAGCATGTGTAGGATGTGTTGAGGTCATTCCTGCTTTTCATATATGCTAGGTTGCTATGTCTCTAGTGTTGAGTCATTCACTTGCTTGCTAGGTTCATATTCTGCTTAAAATCTGAATCAAGTTAAGTGAATTGGAAAGATCGAGATGGGTTTGCTTGTTAGCACCTCACAGTTTCGAGACTGTTTCCCATTGCACTTTTGGGTTAAACTTGAGCTGTGTAGTGTATGACCGAAACTGTTTGTTTTAAGCTTCTGATTGCTTCTGCATAGGCTTCGCACAGTTGAAAAGTTAGGCAATAACAAACACTCAACCTCTCGCAGTCACATGCTGTTTTCTGCACTTGTGTAATTTCACCGCTGCAACTCCGATTAAAATCTGAAATCACAAGTATATGCCCAAATTGGTATCAGCATGATGTCTGAACTGTGCTAGGGGTAGTTCACTTAGTATACATGCTTAGCACTTTTGACTTCCTGTCTATACATGTCTTGTGCTATTTTGATGGTGAATACCTTTTCGGCTACAAACTGCTCTTTTTGCTCTCATTTCAGACTTAGTGATCAGTTTGAGCCTCTGCTAGCATTTTTGAGCACTTCAAACTCCGTAGAGCATTTTTGCACTCTTTTGAGTATACTCCTGAAGCTCCTAACTTGCATCTTTGACTCATATGCATTTTGGAAGGGGAGAATTCTGCGTGTTGGCACTTTTTGTTGGTGCATTTTCTGAGGGGGAGCTTTGTCTCTTGACAAGTGCATTTTCAACTAAGGGGGAGAAATTGCAAATCATAACCCTCCTTTTGCTTAGGGGGAGCCTTCCTGGTTGTTTGCACTATTCGAGGGGGAGCTTTTCTTGCTTCCTGTTGCTTCCTGTTGGACGTAAGGCATTTGTATCGAGCTTTCTTGCTAGTTGTGTTGAGCCTCTGTGCCTCTATCTTGAGGGACTAGCATTTTGCTTCGATATTCTCAACTGGTTTTTGCTAGCGGTGTTGAGCCTATTCTACCTCTTCTTGAGGGCTAGCTTTGCTTTGATTGGTTGCGTCGAGCCGTTGCCCATGTCTTTGGGAAGTTGTTTTGCTCTTTCCACTTGACCTTCTTCGGCTTTGCTATGCTTTTGGGTCATTTGGTTGAGTTCTCTCTCTTCTCCTTCTTCCTTCTTCTTTTTCTATTATGATTTGTGTGAGTAGTTGGCAATGCACTCATCAAGGGGGAGATTGCGAATACATGGGTGTATGTCGAGTCTCTGAGTGATGAGTGATTGTCAACTGGGATGATGCGCATGTTCTTTGGCTTATGTTGTGTAGGTGTCGAGCCCGGATGCAGTGATCGAAGGCGAGGTGAAGGTCAAGTAGAGACGTGTCGTGCCGATGGACCGAGAATGGCGAAGGGCGGACGTGAGGCTTGGACTGAGGGACCAGAGGCCCGAGGATCAGCTGTGGTGGCTGGCAGCCTGTGACGACAACAAGTGAAGACTTGCGGTCATGTGTTGCCTGAGTCGTGGACTTGGGGACACGTGTCGGGGGACGGGGTGCACGGGAGGTGCATCCCATCTACGATGTCGGTTTGGTGGTAGAGCCAGGGAAAAACCATCGGGTGGACGGTTTCTAGGTTTGGGCCTCAAAACCTGGGTGCGGATGGTTTCCGAGTTTGGCCTCAAAACTCGGGCTGAGGGTTTCTGAGTTTGGCCTCAAAACTCGGGCTGAGGGTTTCCGAGTTTGGCCTCAAAACTCGGGCTGAGGACGGTTTCCAGGTTTGGGCCTCAAAACCTGGGCGCTGAGGGTTTGCTGAGTTTGGCCTCAAAACTCAGATGCTGGTGGGCTGGTTTCCCGGTTTGGGCCTCAAAACCGGGGGTTGCCTGGAAAGGCTGGTTTCCCGGTTTGGGCCACAAAACCGGGGGTGCAGAGCGAGGACGGCACGTGGCGGCAATCGGGAGGTTGCGTCGAGGCAACGCTACGAGTTGTGCGGGCGTGGCCGTCGGATACACCTACCACCGAGTTGGTCCAGAATAACCCTAGGGTTTAGCTGGTTCGCTCTGTAATTAGTTGAGGGGTAGAGTAGGAAATAGAATTAGTATAAGTAGAGGGAGACACCCTCCTCCCTATCTATCTCAGTCATTTGCTCTTTTGCTTCTAGGTTTTCTTGCTCTCCCACTCCCCTGCTGTAGCGAACCTGAGATCCACAGAGAAGAGAACAATACCTCTGTGTCCGTGAAATTTTGAGGAAGTAAGACCGTAATCTCACTGTTGTAGCGTGTGGTAGCCACACGGTTGCAAATTCGTGCTTGTGATTCGCGTTTTGGTTGTGTTCTTCGCGGACTCCTTTTTCTCCACGTTTTTCCGTCGCTTGATCTCTTTGCTCGGTTCATCATTTGCAAATCCATTTGAACCAAGTTGTTCTAGATCATGAGGCACTTCTTTCCACCAAAGGAATTAACCTCTAACCTCACGGTCTAGGAGATCGATCGATTTTGGTTTTGGGTCAAGTTTTTGTCCCTTCCCCCGAAATTCTTCGATTCACCGATTTGGAGATAGGTTCGAGCCATGATCTCTTAGAAATAGCTCACTATCCTCCTTGTGACTCTTCTCACCAAGTTTGATCCCTTGAGGATTTGTTTTGGGTGAGATCGAGTCGAATCGGTGAACGACCCATGCAGTTTCGGGGTGACCGGACGCACGCATCGGGGTGACCGGACGCTGCCTGTTCAACGACCGGACGCTGACAGTGAGTCCGGTCGATGAACACTTCGCTGTGTTTGGTTCTGTGACTTGACCGGACGCACTTTCATCACTGAGACCGGACTCGCCTCTGGTACTGTTCCCGGTTTTCATTCTACCTGACCGGACGCTCGCGTGACGACCGGACGCACTGCTCTCCTGAGTCCGGTCTAACACAGTAAGGTCCCAAATCCATTTTTTGCTTGATCGGACGCGTCCGGTGGGTATCGACCAGACGCTGGGTGAGTCCGATCAGTGTTGTCTCTGCATGTTTTCGTCCGCGGTTCGAGTGTTCGTTGTCGGATTTGGTTTCCGTCTTTTGCGTTGAGTTTCTAGAATTGTGTAGTGACCCGCTGTGCTTTTTGGAAGCATCCACCCTACATCTAGGGTCGTGGACACTAGCAAGTTCTACGGTTTGCTCTTGGGGTTGATTTTCGAGACAGTGGCAACAAGTTTCCAAAAGGAATTTTGAAGCTCCCATTCACCCCCCTCTGGTCGCTTTCTGGTAGCATTCTCGGTCCTTCACTCTACTTATCCTAATTTTTAATTCCTACTCTACTCCTCAACTAATTACAGAGCGAACCAGCTAAACCCTAGGGTTATTCTGGACCAACTCGATGGTAGGTGGATCCGACGGCCACGCCCGCACAACTCGTAGCGTTGCCTCAACGCAACCTCTCGATTGCGGCCACGTGCCGCCCTCGCTCTGCACCCCCGGTTTTGTGGCCCAAACCGGGAAACCAGCCTTTCTAGCCAACCCCCGGTTTTGAGGCCCAAACCGGGAAACCAGCCCACCAGCATCTGAGTTTTGAGGCCCAAACTCAACAAACCCGCAACGTCCAGGTTTTGAGGCCCAAACCTGGAAATCGTCCTCAGCCCGAGTTTTGTGGCCAAACTCGGAAACCGTCCACACCCAGGTTTTGAGGCCCAAACCTGGAAACCGTCCACCCGATGGTTTTTCTCTGGCTCTACCACCAAACCGAAGCTGTAGAAAGGATGCACCGCCCGTGCACCCCGTCCACACACACGTGTCCCCAAGTCCACGACTTAGGCAACACATGTCCGCAAGTCTTCGCTCGTCGCTGTCCCAGGTTGTCAGCCACCACAGCTGATCTTCGGGCCACCGGTCCCTCAGTCCAAGCCTCACGTCCGACCTTCGCCACTCTCGGTCCATCAGCACGGCACGTCTCTACTTGACCTTCACCTTGCCTCTGATCACTGTATCCGTGCTCGACACCTGCACAACACAAGCCAAAGAACATGTGCATCATCCCAGTTGACAATCACTCATCACTCAGAGACTCGGCATACACCCATGTATCCGCAATCTCCCCCTTGATGAGTGCATTGTCAACTACCAACACAAATCATAATGGAAATAGAAGAAGGAAGAAGGAGAAGAGAGAACTCGACCAAATGACCCAAAAGCATAGCAAAGCTGAAGAAGGTCAAGTGGAAAGAGCGAAACAACTTGGTCCCCAAAGACATAGGCAACGGCTCGACGCAATCAAGCAAAGAAAAGCTACCCCTCAAGAAGAGGTAGAACAGGCTCAACACCGCTAGCAGATACCAATCGAGAAATCAAAGCAGAAGCTAGTCCCTCAACACAACTAGCAAAGAAAGCTCGATAGCAAAACCTTACGGCCAACAGGAAGCAGCAAAAAATCCGCCTCGAATAGTGCAAGCAACTAGGAAAGCTCCCCCTTACAAACGGAGGGTGATGATTTGCAATTTCTCCCCCTTAGTTGAAAATTCACTAATCAAGAAACAATGCTCCCCCTCAGAAAATGCACCATCAAAAAGTGCCAACACGCAGATTTCTCCCCTTCCAAAATGCAGATGAGTCAAAAATGCAAGTTAGGAGCTTCAGGAGTATACTCAAAAGAGTGCAAAGATGCTCCATAGAGTTCTGATCCGATGACTCAGAAAATGCACAGAATGCTAGCAAAGACTCAAACTGATCACTAAGTCTGAAATGAGAGCAAAAGGACAGTTTTCAGCCAAAAAGGTATTCACCATCAAAATAGCACAAGACATGTATAGACAGGAAGTCAAACAAGTGCTAAACATGTATACAAGGTGAACTACCCCTAGCACAGTTCAATCATCATGTTGATACCAATTGAAAAAGTGAAGTATACACTTGTGATTTCAAATTTTAATCGGAGTTGCAGCGGTGAAATGACACAAGTCCAGACATCAGCATGTGACTGCGAGAGGTTGAATGCTTGTTATTGCCTAACTTTCCAACTATGCGAAGCCTATGCATAAGCAATCAGAAGCTTAAAGCAACAGTTTCGGTCATACACTACACAGCTCAAGTTTAACTCAAAGTGCAATGAGAAACAGTCTCGAAACTGTGAGGTGCTAACAAGCAAACCCATCTCGATCTTTTCAATTCACTTAACTTGGTTCAGATTTTAAATAGAACATGACATACCAAGCAAGTGAATGACTCAACACTAGAGACATCTCAACCTAGCATACATAAGTAGCATAAGTGACTTCTACACATTCTACACATGCTAGTTGCATATCTCAATGGTGAACATTTTCAAGTTTTAAGTTCATTAATCAAATTCACCATTCAAAAATAGCTCAGCTCACAGTATGTATCAGTGATCAGAAAGAGCATAAGCTACAGCATCAACATAAAGCATCGGAGCAAAGACTACACAGAGCATAGTTACATTCTTCAGACTATATTCATGAAGCTCAGAATGTAAAAGCGTATGCTAAAATGCAAAGATGCATGAAGAAACCAAAAAGAAGCAAAACCAACTGAAAAACACAAAGTCAGTGTATCATACAAGAGTCAAAATGTTTCCCCCATCTAAAAGGGGAAACACACACCAAGCTCACCCCTCAACCGATTAAAGGTTGATTCGTCTAAAGGCTTGGTGAAAATATCAGCCAACTGATGATGAGTATCGACACGGCGAAGGTTGATATCACCCTTCTCTTGGTGGTCGCGTAGAAAATGAAAGCGCACATCAATGTGTTTGGTCTTCGAGTGAAGCACGGGGTTCTTAGCAACGCTAATAGCACTCGTGCTGTCACAAAGCAAAGGAACACGAGAAAAGCTCAGAGCAAAATCACGCAAAGTGGTCATCATCTAGAGTAACTGGGAACAGCAGCTAGCCGCAGCAACATACTCAGCCTCTGTGGTAGACTGGGCGACACTAGACTGCTTGCGAGAGGACCACGAAACAAGAGAAGAACCAATAAACTGGCAAGTCCCAGAAGTGGACTTGCGCTCAACACGGCAACCAGCAAAATCAGCATCAGAATAACCGCAAAGGGAGAGGGTGGAGGAAGCTGAATACCAAATCCCGAACTTAGGTGTGAAACGAAGGTACCTGAAAATGCGCTTCACCGCCTGACGGTGAGAAGTGCGCGGCGACGCCTGAAAGCGCGCGCACAGACACACCGCGAACTGGATGTCCGAGCGTGTCGCCGTCAGGTAGAGCAGCGACCCGATCATGCTTCGGTACTCCTTCTGGTCCACAGCTTCTCCATCCTTGTCTGCATCCAGGGCCGTCGTGGTCGACATGGGTGTTGGAAGAGGCTTGGCCTCACCCATATCGAACCTCTTCAGCAAGTCCTTGGTGTACTTGCCCTGGTGCACAAACGTCCCTTCTCGGGATTGCTTAATTTGCAATCTGAGAAAGAAAGTCAGCTCGCCCATCATGCTCATTTTGAACTCCCTGCTCATAGTATCTGCAAACTTGGCAACCAAAGCGTGAGAAGAACCACCGAAAATGATATCATCCACGTAAATCTGGACCAAGAGAGTGTCTTTGCCTTGCCTGAGGAGAAAGAACGTTTTGTCTACACATCCCATTTTAAAACCCTTAGCTAGCAAAAAGGTCTTGAACCTATCATACCAGGATCTAGGGGCTTGTTTCAAACCATACAAAGCTTTGTGAAGTTTAAAGACATGGTTTGGAAACTTGGGATTTTCGAAACCGGGGGGTTGTCTAACATATACCTCATCTTCTATGTAGCCGTTTAAAAAGGCACTCTTGACATCCATTTGAAAAAGTTTGAAACCTTTGGATGCAGCAAAAGCCAAGAGTATCCTAATAGCCTCCAAACGAGCTACAGGAGCAAAAGTATCCTCATAGTCTATCCCCTCCTTCTGACTATATCCCTGGGCTACGAGTCTGGCCTTGTTTCTCACAACATGGCCATCTTCTCCCTTTTTGTTTTTGAAAACCCATTTTGTCCCAATAGGATGACACTCAGAAGGTGGAGACACTAGAACCCAAACCCGATTTCTCTCAAAGTTCTCTAACTCCTCATGCATGGCATTGACCCAATCTGGATCCGTCAAAGCGTGTCCAATATCTCGGGGCTCAAAATCAGCAACAAAAGCAGAATGAGCAAAGTGAGAGATTTGAGACCTGGACCGAGTGACCCATTCGTCAATGCTGCCGATCATCTGCTGAGGGGGGTGTTGGCGCTAGATGTGTCATGGCGCCTCCCGTGCAGAAGTGATCTCCCCCTCAACAGCAGCTGGTGCCTCCCCGGGTACAAAAAGGTACCGCTCGGGGTGGCGGATCCCACGGCCCCCAGGACAAAGACGTGTCAGGGCCGTGAGTCGTCGTAGAAGCCGCTCCTTGCGACACAGCAGGTGGAGGAGGAGGTGTTGGGTCATCCATGCCTTCAGCACCTTCTTCTTCATCATCGAAAAGAGGCTCGCCAACCTCATGATCACCTGCACGCTCAAAACGAGAAGAAGGACAAACCATGGTCTCGTCGAAGGTGACATCTGATGTCTCCATGACTCGGTTAGTGTCAAGGTTAAGTACACGATAAGCTCGAGTGTGAGTGCCATAACCCAAAAACACACTGTCAGAAGAACGAGGCTCAAATTTGTCCACGTTGCCCTTTTTGAGTATAAAACAATGGCAACCAAAAACTCTAAAATAACTCACCTTGGGAAATTTTCCAAAACGCAACTCATAAGAGGTCTTTTTCAAGAAAGCTCGAAGAAAAATGCGATTGGAAATATAGCATGCAGTGTCATAGCTTCGGCCCAATATCGCCTAGGAGTCCTATGCTCATCGAGCATCGTCCTGGCCATCTCAACAAGGGTCCGATTCTTCCTCTCTACAATACCATTTTGTGGCGGTGTGTAGGGAGAAGAAAACTGATGCTCCAAGCCCAAAGAGTTACAAAACTTCTCAAAATCCGAATTCTTGAATTCGGAACCATTATCACTCCTAATAGCTCGCATTGAGTTCAAAGGGAACTCGTTCTGAAGACGCAAAATCAGATTGCGAACAAAGGAGAAAGTCTCGGTCTTCTCAGCTAAAAAGAAGACCCACGAATATCTCGAAAAGTCATCAACAACAACAAGCACATACCACTTCCCCCCAACCGAGCTCACCTGAGCCGGACCAACAAGGTTCATATGCAAAAGCTCTCCAGGGCGCTTAGTCATGACCTAAGTCACTGGATGGTGGGGAACGGCAACCATCTTCCCATGTCTACAAGAATGGCAAACAAGATCATTCTCCATGGATAACTTGGGAATCCTCGGATTAGGCCAAGTGAACTAAGTCTTGCAAGCAAGTCGAAGCTCAAATGTCCTAGTCTCCTATGCCACTTCCAAAGATCAGAATAAGAAGGTCCAGCCACAAGACAACGAGAAATGCCAAAAGACTCCGAGAAATCCGCACGAAAGACTTTCCCAAAGGGCAAAATCCCACAAACAAGATTGCCCTGAGGGTCCAAAATACGACTGAGATTCGGCTTAAAACGAATCTCATAGTCGTCATCAAAGAGTTGGGAAACAGAAAGAAGGTTAAAATGCAAGTTAGAAACAAGAGCAACATCGCGCAACACAAAGTGCTCATTAACCCGCACCGACCCACGAGACAATACCTTACCTTTGCTATTGTCGCCGAAGGTGATGTACTCCTTTCCGGCGACCGGACTAAGACTGGAGAACCACTTGGCATTTCTGGTCATGTGCCTCGAACACCCGGAATCCACCAACCAAACGTTCTCCAATCGTTTTACCTACATCAATAAAAATACATAGGGTGAGCATACGAGCCAACACTGGGGTTAGTGAAGTAAGGGGAATACCAGTGTTGGGCCGACTGCTCAAAAGAACGGTCAGCAGAAAAACCATTCCTAGCACACCTACGGAGGAAGCGATCACCACGTTTAGAAAGATGTGGTCCGCTAACGGAGGAGCGTCCATCGCGATACTCAAAACGCGGTGGGGATAACGCTCAACTACAAAGCCACCGCCACGGGGTCCATAGCCTACCACAGCAGGCTCCCGCCGGGCACGCTCTCTACGAGGCCTAGGCCTAGGAACTTGAGGCACTGCACCTCTAGGCCTAGCATCTCTCCTCGGACCTCTCCTCTGCCTAGGCCTGGGAACTTGAGGTTCTGGACCTCTGGGCCTAGCAGCATGTCTCTGAACATTTGGTGCATGTACATCATGGAAAGGATGGTACATGTCCGGGTTGTTCATCTCCCTAGCACGGCGCGCCTCTCTCTTGCGCCGAAAGCAGAACTCACTCAAGTGTCCATCTCTCCCACAATGCTCACAATGGTACCTCACCGCTCTCAAAGGGGGTTGTTGGTACACACGGTTGTGGGTGTGGATCACTTTGCCCTTCTGTGGCAACAGCTCCTCGTGAATAGGTGGCATCGTATCAAGCTTGTTTTTCAGGTGGTTGGGTTTGGGATGCCACACTTGGTTCTTGGGTGGAGCTCTAGGAGGTTCAACAAAGACCCCATCCTTGGTGTTAGGTTTGAGAGGCTCTTTAGGTGGTATCTTGGTAAGCTTGGGAGTAGTGGTGGAGTTGGGCTTCTCACTCGGGTTCAAACCACTCGACTCTCCAATCTTCCCAAAAGTAGAAAGATCAACACTTGACTAAGCAAGGCGGCAGTAAGCTTCTCAACCTCAGCAGAAAGCTCGTCGTGGGTGAGAGATACCTGGGAGGTGTCGTCGCCGTCGTCGTCGTTCCGAGGAGTGTGCTCCAGCTTGCCGTCGACCTCATCACCAAGGGCCATGGTGCAGAAGCCCTCGTCGTCGGCGAAGAAGCAGAGACCGTTCAGCTTGTCCTCGATCCTCTTCTTCTTCTCGGACTCGTCATCGCTTGAGCAAGCGGAGTCGTCATCCGAGCCATCGACGTCGCTGAGCGTGGCGAAGAACGCATGCTGCTCAGCCTGGGCCTTCTCCAAGTACTTGGTCTTGATGTACTCCTTGTCGAAGTCGCCCCTCCGCTTGTGCCTCGCGGGGACGTACTTCTCCTTGCGCTTGCCGGAGTCGTACTTGTGCCCATGATCGCCCTTCCCAGATGAGTGCTTCTTCTTGGGACAGTTGGCGATGAAGTGGTCGGGGTCGCCGCACTCATAGCATCCTGAGCGTCCTCCTCCGCGATGACGGTTCATGCGGTTGTTGTGGAACCGCGAGAACCGGTTGGCGAGCATTGCCAACTCGTCATCCCCCAAAGACTCCAGCTGGTCCTCTGTGACAGAAAAGAGTGAAGAGAGTGCAAATCCTCCAGAGGGGTTAGCAGAAGAGCCAGAAACCAAAGCCATAGTCGGGTCAGAAGGATTCTCATAAGAAGCCCTCGACATGGCGTCAATCTCACTAGACTTGAGCTTACTAAAGAGCTCGTCGCAAGTGAGGGTCTCATAGTTAGACGATTCGATGATCGTCTGGACCTTTGAGTCCCACACCGACCGATCAAGAGTATGAAAAAGCTTCAAAGCTCTCTCATGATCGTCGAAAGGCAACAACTCCTTGTTCGCTCTCATCTTGTTGACAATGACCTGAAAGCGAGCGAATAAACTTTCTATGCTCTCGTCAGGCATGTGTCGAAAGTTCTCATACTCCCGCTTGTGCGACTCGTAGAGACGGGATTTGACTTGAGTGGTTCCCTCATGGAAGCGCATGAGGGTCGCCCAAATCTCACGAGCCGTGGTGAAGTGAGAAACGCGATCAAACTCAGACATGCTCAAACAGGAGAATAAAGCGTTACACGCTCGGCTATTGGCATCATGCTCATCGATCTGAAGCTGAGAGACACGAGCAGCCAAAACAACATAATCCACCTTGTTGCAAATCTCCCAAACCAAAGAGCCCATGCTCTGAAGATAGGCCGACATGCGTATCTTCCAATACGCATAGTTCGTCCCATCAAAGAACGGCGGTTTGCCCACGCCGCGATCCATGTCGCCTTCGGTGGATCTGGAACCGACTAAGGTGGAAGATCCTTAACCCGCTCCGATACCAATTGAAGGACTGAGAAAGCACTAGCAAGGCGACCAGAGGGGGGGTGAATGGGAGCTCAAAAATTTCTCTCGAAACTTTGACCAAATGTCCCAAAATCAAACCCCAAAAGCTATGACTGAAACCGTGATGCCCACGACCCTTGGAAGAGGGTGGATGATCCCTAGGATCACAGCGAGGCACCACAAAGCGATAGCAAACCGAACGCCGAAAGAACCGAGACAAGTTCGACCCTCAAAAACCAAGTCCCGAACGTAGATAGACGGCTACATCGAGAAATCTCCAAATACTGATGCTAACAAGTAGCAAAGATACCTAGAGAGGTTTCTTGGTCAACTACAAGGCTAAACGAGAAGTCCGGAAACCAAGCGAGGAAGCCGGGAGAGCAATCGCACAAAACCGGAGGCTTCAGCCAATCCGCGGACTGTCCGGCCCTGGGGTCCTGGACTGTCCGCCCCTACTGTGGACTGTCCGCGAGGGGATGGTGGACTGTCCGCGGGCAAAAAACGAGAAACAGCAACTCTGCTGGAACCTCCCTGGACGTTCCCGGACTGTCCGCCAAACACAACGGCGCACTGTCCGCGGTTCAAAAATCACTTGCTCCTCAGCGCGAAGTCTGGCCACTGGTCCGGCCAAACCCGACGCGCGGACTGTCCGCCGGTCAAAACCGCGGACTGTCCGCCAACGAGCAGAGAGGGCGATTTCAGTCGCCTCCTCTCCAAATTCGATCCAAATCAAAATCTCACGTTCCCAAACTTGGAGAAGATGATCACGGGGTAGTTAGGAGACTATCCCCAAGAAATCATCCGCTCAAATCGATTCAATCACCGGGAAATCGAAAGGGGAAGATCAAGAACGAAAAAGCACCATGAAAACGAAATCAACACGATCTACTTGTTCGCAAGGAGTTAGATGATTTCCTTCGGTGGAAATGATCTCCTTTCAAAAATGAACAAGTTGATTGAAACGGATTTCGCAAAGACGCAGTAGGGAGAGAGATTGAGTGACGGGAAAATCGCGGAGAAACGAAGAACGCGAAGAACACGAACAAAACGCGAATCAACACATCGATCTGCAACCGTGTGGCTAGCACACGCTACAACAGTGAGGTTACGACCTCACTTCCTCAAAATCTCCAGTACACAGAGGTATGGTTCTCTGCGGATCTCAGCTAGCTACAGCAGGGGATTGAGAGAGCAGGAAACCCTAGAAGCAAAGAGCAAATGAACTGAGATAGGAAGGGAGGAGGGTGTCTCCCTCTACTTGTCCTAATTTCTAATTCCTACTCTACCCCTCAACTAATTACAGAGCGAACCAGCTAAACCCTAGGGTTATTCTGGACCAACTCAATGGTAGGTGGATCCGACGGCCACGCCCGCACAACTCGTAGCGTTGCCTCGACGCAACCTCCCGATTGCCGCCACGTGTCGCCCTCACTCTGCACCCCTGGTTTTGTGGCCCAAACTGGGAAACCAGCCTTTCCAGCCAACCCCCGGTTTTGAGGCCCAAACTGGGAAACCAGCCCACCAGCATCTAAGTTTTGAGGCTCAAACTCAGCAAACCCGCAGCGCCCAGGTTTTGAGGCCCAAACCTGGAAACCATCCTCAGCCCGAGTTTTGTGGCCAAACTCGGAAACCGTCCGCACCCAGGTTTTGAGGCCCAAACCTGGAAACCATCCACCCGATGGTTTTTCTCTGGCTCTACCACCAAACCGAAGCTGTAGAAAGGATGCACCGCACGTGCACCCCGTCCACACACACGTGTCCCCAAGTCCATGACTTAGGCAACACATGTCCGCAAGTCTTCGCTCGTCGCTGTCCCAGGCTGTCAGCCACCACAGCTGATCCTCGGGCCACCGGTCCCTCAGTCCAAGCCTCACGTCCGCCCTTCGCCACTCTCGGTCCATCGGCACGACACGTCTCTACTTGACCTTCACATTGCCTCTGATCACTGTATCCGTGCTCGACACCTGCACAACACAAGCCAAAGAACATGCGCATCATCCCAGTTGACAATCACTCATCACTCAGAGACTCGGCATACACCCATGTATCCGCAATATATGCATATGTTGCTTGCTATGAGAAGTTTGAATGGATAAATTGCTTAGTAATCAAGTTTGAGTTAGTTTGATTGGATATGTTCACAAGATGACTTTTAGTAAGTGAATTGAATGAATATATGTCTTGTGAGAGTGTTCAAACAAGTTAGCTTCAAGTTTGATTCAAATTGCTAGAGTATAGCTCAATTGCTCAAAGTTGTCCAATATGCAAAATCTGAGTGAGCTGAGAAGATAGCCATGTTTGGATGATCAAATCTAGTTGGATTGGCTTAAAATTTGGTGTGTGTGCTCTACACTTATAGTATTAGTTGCTGTAGAAAATTGGAATTCATTGGATAAGTGAAACTCTGTGTGGTAGTTTTCAGCACACTAGAAATTGAAATCTATTGCAGCAGTTTTCAGCATGGACAGCAAGTGAAAGAATTGAAATATGGTAGCAATCTAGAAATCCAATGAAGCTCAAATTTTTATGGCTACTAGAATACATAATGAGGCACATCTCCACCAAATTTCATGGTAATTGGACTCATATTTTGGGAGGTATGCATGTTTATTTGAGAAGGACAGAATCTGCCAGAAAAGTGACAATTATTATTGGATTGATCTAGAGTCACTATAATTGAAAGGCCCTCAAGATGGAATCATATTTATAAGTGGTTGAGGGACCTATGTTTGGTTTTGATATGAGCTAGAAGCAATGGCAAAGATGAGTACAAGGTCACTTGATTGTAGAGTGTATTTGGCACACAATTGGTACTCAAATTGAAGATCAAGGCCAACATCAAGATGAAGATAAAAAAACAAGTTCTAGTATTAATTGAAGATCATCTTGAAAGAAAGAAAAGAACTCAAAGAAGGATTCAAAGTCAAATTTCAAGAAGAGTTCAAATGGATCAATCAATCAAAGTCAATTCAAGTGAGTATCAAGGATGGTTCTTTGGAGAGAGGTCACTTCTCCCTTTTGTAGGGGCTTGCTGCCTTTGGTAGGTTAACCAAGCTAGGCTTAGAAGGCTAACATGGAAGTGATGATCTAAAGTATCATTGGAGATGCTTAGTTGAAGAAATCAAAAGGATTGATCAAGAAAGCAAGCAACACCCAAATAGAGTGCAAATCATTGCAATACAAGTGATATTCTCATGCAACCTATGATCAAATGAAGAAGCAAGCCAACCACAACAAGATAATGCACTTGATCATTAGTGGTTCTTAATTCATATGGGTGAAGAATGGAATTTATATTTATCATCTATTGGTCTTCACCAAGCTTTGAAATGGACTTCACATTGCTATTGGAGAAATAAATTGGAATCTATGTAACTATCCTCTTCTCCAACATAGCAAAGGTATCATTGTAATGTGCATGATCATTTTCATCCCTTACTAGTATGCGGTTAGTGCATATAGTACATGCTTAATAGGATCATGCATAACAATTGAAAAGTTTAAATTCATAGCCTACCACTATTGCTTGATTGACTATATGATCTAGTGGTTAGTATATGAATTTGTTCATGAGCTAGTGAACCCAAGTACTTGATCTAGAAGATGAGCATTCAAGTGTATAATTCAACGTGAGTAAGATAACCATTGAAAGATGTGTGAAGAAGCTTACTCTAGAGCAAACTGAGTTAGATATCTTGTGCAAATTTAATAGTTCAAGTCACAAATGAGAGGCTCATGACAAGAGTTCAAAAAGAAGACAATAATGCAAATGGATATCAAGTTTAAACTTTCATTCAAGTGGTATCTAGACTCATCATTTCTTCACATGGTATCTCTTAAAAAATGGTATATGATCTTTCAAGTGATATTTACCAAGTGGTGTCTAGATCAAACTCTAAAGTGGTATCCTACAAATATGTCAAGTGATCCTCAACTTTAAGTGATCAAATCAAGCAAAGATCCCTCATCTACAAGAGATCAAGCTTATCAAGTGGATGACCCATGCTATGACATAGGGAGGTGCCCCACCCATTGGTATCAAGGTCAAAGATTCTACACATGGTGTCATTCTCACACATATGGTGGTGTCCATCAAAAATGAAGACTCAAGTATCAACCATCTACCCCTAGTGCAACCCTTTGTGTGAAAAGAGTATACCTTTTATGGTCATTGATGACAAAGGGGGAGAAATTGTGGAAAAGATATGTCAATTGTGATATGTCAAGGACAAAGGGGGAGAAAAGAAGATGGACATGGATCAAGAGGGAGCAAGATTGAACAATGGAAAAGGATCACAATGCTTGGACAAAGAGAGCACACAAGTAGGGGGAGCAAGCTCATGAATACATGTTTAATACATTCGTTTGTGCATTACATTTGCTTGCTTGCATAATGCATATGTTTTACATTTGATATATATGCTTGTGTGTCATGTTTGCTAGAGCTAAGACTTGGATGATGATTGTTTTCCTTCTATTGGTATTTAGAGCTTAGTCTTAGTGTAGCAAGTGGTAACTAGGTAACTAGAACCTTGATTATAAATGTTGATCTCACGTGGTATCTAGTTTCACTTGTTTCTAGCAAGGTTGATGCTAAGGATGAACTAAAATGTGGTATACACGCTACAAAGGTATAATTCTATCTTGTATACCTTAGCATCACTTAGTAGTGCTAACACTCCCACAAATTTCATATTTATGCATGTGTGCAAGTTTGAAACTAAACCATTTGAGCACACATGTAGGGGGAGTTAACACTACCAAGTTGGGTTGTATGGTACTTATCCAAATCTTCATATGTGATCTTAATGTTGGATAAGTAACATAGAATCCAAACCAAGTTAGCAATTTACATTCTTGTGAAGTGCTAACTTGGAATAAGCTTAATTTCCATATCTTTGTAGAGTTGTCATCAATTGCCAAAAAGGGGGAGACTGAAAGGTCCTAGTTTGGTTTTGGTAATTGAGTGACAACTTTAGGTGGACTAATGGTGTTTATGAGAGATACACAGGTGATTAGTCCACAAGTGATCATGTGTGAGCAACATATGCCATAAAGGTGAAATGGCTTGGAGGATGTTGCAAAGGCTCACACATGAGATGAAGGAGCTTATTGCATATGTGACATGACATAGAGTCATGTGGCTAAGATGGTGAAGATCAAGGCAAGACTTGGCTTGATGGACCGGTTGCGAAGGTGAAGGGCAAGTTGGAGGCTTTGAAGTCGTTGGTACCGAGTGTCGGGAGGCTTAAGCAAGACTTGGCACCGAAGGACCAAAGCAATGGTGAAGAGCAAGTGAGGTCAAGATTGATGGACCATGGAGGCCATGTGATGATATGAAGTGGATCATATCATTTGATCTAGGTTGGTGCATGTGTTGCATCAACAATGGAGGAGATGGAATGGAATGCGCAAGGCAAAGGTATATTTGTAGGGTATTTCATTTCACCGGTCATAGGTGTGTAGAGAAGATTATGACCGGGTTTAGGATAGATGGACGTACTATTAAGAAGAGCAAACTTGTTTGCATATCGGTCATCTAGTGCCACTTGAGCGATCTAACATTGCGATGTTGCTAGGATCGAGTGGCGTGGTGAGTGCAAGTGCTAATCCTTTGAAAAATGATTGTGAAAATGCTAACACACATGCACAAGGTGGTGTACACTTGGTGGTGTTGGCACATTTGCAAAGGAGAAGTTGTTGGAGTTGAATTGGATCAACTCAGAGAAGAGAAGGAGGCTTTTTGGTGTGTTCCAGACTCTAGGATGGCTCTTAGATTGGAATTTTATACTAATCCTTTGTGATATGGATGTGTAGCCTTCTGAGTTAGCTTTCCAAAATGTCCAAGATCATCGAAATCGGAGTTCGGGGCTAAGAGTTATAGCTATTTGAGCGTTGAAAGGTCAGTGACCGGACTCACTGACCGGACGTACAGTGAGTCCGGTCACAAGAGTCCGGTCAGTGTATTTTGAGTGCTGATTTGAGGTATATTGACCGGACGCTCGGTAGAGTCCGGTCAGTAGAGACCGGACGCGTCCGGTCACTGAAAAACAGCCCAGAAACCTCTCTGTTTGCGACCGAACTCAGGCATAGGTGTGTCCGGTCATTATGACCTGACGCGTCTGGTCAGTAGAAGGCTGAACGCGCGCGAAAACTAGCCGTTGGGGGCAAACGACCGGACTCTAGTGACAGGACGCGTCCGGTCACCCTCTAGTGAGTCCGGTCAATACGAAAAGTGCCCAGTGAAGGGGGTAACGGCTAGTTTAGCCCTTGGGGCTATAAATAGAGGTTGTGGCCGGCCTTGGCTGGTGCTTAGCACCCTTGGGACTTGGTGTCCATGCTTGGGGAGTGCAAGGAAGCCCTCTAACTCACTTGTGCTTGCTAGTATGCGAATCAATAGTGAGTGAGTGATCGCTAGTGCGTTGCATTAACAGATTGCATCGAGTGGCACTAGGTGTTCGTGTTGCAAGCCGGTGATGCTTGTTACTCTTGGAGGTTGCCACCTCCTAGACGGCTTGGTGATCGAGTCTCCGTCGTGAAGCCCGCGTGAAGATTGTGCGTGGCTCCGGAGAAGGATTGTGAGGGGCATTGTGCTCACCCCGCGGGAGATCGCGAAGAGCAACTCTAGTAAAAGGGAGACGTGAAGAGCATCAAGTGGTCCGGCCGGGTCAAGTGCTAGAGCTTGTGGTAAGCACTCCATGTGGGAGAGTGTGACTAGTGTAGTCACCACTAGCAAGAGGACCGGCGGCAACTGTAACAGAACCGACCAATTTGCACCAGATTAAGCACTGAAAACCTCCGCTCTCGCAGAAATCATCAAGTACTTAAGCTCGTACAAACCCGGTAGTCCGGAAATCTCGAAGGATTTCAAATCATTCAACGACATCCAGCCAAGATCGTACTTGTTCCACGAACATGCTCACGGGTTACATCATAGTTGCATAAAGTTCAAATTACATCGGAGTACTAAATAATATTACAAACCACAGTTCGATAGTAGTAGCGGAAGCAACATAGTCTTTAAAACATAAGTTTGGATTGTTCATAAATACAGTGCCATCAGTTGACCGGGTCCACAAAAGCAACAGATGAGATAAGTGTTGACCATGCCCTTGGTCTAGTCATCACCCGTTACCGGGTACAAGCAGTTCTCGCAGTAGCCATAAAAGCACTGGCCATCTGCAACAACAAGGGAAACAAACCCTGAGTACAAGAAGGTACTCAGCTAGACTTACCCGACAAACCAGAAATAATGAGACACCAAGGATCATGTAGGCTATATAAGTGGGGTTGGTTGTACATACTCCTTTGCATGAAAGCTTTAGTAATAAAACTCAGTTTCAGATGTTGGCAATTGCTTTTAGTCATTAACTCTACCTTACTAGAATTGCACCTGTACTAAACAAGCACTTGCTAATTAATCAATCAAGAGTGACTATTTCATCAATAGCCTTTCAGATTCCATAACCATTTTAGTTCCATAAGTTCTACGGGAGATGATCTAAAGTCAACTGCTCACTGACCAGGAGCGATGGCGATTATAATCGATTCCTACCCAGCTGGGGATAAAATGTCTCACACTCGCCCGGCACATTCCGGCTACGGCAGTCGTAAGCTACCAGTCAGGAGATTCGAGAACACAAAGCGCGGGACGGCCATGGGCCCTTCTACACCGGGGGTTATCTCAGTGCCAGGTCGCTCAATCTATAACTGCCCACGGTCATGCCAGGTCGATCAGGCCCTGCCTGCCCTCGGACCATGCCAGGTCGATCAGAATAGTTGCCCACGGTACAGCTGAGGCCCTGGGTGTTAGGCGTCAACATCTCCATCACCGGCTCGAATAACCTTACTCGGCTTCGCGGGAGGTACTCAGACCTACTCCGTTAAGTGATTGACGCGTTCAATTTGACTGAAGTTACATTCCCGAACGGGTCCTATGCGACACAGACGGGAGCCTACTAGCACACAGAACCCATGTTCTGCTGCTCTTACATCCCGCCTCCGTCTCAGATTAATTATCACATGGTTATCTCATGATAGCACAGGCTAAACATGATCAGTATCCACCTTATTGCGGGAGACAGGAAATCACCCGACTTTTACCGGTCTAAGCAGGGCTAAGCAAATAACGAGCCTAGACCTAAACAGGGATATCAAGATATATTGTAGGTGGACAAGGATAAGTAATAATGCATCAACGGTAGCAATCAATTCCTATAACCTAATGCAACATCCATCATCAGGTTAATGGGAAAACATTTGCAAACCGTAGGAGTTAGAATGCTCCGGGGCTTGCCTTTCTCAAAGTCCGACGGACGGTGGTCGCGACACTCGGGTAGCTCGTCGGCGTCGGTCCCTCCGGCTTCCGCGTTCAGACTCTCCTCCGGACTGGGCTCCTCCGGCGCTGACTGGGGCTGGGTCTCCTCCGGTGATCCTGTATGATGCATGGAATGTATGAATAGGATGAATGCGCCTAGAATGCAAACGTGCTGGCAAATTGACAACACTCAGGAGATAAGCACATGTCATCTACTGCATTCTCTTCAACAAGGTAGTCAACATCATCCCAACTATTTAACCTATCATAATCAACTGGTTAAGCTATGTTGTCACCACATCAAAGTTTATTTAATGAATTTATTACCTTCTAATTACCTACTGAAATAAATCTATTTAAATATGCTTAAACAGCACCCCAACCTAGACAGCTTCAGAAAAATCTACAGAAATTACTGGAAGTTAACAATGGGTAATCCAGTCTCTGGTCCAAATTTCACCCCATTTGGACTTAAACTCCATTCTCTATGAAAAAGACAAGTTCTATCATGGAAAGGTGCTTTGAACTACACACCCTAGCAAAAAGTGTCAAACAACAGATTTCTTATTTTTCTACTGAACTTCCTAGCACAAGAGCAGTGTGCATAAATTCTCAAGTTCATATTCCCCATATTTTAATTACTACAAAATTTACAAGAAAGCAGCATTTAATCATTTTAAAAGCTACTGCCAAATTAATTCACAGAACAGCCTCATATTATATTTTTCTCTGAAACTACACATCCATACAAACCTAGCAAAACTGAAATCACATTTTTCTGATTTATACATAATTAGTTATGCATTTTCCAAGTTATCAACACTTTTCTAACTTAAATAAATCTACACATAAAAATATCACCAAAAATGCATTTAACATTTTTCACAGATAGATCTAATCATGCTGAACACAACAAAATTTGTTTCACAGGATTTGGACTTAAAATGAGCCTTGTAGGACTTTTTGAAGCCTTTACATAATTCTGCAAAACTTATTTTAAAAGAAAACTTAACCTAAAACGCTACGGACACCCAACTTGACTCAGCCGAGGCCTAGCAAAACTGCTATGCACACCCGGCTATCCCGAGCCCTACTGCACCCAAACTCTTCCCTTTCTCTCTTTCTTACTGCCAGTCGGGGCCCGCTGGTCAGGGCGACCAAGCTACCGAGGCCAGGCTCGACACAACGCTCTGCACACCTAACCGACTCGGCCGAGGCTAACTGACTCAGCCGAGGCTAACTGACTCAGCCGAGGCTGCGACACACTCAACCGACTCGGTCGAGGCTAACTGACTCAGCCGAGGCTCGAGGCGAAGGCTCGGCGCACCTGGCTTACCGAGGCCTACGGCACCCAGATTTTCCCCTTTTCTCTCTCACACTCTCTCTTGACTCGGTCGGCGAGGCTCACTGGTCAGACGACCAAGCGACTAGGCGAGACTAGGCTCGGCGGTCAACGGCGGAGTTTTGCGCCGTGGTCGTTGACCGGCCCTAGCTCGTCGACGGCGATGCTTCCGGTGACACCGAGACCATCACTGGGTGCGGGTTTGCGAGGCGAACACGACTGACTGACTTGCCGAGCCAGAGGGATACCGGAGCAAACTCGACGGCGGCCACGGTGGAGCGGCGGCTCTGCGACTCGGCGGCGGGACTCTTCCCGGCGGGCTTGCGACTCGGCGAGACTAACACTAGCCCAAGCAAGTCATAAACGACCTATGGAAGCAACTCTCAGGCTTCGGCATCCTCGGCATTGCTCGGCGCCATGCGCGGCGGCGGTCCACGGCGGACACGGCGCGACTGGCCCCCGGATCCGGCGAACTCAAGGCACGAGAGAGGTCTCCACCTGACCCTAAGCTACTATGGAGGTTGGGGAGGTAGGAACTAGGCTCGGATTGAGATGGTTTGGCCGGAGATGGCCGGTCCACGATAGGGTCATGGCGGCGGCCATGGCAGAAGCTTGAGGATAGCATCCGCTGTTCCGGCGGCTAGAAGGGAATAGAGAAGAAACCAACCCTTGCCGGAGAAAGAGGAGATCAGGGCGGAGAAACTGGCGAGAGGAATCGAACGGCGGTGAGCGGTGGAGCGAGTAATCGCTCGCCGTGGTTCGGCGGGTGGCGGCGGAGCTCTGCTCTGATGAAGATGGAGTGGAGTGGAGCGAGGGAGAGAGTGAGCAATGGAATGCTCTTCTGGTTGCGAGCACGGGGCGGAGCGAAGGCAAAAGGAACGAAGTGCTAGGTGCATTGCACCTGGCCGGTTCCCGTCGGGGGAGCTCCCGACCGGACGCGGCGGCGTCAGGCGTCGCGCGACACGCGGCGAGGGGGCACCGGGCGCATGGAGCGACGTGGCGCTTGCTGCGCAAACCACGGGCGGCGAAGTCGGTGGTTTGGCCGGCCGGCGAGGCGGTTTCTGCTGGCGCAGAGGGAGCGGCGCGCGCGCGGGGGAGAAGAGAGGGACTGACCGGTGGGATCCACGGGTCAGGATTAAACTAATGAGGTTTTGTTTCAAACTTTGATGCTCTATAACTCCTAAACTAGACCGAATCAGGAAATGGTCCAAAAAGCAAAGTTGCAAAGAATTTTCTAAGGAACAAATCATCTTTAAGGCTCAAGTCCAAATTCTGCTTAGAAAAAGAAATTTAGTACTAAACTATTTTTCTAATGCAAGAAATCCTAATTTAAAAGCTTTTTCTGAGAAAGTGCTTTAAAGCAAAGTTGTTCCTTTCATCAAGATCTACAACTTTGTTATAAGGCACTTGGTCAGAAACAAAAATCATAACAAGGTTACACTAGAGACTATGCAAGGACTTAAGCACTTATTCAACCATATGCATATGAAATGATGAGATGCTATGCTTATGCCATGTCCAATTATGCATTTAGGGATTGCTTAACACCTAGGGTGTTACAGCAACCTTGAGCTTGTCTCAACGGGGACTAGCTTGGTGGCAACCAAGTGAACCTCGGGATAAAATCACCGTGTCAACATTGCCTACATCTTCTCGGTGGTTTGCTTTATCCATTCACTAGCTTGTGTTTCCTTACTCATACTTGTGCTAGTGTTTAGTTGTTGCTCTTGTGTAGCTTAATAGTTGCTCTTGTAATTAGTTAGCTTGTGTAGCTTGCTAGTTACCATCTTTGCTTGTGTAGCTTAGAAGTAGATCTCTTGCGTGACTAATTGGTGTGAGTAGCCTTGTTAGTCACATTGCTTAGTTTGTGTAGCTAAGTAGTTTGATCTCTCTAATTTGGCTTGTGTAGCCTTGTTATTGAGCATTGCTAGGGAGCTTAGGAGCTTTGTGCTTTGCTTACTAGATTGTGTAGGAGCTGCCCGGTGCTTGAAGTACTAGTTGCATAGGTTTGTGTGACCTTGCAAACTAGATTGATTAGGTGAGCTTTAGCTAGCCCGACACCTTATTTGCTTTGTTTAGAATCTTTTGTAAGGTGTCATAGAGTATAAGTAGAGGGGTGTAGTCTTGGCTAGACCGATAGTTTTAATTCTGCATTTGTTTCGGTTAGCCTACGTGATTAATTTTAGAAAGGACTATTCACCCCCCTCTAGTCCGCCATCTCGACCCTTCAATACTAGGGAGCATACGTCGTGGGGTAACGACACGTTCACGTTTAGCAAATTTTTGTGAACATTACTTGTTTGTCTCCTCTTTGGAACCTCTTAGGGTGGACGATGCACTTGATGATCCGAATTGGGTGATGGCTATGCAAGAAGAGTTGAACAACTTCACCAGGAATGAAGTCTGGTCCTTGGTGGAAAGACCCAAGCAAAATGTGATAGGAACCAAATGGGTCTTCCATAACAAGCAAGATGAGCATGGCGTGGTAACAAGGAACAAAGCACGGTTGGTGGCTCAAGGTTTTACTCAAATCGAAGGTTTGGATTTTAGGGAAACCTATGCACTTGTAGCTAGGCTTGAGTCAATTCGTATATTACTTGCCTTTGCTACTCACCATGATTTCAAGCTATACCAAATGGACGTGAAAAGTGCATTCCTCAACGGCCCCCTCTCCTAATTGGTATATGTGGAGCAACCACCGGGTTTTTAAGATCCCAAGTATCCCAACCACGTCTACAAGCTCGACAAGGCGCTCTATGGGCTCAAGCAAGCCCCTAGAGCTTGGTATGATTGTCTTAAGGACTTCATACTCAAAAAGGGTTTTGAGATAGGAAGGGCCGACGCTACTCTATTTACTCGCAAAGTCGATAATGATATCTTTGTGTGCCAAATATATGTCGATGACATAATATTTGGTAGTACTAATGTGACTTTTTGTGAGGAATTTAGTAGGATCATGACCAAAAGGTTCGAGATGTCCATGATGGGTGAGTTGAAATATTTTCTTGGATTTCAAATCAAGCAACTCAAGGATGGCACATTCATCAGTCAAACCAAGTATACAAGAGACATGCTAAAGAAGTTTGAGATGGACAAGGACAAACCCATCAAGACCCCCATGCCTACCAATGGACATCTTGATCTAAATGAGGATGGTAAGTCAGTGGACCAAAAGGTATATCGCTCTATGATCGGTTCATTGCTTTACCTTTGTGCATCTAGGCCTGATATTATGCTTAGCGTGTGCATGTGTGCAAGATTTCAAGCTAATCCGAAAGAATATCATATTATGGCCATTAAGAGAATCTTTCGATACTTAGTGCACACTCCTAATCTTGGCTTGTGGTATCCCAAGGGCTCCACTTTTGATCTACTTGGCTATTCCGATTCGGACTATGCTGGTTGCAAGGTAGATCGAAAGAGCACGACCGGGACTTGCCAATTTATTGGAAGGTCTTTGGTGTCATGGAGTTCTAAGAAACAAAATAGTGTTGCCCTATCCACCGCCGAAGCCGAGTATGTGGCGGTCGGTGCATGCTGTGCTCAACTACTTTGGATGAAGCAAACACTAAAAGATTTCGGATGTGAGGAAAATAAGATTCCACTTTTGTGTGACAATGAGAGTGCTATCAAGCTAGCCAACAATCCCGTAAACCATTCTCGCACAAAACACATTAACATCCGACACAATTTCTTGAGAGACCACGAAGCTAAAGGAGATATCTCTATACGCCATGTGAGCACCAAAAAACAACTAGACGATATTTTCACAAAGCCTCTAGATGAGTCAAGATTTTGTGCTTTGAGGAGTGAACTAAATATCATTGATTCTCGTAACGTGGCTTGATGTTTTGCACATATTTGTTTTCACCTAGAGACCTAGACAAATGCTTTGACAAAATATTGTGTGTGATTTCAAAATCTATTTTGCATGCTTCTCTTATGTCCATAGCTATGTACTGCTTATATGAAATCTGGACATGATTGAAGTTTGTGTAGTATACCACACAAAGTTCTCCTAGAATAGCTCTCTGTCTGCTCTGGAAATGCGTGGTCGGTAGTACCGCCATAGGGGCGGTAGTACCGACGTCGGTAGTACCGACGTCGGTAGTACCGACCCCTTGGGGCGGTAGTACCGACCGTGTTCGACCCTGGTATAAATGGCCGCGGTGATTCTTTTTCAACCCTATTCGGTCAAAGCCTTTTCACCGTGGCCGCCGCCTCCTTCAGCCTCTGCAGCCGCCGCGCCCTCTCCTCCTCTCGATCTCCTTTCTCCTCCTCTCAAATCCAAATCCATCCGGTGTGAAGGTGCTTTGGAGTGTGGAGATCTTTTCAGTGGTGTTCTTGAAGCCCGGAAGATCCTCCTACATCGGATTTCGGCCTCTTCTTCACGAGTAGCAAGGTACTAGGGTGTTCATGTCCGATCTCTTAATGTACCTTGTTCTAGGTCGATTCCTTTGGTAGGATTGCTCTATCTAGTGTGTAGATGCTTCTAGGATGTATGTTTTTCAAGTTCATGGGCGATTTGTGTGATTGGATCGAAGGGAACCGCACGCTGCAGTGCGGTCGGTAGTACCGACCTCTACGGGCGGTAGTACCGATCGCGCGCAGTGAGCAGTTTTCTTCCCCAATTTCGATCGTCGTCTTTGCTACATCCTTTGAAGTTGCCCTTCCTCTTTATCTCATATCCGTCTATGTTATCTTATTCTAGATGTCGCATGGTGTCGGTGTTTGTTAACCGGCAACTCGTCTCGGGGGTATCCGGACGATTTGTTCGGTGGGGATCGACGTATGCAGAACTCGATGGTAAACGCAGAGACAAGGATTTATACTGGTTCGGTCTGCTGAATCGCATCCCTACGTCCAGTGTGGAGGAATAATATATGGCGCCCTGCGCTTATGGGTGTCTAGCTATATACCATGACCCCTTTGTGTCTCTTGTCTGCGTACCGATCTAGGGAGCTCTGCCTCTCTTTATATAGTCCAGGAGGCAAGAGTCCTAGTCGGTTATAATCTTAGGAGTCCTAGTATGATTACAAGGTAACAATACTACTAGGATTACATGGAGAGTCCTAGTTGGACTAGGTCTTCGCCCTTCCTTGCGGAGTACCCGGGGACTCTGTCCCACACATGGCTGGAGGCCCTCTCACCAGGCCGGAGATGATGATGAGGAAGAGTATGTGGCTTTGTGGCTTGGTGATGTGCAGCAGGGAGAGCCGCAGCGCCGCAATCCCGGGCGTCGTGCCCGGGCCGGTGGGAGCAACGAGGACGTCACTCGACAGGTGCGTGGACGTTCGTCCACGGGCCATCGTAGTGTCGACGGTGGCAGAGGCAGAGCCAGTGGCAGTGGTGCTGGTGGGAGCGGTGCAGGTGGGAGTGGTCATGCTGTTCCCCCACCTCCACCGCCCCCTATCAGGGGTCCGCCAGGGCGTCTGCACAGTGTGATAGTGGGCGGAGTGGCTATGGGAGCTGGAGCTGAGCGAGAGGATCGGTCCATCGATCCTCGTGTTGGACCTCCTTCTCCTCCAACATCCGGGTTGTTGCTCATCAACCGGGTGTTTCATATGCACCCTGAAGCCGGTGCCCTGATGTCTTCTCCTGCTCATCTTGGAAATACCATGGACTACTCAGACAGAAAGAAGGCAAACTTGTTGAGGGCCCAGAGGATGGAAAACCCTTATCTATTTGTCAGAGATGATTCAATGGATAGAAGGTTTTGGTCCCGCTTTCAGCAGGACTATTATGTGTCTGTTTGCTGGAAAAGTTTTTGTGCAAAGGGACATCCCCCTCTCTTTGAGCACAAGCGGCTGGTACTCCGCTCCTTGACAGACAAGGATTCGGAAGAGATTCAGGCTTTGGTGTAGAGGTTGGAGGAATGGAGGATTCTGGGGCTGGTAACTGGCGAGCGCAGTTACAATCAAGAAATTATCTGTCAGTTCTGGGCCACCCTCTACATTGATCAGCCGGCCCAGGTGTTGCATTGGATGACCCAGGGAGTGCACTACAGGTGCAACTTCGTCACCTTTGCCAGGCTGTTGGGTTCAATAGCAAAGACAGGAATGCCCCTAGATTGTCCGAGATGTATGGTGGGGGCATGTATTCTGAGCATCTGAAGAACTCTGGGATTTACATGGATGGTGCATGGGCATACTTCAAAGTCTTTGGACTAAAGTCTGCTTACTTCGTGCTCAACAACTTGATGCGCCTCACCCTGGACCCCAAAGTTGGAGATAATGACAACTTGAGAAATGATGCTCCCAAGGTCCTTGTTCAGTTTGCTCGGCCAGATGGACGGTTCAGTATCTCACACTTTTTGTGGCAGAAGATTTCTGACGTCTACAATGACCCGCACAAGGACCTGCCCTTCGCTCCATATCTGATGCACGTCATTGAGCATGTGGTTGGAGCCTCCTTCGAGTATGATCGGACCGTGAAGGAGTACAGTGTTCGCAAGTTCTCCTCCACGAGTTCCGCATGCAAGGAAAAGGTTGATGCAGGTGGTGACATTCCGGCTGCAGCAGCAGCTCCTGGCGAGGCACATGGCCCACAGCAGGCTCGTGGAGAGGTGCCTCCTGCTACCGCTCCTCCTCCGCGTCGAGAGAGGCGTAGGAGTGGCGGTGTTCGCTACGCTATCGGTAAGTTTTTTCAGTGGATGTGCTACAGGGCCGAGCGCGATGAGCAGCATCACCAGGAGGTGCGTGAGCACCTTGGTCTTCCTCCGCGCTCTCCGTATCGCCCCTTCCCAGACCCCTTCGCTGAGTATGATGCTCAGCCCAGGCGTGATGATGATGATGATGATGATGATGACGATGACGATGGTGACCAACAGCAGCCGCAGCAGCCGGCTGGTGGTGATGAGGCAGGGATCTTCTCCTCCGACATGTATCAGCCTCTTCATCCGCCGGCCTCGTACCAGCCTCCTCCATACTACCCTGACTATGGTGCGGGTTCGTCCTTTCCGGACGGATCCACATCATATCAAGGTGGTGGCGACGGCTCCTACATGGGCTTTGCTACCCCTGACGCCGATCCAACTGGGAGTGGTGGCTTCCGCGACTCTTCTCCTCCGCCGGATCCTTCCACCGCTCCATCGTCGTCGTTCCCAGGTGGTGAAGTTGGCGCCAGCGCATATTCCTCTCTCTTTGGTGGCTATGGTGGTGACTATGGTGGCTCTTCCAGTGGCTATTACTAGTTTCTTATGCTTATCTTGGCCTACCCCTTTTGAAATTTGATGATAAAGGGGGAGTGTTAGGCTTATCTTGTTGTAATAGCTAGCGTGTGAGAGAGAATTAATCTTTGAGAACTAAGTATGGTATGCTACTCATTTATTTGTGATGTGATGGGATGTAAAACATTTGAGCTATTTTGATTAAATTCATGTATGTTTCATCCCCTCTATTTCTGCTCATGTCATGAATGGTGATTGTTGTTTTCGTTTTATTTCATTGTTTCGTAGATCACCATGTCATGTAGACCATGCATCACAAATTGTCATATATGTTGTTGTCACGCACACTTAGGCACCCCACGGATTGCAAAATTTAGGGAGAGCTCTTGTTCTTGTGTATGCAACCTTATTTTTTAGTCAAGGTTTGTAATTCATATCCAAAGCATACACTAAAGGGGAGCTCGAACTAAATTTTGGAATTCAAAAGCTTCAATTCTTTCTATCCTTATTGTAAGCCTAAGTTGGTTGTCATCAATTACCAAAAAGGGGGAGTTTGTAAGTGCATTCGCCCCCAATGTGGCTTTTGGCTAATTAATGACAATCAAAGTAGGGACTAACCGGTTTATAAAAGCATGTATGCAGGTGTTAGTCCTAGAAAGATTTGAAATGTTAAGATCTCATGAACAAAGCACGTTTGGATACATTTGGACATAGAGATGCATAGCTCAAGTGGTAATTTTAAACTTGAGTTATAGGTAAGCCAGACTATCAAGAGGGTCACAATTTATGTTGGCTAGATGTGGAGAAAAGTGCTCAAATCGACTAACTTTAGTTTGCTTGAGAGACACTGCACAAACACGGACACATGGAGGGTTTTCTGTGCGGGCGGTAGTACCTCCCATGGGTGGTCGGTAGTACCGCCCGTGGCTTCACCGCGCAGTGCTCAAATCAACCTCTCTGTGTTGGCTCAAAAATGGCCTAGCGGTAGTACCGCTATAGGGCCGGTACTACCGCCCCCGGTGGTACCGACCCTGGCCGGTAGCAAGTCAGTTTTGCAACCTTCTCTGTGTAGATTCAAAATGACTTGGTGGTAGTACCGCTATAGGGCCGGTACTACCGACCCTCGGTGGTACCGACCCTAGTCGGTAGAAAGGCAGATTTGCGAAGCTCTCTATGTTGATCAAAAAATGGCCTGGTGGTAGTACCGCCTTAGGGCCGGTACTACTGCCTCCGGTGGTACCGACCCAAGCCGGTAGTAACCAAGTTTTGCAGGGCTCTCTGTGTTGACTCGATTTTGACTTGGCGGTAGTACCGCCATAGGGCCGATACTACCGACCCTCGGTGGTACCGACCCTGGTCGGTAGTAACCGAGGGACTGAGTCTCTTTCTGCGGAGCTCTCTGTTCGCGGCCGTTTTGGCCTGGCGGTAGTACCGCCATAGGGCCGGTACTACCGCCCCTCGGTGGTACCGCCCCGCGGGCGATAGTTGACTTTAGGTCAGTTTCAGATCTCAGTGACTGGTCGGTACTACCGACCATGGGTGGTCGGTACGACTGGGGGACTATTTATAGCCCTCCACTTGAATTTTGACTGTTACCCACTCATTCCACTCATTCATTGCGACCTACTTTCAGACAAAGCTCTCTCAAAGCATTGACTACTCCCCTCTCTCCCCCCTTTGCTCCTAGATTCATTCCCTTGCAAGATTTGAGCTAGGGAAGTGAGATTAGAGAGCGGGAAGCTTCGATCTACGACTTGAGCACTTGGTTTCCATCTAGCCGGCTTGATTTGTGTCTATTACTCTTGAGCTCTTTGAGCTCTAGCCGGTTAGGTGTTCTTCGTGGTAGCCCGTATTGATTCATTTGTGAGGGCTTCACGAAGTGTTTGTATTACCCCTGTGATTTCTAGTGGAGAAACTCGAGTAGCCTTTGTGGTTGCTTGAGTGAGGCAAGGAGGTGAAATAGACTCCGACCTTTGTGGTCACCTCAACAACGAGGACGTAGGCACTCCTTAGTGGATTGGCCGAACCTCGGGATAAATCGTGTGTCCCGTGTGCTTGTTGTTGTCTCTACTTTGTATATTACGCTTGTTGTTGTGTTCTTCGTGTTCTTCCTATCCATATCTCCTTCTTAGGTTGGGAAGGCTCGATCAACATCAAGGGAAGCAACCAAGGCTCGGTGAGAATAGAATTGCCATCTGTCATACTTAGGGAAGTGGGGCTAGATTCTTGTATTACTGTCATAGCTCACATACATCGGATTTGTAGTTTCTTTTAGGATCCCGGTTGTGTCGTTTGTTTGTGTCGGTAGTACCGGTGTTTTACACCCGGTAGTACCTACCCAAACAAATCGGCCTCTCCGGTTGTTATCTAACTACATCTATTAGTTTGTGAAGTTTCAGATTGTTAAAAATTACCTATTCACCCCCCTCTAGGCTGATTTGGTCCTTTCAATTGGTATCAGAGCCTAACCCTTGTGTTAGCGCTTCACCGCGTAAGGGAGAATCGTGTCGACCATAAGTCAAAAACAACTAGATGAGATTGTCAAGAAGGTATCTACTCAGTTGTTAGAAGATCAAGCAAAGAAACATGAAGATGAGATGAAAAAGGTGAAAGATGAGATTGATGTATTCATAAGTAGGTCAAGTTTAGCAGACAACATGTCTACTTCCTTTAGTTGATGTATTCCTCCCATCTTGCGTGGCTGAGAGTGTTCCTCATTCCATCCTTGGTTCGAGGCCATCTTCTCTATGAGTGTAGTTGCATTGTTGATTGTGAGTGATAAGAATGATCCTCCAGCAGCGGCATCTACATTCTCACGGGTACTCGAAGTGAGCCCGTGGTAGAAGGTCTGCATTAGTAGCCAATTCTCCATCCCATGGTGAGGGCATTCTGATATGTAGTCTTGAAAGCGTTCCCAAGCTTCTGGGATTGATTCTTCATGTTGTTGTTGGAAAGTTGAAATCTTGGCACGGAGGGCATTCGTCTTGCCCACTGGAAAGAACTTTGCTAGGAAGGCGGTTGAACAGATCGCCCACGAGGTGTTTTTGTCTTTGTTGGCGTAGAACCATTGTTTTGCTTTTCCCAAAAGTGAGAATGGGAACAAGTGAAGTAGAATGGCGTCCCTCTCGACTCCTCTGATGGTGAAAGTGCTGCAAATCTCCAGAAAGTGTTGGAGATGAGCGCTTGCGTCTTCATGTGCCTTTTCGCAAAATTGATTAGCTTGCACCATGTTGATCAAGGCTAGCTTGAGTTCAAATCCGTTGTCCCCTACATTGACTGTTGGTCCAGTTCTAATGTTGGCAGTGGTTGGTGCAGAGAACTCGCGGAGTGTCTTGTCGGCCATAGTGTCTAACACTGGTGTCAGGCTTCTTCTTATCTAGCTAACTTCTGGTAGTGGTGCTGAGGGCCTCTTGAGTTTGTGTCTAGTTTTCCTTAGTAAAGCTTCGGGATCCTCAGTGTAGTTGTTCGGAAGTTGGAAACCAGTCATACATCACCCTGCATAAAATAATAAAGATAAACAAAGCCAGGGTAAGTCTGTAAAAGTAAATAATTAGTGCATTATCACATTTGTGTAAGTAAAATGATATGTTCTAGCTACCGTTCTAAATGTTGTTAATGCAGTGTCCTTTCAGTGTTCATAAAGATTATAATGAAAACCCCTAGGTACTATCCCTAATTGAATTGATGTGATCCCCGGCAACGGCGCCAGAAATGCTTGTTGACACTCCTTAATGGATTCACTCTAAGAATGAGTCACATAAAATAATAAACTAGTGAAAGCACGAAAGAGTGTACGGGACACTACTAACTTCACTTAACGTCAAGTTGTCATCCCCAACATGAAGCTAGCAATGTAATTATATCAGGGCACTAGATTAAGAGATAAATATTTACCCGCAAGCGCACAGATAAACATACCCGTTATAGAGAATTTCACCCAAGCTAGTCTCAGGTATCATTATTTATATTTTAGCCTAGAGACTAATCAATTCAAGGTATGATAGTATTGAAAGAACTTAATAGCATTTATCATGGCACACACTTATAATAAGACTGATAACACACTAACTACTATGAACAGGAACCAGGTACAGAGTAAATGATATAATAAATAATTGATAAAGGATAACAGAGATCAGATCAATCAAGGATAAACTTAGAACAGTACTGCCTAGCAAGATGATGATTAGAACAGGTATTAAAGAGGAACATTCCTAAGTTATTCTAATTACAAGTCATAGCATACATTGATTAGTGCAATTATATTTGGCAATCATTGGCTAGGTCACATCATATTTATAATCAAGAGGCAACTCCATAGCTAAGGTGTTAAGCATAGTAACCCTTAAACCATGAGTTAACTGAGCCATACTGAACACTATATTCGGGAGGTGGAATACAGAGGACTCAACAGGTCTGTCACACCCGCGATCTACCACTCTATCCGGAACATAAGACGCATTCGCAGATAAATAATATATAGGCACCACGCCTACACAGCATTTATCACCCACCCGTTGTACTTTAAGATGAGCGCTATACGAACATGAGTATAAACATAAAGATGAACTATCTATGCCAAATATATAATCAAAGCAAACTATAAGCATTATAACTAAGAATATATTCATTGATGTCTTAATCATATCAATTGTATTGCTATCTAGAACACAATAATGAACAATAAGGTGAATTAGATCATCGATAAGAACTAAAGTACGAACTAGAACAAGATTATGAACTAGACGATGAACTAGAACATAAACAACGAAGAACAATGATGAACTAGAAGAGCAATTATGAATTAGATCCATAATGTTAATACAAGAGAGAAGATCTTGGGTTTACCGAGCCTTCTCGTGACTAGATCAGGAATCCAAGCGAAGCTTGCCTCCTCTAATCCTATTCTATCTACTAATCTAGGTGGATGTAGTCATAAAGCCTCCTGATTGATCTCCTTCTGGTTGGTCTAACCCTGATGAATGAATTGCCTGAAAACCTATTGCCTGATTGCTCTGGAGAGGGGGGTCAGGGGTCTGTTTATATAGCCCTGGGCGATGATCCGTAGCCCTTGGATCAAACCGACTTGAGGTACGGTCGAGATGCATCCTGGAGGTCGGTGGAAGTAGCTTGCAGAGGACGGAGCCCAGTGGGCCCAGGGGCCGACCGGTCGGTCTGCCCTGTGGGACCGGTCGGTCCCACAGGTCGGCCTCCTGTGGTGTCCTTCGTCGTGGTGTCTTCCTACGTCCCCTGGAGTCTTCTGGAAGTATCCCGACGTGGCGGTTACGTTATCTCCCGTCGGTTTCCTTCTATGGGAAGCTATTGATGTCGATTTCCTGGTTTAGTCCCTGCAGAATCATAACTCACCAAAACTCATGGAATATTGTCAGTTGAAACCCTAAATCTTTGTTGATGATCATATTCTTGCCCTTTTCATATTTATTTATCTCTTAATTATGATAGTTAACTAGTGTCAACAACTCCCCCAAGCTTACCTTTTGCTAGTCCCTTAGCAAATATTTATCTGGAACTGTTACTATGCCTCCACATAAAAATAAAAATCTTCCTTGGTTTAGAGTTAACTATTCTGACTTTCTCATATTACCTTTAACTATGGAGTTTTTGCCTTCGCCTGGGTCTTTAAACAATTGAAAGATAGAACAATCAAGTTAAGCACTGTATCTCTAACTCTTTGATCAACCTTCATTCTGGAGTTTTTTTATATATTTTCAAAATAAAACTCAGAGATTTCTTTGTATGATACTCTCAAATCGCTCTTTTATATTTTATGATTCCTCACTGATGCAATTTTCCTTCCTTTCATGGATATATATATATCTGGAGCTTTAAGAAGTGGAAAGCATATCTTACTAAGTCAAAATTCAAAGTTTAGGAAGAAAGATGTCATACTCATGGATCAAGACTTTAGAACATTTGAAATTTGTCATCTCTTACTGGCATATTGTAATTAGAGGAACCATGGGCTATCATTTTTTTTCTCATACTTTTATCATAACTCTTTTATTTTTCTCTTTCTCTCTTTTTTTTCTTTTTCTTTTGAGGTAGTAGGACACTTGTCCCTTTTTATTTCCTCCTTTTATATTTTTGCATAGCCCATGCCTCTAACACAATACTACTTCGGAAGAGTGAATCTTTTAATAAAACATTCTTGATCTCTAGAGCATGATAAATTTTTCAACCATAACCAAAAACTTAGAACAAAGCAAGTAGCCTTATCTTAAAATCATATTAATGGCTCTGGGTAGGAATTCATGTTATGTCATACAGGATCTCATCATGTGTTTTAAATCTTTTCAAAAAGTAAATCTCCAAAACTCTAGTATCTCTAGGAATTAGATAAACAGCAGCTCAAACCTTTTTATATCATATCTCACAATTATCTAGACTTTTAGATCAAGCATTTGTCATCCACAGATTTTAGGTTCAGAGTTTATTTAGAACAACTTTGTCTAAAACTCAAGAAAAATTCAAGTTTAAACACTAAGTACTTAAAAAAACCGAGCAAAAAGTTCATCATTTAATATGAGCAAAATTAGGTTCTTATCCACCTAGACATTTATTTATTATATAATATCTTTATTTGGTTTTATAATAGTTATTTTATCTTTTTAGGAGTTTCTATATTTATTGACCTGATCTAACTAGATTGAACTAATAGTAATAGATAAAAAGTCGTGATACTCATCGTGATAACTGAGGGTGCTCTCCCCCAAGCTGGATCTTGACTTATTCTTCTCTTTTTTTCAGAAGCTGAGTAGACTGATAATGATTTCTTGAGTCCTTCTCCTCTTCTCTTCCTGCTGAATTCAAAGATAGACAACACAACTAGTGGAACTTGATTAAGCGTTAGTGATAAATATTCCTCCATAAGTCCAGTTGTCTTAAAACTCTTAAGATTATTTATGTTCTTTCTTTCCACAAAGCAGAGTTTCAGCAGTGTTTCTAGTATCTTTTTAGATTTAATGGTGAACCTTCATGTGCCCACATATTTTTATCTTTTTCTTTTTAGGGTGAGCCTTCATGTGCTCACATATTTTTGGTGTTTTAAATTTATTTATAAAAAAACTTAAGAGGATAGAGATACTTATATGGATATATGGGGGTGCCTTCCCCCAAGCTGAATGTTGACGTAGTCACTTTGTAATGTAGCAGACTGGCAGTGAACATGTCCTTCTTCCATTAGAGCTTTGATTGATATTGATGTGCTCACATATTTTTGGTGTTTTAAATTTATTTATAAAAAAACTTAAGAGGATAGAGATACTTATATGGATATATGGGGGTGCCTTCCCCCAAGCTGAATGTTGACGTAGTCACTTTGTAATGTAGCAGACTGGCAGTGAACATGTCCTTCTTCCATTAGAGCTTTGATTGATATTGATGTTTGTTGGGACAGTGCTCAAACAGTGGATGGAGCATTTACTTGTTCGTCAGCTTTTCTTGATCTTTCAAATCCTGTGAAACTCAAATAGACAACAAAACTTGTGGAACAGATTAAGTATTAGTGGTTGGCCACTCAAGCCTTAGGTGTCTAGAATTTCAGTAAGATCTCTTTCTCAATATTTTATTTTTTTAATTTTTATGATGCAACAGAAAAATATAACAGGATGAAATGCAGAAGTAAATATGAAAATGTATATCTATTTTATTTTTTATGCCTCCACGGAAAGTATACTACTCTCATGGGGCTTAGAATTTCCATATTTTTATTTTGTTTTCTGATGCAAATTGCTTAAGAAGTAAAAATGATGCTAATGGAAAATGATCATGCTTTATCTAATTATGCAGTGATAGATTTAATGCTAATGATTTATGGATAACTGCCGGGTTACCTTCCGGTGAGGATTCGACATTTATAGTTTATCGAACAAGACTCCTTGTACGCTCTTTATTCTTCCTTGGGTGCATCAGCAGATCCTGAGGAGGACCTTGATGACTGCACGTCAGTAGAACTCTCTTTCTTTCTCCACACTTGCTTGACTGGTGGACTTGTCTCTTTTACTTCTTCGTCCTTCGTTTCCTCCAATGGGATATCTTCACTTCTAGTGACTTCTCCTTCATAGTCAGCCCATCCATCCTTGATTTGTCGTCTTTTGTTGTGTTGGGATGTGCGGCGTCTCCTCCTTGAGTGATTCTTCTTTCCCTGTACATTAGTGGCATAACTATTGAAGTAACAGCGTACCTTTTCTCTGAAAAACTGGAAGTGGATCTCTCCAGATCTCATGTAGATGATGGCACCAGTGGTGTTGAGGAAGGGTCTTCCTAGGATGATGTGAATGTCATCTTCTTTTCCCATGTCTAGTACTAAGAAGTCGGTGGAAACATAGTGGTCTTTAATTTGGATCATCACGTCCTTCACTACTCCCTCCGGAAATCGATAAGTTTAGTCCGCCATCCGCAGCTGCACATATGTCGAATACATAGGTCTATTTTTATATAATTGCTCATACGTTACCTTAGACATTATATTGACACTTGAGCCAATGTCGTAGAACGTCTTGTGGAATGTACTTCCTTCGATCTTGCAATCGATGGTAGGTACACCTGGGTCATCTCTCTTAGCGAGGAATGGTGATGCGAGAAGGTGGTCGTATTCTATTTGAACAGAATTGACCATCCACACTGTGTCTTGATGTGGTTGTGTAGTCTTGTTCTTCCTTCGTCTGTTTCTGTTCTTCTTCTTTGATGATATGATGTTTGCATCTTCGTAGGGCATCTGAGGGTGGACTTTGGTAGTGAGTGTACGGCTCTTGAAGCTGAATCTCTCTTTGTTGCCTGTGATTGTGAAACAGATCTTGGCGCTGTCTGTGTAGATGATGGCTTTGGTTGAGCTTAGGAACGGGCGTCCAAGAATGATGGGTGCTCTTTTGTCTCCACCTGTTTCAACGATCATAAAGTCTGCACATACATACGAGCGTCCCACTCGTATACAAATGTCTTCTAGAATTCCTAATGGGTAGCATAGTGTCTGATCTACAAGCTGCAAACACATGGTTGTATACAATAGAGGTGCTCCATGTATTTGTTCATATATTACCCTTGGTATAATGTTGACGCTTGCTCCAAGGTCACAGACTGCTTCTTCAAAACTGTGAGGTCCAATATGAATTGGAATCACAGGTCTTCCTGGATCTCCTTTCTTTGGGGCAATGGAGTCATCCATCCATTCCCTCGAAGGTCTAGGTATGAGGTGTCCTGCATCAAAGATGTCTACAAGATTTGCAGTTTCTAGTTCTTTTGGACTTCCTGGAATCTTACCGTTTTCAGTCACAGGGACTGAAGCTGCTAACTGAGATAACTGAGATTCTATCATTTTATTAAAGCTATGCTGATTCTTTATGGCAGAAGTAAAACTATCCATTCTAGTATTAATATTTTCAAGTAGTTTATCATTGGAAGCTATCTTCTTAGACATATTATCAATAATTTTATTTTGATTGGATATCATCTCTCTCAAAGGTGGTTGATTAAAAGTATTACCTTGGTAATTACCTGAGTAGTTACCTGAGTAATTAGGCCTTGATTGTTGGTTCCATCCTTGAGTTTGTTGGGGACGATAATTGGTGTTGTTGTTGATATACTTTGCATCCTCTTGAATCTCAGGGCAGTTGCTCCCTGAATGACCAGTGCCTCCACACTCTTCACATGTCATGCGAGATTCGTAGATTTGCTTGACGTCTTCTCTCTTGGGAGTGTGTTCATCGAACTTCTTCATAAGTAGGTCAAGTTTAGCAGACAACATGTCTACTTCCTTTAGTTGATGTATTCCTCCCCTCTTGCGTGGCTGAGAGCGTTCCTCATTCCATCCTTGGTTCGAGGCCATCTTCTCTATGAATGTAGTTGCATTGTTGATTGTGAGTGATAAGAATGATCCTCCAGCAGCGGCATCTACATTCTCACGGGTACTCGAAGTGAGCCCGTGGTAGAAGGTCTGCATGAGTAGCCAATTCTCCATCCCATGGTGAGGGCATTCTGATATGTAGTCTTGAAAGCGTTCCCAAGCTTCTGGGATTGATTCTTCATGTTGTTGTTAGAAAGTTGAAATCTTGGCACGGAGGGCATTCGTCTTGCCCACTGGAAAGAACTTTGCTAGGAAGGCGGTTGAACAGATCGCCAACGAGGTGTTTTTGTCTTTGTTGGCGTAGAACCATTGTTTTGCTTTTCCCAAAAGTGAGAATGGGAACAAGCGAAGTAGAATGGCGTCCCTCTCGACTCCTCTGATGGTGAAAGTGCTGCAAATCTCCAGAAAGTGTTGGAGATGAGCGCTTGCGTCTTCATGTGCCTTTCCGCAAAATTGATTAGCTTGCACCATGTTGATCAAGGCTGGCTTGAGTTCAAATCCGTTGTCCCCTACATTGACTGTTGGTCCAGTTCTAATGTTGGCAGTGGTTGGTGCAGAGAACTCGCGGAGTGTCTTGTCGGCCATAGTGTCTAACACTGGTGTCATGCTTCTTCTTATCTAGCTAACTTCTGGTAGTGGTGCTGAAGGCCTCTTGAGTTTGTGTCTAGTTTTCCTTAGTAAAGCTTCGGGATCCTCAGTTTAGTTGTTCGGAAGTTGGAAACCAGTCATACATCACCCTGCATAAAATAATAAAGATAAACAAAGCCAGAGTAAGTCTGTAAAAGTAAATAATTAGTGCATTATCACATGTGTGTAAGTAAAATGATATGTTCTAGCTACCGTTCTAAATGTTGTTAATGCAGTGTCCTTTCATTGTTCATAAAGATTATAATGAAAAACCCTAGGTACTATCCCTAATTGAATTGATGTGATCCCCGGCAACGGCGCCAGAAATGCTTGTTGACACTCCTTAATGGATTCACTCTAAGAATGAGTCACATAAAATAATAAACTAGTGAAAGCACGAAAGAGTGTACGGGACACTACTAACTTCACTTAACGTCAAGTTGTCATCCCCAACATGAAGCTAGCAATGTAATTATATCAGGGCACTAGATTAAGAGATAAATATTTACCCGCAAGCGCACAGATAAACATACCCGTTATAGAGAATTTCACCCAAGCTATTCTCAGGTATCATTATTTATATTTTAGCCTAGAGACTAATCAATTCAAGGTATGATAGTATTGAAAGAACTTAACAGCATTTATCATGGCACACACTTATAATAAGACTGATAACACACTAACTACTATGAACAGGAACCAGGTACAGAGTAAATGATATAATAAATAATTGATAAAGGATAACAGAGATCAGATCAATCAAGGATAAACTTAGAACAGTACTGCCTAGCAAGATGATGATTACAACAGGTATTAAAGAGGAACATTCCTAAGTTATTCTAATTACAAGTCATAGCATACATTGATTAGTGCAATTATATTTGGCAATCATTGGCTAGGTCACATCATATTTATAATCAAGAGGCAACTCCATAGCTAAGGTGTTAAGCATAGTAACCCTTAAACCATGAGTTAACTGAGCCATACTGAACACTATATTCGGGAGGTGGAATACAGAGGACTCAACAGGTCTGTCACACCCGCGATCTACCACTCTATCCGGAACATAAGACGCATTCGCAGATAAATAATATATAGGCACCACGCCTACACAGCATTTATCACCCACCCGTTGTACTTTAAGATGAGCGCTATACGAACATGAGTATAAACATAAAGATGAACTATTTATGCCAAATATATAATCAAAGCAAACTATAAGCATTATAACTAAGAATATATTCATTGATGTCTTAATCATATCAATTGTATTGCTATCTAGAACACAATAATGAACAATAAGGTGAATTAGATCATCGATAAGAACTAAAGTACAAACTAGAACAAGATTATGAACTAGACGATGAACTAGACGATGAACATGAACTAGACGATGAACTAGAACATAAACAACGAAGAACAATGATGAACTAGAAGAGCAATTATGAATTAGATCCATAATGTTAATACAAGAGAGAAGATCTTGGGTTTACCGAGCCTTCTCGTGACTAGATCAGGAATCCAAGCGAAGCTTGCCTCCTCTAATCCTATTCTATCTACTAATCTAGGTGGATGTAGTCATAAAGCCTCCTGATTGATCTCCTTCTGGTTGGTCTAACCCTGATGAATGAATTGCCTGAAAACCTATTGCCTGATTGCTCTGGAGAGGGGGGTCAGGGGTCTGTTTATATAGCCCTGGGCGATGATCCGTAGCCCTTGGATCAAACCGACTTGAGGTACGGTCGAGATGCATCCTGGAGGTCGGTGGAAGTAGCTTGCAGAGGACGGAGCCCAGTGGGCCCAGGGGCCGACCGGTCGGTCTGCCCTGTGGGACCGGTCGGTCCCACAGGTCGGCCTCCTGTGGTGTCCTTCGTCGTGGTGTCTTCCTACGTCCCCTGGAGTCTTCTGGAAGTATCCCGACGTGGCGGTTACGTTATCTCCCGTCGGTTTCCTTCTATGGGAAGCTATTGATGTCGATTTCCTGGTTTAGTCCCTGCAGAATCATAACTCACCAAAACTCATGGAATATTGTCAGTTGAAACCCTAAATCTTTGTTGATGATCATATTCTTGCCCTTTTCATATTTATTTATCTCTTAATTATGATAGTTAACTAGTGTCAACACGAGCACAGCGAGCTGGTCGTGTGCTGCAAGGCCTCGCGAGCTGGGCTGTCCTTGACGAAGGGCCCAAGTAGGTCCATGGGGGTATACGGAGGTAATATCCCCACAGCTAGTCCCCGAGCACTTTGTATCTGTTGGCGACGCTGTCTTGAGCTTGTCCGAGCAGGCGAAGTCGACGTCGACCAGCTTGACTGGTGATCCGAGCAGGTGAAGTCGATGTCGATCAAGTAAGGCTCGCCAGTAGGATGTAAGGTGCTCAAGAAATTTTTTGAAGAGCTTTCTTCTAGTGAAGTGTATCCACTTGGAGCTTGCAAGACTGTAAGGAACAAACGAGGTCCTAGTAGAAGTCTATGCAAGTCCAACTTGGTGGAGCGTCCTTGGATTGTCAGAGAAAAAGAAATACATTCACCGCAAGGTGAAGTGTATCCACTTAGTCCCCGAGTTTGGTAGTAGGTGTTAAAGACACGTGGTGCCAAGCTTGTAGAGCATTTAGCAAGTGCCCCGATGAGCTGCCCAAAATCAGCACCCTGATCCGAACAGCATGGAGCGACTCGATGCATGCCAGCGACGAGCGAAGGCCAGGCCAACGAGCCTGGGCGGCGGGCGAAGGTTAGGTCGAAGGACCTGGTCGGTGACGGATGAAGGCGAAGTCCCCGAGCGAAGGCGAAGTCTTCGAGCCTGGTTGGTGACGAGCAAAGTCGGCAAGCGAAGGCGGCAGCGAGTGAAGGCGACGACGAGCGAAGGCGAAGTCTCTAAGCCTGGTCGGCGACTTGCAAAAGCTAGGTCGATGAACCTGGTTGATGAGTTGATGAACCTACGACCTTCTGCTTAGGAAACAGAAGACGACGACGAATGATGGCGGAGGCGAGCGAAGATGGCGAGCGAAGGTGGCGATGAGCCTAGTCGGCGACGAGCGAAGGCGAAGTCCCCGAGCCTGGTCGTCAACGAGCAGAGGCGGCGGCGAGCGCGGTTGGCGACGAACGAAGGCGGTGATGAGCTTGGTCGGAGACGAGCGAAGGCGGCGAGGAGCGAAGGCGAAGTCCCCGAGCCTAGATGGCGACGAGCGAAGGCGAAGTCCCCGAGCCTGGTCAGTGACGAACGAAGGCGAAGTTCCTGAGCCTGGTCAGCAACTTGCGAAGACGGTGGCGTGTGAAGGCGACGACGAGCAGCGGCGACGAACGAAGGTGGCGACGATCCTGGTCGACGACGAGCGACGGCGGCGATAGGCGAAGGCGGCGACGAGCCTGGTCGACGACGAGCGAAGGCGACGACGAGGGAAGGCGTCAAGGAGCCGGGTCGATGACGAGCGAAGGCAGCGACGAGCGAAGGCGAAGTCCCTGAGCCTGGTTGGCGGCGAGCGATGGCGGCGACGGGCGAAGGCGGCGACGAGCCTGGTCGACGAGGAGCGACGACGGCGACGGGCGAAGGCGGTGGCGAGCCCGGTTGACGAGGGTGAAGACGACGATGAGTGAATGCGGTGAGGAGCCGGGTCGACGATGAGCGAAGACAACGACGAGCGAAGGTGGCAACTAGCGACGATGGCGACGAGCGAAGGCGGCGACGAACGAAGGCGGTGACGAGCGAAGGCGGCAAGGAGCGAAGGCGAAGTCCCTGAGCCTGGTCGGCGGCGAGCAACGGGCGAAGGCGGTGACAAGCCTGGTCGACGACGAGCGACGTCGGCGACAGGCAAAGGCGGCGACGAGCCTAGTCGACGACGAGCGAAGGCGGCTACGAGTCGGGTCGGCGATGGGCGACGGCGGCGATGGCGGCGACGAGCGAAAGCGGCGACGAGCCTGGTCGACGACGAAGTCCTCGAGCTTCAGCGACGAGCGAAGGCGGAGTCCCTGAAAAATAAATATGGAGAGCAGTAGTACATGATGATGCACAAATAAAATATGGAGAAAAACTAGTAGCGAAGGATGACTGTAGTTTGACGAAGTCCCCAAGCTTCAGAGGGAGACATGGAGCGTATGGAGACGGAGATGGAGCCGGCCGCGGAGGCCCTGGTTGCCGATGTAGATCTTCTCGTCGCAGGGCAGACGTAGCCCGTCGCATAGGAGAATGTCTATAAATAGACTCTTGGGCAAACAGAGGCAAAACTTGTAGCGAGCCGGCGTGTTTTGCATATTCCCCGAATTCTGCAGACCCAATAGCCATGAGCCGTAGCGATGAACAGTTCGGCCTTGGGTTATCCCAGGATCTGTAGCGTAGAGCGCGGAGCTCGTTTGCGCGTAGGAGTCAAGGGCGTCGCCCAAGGAACCGCTACTGGCATCCCATAGCGCAGAGGGCAGACGCTCGTGCACGCGTAGGGAGGTACCACGAACAGGGTCTTTTCCGAGAGGCTCGATCGTGGCGTGACCTAGGCAAATGGAGATCGTTCGTCGAGCGCGTGGGTAGCGCAGGTACAGACACTGAGCGTGTAGCCTTAGAATTCTCAGCCCGAGTTAGTCTTTCCTTCGTAGCGCAGAGGGCGGACGCTCATGCACGCGTAGAGAGGTCAGGACGTCCCTTGGGAGAGCTGCTGGCCACCGTAGCGCAGAGGGTGGGCGCTCATGCACGCGTCCGATGGTGACAACAGCCTTAGCTCTGAGTCTTCGTCGGCGTCAGTCAGGCTGCTTGAAGACCGCATGGAGAACGAGCGTGTAACGGCGCATATACAGGCACTAGACATATAGCCTTGGAGGTCTGAGCCCAAGCTTAGCCTTCCCTTCGTAGCGCAGAGGGCAGACGCTCATGCACGCGTAGACAGGTCAGGACGTCACTTGGGAGGACTACTGGCCGCCATAGCGCAGAGGGCAGGCGCTCATGCACGCGTCCGGTGGTGGCAGTAGCCCCGGCTCTGAAGCCCCTTCAGCATCAGCCAGGCTGTTTGGAGAGATCGACAAGTCATTTTAGAGGGGTCAGCGAGTCGTTTGGCGAAGACGGCAACGAGCCCGGTTGATGACGAGCGAAGGCGGCGACGAGCAACGACGGCGACGGGCGAAGGCGGCTAGGAGCCTGGTCGACGATGAGCGACGGCAGCGACGGGCAAAGGCGGCGATGAACCCGGTAGACGACGAACGACGGCGGTGACGGGTGAACGCGGCGACGAGCCTGGTCGACGACGATCGACAGCGGCGACGGGCGAAGGCGGCGACGATCCTGGTCGGAGACGAGTGAAGGCGGCAACGAGACGGATGTAGATCCTATCTTGGGCGGTGGGTGGGACGAGCACTGAAAACTCCCGATGATGTACCTGAAAATTGCTCAAGGCGAGATTGGTCAGAAAGCTGTATACGAGCTACCTCAATGGCGTCGATGCACTCTGCGATTCCTTGGTTGGCTCGGTCGATGGCTTTGATCAGGTCGTCGCAAGGGGCGATTCTCGACGGGCGGCGTGCCGCCTTGGTGATACGGCGGGTGGACGGTAGAGCGTCCGGCGTAGGAAGCTGTGCAGATTCCACGATTTCCAGAGCTGGAACGTGGTTGCCCACGGTCCAGATCATAGATCCGATCTGAAAAGTGGTGCCAGCCTCCGGAAGAACCATGGAGCGAGGGAAAGTGACCGCTTGGCAGATCATGGTGTCGTAGCACACACCCCCTACCTGGCGCGCCAACTGTCAACGAAATATGGTCGATAGTCTACCGAGGGGTATGCCCAAGGTAGTAGATTGAGCGGCGGAGGCGTGCGAGACGTCTGCAAAGCGTAAACACAGGGACGAGAGACAGTGATTTAGACAGGTTCGGGCTGGCAAGTCGTCGTAATACCCTACGTCTTGTGTTCTGGTGGCTGGTTTGTATTGTTGATTGGATGATCCGATGGGATCTAAGGTGATCTCGAGTCTGATAGACCTGAGATGAGAGGGGTCCCTGCTCGCCTTATATAGTCGGGGAGCAGGGTTACAGTTGTCGAGTCCTTATCAGATTACAAGCGGTTCCTTAAGGCAAGGAATCCGGATCTAACTCTAGGATCTTCCTTAGCGGGCAAGGCTTCTGGAGAGTCCTTGAAGAGCACAGCGAGCTGGTCGTGTGCTGCAAGGCCTCGCGAGCCGGGCTGTCCTTGACGAAGGGCCCAAGTAGGTCCATAGAGGTATACGGAGATAATATCCCCACATACGCCCGTGGCGGCGGCACCGGCGGCTTTGACGGTGCTGTCCGTGCCCCCTAGGTGGCGGCGCCGATCGATGCGCGTGGCGCTCCGGTCCCCGCGCCACCGGTGTTGAGCGGGTTCGAGAAGGAGCAGGAAGACGTCGCGCTCTGCTTGCTGATGCTCTCGCGCGACACTGGCATGTGGAGCTCGCCAGCCAAAGAGGAGCCTTTTGAGGGCGCAGAGAAGCAGGCGGGACTCCCAAGAAGCGGCCACGCTTACAATTCCGACGACGACGCCAAGTTCAAGGGCCGCGTCGCCAAGAGCAGGAAGCGAGGCTCCCCGAAGCAGCGGCGCGATCCCGTGGCACAGAAGCGGACCCGGTACGAGTGCCCGGGGTGCGGCAAAGTGTTCGGCTCGTATCAGGCGCTCGGTGGCCACCGTGCGAGCCACAAGCGGATCAACGCCAGCTGCAGCTCCCCCAAGGTTACCCCGTCCTCCACGCCGGAGCCAAGCACTGAGACGTACGCGTCGTTCAACACACTGTCCCCCTCCGCGTCGCCGGACTCGATGGCCATCGGTTTCAAGGACGAGGCGGTGGCCGACGCGAAGTTCGAGTGCGCGGTCTGCTTCAGGGTGTTCGCGTCAGAGCAGGCTCTCGGCTGGCACAAGCGGTCACATCTGATGCCCTCCGAGTCTGCTGGCGACGTTGGGCTCTACTACGTCGGCGGCGCCGGCGCGGACCACTAGGAGCAGCATCCAGCAGCCGCGGCCGGGTTCCTTGATCTCAACTTGCCACCGGCTGCACCGGAGGAGGCTTGAAGCTCGACTGCGCTGGCTGTACTGAACCAAAGCTTGGTCTGCAAGTGATCAATGGGAGTCTGAGAAAATGGTGATTCTGCCGTTATGAAAGTTGGGCTTCGCAATTTTGCCATCCCGCAAACGGGATTCGCTGGTTTGCCATTCTCAAATGAGACACACCCACTGAAATGCCCTCCGTCAGAATTATTGCCATATTCTTTTATTTTTTTTGTTGTGCCATATTTTCTTTCCCGTTTTGCCCTTCAGCCTTATCCTTTCCTCTTCATTCACGCTCGGCGCACGGGGTCGCCTTTCTCTATTCACGGGCGCCGCGTACGCGAGGAGAGGGACCTCCGCCGCCGCCGTTATGGGGCCGTCGCCGCCGCCGCCACATACGCCAGGAAGCCAGGAGAGGGAATAGGAGTGCGCTGCGTATGCGAGGAGGCCGCGAGCCTGCCAGGACATCGGGAGGCCGCCCCACCGGAGATCTCGCCCCACCGCGCCTGCGCCCGGCTAGGAGGTCACGGCCCCGCTAGGAGGTCGCCGCCCCCACCGTGCCCGCGCCAGAAGGTCGCCGCCCGCCCCCACCGCGTATGTGGCAGAAGGCCGCCGCCCCACCGCTTCCGCGCCAAGCCTCTGTCGCGCCCGGCTCTGTTGAAAGGCGACCCGTGTGGCGTGCGTGAATGAGGAGGAAAGGATAAGGTTGAAGGGCAAAACGGGAAAGAAAATATGGCACAACAAAAAAAATAAAAGAATATGGCGATAATTCTGACGGAGGGTATTTCAGCGGCTGTGTTTCATTTGAGAATGGCAAACGAGCGAATCCCATTTGCGGGATGGCAAAATTGCGAAGCCCAACTTTCATAATGGCAGAATCACCATTTTCTCATGGGAGTCTGTACAGATCGATTCAATTCAATTCATTTTTTCCAAGCTTAAGGGAATCTTGGAGGAGGAGGAGGAAGATTAAGATGAAGAGTTCTGAGTTTTCTCTCAGGTTACTTCAATGTTTTTTTTTTCTTTAGCATTTCTGCTCTTCAGGGCACTAATAGATGAATAAGCCTGCCTATGCTGATATTCTGAGCTCGAGTAGCCGAGCTGGTTCATTTTAGCGGATGCTAAGATTAGCTCGAAAGCTAGTCATCTGCTTACTCGGTCAGTTTTGTTATTTTTAACCTTGTCATTTGTTTGCTCAAGTTCATTAGCAATCCCCCGTGAATTTCTGAGTCAATGCTAGCCTTTGCTCTGCTCCTACTTTTGCCCACCAACCTGAGGCCTGCCTTGTGCGAGGCTGGAGCCAATTAGTTGCCTCAAAGTAACCAATTGCTTCAGCCGCTGCATGCTCAGTGTACCTACGGTACTGTCATGCTACTGGTTGGTTGGTGGTGGCTCTGCATGCTATTGCCACGGTTCACTTCATACCAGAGAGGGAAGCAAGCAACAAGAGTACTGTACTGTACTGCACCTCTCTCTCTCTGTCTCTCTCTGACAGACAGCAAAGCAACGCAATTGTGCGGCATTGGTGTTGTGCAAGCTAGATCAATGGAGGTATCGAGTATGTGAGCCAACCGAAACAGCAGGGGAGCAGCAGCTTCAAGCAAAGGGAGGGGCCGACGAGTACAGTGATGGAAGCTCAGGAGCTGCAAACTTATATATGTAGTCTTAGTGACAAAATGATTGGTTAGGACAGTGGAAGTGTGGAACAGCAAATCTTTATGCAACAATAGGTACTGCTGAAGAAAGAGATTTGGCATGCATGTGGGATCAGTCAGTGCAGTGTGCAGAGGGGTTTTTCACTTGTCCACCAGAACACTGGACAAGTCTTCTCACTCACCGTTCCGCTCTCTCTCTCTCTCATCCCTACTCTCTTCTCCTCTGGTCCTCTTTGGGGGCGTTTGGTTGCCTGTATCTGCCCTCAGCCAGGCTTTCTACGTGCAAGAACGGCAGTCTGTTTGTTTGCCGTAGCTGTTAGACCGAGCTCCCTTCATGCAAGATTCCACTTGCAACCAGGCTCCAGAGAAACGTGGAGAGTGGGCGTTTCTATCGGGCCTGGCCGGTGCGATGCAGGTTGGGCGCACAAGCTGCATGAGATGAGAGAGCACCGGTGCAAGGCAAGCTCGTGCGTCAGGCAACCAATCAGCTTTCTGTGCTCAACCATGCTTCATGCGTCCAAGCAACCAAACGGTGAGCAATTGCATGGCAGCAGCCTGGCCATAGAGGGCCTGTCTCGACCGGTACGATGCAGGTTGGGGTATGCGTGAAACCAAACACGCCCTTTGTTGCTTTAGCAAGCCTTCTCCGAGATAGTTTATGTTTCCCTCACTAAAGATTTAAAAATCGTAATCATGCCTTCTTTCTTTCCCTTCCGTTTCTCCCTCTAGAGAGTAGAGACGCACACACAGCTCACGCGATTGTTGTGTTGCTCATCCAGATGGCAACGGGTACGTACCCGCTGGGTACAACTAACCCATACCCGTGCCCGCAAAGAAAAAATATGCCGGCTAAAAAACTCATACCCGCTGACGGGTACAAATTTGTGCTCATACCCGTGCCCGCACGGGTAACGGGTACCTACGGGTTGCCCATGCCCGACAAGCTACATACCTCAACAAGCAAAATCCATTCAATAACAAAAATATGAACTAGCAATATTGAGATATTTGTATATGCATACAGGCACACGACATAGTTCATAGAATTATAGTTCACTAGAATAGTAGGAATTGTAAAAGATCCATACAAATAGACAATAAACTTGTCCTAAGTGATCACCAAGACCATACAATATGGATATTAGTTAGGCCAAAATACAGTATGGAGCCGGATAAAATTTACCCTTGGGTTCACGGGTATGGGTACACCAAGAACGTACCCGTACCTGCAAACCCGATGGGCATGTGTTTTTTCCCATTAACAAATCCATGGATACAAAGAGTGACCCATGCTCATGCCCTAACAGAGTAAAAACTCATCGGGTTTCGGGTTGTGGGTACCTCGGCTTCGTTGAACCAGCTTTGCTTTAGGAGGCACACAGGACACTTGCTCATTGCTGCAACTCCTGCCGGCTACCGAGATTCTCTACTCCACGATTCCAGAGCGCAGAATTAGAATGCAGCCAGCAGGCCAGCAGAAGTTAATCCTTCTCTTGTTTAGACAGGAGGTGTTACCAGCTGTTCTCACTGCGCGTTTGTTCAGGTCGCATCTGTGTAGTAGTAGGCTAATTGCACATTCCTTACTTCGGTTCAGTAAACTAGCACATCAGAGATTCAGAGAACAATGTTCCATTTTTTAGTAGAAGAGAACAATGTTCCATAGGTCCATTGTGTAGAAGCGTGCGTGTGTGTGTGTGTATGAATACCATGCATCTTTTTAATTGCTCTACGATTGCCAAGATGCAAGCAATCCTTGTGACGCTTGATGGTTACGGTTTTTTGAGAAGCAGATGCGATGGCAATCTCCAAGCACCTCTTTTTATGGGTGCCAATCGGATGGGACCACGCACGGCGGCCATATGCCGGGTCTTCTTCCCCATCCTATCCTATTAGGTGGAGCTCTCGATGCTGGTAACCCACACAAGTCGAGCAAAGCTCCTCTTTTCTTTATGGCGCGAAAGATTGGGGGATGGCCTCATTTTGACCACAATTACTATATGGCAGAGCCAATTGGTGTGCAGTCTGTGAATGATGGCTTTGATTCTGCATAGTGCAGACCCAAGCTGATGTAGTGATGTGCTTCAAGCAAGAGACTGAATTGTACTTTCTAGTCTAGAAATAATGGTCCATGCGTGGTTATGGCTATCTTCCTGGTGCTTGCAGAAAATAAATTTCAGAACATCATTGGCGACCAAAGAAGCATAAGGGCATAATTAGATTTGCCAGTTAGCTTCCATTTGTCTTACAATTAGTTGTAAGAGGAGATGCTAGATATAGTTTCTTGACCGTGCAATAATTTCTTAGTCTCCATTAACATTGACATGAATTGGTCGCCCCCAATCAACATGGCATTTTATATTGCACTACTTTTTACTCCGACTTCACTCCCGAGACAAACTGTGAGATCTTTGATCAGCAATGATGTCCCTAGGCTAGAACAACACCAGAGTCCAGAGTTTGTTTAGATGCATGACATCCTTGGAATAGCAGGCGCCACAAGCCACAAAGCCTAGAAAGAAATGAGCTGTCACAAGCTCTTCTTGCATCTAGACAAAGGCCCAGGTCACACTCCAACTTGCCACGAGAAGGAGATGCATATGTGTGTATATATACTTGCAGAGGAATATTGATCATCTATGGGTAATTACTTCCTTGCAGAGACAATGGGAGGATATACACACATATACATACTCATCCATAAACAAAGCCATGAGAGGGCATTGGTGTCATGGTGTGCAGGCAACTTCTGTTAGTGGTTCCCACAAATATGTGCCCAACCAAACCAGACACCCCTCACCTCTGCATACGGAGCCATTGCTCTGTTGCCTTGTAACCACTTAAACCAACCTTTCTTCAGCAGCCAGGACAGATCCAGATCTGCCTGCTTCAGCGGTCAGTATAATGCTACTGAAATTAGCCAGACGAGAGGGGTCTCAAAGATAGGAGCTCTAATTGGGTGCTTGTGACCGGATTAGTCGGCAACCACTAGCTGCAGAAATGCCATAAATTGTGGCTAGCCATTTTGACTTTGTGGCTAACCATTCTGACTTTGTGGCTATGTTGTTTATTTGTTTCTTCTTCTTTTTCTTTACTGCCATCAGAGGTGCTGAAGATCGCTAATGCTAACTCATTATCTCGGCATATTATTACTACTAGATGATGATATTGGACTGACAGAGGCAAAAGTTAATGTTCACTGTATGTATGAGTGAATTCAAGAATGCAATAATTGCCCGGTTTGATTGGATAGTGAGCAAAAGATCACACCAGCCAAAGCTTTGGTTGCACTCTTCAAGGAAAGGCTAATGCTTTTTTACATGCCCCGAAATGTGTGACAAATCATGCCTATGTGTTTCTTCTCTCTACTCTAGTACTCCCTCCATACCCATATTAGTTGACGTTTTAGAAAAGATTAGAGTCAAACATTGGGAATATAAATCATCAATAACTATTAAGTTTCTAAGTTTACAAATATAAAAATTATAGAAATAGATGTGTCTTGAAGAATATTTTCATAAAAGTATACATATATCACTTTTCCATAAATATTTTTATAAAAATAAGAGGTCAAAGTTGCGTTTTGAAGACCGTGTCGCTGTCCTAAACGTCAACTAATATGGGTATGGAGGGAGTACGGAGTAGCAAATGTTGCTCTCAACGAGCCATCTTGTCTCAGTTATATATGCGACTGGCTTTTCAGTGCACTGTCGTTAGGATGGTTATAAAGAAATAAAAGCCCTTTAATTGGTTGGGGTTAGCATATCCAGAAGCTTGGCTACCATGTTGGTTACCGTGAGAAGATCGAGTATGTGATGAGTGATGCAAAGCATATACAAAAATAACCAGTGAAAATAGCTGACCGATGTAATCAGGTACTGGTAGGGTATCGTCATTGAAAGAGGCGAAATCAGAGCCTTCAGCTTGTAGAGAAGCAACGTTTCTCCTTTTCAAAAAAATATACTGGCAGGAAAAGTAGGGAAGGGCAACTGAAATACTCCTTTGAACAATAGCTGTTTGCTTTCAACCATCAAAACAACCACTTGATTGCATTGCATGATAGGAGCAATCAAACCGACTGATCTCCTCATCGAGCCAGTACTGCAAAAGAAAAGGGCACAAAAAAAAGCGACAATATTTTGACACGCAACGCTGTTAACCTTCACATTCCGTTCTAAAACTATCAGAAAAAAACTCGTTGCTTCAGTATATTCAGTAACAGAAGAAGATGGTCATTAAATTGACAGAAGAGCAAAATTTGAGTGTGGAAGCCGCCTAAATACATGCTCAATCAAGCATTAGCATTTTCATTGGGCAAAACTATTGAAAACTGGGGAAAAAATACAGAAATACGAAGGAATTACTAATTAAAACCTAGCTTCTTCAGTAAATCCCAACTCCCTCCAACCAACAAAGAGTATCACTCACTTTTCAAAAAGTTAAACAATTTCAACTTTAACAATATATATACAATAGATTGTTAATATTATGCTATGTGATAAGTATGATTAGATTAATTGTTGAATATATAATAAGCTTACATGGTTGCTAACATTTTTTAGAGGAAAAAGTCTAGATAACCCCCTGACCTATTGTATAAGTCTACATCACCCTCTAACCTTTCAAACGGTCTAAATAAACGCCTCACCTTTTCAAAACCGGTCAAACAACCCCCTAGGTGGTTTTGGACAATGGTATTGCTACAGTAACATGCAGGTTTATCTTTATCTTATTTATTTATTTCGGCTGAACCTTTGAAAATCATAGTAAATCACAGAAAAAATCATAAAATAGAAAATTCAATTTTGCTAGACTCCACATGAGTAGATCTATACAATGAATATATAATATAATATGTTTTAGTACGAATTTTTGCTATGAATGTTTTATCTTTTTCTTATTTATTTATTTCGGTTGAATCTTTAAAAAATCATAGTAAATCACATAAAAATGATAAAATGGAAAATCCAATTTTATTGGACTCCACATGAGTAGATCTACATAGTGAACATATAATATGGTATGCTTTAGTCCAACAAATAATTATAGAAGTTGCAGCTATGAATTATTTTAATTAATTACAGAAAAGCATAGATCTAAAGCTACAAGAAAAACTTTGTATTAAATCATGTCATAGTATATGTTCACTGTGTATATCTACTCATGTGAAGTCCAATAAAATTGGATTTTCCATTTTATAATTTTTCTGTGACTTAGTATGATTTTTCAAATATTTAGCCAAAATAAATAAATAAGAAAAGGATAAAACCTTCGTAGCAAAAACTTTCTCTGAAGCATACTATATTATATATTCATTGTGTAGATCTACTCATGTGAATTCTAATAAAATTAGATTTTTTATTTTATGATTTTTTCTATGATGTACTAAGATTTTTTAAAGATGCAGCCAAAATAAATAAAAAAAGAAAAAGATAAACTCACCTGTTACTGTAGCAAACCCGACCCGTTACTGTAGCGAAAACACTGTCCAAAACCGTCTGGGGGTTTATTTGACCGGTTTTGGAAAGGTGAGGAGGTTATTTAGACCATTTGAAAGGTTAGAGGATGATGTGGACCGGGTACAATAGGTCAGAGGTTATGTAGACTTTTTCCATTTTTTAGACATATAATAATAACCGTCAACCAGGAATAAATTATTGGCCTCCCATGACTTCTGCTACTTTATTCGGCACCGTGCATCCAAAATTTTAATTATTGTTACAAACACTGTTCGACTGAATTTTTTAATTTTTTTTGTTACTATGCAAACACTATTTAGCCAAACTTTAAGTGTTTTCGGTCTCTGTTCATCTCAGGCGCGGTAGCAGCGCGCCTATCGAGTTAGTATTCAAACTTAGGCCACGTTCAGTTCGTGAAATATCCCCAAATATTTTGCGCAGTACCCGTTTTAGACGCATGCATGGAGCATTAAATGTAGGTAAAAAAATAACTAATTGTACTTTTAGTCTGCTCATGTCGAGACGAATCTTTTGAGTCTAGTTGGGTCATGTTTGGACAAAGTTTGTCAAATAACAACGAAAGTGTTACAGTAACTTTTCGTCAAATATTTCGTGAACTGAACAAGGCCTTAGGAAAGTTTGCTCTGTATAAAACCTAACACGATTTTTATTTTGAGACAAGGGAGAACACAAAGCACTATAAACTATATATAACTTTTTTTGAATGAATCAGAAGAGCTGCCAAGCAGCTCGCTTGAAAAATGATGCCATTGCGACCATCACACAACAAAAAACACATAATCCTTTTTCTGTCCAAAGTTGAAAAAATGCCACTCAATTTACATGTTGTTGGGTAATATCTACAGTATGCAAATGGAATAAAATTTAGTTCATTTCTGTTTCCAGCCGATAACAGTGTAGAATTTTTATAGACGCACAAATAACCGTGCGCATTATATTTTCTTAGAGCCTTCGGATGCTGATCGGACGGTGAATCGTTTTGAGGGACAGAACGAGAGAAGAAAAGAGCACAACAGTTACACGTAAGCAGCTCTCGAGCTTTCCCTCGCTCCCGTCTCTCTGCGCTCTTCGCCGCCGCCATGGAGGACGACGATGACTGCCCTCCTATCGCCGTCGAGCTCTCGCCACGGGTGCCGTCCCCTCCGGCGCAAGATCCCTCAGACGCCTCGCCAGTTGGCGTCACCGTCATCACCGGCTACCTCGGGGCCGGCAAGTCGACGGTGAGATTTTGTTCCGTACCCTAACGGCGTAACCGCCGCCTCTCCCCCATTAATGTGTGTTTGGCGAAATAGGCGCGTCAGCATACATGAGCTGCATAGAATGAGAGAAAAATTGTTGGGTACCCAGTATTCGCTGTACAAAGTCTCGCTGACAAAGTGATAGGATACTTCTAATCTCACGAAATTGAATCCTGGTTTAATCTATTTTGTGTCCTGTCATGGTTACAAACTATAGGATTATTAGTTTACCACAACAGCTCCTCCGAAAATTTTCATCCTCGCTTCAGTGTTTTCTGACACAACTGATTCTTATAGGTGTAGCTCACCTTATGCTTTCTCATGGTAGCACTTATATATATTAATGCAGTTTTACGTTAAGTTTCTTAGCCAGTTTCTCGGTTAGCTGATTAATGACTTGATGGTTTCTATTTGGACTTGGAACTTTCAGTTAGTCAACTACATTTTGAATGAGCAACATGGGAAGAGAATTGCCGTGATACTGAACGAATTTGGAGAGGAAATTGGGGTCGAGAGGGCGATGATCAATGAGGGGCAAGGTGGTGCACTTGTCGAGGAATGGGTGGAGCTGGCCAATGGATGTGTCTGTTGCTCTGTAAAACACAGTCTGGTTCAAGCACTTGAGCAGCTTGTGCAGAGAAAGGATAGGTAACATACAGTTATTCCTATCTATGTAAGGATGCCTTGGATTCAAGTGTGTCCTAGGATTCCAGAATTTAGGGCCCTCCTTTCTGTATCTTTCTGGTTCTTTTATTTATTTACCTGTTGATATGGCCAAATTATTTAGTGATATAATTTGATTTGATATTGACATCCTGGCTGTAGTTCTAAATTGCTGACATCCTGTTTTTGGCTCATAACACCATTCTTATTCATGAACAAGAGACCGATTATCTTTTTCTAATGATGGTTGCTTACCTTATCTAGTCTGCATGAAGCTGTAGAGTTCAATTTTTTTTTCTATTTTTTGATATATTATGTTGTGCTCTTGCATTGATCCAATGTTATAAGTTGAATTAGTAGCACCCTTTTGAATTATGATGATGCAAATTTTCCTAACATGTTGGAGTGATCTGGTATCCTGCAGAATGGATCATATATTACTTGAGACAACTGGATTGGCCGATCCTGCTCCACTGGTTTCTGTTCTTTGGCTAGATGATCAATTGGAGTCATCAATTAGACTGGATTCTATTATTACGGTTAGTTAAGCCTTGTGACATTTGTTTTTTTTTCTTTTGTTTGTTCAGTTGTCAACCATCATTTTGTGAGATGTAGAAAATACTATTGCTGACCACATGCATAACCTTGCTCTGCAGCTTCCTTTTTACACTGCCCATTCTTACAATACTCTAAAAGTTCTGCAAACTATCTGTTTTTGGCTTCCTTTAGTTGCTCTTAAGATCACATTTAGAATATCATGCCACATTGGACCTTTTAATATATATATTAGTGATCTATTGGCAGGTTATTGATGCAAAAAACTTCAGGGTTCAGATCGATGAGTACAAAAACTCTTCCTCATTCCCTGAAGCATTTCATCAAATTGCATTTGCGGTAACTTGTCCTTTGTATCTCTCTTGTTTCTGTCATTTCATGGTTTATTTTTGGGACATTGACTTCTTGAATTTGGAGCTTCTTTTTTTTTTATCCTTGCAGCTGCAGTTAGAATTGATAAATCCAGTATCCAAATAACTACATGTCAAATTCGTGTAACAGGATGTTGTGATATTGAACAAAATTGACCTAGTGGAAGACAATCTTGAGGATTTGGAAAAACATATTCATGATGTGAATGCTATGGTTACAGTGGTGCGGTCTGTCCGTTGCCAGGTTGACTTGAATGAAGTATTTAACCGGCAAGCATATGGTGCCAAGGTCAGTAAACTAGTTAAGAACTGAAATTCAGCTTTTCACCTTAATTATGCCAATGTTTGAAGCTTAAGCTGCTTTTATGTCTTAGGCAACTTGAATTTTATTGTCAAAGGTCATTTAACTCTATACTCTATAGCCGTAGGCTGCTTAGAAAGATGGACTATATCATAAGGAGTTAAGGACTATGAACAATATATCAAACCAACAACAAGTCAGTGAACTTTGGAGCTAACTGCCTAACTAGCAGTATCCATCTAACTGAATGGAAACTTGGAAACCAACAAAACAACCTGAAAACTTTCTGCAAAGCTGATTCTTTGTCCATTTTAAGGCTTTATATATGCTAGAAACTAGAAATATGCATTGGTCCGATCTTGTAGGGATGACTTCCTCCTTTTTTGCTAGAATTCATCTCATCTGCAAGAACTGCTGGACTATAGTAAATCAGTCCCACCTAGTCGCCGTCATGATAACAGTATTTCCACCTTGTGCATCTACGAGCAGGATTCTGTTAACTTGGCTAAGGTATTTTCTCTCCTTAAACGAACCATTTCAAAAGAATCATGTAATGAAGTCATACATTAAGACATTTGCATACAGAAAATGGAGGTTCGAAAGATATTTCTTATTCAAGGATACAAAGTTGACATAATGCGCATAGTTTGCTATTCAAAGCATGTCGTCTTGTTTCACTGACTGTTCCACATCAAGTGGTATTCTTATTTCGTAGGATAAATTTTTCCTGTCTCTGATTTGTGATTTCGATTATTATTGATATTTCTTCATACATCAAAACAAGATGTTCCACACTTTCTCTGTCAGGCTGTCAGCTGGACTAAATAAATTGACAAAATTCAGTACTTTAAATGGAAACGAGTACTTAATATTTTCTAGTATCTAGGCCTTACCCCTTTGCATATTTGTCTGATGCCCTGCAGTGGTTTGTTCTTTACAGGTGGAGTCTTGGCTTGAAGATCTTCTTTGGGAAAAGAAATCTAGTATGGACATATATCGCTGTAAAGGGATTTTATATATCCATGATTCCGACCAAGTTCATACATTACAGGTTGTTACGTCATACAAATATTCTGAAAGAACTTCATGATCAGCTAAAGCTATCAACCATTTTTTGTATTTCCCTTAAACCCAATAGCTAGGGCAGTTGATTGAGTATACTTATTTTGTTGCAGGGATTGTTAGTACTGATGTCTGATTTTCCCCTTATGCAGGCAGTGAGGGAAGTCTATGAAGTTGTGCCGGCTCGAAAATGGTCCAAGACAGAGTCTCGCATGAACAAGATAGTTGTCATAGGTAAAACTTCAAAAGTGACCTTAAAAAAAAACTTCAAAAGTCAAACTTAGAAGTTCAGCATTTGCAAATTCTGAACTGGTTGTAATCTTTGCATGCCCATTTTGCTGCAGGCCGCAATTTGGATATCAATGTTCTTCAAGATTCTTTTAGTGGTTGCAAGAGCTGATAATGAGTATCTGTTTGCCTTGCACAATGTTAGTTCCCCATTTTTCTGTGAGGTAAATTGCCCTTTGTATTGGAGGTTGCTATTCACATTTTCCATTTTGGGGACATCACATGCCATTATGGATAGCTTTGATGTTTGTGGCATTGAGCTGCCATTATCATGAGTTGTTATGTTAACAATGCTTGTACACTGTTTAAAACGATTCAACTCTTAACTTTGTGTGTGTTTATATATCAGTTTATTTTTCTTACATGTTGTATGCACGCAGGTTCCTCTGTGCAAGTGAATACTAAACTGGAGGAGAATCTTCAGTGGGGGAATATAGATACCAGGTGCTCCATACATATAGTTAGTGGAGAATCTTTAGTAGGGCTAGCAACTCACTATGCGAGGAGTAAGCGTAGCCGTAAAGGTCAACTGGTTTCATGGCTGTATTATCATGACAAGTGCTTTTTTGATGCACCATGGTACATTTTTTCAAGCTCTGTTCGTTTGAACTTAATTCACAACTTCAATAGTGTTCTGCGAGAGAATAAACAGAAGTATGACTGATAAACCAGTTGATAAGTTTAACTTTTAAGCGAACAGAGCCGGACCTATTATGGGGAAGTATTTCAGTTTTGCTTGTATGATCAGAAACACATTTTTTTACAGGTACGGTGGTGGAAAAATAAATTTTGCATGAAGTAGAAACTGCGATGCGTTAGACGAATTTTGCTCGGTGAATTGGTGGCTTCTTTTGTGTGATATCCTGCATCATCCATTAATTCTGGACCTCGTAGCTCAGCTCCACACTACTGAGGTTTATGGTTTACGGAATGATTTAGCACGGGAGTTTACGTTAGAATTATGGTTCACAGTGAAGAGCTCGTTCGAATGGCCATGACGCACCATTTAAAATTTTTATATCTACGTTACCAGGTCTATTTGGTTAAGAGTATATTGAGAAGACAAATATCAAGCGGCCGGTGCAAGTTGCATCCTGCAACATTTCACGGCGTAACAACCACAAGCTGATCCTCTTGTCAAAAAAAAAAAAAAACACACACACACAAGCTGATCCCACTATAATAGAGAGAATCTGTTCTTGGATGAACAACTCATCCAGAAGAGCCCACTAATTCGGCTATTTTCGAGGTGTTTTGAGTACGGATATTTTTGAGATGTTTTTAGTATAATCGCAGGAATTGTATAGGAACATCATATAAATTAATTCATTTTCACACGAAAAACGCAAGAACATGGTCTAAATGTGTTTTTTTTTTATTTTGACACTAGGATCCTCAACACCGGAATTTTTCGTGTTTCCAATAAAAAATAAGCTGAGTTTTTATGAGGTATTTTTGCGTTTCAAAGAGCCCTATTTTCACGTTGAGCATGGTCACTGACAGTATCCAAATTACGGAAGCACCCCCAAACGCGGCACTTTTTTTTTGAGGCACCCAAACGCGGCACTCGGGTAAAGCTGGACTAACGAGCCAACTCGGCTCGGCTCGGCTCGGCTCGGTCTGGCTCGTTTGGATAACGAGTCAGCTCGGCTCGGCTCGTTATCCTAACGAGCCAGAAGGCCAGCTCGGCTCGGCTCGTTTGGCTCGCGAGCCTGATAATAAATAAACTCTCCATAGGTTATAAAAATCATAATAATGTCAACTTCCATATGTACATACCATCAGCATCATCCCAACGTACCATTACCATACTATATGTCCATCTAGGCATACAATAACAAGGATTCAAGGGCACAAAACACTGAGACGTTCATAGCAAACTTACAGCCATACAAAATAAAGTTCTAAGGCAAATACTAAAAGACAGGCAGACAACACACAGCTGGCTCGTTTGGCTCGCGAGCTGGCTCGAGCTGGCTCGTTAAGACACGAGCTAAACTTCTTGCTCAGCTCGTACGAAAAAATAAGGGTGTGTTTGGTTGGATGGATATCCCTGAATGGGACATGGCCATCCATGGATGAGTAGTGTTTGGTTCGGTGGATCAGTTGAATATGGATATCCATAACAGAGAATATTTCTAGTAGATGCTGGATATGGTGGCCACCAAAAAACTTGCGGATAAGCTTATCCATGCTTTCTAATCTTTGTCATTAGCAAATAAATTAAGGATTATTAGTATGTTATAATATTAATGAGTAATCATGATGACATGATAAGTTTTGATAAGTGCTAATATATTGATTACCACATGTTTTGTGTGATAATTGGAGTAGTATAATGTTAGATTTATTATGGGCCAGGCCCAATAATATATTTAATAAATCAATAACTCTATGGTGTAATTATGGGAATTATTGTTTGTACCGGATTGGAATTTAAAGGGACGTTGACTCAACTTATATGGTGGGATTTATTCCATCTAATTTGAGAAGTTGTGAAACGGACCAAGGCGTGCCACACGCGCGCGCCGCCGCCGACGCCGTCGGCCGGGCCGGGCACGGGCTCGGGCCGTGGCGTGGCGAGGCGAGGCGAGGCAGGCAGGCAGGTGAGCGTGGCGTGTTAATTTTGTTTTAATACGCAATAATCACGCCGCACTAACCATGCCTTAATCACGGGAGTTACAACTCTTTATCTCACCATGATGAAGGAAGTTTTAACTCTTTTAATGGCCTGTCTCCTCATCTCCTGCGCTCTCCCTGCGCCCGTACGGGAATAAAAGGAGCAGCGCCTCCTCCTGTGCGCAAGGCTGAATTCCGTTCCTTCTTTCTCTCCAACCCGAACACATTCCAGAGCTCAGTTCCGCTGCAGGAAAGGCTTTCCCATCTCGTTCATCCGCGCGCACGGAGGAGCGAGAGGGCAGGTGCCTCCGGAGCCAGTGTCGATCGAGACCTTGCACGAGGGATCGGCAATTAGGTTTTTGGGGAGCGACTACGCGACTGCCCGAACGATCTTCGCCACCATTCTTCTTCTTCAGGAGGATCGCCGTCGTCGTCTTCTTCCCAGCGAAGTTGCTGCTACTGTTCATCTTCTTCCCGGTGATTGGACGTTCGTCTTCTTCCCGGTGATTGGCTGTTCGTCTACTTCCCGGTGATTGGTCTTCGTCTTCATCTACTGCAATATGACCAAGGAAGTTGGACAAGGATCTGGATCTGCGCTAAGGATGGACGGGTATGAACTGTTCATCTTCTCTCTGTTTTTCGTAACTCAGTATTTTGTTCCGTCATGCTGTTTCAGTAGCACTGTTGAATACGTTGCAGTAGCTCTGATTCGTAGTTTTAGTAGTTGCTGCTTATATGTTTCAGTAAGTCTGTTATGTTGTTTCACATGCTTTCCTGCAGTAGATGATTTATTATGTTTTATCATCATATATATGATTCACATGCTTCTTTCACATATGTGCCGTATTGCTATGGTCATATGTGATATTATGAAATCACTTTTATATTATCTTTGTTATGTCGTCATCATCATGTTAATTTACGGAATTAAAATGACATGGAAATTGCCTTTATTTCTAACATATAATACTAATAACATATTTTAGTTTTAATTAGTGATTATAATGATAAGATTAGTGTCAATACATATTTATTATTGTATAATTAGTTGCTATTATTTTTAAATAATAGATATAATTAGTCAAATATTCTCATCCCATCCAGTCTTATCCATCCAACCAAACAGAAAAATGGCTCGTCCAATCCACCCAACCAAACAGACAACATGGATATCCATATCGCCATATCGCCAAATCCATGGATAGTCATATCCCATCCACCCTTGTCCTCAAACCAAACACACCCTAAACGAGCCGAGCCGAGCCGAGCCACTATCGATCCGAGTCGAGCGAGCTACCGAGTTGCGAGTTTTGGTCCAGTTTTACACTCGGCCACTCGGTTCTTCCGTTCCTGAGTCCTGCGAGTGCTGACCCCATCAGGCCATCACGCCCGCTCATCTCAAGATCTCAGCCGCCATCTTCTCCCTCGCTCCGCCACTCCTCCCCCGCCCCACTAAAACCCTAATCCTTCGCCGCCATGGCTGCGGCGGCGGCGGCGGCCACCTCGCTCCTCCTACGCCACCACCGCACCCCCCACCACCTCCTCCTCCGCGCCGCGATCTCCTCCTCCCGCGTGCTGCCCCAGCAGCCGGAGCTGTCCCCTGACCCGACCGCCGGCGCCCCCGACCCGGCCGGCGCCGCCCCACTCCCCCCAAACCCCAGCACGGGGAGCCCCTTCTATAGCCAGAACTGGCGCAACCCCGCCGCTGCCAACCCGCCCTCCTCGCTTCTGCCCACCGTCGTCGCCGGCGGCCCATTCGGGGCGCAGCACCGCATGGCCGCCTTCTACGATACGCCGGACGCCGCGGGGCTCAAGGAGACGTTCGCCAAGTATATGGCGGAGCAGCGGTGGGAGGACATGAGGCAACTGTTCAACCACTGGGTGCGCTGCCTCGACGCCGCCACGGGGAAACCCAACCACCCTGACGTCGACCTCTTCAATCACTACCTCCGCGCCAACCTCATGTCAGGGGCCCTGCCGCACGAGATGCTCGATCTCGCCGATCACATGCGCGAGTTCGAGCTCGAGCCCAACACTGCATCGTACAACCTCGTGCTCAAAAGCATGGTCACCGGGAAGGAGACCGAGGGCGCCGAGAAGCTCATTGAACGGTTAGTGCGTTATTCTTTGTATGCTCAGCATTGTCATTGCCAAGTGCACTGGATGTTGGATGAGGCATTCTGATTTTTGTTCCTGCACCTAGCTCATTTACTGTACTTTTAGGTGCGGGGAGCCTATGGATTGCAGTGTTGATTTATCTTTTGTGATACCGGGATGTGGTTGATTCCGATGACTGTTGCCAAGTCTGATGTGATTACTTGCATAGTGATCTGTTTTACTTTGGATATTGGTATGCTAGGCTAATAGGTTGATAGCTTCACCTACACAGAATGGTTCTCACATAATTTGGATTGGCACACATAATGATGGAAATGGAAGTATCGTTATCTCTCATGCTTAATGTTGGCTGGTTTTGCATTTTGTTTAATGGATGTGTGGAGGTTGTTGAATGTTGATTCATGAGGGTCTATGAAAATTGGTTTGTTCAGACTCCCTCTATATTATCAATTTGTGATGTGTGGTCGATAGGAACTCTGTATCATTTACATTACAAAGTGTATCCTATACTTATTAAAGGCATTTTAGGTTCGGTTGTTAATTCCAGAAACTGGTCTTATCTTATCTACACTGCTGTAGTTTACTTAAAGAAATATGTGCAGCACTGGTATAACAAATGTAATATTGGAAAAAAAAATTAATACACAACAAATTTCTTGTATTCCTTTTACCATCCTTTTTTTTGCATGGCAACAACCTATACTATAATTTGCACTGAAAATTTGTTGTTGTTCCAAGGTCACTTTGTGACTCTACTACATTACATTTGACTATGAAATGATTCTCTATTTGTTGAAATCAGGATGCTGCAAACAGGAACATCTCCAGATGATGAATCCTACAATTTGGTTGTAGGCCTCCTTATTAACCAGAACCTTGGTGACTCATCTCTGAAGTATTTGGATCTGTTGCTTAAATCTGGCTACACGCTATCACTAGGTGTTTTCACTGATTATATCCGAGCATGCATGAGATCTGGAAGGTTGGACACATTGACATCAATTATAGAGAAATGCAAGGTACATATTCTTAGAATGCTTAACCAAGTGGACCTGAGTTATTTGGAATTGTTATTTGCAGCTGGCCTCGGTTCTCAGTGGGTTTTTTTGTTTGGTTATGCACCTTTGAAGTTTAAACCTTTGGCATTCTCATTGGAATATAACCTTTTGCATGTTTATGTCAACTTGAAAAATATCTGGCTACCTTGTTTATGATGCTGTCATTTTTGTTGTTGCAGACAACTGATAAGAACAAAGTCTTGTGTCCACAATGGGCCTTGTGCATTGACATAGCAGAAGCTGCATTTGAAACTAACAATAGCAAATTAGCTCTTTTTGCTTTGGAATTTCTTGCAAGATGGATTGCTCGTGGTGGGAATGCTTTACCTCCTGTTCAGCTGTCAGTTAATGAAGGTCTTGTAATATCAGCTCTGAGTGCTGCTGGCAGAACTTATAGTACCGACCTCTTGAATGCTGCTTGGTCGCTATTACGTAAGTCCCTGCGCCAGAAAAGGGCACCCACCCCAGAGACGTATCTTGCCAAGATCTATGCTCATTCATCAATTGGCCAGCTTCAAAGGGCTTTTGGTACATTGCGTGAATTTGAAAATGCCTATGGGAACTCTGAGGACATTGATTTAGAGCTCTTCTCACCATTTACTTCCTTGCATCCTCTTGTTGTTGCTTGCTGCAAAGATGGCTTTAGCACACTGGATTCGGTACATTCACGTCACTTGTTATACATGATTCATTAAGATGGTCATTCGTACTTTTATTTTGCAAGTCATTCTGGCTTTTCTAGATACGTAGCTTTTGCTATTCACCTATATATACATTATGTCTAGATACGTAATAAAAGCTACGTATATAGAAAAGTCATAATGACTTACCATTGGAGTGGAGGGAGTAGGACGGAATACCCTAATCGCATAAATTCCTCTCCGCAGGTTTATGTCCAGTTGGAGAATCTGAGTCGTGCAGATCCACCATACAAATCTGTTGCTGCTCTGAACTGTGTTATATTAGGGTGTGCAAACATTTGGGATATTAATCGAGCTTATGAAACTTTCGTGGCTATTAAGGAAAAATTTGAACTCACGCCTGACATTCATTCATACAATGCCCTTCTGTGTGCATTTGGGAAGTTGAAACAGGTATTGTTATTTGTATGATAAAATTTATGGCCTCTTTTTAACTTGTTCTGCAACAATACATTCAATTCCATGTCTCCTTGTGTATTGCAGACAGGAGAAGCATGTAATGTGTTCCAACATGTATTAACTCTTGGTGTTAAGCCAAATGCAACAACATACTCCTTGCTTGTTGATGCCCATCTTGCAAACAAAGATCCAAAAGCGGCTCTTGCCATAATTGATGAGATGGTTAGTCCAAACTACAATTTAAAATGCATTTTCATGTGGAAATTTTCTCTAATTATGTTTGGTTCAGGTCAATGCTGGCTTCACTCCTTCCAAGGATACCCTCAAGAAGGTTCGAAGACGGTGCTCCCGTGAATCAGACTTTGACAGTGACGAGAAAGTCCAATCCTTGGCGAAGCAGTTCAACTACCGAATGGGTGGTGAGAATCGTAGAGAGATGCTTTATAACATGGAATACAATCCTGTGTACTGAAGCGGTAAGTACTGGTCCATCTACTGGATTTCACCCCATGTAGCGGTTCTGTTTTCACCCTGACAATTAGTGTTGCATCTTGCTAGTTATGCTTTTCTGGCTCCTGACTTTATATGACGCCGGTGTTCTTTTCATTTTGATATAGGCAGTTCGTGCTGTGAGTTTGCTGGCCGTTCGGAGAGCACGGACATTGTAGCTTGTAAATTACTTGGATGTACCAGGATTCTTAAGCAATTTTCAGTTTCTCTATCATCATTTTTGCTCGCAGGGTTGATGCTAGGACTTGCTAATAAGGCTGTCATACTATTTGTTTGTTTGAAAATCCGAAAATGTCAGTTCTTTTTCATATATTGTAGCATCTACATGTCCCTACTTACGTGACTTCTAGTTGTTTTTGGCTGTGTTTACACTTGTAACCAACGAAGAAGTCCTGGGATGATTGCGTCGCAGCTTATGCTATTCTTGTTCTGGAAATTTAATTATGTGAATGACTTCGGCGTGTCCACAGTTTTTTCAGAAACTGTCAATTTACACTTATGTAACCAGCAGTCCTGTTTCATGACAGAAAGGCACTTTTTTTAGGACAAAAAAATAGTAATTTCAGACCTTTTCAGTTTAGTGACAATAGTGATAGCCGTTCTCGTTTTCGGCGCGCCCGTGCGTGCAGTTGCCTTGCCTTTTGTAGTTGTGTTAGAAGTGAAATGTAAAATGATCAAGCTTCTTTTAGGCTAATCTCAATGGTGAATTTTATTTTGTTGTTTCTAAGACTGTCATGTCATATGGAATAAAATGAAAATTAAATCAAACTCTCCATTGACTGTCATGTCATATGGAATAAAATGAAAATTAAATCAAACTTTCCATTGAGAGAGTTTCATTCTAAATTTTCATAGGCATTAAATTCCATTAAATTCCATGACTCACAGAGAATTGGTATTCGTGCCAAGAGATTCATCTCTCTCTTCTTAAATGCAATGTCATGTCATTAAAAACGCTTATGTGACAGTATATTTAATGCAAATGAAACTCAAATGAAACTCTCACTGAGATTGGCTTTATCTCTAGTGAGATTGGCTTTATCTCTTGGATATATATACAATGTGAAGGATTGTGTCGAAGAATAACTATTCTTAAAGAATATGTCCTCTATGAGTAATACTAAATGTCTAGTTCTATCTAATAATTTTATACTTAATGGATAAGATCACTTCGTGAAGAGATCTCTATTAATGTATAGGTGTTGTTACACTAACACCTTGAAACTACTCCGTATTCAGTAAAAACTCTAAAAGAATATACTTAAAAAATAAAACCATGCATATTCATAGTGAACCTATAGATGTAGTTGCACAAAAAGTTAGATGGAAACCTTTTTTTTTGTAAAAAACATACAACAATAACAAATTCTAGGTGCAGATGGAATAAAACATTTTTGTACGATTTTTTAGGTTGAGTTTGCATCTTATCTTTTGTGATAAAGTATGGACCTATTTGGTTTGTAAACTTTATACACCAAAGGTTAGTCATATCACAATTTTCCGAATGTTTCGTTCATTCCTATATTATGATGTGCCACATTTCATGTTCCATATGTTATATACTCATTTTTGTGCCAAATTTTGCTAAAGGGCGGCTTTGATTTACCTGCCACACTTTTGGCACCCATAGTTTGTCAAAAGGTTAGTTGCGGCAAACTAGGCACAACCAAACACACCCTGCATCTAAATTTACTATGGATCTGTATCCTTTTAAGTTTTTGTGTCAACTTTTGCCATAAGTATGCTTTTGATTTACTCGCCACACTTTTTTGGCACCCATAGTTTGTCAAAGGTTGGCCACGACAAACTTCGGCACAACCAAACAAAACCTACATCTATAAATCTACTTATGAATGTGTATCTTTTTGAGTTTTTTTAAAGAAAAACTACTAAGTAGAATTAGTTTGTTAAAGGTTGGCCGTGGCAAACTATGAGACAACCAAACAGAAAACTACATCTATAAATCTACTTATGAATGTGTATCTTTTTTAGTTTTTTTATAAAACTACTAAGTAGAAATTTTTAGGGAAATAAATTGTCGACCCGGAATATTTTTCTCAATTAAGATGGGGCTGCCGACTGCACGTCTAATGGCTAATGCCCATATCACATATCATATAAGACTACTAAGTTCTCCCCTCCGTTCTAAAGTATAAGAAGTTTTAGCAAAAAATATATATTTAGAAAAAGCTAATTACACATTACTAAGTTTTGCTATATATGCAGATATACACTAAATATACACTACGTCTATGGAATATATATAAGTTTTGCTATGCAGATATGCCCTACGCATAGATACGTTACTAAGTTTTGTATATTCAAAAAAAGCCAAGACATTTTATACAATTTAGAATGAGATGAGTAATTCTCAGTGAGCTTGAAATGGCAAGTTTTCACATTTATTCACAAAACATGTACGAGAGCATCTCTCCTAAGAACATTAAGGAGAACTAATATATGCACAAAACTTTTCTTTTGTTGTTCAATATAAAAGAAACTACAGAGAACATATTTCATTTTTTTAACAAAAGATTATTACATGCGAATTTGTCGACATACAAGTTTTAAATTGCACATAGCATTTTAGAAATGATCTAAGGCCCCGTCTGATCCTTGAAATCAAATTCATTTTAATAATCATAATTTAGACATATATTAATTAAGTTAATATGATTATTGTTGGCTATATACGAGATAGATATTTATGTGTTGCATTCTACCATAAGTGAGCGAGGTGAAGAACATGTTATAAGTTACAAATTGGAAACATAGCATAGTCGTATATAGAATCAATTTCCATCTCTCACCTAATAAATTTGAAATAAACTTATACAGTATATAAACATTAGAAAATGGTGGAATATCAAATTCCAAGCTGAATAGTCTAGTTTATTAGGTAGAGTTCAATTCCTCTAAATGAAAGAATCCAAATGACCCCTAATTGAAAATGTCCGTCACTCTTGTAGTTGGAGAACTTGGACATGCTATCGCTACAAGGAAAAAAAAATCGATCAGAATACCCAATAATATAGCAATGCTACTCATGCTATTTCCAATAGGTAGTATCATCACTTCAATAAAAAGCCACATAGGGTCATTTTATTGATGTGAAAAGTAACTAAATTGGAAATAAAAGAAAGATGTGTCTCATGCAAGATACGTACTCCCTCCATCCTTAAAAAAAGCTATGTGATACATGTTGATCAATGTTTTATCTTTAATTAGATTTATAAAAAAATATTAGTAACATTTATATCACTGAATAAGTTTATTATAAAAATAGATTTCATGATTTATCTAATGATACTAATTATGTATTATAAATATTAATAATTTATATATATAATTGTTCAGATTTAAAAATATTTGATTTTTTTGGGAAATGAGAATGCCATTTTTTATTTAACAAATAGAGTATAACTTTAGTAAAAATGTATTACCTTCTAACAACGTATCTATGCCATGTTTCCATTTCCATATAAACAATACGACATGGATTAACTACTTTGATTTTTGAGAGCTCACAAGAAACAAAGATATATGCGCTAGAAATATGGTTCTAGACACAAATTTAGCGTCGGCCAGATAGTAACGGTTTAGAATGGGTGTCGATTCGGACGGCTGAGCATCAGATTGAGGGGGTGTTTGCACCCCCGAGTTTAGGGGGTGTTTGGTTTCCACCCCTAGAGTTTAGCCACTAAAGTTTAGTGGAGGTCACTAGAGTTGTAGTGTTAAAAATAACTTTTAGTGAGGGTGTTTGGAACTTTAGTGACTAAAAGTGACTAAATTTTAGTGGCTAAACTCTAGGAGTGGGAACCAAACACCCCCTTAGTCACTAAAGTCTAGTGGAGGTCACTAGAGTTGTAGTGGTAAAAATGACTTTTAGTAGAGGTGTTTGAAACTTTAGTGACTAAAAGTGACTGAACTTTAGTGGCTAAACTTTAGGGGTGGTAACAAACACCCCCGGAGTCTTGGAGGCGGCGACGAGTGCTGGACGCAAAGATTTCACCTTTATGCTCACCGTAGACGAGGACGGTGACAAGTTCTTGCCACTGTCTGTTGCCAGGTCCAACATATATAGCGGGCCATCTTCGCACTTGGGGACCTTGCAGAGGTACAGAACGAGGACATGCGGCTGTCGGTGTGTGCGTCGATGACACGTTTGGTAGTCTTGCTGACCTGTGAGCTGGGCAAACTTGCCAATTTCAGCAAGCTCGACCTTATCACTACAACACGATTGGTTCTTTTACCCAGCAAGCATCACCATTTGGTTACGTATACAGTTTTGCCGATCTTGCTGCTCTATTTCTCTTTGCAATTTAGTATTCATGTACATAGAAACAGATACAAATGTGCTGATCAAATTGGTTGGGCTTTTGGCTTCAGCTTTTGGCCCAAAAAACAAAAATCCCAGCCAATATTGTTGGAGACGGTTTGTTCAGAAGCAGGTAGTACATTTTTGTAAGCTCTTTAACCCTACTTTTGACTTTTGGCTTTCAACTTTTCAAAATAGGTGAAATAATAAGCGTTTTTATTATTGTTTCAAGAAAATAAAGCTCTCCGTTCAAAAATAATAATCGTATTAGCCAAAAGTCAAACTTTATAAATTTTGACAAACAATTAATCAAATTGTATAAAAGTTCGAGTATAAAACTTAAACCAATAGATTCGTCAATAGATTCGTGTTAAAGGTGACTCTAAGATGATATTGAGTTTTTAGCTGACAACATTATATTATAAGAGAAATTAATGGTCAAAATCTATTTTGTATGATTTTTCTATTGGTCTAATACGATTATTATTTTGGAATGGAGGGGTATTTTATACTTGTTTAATCAAATAACTTTCAGCTTTTCTACCGCTCACAATTCATAACAACTTTTTCACAGCTCACAAATACAAAAGCTTTTCTCCACAACCACAACTCAACTAAACGAACCCTTATGGAGGTATTGGAGCAAAAAATGTATAGGATGCTGAGGAACATGGTGGTATGGATGAGGGAAACGGAGTTCGTTGCGGAGAGTTCCCTTGCGTGCTCATTTTCGTCCACAAGAGCACGACTTATTGTTGAAGGCAAGCTGAATCGGCTCTCCCTCAGAAGCGATGTATATCTGGGCGAGCGGGTAAGCTCACTCCAAAAAACTAGGTTTTTTTTTTCAATTACCAAACAGTGTGACTAGCCCGATAAGGCTATTATTTTTTTAGCCTTGAATCCAAAGCGACTAGACGAACGACCTCTTGGTTTGCACTCAGGGACAATGACGATAGATGTTGCGGGATATGGCTGGGCGTGACGACATGTGTGTGTATGCTTCGAGCACCAAGAAGGTTTTTATGGTTGGGCTTGCACAACATAAGAAAGAAATACTATGGTATTTTCACGTGACCTCTTCATATTCATAGGTTAGCATGTTTTGCGTATCGGTAAAATTGACAACAAACACGAAAACTTCTCACTATTACTGGTGGCAATTACATAGATTGCACTCTACTAATGGCTTTTGAAGGAGAAATTTGAAGGAGGGCACAAAAGAAAAACTAATATTTAAATAAACTTTTTAATGGTAGCAAAAAATCGAATTGGTCAAAATCATACGACGTGGAATTTGAAATATACTCCCTCCATCACAAATTATAAGGCATTCCAAGAATCTTGGAGAGTCAAAGTTTTCTAACTTTGACCAAATTTATTCAATAAGATAATAATATTTATGATGTCAATTAAGTATAATTAGATTCTTCATTAGTTATATTTTCATAATATGCATATTGAATATTATAAATATTTATGTTTCTCTTTATAATTTTGGTCAAAGTTAAAAAAGTTTGACTCTCCAAGATTTTTGAAATTTTATAATTTGGAATGGAGGGAGTATATAGTATTAATGGTGACATGTGCGTGTATGGTTGGAGCACGAAAAGGGGAGATGAAGAAAAAATGGATGGGTGGCTTGCACAAGGTAAAAGAGATATTTTGAATTGGTCTTTTCATGTGACCTTTTCATGTTTGTAGGTTATGTCGCGTGTCGATAAAATTAGCAACAAATAAGAAAAACTTCTCTCACTATCACTGATGACAAATACATAGATGCCACTCTACTAATGTTTTTTAAAGAGTGGAACTAGCTGGAGGAAAATAAACAAATATCCGAAAAACAAACCTTTCTAGTAGGGTCTATCTAGTAAGAAATCAAGTGTTTCTTTCTTTTTCCTCACTCGTCTTCTTCACACTTCTTCAGCCTCCGTGCTCACGCTCCTCTCCGCCGACGAGCTCTCCAACGGGGGACGACCTCCTCCTTCTCCTTTTCACGGATCCAACCATTCATGCCCTTCTTCGCTGCTTCTCCTTCTCGTCACACCCTGTCGCCGACCACCGGCCCGTCGCGGGTGCTAGGGTTTGACGGAGCTCTGGTGAGCTAAGGCCGCGCGACAGCCTCCCTCTCCCCCCATGGTCGCTATTTTCTTCAGCTCCTACGAGCCTCCCCCGTCCCGACCTAGCCCCAAGCCACTACCGCCACCAACTCCTTTAAACCGCCCACCAACTATTCCCATCGACTGGCCTCCCTCCCTTCCTCGGACGACCCCTGCTATACCTGTGGCGGAACGGTCCTAATCCCATGGCCCACAGGTCCCTGTCAGCCTCTGACAGCCGAACCTATGTCCCATGTGGCCAAGACAGTTCGTCACCGGGCTGCATTAGCGCCCATCGTCCGCAGGATCATCTCACCATTCGGTTACAACACTGGATACTTTTACAAATAACATCGGAATACAGAGCGGAAGACTTAAATAACATTAGTTTTACAAACCGAGGTTCCAAATAAGATTAAAGGTGCAGTTATTACAAACCAAGTTCGGATTAATAGAAATAGGCAACGTAGCGGAGTACAACAAAATAAAGATACTTGCAATCACCCAGCCCGAGGGTGCACAATTATTCATCGGCCTCATCGGCCTCTTCCTGGACGATGGTGGGCGCAAGACACATCGGGGACTCAGTCATACCTGCAGCATGGGTAACAAACCCTGAGTACTGGGGTACTCAACAAGACTTACCCGACTAAAGAAAAGGAAGAAGACTCAGGGATGAGAGGCTTAGGGTAGTCAAGGTAAGGCTTAAGCAAGATCAAGTATTTTGCAGAAAAGCATTTTTGTAAATCTCGTGCTATTTTTGGAAAGGTTCAAGTATTTCTCAATTCTTCATTGTTCATGATTCATTTTACCTTCCAAAACATACCTAGTTGAGAACCACTCTCCGTTGACAGTCAGTGACCAAGTCTCCATAACCGAGGAGCAACGTTAATCCGGATAAATAATACTCAGCTGAGGATCCCTATTCACACTGCATATGTAGCACCCAAGCTTGCATATGCCAACTCGTCTACCACGATTCCTCCAAGATTGGACCGGTCCTACGCCACCCGGAAGTACAGTACACCACTCATATCCAGGCACGACGACCACGTGGGTACAAGCTACTTCCGTCATCTCGCCACTCCCAGTGCGCGGTTGTCGGTCCCAATCAAGGAGTCCTCGGAGCCAGAGCTTTCCGAAGTATGTGAATAGTTGCAAGTCTTGACCAGCAGGCCCCCATACAGATGGTCCCTAATTTTTCTGCCAGAACTATACCTCGGTTATATCTCAACCCAAGCGTAATAGTCCTGTCAGTTTTTCAACCCTGTCCCGGTCGGTGTCAACTGTTGAGTCCCGGACTACAACATGACGGCACCGTACGCTCAGACAACCTCTCCTCGCTGTTGACTAGGTACGGATCAGATACTTAGCCAACAGTCGGGGAGTAAAGCCAAATTCCCATAAAAATCTTTAAGTGATCACACTTTTGAAATTGGCATTTTTATTGCAAATCTATTGTATAGCATCACTAAGCATTTCGCAAATAATTTTTAAACAGGGCGGGGTATTTGCCGGTGGAGGTAAATAGTGCAGGCAATAGGTCATCACACAACTCCTATAACCTAATGCAGTAGTTTAAGTCAAAGGCATTTCAAGAAAACTTTTATAAAAACAAGGAAGGGTTAAAATGCACCGGGGCTTGCCTTGAAGAGCAAAAAGGACAGGCTCGGGGTCGGCAGTACAGGTGTCGGAGCTCGGGGTCGCCTCGGGGGTAGGTTCGTCAGCGGCTGCCTCGACTTTGATGCCTTCTCCTTCGGACACTACACGTATGCAATGATGTATGCTTATGAGGATGCTGACAAGAACAAGAGATTCGCTAAGGCGCAGGACAATTCCACTGATTCTAGAATACAACTTTCCAACGTGAAAGTAACTCCTAGTGTGGACATAAGGTTACTTGTCTCTTTCCCTAAGCAAGATTAATCAAACCTATTAAGCATCATCCAGTAAACCTAAGCATAAGTCATGCATGGCATCACAAACATCATAGACCAGCTGGGTGGGGGTCTATGAACAGCAAACAATCCAAAAGTCACATCACAGGGCACACAACAAAAACCCCAATTGCTTTTCTATTTTTCCTAATTATTTAAAAAGGTCATTTTATGCAGTTGCTCCAAAATTTACCTAATTAATCTCATAAGTTTATTATGGTATAAATAGATGGCAAAACAAATTTCATAATTTTTGGAGATCATTAAGGTGGTTAACAAAAATCAAACATTTAATTAACAAAAGGCACTATTTAACAATTAAAATAAAAGCCCAAAAATCAACTTATTCCAAAAGGCCTCAAAATTTTACCAGAGACTAAACATGATATAACTAGCACATAAAAATTTATCTCATGATTTTTGGAGCTACACATGATTTCCTAAAAATCTGAAACCATCCATTTCTTAATTAAAAGAAAGATTTTTCATTTTCTAAGTTTTGCAGAAAGGTAGGGTTTCTTATTTTTCTAAAATACTACACTGTGCAAGGAACATACCACATTTTTCTCAGGATTTAAGGAGCAACAGATTAATTGTCACAAAAAAGAGAAAACGGAACACTATTCACATTTTCAAAAAAAAGAAAAGAAGCACTGTGCTTCTTCCCCGCGGGCTCGGCGCGCACGCCGGCGAGAGCGCGCGGCGGACCGGCCGCTCGGGCCTCGCGCTGGGAAAACAGAGGGCAGGGGGAGCTTCGTGGGCTCACCGGGAGTCGGGAACGAGGAACGGCGAGGCGATGCAAGGGTCGGAGGAAGGAGTTCGACGGCGGCGGTGCTTCGGCGGAGCTCTTCGGCGACGAGCAAGCGTTCCGGCGGTTCTGTTCATCAAAAGGGATCACCGGTGTGTGGTTAGGAGCGCACCGTGGTGAGGAAAAGAGGACGGGGGTCGGAGGGACGGGAGGAACACTCACGGCGACGAATTTCGCCCTTCACCGCGGCGGGGCCGTTCGCCGGAGTTGGGGACGGATTGCTTGCGCCGGCGAAAGGAGGTGCGGAGGGGTGAAATTGGTTGCTCGGGAAGGTGGAGAAGCTCAAGGCGAAGGCGATGGGGTGCTCAGCGGACTCCGGGGCGGTCCGGTGGCTCGGGTTGACGGGGTTGCGCCGGTGGCGGCAACAGCGGGAGCTCGGCGGCTTTTATAGCCGCGGGGCGGCGCTGGGGGGTCCGGGCGAGGGGTGAGGAGCGTTCGCGCGGCACTAACAGAGGTAGGGAGCAAGGTAGGGCGGCGCGACGTGGGCGGGGAGCTCGCGCGCGGCGCGGCGGCTTGCCGGCGGCCGGCATCCGCCCGCTGTCCGCGGCCGAGGGGAAAAAGGAGGAGGGTAGGGGATGGGCGAGGCTGAGGTAGGGGCCGGGAGGTTGAGTGCCAGCGCTGGCCGCGCGCGGCACGGGCGCGGGTCAGCCGGTCGGCGTGGCCGGCGCTCCGCCGCCGGCGGCCGGCCCCCCCTGCTTTAAAGTTCGTGCGCAGTGACATCATCCTCCCCTTTCTCTGAATTTTTGAAATTACTCCCAAAATTTGAACTACACAAAGAAAACTCAAAATACCAAAGTTGCTTAAAATTTTGAGATCTACAACTTTGCAAAAATAAACTTTTTCTGAAACTCAATAGTTTTTGAGATAATTTTGAAAACTGAAAAGGGGACAAAATTGAAGTTTGAAAGAATTTGAAATTACTTCTGATTTTGTATTGAAACTAGAAAATCTGCAAACACCAAAGTTGTTCCTTATTGCAAGATCTACAACTTTTCTTATTGGGCCAACTTCAAATTTTGAATAGTTTTTGAATTAGAAAAAGAGGGGTAAAACAAGAGTTTGGAAATTTAGGGTTTTTCAAAAGGAATTTAAATACTATTTCTGATTTTGAACTTTGATCAACACAACAAAACATCAAGACACTCAACTGAACAAGATTCACACAAAGCTTAGACACAGAGATGAAATTACCATTTTGCCCTTATAGGAAGATTTGGGCCTTTAGGGTTTTTGAAAAAGAGATCACTACACAAGTCACCTCAGAAAAAGGTAAATGCAAAACAAGTATTAGGCAAACATAATGCATGGCAAGGATGATTAATGACTAAAGATGATGACATGTCAGGTTAATTACATATTAAACACCAGAGGTGTTACAGCCTTCCCCCCTAAAAGAAATCTCGCCCCGAGATTCTGCGTCTTAAGAAGGACAAAAACAAAACTTTACATCTACAGAGTGTCGAGAAAGTCGGGATAATTCTTCGCTAAGAAGTCTTCGGATTCCCAAGTGGCTTCTTCTTCAGAGTGTTGGTTCCACTGGATCTTGTACCATCTTGTGGTAGTCCTCCGGGTAACACGGTCCTTGTAATCCAACACGCGAACTGGATACTCGGAGTATGACAGATCGGGTTCTAACTCAACACCTTCAACTTCCACCACGTGTTCGGGTACTCGGAGACATTTCTTGAGTTGGGAGACGTGAAACACATTATGGACTGCGGAAAGATGGTCAGGCAACTTCAGTTTGTAAGCTACCTTGCCACAACGTTCCCGAATTTCAAAGGGACCAATATAGTGTGGTGCTAACTTTCCCTTGACTGCAAAACGAGTAACTCCTTTGGTGGGTGAGACCTTCAGATACACATAATCCCCGATTTGGAACTTCAGAGGTCGACGTCTTTTGTCAGCATAGCTCTTCTGTCGAGACTGCGCAATCTTCATATTCTCTTGTATTTGCTTGACTTTTTCTTCCATATCTTTTACTAGGTCAACTCCAAAGAATAACCTTTCTCCAGGTTCAGACCAACTGAGAGGTGTACGACAACGGCGACCGTACAGTGCTTCAAAGGGTGCCATTTTGATGCTTTCTTGGTAACTGTTATTATATGAGAATTCTGCCAAGGGCAAACACTCATCCCAAGTATCTGCGAAGGTGAGCACGCAGGCTCTCAACATGTCCTCTAACACTTAGTTGACTCGCTCAGTTTGTCCATCCGTTTGTGGATGATATGCCGTGCTATGCAAGAGTTTGGTCCCAAGTGAGGTATGGAATGCTTTCCAGAATTTTGCGACGGACTGGGTACCACGATCAGAGATAATGGTCTTGGGTATGCCATGGAGTTTTACTATGTTGTTCTTGTACATAGTGGTGTAGGTGGGGACGGTGTAGCTGGTCTTGACTAGCAGGAAGTGAGCTTGCTTAGTGAGGCGATCCACGATCACCCAGATGGAATCAAAACCCCTTGGTGTTCTAGGTAGCCCATTGATAAAATCCATACTGATATCGTCCTATTTCCAAGCAGGTACAGGTAAAGGTTGCAATTCTCCTCCGGGCTTCATGTGTACAGCTTTGACCCTCTGGCAAGTATCACATCGAGCGACATACCGGGTGATCTCAATCTTCATCTTTGTCCACCAGAATCTCTGCCTCAAGTCTTGGTACATCTTGTTGCTGCCGGGGTGGATGGAGAACCTAGTCAAGTGTGCTTCCTCAAGGATTAACTGCCTCAACTCAGGCACTTTGGGAACTACCAGTCGGTTCTTGAACCAAACCACTCCTACATCATCAATCCTGAAACAATCAGCTTTTCTGGCTCGGACCCTTTCGATGATGTGTTTGATTCCAGGGTTATCTTTCTGTGCAGTGATGATCTGTTCCCTGATAGGTGCTTCTATCCTGATATTATTCAGAGTTCCCTGTGGAACCATTTCAATACCCAGCTTTTCTAGCTCAAAACATAGGGAAGAATTATAGGGCTTCATCATCTGACAGTTGTAGTATGGCTTGCGACTGAGCGCATCAGCGACTACATTCGCCTTACCCGGATGGTAATGTACTTCGAGATCATAGTCCTTAATTAACTCAAGCCATCTTCTCTGTCTCATATTCAGTTCTTCTTGAGTGAAGATATACTTCAGGCTTTTGTGATCAGTGTACACATTACAGGTACTGCCCAACAAATAATGACGCCAGATCTTTAAGGCATGCACCACTGCTGCTAACTCAAGATCATGGGTTGGATAATTCTCTTCATGTCGCTTAAGCTGCCGGGAGGCATACGCGATCACTCGACCTTCTTGCATCAAAACACAGCCCAAACCAGTACCAGATGCATCACAGTAGACATCAAAGGGCTTTTCGATGTTTGGCTGGGCTAGCACTGGTGATGTGGTTAACAGTTTCTTTAGCGTTTGAAAGGCCTGCTCACAGGCTGGTGACCAGACAAACTTCACAGAATTCTTTAATAACTCGGTGATAGGCTTGGCGATTCTGGAGAAATCCGGGATGAAACGGCGATAATATCCAGCCATTCCCATGAAACTGCGGACTCCGTGAACAGTGGTAGGTGGCTCCCAATCCAGAATGTCTGCCACCTTTTCGGGATCGACTGACACTCCTTTAGCGGATAGGACATGACCAAGGAACTGTATCTGGTCCAACCAGAACTCACATTTACTGAACTTGGCATAAAGCTGATGATCTCTGAGGCGGGATAGAACGATACGAAGGTGTTTGGCATGTTCTTCAGGGGTTTTTGAGTAGACAAGAATGTCGTCAATGAACACGACCACAAATTTATCGAGCTCCGGCATGAATACGGAGTTCATGAGGTACATGAAGTGGGCAGGGTCATTGGTCAAACCGAAGGGCATGACCAGGTACTCATATAGGCCGTACCTAGTAGTGAAAGCTGTTTTAGGAATGTCTTCGGGACGTATTTTTATTTGGTGGTAGCCAGATCTGAGGTCAATCTTGGAGAATACCCTGGCTCCAGCTAGCTGGTCAAAAAGAAGGTCAATTCGAGGCAAGGGATATTTATTTTTGATGGTGTCCTCGTTGAGTGGGCGATAATCAATGCATAACCTGAGACTCTTGTCTTTCTTCTTCACAAAGATTGCAGGACAGCCCCAAGGAGATGAACTTGGGCGAATGAAGCCCTTATCCAGCAACTCTTGTAACTGGATTTTTAGCTCTGCCAACTCTCTGGGAGGCATTCGATAAGCTCTGCGGGATATAGGAGCAGTCCCGGGCTTAAGCTCTATGGCAAACTCAACATCACGGTCAGGAGGTAGGCCAGGTAAGTCCTCGGGAAAAACATCAGGAAATTCACAGACCACGGGGATGTCTCTGGTCTCCTGAACATAGGTGGTATTCAATTGCGTGGCTGCTGGTTTCGGAGGCATTGGGAGTTGGAGAAGGAGCTTGGAGGTACTGTTAGGAATGTCCACTCTCACAACCCTATTCAGGATGTCAATCATGGCTTTATACTGGCACATCCAATTCATGCCTAAAATGACATCTATTTTCTAATCGCGAAGCACTATCATGGTGGTAGGAAATACATGTTCCCCCAACATCACTGGTATATTACGAATTACCTCCTTAGTACTTATACGCCCTCTAGGCGAAAATATGCAGAAATTTTCTTTCAATACCCCAATTGATATCCCATGCTCAATGACAAATGTACGACTGATGAAGGAATGCGATGCACCGGAATCAAACAGCACGACTGCGAGATGATTGGCAACGGGAAACCTACCGATCATGATGAGCTCCCCTTCTGGGATGTCGCTGACAGTGGTGTAGTAGACTTGCCCGTGCTTCTTGACAACCTTGCCCTTCTGAGCATGCTGCTGCTGGACACGGTGCTGCTGCTGCTGAGGTCCTCCAGGACCCTTCTACGCGTTCTGAGCATACCTCTTGGGCCTTGGGCACTCACGAGCCAGTGGCCAGTCTGGCCGCAGTTGTAGCAGGGATGGTTGTAGGCGGTTTGTGGGGTGGTGATACGAACACCTGGGGTGTTCGGCTGCGTGGCACTTTGCTGGTTGGCGTTGTGGGTGGTGGCCGCAGTACGGACGACCACTTGCTGGTGGGTGTAAGGTGGACGATTTTGGTGGTGGCTAGGGTGATAAATGACCCTCTGGCGCTTGTGACTGCCAGAGAAACTGCTAGATCCTGCTTTCTTCTTCTTCTTTTCCTCTTGGTACTGGCGATTGCTCTCCTCAAAAGCAACAGCCCGGTCAACGGCATCATGATACGAGCCGGTCAGGTTATTGGACATACTTCTGCGGATCTTGGGGTGCAGTCCCCTAAGGAAACAGTCCTTCTTCTTCTCGTCCGTGTTGACGTACTCCGAGGCATACTGGCTAAGGTGATTGAACTGACCCACGTACTGCATCACCGTGGAGTCCTTCTGCTGCAGTGCCAGAAACTGATCAAGCTTCATCTTCATCACTCCAGAAGGGATGTGATGTGCACGGAAAGCTATGCGGAACTCTTCCCAGGTCAACTGATGGCCCTCTGGCTGGGCAGCCAACAGGTTGGCATACCAAGCGCTTGCTGGACCATGAAGCTGCTGAGAAGCGAACCGGGGCTTCTGGGTGTCGGTGCAGCGGAGAAGACCAAACTTCTGCTCCGTGGTGCGGAGCCAATCATCAGCTTCAAGAGGTTCATCAGCCTTCATAAAGACCGGTGGACGGGTTTCGGTGAAATCCACATATGTGGTCTCATGGTTGATGTTGTGGCGACCACGGTGGCTATTGTTCTGCTGCCCTTGGTTTTGAGCCATCAGGTTAGCAGCGGCTGCCAAGGCTGCGATGGCATCTGCTAGCGTAGCAGGTACAGGTGGAGGGTTTGGAAGGTCAGCCCCCTGAGAACTTCCAGCTCCAGTGCGAGTGTTCACAGGCATCTATTAAGTAACTTGGAACTTAGCATCCATTGATTAAGTTCTGAAAACAACTGACTGAAAAACTTCACCGATACAAAGGTAGATGATTGATAAGGATGACTGACAGATAACAACAGACTGATAAGGGGAAAAGATACGAAAAGAAAGATACAGACCCGACTAAACAAAAGACAGACTAGCGCCCCAAACCTAGACTAAGGGTTTAGGTAAGCAGGTGGTACAGACACACGGGATCTCCATCCTCTAACAACGAGTCTAGTCTTCATCGATGATGATCATGTCCTCGTCATCGTCTTCCTCGAGGATGAGCTCAGGCTCAACCTCCTCGTCCTCGTCTTCGGCGTGGATGTTCTCGGCAGGTTCAATCTCCTCGTCCACGCTTGGCTCCTGCTCCACGTCCAGCTCTTCCACTACTCCGTCCTCAGGGTCCTCAACAACCGGGGGAACCACGGGGTGGAGTTGGTTGTACAGCTGGTGTACCTCCTCATGAAGCATATCATTGAACTATTCAATCTGAGTTGTGTACTGCCGCAGTCCATGAAGCTCGGCCCTGGTGACGTCCTCGCGAATCCAAGTGGCATCGCATTGCTGGATGGCGCGAATCACGTTCCGGTTGGCCTGCTCCAGGGAGGCTCGGGCCTCATAGAACTCCAGTCGTGAGTGGTAGAAGTCATGCTCCAAGTTCTCCAGCTCAGCCTTCAGGTTCTTGATTTCCTCCTTTAGGTTTTTGCGGGTGCGACGGGGAAAGCGACGGTCGTTGGAGGCTTCGCTAGTCTCTTCTCCAGTGTGTCGCGCCAGTTGGTGGCGTGGCACACCATTGGGTCTAGTCGACTTGCGAGCAGTCAGCTTGATGCGAGCCACGTCTGGATAAGGTAAGTTGGATGAGGAGTAAAAAAAAAGGCTAGCAAGAAAAGGTAAAGACATACTATCCCAATGAACTTAGAGAGGAAGTTATTTAACTTAAGTGAATATGACATGATGCATGATTCGTTTCTATGGAACAAGGCAATACAAAAGATAAGGTACGTAGGGCTTAAAACAAGTTGTCTCGCTAACTAGTTTTGCCACACAAGACAAGATGAGAAAAGCAGTTTGGACCCAGAATAGCCAAGTTTAGTTTGTTTGGTCTCAAAGATCTTTTGAAGTTTTCGCAAGAACACTGCAACGTTATAGTGAGATGCTCCGATACCACTCTGTGGCGGAACGGTCCTAATCCCATGGCCCACAGGTCCCTGTCAGCCTCTGACAGCCGAACCTATGTCCCATGTGGCCAAGACAGTTCGTCACCGGGCTGCATCAGCGCCCATCGTCCGCAGGATCATCTCACCATTCGGTTACAGCACTGGATACTTTTACAAATAACATCGGAATACAGAGCGGAAGACTTAAATAACATTAGTTTTACAAACCGAGGTTCCAAATAAGATTAAAGGTGCAGTTATTACAAACCAAGTTCGGATTAATAGAAATAGGCAACGTAGCGGAGTACAACAAAATAAAGATACTTGCAATCACCCAGCCCGAGGGTGCACAATTATTCATCGGCCTCATCGGCCTCTTCCTGGACGATGGTGGGCGCAAGACACATCGGGGACTCAGTCATACCTGCAGCATGGGTAACAAACCCTGAGTACTAGGGTACTCAACAAGACTTACCCGACTAAAGAAAAGGAAGAAGACTCAGGGATGAGAGGCTTAGGGTAGTCAAGGTAAGGCTTAAGCAAGATCAAGTATTTTGCAGAAAAGCATTTTTGTAAATCTCGTGCTATTTTTGGAAAGGTTCAAGTATTTCTCAATTCTTCATTGTTCATGATTCATTTTACCTTCCAAAACATACCTAGTTGAGAACCACTCTCCGTTGACAGTCAGTGACCAAGTCTCCATAACCGAGGAGCAACGTTAATCCGGATAAATAATACTCAGCTGAGGATCCCTATTCACACTGCATATGTAGCACCCAAGCTTGCATATGCCAACTCGTCTACCACGATTCCTCCAAGATTGGACCGGTCCTACGCCACCCGGAAGTACAGTACACCACTCATATCCAGGCACGACGACCACGTGGGTACAAGCTACTTCCGTCATCTCGCCACTCCCAGTGCGCGGTTGTCGGTCCCAATCAAGGAGTCCTCGGAGCCAGAGCTTTCCGAAGTATGTGAATAGTTGCAAGTCTTGACCAGCAGGCCCCCATACAGATGGTCCCTAATTTTTCTGCCAGAACTATACCTCGGTTATATCTCAACCCAAGCGTAATAGTCCTGTCAGTTTTTCAACCCTGTCCCGGTCGGTGTCAACTGTTGAGTCCCGGACTACAACATGACGGCACCGTACGCTCAGACAACCTCTCCTCGCTGTTGACTAGGTACGGATCAGATACTTAGCCAACAGTCGGGGAGTAAAGCCAAATTCCCATAAAAATCTTTAAGTGATCACACTTTTGAAATTGGCATTTTTATTGCAAATCTATTGTATAGCATCACTAAGCATTTCGCAAATAATTTTTAAACAGGGCGGGGTATTTGCCGGTGGAGGTAAATAGTGCAGGCAATAGGTCATCACACAACTCCTATAACCTAATGCAGTAGTTTAAGTCAAAGGCATTTCAAGAAAACTTTTATAAAAACAAGGAAGGGTTAAAATGCACCGGGGCTTGCCTTGAAGAGCAAAAAGGACAGGCTCGGGGTCGGCAGTACAGGTGTCGGAGCTCGGGGTCGCCTCGGGGGTAGGTTCGTCAGCGGCTGCCTCGACTTTGATGCCTTCTCCTTCGGACACTACACGTATGCAATGATGTATGCTTATGAGGATGCTGACAAGAACAAGAGATTCGCTAAGGCGCAGGACAATTCCACTGATTCTAGAATACAACTTTCCAACGTGAAAGTAACTCCTAGTGTGGACATAAGGTTACTTGTCTCTTTCCCTAAGCAAGATTAATCAAACCTATTAAGCATCATCCAGTAAACCTAAGCATAAGTCATGCATGGCATCACAAACATCATAGACCAGCTGGGTGGGGGTCTATGAACAGCAAACAATCCAAAAGTCACATCACAGGGCACACAACAAAAACCCCAATTGCTTTTCTATTTTTCCTAATTATTTAAAAAGGTCATTTTATGCAGTTGCTCCAAAATTTACCTAATTAATCTCATAAGTTTATTATGGTATAAATAGATGGCAAAACAAATTTCATAATTTTTGGAGATGGCATCAGTGCAGATGGCAAGTGTTTCCATTGGGCCAATGGCCTTGCTTAGTTGCTGCATAAACCACACCCAGTTGTCCTTTGATTCTGAATCAAACAAACCAAAGGCCAATGGAAACATCCAATTGTGGCCATCTAAAGCTAGGGCTGCTGGCATGTGGCCATTCCACATCCCATTCAATGTTGTGGAATCTACACTTATGTAAGGCCTGCTGAAAGGTCCTAAATGGCTAGAGGGGGGGTGAATAGCCTATAAAAATTTCTACAACAACACTTAAACGAACTAGTTAGACAACTAAATGGCGAAGCGAAGTTTGCGCTAGCTCTACACAGATGCAAGCCACCTATTCACAATTCTAGATAACCACAAACTCTAAGTCACACAATATCAAAAGAACTATTCAACAACTAAATAAGCAATAATGTATATCACTACACAAGATAAGAGAATGTAACTAACAACAAGGTATAATGTGAACTTGCAAGAAAGTAACAAATGTAAGTACAAGAGATAGAGGTGAGTATACCGAGCCGGCAAGAGATTAATAAATGAATATCAAAGAATATCACGGAGACAGGTTGACACAATAATTTTTCCTCCGAGGTTCACTTGCTTGCCGGCAAGCTACGTCCCCGTTGTAGCGATACACCCACTTGGAGGTTCACGCGCTAATAGGCATCACACGCCTAACCCTCAATAGGGTGCCGCACAACCAACACAAGATGGGGATCCACAAGCTACGAGCAATCCACTAGAGTTACCTTTGGCGCTCCGCCGGGGAAGGTACAAGAAACCCCTTACAAATCACCGGGAGATGGCCACGAACAATCACCACTCGTGCCTAATCTCCTCCGCTGCTCCAAACCGTCTAGGTGGCGGCAACCACCAAGAGTAATAAGAATATCCGCAGCAACAACAATCGCCAAGTGCCACTAGATGCAAACTCACAAGCAAATGCACTTGGATCTCTCGATCTCACTTGGATTCGCACTAACAAGCAAAGAGATCGGAGGGAGGGATTAGATCTTGCTCAAGAGGATGTTCAAGAAGTCAGAGAGTCAAGAAGCTATCCCCAAAGGCGGCCACGGACAATTTATAGAGAGGGGAGGGCGACGGCCCGAACCCTACCTTTCTGCGCTTGGTCGATAGTACCGACCCCTCCTGGGCGGTAGTACCGACAGAGTCAAACTAGCCGTTTAACACACGTCCCGCTGATTTAGGCGAAGCACCGACTCTCTGGTCGGTACCTCCGAGGTCGGTAGTACCGGCCCTATGGCGGTACTACCGGCAGGCTACTTCCGGATCTACACAGAACGCATTCAAAAACTTTCTCCAGACCTTTGAACTACCGATCCCCTGGTCGGTACTTCCGAGCCCGGTGGTACCGGCCCTATGGCGATACCACCGCCAGGTCAACTTCCACTCAACTCAGAGAGCTCCGCAAACTTGCCAAACACCGGCCTTGGGTCGGTAGCACCGGGCGCGGTACTACCGAGGTTATGGCGGTACTACCGGTAGGCCATTTTCAAATCTACACAGAGAGCCTCGCGAAACCCTTTAGAGCCACGGTACCACCGACCCTCTGGTCGGTACCACCGCCGGCGGTAGTACCGAGGATATGGCGGTACCACCGCCAGGCCAAAAACGCCCCAACACAGAGAAGGCTGCACGCAGCACCTATGGGCGGTACCTCCGACCACCCTGGTCGGTACCACCGACCATACACAGAAAACTTCATTTTCTTCTCTGTGTTGATCCAAAACAACTCCAACAACTTCTCCTTTGCAAATGTGCTAACACCAACAAGTGTACAACATCTTGTGCATGTGTGTTAGCATTTTCACAAACATATTCAAAGGATTCGAGTTAGCACACTAGGTCCTAATGCATATGCATGTATGAATCCACCTAGTGGCACTTGATAACCGTGACCACTGAGATATTCCCCTCTTAATAGTACGGCTATCTATCCTAAATGCACTCACACCCTCTACGGTGTCTTGAGTGCCAAAACAAAATTCCTATTTATACCTTTGCCTTGATCTCCATAGGATTTTGTTTTTCTCTTCTTCTTCTTCCAAATGTGGAGCACTTGATCTATCTTTTGGTCATCACCACCAATACTATGATCATCATTTGGCTCCCGTACTTGGAATGTACCAACCTAGCTCATAAACACTTCATGACAAGGTTAGTACTCTAGGTGACATCAATTATCCAAAACCAAACAAGGACTTTCACCTGCACCCATTCAAAAATCCATCTATACTGGCCTTAAATGCACAGAAGAATCTGCTAAACCTAATCTTACCATCCTTAGGATCAGTGACAGTGTCTATCTCTACAACACTTCCAGGTGATCTCAGCTCTATCTCAGCCTTAAGCCTATACAAATAATCAAAAGAATCATTCCATTTACCAAATAATTTGTCTGCAGCTCGTTGCCTCCCATTGTACACAGTCTGGTAGGGGATGTCAATGTGATACTTGTACAGCAGCTCCTCTTTCAGTGCTTGTGGCCCCATTTGAGGGTTCCTCTTCAGATATGGGATTGCTCTCTCAGCCACCCAACCAATATTTGCCATCCTGCTGACAACTCTTTGAGAAGATGCACACTTATGGTCCCCCTCGTTGAATTGAATCTGCATAATAAAAACAGAAATGCCATGAGGAAAACACAACAACAAGATTTGAGGAAACAATAGAACAATTACAAATGTTAGTGAACAATAAAAAAAAATATACCCTGACACTGCCATCATGTTGTGTTCTAGCTCTCAGAAACCATGGGCAACCAGCAACAGAACAATTAGCCCTAAACCTTTCTTTATCTGAACGAGGGGTGTCATATTCAAACTCCTTAACTATAGCATGCTGCCTCATAGCAAGCCTAAACTCATCCATGCTAGGATAGATTGTGCCCACACTCATATCAGGATTGTCCCTGTCCCAGTCATGCATTGGTTCTTCATCAACTACATCATCAACATCAATAGCTGCTTCATTCATATCTGCATGCATCTCGGCTGACATAGCTGGAATTGGGACCTCCTGTCCAGCTCCTTCTTCTGTTGTTGCCTCTGTATCCATGAACCCCATTGCCTCATAAACCTTGTCCTCATCAGCAACCTCTTTAGCTAGACCATCATCATCAGGCTGCCCTATTATTGTCAGCAAAGTCCAGTCAACTGCTATAGGCAAATCAGGGGTATGTGCTGGGGAACTGAAGGTATCTCCACAACCTTCACCATCATCCTGCACACCACTAGGCCCACTAGTCACACCAGAGACACATCTACCACCAGAGCTAACATTGGCATTAGAAGCATCCTTCCTCACAACATATACTGCAATAATAGCTACTCTATCATCCCATCTGTCCTTAATCATCTGTTCAAAGTGTTCATCCCTCCTAATCTTCCTCTCAGATCCAGTTTCTTGGTCAAGAACTCACACTGATATTGTCTGAGATGGACCCCAGATTATTTTTGTGGCCAAATCTTCATGGAATTGAGCAATAGAGTACTGACAGTTCCTATCCAACCATATGTCATGCTGCTGCTCTGCCATTTCAACTAGTCCATACTCAAGATCAGCCACGAATTTACCAACTTTAACGACTAGTCTAAACCCATTGCCAGGATCAATCCTGGCATCAGCGTAAACAATGAAACAAATGAGGATTCATGTGTTACCCAACTACTCCAATTGAGCCTACACGGTTAGGTTGATCGAGCACTTACCAAGGAGGACACTCGTTGCTGCTATCCATTTCGACACTAAATGCGGCTAGCACCACATCACAAGCCTACGGATCCAAACAAACAAACTTCAATCAAGAAATGCAAAGCCAACATCTCTAACCACAACCCTAGCCCTAACCCTAAGAAGTAAGGGAAAAAACTGGACAAGGGGTCGGGCTCAGGTGGATGACCAAATGCACATACCTGTGATCTTTTGATCTGTCATACCAGGGTGCGCAGGTCCGGCGGGAGGAGCTTGAGGCGGCGGCGGCGACGCGGGGGGAGACAGGAAGGCGGCGGCGGCGTCGGGGTGAGGGGGAAGCAAATGAGGGAGAGGAGAGGACGGGCCGGGCTATTGCGGGCTGGGGACAGGGACATGTACCAACCAGGGAGGGGCAGAGAGGTCATTTTACATGTGCATGCTGACTGTGCAGTGCTGCCGTGGCTTGCCAAATGGCCAAATATGGTAAATAAAGAAGTAAAACGTCTCTCATCTGGTAAAAGTGTAAGTGGCAAAATAAGAGTGACAATCTGATGCACGCCAATCTTTATAACGGTGAAAATGAAAAATTCGCGGAAAAAACCCGAATTGGTCGACCGCCCCCGAAACGTTAGAAAAAGAGGCGTTTCCAGCTTCATTGCGAACCGAAGAGGGATTTAGAAATCCATCCCCCAATTCTATCGCCCCCAATTTCTTCTGCTCCACCAAAACATAGATCCGTAGCCTAGCCGCGCGTGCTTCGCAGAAAGATCGAGCAGAAGGCGGGCAGCAGAGGCGCATAGATGCAGGGTTGAGGGTACGGGCGGCAGCGCTTGATGGGCGACGAGTAAACCCTAACGCTTTGATCGCGGGCGGCGGCGTCTGAGCCACTCCCGAGTCGATCCGCCGCCATGCCTATCAATCCTCCTCCGCCGCCACCTCCTGGGTCATCGTCTTCAGCTCCGGCGGGGGCCAACTACTTCCCTCTCCCTTTCCACCTGCAGCAGCACCAGCCGCCGCCGCAGATGCCGCCGCCTATGCCGACGAGCAGCTATCAGCAGTACCAGCAACAGCTGCATCAGGCGCATCAGCTCTTCCAGCGGGACGCGCAGACCATTACCCCCGAGGCGCTGCAGAGCGTCAAGGCTGCCCTCGCCACCAGCGACGTCCTCGACCCCGCCGCCGCCAACGCCAGGCCCTCCGATCCCTCTACCAGCAAGAAGCCCATCCCCCGCCGCGCTGCTGGACAATCCTGGGAGGATCCTACCCTCACTGACTGGCCCGAAAGTATATATAACTTATTAATCCTGTTTCCTTAGTTTCATGCCTAGCCCTTATTTCGTTTCCTTGTGTCTCAACTCTTAACAATTTGCAGACGACTACCGGCTCTTCTGTGGAGATCTAGGCAACGAAGTTAATGATGACGTTCTCTCCAAAGCATTCTCACGGTTTCCATCCTTCAACATGGCAAGGGTAAATACCCCTTTTTATCCAAAAAAAAACTTATTTGTAGCAAAACTTTCAACAATCCAAATTATTGTATGCCAGGTTCTCTAAAATTTGTTATGCAATAGGGACAATTTGAAAATTGCCAATACCTACTGTCAAATTCGTTTGAAGTTGTTTATGGAATAAAGCTAATTAAAATGCTCAGACTTCTAATTTTGGCATTATCCAACAGTGGTTGCTTCCCCTGCTGTATTTACTTTCAATTTTTTTTTGGCATTAGCTGATAAAATGCATCGCTAAACCTGTCCAATATGTAGAAATATCATTCAATGTTGTTCTGCCTCACAAGTCAAAAGTTATGCAGATAGCCAGATAGTTTCGCCTGAAATGACTATCATAGTTAGATAACATTTACAGCTCGCTGCCCGCATGAGGTAATTCAGAGGCTGAAGGGAGTTTATTGGCAAATTCATGGCTTAGGATAGATTCTATGGGAATGTATATATGCAGTCTTGTCTGAAATGACTAATGTAGGATTGTAGGTAGATAACTTTTACAGCCTGCATGAGGAAGATAACGTTTACATCCTGCATGAGATGCTATTAAATCGACACCCCCAAAATGATTAATCTGGTTAGATTATTTCAGTAGCACACATGAGGTCCAACTATCTAATCTTTAGGCATGAACTATATGTGCATCATCATAGCATTTAAATAGGAAGTTGCTTGTTGATGAAACCGACCTTGCACTACTCTCTCCAGTTACAAAATGAAATTTTTTCATCAGTTCTGTCTAATTGGTTGTGTTGAACTTTTGCTACCATCTCTATAGATATTCAGTTCAGGATGTGTAGATTTGTCTAGAAGAGTACTTTATTAATGTAAATTGAACTGCATTTTGTGTTAATATAGTTGTAACAATAGAAAGGTAACAGTGGCCTCCAAACTCCAAAATGTCCTCTATGATTGGAATGAGTAAAAATCATGAATACTTTAGATCTGTCAAGGTTACTTAGGGCAGCTCCCATGTATATTCACGAGACGGGTGCAAACAAATGACATCTCAGCCGGTGCTCCGCTAGCCAAACATGCTCCAATGTATAATATGATAGCGTTGGCTAAGAGGGGGTCCACAACGAATAAAAAATATGTATAATATGGCTAGTTGGCATGCCCCAAACGGTACACAACCATTTTTTTAATGCTAGCACCGGGTGCTCAATTTGGCTACCGGTGCCAGCCGGCGCTTAGCTAGCACCGGCACTCCAATGTGTAGCACCTACTTTTTTTCTCTCTCTCCTCAAAGCACCCCCTTAGACAATACATTGGAGCTGCTCTTATAGAGTTATAGTAGGTAAATGATGACATGGAAAAGGTTTTGTATATCCGCTACATAAACCTGTAAGCCATTCAGATCTACTAAGTTCCTTAATAGTCACTAGTAAGGTGTAACAATTAAGTATGGAAGAAGTGAGAAGGATTGACAAGCAATAAAATGGATTTTCCACTGTTCCATTTAGATCCCTCTAGTGTCGACTTTTGCCTAGGGACTATAAAAAGAAATGAGAAATCCAAATCAAAATAACACTGATTTTTGCAAATGTTAGCAGTTTACAGAACATCAGTGATGCACATAGTGAATTAGTGATATTGTTTTCTATGTAAAATTTTTTATGCATTGGAGAAAACCAACAGTTAGAAGATATTTTCTATGGATCTTCTCATAGTAATAAGCTACTTCATGCTAGCTAGTTGTGAGAATAGCATTAATGGCTGTTTGTTAATGACTTATCACATGAAGTAGCAAAAGCCAAAACAAAAGCAACAGGGTTTGTATAAGCTTATGCATCCCTGAAGAAATTTTTAGTAACAATCTACACTTTGTTGAACTTGTTCTCTGCTTCCTTCGATGCTTATAAATCCTTTCACCTAAAGAAGCATAAACTACCTGATTGAGAGAGGAGTTAAGATATTAACTCGCAAAGAAATCCATATGCCTATAAGTAGTGAGGCTCGTCAGTCATCGTGTGCAGCATTTGGCATGCATTTTTTGATTTTTATACATGCTTAAATTGCCTTTGTACTCTTTATTTCAGGTTGTTAGAGATAAGAGGACTGGCAAAACTAAAGGTTATGGATTTGTGAGCTTTTCAAACCCTACTGACCTGGCTGCAGCAATAAAAGAGATGAATGGTTTGTATCAATAATATGTTCTGTAGATTCAGTTGCTGCCACTTATGTGCATGTTTTGGTTGACTGTTCCCCTTGTTACTTTTGAACAAACTTCTTTCAGGAAAGTATGTTGGGAACCGCCCTATTAAATTGCGCAAGAGTAACTGGAAGGAGAGGACAGATGTTGAGGCTCTGGAAAGACAAAAGGTACTTGTCTATTTCCTTCTTTATGCGATTAGCTCTCCGAGTGTCCTTTAATTTTGTCCATGCTTTTCCATCCTTCAGAATCATGTCCAGAGGAAGCCTAAAATTCCCAAGAAGAGTATTCTTCACAAGTAGAGATATACAAGCCCTACCAAGGGTGCTCATGGTAAGTTCCTTCTCAGTGTCCATTTGCTAGATTAGCTGTAAACAAATGCTGTGGCTTTATAGTATGGTACCACAATATGGTTTTTAGTGGTTCTTTTTCCTCCCACAATATGGTTGCCTGCAATTGCACCTTTGCTTTCTTGGGCTGGGAACACTAGGCTCAGCATCTATCTTGTGGTTTGCCATTTGCAACTTTTTGATATAGCAAATAATGGGTATGTATAAGGATATGGCGTGTTTGCCATTGTTAGTCCTATACAAAGAATATAGCTAAGCTGGCGATTTTGTTTAGATTTTATAAAATTAAGAAAGTAATGCTTATGGCACACCAGTTGTGCCTTTTTTTTGTAGCACCTTGTCATGTTTTGTTCTTTACCCTTTTGTTGTGTTTCATCTACCATGTACAGATGTACTTCAGGTCTTCAGAACAGGTGTTTTTAACGGATTAAATGATCCTTGCCATCTATGCTGCCCATATACTATGCTAGCTAACCACCAATTTCCTGCACCCATGCCATATTAATTACTGCTGTTAGAGTTATACTTTTCTTGGCCTCCAGTTTTTTTTTATGGTTTGAACTGCACTTTCTCTGAGTTGCATCAAAGGAAAATCTGTGTTGTGCTTCCCACACGAGCAATTAGGTTGTAGACACAACCTGGCCGTCTAAATGAGCATGGATTGACCATGATCCTTTGTCTACGTAGTTATTATACAATTTGTCGAGGTCTGATGGATGGCTTATATGTTCTGTATGATGCAGTGCTGCTGCGGGATGATGCTACTTCTGGAATCTCTTCACTCTGCACTCCAGGCGGAATCGTGCAGGGGCTGTTGTTTCATGGAAGTGGGCAACGAGCTGCCGCTGCCTTTTGGTTCCCCATGGTTAGGATGGGGTTGTGGGCTTGTGAACATAGAGTTAACGTTAAGTTCCACCCGATGGCAATTTGTGCTCCGTTTTACTGTTCCCCCTAGTTGGTGCATTTGAGATGTTGGGAGTAGTGTCATGGCTACCGACTAACGAGGCCTTTTGGATGGCTTCCTTGGTTGGGAGCTGAACAAGAACCAAATGGCATTTTCAATTTTGGTTTCAACAAGTAATAGCATGACGTGTTGGACTATGTCTATTTTCACTTGAATTAGGACTCTACTCCAAGGACATCCAAGGCCCAAGAGAACATAAGATCGATCGAACGCAACATTTAAATAATAAATGTAAATTTTGCTCGAGTCGTTTGTGTAACTGGTTTTACCAATATAGTTCAATTGCTTAAGGCTATGTTTAGTTTGGGGACAAGGTTAGATTCATTTCAGTTTTTTTTTTTTTTTTTTTTTGGAACGGAATCATATTATATTTGTGTTTGGCTACAACATTCGGGGAATTCTCTTTAGACCCAGAGAAATTATCGTCGCTTTTGAACATTTGCATAACAGCAAAATCAAACAATATTAAAAAAAAAACTTAGCCTTCCAGTCCTAGGCAAGTTGGGGCAGGCTAGAAAGACACTTCTACATAATTCACAGATTAATTTGATCTGTATTGGCAGTTTGTCCTCCTTTTTCTCAAAGAAAAATTGCAACTGCGCTGCTACTGTTTCATGACAACGCTGCACTTTATGAGTTAATGACAGAATCAATGATGATACTCCAAACGGTGGGCGAAACTACCGGACCAAAGGTGAGTGTGAGTGCACCCGACAGCATTGCAGAGACGTAATAATTCAGTTTTGCAAAAGAATGATCGGAGATTAGAAATCATCAGAAGTTGTCTAAATATGAAGACCGTAGGTTCCCCCTATGATCTAAAGGTGGATCCGTCCTAGCCTTCATCGGTACCCACTTTTTCGTTTTGAAAGTGACGGTGGGCTTACTAGGGTTCTTCTCGGCATCATCCTTCAGAGATTGAATGGCATCATCTATAGTGTTGCCTGGACAAGCAGAAACCGAAACCTCCTTAAGATTAGGAAGGAACTCTATACCAGAAACCTCTTTGATGGAAGCTTGTTCAAACAATGACAGCTCTAGCTTTTCAAGCCTAGGCAAGGCACCTTCATGAAATCTTGCCCTCCAAGCTTCAAACATGGCAAGATGAATGACAAGCAGCTTAAGAACTGGGAATTCTGATGCAGCAACAGCAAATTCGGTTTCAACATATGCACTATGATGCAACCGAAGGTAGATTAGGTTAGGCAACCGCGCAAGCACCACCAGGTCTTCCTTTGCACTTAGTTCGGTTGCACGGAGGGTTAACTCTGTGAGGTTAGAAAGAAACGGGAACCACTTTGGCAGTTTTCTTAACTGACCACGAAAGTTGATACTTCTGATAAGCAATGGTGGTCTTGATAATGAATCAAGAGAATTAAAGTTCATTGTCCCATAAGGACGCCAAAGTAATAGCGAGCATAAGCTGCTGCTTATATTCTCAAGTGCAGACACCAAGGATGCCCAGCTGTTGTCATCATCAACAAACATCATTACCCCAAGCTTCCTCAAACAAGATAATTTCCCCAGCTCACTAATGGAATTGGAAGCATACTTTGTGATTTCTACCTGCTCAAGTGTTTCAAGTGCAGCCAAATTGCCAATTTTGTTAGGGGCATGCAACCCCCAATACTCAGAAACAGGCCACAATCCATTGTGATTGTAAAATCTTCTCCCTCCAAGTAAGTTTCTTAAGTGAGGAAGATATGTAATGCCTGGAGGCAAATGCTTGATACCTGTTTCCCTTATATCCAGAGTCTCTAACTTTTGCAGGTTTCCTATTTGTGCGGGGAGTTCCATGATGTGCGTTTTTCTGAGACTAAGATACTCCAACTGAAAGAGACTGCATATATTTTTGAGATCTCTATTCTTCAGAATTCCATAACCTTCTAAATCTAATATCCTCAATAGTTTCATCCAACCAAACTGCAGTGTTTCTCCACCGGAGAATATGCTCAAGGACCGGACATGGGATAACATCTTACTTGTTGCAATATCTTTCATGTCTCCACTGTGAACAGATAATCGCCGAATTTTCTCTCGTGGCACTGAAGTGTGCTGTTCACCTACCAGAGTGATAAAATTCTCTTCAATTGACCTCGACACAATAATCTCTAACATCATGTCATGAACTCGAAATGTTTTGATCTTCCCAGTAAAGCTCATGTCCACCGGATGAATAATACTTCGATTGATAAATTCGTCGAAGTAGCTTTCTGCCACTTCAAAGACACTAAGTCCACGCTTTTCAGTCACAAAGCGTTCGGCTACCCATCGTCTCAGTACACTTTTCCTTCTGATAATATGGTCCTCAGGGTAAACACTTAAATATAAGAAACAAGTTTTCAAGTGGTAAGGAAGATCATTATAGCTTAGCTCAAGTATTTTCTTCAATCTCTCAAGTGATGGACTACTTTCAAGCTCTGATCCAAGAGAGCTATAAATTTTCTGCCACTGATCTTTACTTAGCACTGGCTTACTGACCAAGAGGCCTGCTATGCTCACTATAGCTAACGGTGCACCCCCCACATTTTCCCAAGATCTTTTCTGAAATTTCCTTTAAGTTATCCGGGCAATTAACTGTACTGCCAAATATCCTTTTAAAGAACAAGTCTCTGGATTCATGATCTGTGAGAGGTTCAATTTCGTAAGCTCGGTCATACTCATGGAAACAACAGGTGTGTGCTACAGCTCTGATTCGCGTTGTAACCAGTATTCTGCTACAATTGTTTGAGTCAGGCAGAGAAAATCGAAAGCTTCCCATGCAGCTATGCTCCAAACATCATCAAGAACAATTAGATATATCTTGTTTTCCAGTTGCTGCCTCAGCATGCTTGCAAGTCGCCCCACGTCCCATGCTTCCATGCCCTTGAGAAGGTCTTCCAAGGATGTTTCACTAGCTCCATTCGGCTCATGAAAACCCATTTGATAAACTGGCTGGATGATTTGTACGAGAATGTCTCTCATCAGCATCTTGACATCAAATCTCTGGGACACAGTTACAAAAGCATGACATTGAAAACGTCCACCTTTTCCAGATAGACTTTGGTATATTGTCATAGCAAGAGTTGTCTTTCCCAAACCACCGAAACCGAATATGGATATGACTCGCAATTGTTGTAAGTTTTCCTCCATCAACCATTGCACAAGATTTTCTTGGCGTGGTTCAATGCCTACAAGCTGTCTTCTCTCTGGAAAGAGTGCAGCTCTGTGAACATTGAGATCTAAATGATTAGCTGGGGTGTCATCAGCAGCTGTGCTGTTCCCAGCTGCTCCAAAAATGTGATGATTGCCATTATACCTGCAGGAGTTAATAGTTGTAACAGCAGTAACAGAAAACAGCTAATTTCTTGGCCATATGGAAGCATATTATCAAAGAACTAACAAGGATAAAAAAGGATTGTCTTGAGTCTTGACTTTAGTTCATAAGTATATATCTACAGTATACGCAGAATGATGCAGGAACTTGATGCCAAGGATGCAAAGTTCATTCTACGAGGTAAAGTTTTTGACATTATACTCACACTGGCACAAAAGTTCATTAAAACACATAATATCATTTATTAGGAGGCTTTATCAATCTATACACTTCTACCTATCTCAAACATTTACAAGTTATACATATAAACTGGGTTGAACAGCAGATAATTCTTGCAGAGCACATAGCTTTTTTGAAAGAAAAGGTTTCCAGAAAATTAAAGTTATGCTGGATGAGCTCTAAAATAATAGCCATGTTGAGATAAGGGATAACACCTTTTCCAGCAATTACTCTCAATCAATTGACCGTCAAATACAGTTTTACCCTGACATACCTCTTGGCTTCTCGCAATGAACATAACATGCATCTAATTTTAGAAAAGATTTATTTTTTGAGGAAACAGGAGTTTGTAAAACCCCTACTGATTATATATATCAATAAAAAAGATAAAGGTGCAAACAAAGAAAAGGTCAAGTTAGAGATACTTCAGGTGTCATATTCCAGATTTGCCATTGTGTTAAAAAATGAATCCTTAAAAAGGTAAAAGAGCAACAGTATGGAAGCTGTTCATAGACAGTGAGATGGTGTGAGTTACCTTGAATTTCGGTCACTTATATCTCTAGTGCGCATTTTAAGTTCATGGATTTGTTTGGCAATCCTATGCCGCACCCTGGTGGTCAGCAATACGTGAGTCATCCTGCAGAAAATTGCTACAGGGCCACCGCCACTATGATTCCAATTGCTGTTGCCAAGGTGGTGTTCAAATTCATCAATACAATCCTCCACATCATATGCAATCTCACGCACTTGCTTCATCCAAATCTTAACTTGCTTGCGTTGTTCATTTCTCTCAGCAAGGTCCTGAAGGAAGGCTGTCATGCTCTCTAGCTCATCCTTCAAATATTGGAATTCACTCCGAATACCACCTAGAAGTTGGGTTTCTTGCACAAGAAGTGTGCCCAGCTTCCCCAGGAGTGTATGGATGGCACCTTCTGCAGCACTAACAACCGCACGCTCCATTTCTCTAGCAAAAGATCGAACAAAACAAGAGCTGGAAAAGAAAAGAAAACCAAACCCGATTTTGTTATTGGGACCTAAAAATAAAAGTTCCCTAAAAAAAAGCTGGATGAAAGAACAAACCAGGTTTATAACCCCTGCTTCTGTTTGCGTAGCCTCAAATGAAAGGTGGGTGAGAGATTCTGAATGCCTGTACAGAGTCTCTTAGAGGAAGAGTAGCCCTGCTTCTTAAGAAAGCATATCAGAGTCAACTGAATGCATTGCACGTCCTGAATAAAAGAGCCTGCCCAGAGTCAACAGTCAAAGCCCATGGTTCTTAAAGTCAACAAAAGAATGCTGGACTTTCCTAAAAAATGTGAATAGTTGACTGAATTCGCTATTGTTTATCTAGTAAGCCTTGTTTTTAATGGAACAATATGCTCTGCCATACCTGCAGGTGCATTGAAAGTCACTGATATGCGGTCCAGGTGGGAGATCGGTCCCACATGCCAGCAACCTTCAATGCACCTACACAGTACCTAGCAAACAGGCGCACTTGGATACCCACCACAAATTGCACCTTAAATTTTGAACAGAAACAATGCATTCTAAAAGAACCTGTGCCAATGATAAAAAAGTAATTGGAACAGCGATTTTTTTTTTTTGAAATATGAACAGTGAGCAAAAGTAAGGAATAAACTGCAGTTAGGGCCCTAAACTTCCAAGGGTGTATAAACTTTAGAATTGCACAATTGGATTGCTATGATGGGTCTAATGCAGGCCCTAATCAATGAATTTCCAGGTGAGGATCCTCTCCCCTTGTTTTTGCCAAGACGATAACAGACAAGGCCCCTCAGATATCAGTATCCCATTGCAAATCAGTCAAGGTGTCAAAAACAGTCCTTCGGGTAGCCACTCTTCTAAGCACCAATTCAACTAGTCTAGGTGAAATCTGGGCAATACTCTGTCCATGTAGCCATTTATCCTTCCAAAATAATGTATTTCTTCCATCTCCCACCTCTGTAGTGACTGTGTGTGCCTCAATACAGGTGCAAATCCAACTTAACAAGCATATGACAAAATATCACATAGATCATGTATAGGTAAAGTTTGCAAAGTAATATAAAGGGAGACACAGTAGAACTTGAGAGAAGACATGCAAAATATGTCTTCAAATGAAAAACACCAACATTCCTGACTATAGATCATGTATAGGTAAAGCTTAATTCTGTGCTGAACCACTCGCTAATGAGGCGCAACATGGCAAGAACTAATGACAGTTTTGTATTTATATTTATAGTGTAATATTCTTGCTGATGATCAGCACCAATATTGATCTTTCTAGCATACTTCTTGCTGATGGTACAGGTTTTCTTGCTGATCTTGGGCTGTCACATATTACAACACCAAACATGTCCAAATTTAATCATGCACTACCTCATAAAAGTACAATTGCTCAATAATTTTTTCCCGACTATCCTAACGTATATATCTGTCACAATGCATCCTGTTCTACTTCCTCCCATGCATTTTTTTGAAGGTTTGGAACACCCACTCGAAAGTTGGTAGTCTTTCATCCTTTAGAAGCATATTCTACTTGCGTGCTAGCATGACTCCAGAATAAGCTATGTATTACTCCCTCTATGTCAACCTTGACGTCCCAGTGGAACTGCGGGTTTTGCACCTAGTAATATGTGAAGAACTAATAAGAGCTTGTTCATGTCATTTCCATGTTCCATCGACACATTCATTGCTTTCCTGCAGACTATGTATTTATCACTAATAAATACTCCCTCTGTCTCACTGTAGAAGGCGTAACTATTTTTTCCTAGTGTCCTAGGATACAAGGCGTTGCTCTTTAATCCTCATGCACCCATGCAATATTTACTGCACCTGCATGGTTTCTCACCTTCCTATTCACGCGCATGCAAGTTACACTGTCTTTCGCTCTGTCGAGAACCCATGTATCAATCGTGAGAGAGATCAGTAATTAAAACTTTTCTTGGTATGCGCACAGAAGGGAGTTGCGCCTTCAATCCTGAGACGGAGGGAGTATAACTGATTTTGTATCTACTGTTTTGAAAATGGTATTATTAGCATTTACCGGTTCTTCTCTCCCCATACATCTTCTAGCTGATGTTATTTAAACTTTTGGCTTGGCACGTCACATGCTTGCACTTCATCAAGATATTCAAATGACATGGGATTTGTATTCTTGTGCACCCTCATTTGTTTTGTGTCTGTAGATTATGGGAATGATCTGTGGTTATGATCCAAGTTTGATGGTTTTATTACCATTGTTTCTTCATGTGTGTACAACTGTTTCTTTGCGGTGTATCTGCTTGTGTGCCATGACACGATTTTCATGTTATCAATCTTGTGTTTGTCAGTGCCATCGCACATATACCATTGGTGATGCAGCACGATGTGGAATCAGGTGCTTGCGCTGCGCTAAAGGAGGATCCCGTGGGCCATGGCACACATCAACCTCGATCACCTCGGCATCTGATTCACTCTTCTATGTGACATCAGTGGGGCTAAACAAGGGACATCAATGTTAGGGCTTGTTTATCTTGCTAGATTGTTTGCCTTGGTGACGAGTCTTCGTGTGAATCGGCCCTTCCTCTTCAAATGTTTAGCTTCGGCATCCCATCCTGTCCTAACTCCATTGCTTTCACGGATGAAGAGTTTGCCCACAAAAGAATAACTAAGAATCGGGCTTACCATTTTGGGATGCACGATGTCATGCAAGGTGAATGCCGCACAATTGAAGGTAGGGGCAGTGTGTAGTCTATTAGCTGGCTTAGGAGCACAGGTATGCCACTAACACTAGTAGCGTGCGTGCACACACATGACACACCGGAGGTAGAAAGTGGTGGAGAAAAGAGCAATCACTTACACATTGAGACAATGAAAACGGTGCTGCCAAATTCTGAATTCAGGGGCAGCTAGCCTCTTATATTCCTTATATCCTTGTAATAAAATCAAATTGAGGTAAATGAGGTCACTACCTACCACTACCAGCTACAAAGGCCATACTGGCCATACATCTACCTACTTCTAGCCACTACAACATTCTTTAGCAGGCTGCTGTCACTGGACAGACAAGGCACTGCCGGCATGGGCACAAAGGTGGAGCTGATTAAGTTTCTAGATAAGCAACATCAGAGCGGTTACGGAAGAATATAAATCTATTTGTCTCTCATCACAGCCGACGGTTTTTCATTTTTACCTCTATTGATTTTTCTCAACAAAAACCCAAATAAAGCAAACCTCAATGAGAACCACAATGACTAGAAGCTTAGAGCTCTAATATTTTGGCATCAAGTTATGTTTCATAAAGAGAAGTGTACGTAGCAATACAGGGATTCCTTTGTTCCTAGCAAATACCCACAAAAAAATTTAAAAAAGTTTAGGACCAATATAATACCTTTTTTGGCGAGGACTTCAAGAAAGATTTGAAGAATTAGGCTGCCACATAGCTGATCTTTGCGTCTTTCTTCCATTAAACTTTGGAATATGAAGATTAGACATTGCTATTGGCAAAGGAAGTCCCTGGAAAAGAAATTCTAAATGAGACAAAACGAAAGTAAAAGGTAGTCCTATTCAGTGGCAGAGCTAGGAGCAACTTTTAGGGGCTGGCCTAGCCTTGGCTCCACCAGTGCTCCTATTGGCTAATGCTACCATACTACAAATCCCATTGGTTGAAAAAAACCCTACTGCGATGCAAATGGCTTGATTCAAACCTGCAAAGCTGCAAATATAGCATGAATGGATCATCGAAAAGGAAAACACACCAATATGCCAACCCATTTGACCCTTAGAACCACAAAGATGACGGCAAACAAGAATATTTGCATTTTCCTCAACAATAATACTGTAGATCATCTAATATACTTACTTTGATGTCAATACAACATCAGAAGCGCCTAGCTCCTGAAATGATGATTGGCAATCAACATCCTAAACCGATTTGAGAAGTCCATTCATTGCTATCCTTCTCCTATCCCTGGTGGTCATGCGCTCACCATAGGCTGACAAAATGTCTGCAAGATCAATTACTCCAACCTCCCTCAATCTCTTGCCGACCTCTTCAAACATTACTGCCCCCTCCTCATTTGAGAAATAGTACAGAAACTTGTTATAGTCAAACCTCGGCACATCTACCCCACCCCACATTGTCCTCTCTACAAACTTAGTCGCCTCCAATGTCCTCCCAGCTTTCACCAAGCCACCAACAAATATGCTCTCAAAATTCACCAATGGATCCCTCCCCTTGCGACCCCTCTTCCCAAGGTGCCCCTGAAGCAACATGATGTAAGTGTGCATGTTTGGTTCACATCCCATGGTGATCATCTCCCTGAACACCTCGGTGGCCTCCCCTGCTCGTTTGATCCTAAGCAACCCCTTCATCAACCCATGATAGAGAGCGATGTCCCTCTCCTTAACACCATGGAACACCCTGTATCCTTCCCTCACCCTTCTCCTCACCATCAGCCCATACACCAAATCTCCCAGCACCTCACCATCCACCTTCAGACCTCGCTTTACCATTTCTGCCAACACCATGTACGCGCCCCACACCCTCCCTTCCTTGCACAGCCAAGACACCACCGCGTGGCTGCACACGCCTCCGTTGTCCGGCACTCCGCTTCTCCGCATTCCGTCGAACATCTTCATGGCGTCAGCTACGCGGTTGTTCTTGAACATGGTCACCACGATCTCCTGGTACGCCGCGGCACCCGGCTCGAGGCCGCACCTCTCCATGCCATTCCACACCCTGCACGCGTCCGCGAGAGACCCCGCGCGGCAGTACGCGACGACCAGCAGGTCGCAGCACCTGCCCGTGCGCGCGACGCCGTGCCGGTGCTCGGCGCGCTTGATCGCCTTCTCCGCGACGTCAGGGAGCCTGCACGGCTCCGAGCACGCGACGTCGGTGACGAACGTGAGGACCCGAGCGCGGTGACACTCGGGGAAGAGCGTCACGAGCGCGGCGACCTTCCCGACCTCGCGGGCGGGGGCGAGCCCCCGCACGGCGGCGCGGAGTGCCGCGGCGGAGAGGAGGCTACGGGGCAGCGAGAAGAGCGTGGAGTGGAGGAGGTCGATGTTCCCGGACTTGGCGAGGACGTCGAGGAGGCGGGCGGCGGTGGCGGGGGAGTGTGGGAACCCAGCGCCTCCGCCGTCGCCGTCGCCGGCGCTGCGGTGGAGGGTGGAGAGGTGCGCGAGGAGGCGGTGCACGGGGCGCCAGGAGAGCGGGAACCGCGCGGAGGCCTGGAGGAAGAGCTCGCGAATGTCGGCGGGCGCGGTGGGCAGCGGCAGCGCGGAGAGGCGGCGGCGCAGCGCGTCGTCGGGGTCGTGCTGCTGCTGGTAGAGGATCGTGCAGAGGCGGAGCAGCAACGCCGGGTCGGTGGGCTTAGGCACGGGGGCCGGCGCCGGAGACGGCGTGGAGGTGCAGATGAGACGACGGAAAAAGAGAAAGCGGTGGCGGGGACGGGGAGGCATCGTGTGGAACTGTGGAAGGGCGAGGCCGAGGCGGTTCGGCACGTGCGAGGTCGAGCAAAGCGGTAATCTGGGCCGCGGTACCGTGCAAAATCTACGGTAACGTTAAGTGGGAGGTGGGCCGTGTGGCCCGTGTGTGCGTATGGGCCTCATCTGTTCATGTATCGCGAATGCTTTTCCGTGCTCGCGGGGAGGAGAAAAGCCGGACCATTTTGCCTAATAAGCAGCTAAACTGTGGCATGGCAACTGTTGATTGTAAAAACAGTGATTTTGACTAAAATTCATCATATATACACCATATATTAACCGTATTGAGATACCGAAGCAGCTCGATCGTAACACTGGAGCGCCGCCTAGCTGCAAACGTTGCAAAACATCTGACATCTTTAAGATTCGTGCCAAAAAAAAGTTGCAAGCGAACGGCGTGACGCAACTCTTGCTCTTACCGCCAACGACGGACTTGCTGCGGCTCATCGTTGCGCCAGCACGTGTTGTCTTTCAGAACCATTTGTGATTGGGGGTAGGGTAGGCCACCGACGGATTGCATTGGTCCAGCTGCAGGTTACCTGGGACTGTCAGCTTACTGTCTCCTGATCCGATGGCGCATGCAGTTTGTTTCAATTAGTCTTCCATTTTTAGTTGAGAAATAGTGTTCACACATCTAGTGTTGGTAGGTGACCGCGTGGCCGTGCACCGCACTACATTGCACCCATGCGGCGATCGATTTCTCAGTTGCAGATTAAGGCTCCCTTGGAACGCGATATTTTTTCCTATTTTTGCGTTTTTCATGTGAACAGTCAAGTGATTTCTGTGAAATTCCTATGTTCCAAAGGAGCCCTAAAAATCGCGTCGAGGTGCATATACGACTGATGGTTCCTACGTTTCAAAGGAGCCCTAAAAATCGTGTCGAGGTGCATATACGACTGATGGATAGATAGATAGATAGATATTGAGTCGTTCTCGCTATAGATGATGTACTCGTAACAACATCAGGATAGTGACCGGGTGTGTTAATAAGTTTATTGTTAGTTGCTCCATCCTAACCGTGCTAACAAAGAGATATCACAAGTACACGTCAGAAAATGTTGATCTAAAAAAGAAACTATATATGTGTGCGTGTCAGCGCGTGTTTGTTGTAGTTCCGGCATGCTCTGTCAGCCACAGATGGAGCTAGAGTAGGGACGACGAATTTACATGTTTTTATTGGGGTCACCTCACCCCGGTAACTTCATGAAAACTCACTAAAATTCTTTTATCTGTCGGCAAATATAATTTCTTTTTTCAAATAAAGAATCAACGTAATCTTTGAAGCCTGAAAAACACACCCGGCTCCTCTATTCCATGCGCCCTATGCTAGAGGTTGAAGCCTGAAACAGTGGCTTCATCTTTGTATGCCAAAAACACACCCGGCTCCTCTATTCCATGCTGAAACAGCTCTTTCTCCTCCACATGTTTGGTGTGGCTCTGTTTCCCACCAAGGAAATCCTATTTTTCTTTGATTTTCTTGAACTATTATTTCCTTTATAGATTTTGATAGATTTAAAGTTTTGATTAGTTTTCTTTTCTATATATGGCCCTATACTGATGGATTATCAATGATCACTCATGATCGACTTTAAACATTTTCTAGAGCGACGGTGGGCACACAAATTAAATGACAAATTCACAAAAGAATAATCTGACTTCCCTTGATGATGAGTCGGCAATGAAACCATATATATACAATGTTCTCACACTCATGGACGGCTAATAAAGTCTTAAGTTATCATTTTATTTTACCACCAAACAATATAATCTTCGTAAGATTTTTCCGGTCCTATGTATTTAGATTGACTAAAAGAAATATTATTGCTAGTAGCTGCTAAAAAAGATCTAGTTGATCCAAACAATGCAACTTATACTCTAGCTTATATTCCATTAATTCTATAAACTATTTAACCATCTGGCTTGTAAAAAGCTATTAGGAGCTTTAAAAAGGTTTAGCTAGTCCAAACGGGACATGAATAACATGTTTCATCCCAAACATGCATGGCCTTGAGTTCTCTCTGAAAATGGCATGCAGATGTCTATTACATAACAGCTTGGCCATTTGCTGGAGAACTTCAAATTATTTCAGCATAGAACATGTATATATTATTGCTTTTGAGATGATCTCGATCTGTTCTTGCTAATTTTCTACAAAATGAGCATTTACTAAAAAAGCAATAATAAGCAAGATGAAAAACACATACATTGTGTACACATGAATAACTCTCAACAGAGTAAATATAGTAACTAGAAATCTTTATTCATTTAAACATATAAATATGGATCCAAACTGATAGCTAGCTAGCTCATCACAAGCAAGCTCTGGCTCGTACGCAAGAACACAACATCACAACTCGTATATAGGTATACTATAACTGTGCATAAACTACACAATATGCACAAGTGGTAAAATGTGTAAATAACTGGTGGGACTGTGCACGTCCGCTCATGCACTCACGGTTTTGCCTCCGGCTCCGGGTAGTGGACCTCCGGCTTTGGTGGCAGCTCAGCTTTCGGCAGAGGCGGCGGCACCTCCGGAACCTCTGGGTGCGGCAGCTCTGGCACGGTCGGGTGAGGAGGCAGTTCAGGCTTTGGCAGCTCTGGCGCCACTGGGTGCGGCACCTCGGGCTTGGGCAGCTCTGGCACGGCCGGGTGAGGAGGCAGTTCGGGCTTAGGCAAGGGCAACTCCGGCACTGGGTGGTGCGGCACCTCAGGCTTCGGCAGCTCGGGAACAGCCGCCGGGTGCGGTGGCAGCTCGGGCTTGGGCTGCTCCGGCACCACTGGGTGAGGCACCTCAGGCTTGGGCAGCTCGGGGACGACGACGGCCGGGTGCGGTGGCAGCTCCTCGGGATTGGGCAGCTCAGGCGGCATGACGTCGGTAGGGTGCGGCGGCAGCTCGGGTTTTGGCAGCTCCGGCACGGCAGGGTGTGGGTGTTCGTCCTCCTCCTTGGGCGGCGGTGGCGTCTCTTCCAGCAACCGCGCCGCGCTGCTCGTGCGGCTGCAGCAGAGCAGCAGCGCCACGAGGAGAAGTGAAGACACCGTGCTCATCCTGGAACTCGAAGCCATGATTGGACGATGGTTTACACGTACTCAATCAAGCTCTCTATGTCTATGTGTTTCTTGTCTCAGGGAGGTCAATCGAGCTGGAGATGGTTGTGTGTGTGATGGCTCGTAGAGAAGCAGCCTGCTATTTATAGCGTTCAGCGATGGCTTGAGCTCTCGTCGTTTCAAAGTGGTAGGTCATCTGCATCGATGTGGTTGTTTAACTTTGTCTTTGGCAATGATACTTTCCTGATCTACACACTTGTGTGTGTATGGTTTGATTAGTTGGGAATAACTGAGACGACTTGAGTGATCTGGTTGGTCGATGCAGCGAATATTGTAGGGCGGTGTAGCTACACGTGTGCGATGTATATCTCATCAATCTACATTTGTTTGGCTACCGGGTTGCGCAAAGATGTGGACTTGCATGCCAAGAATCGACTAAGAAAGAGACCAAAATGAATAATACATCTATGCTCACAAGAGGATGGGGTGGTGGATTCATACTAGTAGCTCCAAATAAAATATTTAAGCGATCCAGTTGAAAATGACCTTAACGCGCCGCAAATTTATTCAAAAAGCGCCATCTCCTATTTTTCTATATGTTGTAACTCTCAGGTCCTTTTCCAATCCGTTCTTTGAATTTGGAAAGCTAATAATCCATCGACCATCAATCTGTGCTCCAAAGGCAGGCTAGTAATTTTTTAATAAGAAATATTAGTTTAATTTTGCGTGGACGAATCTGAGATATTCAAACTACTAGGTATAGTACTTAGAATTAGACACCCATATATAGATTAATATTCTAACTCCAACACAAACAAATGTATATGTGCCCTTTGCCTTCAAAATACAAATAGTACTTTGTATCAACTATTCAACTAATATAATTCCTATGAGAAATTTTACAATGGTTGAAAAAAACATGAGCCACCCACTATATGAAATCAGACGGTGCAAAACATATAAGGTACCAATATGAAAGTACCTAGAAATACTAAATAATGAGGATAGTACCAAAATTTGGTAGAGCAAGTACCAAAATATTTGGGGCACCCTGATTTTTATTTTATTTTTGGTTATGGGTAAATTGGTAATTTTAGCATCTTCTTGATTGCTGCAGCAGCTCCTCTCCACCTTGTTTGCACCTCGTTTGCTGCAGCAGCTTGTCCTTGTGCTCAAGCACCTGCGTTGCCTTTGCCGCCATAGTATCCTCGTGGCGTGCAGTCCACGGTAGTCACCCTATATCCTGGTGGGAGCAACACATGCTCACCATTGGTGTTGTAACACCCAATTGCGTAGTATTTCACTGTCGTCTGAGGATGCTCAGCGTCAGCGGACGGTGTCGGCATGTCGATCACCACTGTTGTGTGCTCCTGCTCGAACGGGTCCCGCCTGGCTTCGACAACAATGGCACACTATGGCAGTCTGCTTTGTTGAGCGCTCTTGGCCGCGGGGCAGTTCGAAGCTCCGGCAAAGCTACATATTTTTATCTGTTTGGTAGGGCATGCATAGAATTTGGATTTAGCCACATAGTTTGATCTATTTGGTAGGGCTCCTACACCCCTCCTATTTTTGATTCTTTGTGGGAACTGATTCTTTGGTTGAAAGGTTAATTTTCCGATTCGTCTCACATGGTTCTAGTTTATATCGAGAAGCACTTCGTTAATACATAATAACTTCTTCGTAAAATTCTTGTTTGACTGAGCTCCTCGTGGGATTTCAGCCTAGAAGTTGCTCTAAGAGCTTTGACAAACAGACCGACCCTTCATCACTGATTCTGAAAACAATGTAACTACAACGCAAAATAGCATAGGAAGTAAGGTATTTACTTTTATCTTCGTGCTTTTGTATGAAGAAAATTTATGTGAAATTCAAGGTTGTGGCACATATATACATATTCAACAACATATCTATATCTATATACCTAATAATAAAGAAGCAAAAATTCTCTCCATTTATTTTAGTATGGCTCTCCTAACTAACTCCGCGAATGAATGTGTAAGTTTTCTCTTAGTTAGGCTGGAGCCCTCGTATTTATATTAGTCTAGAGTCCTTCTACTTTATATGACACGTAACAGAAACTAGATAGTTAGGAATTCTAATAGATCTCCGATCATAAATAATTTGAATACTGAAACTGAACCGAATTTATCAATACGGAATTTCCTCGGTACCGAATTTTTTTAAGAACCGATCGTACCAGTTTTCTAAGGAATAAAATTTACATAGATACTGAAGAACCAAACCGAACCGAAGAACCAAACACCCAAGCAATAGAAGCCCCCAGACGTACACGTCCCACGACAGGCATGTCCATCTTGTCAGTGCAGCAAGTGTGTCCCATGCATGACAGCTTGACAACACGACCGGTGGTGAAGCGTAGTAAAAGTTGTGTATGTGAAAACAACTTAAGATTTAGAAAAATGTGAATATTTTAATTCGTTACACATTCAATATGTTGGTACCTACACCTGCCCAACCCCCGCAAGTGTGCCGGGGCGAGGTGAGGGTAGCCAACTGTCCGAACGATCAGCAAAGGTAGAATAAAACTAGAGACAAATTGTTTTCCTCCTAAAAAATCTCCCCTTTTACACTGTTCATTCTCTGGTATTTATAGGTAATACCAGGGGACACTGCCCAATTTACAAAAGGGTACAAGAAAGATTCCCTAAGACTGTACAGCGAAGAGGTAAAACCGTACAAACACAGATAACAAGGAAACCCTAATTCCCTATTCTCCCTTTCGCCGCCGTCGGACCCGTACGCACCTTCGCGGAATCGGCGAATTCGGCCACCCGCCCGAGGACCTTCGCTGACGGGGTGGGAGCAAGGCCTCGCGTGTCGCTCACCGTGTTCTCGCGCCCCTGCGTTCCTTTTCCCTGCAGACATAAAAACAGAGAAAGAACCCGAGGGTCACGGAGGCCTCGATCGACAGGGGTTTGATCCGGGGAGCACGAGAAAGGCGAAGGTTCTCGGACGGAGTCTTGAAAGATCGAAAGTTTTCTTAAGAGTCCGATTGGCGTGGGTTAGCTGCCGAGAGTCCCTTCCCCAACACAATACAATATTGTTGTGATCATCATAAATAAATTATAGTCATTAAAATTTGTGAAAAAGGTAAAATATAAAGACATGTATAATATTTTTGTCCTTTATTTTTTCTATTAGCATATAATACTTTTTTCTCCCGTTGCAACGTACGGGCATACGTTTCTAGTTATTAAGATATGCAGAATCTATGTGGGCAGAATTAATTCAGAGATTTCTATATATATTATATGTAGAAGACAAAATAGGATATATAAGTAATATGAAACAATATCAATATACATGTATATATGGTACACCAAAGGCAATAGATACGTATACATCTCAAAGCAGCACAACGTACAACACTGAACGTCACACTACTCCTACACCATACACATACATACATATAGAAACTAGTACAGCACATATTTATTCCTGAAACAGCATTGACGTAGTTCGATCATGGCTTGGCCTCTGGCACCGGGTAGTGGCTCTCGGGCTTGGGTGGCAGCTCATGCTTTGGCACCTCAGGCACTTCTGGTACGGTGGGGCTGGGGTGTGGCGGCACTTCAGCTTCAGGCTTTGGCACCTCCGGGTGCGGCAGCTCAGGCTTCGGAACCTCCGGTACAGCAGGGTGCGGCAGCTCTGGCTTGGGAACCTCCGGAGCGGCAGGGTGTGGCAGCTCGGGTTTTGGCACCTCAGGGACGGCAGGGTGCGGTAGCTCCGGCACAGCGGGGTGTGGCAGCTCGGGCTTTGGGACCTCCGGCACGGCAGGGTGCGGCAGTTCAGGCATTGGGAGCTCTGGCACAGCAGGGTGCGGTGGCAGTTCAGGCTTTGGGTGCTCTGGCACGGCGGGGTTCGGTGGCAGCTCAGGCTTCGGGTGCTCTGGCACGGCGGGGTGCGGTGGCAGCTCAGGCTTCGGGAGCTCCGGCACGGCGGGGTGCGGTGGCAGCTCAGGCTTGGGCAACTCCGGCACGGTGGGATGCGGTGGCAGCTCAGGCTTGGGGATCTCCGGCACGGTGGGGTGGGGTGGGTACTCCTCTGCAGGCTTCGTCTCCTCCAGGTACCGTGCCGCGCTGCTCATGGTGCTGCAAGAGAGCAGCAGTGCCATGAGGAAGGCGAGGGAGGACGACATGGTTCTCTTGGAAACCATATCCAATGGCTGCTTATATATGCTGCCTTCGATCTCTGTGTATCACTTAATTGGTAGCCGGTTCTTCTTGTGATGTTGTGATGGCTGGACGAGAAGAGCGGCATATATGCTATTTATAGCTGCTACAAACAAAAACAATCCAAGGCTTGCTGTTGCTGCAGGCATGCTGGTTGCATATGCATGTCTGTGTCTGGTAGTGGTAGACAAGAGGGAGTCTGACATTTGGTGACACACCGTTCCAGCCTGCCAGTTATGCATGGTAGGTCATCTGCATTGCCCCCCTGAAAGGCTGAAACCTCTAGCAAAAGGTCATCAGCTGCCCAATACTTGGTGACACACCGTGTGATCTCGATCTAGTTTTGTACTGATCCGCTCAACCTTTACAGGCCTAGCTTACTGTGGTGCCCAGCTAGGTAACACGTGTGCTGCACATCTTCTGTGGTTAGGCTACCGAATAATATATACCCGGCCCAAAGTGATCATCATCCTGCCGTGCATGTAAAGAACAGTAGACACATGAGATCGATGCAGAGAACCAGCCTCTGCGCAAACTAAGGCTTCCATTTGACACAGCTCAAGCTGTTTTTTTTTTAAAAAAAAAATAGCTTCATAAACAACTAACTTTCTAGGTGAAACTAAGTTGTTTTGAAAAAAAGTATTTGACAAAATAGTTTCATCAACAACATTATACATAATTGAGAGAGATGAAATGATGGTGCAAGCTATGAAAAACTATTTTTTAAGCTTCACCTTGATCAACTTATTCTTTCATTAAAGAGCGAGTGGAACTGTTTTGAAAAAAATGTGTTTGACAAAAAAAAACGCACAACATTGTTGTGAGCGCGCTGTACCACAGTTTAAAGGTGACTGAATCGAAACGATTGGTTTTGGTAGTTCCAGGTAGAGACGGGGCTAAAATAAGATAGTACACACGTACTCTCTTCGTCTCATTGAAAGTGTCGTCCGGGAAGCAGGTTTGTGACGGGAACACGTTTTTCCAATGACATTTTTAATAGGACGGAGGTAGTACCTGAAGCGTACGGCAGTCAGTACATAGCAGGACATATAATATAAACCAGAAAAAAAGTTAACAGTAACTAGCTTAATTATTATCTCTCATTCTCAGATGAATCAGATGGATGGTCAAGTTAGACCTCGATCGCAAGAGTCGTCCTTGCAGATCGCCTGGCCATAAAACGGATTCGTGGTAGCTCAGCTGCTGCGTGTGGTAGTAGGTTCTGGTCATTTTCGTTATCCTCTTTAGGAGCAAGCAGTACGTGTGGACCGTCTCGATCGTCTCCTACAAGAGAGCACCACCGATTATTCAGCAGGTTGGTGATGGCCGGATCGAGCGCGCGCGCTTTCGCGTAGCAGCGTTCAGCAGGCTGCTTCTCGTCACCGCCAAGCGCAGTACGTACGGTCGTCAGTGCAGACGTGTGGGTTCTCTCGTCCGATCCGTTCGTCCGGTTAAGGTTCAGATCAGGAACACCGACGACGACACGTCGGAAATCGAAGAACCGTAAGCGTGAGACATGTCAGATATATATCGTCTTCGTCTCGGCACGGTAGTTGTTCGGATGCAAGATCATATCCCAGCTGACAATGATCGCATGTCTAACCGGTGCTGAATTGAATTTGCTGCAGGCGGACACGCTTGCTTCAGTTTCTTGCATGCTTGGTAGTGGTTGGTATATATGCCATCAGGCATCATCACGCATGTCGTAATCTTGGAAAATCGGAGCCGTTGAACACAACCTTGAACCACGCTCTACCAAAAAAATATTTTGGCAAATTTGTCATCTATTTAACTTATTATTATCCCTGACAAATTTATCCAAGAAAAAAAATACCAAATAAACTCTATGGTTTGCTTTACTCCATATATGTCCTAAAATTTCTAACATATCTTGTATTTCAGGATGGAGCTAGGAAGATAATCATGCATGCAAAATAGAACACTACCGGAAATCAAGGCTTTCACATGCTTTGTCGAGTGTCAAATTTTAGGCACTCGATAAACAACCTCTTTGTCGAGTGCTAAAGCAAAACAATTGGCAAAGAGACTGTTTGTAGAGTGCCTAAAATTTGACACTCGGCAAAGCAGTTGTTTGCCGACACTACTACAGAAATTATTTTGCGTGATACCTTGCATTAGTTAACCGTGACGGGCTTTTGACCTGGCCGTCACGGTTATTGGGTGGCCGGTCTGGCCACCTGGTCGCCCAGGCGCCCGTCACGGTTAATATTGTTTGACACTCGACAAAACAAAACTTGATACTCGGCAAACAGTTGCTTCGTCGAGTGTCAAATTTCAGTCACTCGGCAAAGAGCACGATTTCTCTTTTTGATCCTCGGTTAAAACTTATAACTAGTTTTTCTCCATCATACTAACTCCAAATTTGATAATCTTTTCTAAAAAAATTAAAAATCTCGCTCTATCAAATTATTGTGTTTTTATAACTATTACTTGAGTTATATTTTCTTGTGACCTAAAATTATGAATTTCCAAAAATGTCAACTTTTTTTACCATAGTATAACTTTTAGAATATCAATACTTTCTATAATTTCATCTTGTCACCTCATTTTCGTTATAAATATTATTTTGCAAGTTTGTCAAAAGTATTTTAAATGTAACTTTTGTGATATATCCAAGACTTTTAAAATATTTTAAATGTTCTAGAAAAAGTAAATGAAATCATTTTTAGGGGGTTTAGTGCATTCAAAATAAAATTATCTAGTTCTATCATTTTAGTTTCAACAATATTGTGACAAAGCTTTAATCTAGTCCAAAAGTGTTGTTAAAAGGTACTTCCTAAATGAAAATCAAAATAGTTGCATACGGCATGTAAATACAATAGAAGAATAGGTTTAGCATTGACACTTCTACCCAAAAAAAAACTATCTTAAAAGAGGCTTTAATGGTTGTTTGGGGGTGATGGAAAACACGACCGGATAGTATTTTTCAACTGAAAATACACTTTGTGACGTCATGTTCAACTCGTGTTATTTGTCATAGGTTCTTTTGTCATGGTATATATTAAGAAAGTTAACTCTATCAGGTAGATTATATCAACAAACAAAGTTCAATCTCGAAGACAACTCCAATTATTTGAACATAATTTTATTTATTCAACAAAATTAAAGGGTTTGTTTTGGAAATCCAATAAGAGAGTAAATTCCAGGGTTTTCAGCAATTTCCAAATGAACATGTTTTTAAAGGTCGGTGTTAATTTAGTTCATAAAGTAATCAGTTAATCAAATAGGGCATAGAGAAGACTCTTAAGAACTCCAAACCATGACAACTTTAGAAATATTTGTTTAGAAAAAGACATATATACTCAAACCTTTGGAAAGGCTATAACACAGTACTACGTCACATCTATGTACACAGGGGCGGATGCAGGCCCCGGCTGCCTGGGCTGTACCTCGTGGCGTGGACTAAAAATCTCTTTAGCAGTTCTTTTTTTTAGTCTAATTTTGTCTATAAAAACTACATTTAGCTCTATCTGACACAGTCTAAAATTTCTTTACACTAGTTTAGCCTCTCTCTTAATGTGTTTCTACATCCGCCACTGTATGTACACAATGAGCAGTTGGTTAATTTGACGGTATAATAAACAAAACAACCATAAGTAAATGTCTCATTCGTGTTTGATTCACATGTTGTTTTTGCAAGAGGTCCAGCGAGAACCTCACGAAAGCATGACATATGAACATAAAAAGGACTCCACTTTTAGAAGTCTGGAGTCCATTTTTTATCAGGCATTAAGTGTCGTCGCGACAGATAAATAACGACGTGAGATATAAGTTGATAAGTAAAGTACATATACAAACGAATCCATTTATTAGATATATACATAAGGATCTCAGGAAGAGTACATAGATCACGGTCACGGATCAGATGGCATGGCAATATACACTCCACGCTGCAATTCTGATACGCTACCTATATATACACCTCGTCAAAAAAAATCAAACGAAACACACACACGAATTGAATGAGCAAAATGGAATAGAAAAAATAGACAAATCGTAGATATCTGAATCGTGGAGCGCAGTGTCGATCAATCAATATATATATATCGTCCGTGAAGTCCTTGTAGCTCATCGATCATGGCTTGGGCCCAGCAGGCTCCGGCAGCTGCACCTCAGGGATGGCCGAAATCTCGGGCTTCGGCAGCGGCGGCAACTCGGGCTTTGGTAGCGGCGGCATTTCAGGCTTCGGCGGGACCACCTCCGGCTTCGGTGGAAGCTCGCCAGGCAGCACCGGGGGTGGCAGCTCGGGCTTGGGAAGAGGCTGTGGTGGCACGGGGAGTTCAGGCTTGGGCCGAGGCTCCGGTGGCACGGGGAGCTCAGGCTTGGGAAGGGGCTCTGGTGGCACGGGGAGCGGCATCTCGGGTTTGGGCAGCGGCTGCGGCGGCACCGGCATCTCGGGCTGCGGCGGGACAGGGAGCTCGGGCTTGGGAAGGGGCTCCGGTGGCACCGGCATCTCGGGCTTCGGCGGCACGGGGAGCTCGGGCTTCGGCACGGGCTCCGGTGGCACCGGCATCTCGGGTTTGGGCAGAGGCTCCGGCGGGACGGGGAGCTCGGGCTTCGGCAGGGGCTGCGGCGGGACAGGGAGCTCGGGCTTCGGCAGTGGCTCCAGTGGCACCGGCATCTCGGGCTTTGGCAACGGCTGCGGCGGGACGGGGAGCTCGGGCTTCGGCAGGGGCTCAGGTGGCACCGGCAGCTCGGGCTTAGGCAACGGCTGCGGTGGCACCGGCAGCTCCGGCTTGGGCAACGGCGGCTGCTCCTCAGGCTTGGGGAGCGGCGGCAGGTCCTCCGGCCTCGGAGGCACCTCAGGCCTGGGCAGCGGCGGCAGGTCAGGCTTCGGGAGCTCCTGCAGCTGCCGCGCCGCGCCGCCGATGCGACCGCTCGAGAGCAGCAGCGCGAGGACCAAGGCAAGGGAGGACATGGTGGTGGTCGTGGAAGCCATTATCGCTTCTCTCGACCAGAGCAGCTCTGTGGATGATGGGATGCAGAGAACGGGAGGCGAGCTGCGGTATTTATAGGCTCGCCGCCGGAGCTGTTGACGATAGTACCGGCCGCGGCCGGTGTCTTGCAGCTCACCCGAGCGCTCCTGGTTGGCCAATGGCCAATGGCCACTGGGCAGAGCCTTGACGTTTTCGCTACCCGGATCCATTTTCACCTCTGCGATCGGCGGCACCACCGCTGCTATACTGCCTGCTGATTGGGCTGTACGTAGACGCGTGTTGTTATCTGGCGAGAGGTCGCCATAGCGGGCGTACGTCGGGATTGCTTGCTTGCCGCCCCTGACGTGACGATGACGATGCCAGCGGCGGGCGGCGGGCTCCCACCCGGGGCCGGGGGTACGGTACGGTGCCGATCGAGCTGATCCTGATCGGGCCCCCTCGCCGGAAAGGAAAACGACGCCGCCGTACGGCGCTGGGCTGCGCAAGTCGCGGTAGCTAGCATGAGGCGTGCTCGATCGAGAGAGAACGAAGGTGTGAGAGAAGATTAAGAGCAGGTGGATCACGCGGCAGTCGCGGCACAGTGCCGGTAGATGGTAGGCCGCGACCGTGGTGAGGCGGACTTGATCTGACGCGCAGAACGCGCTACCGCCTGCCGCTGCCGTGACCTTCGACGCGGGCGAGCGGATCGGCTCGGCTGTTGGCCGAGAGGCGAAGGTGAAGGCGAGAGAGCTCGATTAGGGGAGTTGTTAGTTGTTCGTTCTTACCCGGGAAATAATATCCCGGACCGCGCGCGCCATAGTTTGGTGGATGACACCATGACACGACGCTACGTTGTTGCCTGAACGATAGTGCTTGTTTTCAGTCGATTGGCTTCTTATACGTACTACGGTACTAGTGGTATCTCTTTTTACCTGAATGACGCCATCACAATAAGGCATATTAGCAAGAGATAGAATAGATGCATGTGTGCCTCTAGGATCATACTTAGTTCATCTTCTCAAAACTACTTGTGGTGTAAAAAAATAGAAAAACAGAAAGCCAAACGAACAAATAGAATTATAAGTTGCTTTATTAGAAGTATCTGTTTTTTTTTTGTAGTATAATTGTTTTAGCATCTTGGACCCTGTTTTTGGCTTTCAGCTTTCCAAATCATTAGAAATATAATAGCGAGACGTTTTACAGATATATTTCAAGCGAGATAAACTGACGTAATAAGTTTTACAGTTGTTTTAATCAAACAACCTACGACTTTTTCTTTAGTACGTAAGATGTATCATGCATGCGCTTTTATCGATGATCATGGTCTATGGCTTAGCCTCAGGCTCTGGGAAGTGGAATGTGGAACTCGGGAATGGAGGGCATCTCGGCCTTTGGCGCAGCGCTCCATCTCCGGCAGCTCGACCTCGGGGAACAGTACGTGGCGCGCGGCAGCTCCGGCTTTTGCGGCAGGTGCGCGTCCGGGAACGGAGGCAGCTCGTGCTCCGGCACGGGCAGGTGTCAGGTGTGGCGGGAACTCCTGCTGCTGCTCCTTGGGAGCCGCCTCCTCCAGCCTCTCCGCGCCGTGGTGCGCCTGACGGTGACGGAGCACGACGACAGCAGCAGCAGCGCAAGGAGTACGAGGGTCGTCGAGAGACGCCGGTTCTCGATGCCATATTGCCATGTTGGACTGGAACATATAATGCTTGTGATATTTGTGAGTTACAGTATTTATATTGGTTAATTTGTGAGATCAGAACACCAGGTGTCAGGTGAGATGGATGAACGAGAGGCGAAGAGCGATGCGGTACTTGAGGATCGCACGTGTGGAGGCGTCGCGCGTGTTTGCAGCAGCCATGAGCCAGGCGCTTGAGGATCGGCGGACTTGGGGGTTGGTCATCTGCGCTGCGGCTGCGCAGAGCATGTCGTGCACGGGACAGGTGTACGACCGTACGAGTACGAGCATGATTGTTAGGCCACCAGAAAGGTACAGCTGCACTGCACGGACATGTAAAAGGCGTGCAGTTCAGAACCTAGCAAAATTAAAACTTGGGACGTAGCGTAGGGGTGAGTTGATGAGGACATCAGGGAGCCAATACCACAATGCCACTCTGTCCAAATTCTGATCTGTGCATTTACAATTTTACATCAATATTTTCATCCAACTTTGTATCACTAGGTTAGTTTTAAGAAAAATATTAGATGCTACCAGCGTGTAATCAGAAAAAAAGGACTTCAACTTATTCTTGTCTTAATTTTTAAGCTCGATTTGTTGCGCAGAGAAACATCTAAGGTTGAGTTCGACTTATTCAAATAGTTCAGGGGATCAAATCGAGCCAAAATATTGGTCCTTGGGTTAAGCAAACAAAGTGGATTGTTGAAACAGTATTTTTCTTCTATTTTGCAAAACACAATATGCAATCCGCCCGTACTACCCTTATAAGAAATCACCACATACATATTATCGAGAAGCATTGACTACTGCTACTAGAGAAAAGAATATGTGCTATTAAGTTTGTACCGCTAAAAGAAAACGTACTAAGTTGAGCTCTAAACTCCAATCAAGTGGACATCATCTTTCGCCAAAAGAAACATAAACCGTGTAACCAACCCTCACTTGTAGTACAAACTTGTTTTGCTTTTGGTTTTGAAAAGGGATCACCAAGTATCACACGAATTTGAATCTCACAGGGAACTGACACGTGAGATCGAGGTTCGAAACTGTGAACTGAAGAAGCAAAGTGAACTAGCTTGACCAACAGATAGTCCCAGGACATTACAACCGACGGTCAGAGCATATTATTTGTTTCACTGACAATGATGATATCCATACTCCGTTGACGAACATTAAGCATACAAGGGACAGTATACACACAGTATGTACATCAACATGACAAGTCACAAGAGACAGTCTCTTCTTACGCACAGTACGTTCGTTCTTGGCGCGGACACACGCCGAGAACTGGATCCCCGCAAGTAAACAAGCCTCTAAACACAACACCAAGCCAATAGTGGAAGCAGCACACACTGACACACGCACGCACGCACGAGCGGACGTCCATATCCCAGCACGAACATATACAATTCACACAATCACACACGCGTACGACCGAGCTGAGGAAGTAGGACGCAGCGATGGCACGTCATGGCTTAGCCTCAGGCTCCGGGAAATGGAACTCGGGAATGGCCGGCATCTCGGGCTTCGGCGGCAGCTCGACCTTCGGGAACGGCGGCAGGTGCACCTCCGGGAATGGCGGCAGCTCGACCTTGGGCAACGGCGGCAGCTCGTGCTCCGGCACTGGCAGTGGCACCGGCAGCTCCGGCACGGTCAGGTGGGGCTCCGCCTCCTTGGGCATCGCCTCCTCCTCCAGCCTTCGCGCCGCGCTGCTCACGGCGGCACACGACAGGAGCAGCGCGAGCAGGAGCGCAAGGGAGGACACGGCCGTTCTCGAGGGGGGCATGTTGTTATTATAAGCAGAAGAAGCAGGAGGTTCTGTGGCCTGCGGGGATGGAAGAGGCGAAGAAGATCCACGCTGTACTTATAGCCCATCGGTTGTGGTTGTGCAGCTTGGTTGGTCATCTGCAGACTGTGCTCCAGACTACAGAGTCTATGCTCGACAGACGATTTGGTTGAGAAAAAAGGATAAACGAGCAAGGGACGGTCTTGGTGAGTGCTCAACTACTGATCCGTTCTTGTCAAAAAAAAAAAAAAAAAAAAAAAAAAAACTACTGATCCGTGCAGCATGACGAGTGCAGATATACGAGCAGCAGAGTGTTTTTAGGCCATCGGCAAAGAGGACTGGGAAGCACCAACTCTGCACGAGAGTTGTACAAGCGTACAGTTCAAGTTCCCATCCGTTGACCCAGCCAAAGAGCTAAGATAACTGCGCTATCCAACACAGTAAATCCTAATCCTAATAAGCAAATAACGTCGAACACATTCACAATCATATGCATATGCTAGGTTACTTTATACCAGGCTGCCAAGCGCCAAGTAACAGAGGATAAAGCCATAAACAGAGACGCTCAGCCCAAACTTCAACTATTAGTTCATGATCTTAACATAATACAGTAGTTTTGGTGTCACAACAAGTAACACAAAAAAAAAGTTGATGAGCAAAATGTACTTATCAGTTGCTATGGATCTTACTTATGCATGAAATTCACTTTTGCATACACATCTGGCAAGCCCTGTGCCGTATCTTGATCTTGACTGGAGGGTTGCATACCTTCCCACAAACATAGCTGACATTGTTTGGCGTCTGGGAATGGGTCAACCCATATCATCTGTGCAATTGAACAACACTTAGCCATGGATAACAGCCTAATAGACACATATAAATGGTTCGACAAAGGCAAAGCACAGTATGCAAAAGGAAAGAAATAAAATTCAACCATTCAAAATAATGACAATTGAAAAAAGTTCGAACCTTGATAGCATGGACTCAACGAGCATAAGGAAGAACATCACACAATTTGAATACCAGATGAGATACATAGCTTGGAATCAGCTCCGCCACTTATCACGCTGTTCCCCTTCCACCAGTCAGCACATAAAACCTGTAATAGCCAAAGTTAGCTAAGCATATCATTCATTTCCCCTACTGAAACAAGGAAAATGAAACATGGCACAAAAGAGTACCTTATCTTCGTGCGAGTCCACAGTCGCAAGCGGCCACTGCAACATGAGCGATATCATCAGTGACAATTTTATGTAATGGTACAAGGTGCAAATGAGGAAGATAACGAGACTATTAGAATCATACTGCTGTTCTTAGATCCCACAACATCACTTTCCCGTCAAATGAAGATGATACCAAATGGAAACAGGAACTTGGATGCCATTTACAAGCAGTGATCCAGCTTGAATGAGAGGAGAACTGAAAAACGGGAGCTAATGTTCCTATTCGCAGATAAAAACATATCAGCTAGTTTGAATATGGTCCAACAAAGATAACTAAGAGATCCATAACATATTTACCAGGTTTGCGAGGGTCCCATACCCTCAGCACGGGATCAGAGCCACCAGCAGCAATCAATGAAGAACCCTCACCACCACAGTCCAAGCAATTCATGGCCTTCCCACAAAACTGAAAAAGTTTGGATGAAAAAGTGAAATAATACATATTTAGTTATGAAATAGAACATGATATATATAATAGCTTAATGGATCTGCTGCATTTAAGAGGCAAGAATTAAAGTAGTGATTTCCATTTTTGCATCTCCTTAGGCAAACTCAGGAGAAAACCAATAAGTTACAAATAAGTCTAAATAGATAGATCACCAACAGATAGGTAACATTTGTAGAAATAATGGGTACTAGTTTCATAGTTTTCTGATTTAAAATAAATTAGTTATGATTTCTGACAGATCAAACCAGTTTTTTATTATTTTTTATAAAATCACATTGGAAACCACTTTGTGCCAGTTCAGGGTTTTGTTTTGTCCGGTTTCGACAGTTGCAGGGCATTTGGTACGCAGTTTTGTAGTTTAAGGTTGAAGATAGAGCTGTCCTGCAAGCTGGAGGTTGGAAAATGTACTACCCAAAAACAAATCATTGTCCATGGAGCCCCTTTGCAATACACAGTTATTCTATTGAGTGAGTCAGGACTCATTTACTGAAACAAGCTAGATGGTGTTTACAGAATTTGGAATATAAAAATAAAATCCATACCATATTCCATGTTTCTTTCACTGTTTGGACATCCCACTGCCTTACAGAATGATCCCAAGATGCTGAATATATCATTTTCTGTTCAGGCCAGGTAACAGCAGTTACACCTTGTGTATGTCCCAGAAGTGTTGAAGTGGCTGAACCCTGGATTACAACAAGAACCCAAACTGTGAGATGAGTGGCAGTTCATTAAGTCATGACTCAAAAAGGAGAAGAAGAAAAAAAAAGGTACTAACAGAAAGTGGCATCTTCCTATCTCTCACAAAATCATGGTAGTCAATACACATTAAATCAATCATATACAAGGATCTGAAAACCATCAGCTTGCCTGTTCACAACAAAACCAAATAACTGGAACTAATTCATCTAATCCAGGTACAGCACTAGGGAAATGTCAAGAGTTGGCTACATCATGAATAGAAACCATTGATTGGCAGCTGAGTACCATAGACTTTATCACCATAGGTCAGCACACCAAGGGCATACCAGTAAATCCCAAATAAGGTGATGAACATGCTTAACTTTTTAACTCAGTCAATCAAAGGATGAACATACTCTTATCTTGGTGCTGTGCATACAAGACACAGGAATTATGAATCGAACATAGCTAGTACCTCTAACTGAGACTCTTCAGGTCCAGATGAGTCAGAATTCATCCTTCTCTTCTTCAATGAAACAGCATCATCGTCTTCAGATCCATCAACTGCCCACAACTTGATGGTGTTATCCCAGGATCCGGAACATAGCTATGTACCCAAAGAAAAGGTCAGAAAGAAATATGGATATATAATAAGTAAAAAATAGCAGTAGTGTTGATTGAGAAGGAGAGACAGAATGATCATTACCATATTGCCAGAAGGGTCTGCGGAGACACTTTTAACAGATGCCGTGTGGCCACGAAGAATTTTGTACGCCCCAACCCGCTTTGGGTAGTCCATACTGACTGATGTGTCACACTTCAGGAGTACAAGACATAATGGAGGATATAAGAAAAATATTACAATGGAACAAACAAAACTTGAGGAAAGGTAAAAGGGGACCACTACCTTGTATAGCCGTAGTGACCTATCCTTTGAGCCAGTCACTACATGCACACTGCCCTCAGTTTCAGATCCTGTGACAACATCATTCATGCCAATCACTTATCACTTATAAAATAACATGAAAATGCAAGAACGAAGCAGAGAAACATTTTTGGAACAGGTGCCTTCATACAAAACAGTTATTTTTTCAAGTGTGCTTACCGTTATTTATGAATCTGATAGAATTAACTGCATCACTGTGTCCCTCCAAAATATGTGTGCATACTGCTGCATCTTTCCATAATCTAAGAGAAAAGTGAAAGGGTAATGCATACAGCAGGTCCATACTAGCAACAAATGTACCAGAGTAATAAAAATATTATAGTTTTGAACTATACATACCTTGCAAAACCATCATAGCATCCAGATAATATAAAACTGCCAAATGACAAGTGGTTTAGGAGTAATACAACACAAATGAAACTAAAACTTCAATAAAGGTTCAAGATATCATATATCCATCTTTATGTTAATGCACGATTTATGCATATCTAACAACAGAAGTGATAAATTCGTCTTGTGTGTAATGTGATATGTAGAGGTGACTTGTTCCATTTTATTAGTCGCATTGTTCTAAAGGACACATGAGTACCTCTTACTAAAGTGACCCCAGCTTATCTTGTGTATTCTACATTTTACAAACTAATTATAATGGTGATCAGTGATTGGTCCTGTGATTAAAGATGGGCAGTTTGCTAGTTTACGAGGCAATTGATTCAATGCAGCAAGGAGACAGATTTAATAGGGTATGTGGTCATCCTGTGATTTTTATTCATAACTAGTGCTCTTTGGAGTATTGGTGTGATGGTGTCAACACTACCCAAGCTAAGAAGGTGGAAGGGGTAGCGGAAGATCAGCGCACATCAGGGACAGCATGCAGTATGCAAAACTTATTTGAAATTTCGTAACAACTGTCAACTAAAGTATACAGCCAGGTACCATGGGAACAGACATTTGTGTCATGCGATTCGATTCTCAAACCAGCAATAAACTGGAAGCCTATACCTTAGTGAAAAATCAAATTTGTGCATCAACTAATCTCCTACCAAGATAAGGCAAAATCGATCAAATGCAAAATTCAAACCCAGGTCCAATACGCATGCTACAAATAACATAACAGAAGATAAAACTTCCAAACCAAATTAGTTACTTCCACAGCTAACAGGTTTGCACATAACCAACCATACCATGGGTTCGATCCATCCACAGCACTAACCCAGTCATCATGGGGGCAAGGTTCCTCCTGCTTCCTTGGCGCCACTGCTTTCACATACTCGAGCTCAAGCACCCTCTCCTGCAACATTCACACCAAATCCCCGACGCCAATCACGACCACATCCTGCACAGCAACACGTCCGAAAAAAATGCCTCCGAAAAAAGTTATACCGCGGAGATGCCCTTGGCAAGGAGGAACTCCTGGAGTGGCAGCCGCACGAGCTCGCCGTCCACAATGAAGTCGAAGGGCTGCGCCTGGTGGTCCGGCTCGGCTGCAAAACGAGAGCGAAAACAGGCTTAGAAATCCGTGGGTCGTCCCTCCTCAGGGAGGCCGCGGATGGGTCGTGTGGGGCGGTGGCGCTCACCGGCGGCGAGGAGGCTGTTCACGATCTCGGAGAGGCCCATGCGGGTGAGGTCCGCTGGGACGGCGATGGCAGCGGGCGGCGCCCGCAGCGGAGGTGGCAGCTTCGTGACGAAGCGCACGCGCACCTGGCGAGAGGAGTCGTCGTCCATCGCGGCGACGGCGGACGGAAGGAGAGCGAGGAGACGGTGGTGCCGGTCGGGGTGACGGCGGCGGGAAGGGGCGGAGGGGTTTTGGCCTTTTTGGGAGTTCGAACGCTGGATTTATTTGGTTAGGGTTTCAGTGGTCGTTGGTCCCAATGGTCAGTGACAGGGGGTGTGGAATGGCCAAATGCCCAAATGGGGAATTGGGGATTGGGAATGCCATTTTGTAGTAAGCGCCTTTGAGTACTTTTCATTTAAGAGATATATATTTTGTTACACCTGAGGCCAATCCCAACGGTGAATTTCATTTTGTTGTTTCCAAGACTGCCATGTCATATGAAATAAAATGAAACTTGAATAAAACTCTCCATTGAAAGCGAGAGTTTCATTGTAAAGTTTCTTAGGCATTAAATTTCATGACTCATAGATAGTTGGTATTCGTGCCAAGAGAATTTCATCTAGATAAAACTCATTTCTTCTCTCACTTCTTAAATACATCGTCATGTCATCAACAATGCCTATGTGACAACCTATTTAATGCAAATAAAACTCAAATGAAACTCTCGTTGAGATTGGCCTAATGAGCTGAGTTCTCTATTGCGTGTTCTTTTTACTATAAGGAAAAGTATCCTGCGTGTTTTGCTGAAATATTGCTCAAAACTAAAGAAGCCTTTTTTTTTGAAACTCCTAACCTGGCACTATGGCCTTGTTATTGATAACGAAGGCTCGACATAATCGCGAGCTACCAAGATTCTTACAAAATCTGGGAGGGGGCTTGTCCAGATGCAAGACTCACCCGGTCCCAACTCATCCCCAACCTTGCTAGTTCATGCGCTACTGAGTTACAGGTTCTAGGAATAAGAAAAATGGTAGCAACATTCTAGTTTCTTTTTAAAAAGAACAATGGTAGTAATATTCCAGACAGGCTTGACGAAATGAAACTCCGAGCCCATTTTCATCACGGCCCTATATTTCAGCTGAGCCCAACCTACCCAACAGCCCACTTGGTAAGTTGATGCCTCCTTTTGTCGCGCAGAAAACCGATCGCGTCCGGCCTTCTATGGCCCAGGCCCTGCCTGATCAATGCGGTGCACAGGGTTTGTTTCGTACTCGTACTTCCTCGGTTTCAGGATATAAAGCGCGATTTGACTTGGTGCGGTCTTCAAGATTATACTTTGACCATTAATTTATACTATTTTATATAACTATAATGAAAACAACAAAAATATTATTATAAAATATTTGTAAAAATAAATCTAATTGTATATATTTTTTATTTTATTAGATTTATTATTGGTCAAAGTTAATAATGTTTAAATTTTGAAATACGTGCATCCTGAGACGTAGAGATAGTCCAGCGGAGTACAGTACCAACCCCATAGTCCGGCGGCTTTCATCACTGCCCTGCCGCTTGCCGGAGAAGCTGGACACAGTCACAGACTCACATCACATCACGCTATCACAGGACATATGGCGGCTGCCCACGGTACAACAGCTCGGATTCGGAACGCTCGCGAGCGCAGGGACAGACAGGGACTGGTTTCATCAGAGGAAACCCAACGCCAGGATTCCACGATCAGCTTCCACATCCACGCCGGCAGCTAGCGTGGGCGTGGCCTTGTTATCGTCTCGTCCGTGCACGCATCTGGAACAAGAACTTGGCGGCGGCGATGGCTACCTGTCGTCTGTCGACTGGATTGATTGACGAGACTCTCTTCTCGAGCTCTTGGGTAGGCAGAGTAGTCAGTCTCGGTGGCCGTTGAGGCGTTGAGCGAGGCTCCAAGGAACTTATTTCGGTAATGTTACGTAAAAGAAATTAAGTTACAGTAAGGTTGATAATTAAACCGACTGATAAGCTCGAGCAAACCGAGCCGACCCAGCACGTACGGGAACGGGGTCCGTCCACCTGACCTGATGATCCGGGACGAGGGGTTCGGTCAATGAAGAAAACTCTAGTGCTACGAACGAACGAGCTGCAGGGGCATCCATCCATCCATCGTGTTAGAAATTTAGACAATTTCTCTAGCAGTTTAATCCAGAAAATAATTACGATAAATAAAAGGTTCGTGCATACAGATATGTGCTGGTGTGATCTAACAGTTGCAAGAACGTAGATGATACTAATAAATAGTATAGGAAAATTCACAGAAAAATAAGCATGAGGAATATACGAAATATACCCTGCGGAGGTACCCGTGCCGGAGGCACCGGCGGCTCCATTCACATTCATTGTGAATGTGTTACTCGAAGTCGTGGACCACAGTCGATGCAGGGAGAGGTTCGCAGTGCAGTCCCTCGAACGTCCACCGAAAAGAGTAGTCGATCACCGGGAAGAAGAGCCGATCGGATCAGAAGCGAGCTGTCGCGATGACGCTCCCCAAAAACCTTATCGCCCGCACACCCGAGTAGGTGTCTCGATGCGGATGATGACTCCGAAGGCCTGCTCTCCCAACTCTCTGTGCGCACAGAAGATTGGGACGGGGAAACTTGGAAGCAACTCAACAGAAAAAAAAAACAGTGGTACGGTCTTTCCCAATTCACCACAACTCAAGGAGAGATCTCCTTTTACAAGCAAGACAAAATAGAAGATAAAATGTAGAGGATGAATCTGGACGTCATGAAACGTTCTTCAATGACTAGTAACATCTACCATAATCATGGGGGTTATTAGTAACTGCAACCATAACCATGAGAGTTACTAGTAACCGCAACCATAATCATGACCGTTACAAATCCAGCCATCAACTACAATTAGTCCACTATTTTATTGCACCTAGCATCTAATATGGTCATATAATTTATTTGATTTAATTAAATAAAATATGGGTCATACCCACATTAAGGTCCCGTTTGGCAGGGCTCCTCCACCGGGTTCAGGAGCTGTTTGGAGCCGTTTTGTGCTAAACGGGGTAAAATAAAATAGCTTCATCCAAGAAGCCCCTTAAATCGTGCTCTCACAGCGGATTGAGATGGGATGAAGCCAAAAATAGTGGCTTCACCCGGCTTCACCACATCCTACATAACGTTCTGTGTGAGCATAAAGGAACTTTACTCGTGGAGCTGTTTTGGCAAACGATTTATCAAAACGGCTCCAACTTCACAGTTAGAGCTGTTTATGGAGCCGAAGCCTTAAAAAATTAGCTTCACTGGTGAAGTGGAACTAGTGAAGTGGAGCTGTGTCAAACGGGACCTAAATCTAACACATCGCACTATAAATCCGTGCGTCCGGACCGTGGGAAGACATGGCGCAATGATTGATCGGCAGGCGGCATATATTCGCGTTCGTTCGCGTAGGCTGGCGGGTGGCACACCGGCACTGCCACCAATCAATCAGCCTCTGCTCAAAAAAGAAACAATTGCGCGATTGGAGCAGCGAGAATGAACACCCGGAGGTCTGGCTGGAGCCCTGGAGGGGTCAAAGGGGTCGACCACGACGAGCTGCTGCCATGCTGCAGATGGTGCCTGGGCTGAAGTGAGCACAGAGCACCTGGCCGAAGTGCTTCTCCATCATCTCGCGGCCGGACTTGGGAGACGGATAGACGGCAAACGGAAGGCGAACTTGCTAGCTCAGCGAGGTAAGCTTCACCAATGGGCAATGGCCACTTCGTTTCTTCGTGTTGGTAATAATAAGAGGGGAAAAGGATCATTGGGTTCACTGTTCAGTCAGTAGTGCTTGTGTTCAACTTGGTTAACGTATTGGCCCGTTGCAAGCAAGGTGCTGGATGGACCAAGGCACCAAGCACCAAGCATCAAGCAAGAGATCCGGCCAAGCACAAGCACGGCCGGCATATGGACTGGACTGTGGAAATTGTCTCCGCTTCTTTCGGCTCTCGCATGCAATTTGGGCCCTCACCAACACACCTACCGAGTACCGAGAGCCTACTGTAAATCCTCGGGGACCGCATAGTACTGTACTACTCCCTTTGTTCATGAAAATAATCAATTCCTAAAATTCATGTCAGTCAAACTTTTTTAACTTTAATTAACTTTATAAAAAAAGTAATAACATCTATGATATAAAATAGACACATTATGAAAATATATTCGAAGATATATCTAATGATATGAATTTGGTACCATCAATCTTAATAGTTTTTTTTTTAGAAATTTGGTCAATGTTTAAAAAGTTTGACTTAAGACAACTCTAGGAATTGATTCTCTCGTGAACGGAGGGAGTACTGGTCAAACCTGAAGCCCCACCTCCCCCACCCCTTGCCCCTTGTCTGACAATACGACCGTTTGTTTTCGTCACCACGGTACCACAGTACTGAGAAAAAGGTCACTGCTGACTTTTCACCTGGGAGCCGCCGTAACACGGGAGGGTTATTTTTGTGCGCTGCAATTCAAAACTGGATCCTGCAGCCACAATCCGTTCAATTCAAGGGAAGGGTTATTATTGGTCGGAACGGGATAGATTGCAAATCGCCAAATCTCAAATCGACCTTAGCAATGCATGCCCCCACTGCGTTTGCGTTTGGTGAGAGTGAGACCCGTCCCCACCTGTGCATGCGTGTACGTACTACTGTAGTAGTAGTACGGAGTGCAGTGTAGTCAACAACAGCGCAGGTTTTCTCTCGCCAACAACGCCTAGTAATAACGTAGCGCTTGTTTTCACCCACAAGATTTCAATCTCCATCACTCGCTGCCTCGTTTATTTCGCAGTAAAATCTTTCGCTTCCGTTACTCTGCTTTTTAATTCCACAGGAAACAGAAAAAAGAAAGCCAGGACTGCCAAATTGCATGCTGACGACCCTCGAAACACCATCATCATCCAGAGAGAGAGAGAGGACCACGCCGGATACTGTTTCGAAAACAAAATTCCCCGATAGAGAAAAAAGCGGCGGCAAGAACCAAAAGGCTTTTGCAAAGTTGGGGACGCACAAAGCGCGAGCGAATGAATTCCACACGGAATTCGCTCTGCCCCGTCCCCGTGGTGGGCATGACGGCGAACGGGAACCTGCAAAGGGCCGCGATTAGCAGAGGAGCTCAGTCTCCGAGAGGTCGTAAGCGTCGCCGATGCGCAAGCAGCAGTCGCAGTGGACGACGGCGCTGGAACTGGAACAGTCGGCGCCCCGTGCCGGACCAAGTACTCCTAGCTTACGGGCACTACACGTCGCTCACTGGCCCAAAGCACAACTGCACAAGCACGCGCCCTGCACTGCAGACTGCACACACGCCCAGATCACTCTCTCACTCCCGGGGTCTCTCCCCACTCCCCATCGGCTCCGAATCTCTCTATCTTCTTCTCCTCTCTACCGGCAAGGCCGACCGCACTGTCTCTCTCTCTCTCTCTCTCTCTCTCCCTCCTGTCTCCGTGCGGTGTTCGCGTGCTCGCAGGCGCGTCCTGTCCGGGGACTGGGACTGGGAGAGGGAGACCCTTCTTCGCTTCGTCGTCCGTGGCAGCGCAGCGGGAGCAGACCATGAAGGCGCTGGTGGTGACGGTGCTTCTCCTGCTCTCCTCCACGCTCGCAGCGTCAGGTGAGCACTCTTCTTTTTCTAACCTTTTCCATCCTTCCTCTCCTCTGCTCATCTCTTGTGGATTTTTTGTAATAGCGTCAGCTTCGACTGCCATAATGACTGCTGCGGCCGCGTCTTTTCTTCTCTTGTTTCCGGAGTTTGGGTCTTGCCGGTGCGCGTGTGCGCAAAAACTCGGGGTTTCTCGTTCATCATTCTGCCGAGTCGCGACGCCAAGCTCTTCTACTGCTTTCTGTGCTCTGACATCAACGGCAGTCTGTGCCTGTTTCTTCAGCTGCGCTTCAATGCTCGTTTCTTCTGGAACACAAAAATGTTTCCATTTTATTGTTCGTGTTGGAACCAAGCAGACCTTGCATCTGAGATGTACTGTTTCTCTTTTTTTTTTCCCCTGACATTGTTCAAGCCGACGGTATTCATCCTCTAAACTCGTTTCAGTATTTCTTCCGCTTCTCTTTCCAAGAGATTCGTTCAGGAACAGAGCACGGAGAGGGAAATTTCCTCTTGTTCGCTTGCTCATGGGCACTGAAGTTGTCCCCCCAAAACAGCTTTTCTTTTTTCGAAATCCCTTTTTGTGTTTTTCCTTATATAACTGACTGAAATGCAGCACGCAGCTTACACAAAAAAGCTCAGATTTCCGTAGCTAACGGAAAGTGCCGTTCTCTCTTCCTTTGCGTGTGCAAATCTCGCTGCGTCTGCTTGCTGTGCTGGCTCACGCTCCCCTGGCCGCCGCCGCCATCGCATTTGGTGACAACATCCACCACCCCCCATCCACATCCCAAGAAGAAAACTACTGACGCGGGAGAACCGCCGCCGCATCCCCTGGAACGCTGGAACGCCCAGGGCCAGGCGTCCGTTCCCGGTTCACAGTCTCTAGCAGTCCCTTCTAACCAAATCTTTTGGTGCAGAGTGGTGCGTGTGCAGGCAGGACGCGCCGCAGGCCTCGCTGCAGAAGACCATCGACTACGCCTGCGGCTCCGGGGCGGACTGCAACTCCATCCATGAGAACGGCGCGTGCTACAACCCCAACACCGTCCCGGCGCACTGCTCCTGGGCGGCCAACAGCTACTACCAGAACAACAAGGCCAAGGGCGCCACCTGCGACTTCACCGGCGCCGCCACCCTCACCACCAGCGACCCAAGTAATATGCCCTGCCCTGCCCTGGCCCCCTCTCTCATGCCTAGATTAATTAAGCTGTACAGTAGCTACTGATCTTTACTTACTTGTGCTATGGTAGTGTGCTTAGTTCCTTTCTGGGTTAGAATTGCGAGGAAGAAGAAGAAGAAAGGTTGGCGTGGTTAGTGGAACCAATAATATTCATGCCGCATTGTTAAAGATTTTTTCCAAACTTGTGTGCTTGGGCCAACTGAACAATGCTTCTTTAGACATGGAACGTTGTGGATCTAATCATTTTTGGCACATTTCGTTTTGTTATCAGTTAAGCCGTTTGTACAAGTTGCCTAGGTGTAGCGGTCAAGCTTTAGGGAATCAGGTTCTGTACAGGTACTGAATTAGGCTAGTGGTGTGGCCTCGCCTAATAACTAATTAAATAGGAAAAAAGATACAAAATTTCTGAATGAGTAACTAAAATAAGATCTGCAAAGTTCAAAGCTGTTGCGGTGTGCTTTATTCTTGACCCAATATTCTCTGGTGTGTACTGGGACAGGCATTGCCGCATTGGCATGAAAGCGCATCCATTTTTTCCCCCTACTTTCCAAAAGGAAAGTGAAGCCTAACGCGGCGAAGGCAGATTTTTGTTCTGTTGCGATCTTTGTTTTATCATTCGAAAACACAGGTTCCAGTGTCTTATATTATATGGTGTTTGTGTTCTATTGCTTCCGTGTTCTTCTGGCTGGTGACACTATCCATCTCATCACTCAATCAGAGTCCTACTTGTATCTTATATGATCTTTGTGCTCTAAACTTTCAGGTTCTTCTGGCTGCTCTTACCCTACCAGTGCAAGGTACATCGTGAACTTAAATTAACTGTGCACCATGATCCATGTACTACTATTAGCACTGAGGCCTCGCTGAGTAGTTCATATTTCAAACTTGTGCACTTTGGGAACTGGTACCCCTAAGAAAGTTATGCATCATGTTGAGTCAGATCTTTTGGAATGCAGTTGGTCCACTGAATTTTAGCTGATGCTCTTCCACACTACTCATAACTTCTGCAATAGGAAACTGGAATTAAGGCAACAGATCAGTTGACTTACAGGAATGTTCATCATACCTAGGATGATATGAATTTCCAGATTTCAATCCTATGCTTTGATGTATGCTTCCATAGCTCCATGGTAGAGATCTTTTCTGTAACTCCACGCCATGAACAACTTGACTGCTGCAGTGGGTTCAAGTAGCAACCAGGCCCACATAACCCATAGCTAATCCATCGCTCAGACGATCGCATTAATAATCGCATAACATTCAGCATGTGCCTTGAATAAATATTACCACAACACTAACAGCATTGCCTTGTTTACGCAGCGCTGTTGGAACGATGACCCCGACCACTGGAGGCACAATGGGAGGAACCCCAGGGACCTTCACGCCCGGGACAGGCACAGGCACAGGCACAACCGGCACTGGCATGGGGACAGGCACTACGACCGGAACTACGGGTACCGGGTTTGGCGGCCTAGGACCAGGCACAAACGCTGGCATGGACACAGCGGCGGCGACGGACTTGCTCATCCCAAGGGCTGGGCTGGGCGCTGCCCTCGTCGCGCTCCTCCTCTCCGCCGTCGTGCTCGCAGCATGACGCTTGATATGACCTCAGAAACAAGGCCCTAGCTGCTAGTAGAAAGCACAACCCTTTTGGTAAGGGGTGTTTCAGGAGTACTCCGATGATATATCTATGGAGAAAAGGGAGAAAAAAAAAACCCTAATGCATCCTATCTGAAAACCCACTAGCGCCTGCTTCTTGTTCGGTGCAGCCCGGGGGCGGGGCTCATGGGTGGGGGCGCGCCCTTTCGTAGTTTCGTTTGGGCTCCTCTCTCTGTGATGACCACCACCTCTCGTGTTCTGTGTACTACTCATCTGTAATCTGGTAGGATGTCTGTCTCTGTCATGCAAGGACGATTGTCTGTCTTTTTTTGCTGTCATTATTAATCATGTAAATGTAGGGAAGGCACTGGTAGTGGTAGGGTTAGTCCTTCAAGGGTCAAGGCTGGCTGGCTGGAATGAGAATGCTGGCAAACAATGCCATGAGTGTGCTTTTTTATCAACTTGCATGTCATCAGGTCCATCACCGCTGTCGTCGCCCTGTCGGTGGCTCATATTCTCGGCGCACTCTCATAAACCTGCATCAAATGAGACCAAGTTAGAGGTCTGTAATCTCCATGGCTCCATCCACTATCTGTCTAACTATTCTTGATACATGCAGAGATTCGCAGCTCTCTCGGAAAAGAGAAAGAAAGAAAGAAAGAATGGTAGTGATTCCATTTGATGCCTTGTTATTATCGTCAGAGCATGGAGGCCTCAGTGCAAACTGACGGTGCTGATTCCGTTAGGTAGGTAGGTGGTGTGGCGCGTCGGCGACTCAGCGCTCGTCTCGTTCTAGTGTAGAGGGGCTCCCTCGCGCTGTCACTTGCTGCTTGTTGCCTTGCTGAGAGCGGTAGTCGCGTAGATTTTTGGCCGCAGCGCAGGAACACTTGCAAAGTTGCAAACCCGCAGGCCCCACGGGCGGCCGGATGGGTCCGGGGCGGAGCAGTGCCAGTGGTCGTCGTACGACGGCGTCCTGGATCCAGCCGAGAGCTGCGTGACGAGCGATGAATGATGCGGTCAGGCTGCCCGGTTGTACAAAGCGCCGCACGCGATCATGGAATGGAACCGAGCGCGGGGCGCGGGGCTGGGCGGGGCGCGCTGGAGCTGGATCCGTGCGGACGCACATGGTGCCGCGCAGCGAGCAGCATGATTGGCGTGTACCACCTGACGCTGACGGGGCCGGGCGAGAGTTACGGCGGTGCGCGGGCCGCGGGGTGGTAAAAATGGCGCGCGCGCGCGCAGGAGCAGAGCAGGCGTGCCGTGCGGCAGGTGCGTTGCTGCCCTGCCCTGCTAGGACATGGAGTGGACATTGGCTGCGCGGGAGCCGGCAGGAAGCGTGGTGAAATCGGCAGCGCGCCATCAAAGTGGGGGGACGTCGGGACTCGGGACGAGACGGCGGAGGCGGCGGTCAGGCGGATGGATGCTGACGCGCGTGACACGGGCGGGTTGCACAGACGAACACGGTGATGGGCCCGTGGCAAGGCGTCTCGACCGGCGGGCGGCCGCGGGGGCTGGGTCATGGCACCATGGCCCGTGCGGCTTTGCGGAGCCGAGGCGGGCCTAGTGCGGATTTCCTCCGGCCTACAAGAGATTTCGTTGCAAAGACCGGCCCAGCTACTCTGTAAATGCAAAACTGAAACGAAACCAATACTCTGTAGTCTTGTCTGATGTTTTCCTTTTCCTTTTCTGATGACGGGGAAACTGATAAGAATCTGAAACAGTTCAAACTTTGGTGGGCCGGATCGACAGCAATGGCGCAATACACACACACACACGACACTACCATAGGACAGGTACATGATGCTGCGCATGCATGTGTACCATAGCATTAGCATAGCATCTAGAGCTCTCCCAGCCTCTTGGCGCACTCGACGCTGCAGTCCAACGTCTCCTCCACCCCGTACTTGAACCTGAACCCCAAGTCCTCCAGCTTGCTGGTGTTGGGCACAATTCTGACCCCTTCCCCGGTCACCCTATATCGCAAGATCGAAGATCACCAGTCACCACCGCACAAATTAAGGTCAAACAGCAATAACTCACGAGAGGTAGCTACTGAATGAAGCATGCATGAACAATGAATGAACATGCCACTGCCAGAACGGCAGAACCGGAACGTACTCCGTGAGCTGTATCTTGAGGTCGGGGTGCTTGGCGGCGAAGTGGTCGACGATGTCCCGCATGTTGGGGTACCCGGCGGCGCAGAGGAAGCGGCCGGCCATGGACGCCTGCTCCATGCAGAAGACGTGCGCCTCGCAGACGTCCTCCACGTGCGCCAGCGGCACGGAGCCCAGCAGCGCCTGCAGGAACAGGAGGACGTTGTGGCAGACCTCCTGCCCCGTCAGCGGCGCCACGATCACGGGGATGGTGCTCCACAGCGTCGTCTGGATGGTGTCGCCGCCAACGAACGCGCACGTACGCCAGGGTGACCACCTCCAGCGCCGCCCGGGACTCGTCGTCGTTATAGCTCAGCAGCTCTTTCTCCGACAGCGTCTTGGACCGCACGTAATCCTGCGTGTGCAGTGCATATGCATATATATACAGAGCGTGTTTTGTTTTTCAGCTCATCAGTTCATCATGGATGCTGGATATGCGTGATATATCGATCAGCTAGCATTTTAATTTGCTGTACGTACGTCGAGGTAAACGTTGCTGAACTCGTAGGAGAGGTTGAGCGGCGTCCAGTTGGCCTCGCTGGCGAAGTCCTTGTAGCCGCTGCCGTCCTCCTTGAGCGGCGAGGCGGCGGTGACCGAGGCCGTGTGGATGACGCGCTTCACCGTGCCGGACCGCTCGCACTGCCGGAGGATGATGCGCACCGCGCGTCCACCGCCGCCTCCGTCGTGTTCTTGTACTGCGTAAAAAACCATGGCGCAGATCATTAATTCGTCCCTGGATCGAGCAGCGCGCATGCGGCGGGCAATGCATTGTATGTTGTTGCACCAAGCGCGCGGTAACGGATTTATGTATAGGACACAAAATGCTTGCGGTGTCGTATTGATCCGAGAAAATTTTAGATAGATGAATGACAAAAAAGGTAGTCTTTACAACAGGCCAGCTGCAGTATAGCTAGTGGGGGATATGCCTATAGGAAAATCTCCCAGCAATATACAGCCTATAGTATGCTGGCAATCGATCGGCTGCAGCTTTGTGCGGAAACATGCAATTCTCGCTTATCGAGGAGTCAAACAATTCAAACTTTGACCGAAGTTATATAAAAAAAAGTATTAACATTTTTTATGTAAAAGATATACCATTAGATTAGTAATAGAATATATTTTCATAATAATTTTATTTAACGACATAAATACTAATACTTTTTATTATATCTTGGTCAAAGTTGAATCAATTTGACGGCACAGATCTCATAATTGCATGTTTTTATGGACGGAGGGAGTAATAAATTTTTGTGTGCAGTACGGAGTATGTACTGGTGGTGGGCGGTCTTATATACCCCCTCCGTCCCTTTTTATTTGTCGTTTTTAGTTTTAGTTTAACTCGATTTACAGAAAAAGTGTACAATATTTATATCTCCACATAAATTTATTAAAAAACTAGGTTAAAAGATCTATCTAATGATATCAATTATGTATTATAAATATTAATAGTTTTTTATATAAAATTAATCAAAGATATTTTTGGGAACCGAGAACGACAGATATTTAGGGACGGACGAAGTGTGTGGCACGCGTTGAAACCCTAATTTAATCAGCTATTGTGTTATCGATAGTTGCTTTCAGTTGTTGTGACAATTCTTTAGTTTTATTGTTTTGTCATGGTTCTTGACCTTTTGGTTCTTTTTGTTATATATATCCTTGTTGTATCTTTTTGTTTGAACTCCTTTTGTTTTCTAATACAATTAATTAGCAGTTCTGGCCTGGTACCCTTTTTTCATGACCCCCCCCCCCCCCCCCCCCCACACACACACAAAGTCATGGTTCAAGACTCAACATCATGTTGTGGTGTGATTATAACACTACGGCAAAAATGATCTTATAGAAGACAGTCTTTTCTATTGGTAGAGTCAGACATATTTAGGAACCGCTTCCGTAAATGGCTAGGCAACCTCCAGAAAAATGCCCTTCGAAAATCATTGCAGAAGGGGATATCCTAAAGTGGCACCTATGTTAATCATCGATCAATAGATGTAGTTATCGTAGGAGGCTCGTCTGTGCAGATTTCGATTTTTAATATGACCAGTCTCTGAAAGTCGCTATTAACATAGGCGGCCGTTCTAAGCGTCAGTCTCTAAAAATAGATTAATAGAGACAGACATCTCAAGATGTCCGTCTCTAAAAGATAGTTTCATCCAAAGTAATTCATAACTTTTAATAAGAGCTTTGATCGAAAACAAACTTTATATTAAAATTGTAGCCTTGATGTGGTACTTTATAGTTGAGCAGTTTTAGATTTAAAACTATTTAGAGTCTCAAATATTGTTTTAAGTTCACATGTTTTGAAATTTGAAATTTCGAAACAACTTCAAATGTTGTACTCCCTCCGTCCCTAAATAAGTGTCATTCTCGCTTCCCGAGAAAAAGTTATCGGCAATTATATATTAAAATATGTTAATATTTATGCTAAGTAATTAGTATCATCGGAAAGATCTTTACATCTAGTTTTTTAACAAAATTATTTGGGGATATAAATATTGTACATATTTTCTACAAATTGAGTCAAACACGTGGCACGCACACCAACGGCGACACTTATTTAGGGACGGAGGGAGTAGTTTTCAATACAGTTTACAACTTTGTAGTTTAAACCTTTTGATTTGAAGTCATTTTAGAGTCCCATATATATATAGTTAATTTCATAGATTTTGAAATTCAAAATCCAAAATAATTTTAAACAACATTGAAAGTTTACATAGTTACCGCATCTAAAATAACTGTAACGTCATCATCTACTCGGTAAAACAAGTTTTGGTCTCTAGCTGACGCGTCCGCGTACTACCCGGTTATGATATAGGAAGACTACATCAAGTGTTATACAAAGTCCATAGAACTCATACTCACTACGGGAAACCAATCTTTGTCGAGTGTTTTTTTTTTTGCCGAGTGTGTTTTTTCGGGTACTCAACAAAGAGCTTTTTGGCCGAGTGCCAAATAAAAACACTCGGCAAAAAAAACACCCGGCAAAAATTTTCTTTGTCGAGTGCCAAAAAAAAACACTCGGCAAAAATTTCTTATCGAGTGTTTTTTTGGCACTCGACAAAGAGCTCTTTGCCGAGTTTTTTTTTACACTCGGCAAAGCCAGTTTTTAAATTACATTTTGAAACAGTAAATTAATCCAAATGAAAAAGTTTTCAACTACAAAGTTGTTTAAATTATTAAGATGAACAATTTTTGTTTTGTAATTTCTTCATTTGATAAACTTAAAATAAATTCGTTCACAAATCTTACATATCTCTCTGGTAGTTTATGAAACAACAAGAGTGATATATAATGTTTATGAATAATATTAGAACCACAATGTCGGATGCACAAATGGTCAAATAATCAAAATAAACTTTGTAGATCTTGACAAGTTATGAAAGTTTGTAGTTGATAACTTTTTAATTCGAAGTCATCTAGTTATGCAAAACTGCGTTCGAATTTGAAAAATTTAAAATTCAATTTTTCAAAGATCTCGAATGGAGAAATGACCAAAATGAAAGTTGTATATCTCAAAAAGTTATGAAACTTTGTAGTTGACAACTTTTTAATTTGAAATCATCTCGTCTTGCAAAACTGTATTTAAATTTAAATATTTTAAAATTTGAATTTTTTAAAATACCTCAGATGGAGAAATGGCCAAAATGAAAGTTGTAGATCTCAAAATGTTATGAAACTTTGGTGTTGATAACTTTTTGATTTGAAATCATCTTGTCAACGAAAACTACGTTTTAAATTGTTAAATTTGAAATTCAATTTTTTATAAAAGACCTCGGATGAAAAAACTACCAAAATAAAAGTTGTAGATCTCAAAAAGTTAGAAAACTTTGTAGTTGATAACTTTTTGATTTGAATTCATTTAAACTCTCAAATAAGCAAGTTACACTCGGTTTAGTATAATACTCCCTCCATCCCAAATTATAAGGCGTTCCAAAAATCTTGGAGAGTCAAAGTTTTTCAACTTTGACCAAATTTATATAATAAAATAATAATATTTATGATACCAACTAAGTAAAGTGAGATTCTTCATTAGTTATATTTTCATAATTTATATATTTGATGTCATAAATTTTTGTGTTTTTCTATAGAATTTTGGTCAAAGTTTAAAAAGTTTGACTCTCCAAAATTCTTGGAATGACTTATAATTTGGGATGGAGGGAGTATATGGGTAACCCGTGGTAGAGGAGGCTCCGCGCGAGCGAGAGGTTGTGAGTTCAAATCCTGCTGACTGATAACTAGGACTTGCAATTTCGAGGGAGACAGGTAGATGCTGCCTAATGGGGCCCTCTCTCGATTAAATAAAAAAAATCCTTATTTTTTGGATTTTTCATTTTCATTTTTGGATTTTTCATTTTTTTCTTCGTCGAGTGTTTTTCTTTGCCGAGTGTCACGTCAACACTCGGCAAGCGAGGCTTCAAAGAATTGATTTACTGTAGTGACTTCTGCATCCGATTACTAAGACACGGGCATATATCTAGTTAATATCAAAGTTTTAGTGGCCGGCCTAATCAACGTATTTGTTGATAATAAGTTTTTTGTTTGAACTTGTTTAGTACCTTAAATATTTATTTTAAATTCAAAAATTTTAAGATTTAATTTTAAAAAAATAAACATGGATGGACACACACATCCTATACTAAACTTGTAGTGCTTGATAAGATTAAAACTTTGTAGTTGACGTTTTTTTTTCCATTTGAGTTCATCTAACGCTAAAATATTCAGTACAAAATTATGATTTTTTTTTAAAAAAAATATAATACTATATATACTTACAAGTGAGTGTATTGTGTAATAGCAAGGAGGTATTATTGGCAAGGACGTACTAGTAGGTTATGACCCCAAGTTTGTACTCCCCTCCTTGTACTATGGCCTCCCCCTGTCCCTAGAAACGATGTTTGGCTGGTCTCTCTTTCCGCGGCTGCACGAGTGCTCTCTCATCTCGCACACCACACCACATGCACCTCTGTGTGCTGCACCGCGACAACCAGGCCCACTAATAAAAACAAGCAGATTTTGTTTGTATACAAAAGAGACAACCTCGTGTATAGCCATTTTGCATCGCGTCAGACGTACAGATCCGGTGCCTGCTGCAACCAACCAATCAATCACTAGCTGCGTATACAGGACATGGCTAGGTACATCATGAAAAGAAATTAAAGTTATCTTTTGCATATATAGGAGCCTAATTATCATATTTTAAATTGGATGATTAGTTTCCCTTACTGTAGCAAATTTCCACGTTTGAGCTATTACGAGCGTCCAGCAGCCAACCTTATACGAAAATTACATCATGAGAAGAAATCAAAGTTAAAAGTGCCCCTGCAAGCAAAATTTTCCTTCTTAGTTTGTGTTATTATTAGGCGCGACACTGCAGCAAGCATCTAGTACTATATACTACGTACTCCGTATATGGTAGGAGTCACTATACTATTATATATAGGACAAATTACTACTCGCTCCAATCTAAACTATGACTAGTTCTGACTATTCTATTTTTTTTTTTTTTGAGGGGATTCTGACTTTCCTAGGTACTACACACATATTAGGGAGTAGGTGGAATGCAATCCATAGTCATCTAAATAAATGGAGAAATGCATGGAGAGCCGCCCACGTGTGCGTGGCTTCTCTTGAAGTCATTGACAAAGTCATCATAGTTTATCCGAAACTGAACCGGCCCACACACTGAGATCCGTCATCCACACGGCCGCCGGCGAGGTCTCGGCTCTCGATCGCTCTCGATCTCGAGGGGAAATAATTGATGGATTTACTAATCAATCATAACCACCGTCCAAGCTAGCAAGCATCGTCGTCTCCAGAGAGCCGCAGGCGCAGAGACTGAGAGAGCGCACGGCAGCAAGATGAGAAGCTGATCAAGGCGCGGCAAGGCCCTACGTGCGCAGAGTGATCGTTGACGCTAGCTGCAATGCCTGGCCGGCGGCCCGGCGGCGCGAGAGCGTACACACGTACGTACCTTGGTGCTGCTGGGGTCGTGCGCCATGGGCGTGGCGACGAGGAAGACGAAGTGGCAGCCGGCGATGGCGGGCTCGAAGGTGTCGGCGTCGTACATGTCCGCCCGCTCCGCCGCGCCGGGGAGCGCCTGGAGCAGCGCCGTCTTCTTCTCGTCCGCTGCAAAGTCAACCGTGTCATGCATGCAACGCACGCGTGCGTTAGGCGTTAGCTAGCTAGTTCGATGTTCGATCGACGACAGAGGTACGGTGCCCCCGTGCTGCGTACCGAGGCTCCGCAGGGTGGCGTGGACGACGCAGCCTCTGCCGAGGAGCTTCCTGACGAGCCAGCTCGCGAGGTAGCCGCTGCCGCCGGTGACGCACACCACCGTGTCCGCCGCCACGCCGTCCATCGTCGTCCTCTTCTTTCCTTCTCCTGACCCTGAGGAAACCACGTCTCGATCTCGCGCACAGTGCTCTTCCCGTACACGCTCGGTCGGCCAGTCGCCCGCTTCATATAAAAACATCGAAGCGGGACCGTACTGCCTCCGTTGCTGGAAGGAGGTAATTATTTTTGGTTTTTAAGAAGTTAAACAATATAAGTTCTACAGTAATGCTGGGTGACGGGCGTCCATCCTATCCGGACGCCGCGTGGCCAGCGCTCCGCATGGCTGTGCCTTATCTGCTCGCTCCTCTGTACAGCCGCATGCTCTCCTTCATTTCTCCCCTCTCCTCTCCTCCTCTCCTCTCCTCTCCTCCTCTCACAAATCCAGCAGCGCCGCACACGCTCAGTTGCGTTCCGCAGCGCAGCGAGCCCGACGACTGTGCTCCTCCCCGTCTTCTGCCCGTCCTCCACACACTCCGCTTCCTCCTTGGCCGGTGGCGGAGTCCTCCTCCCTCACTCCGTCCTCATGCTCCCCATCGCGGCGTCCTCCTCCCCTGACCACGGCGTCCTCCTCCCCAGCCCGGCGTCCTCCTCCCCAACTCCGACGACGTGCATCCCCACTCTGGTGTCTCTTTTCCCTGACCCCGGCGTCCTCCTCCTCTACCTCGACGACCTCCTCTCCCACCCTGGCGACGACCTCCTCCCCCACCCCGGCGACGACCTCCCCATGTACCAGCGTCCTACCCTAAAAGGAGCTTCTGACGTCCTCGGATCTGGCAGTCATGGTGCTCCTTGCGCCAAGCTCTATTCTCTCCCCTCATGTTGCAATTGTATCTTTTAATTGTTTCAGATGTTTTAAAAGGTATGTTGCAGTAGAGTCATATGGATGTTGTAAAAGTAGATCGGGGGAAATTGTATATGTTGCATTTTTTGTTTCATATGCATGTTGCGGGAGCATGTTTGAAGTGTTTCAGACGTTTAAAAAGGTTTGTTGCAGTAGACTCATATGGATATTTAAAAAGTAGATCGAGGGGAAAGTTGCAGATGTTGCATTTTTTTGTTTCATAGGCACGTTGCAGGAGCATGTTTTGAGTGTTTCAGACTCTTAAAAGGTATGTTGCAGTAGAGTCATATGGATGTTTGAAAAGTAGATCAGCTGGAAGTTGCAGATATTGATTTTTTTTGTTTCAGAGGCATGTTGCAGGAGCATGTTTTTGAGTGTTTAAGACATTTCAACAATATGTTTCATCTCTGTGTTTCTGTATGAATGTTGTGACTGTATTTATTTAGATGTTGCATATGTTCTACACATATGTTTACATGGTTTTCAAATATATTTCAAGTGTATTTTTAAGTGTTTCGCAAGCATATTTTAAGTGTTTCAACTACCCTTAGATGCATGTTGCAACAGTTGTTTTCGAGTGTTTCAAAGTTAGATCTAGTGTTGCATTTTCCTCCTCCAATATGCAGTCATAACATGCACCGTAGCTAGACATGTGTAGTCGTTAGAAGCTCAGCAGGGGTGGCAAGCATCCGACATGTGGACAGATACGAACATCAAGGCTGTGCCCATCAATAACAGCAGCATGCCAACATATGTTTGCGGGGCAGGCGTAGGAGAGCGGCGTGGGGCAGGCTCTGTCCGTGCCATGCGGGGAGGTCAGAAGATGTTAAGGACACGCGTGAAGAGGATTTGTGGAGAGAAGCGGTGTGGAGGCGTGCCTACATGTACCTGCTAAAGTGCAGAGTGGGCGTCCGGACGCGGGGCTCTGTCCGGACGTCCGGGCGCTAGGAGTCCCGTAAATTCTAACTCAAAGTTATATAACTAAATAATACTAACGTCTATGATCGAAATAAGTATTAGTTATATAATCTCAAACAACTCCTCAAATCAGGTTGTTATTTTTATTAATTTGGCAAAATCACAAAATTCCTTCTCCAACAACTCCTCAAACCAACTTGCTATTTATCCAAACTTGCTATCCTGAGGTCTCACACTCACATATATACAAACTTGCTATCCAACTTGGTATCCTCAAACGCGGGAGATGATGCGGTGGGCCAAGGCGCGAGGCGAGGCGTGCGCGGCCAAGGACGGCCGCAGCTGCGAGGGTTGCGGCGGCGCGCGGTTCGTGTCGTGCTGGGAGTGCGGCGGCAGTTGCAAGGTGGTGGTAGCGGACGGAGGGACAAAGAGGTGCGACAAGTGCAACGAGAATGGACTCATGATGTGCCTCATCTGTCACTGATTGTATTGCATGTGCTCGCTCATTTGCATGGATGCGCATGCATTGGCATATACTACAATAAGTAGTGTGTATATATATATGTGGTGGACCTTTCTTTTTTCAGTTTTGGCAAGTTGAAAATAGAGAACCGTTAGAGAGAGCTTCTTTTTAACTTGATATATTATTTTAGCAACTTGCTAAAACACAACATTTGACAAGTCAATTTTACCAAATTGTTAGAGATGCTCAAATATAAATATTAATACTATTGAAACGAAGTTGTGTGAACCGTCTCAGACCCGTGCTCCACCCGATGGAGCACTAGGGGGTGCCCCTGTCGGCTGGCCCCCACCTGCCACCGTCATCGTCGCCGACCACCATCCTAGCGTCAGCGGCCCCCTTCACCTGGCACGAATCCCTTCCCATCTCCTCTCCATTCCCTACATCACCGGACGGGTCGTAGCCAGACCTGAGCATTTTACAGGCCAGGCCTGGTTTCGGGCGGGGCCGAAAAAAAGCCCGGTTATGTCGGATCGAAAAATCCTGCCCATTACTGTCCACTGGACGAGTCAGACCTGCTATTTTCGGGCCGGGTTCGGATCGGGCCCGGTCCCGGGCGGCCCGCCCGTGTAATTTATAGTGTAAAAGAGCTAAAATAAGCATTTCGGGTCGGGTTCTGACCGAATTTTTTTTCTAGGCAGCAAGATCTCTGCTCATGCCCTAGCCAGTAAGGTTCGTGGGCGGACCAAAACCCAGCGGGCCCGAGCCGGGCTAAAAATACTCAGGTCTAGCCGCAGCCACCAGCGAGCCAACCCTATGTGAAGAAGGGGATCTAGCTGAGCTTTGGGATTGGGAGGGCGATCCCAACCTGACAGCCTCCCAACCGCTGCCGCCGTCGCTCCCCTCCTCCCGAAGCTCCAACCCTATGTTTAATTAGCAATATTTATATCTTTAATTTTAAAAAAAATCATTATAAAAATAGAATCAATGATGTATATAATGATACTGATTATTACTATAAATATTAGTTAATTTTTTATATAGTTTAGTTTAAGTTGAGTATACTTGAGAAGTGGGAGCGATAGATATATAAAAAAAAAGGACAGAGGGAACAGAGGGGGAGTGTGTGATCGAGACTCATATCGTGATGAGCTAGCTAGCTATCCACGGAGAAAGAATCGGGTGGATGTGTGGTAGCTATCGACCGGGAGGATGGGAACTGGGATGCATGTACCGTGGCCGTAGTATATCCTGGGAACGATAGAGCGCAGAGCAAGACGTTTTCCATTTCTATCGACATTCGGGGGCGATCGCCTGGAGATTCAACGTTGGCAGTGACGTACCGCGGTTTTACTTTGGGGCCGGGGTGCGCGCGTGCCATGCATATACTCCGTATATATTTTTGTCCACCTAGCAACTAGTGGTAGCTACGCTACGCGAGACGTGGTCGTCAATCGTCATGACCAACGAGCCGGCCGCCCGGCCAGGACCCAATATAATCCCCCGTCTGCATGTTATTAGCCGCCGGTGACGCACGCGCTCCACAGAGCCGATCCTCTGCCACTCCCACTGTCGATCCAAGTAGGTGGGTGTACTCGACTAAAATTTAATTTAGAGGTAGCTAAAATTTTAATATAAAACGTTAGTTAGCTAAAAATTTCTCAGCTAATTTTTTAACTAGATATTTGAATGTTTTAGCTAACAGACTCAGCTAAATTTTAGTTATTTTTTAGCTATGTTGAAATAGTTAAATGTAGTAAAACTTTAGCTAAACTATTTGGATATCTAGAAGACAAATTTAGTCAGCTAAAATTTAATTATTAATGCACCCAACGTATGTCCACCCACCCAGGTGGTTAGGATATCGAGCTTGCTGCTTGCCCCAGCTCCAGGCCACTGGCCACTCACACTTTCACACACGGCCTCCCCAAACCATACATGATCTGTTGCTACTTAGGGCAGTCACACTAGTTAGCTCATAAGCTAGCTTTTAGAATATTTGTCATATTTTAATAAGAGAAAGAGAAGAGTTAGCTCTTGCTCAAGAGCAGGCTCATACACACATTTCAAGACCATGTGTAAATGAAATGTGAGTTTAATTATACTATGAGTTATTGCTAAGAGTTAATACTACTCCCTCCATCCCAAATTGTAAGTCATTCCAAGAATCTTGGAGAGTCAAAGTTTTTAAACTTTGACCAAATTTATATAATAAAATAAAAATATTATGATATCAATTAAGTATAATTAGATTCTTCATTAGTTATATTTTCATAATATACATATTTGATGTTTTAAATTTTTATGTTTCTCTCTAAAATCTTGGTCAAAGTTAAAAAACTTTGACTCTCCAATATTCTTGGAATGACTTATAATTTGGGATGGAGGGAGTATTAAAGAGGTTGACTTAGAGCTAGCAGCTAGCTCATACCACTGTGGGTGCCCTTATAATAATTCACTCCTGATTGCAACATTGTGGATCCAGACCACCGAGCGGACGATCGAGTCCGTTCCTTCCGTTATCGGCGAGATTTCGAGGATCCTCCTTCACCCTTGTGATGTAGCCTATGGGCCTCGGTACAGATTCAGATTCACCAAATTCAGATTCATGAGCTTGGATTCACAACATATTTGCCAAACACTTTAGATCCACTAAATCCAGATTCAACAAAAGAGTGAATTTAAAAGTCAGATTCACTATTTTGGTAAAACTTCTCAAGAGATGCTCCACCAGTTTGGTGGAGTTGGAAAAATTTATCCATCACTGCCACTGATTACACAACATACTCCTTCCTTCTTTTTTCTGTTTCTCTCCTTTCTCCGCACCTTTCTGTCTCCTTCCGTAAAAAGAACTGTCGTACGTCGTAGACTCGTGTGCCTGCAAGTTCCGGTGAGTCCGCCATGAGCGCACACCTGCCCAGTTCCACGCGAAGCTGCAATGGTTGTGCTCTGCCTCCTGTGGCCGTGACTGCGCTGTTCGTTTGCCCTGTACAGGTCGCAGCCTAGCTCCGGGGCCAGCCCGGCAGCTTGCCCGCTCGTGGCCGGCGAGGTCACGTGCGCCCTCCGTCGTGGCCGGCGAGGCCGCACTCCTGCCCATGGTTGGCGAGGCTGCACACCCGTCATCCATGGCCGGCGAGGCCGCGCGCCCGTCCACCGTCGGCGAGGTTGAGCGCTCGTCCGCCGACGGGAGGCTGAGCGCCCGCCCGCCTGGCGAGGCCGCACGCCTGTCTGCCATGGTCGGCGAGGCCGTGCGCCCATCCGCCCGTGGCCGGCGAGGCCGCATGCCCGCCCGTTCCTCCATGCCCGTACCATTCATGTTTTTTTCTTCGCAAATTCGTTGGAGACTCGAAGGAAGAAGAGATAGAGACGCTGACAATTGGGGCCTATATACCAAGGGCAAATTAGGCAGTTCCAATCAAATTACCCTTGCGTAGATCTGAATTTGTTGTGTTTGCCAAATGGTTTCACGATAGATCTGAAATTCACGATGAATTTGATACACGGTGAATCCCAGATTCAGATTCACTTTTTTCGGTAGTGAATCTCTACCAAACAGACCCTATATATATATATATATATATATATATATATATATATATATATATATATATATATATATATATATAGGACCAACAGGTGTCTTCTGCGCACGGGCGGATCCAACGGTGAAGCGGGTGGAGCTCTAGCCCCCCTACAACCGCTGGATCTATGGAGCTCCTCCAAAGTCTTCACTATTTTTTTTTGTCATAGATACACACGGGAGAGGAGTTAAACGTGTTTGAAGGTTGAATAAGCCTCCTCTAACAATATTCTAGATCCGTCACTGCTTGTACGTACCCTAACTTGGCAAGGAAATTTGTAATTTTTTTAGAGGAACCAGCCAAAATAAAACTGTCGACATCATGCCTCAACATAGCTTTCGGAGAGGGGCCATCGAAATTAAATTCTGACGCCATTACTTGTCTACGTGGTAAAACAAAGACCTCACTTTGAGTGTGTGTATATATTTGGATGATATTTCCGTGGACAGAAAACATTTTTTTTCAGTTTAACCTAGAATTTTCTTCTCATATATATCTTCACACCCGAAAATGTGTTCTGACTTCACTCCAAAGACGTTTTAGAAGAAAACCAATCAGAAGAAAATGTTGTGGCTTTAAACAAAATGTAGCTAGGAAATGCCTATGAGCAAGGCAAAGTAGAGATCTTACCACGTAACTAGGCGGACTTGTTTGTTTCATCCCAGACCCATACGCGGGGGGTGGGGGGTGCCTTTGACCAAAAAATATACATAGTATTTTAGTTCGAATTAATCTAATCTGTCTTTAAATTACTCCAAAATCTCTCGCGGGCTAGAAAAATAATGGAAAATTTAATACAAATCACCATAAAATCTACCAAAAATACAAGGAGAATTTCGGTCCAAACTCGACTCTTTATGTATTTAGCCCCACTCATGGGCCGATTCTGGATCTGCCACTGCCCCCTTCAATCCTGAGCTCCCTTCTCGGGAGAAAATGAACATGGCTTAAGGCCTTATTCAATTCGATCGGAACGGAGCCATTCTGGTCGTGGCCAAATTGATCTTATCCCGTTTGAATCCAGTTCATAGTAAAATATCCGTTCGGTTGAGGTTTGGTTTCAGACGGGTTGATATGACCCGATTTAAATTTAGCTTATTTTTCATACTCTAAGATCTGGATTTGTTCTCCACCTCTTGAGGTCAGAAACGAAAACAACCGGATCAAGTGAATCCTTTTGGTTCACTCATTTTCAACGTAGAATGATTCTAGACCATATTCCAATCCGATGGAACCAAAGAGGCCTAAATGAATGCTACACACGTCTAGCTGCGCCGGCTTGCATTAGTTCCCCATAAGTTTTAGGTGAACTGCTGGATCTGGACCCGGTGCCTCTCAATCGGCCGGCGACGGCGATGACTGCATCTTCTCATCATCATCTTCTCTCGGCCGGCATTTGCTGGAGCCAGCTCAGTCTTTGTTCGGCAGAACTTATAAGTCGATTGATAAGTTGAAACAAATAATTTTTTTATAAGAGAAAAATATTGTTTTACGACTAACTCGTACGGATTACAGCTCAAGCGAACAGAGCCTCAGTTTTTTTTATCCTTTTTCATGGCAGTCAGTGTGTAGCATCAGTCTGATCGACCATTTAATTTCGTTCTGTCTCGCGAGCATTTCTGATTCTAGCAAACGAGAAGCTTCTGCTCCTGCCGTTTCGAGAAAAGGAAAATCAGGACAATGCACATGAACTTATCACGAGACGAGATGACGCAATCCAGAAATAACAAAGTTCTGCAGCACATGAACTGAGGTACAAGCGGCGAACTTTTTTAGTGTATAATACCAACAGCGACTGGGTAGTCGACGAATTACTGCTGTACTTTATTACGAAACCCTAAGATGCTGTACCGTCGATCTACACCGTCCATGGAGACGCAATTGACGATTTTTTGGGAAGAATTTGTCGAGAAAGTAGGGACGTAGAAGGTTTTCAGATTTTATTTTATTTTTTTATTTTTGGACTCCCCGTCTCACGTTCTATGTACGTATATATATCCATGGGCTGGACTCGCTTTTACATGCATATGGACCGAACTCAACACCACAAACGAACGGGACGGGACCTTCTGGGCCCAATGGCCTCAAACCAAACAGCTAATCCGCCGTAGCCTCAGCTTTGAGTCAAGTCTGTGCGGCGTGTGCAGTTTCTATCTATAATCTCTACCACTGAAACGTTCAAACTGGAATCGTCCACACCGCTTCGGCGTGCCCCTGAATTTGGCGTGCCCCTGACTCCCCGCGTCCGCGTCCACTCCCTCCGCGCGGCCACCGCGTCCCTCCGCGCCCTCCCCTCCGCGACGCGGCACCGCCGTCCTCCGCGTCCAACCCTTCCGCGCTCCACCGCCTCCCTCCGTGCGGACACCGCCTCCCTCCGCGCCCTCTCCTCCGCGCCGCTGGTGACCCCCAAGCCGCCGACCCGGCCGGATCTGCCGCCGTCTGCCCTCACCTGAATTCGGCGTGCCCCCGACTCCCCGCGTCCGCGTCCACTCCCTCCGCGCGGCCACCGCGTCCCTCCGCGCCGCCGTCCCCTCCGCGCCCTCCCCTCCGCGACGCGGCACCGCCGTCCTCCGCGTCCACCCCTTCGGCGCTCCACCACCTCCCTCCGTGCGGAGACCGCCTCCCTCCGCGCCGCAAGTGACCCCCAAGCCGCCGGCCTGGCCAGATCTGCCGCCGTCCGCCGTCCCCTCCGCCATCCGCTGGATCTGCGCGTCGAGCTCCTCCCTCGGGCTGCGCGTCGAGCTCCTCCCTCGGGGTCCACCTGCAGGGAGCTGGTCGGCACCGGTGAGTCCTCCCCACTCCCCTCCTCCCTTCACCCACCTTGCTCGACTTCTGTCTCCCTAGGGTTCAGATGTGTAGTGTTTCTTTGTTTTGTTTGAGCGCGCAGTGCCCGCGTGGCATCTCCCTCATCTACGTCAAAGGGAGCTTGCAGGCCAATAGTTGCAAGTACAATAGTCAGGCTGGAATAATTTGAGCATAGCTATGTAGTTGTTGCAGTTACTATCTTCATAAAAAAAGAATAGTTGTATCATGTTGGTTTTTTATCAAGCTGGAATTTGAGAGCTCTTTTTTTGCAATGGTTTTTTGTATGATATTAACGGAGCTAATTACCAGTTGGTTCTTGGCTGTTTACCCAGCTAATGGCTTAAGTAATTGTAACCCAAAATGACAGTTTGAAAAGGAGGTTAGTTTGTCGAACACGTTTATGAGGGACGGCCATTACTATCTTAGATTCCAGTGCCTCAATTTTGACATAATTATCTCGATTATCATGTTTGTATATTTTTCCCCTTCCATAGATGCGGTTTGATCTCAGAACCTTCTGTAGGCTGTCTGTTCAGGAATCACATACTTAAATTTCCTGCCATTTTCTTTTTCCAGGAAAACATGCAACCCAAGTTTTTGCCCATCTGCCTGTACAAGATCATATTGTTATTTTTAGTCTAACAAAGAATATTTGGCATCCTGATTTTCCTTGCAGGTGCTGAACTAGAGGTGAGGCACTATGCCGGATTAGCTGCATTTCCCCCTTTCCCCCCTAAGAATGGACATGGATATGGATTTATTCATGAATCCAATTTACTAAGCTCAGTAGTTGTGACTGTGAGACGTGATAGCCTAACCTTTAGATCTTGTCCTGTTTTGGTAGTAAGCTCAACTATGCGGTGAAATTGAATCTGTGAACAAGACTGTAGAGTATATCTTTTTTCTGTTCGGTTTCTTTCAGTAAAAAAAAGTCTCAACTTTTGCTTATTTATTTTGTTTGATTTGATAAGGAAGAAACTGGCAGCAGCTGTTATTTATCCTTTTGCCTAATACAGTACAGATATATGACTGCATTTACATAATGCAGTTAAACCCATTAGCTCAGTCAGCTATATATTACTGTCCATGTGAACTTGAAAATCTAAAATGATAAAAAAAGCTACCAACCATAACAAAGTTCAGAACTGAAGTTTTTGTCAAACCCCACAATGGTCAACACTTGAGATGAATGTACTGAAACAATAGTTTAAAATTTATGGGAACGGTTTAGTAAGGTATTGTTTATTAGCAGTTTTAGGACCTTGTTGACCGGGTGGACGATGTGGAGAGCCCCTCTTGATTTAGAGCAGAATCGTGTTTGTGTCAGCTCACCCCTTCCATTAACTACCCATCTCCACCACATAGTTCAGTGTCATACTGCCAAGATGGAATATTCTGATTCTGTAGAATACATTAGCAAATCTATAATTGCTTGTATTGTGCCTCCATCCTTTAAAACTATTCTTATTTTAATACCAGGTATTCTACTATCTCCACCACATGGTTCAATATAGTTGCTTGTATTCGATATTCAGGTATTCTATTTTTCAGTACTAGGTAGAATGAATGTGAAAACAAAATAAAAAAAAAGATACACATATACAAAGATAAGTATTGAATTTGATCTTAGCATATCATGTAAGAAAAGCTTGTCCAATTCAAATTGTCACTTTAGGCTGATTTTAGTTTTATAAGATCATGCTTATAAGAAGTTTAGCATATCTAACAGTCATATATTATTACTTATCAAATACACACGGTTTCAAGCACTTCTCATAGTTATCAAAGTGCTTACTCTTTTTTTGAAGCTGTGATTTGACATTTAAGAAGCCTGATAAAAGATGAGATATGGCAATGCTACATTCCTATCACAAAGTATGTTTTTTGCTTTGTGGACTTTACAACAGGGTTCAGAGAACTGGTTTGAACCTGTTAGTTCCTTGTAACCACTCCCAGAACAGGTTTCTAAATTTTAGCCATATCAGTCCCTAAACCACACCCATCCTATTTGATCTGAATGAGTGAATGGTTGCCGGGGTCTGAATGGATGTTTTGTACTGTTGTGTGCCAAAAGTACGTACCACTTACCAGGTTAGATGAAGGCAGTGAGATATCCCATATGTTCACAAAGTAAAATATCCAACTTCACTACAGCTTTTCCAAACTACTACAAACATGTTATCTATGATGTCGTAGGGTGTTGTGATTATAAATGAGTGTGGCTAAGTTTACAGGTTTTAGCTTCAAACCAAGCAGACCCAAGTTCTGTCCAAATGAGCATGAAGTAATGAAAACTAAATCAAGAAATTCAGAGAACATAGGAAAAAGGACATCCTGCGTGACCTAGATTAGTAACACACATTTATGTGAGAGCAAGAAACTGTGTGCTATCTGTGCTATCTCAGTAAGACAGTGAGACACATTCATAGGACACCAACTTCAGAAGACAAGTAATATAGAACATGCCTTGTTAATGGGATAAAAAGCAGTCAGATGCATACCCAATGATAAGAACTAAACTGGAACACGAACTACATTAAATATTATCGATGCAATTTAAGATCAATCACTAAACTGGGACACAAACTGAACAAATCACCAACGGCACCTCTGTAGTTTTGATCCACAAATAGATAAAAGTGTTAACTACTGACTATGGATGATGACTTATTATGATAAATTCTCATCGGGTGATATCCACCTAACTATAACCTCACAGAAAATTAGATTAAGCATCAATACAACAGGAATCAAAGTGTATTCTTCACCCATAACATAATGCACAAAATGACCAAAAATAAATTACTATATGAACAATACCATTCAAAAGGAAACTGAGAGAGGCACACACGCCTGCTAGCACTCAGGGAGGGGCCTCGCCTGCTGGGCAGCTGAACAATACCATTTATCATTGTGCCAGGCAGGACAGGATGGTCTCAGCAGCTGCCTTTGCCAAGCGGGTGAGGGCCGATCTGAGAGAGGTGCGCCCGGGTTGTTGCCTTTAGGGCAGGACACACGCCAGTGTATCCGCCACCGCCGCCGCCACATGAGGAGGAGGAGGAGGAGGCTGAGAGGCGGGCGTCGTTTCCCTGTCCACATCGGAGGCGCTAGGCGGCGACATCATCTGGGTGCACGGGTCAGGGCACCGGGCGTCTCGCGAGCAGCTGTTGAGGGCGTGCTCCGAGCGTCGCTTAGGGTGGAGGACGGACGTAACCCCTGTTGGCGCGGAGGGAAGCGACCGAGCGGCGCCGCGTCGCTTAAATCGGATGGCGCTTTGAGCGGCGACATGGACGGCGACGTTCCGAGGGGCGGAGAGGGAGGAGACCGGGCGCCGCTTAGGGCAGCGGTTGGGCGGCGCGGAGGTCGACGTGGAGTGAGGGGGAGTCTGCAAGGTGGGTCGAGGTCGCGGGTACGGCGGCGCTCCGAGCAGCGTACAGGGAGGAGACCGGGCGTGGCTAGGGCCGATGGCTGGGCGGCGTGGAGAACGACGCGGAGTAAGGGGAGTTGCGAGGCGAGCGGCGCAGACGGACGATGGAGTCGGGGTGAGTCGATGTTGCGGGCCACACACGGGAAGTCGGGCACGCCGAAACCGAAGGGCACACCGAAGTGCGTGGACGATTCCAGTTTCAACCTTTTAGGTGGTAATAGAAAGCTTAAACTGAAAGTCAAGTGAACTCCGGGAAAGCTAGGACCTTTCTTATAGGGTTTTGAAAACAGATTTACTGTTGTTCTTTTAACATGGTTCTTTTAAACTCTGGGAATTAGACTTCACCTAGCTACTGAATTAAACTCAAATTTTTTCATGATTTTTTTATTCTCTACCACTAAAACGTTCAAACTGGAAACGTCCACACGGCTTGGGCGTGTCCTTGCATTCAGCGTGCCCACCGCTCCCCGCGTGACTCTGTTTCTGTCTCTATTCTTAATGCATAGAAAATTATACATGTAATTTATTTGCAAGTGCACAGTAATCTAAAGTTTCCAATCAGACCATTATCTTTGTTGGTTTAGTTGTTTGGTGGTTTCTGCTGATTTTTGTTCACTGCTCTAATTGTTTGCATTATATTCACAGTAATCTAAAGTTTCCAATCAGGCCATTATATTCACTGCTCCAATTGTTTGCATTGCAGGCCAGTTTCTTTCACATAAGGTGTAGGAACACCAGTGTCCTCAAAAACAGTTAACAGAGTTTGAGATTTTGAGAAGCGACAAAAAAGGTATGAATTAGCTTTATAGGAATCAAAAATCAGATTGGGTGATCAATGCTTGAGGCCACAAACATATGCACTTTTATATTACTACCCTTGTGAAAGTAGTGTGTGCTTTCCGAATTTCTGTTTCGATCCCATACAAATTGTTCATATTTACATTGGAGTTGGAACATTTAACTGAATAATAAGCAATTTAATTCTGCACTTAAGAAGAAAGTTAGTAGTGAAATTTACATGGCACGGTGGCATAATTATCACTTTGAAACAAAGGAAGTAGTAGTAAACTTGTGGTTCAGATAAGTCACCGATGAACAGCAAAAAGCAAAAAGCCCGACTTTTCACATTTGGTGTAGAAAACACTAGAAAAGATCAGGGTTCATGGCAGCTCATTATATATAAAGTATTTTACATAAATATGAACATGCACTAGGTAGTGATGTAATTCTGGACAATATGGGAGGATCATATCTCCATTGCCAGGATGAGGGTGTATGTTCTGTTTTAGTAGCTGGTGTGATTGATTGGTGATTGATATTGGAGTTTTGGGCTTCAAGTAAACTGCATAAGGTTAATTAAGGTAATGACACTTCGACATTTTTCACTGGGGTGCATGCAATTTCAGGACCTTTGAATGCGAGTCTACTTATCGTGCCCTGTCAAAAAAAAAGTCTACTTACCGTGTTGGTTTCATAAACTCCACTTGGATGACCTCTCCCCCTTTAGACAAATTGCTCTATTTTAGTGGGACTACAAAACTGGGGTGATGCATGTAGATTAAAGAAAAATAGAGTCTGGACTATTCACAATGATGTTGCTACTTTTTTATAAGGTTTTGAAATTTAATAAAAAAACGTCCTTGGTACTGTATATAGAGCTTGTCTGTCTTGATCTTCCTCACAACCTAAAGAAAATAATAAGACAAAGATCATATTTATATGTGAATTGATCTTCTTTTAATTGGTCACCCTCGGATGACAACCCTCGAACATATATCATTTAGAAAGATTATAGTTTCCCCTTTAGGTTGATAACAAAAGAACAATATGCAGTTTCCCCTTTAATTGTTCATGCAGTTTTAACATGCCTAAATTTGTTGGATTCATAATCATGGCTAAAGCAGTAATAATATATGTTGGCTCAATATAAAAAAGATTATGGTAAATAGGGATGGTTATACTAGAGCAAGAATATGTTTCTACAAGTTACTACAAGTTATACTAGAGCATTAGCTAATGCCCGTGCTCAATGCCCGAATTCGGCTCATTACAAATTTGAATGGCTTCCTGTTTCTAACCTAAAGCTTAGTTATTTTTATTAACTGCAGATACAGACTTAGGAATCAAAAGCGGAATATACTGGTGACAGGTAAATCCAAAATCATTATTTTTATTGTATGTGAAATTGACCTAAGGAAAAGAGGATTCTATGCACATATCGGTTTATTATCACTACTGAAAATTAACTAGACTTGATGCATTGATATATAAGAACCAGACAACCCGGATCCACCCCTCCATGGTTATATCATTACTCATTTGTCCACACCAATCACATGCGGAGCTGAATATTCCATTGTCTCATTTATCTTAAATATTAGAGCAGTTTTTAGTAATAATGATGGTTGGGCACATGTTCGTCGAAATAACCTTGGGCAAAAGATTGCTATTGTTGCTAGCATAAAAATACACTATTCTATATTTCTTGGTGTTTGTTTCATTAGATTGTAGAATATGTTGTTTAGTGTATTACGAAATTCTTGGTAAATTTAGTTTTGTTCAAAATGTTGCTTAATAAATTAGTAACATTCTGGTTGTAATCGCAAGAGAAAATTGCCTAAATGTGGGATAAGTACAAAGTGATCACATTACTCTGCCTAAGGACTAAAACAAAACGTCTATTGGTCAGATGTCAATTGTTGTTGCTCTTACTGTTTAGTGTCATTTGTCTACGTGCGCATTTTGATCGAATTTCATTCACCTGCTGTCGGTTGTTTCGTACCCGGGGGTATCACACCAACGAGTAATATGATCGCGTGCTTCTCTTCCTGGATGGTGATGCAAGGGGACACAAGGATTTATCCTGGTTCGGGCAAAGAAGGCCCTACGTCCAGCGGGGGGAGATGTTCTTGTATTACTTGCACCTAAGTGCTTGTACAGGGGAGGAAAATACAAGCTCAGTGAGCGTGGACCGGAGTCCGGACTTGTGTTTGTGCGTGGACTCGTGTGTTCTGTTCGTCCTCCCGAATGAGGGCCCTAGCGTCCTCTTTTATAGAGCAAGGGGAGGCCAGGGTTACATGAAAGTATTACAGGTGTTGGGGCGTATGGTGCCCCATACGGAGAAGGGTAGGAACCCTGTCTTGTCGGGGCCACTGGAGCTGATGTGATCGTCGCTGTTGAGGCGTCCTTGAGTCGTGGCTTCCATCCCGGGCGCGACGTGGGGGCGCGACAAGGCGGGAGCCGTACAGCACCCATCCCGGAATGTACAGTACGCGGTGAGGTCCCTCCGGGTCTTGGGGTACCTGTCCTCCAATAGCACGAAAGTAGTTAGGGCTCGAAGGGCGCGGAGCCGGCTTCGAGGTGGTGCCACGGGGGCTCGAGGGGCGCGGAGCCGGCCTCGAGGGGTTACAGTGCCTGGCTCGAGGGGCGCGTAGCCGGCCTCGAGGGGTTACAGTGCCCGGCATGGCCGAACAGTGCTGCACTGGTGCCTTTTGCCCATGCTTGTGGTGAAAACGTGACTTGACCTTTACACCGGGTTACTGTGGTACACGCCGTGCACTAGTGAACATGACCGGAGTAGGTGAAGGTATTAAATGCGTGGTATGGGCTGGTACGGCTGTCTATGAACTCGAGGTCCGTGCGTTAAGGCTCGGTGTGGAGGCGCGCTTGCCCGAGGTTGGAGGGCTCGAGCGAGACGGGGAGCGAGAGATCGTGCTGCCGATAGAGGTTGCGCCGAGGCCTCGCTGGGAGGGCTCGGGCGAGGCGGAGATAGAGCGTCGCCCGAGGCCTCGCTGGGAGGGCTCGGGCGAGACGGAGATGGAGCGTTCGCCCGAGGCCTCGCTGGGAGGGCGGGCGAGACGGAGCGGAGTTCGCCGAGGCCTCGCTGGGAGGGCTCGGGCGAGACGGAGATGGAGCGTTCGCCCGAGGCCTCGCTGGGAGGGCTCGGGCGAGACGGAGATGGAGCGTTCGCCCGAGGCCTCGCTGGGAGGGCTCGGGCGAGACGGAGACGGAGTGTTCGGGGTGTTGCGTTGATTGGGTACCCTTTTTCGTACCACCGACAGTAGCCCCCGAGCCCTTGTTTGAGTGCTTGCACTCGAGCAGGGGCTCCAGGTTGGGATCTCGATGGGTAGCTGACTGGTCTCGAGGGTCTCGTCGATTTGATTCCGTGGGTGTCGTGCGAGCGACACCCGGGGGTGTAGCCCCCGAGGCCATGGGGGAGTGGTTAGGACTCCCTCGTGGACTTTCCGAAGAATCCTTCGTCGGTTGGGAGCCTTCTGCCCAGCGGTGCGCCTTGTTAGGCGGATATCGTCAGGACGCGCAGATCGCGGCGCCGTGTGCACCTGTCAACAGGCTCGAAATGTGGTTTGGTAGTAATATTAAATATTCGCGGTAACCTTCCTTTGCCGTGGGAGACTTTGTTCGAGGCTTGGCTGGAGGGCCCGGACGAGGCGGAGAACGAGCGTCTGTCCTGGGCCTGGTCTCGAGGGCTCAGGCGAGATGGGGGTCGAGCTTTCACCCGAGGCCTGAAAATCTCATGCTCACACAAAGAAAAGAGATTAGTCGCAACTGTCCGAGTTTTTAGACCCTCTTTCGTCGAGGGGTGCCAGGCTGAACCGACTGGCCGGCTCCTCGAGCTGTCCGGCATGCCGATTGCCCTGGCTTGTCATCCCGCGAGTCCTTTCGATCGGATGCGAGGGGGGATGCCTCGTACTACCCCGAGTGGGCGAGTATCGAGGTTCCCGGTGAGCTGGTAACGGGGAATCCAAGTGAGAGCTCGTGCCCCGTTCGTTAGGGGTCGACTGTGGCCCGGAGGCGGTCTCATAAAGCATGGGGGCTCAGTCTGCAGGAGTGCCGGGTCCATTCGATAGGACCCGGTGGCTCGATGCCTCCCTCCGAGGGGATCTCACTGCACGTCGAGCTCCCTGCCTTGGATACACGTGAGAGGCCTCGAGGGTTCGGCCCTCGAGTAATGCCGCGAGTGGCGCCCCTTGGTGTCCCTGACTCGGGTGCTCGAAGCCGGCTGTCGAACCCTTTCGAGGGCCAGCCTTCGCTGCTTCGAGACTTAGGGCCGGGGCCCGTTTTTACCTTTGTGAAGAAGCCTCCGTCGTTGGCGTTTGGAATTTCTGCCCGTTGGGCGCGCCTTTTTAGGCGGAAACCGTCGAGGAGAGCAGCGGACGCGAAGCCGGAGCGACGGTCGTGGCGGGCCCGGGTAGTGGAGCGAATGGAGAGGAGAGGTGCCGCGTGTGCCCTGCACCCGGCTCGAGACGCGGTTAGGTGGGCGCATTGAATGCATTCTGTTACCTTTTTGCGTTGTGAGAGATCCCGCCCGTCCGGGTTTCCCCCTATAAATATCGAAAGAGGGGGAAAGGAAACCTTTACTTTGCCTTTGCCTTCGCCGCTGCCATAGCCTTCACGCGCCCTCTCCTTCGAGCCAGTCGACTAGGGGATTTCCAGCCGCCCGTTCGCTACTCGGATCCGCGCCGCGCCACCGCCATGGCCGCCCGACACAGATGCTGCCGGCCGAGGACTGGAGCCCGTCGAAGGTGACGCAGAGCGAGATGGACTCGCTGGTGGCCCAGGGGCTTCTGCGCCCCAACCCGGAGGAGGGGCCCGCATGGTGGGTTATCCCGTCGGCGGAGCACCGGGAGCCGCACCCGCCGGAGGGGTACGTGGTGAGCTTCACGCGCTACCACCGCATGGGGCTCGGCGTCCCCGAGCCGCTTCCTGCGAGGGCTGGCCCACCATTTCGAGGTGGAGCTTGCAACACTTCTCCCCCAACTCCATCTCGCACGCCGCCATTTTCGCCGCGGTGTGCGAGGGGTACCTGAGGATGGAGCCGCACTGGGAGATGTTCGTCCATCTCTTCCGGGGCGAGCTCTTCATCAAGTCCTGAAGCCCAGCGGGAGGCGGCCCGTACGCATGGGCTCCCTTGCCATCACCGCGAGGGCGGGGACCTCGTCGGCCAACGTCCCCGCGAGTACCTGCGATACAAGCTATCCACCAACCAGGCCGGGTGGGACGACCATTGGTTCTACCTGCGGAACGAAGGTGGCCTCCTTCCGCAGTACACCGGCAGGGTCCTACTCGACGCCGGAGAAGTGGACCTGGGGCGTCGCGGCGGACAGGCAACGCCACCTGGCCCCGCTGATGGAGATGATGAAGACGCTGGTGGATGAGAAGAAGCTGACCGTGCAAGCGGTCATTTGGGCGTTCCACCAGCGAAGAGTCTTCCGCTGGCGGACCGCCCCTTCTTATGCACGAGATGGGCCCGCAGGCTCAGCTCGAGGCGCTCAACCGCTCGAGGATGGCCGAAGAGAGGCTGTCCCGGAACGAGGGCGTCTCCCGGGTGTCGATCACGATCCAGGGGACGTTCGTCCCTGAACTCTCCACCTGGTTGCGATGGCACCCGACGAGGGGTGTCTGACCTGGTAAGCCTCCCTCGAGTTGAGCTATCTCGGGCCTCCTCCTCCTTCTTCCTCCTTCGACCCGTTTGCATCCGTCTTGTGGTTTGTCTCATCACGCTTCTCCTTTCTCCAGGGGGCATTTACTTGTCGCGCGTCGAGGCCCCCGGTGAGGGAGGACGCCGCGGATGCTCAGGTGAGGCGCCTCTCTGCTCAAAAGGACAAGGAGAGCAAGGATGCAAAAAAGAAGAAACAGAAAGATAGAAACTTGCGTCGCTTAGCTCGGGAGCAGAGACTGGCGAAGGCTCGTCGTAACCGTCAGCCTGGGGACGGGTCCCCCGAGCTGAGCTCCTCGAGCTCGGAGGAGGAGAGTAGTGACGAGGAGGAGGACGACGACGAGGGGATGGATGCGCGCTTGATGCGCGCGGGGCTCGTCGATGACAGGGCTGACCGCTCCTCTGTGCAGGAGGGTACATTGGAGGTCCCGCCGTCAAAGGGGGCGCGCGGGGCGCAGCCGCGGAAGGCGGCGTCGACCCCTGTCTCGTCGGGGGCCCGAGGTCCGTCGAGCTCCGCGCCGGACGTGCCCCCAGTCGCAAGGAAGCCCCGGACCCGGAGCGCCTCCGCCATTGCGCCAACGGAGGCCGCCCCCGCATCAGCCCAGACGGGGGGTCGAGAGGGGTCGGGCCTCGAGAGGCGGCCGACAGGTCGAGAAGGGTTCCGGGCCCGACCCCCGCGAGCTGTCAAGGGCGCCGTCGAGCCCGCGGAGGAGTGGGCGCCAAGGAGAGGCGTCGAGCCCGCGCCATCATGAGCGTCGGGGAGGGAGCCCCGAGCGCCTCGTGACCAGGGGCGCGAGCGTCCTCGGAGTCCATCGCCGCACCGCCGCCGGGACGCGGAAGCGGACGCGGGAGGGCGCGACCACCAGCGCGGGCGCCGGAGCAGGTCCCGGAGCCCGCGCCGGGGCGAGCGCCACGACGTCAGCACGAGGGCGGTACGATCGCCCTCCCGCGATGTGGTGCGGAAGGAGGGCTCTCCCTCGAGGTCGAGCCATGGGAGGCGTCGGGAGCCCTCCCCCATCCCAGCCCTGAGGAGACGGCCCAGGCGCAGGGCTCGAGCCGCGGGGTGGGCTCGAAGCCCCCGAGTGGGTCCGGTGACTCCGGGAAGAAGCCCAGCCGCCGCTTCGGGTGAGTAGTTTCCTTGGGTCTCGTCGGTAGTGAGGCTTCACCTCTTTGCTTTTAATGACGCGTGTCATCTCCATCTTCTCAGGGGGAAGCGCTCCTACCAGGAGGTGGATCTCGCTTCGTCCAAGCGGGCCAAGGCCTCGAGCCCCGTCGAGGCACAGGCACCTCGAGGTACGGCACCTCCTCTGCTAGAGAGCCGCTTGGCTGGAGAAGGCCCGAGCTGCCATGGCTCGAGGGGGCCGGATGATCGTCGCAAATTTTGGTGAGGCCGTCGCCATCGACCATAGGGGTCGAGGTACTTTTCCTGGTTCTGACGTTTCCGCCATCTCATACTGCAGGGGCCTCAGCTCATGGCATCGAGCCCGCCACCGCCGTGTCCGCCGAAGCGCTGCCTCCTCCCCCTCTCCTCCCGCGATGGTGCCAACTGGGAGCGCCATCCTTCCCCTCATCATGACGGTTGCTCCGGGGGAAGCGCCTGGGGCGAGCTCGGCCCCGCCGGCGTCTGGAGCTGAGGAGACTGCGCCCCTTGTGGCTCCAACCAGCACGGGCCGGGCTGCGGAGGAGGGAAGGGGGGGAGAGACGTCGGCGGAGAAGGAGCCGACGGTGGAGGACCTCCTGAACGAGCTGGAGCAGGGGCCGCTCCTCGCGCGCGGGCTCGATGACGGTGGAGGCGCCGTCGTGCCGGCTAGCGCCGACAAGGCGCCGGAGGGCCCGGCCAGGGAAGAGGCCCAGGGTCGAGCCTTCCGTCGACCGATCCGCAACAGGAGGCGCCGGCGGAGGGACGGAGGGAGCCGGGCCGGAGTGCGTCGCTCGTGCGTGAGCGGCGGGTCGCTGTCGGGGCAGCTCGAGGCGGAGAGGGTCTGCCCGACATCGCTCGACCGACCGATATGGCCGTTTCCCGTCCCACTGAGCCCGCCCTTGCCGTGGTTCCCGTCGAGCAGCCGGCCCAGCGGGGGGCACCGCGCGAGGTGCGGTCCATCTTCCGGGAGGTGGCCGCACTTATGGCGGAGGCGGAGCGGTCCTGCTCCGAGGAGGCGGGCCGATCCGCACAGGTGTCAGCCGCCCTCGAGCGGGCCGAGGCGGAGCTTCGAGATCTCCGCGCGGAGCTGAGCCGGAACGCCCAGATGGCGAGCCGGCTTAACGAGGCGGAGGCGGAGGTCCGGGCGGCTCGAGGTGAGGTCGCCCGATCCAGGGAGGAGGCCGCCGCCACTCTCGAAGCGTCGAGGAAGGAGGCCGCGGACGCTCGAAGCGAGGCCACCTCTGCCCGGGCTGAAGCCGAGGCGGCGAAGCAGGAGGCGCTGACGCCCGTGGCGAGGCCGCCGCCGCCCGGACCGCAGCGGAGGCGGCAGAAAAGAGGCCGAAGACGCCGTGAGTGGCGCCGCCACCGCCGAGCTGCCGAGGGGGGGGCGCGCGGCAGGAGGTGATCCGCAAGGATCTGGCCCTGGTGGAGGCGGGCCGGCTGATCGAGGGCCTTAGGTCCGAGAAGCTCCTTACGCTGGCCGAGAAGCGCAGGCTGGAGCAGCGTGCTGAGGGCCTGACCAGCGACCTCGCCGCACTGGGGCAACACTGCGACGGTGAGGCTTACATCTTGTTTTGTTTGGGTCTTGAAGTTTTTTGTTATGCCACCGTCTCACTCTTCCTTGTTTATTGCGCAGGGGTCGAGAAGACGGTCGAGGAGCTCCGTGAGACGAACCAGGCTCTCTTGGACCAGCTCCAAGATGAGACGATGGTGGCGGAGCGGGCTCGCTCTTCTCTCGACCGGCTCGGCCCCATGTGGGGTGCTCCTCCTGTTGCCGCGGCGGAGGGTGCGATGGCTCGGGGCGATGCCTTGGTCGACGCCTTGTGCTTCTTCGACGCAGCCGCTCGGGACCGCGTCCGGCAAGCTCTCCATCACGGTGTCAAGCAGACACTCGCGGTTGTTCGCTCCGGTTTCCGCTTCCCGGTCCATGTTGTCGCGAATGGCTTCATCGAGATCGAGGGGAAGGATGAGGAATGGAACAACGCCGAGTTGACAAAATTTTGGAGAAGATGGAGAGGCCGGGGACGTCGCTTGCGAAGATCTTCGAGGAGGACGTGCTGCCTCCTGACGCCAGCAGCGGTGTCGGGAGCCCTCCTCCTCGAGCTCGGGCGTCGAGGTCGAGCCTGCCCTCGCGGACCTTGGGGAGGAGTACCGCACCGACGAGGATTGAGGCCTGCGTGCCAAATTTGGGCGTCGAGGCCCTTGTAAGAATTTTGTGAGATAAATGAGGGTACGTCGAGACCCGAATGTATATGTGATTTGTTTATGGAAAGAGTTGTTTTCTTTTCAAATGCGTTTGACCGCTTCTCTTTGTCGTGAGCTCGAGTTTCTGCTAACTTAGTCTGTGTTCCTTTAGTACGTCGCGAGCCCCTCGAGGGGAGGCGTAGGTAGGGTACCGTAGCCCGGGGGCGTAGGCGGCCGTCTACGTCGACGCCCCCCGACCTTGGGGCTCGAGGTACTTTAGGATTTAGACGTCGCTAGTTCGTTCGAGGCGTGAGTCGAGACGAGGGTCAAATTTTTGAAAAGAAAACACGCGTTTTTTCCGGAGTCTGGGGGGGGTTCTATCCCCTTGCCAGCCCCCGAGGGAGGCTCGACCCTGAGCTAGGCAGGGTCGAGGCTACCTTAAGATGCGAAGCAACATGAACGATAATGCACGAGTTTGTTCATTCATTTTGACATGTTTGTACAAAGTGATAAAATGAACAAGGCCTCGAGGCCTTTAAGGGTAGAAGCGACGTAGCTGAGATATGTTCCACGCGTTGCCAGGATCCTGCCTTGGTCGTCGTAGAGCTTGTACGTGCCTGGCTTGAGGACTTCGGCCACGGTGTACGGGCCTTCCCACGGAGGGGTGAGCTTATGGCGCCCTCGATTATCTTGCAGCCGTCGAAGCACGAGGTCCCCCACCGCCAGGTCCCTTTTGCGCACGTGCTTGTCGTGGTAGCATCGAAGTGTTTGCTGGTAGCGTGCAGAGTTGATGAGCGCCACGTCTCGGGCCTCCTCGAGCTGGTCCTTGGCGTTGGCGAGCCTTTCGTCGTGGTTTGCTCGTTGTAGGCTCGAAGTCGAGGTGAGCCGTACTCGAGGTCCGTGGGTAAGACGGCCTCGGCGCCGTAGGTTAGGAAAAACGGAGTGAACCCGGTGGCTCGACTCGGCGTAGTCCTGAGGCCCCACAGCCGAGGGGAGTTCTGTAGCCCACCCCTTTCCGAAATCCTTGAGGGTTTTGAACAGCCTCGGCTTTAGCCCATGGAGTATCATGCCGTTGGCGCGCTCGACCTGCCCGTTGCATTGGGGGTATGCGACCGAGGCCCAGGTTACGCGAATGTTGTTGTCATCGCAGAAGTTAGTGAACTTTTTGCCCGTGAATTGGGTGCCGTTGTCGGTGATGATGACATTAGGCACCCCGAACCGGTACATGATGTTGGCGATGAACTCGACAGCCTTCTCGGAGGTGGGGTCTCCTATCGGCTTAGCCTCGATCCACTTGGTGAACTTGTCGACGGCCACGAGCATGTGTGTGTACCCTCCACTTGTCCTTTTGAGGGGACCCACGAGGTCGAGCCCCCATACGGCAAATGGCCAAGTGATTGGGATCATCTGCAGGGCGTGTGCGGGCTGGCGCGTTTGCTTGGCGTAGAATTGACATCCATGGCACGCTTGGACCAAACGCTTGTTGGCCCCAATGGCGGTCGGCCAATAGAAGCCTTGGCGGAAGGCGTTCCCAACCAGGGCCCTCGGCGCTGCGTGGTGGCCGCAAGCCCCCGAGTGCATATCGTCGAGGAGCTTGCGCCCTTCCTCGAGTGGGATGCAGCGTTGAAGGATCCCGGTCGGGCTTCGTCGGTACAGCTCCCGTTCGTCGCCGTAGATGACGTAGGTCTTGGCTCTCGAGCGACGCGTCGGGCCTCCGTCTTGTCTTCTGGTAGCTCGCCTCGCGTCAGGTAGTCGAGGTAAGGCGTCCGCCAGTCGAGGGGTCGTGATGAAGAAGAGGCGTGTGCGTCGATCTGCATCGCCTCCGCGGACATCGAGGGGTCCTTCTCGAGGGGTGGCATCGAGCGTCGAGCCCCCGTGCCTTGCTCGAGGGGTGGCGTCGAGGGGCCAGCCCTTGGTTCAATCTCGACGGATGGCTCGAAGACGTCCCTCGAGAAGACATCTGGCGGTACCGTGCCGCGCGTGGATGCCAACTTTGCCAGCTCGTCTGCGGCCTCGTTGTACTTTCGAGCTATGTGGTTGAGCTCGAGGCCGTAGAACTTGTCTTCCAGCTTGCGCACCTCCCCGCAATACGCCTCCATCTTGGGATCGACGCAGCTTGAAGCCTTCATAACCTGGTTGACGACGAGCTGCGAGTCTCCTCGGGCGTCGAGGCGTCGGACCCCGAGCTCGAGGGCGATGCGCAGCCCATTGACGAGGGCCTCGTACTCGGCGACGTTGTTGGAGGCGGGGAAGTGCAAGCGTAGCAGGTAGCGCATGTGTACTCCGAGGGGCGAGATGAGAAGAGCAGGCCCGCACCTGCCCCCGTCTTCATGAGGGATCCGTCGAAGTACATGGTCCAGAGCTCGGCTTGAATCTGCGCGGCGGAGGCGGAAGTGATTGTCGGTCCATTCAGCAACGAAGTCTGCCAACGCTTGCGATTTGATGGCCTTTCGGGGGGCATAGGTGATGGTCTCCCCCATCAGTTCGGCGGACCACTTGGCGATGCGCCCCGTGGCCTCCCGATTGTTGACGATCTCTCCAAGGGGGAAGGATGACACCACCGTTACGGGATGAGCGAGGAAAGTAGTGCTGGAGCTTGCGCCTTGTGACGATGATGCCGTAGAGCAGCTTTTGGATGTGCGGGTACCGGACCTTGGCCTCGGAGAGCACCTCACTGGTGAAGTACACTGGCCGTTGGACTGGCAATGCATGACCCTCCTCGTACCTCTCGACGACTATGACCGCGCTGACCACCTGAGTGGTTGCGGCCACATAGAGGAGGAGAGGTTCGGGGGAATCACCGTCCTGGGCTGGTTGCGGAGGCACGAGAACTGGCGCAGAAGTCAGCAATCCCTTCAACTTGGTCAAGGCTTCCTCGGCTTCGGTGGTCCACGCAAAGTGCTCCGTCTTTTTCAGCAGGCGGTAGAGGGGTAGAGGGGTAGTGCTTCTCCCCAGCCTCGAGATGAATCTGCTGAGAGCGGCTAGGCAGCCTGTTACTTCTGTACGCCCTTGAGGTCACGAATCGGGCCCATCCTCGTGACTGCTGAGATTTTTCAGGGTTTGCCTCGATCCCCCGTTGCGAGACGATGTAGCCAAGTAGCATGCCTCGAGGCACACCAAAGACACACTTCTCGGGGTTGAGCTTCACATTCTTGGCCCGGAGGCACTCGAACGTGGTCTCGAGGTTGCTGATGAGGTTCCCTACTTTTTAGTTTTAACCACGATGTCATCGACGTAGGCCTCGACGGTCTTGCCTATTGCTCGCCAAAGATGTGCTGCATACATCGTTGATACGTTGCCCCGGCGTTTCGAAGGCCGAAGGGCATCGTAACATAGCAGTACATACCAAATGGCGTGATAAAAGAGGTCGCGAGCTCATCGGATTTTCTCATCCTGATTTGGTGGTAGCCGGAATACGCATCAAGGAACGAAAGCACTTCACACCCAGCAGTGGAATCAACGATCTGGTCAATTCTAGGTAAAGGGAATGGAACTTTGGGACATGCTTTATTAGACCAGTGTAATCTACACACATCCGCATTTTTCCATTCTTTTTCCTAACTAGTACAGGGTTAGCTAGCCACTCTGGGTAAAATACCTCCTTGATGAATCCGGCCGCCAAAAGCTTGTGCACCTCCTCGCCGATGATCCTGCGCTTTTCCTCGTCGAAGCGGCGCAGGCGTTGCTTCACCGGTCTGGACCCGGCCTGGATCTCCAAGGCGTGCTCGGCGACTTCCCTCGGTATGCCTGGCATGTCCGAGGGGTTCCACGCAAACATGTCGATGTTCGCGCGGAGAAAGTCGACGAGCACTGCTTCCTATTTGGGCTCGAGGCTGGTACTGATGGTCAGCGTCTTGCCATTGGCGAGGTCGGGTCGACGGGTATTTGCTTGGTGTGCTCGGCCGGCTCGAAGGTGCCGGCGTGACGCTTTGCTTCTGGGGCCCCCTCGGTGGCCAGAGCTGCCAAGGCCTCGAGCGAGTCGAGGTGGACGTTGGCCTCCCCCGCTCGACGCACTCCACGTCGCAGTGGTATGCGTGCTCGTAGGAGGTGTCAACGGTGATGACCCCTTTCGGCCCCGGCATTGAGCTTCAAGTACGTGTAGTTAGGAATCGCCATGAACTTGGCGTAGCCTGGCCGGCCGATGATGGCGTGGTAGGTCCCTTGGAAGCCGACCACCTCGAAGGTGAGCGTTTCCTGTCGGAAGTTTGCCGGCGTGCCGAAGCAGACCGGCAGGTCGATGCGCCCGAGGGGGTGGGCCTTCTTTCCTGGCACTACTCCGTGGAACCCCCCGACACTGGGTCGGAGCTGTCCTTCTGAAATCCCCAGGAGGTCGAGGGTCTCGAGGTATATGATGTTGAGGCTCGAGCCCCCATCCATCAACACCTTGAGAGAACCGAACGTCGACTATGACGGGGTCGACGACGAGGGGGTAAGCCCCCGGGTTTATGACCTGGTCCGGATGGTCGTCACGGTCGAACGTGATTGGCGCATCGGACCAGTCAAGATACCGGGGGGCGTCGTGGCCAAGCGAAAAGATTTCCCGGCGCTCCTTCTTTCTTTCTCGAGCTGAGAGCCCGACGGTCGGCCCCCCGTAGATCATGTAGCAGTCGCGCACCGGGGGGAAGTCGCCATCTGCGTTTCTGCCGCCGCGTCGATCGGTATCCTTTCCCTTAGGCGCGTCCTCCTTCTTGTCGCCGAGCTTGGAGTAGTAGCCCTTCAACAGTCGGCAGTCTTTCAACTTGTGGTTTACGGGGCCCCGGTGATAGGTACAGGGATCCTCGAGCATTTGGTCGAAAACAGCCCCATCGGGGGGGCCTCGAGGCTTCTTGGGCTCGAGGGCGCCCGCGAGCACCTCTTTGTCGTCGTCGTCATCGGTGCCACGCTTCGCCTTCTGGCCCTTGCGTTTGTTTTTCTTCTTTTGTTGCCGTCATTGTTGTCGTTCTTGGCGTCGTTGCCTTGTTGGAGCCCTCCGGAGCGATCACCGCCTTGCCTTTGTCCGTGGTACGGCCAAAGAAGGCCCCACTGCTTCGTCGCCCGAAGCAAAGCTGGTGACGCGATCCATCAGGTCCTCGACCGTCCGGGACGGTAGCGTCCTAGCTCATGAACGAGCTCTTGGCATGTTGTGCCTGCGAGGAACGCTGAGATGACGTCCTCGTCCGGCACGTGGGGGAGCTCGAGACGCTGCTTCGAGAACCGTCGAGCGAAGTCGCGGAGGGGCTCGTCCGCCGCCTGCCTGCAACGCCGTAGGTCCCAGGGGTTGCCTGGGCGCACGCAGGTCCCTTTAAAATTCCCGTCGAAGACCCTGACTAGGTCGGCCCAGTCGTGGATCCGATCCGGCGGGAGCCCCTCGAGCCACCGGCGGGCGGTGTCCGAGAGGTAAAGTGGGAGTTGACGGATGATCACGCGGTCGTCGTTCTTCGCTCCGCCCAGTTGGCAGCCAAGGCGGAAGTCCGAGAGCCAGAGCTTGGGCTCGACCTCCCCGTCGTATTTTACGATGTTGGTCGGCGGTCGGAAGCGGTCGGGGAGGGTCGAGCTGCGGATGGCCCGGCTGAAGACTCGGGGGCCCGGGGGCTCGAGGACCTGCCGGTCCTCGTCGCTGTCGTAGCGCCCCCTCGATGGGCGCTATAGCCACGCTCTTGGGCCCCCTTGTCTTTGCGCCGTCGGTTGATGTCGTTGCGGGCGTCGTTGGGGTCTCGAGGCGGCCGGTTGTCGACGATCCGTTCGCGGACTGGCCTAGCTCGAGAGGCGTCCGGCTGGTGGACGGATGCCTCGCGAGCGTCGTGGGGCGTGTCCGCCGGTTTCCCCGAGGCTGCCCCGCGTCGGCGTGACGCCGAGCTCTCAGCCTGCTGTACCGCGGCTGTCTCGAGGAGGTTTTTCATTTCTCCGAGCATGCGCCTGGCGTCGGGGTTGGAGACGGCGGGCAGGTCACGGAGCATCATGGCCGCTGCCACCACGTTCTGCCCAGCTCGTGGGAAACATACCTCAGGGCGTGCTGGGGCCCCGTCCTCGAGGATCCGCCGGTGGACCTCTCGAGCGCGGCCTCGAGCTCCGGCTCCTCGGGGCTGGGGTGGTTCCTGCATCAGGGTTTGCCGGAGCTGCAGCAGGGTGTCGCCGTTCCTCCTCGGCTTTGGTGATTGCCTCTTGCACTTGTGCGAGTTGCGCCGCCCGGCCATCGTCGTGCTTGGGCGGCACAGCCGATGCTCGAGGTTCGTCCCTTCCCAGGACGCGTGATCCGCCTGCCGCGGCCACGTCGCTAGGTCCCTCTAGGTCGAGGGCCGGCCTGTTGTCGTCGCCTTCGTCCTCGGTATCGCATACGACTCCCTCGAGTTGGAAACACTCCCTGGTGGGGTCCCAGAGGTCGGGGTCGTGGTAGTCGTATTCGTCGGAGTCGGAGCTGTTGAGGGCACGCCGCCTTGGCCGATGCTGGGACCGCAGCTCGCGGTACCATTCTCCGACGGTAGCTCGCCGAGGTGGCTCGAGGGGTCGCAAGAAGTCGCGGTCGATGCACGCGGGGTGGACGATTTCCAGGCTGGCCATAGCTTGCAGCAGCGTGCCCGGACGCTGCTCCCGGTCCACCTCCGTCTGGTCCTGTTGGCGCTCGTCGAGGCGGTGGGCGAAAACAGCCGCAGAGCTGTCGAGGCCGACCGGGAACCGCTGGCGTCGAGCGCAGCGCGACCCGCGCGGGAGGAGGCTGAGTTGCGTCAACGGCGCACGGCTCGGAGGCCTCTGGCCTGGCTCCTGGTCCGTACGTACGACGAATGCGAAGTCGCTAGACGGGCGTGAATGCGCCCTGGAGGTCTCCGGCCGTGCGCCGGGTGGGTTTCCCCTTGGGGCCCCTGCACCGGCTACGGGGGCGTAGGTGTTTGCCGCGGGCACCGCCTGCGCCCGACGACGACGGGTGACGATGGCGCCGCTCGTGACGTGGAGGCGTGGTGTGTGTGGTGGTGCGGGCGACGCGTCACGCCCCCGCGCGCGGGGTGGCGTGACACGCACTCCGCCCAGGCCCTCCGTGGAGAGCAGAGTCAGCTCGTTGCTGTTGCTGTGGCCGGAGGAACTCGAGGCTCCCGAACCAGACGACGGCACCAGCCGAGAACGGAAGAGAGAGGGGAGCCATCCAGGAGTCAACGAGAAATCGGCTCGGACACGCGAAGTCCCCTACCTGGCGCGCCAACTGTCGGTGTTTCGTACCCGGGGGTATCACACCAACGAGTAATATGATCGCGTGCTTCTCTTCCTGGATGGTGATGCAAGGGGACACAAGGATTTATCCTGGTTCGGGCAAAGAAGGCCCTACGTCCAGCGGGGGGAGATGTTCTTGTATTACTTGCACCTAAGTGCTTGTACAGGGGAAATACAAGCTCAGTGAGCGTGGACCGGAGTCCGGACTTGTGTTTGTGCGTGGACTCGTGTGTTCTGTTCGTCTCCCGAATGAGGGCCCTAGCGTCCCTTTTATAGAGCAAGGGGAGGCCAGGGTTACATGAAAGTATTACAGGTGTTGGCGTATGGTGCCCCATACGGAGAAGGGTAGGAACCCTGTCTTGTCGGGGCCACTGGAGCCGATGTGATCGTCGCTGTTGAGGCGTCCTTGAGTCGTGGCTTCCATCCCGGGCGCGGACGTGGGGCGCGACAAGGCGGGAGCCGTACAGCACCCATCCCGGAATGTACAGTACGCGGTGAGGTCCCTCCGGGTCTTGGGGTACCTGTCCTCCAATAGCACGAAAGTAGTTAGGGCTCGAAGGGCGCGGAGCCGGCTTCGAGGGTGGTGCCACGGGGGCTCGAGGGGCGCGGAGCCGGCCTCGAGGGGTTACAGTGCCTGGCTCGAGGGGCGCGTAGCCGGCCTCGAGGGTTAGGGGTTCAGTGCCCGGCATGGCCGAACAGTGCTGCACTGGTGCCCTTTTGCCCATGCTTGTGGTGAAAACGTGACTTGACCTTTACACCGGGTTACTGTGGTACACGCCGTGCACTAGTGACATGACCGGAGTAGGTGAAGGTATTAAATGCGTGGTATGGGCTGGTACGGCTGTCTATGCAACTCGAGGTCCGTGCGTTAAGGCTCGAGGTGTGGAGGCGCGCTTGCCCGAGGTCTGGAGGGCTCGAGCGAGACGGGGAGCGATCGTGCTTGCCGAAATAGAGCGTCGCCCGAGGCCTCGCTGGGAGGGCTCGGGCGAGACGGAGATAGAGCGTTCGCCCGAGGCCTCGCTGGGAGGGCTCGGGCGAGAGGACGGAGATGGAGCGTTCGCCCGAGGCCTCGCTGGGAGGGCTCGGGCGAGACGGAGATGGAGCGTTCGCCCGAGGCCTCGCTGGGAGGGCTCGGGCGAGACGGAGATGGAGCGTTCGCCCGAGGCCTCGCTGGGAGGGCTCGGGCGAGACGGAGATGGAGCGTTCGCCCGAGGCCTCGCTGGGAGGGCTCGGGCGAGACGGAGGGAGACGGAGGTTCGGGTGTTTGCGTTGATTGGGGGTACCCCTTTTCGTACCACCGACACCTGCTCACTCTTTACAGTTGTAGCTTGGTTCTATTTTTTCAGGTAAACACACGAAAAGACCAACCATTGTAAGTAGGTAATCACTAGCCAGGTCTCGTTGTTCAATGGTAGCAGATTGTTTGGCTTCACTCAATGATCAGCGAACCTTGTTACTTGTTGTCCATTACTTCATGATTGTTTAATAACTGGCTATTTGTCTTCAGTTCCGTCTGTCTGTTTGAGTGATATTTCTCTGAAACTGTCTCATCGTTTATAGAAAAAGCATCAGTTGGTTATACTTAAATTGTCTTTGCACTCATCACTACATATACTCGTTCAGATATTTGCCAAGAGGTGAGAGCAAGCGATAAGAAAAAAAGAGGTAAGAACCGATTATTTTTTTGTCATCATCTAATATAGCACATGGTGATTTATCACCTTTTCTAGAACAACAGCTCCTTTAGTATTGTTGTTGTGCCGATACTCTACATTAGCAACAAAACTCCTTTCAGTTTTTGCTTTTACTTTGCACGAAGTCTGCTCATGCCTACAGAAGCTGTTCCAGCTTGAGTTAACTTGACTTGTAGTAATGCTTAATAATAGGAGATAGATCTTTCTATAAAAGCTAGCTTCAGGTTCCTGAAACAACACCATTGTTGCAATAGGCAGCTTTTCTAATAATGGTGTCCTAAACTGTGAAGAACCAAAGTGCTCATTTTGCAACATTTTCTTTTCTTTTGTAGTATTATAAAAGCTTTTCTGCTTATAGTTTCCTTTCTTATGTTGTAATTTTCTTAAGGTAAATTGAATTACTAACGGTGTTATTAGGCATTCCAATACAGTAGTGTCCATTGAATTATCAAACAAAAATATTATTATGAGTTCTCATATGTTTTTAAGTAGTCTGTTTGATCTCTGTTGCAAATTATTTGACATATCTATAATCAAATTTTTGGATGATGCCATTTTAGGAATTCTTAACTTAATAGATCGAGCCTATCAAAGTAAGCATTTGATTCTTTAGTTGTCTGCGGTGTACAAATGAGTTTGTTATTTTTATTATGATAAATTTATGTTTTATTTACATTGGATCTGAATTTTTTGTCGATGAGTGATGATACATGCTAGACCTAATACTAAAGAACAATCAAGCTTGTGTGTTCAAGTCAATAAGAATGAGTTTATTCTTCTTGCTTGCTCTGCATATCTTGAGATTGATGCTTTCCTCAATACCCGTTAAACTAATTGCTTAGGCTTTTAATTTCCTAATTATAAATTTAACTAACATACGGTGGCAGTTACTCTTCTTCAGATCAAGCAAAAATGTTCAGTTGTGACTTCTCTAATTATTCTCTTACTCCATTTTAGAATTGGTACAAATGTTCTCAAGTTGGCTCACCCCTTCCATTTTTCTTTTTTTGCAGAACTTTGGAAAGGAGAAGAGACAACTTATTCAAGATTGTGGCTCGTGGCATGATTCGATGAAATTAGAAATTAGCTAAGTAGAGCAAAGCAAAAAACTAGAAATTGAAATCTATATTATCATCATCTCTCTTTACTACATGTTTGATCCTACAACTCTTGATGCGATAATAATTATGTAACCCGGGGTTGAATTCTCCACTTCTGAGATGAAGAAGCTCTATTATTTGTCAATTAATTTTGATCCAATATTTGTTTATCATCTCTTGTGTTGAAAATATAAAGCTCCCGTAGCAACGCACGGGCATTAGCTAGTAACATGTACGTATATACTGCGTAGCACGCCACGGGCATTATTTGCTAAGTATATGTACTGTATAACGTATAAAACACAGGCAGTGGTGGCGTGGTGTAGACGGGAGGAACCACAGGCAGAGCCACAGAGGAAGATATCCACAGATAACAATACTTTTACATACGGGACTTGCAACGGACGACATCGTCTTTGTTCCAATCCACCGCGTCTTGCATTGCAGTGCTACCGTAGAGTACAGCTAGTCCTAACTGACCAACAACCTTGGCTTACCAAAAAAAAAAAAAAACAGCAGCTGATAGACCACAACGGACTCCATCTAGTGTCACTTCGTTCCAACTCCACAGGAAGGCCTTGGCACCAGCTCGACCGTCCAATGGGCTGTTCACTGGTGCCCAAGCAGTCAGACGGTAACCTTGCGGCGAAACATCGCCTGAGTTCTCAGCTTCAGCAGCTTGTCTAAGAGCATAGCCAGCGTATCCATATCCACATCATCCATGGGCACATTTCACTTTGCACAGCCTAGCCCCAAGGATCTGTAATCCGTTCAGCGGTTCCTGAACCATTTCGGGGCATGAACATTGAGCGATAAATCAGTACAACGCTATTCATGAACGAATGCACGAAGGCGAAGCATCCAGCTGGATAGTCATGGTAGCTTACACAAGTACCGGCGGTTCGGAAGGAGACTGATCAGACTTGTTTGGCGTATTCCTTGCAAGGAATTCAAGAACATGTTTGGCCGCCTCCCTTGGCTTTTCGACATGAGGAATATGACCACACTGCCGGATCTGCCTCAGAATTGCATCTGGGAGTTCCTGATGCAATCTCTGCAGAGTGACACAAGAATAGCGTCAGCATAATAATATCTGGTAGAACACACACTTATGTTACTTTTATCATATTGACACGGCCCGCAAAGCATAACATTTCAACTTACATATGCTAGTTTGCTGCTTATTATTCCATCATCCTCACCCCACATGATCAGGCATTTGTGCTTCACCTGTAAAGAAAAATAGGAACATCATTAGTAATGTATCTGTTCTACTGAACCCGTTCCATTTGTTTTCGTGCCTGACTTTGACAGGAAGGTTGGAGCATCTGCCTTATTTCTTATTCCAGTGAAAGTAAATATAGTGTACTATGCAGCACGCAGCATCCCTTTGATACGCTTGTAATCTTGGCAAGAGTATGACGAAACAACAAGTGCAACAACCTATTGGTGTTTCGTGTTTTCACAAAGAAGGTTGAAATATTCAAGGTACTGCATTTTATCACCCAATAGGTTTGGTTAATGACAAGGAAGCAGTTGAAAGCCCTTATACAGAGAACAAAATATATCTTATCAGATGTACACTTGCCCTTATCATCTTCTCAGAAATTTTCAGTAAATGAGCAAAAGGTTAGACCTATGGAAGGGTAAAATCATAGCATCAGGAAGGAGAGTAATTCTTACCAATATTTGTTTAAGCAGTATCCCAACTTATATCATAAGCTTCTACAGGTTAACTGATGAGGCACACAGTAAGATGAACTCGATAAGCCATAAGGGCAAAGCTTTTTCTGGCAAGGGGCTGAGGAAAAACACAAGTACCACATTGCCAGGTGGGAAATGATGACAATACCAAAAGATCAAGGAGGTCTAGGGATAATCAACACAAAAATAATGAATTGAGTGTTTACTAGTTAAATGGATTTGGAAAAATATGCAGGGCTCTGAGGACACATGGTATAAAATTTGGCACGCTAAATATATGTCAGATGGGAACTTCTTCAATTCTAAACACAAAGGCGCATCACAATTTTGGCAGGGGCTACAATAAAGTTAAACACAAAGGCGAGTCTTCAAGGAGAAGATCGACTGCAAAACTTACTTCTGCAGGAATGTATGGTTGGCGATACGCCTCTACAGAACAGTGGTGTCACAGTTTTGGTAAGCTAGTACTACTCGCTGGAGATAGATAGGCGACAAGGCCATGACATACACAGTTCACAGAGAAGCAAGCTTAGAATATATGTAAACCTTCATTAGTCTTTCTTAGCAAGGGGGTGGAGCTTAGTATGGCCTCTACTAGGCTCGCCAATGCTACAGAAGTACCCTGAACTCTATCGGATAGAGTAGAACCCTTCGGGCACGGACCCATGGTGGCTGAATATTGGTCTAAAGATGAATAGTGCATCGATTTCTGAAGATCCCTGACTGACAGTGAACTCCACGTATGGCAACAATTAATAACCCAATTGGAGAAGTCGTAATGGACGATGATAATGATGATGGTGTTTTCTGGGGTCTTGAAAAATCAAAATGCTTCTTGACAAGATCCTTGTACATGGGCACACGGCCATATCAGAGGGGAATCGCATATAAAAGCCTCAACATCATGTGGAAGAGCAAGCTACCCATGAAGATTAAAGTATTCCTGTGGCAGTTTTTCAATAACAACCTACAGGCAGCAACAGTTTTGAAGAAGAGAGGCTGCAGAGGAAGTGAAAGTGTTGTTTGTTCGGCAAACCAGAGAACATTGACCACATTTTCATCACCTGCCTTATAACATATCTTGCATGGTGCATCCTGAGGGAGGTCTTTAACTGAACCTCCCACCCGATCTCTAGATTGGACTTCATGGGAAGTTGGATAAACGTCAGAGTACACATCCCTTAAACATCTATGTTCCTGTTTGCAGGTCTCGCCTGGGCCACATGGACCGGACGCAACGCAACAATTTGGTGATCAAAAGGTTTTCCCAAGCAAACCTTCTGACATGATATTTTCAACTTTATGATTATCTGCAAGAAGTGGTCTATCCTGATCAAACCAAAGGACAAGGAACTGACAAGATCATGGAGATCATCTACGGCTAGATGAACAACTTTTAAACCCCCAAATTTAGCTGTTTCTTATATTAGTGAATTCTAATTGTAATATGCTAGAAGATTACTTTGCTTTGTTACTCTTGTTGCTTCTTAAAGTAAAGGAAACTCCTTTCTAAAAAGAGAATAAAATGTATGGGGATAGAAGCAACCCTGAGAGTTAAAGGAAAAGCTAAATGATCATAACTAGCATCAAAGAAACTATGGAAGCCATCCTTCCTCATGCGACATGCTATGGTGTTGTTCTTGGTTTTACTTGTATCCTTTTCTCGAAACACAGGTTGAACTGCGCTTCATTATGTTAAGAGGAAAGGGGGAAAGAGACCCCGCACAATCTTAATACATAAATATCAACTTGCAGAGAATATTTCATTTAGCATTAGGGTGTTATCATATATAACCGCAATAGTTAGTTAGTTATCATCTCAAGACCATTTTGTCGTGTTCCAGCATTGTCAAAGACATCTGTGCAGAGGGGGACAGATGAACTAGAAAAAATAGAAATAGAAACTTTAACATCCTTGAGCAGTGAAAATTGATAAGCAGCGTGTTTAAAGAAAAGAACCTGTTTTATTTGGTTTATGACATTATAACCCCCTCTAATCATAAAATCTACTGTAGCATCCTCCCACCAGGGAAGTAGGCAATGCAGACGGCCAATCTGAAATTTTAGGGGAAACATGTCAAAATGCATCATGCATGGCTTCATATGCTAAAGGTACAGAGGAACAGGAAAGCCTGAATAGCATGCTTGCAAAATCAACTAAATTAGTTTATGGCAATACTTTTGCACTGTTAAAATTAGGATGTCGTACAGAAAAAAGGAAAATTGGAGTGTCAGACAATAATTTATTTTTAATATAATTTAGCATGAATCAGAAAAGTTTGGATTAATCATGTTTGCTCCCATCAACAGAAACATGATTATTATTTAAAGTAGCTACAACAGAGACACTGTTACCACCAGTTTCTTGCAGCACTGGAGAAAGCAACTTTATTGGAGAAGAAATGGACTTCTCCCTAATTTCAAAAGGTAGAGAAACTACTAGAGAAACAACTAGAACATGATTTTCTCCTCTTTTTATGTTCCTTTTAAAGTTCAAAGTGATCCATAGAGGCTTACTTGCACCCAATCAAAGAATTCATTTGGAGTTTTTTTAAATGCCAATCTTGTTGCTAAAAATCGCAGTGGGAGACTCTTCAATATAAACACCTGGGGAAGCAGCGAAAACGATCAGTTTACTCCAGTAGTCCAGCCGCCCAGTCAATACAGACACACATCAAAGATTTCTTTGATCCAGTTAGAGATAATAAGTCAACATGAAACATTCCTCTTAAGTAGCACAACCATCATTATCGGGAAAAAATAGCACAGCCATAACCAATAAGAGATACTCATAATTTGTTTCATGAGCATAATGCTGCATGCAGCCATGTACAGAAACGCCTTGTATTCGAGGACAGGAATAAAAAATATGGTGACACCTACTATACTTGGACAGAGTAATATTACTAAGCACCAAAAAACACGGGCATAATGACAAAAAATAGGACATGTAAAATGTAATGGAAAATTAAATAAGCTTAGCATGAAAGTCAGAATGACTCACCCCGGCATATGAAACAAATTTAGGCATTCTAGCCATATCTTTTGGGCCCTCAGAGTATACACTTGCACCAATGAAGATCAATTTTGAGACCTGTGAAACCAAGCTTAAATTAGCTAATTGGAATAAAAAAATCTCAGACTTGTGATCTGTTTGTATGAAGGCTTGTCGCGTAGCAGTCAAAAATCACATCAAAGGAAGCACTACAGATATCCCAGCTTAATCGTACTACTCTGTAGTCAGCAGTAAGAAATATAGAGAACAAAACTATTTTAAGCATGTACCGCTTCCGGGTAGTTGACTGAAAAATCAATGGCAACAGCTGCACCAAGGCTTGGCCCTACTAACACCATAGGCCTTTTGATGTAGGATTTCCAGAACTACACATAAAAGTAAAGTTGTAAGGGTCCCATCACTGAAACTAAGAAAAAAACAGATCAGTGTAACCCATTAGATGGTGGCGTCAGTTCATGACAAGAACTGACAGGTCTTAATTGGCTGAACTGTTAGGTATAGGGAGCAGCGGTGGGTGTGGTGTCATACTCTGTCGTACATTGTCTCTTAACAAAACAACTTGCGTTGCCTCTTAACGAAATGACGTATTTGAAAAAAAAATACAAGTGGAAAATAAACTGAAAACTAATATAGCGATTCAGGAGAAAGTTCTGTATTTTATACTCCCTCCATTTTTATGTACATGTCACATTTTTTTTTTAGGGGAACTTCGGGGGGATCCCAGGGATCCCCACCTGCATTTTCATTTCACAAGTGTCGTAGGGGGGGCCCTAGGCGGTGAAAAGAGTGGCCAAGGTGTGGCGGCCCAAGAGGTACATGAGGGGGAAGGGGAAACACGGTGCAGTTACAATGGGTACATGTCACATTAGCTTTGTTCTAAGTCAAACGTTAGTATTTTGTTCATCTATTTAAAAAAAACTTATAGTTTCACAACAATGAATTATAGATTATGGAAGTATTTCTCATAGTGAATCTAAAAAATAAATCTTCTGCATGAACTTATATATTTTTTAAAAAAATGATGGGCAAAGATATAAATGTTTGACTTAGGACCAAGCTAATACGACATGTATAAAAACGGAGGGGAGTAGCATGCCAGCAAGGACAGTTGTTCAGTTACACTCGGTAACTATAATTTTAAATATGTTGTTCAAATCAGCTACTATCATATCATTCTAGCGTTTGTCATATTAGAATCAGAAATAAGTCCGCGACAAGGAAAAGGACACATCACATGGCAATTAGCAAAAGGTACAGCATCGGTGTGATAGTACATATATACAGTACCTGATAAAGATGCTCGCGTTTGGATGCAACATCACATGGTGGCCGTGTTTCTACGAACGAGACAATCAAAGAAATATTACAAGGTCCCTACAAAGTAAGAAATTACATCCTTACCAGGTACAGTGACCGAACCAGATCACGTGGCCTACAGGATGGGGCGTACCTAAATCAGAGAAGCCCCAACCAAGGATGTCCACAGCCCAAGCCTCCAATCCGGCCTCCTCAAGCAGCGGGTAGGTGTATCTCCACTCTAGAACAGAACTGTAACCAATACTTTAAAATGGTCCACACTGATAGTCACATAGCAGAAGTACACCAGCATAAGAGCATTTCTGTTTTGGGACAGGCTCCAGGACAGCGACGATGAGCAGCACTGAAACCAAGACCTTTCTAGTTGGTGAACCATGAAATTTGCTGGAACGGAACCCACCTGTCGAAGCCGTGCAGCAGCACGACCGGGTCGCCGTCCTGTTGCTGCTTGAGCGGCCTCACGCAGCTGCTCGGTATCGCGCTTCCCGAGAAACCGGTCTGAAGATGGGAGATAGGATAAGTTCAGGCTTCAGAGAAGTGTACGACACAGCACAGTAAAATCGGGAGAAGTTGGCTCGCCTGGACGGGCACGCGCTCGATTCGCTTGGCCAGGCGGATGGCGGCGCCGTCGCGGGATGTGCTCCACCGCCCCGGGAAGGAAGGACGGGAACCCGGCCGCGCTGGTGCCTCTGTAAGTGGCGCCGGTCCCGTCCGGAGCGGCGGCGGCGGCGGAAGCCGCGACCCTGAGGCGGGACCTGGGCGACGCGGCCAGCGGCGGTAGTAGCGGCAGCCCCGGTAGGGAGGACGAGGTGAGGAGCAGCGGCATTTGGTCGGGTTTAGCGGTGCGCTGGGCAGTGTTTGGAGTTGGAGCTGCGTGCCATGCGCTCTCCCTCTCCGTCTCCGCTGCACGGGTGGTTTGTTATAGGGCTCGAGGACGGTGGAGGCCGCGTGGCATCGTGTGGTGCACTGGTGCCACAGTGCCACGGGCTAGACACATGTGATGATTTTTCAACACGAACGAAGCGAAGGGAAAATTGAAAAAAAAATAATTGCGAGAAACACCTCACTTGGATTGTTAGTTTCCTCAACGTTAGAGTCACCCACCTATTCGTTTGTTGAAAAAAAAAACGGCGACGGTGAAGAAGAATGATGAGATTGTCTTCTTCATGGCGGCTCTGTTGAAGATGAGGGTGACAACTTCGGCGTCAATATCTTCACCAACATGACGACATGGAGACTTTTGTTTCCGAACAGCGCCATCGAGACGGAGATGATCTCGCTCTTCCTCACTCTTCGGTGGCAGAAAGAAGAAGAAGGAAGACACGAGAAAGAAGAAGTTTCTCAACTCCACCCGCACGAATGTTGGCCGTCCATTGGACATCTATTGTCTGACTAAAACAATTGTTGCTGAGTATTTGCATGTGCGGTCATCCATATGAAGCGTCAAATAGGTTTGGATTTGAGAGTTTGAACTATTCACAATGTGGGTGCAATATAGATGAATATCAGTTTCTGGATATATATGTTTTTTCCAGAGTACTTGTAATATGATGATGTATCAAATTATATTTTAATATAATTCTTCTTTCGTCTCAAAAAAATGACCTAATTTTTATGTTGTTTTTTTTTTAAAAAAAAAACACATTTACACCTAAAGACGTATACTCATCTTTAGATACTGAGAGTCGGTGTCATGAATCATGATCCACGCTGTTAAGGTAACACATATCGAAGTCATATGTCATGACGCTCAAGTAGCTGGCCGGCGTTGTCATGGACACTAGGTGGTGCTGACGTGGGCGATTGTCATAGCGTCTGATCAGCGTCACCTCCATCTTTGTTGCACCTATTCCTCGGCACAACCTCAAATCCACGACAATCACGATCAGCTACCTATAGCGTCAAGACGTGTTACCTCGACATCTTAGGTCATAGTACCGGTTTACGCTTGTGTAACATAATTTTTTACATAAAAAGTCAAATAAAAAATAGGTTTCGGGGCATCCCCGATGTTCCTTTTTTAAACTCACCCTTTAAATTATTATTTGAAGAGATATTTAAATAAAAATTATTCTTTATATATTTTTTATTTTTCAATGGCTTTTCTATATCACAATGCACGCTCTAGGGAGCTAATCTCGTTCTCTGTCTTCAGTTAACAAGAAATCTGTGATAAAGAATGATAATATTTGAAGATCTAATTAAAGAAGATACTGGATATCGTTCTCTCTCTAAATTTCTACTTGTAGATAAAGAAGGATGTATACATATGTTCTTGAATTTGCTCGATCAGTAATTTCAATCGCGCTTTAAATTAATAAAGTTGGCTTTCTCCTATGTAGCCAGCTTCCATAAGAATCTCAAGGATAAAAGGTTACTGTTTGTCATGTCAATATCATAGAGGAGAATAACTCACAAGAGACATAATTTATTAAGCCTAGTTAGTTTATAATTTAATATATGATGTTACAGTAAACATGTGTTAATGATGAATTAATTAGGTTTAATAGATTCGTCTAGCGACAGATCTATTATATATAATTAGTAGCCATGATTTCTATAATTAGTTTTATAATTAACTTGTGTTTTGTACTCCTAATTAACATCCAAACATCTGGTATAACAAGGGTTATATTATATATTAGACCCTAATAAATTCTAAAGACTAACTTTACATAAAACCGGCGGAGCACCTCCCACGAAGCCGCAGCAAACGAGATCAGGATGTGACTAGCTTGTGAGCGGGCAAAGGATCTACCGCAGCTGCAACTGAACACGCAACCAGAACCCAGCACCTGAAGGCTGCAGCATGTCCTCTGATTGTTCACAGGGAGGGCAAAATCTGTTTTGTCGTACATGCATCATGTAACACGGAGCATAAGACAAAACAACTCCAAGCAGGAATTCCGTTTGGAGTTTGGACATAGGAAAGACCGAAAGAGCAATGCTGTGATGATTTTCAATGTCGGGGATCCACTAATCTCCAATGTGATGCGGCTCAATTATAATTATAATATAACCGCGTCGCGCAGATGCGCGGATCGATCGGTACTCAGAGAGAACTGAAACGGTGAGAGGTCTTGGATGTCAGGAACAGGAACCCTCTGCGTGTGCTTTGCCAAAGCCAGGAGAGTGGTAGCAAGCACCATCTCTCGGCTAGGCTAACCAATAACAGAACACTCCCACGACGACGACCACACACCTCCAATCATATCTTTCTCACTATAATAGCAATTGGACCCGTGGATGCCACACTTGTCGAGGATTGATGATGGGGATGTCAAATTATTGTACCCACGCGAGTGTCAGTGGTAAGGTCTTAAAGATAAATGAAGCTCAGATACATATGCTAAATTACAACAGGTATCTAGTGAGATTCTCAAATTATGAGAGACACCCTATGTAACCAACTATGCTAAATTACTTATGACCATTTTACAATTTGCTTTGGAATTCTTGCAGCAATGAGTGTTGGTGTTATGAAGGGGGCGGCTAGCAGCTGTTTGGGGAAGTAGTGGTTCCAGCAGGCATAAGCAAAGATATATATAAGATGATTCATAATATTAATTTCATAATTTGCAAGTGAGCTAAAGAATTGAAAATGCAACAGATTTGGAAAGGGAGTTTATGGAGCTTTACTAAATTACCAAAGGATCGAAGGCTAATAGATATGATCTGGCCTCTGCCTAATTGCGCAACCAAAGGATAAGAGTGGAATAAAAAGGAAGATAACATGCCTTGTTCGATTGATTGATAAGCAAGCTGATAAGCCAACTGACAAATAGCGAAAAATATTATACTGCACAATTTTTTGCCGAGACTAAAGTTCAATTGATAAATCGTCCAAAGAGTTGTTCTCTAGTAGTGATTGGTTGTATAGAGTTCAAACACACACACTCATACAATCCTCCACTATATATAATACTCTTTTTTCTTCTTCTTTTATTATTATTATTGTTGTTGTTGTTACTATTATCAAGCCTTGCAACTTGCCGTTAAGAAAGTTGTCCTGCAATAGTATAAGTCAATCTCTCTAATAATGCTAGATTAGTAATAATATACTCATAATATGATTAGATGCACATAACACTCTCACATCATCTTGAAATATGTGTATAAATCTATCTTTTTGTCAAGTGTACGTTAGTTTTTCTTACTTTTTATTAAAATATGAAAAATAAACCTATAACTAGAGTTCATCATGAGTTAATCATTGCGGGTGGCCTGTTGCCGATGCAGGCGAGAGCAGCTAATCAACGCCGAAGTCGTCGCGAAGTACCATCAGTATTCAGTAGTAGCCACGATTCGTTCGCGCGCGCATGAGAGAGTGCCGACGAATACCGCCGTTAGCCTACCTGTCATTCGGCAGCAGCCTATCGAAGGCCGAAGCACACGAGGTCGTCGATCGTGGCCGCCGCGCCGTAGGCCCGCCGCCAGGCAGCGGGGCAGGCGCGATCGCCATCGTTAGGTTGGTGCTTGCAAGTAGCTTTTGGATCGGAGCCCAATATGCAATGCATGCATATGCGTCGACCCGGCGGTTTGCATATATATTGTTCATCATTTGGCCGCCCGCATGTCGCCGTCGTGTCGTCGTTGTCCGGCTAGCCCACTAGACCACTGAAATAAACATGCATCTCGACACGACACGTGCATTCATTCGTGGGTAGACAGACGTGCCGGCCGGCCACTACTAGAGAACGGGCCTTTAGCCCCGGTCGCCCGGGGCTAAGGAATCGGGACTAAAGGCCCGACCTTTAGCCCCGGTTCCCGGCCCCGGGGCTAGAGGGGGACCTTTAGCCCCGGTTGGTAATACCAACCGGGACTAAAGAGGGGACCTTTAGCCCCGGTTGGCTAAAGACCTTTTTTCTTTTTCTTTTCTTTTTTCTTTTCAATTGGCTATTGTTTTCAGTTTTTCAATTACATTAGGTTTTCTAATACGTTTTCTTCGATGCTAATATATTACATTAGGATTTCTAATACGTATTCTTCGCTGCTAATGTATGTATCCACATATATATACACATAAAATTTATAATTACACACATAAAATATGAAACTATATATATATATGGGCTAGCTATACATATTATGTGTATAATATTTTTATGCACATAAAATTTACAGCATTATCCATGCATCCTTGGTATTTACAACACAAATATTGACCGTCACTTAAATGTCATACAAATGGTCGTCTTGGTTTGGTTTCAATATTGGTTCTTCCGGGTTATAGTAGAACTCGGTGCCGGCTTTGAGGACATGGTCATTAAGAACTCCTGCGATTGTCTCTTGAATTCCTTTCAGGCGCACCATGTCCAACACCTGGTTCTTCAACCATAGCTCCTTCTGTCTCTCTAGAGGAGTTTTTTTTGGCATACACCGAGAGAAACTCGCAAACGTAGTACCCACACAAATTGTTCCCTGGTGGTTGCCGTAGAACCCACTGCACGATGTAAAAAGATATTACTCTCATCATCTCGCGCGTTTGATGAAAGCATGCTACAGTGGTAAAGACGCGGGGAGATAGTACTACTTACTTGCAATTGGATAGGACGAGGAAGTGTCGCCTTCAAATCCGGACGGTGTTTCGGAACGAACCAAGCCCAAACCCTGCACAATATAATATTGGATCGTAATTAACTATTGCAGATTTAAAGTGTAGAAATCAATATTTAGAGATCGAAAGTTACCCCTGGATAATGTCTATGATATCTTCATAATCTCCCAGTGGTTTTCTCAACGAGTCATAGATTATCAATTGACTTTCGGAGAGATCGAAGACGATCAATATCCAGTGATAGCTGCATTAATTTGCTTATATAGTCAACATATATCATAGAAATTGAGTAAGTAAAAATAAATATGCACATGATAACAACACCCACCTAAAGTTGTATGGGAAGAGTATATATCTTTTGTTCTTTTGGTTCACCAAGAACCTTCGGAGATTCCTCCCTGTTTCATTTCTCCATATATCATAGGTGGGATCTTTCTTTGGGACCGAGAATACGATATATGGATCAATGAAACCAACCTCCTTGTCATTTCTACGTGCGAGGTCTCTCATCATGTTTCTGCATATGTATATAGGCACGCTAGCTAGTGTTAGCATAATTACATTTACATATACATATGCTAGAGTGAGATAATTAAAACGAAGGATCACTTACAAATAGAAGAGGCTGACTAGAGATTTGTCTAGAGCATCCAGGTGGCATAGCTGGTGTAACTCATTGAATTGGATAAGTATAATGTCATCACCACGGAAGTAATGATGGTCTCTAATTCTGACGCATATCCAATCATCTGCTTTTTTGGTACACGCTGCCATGTACCACTGGTTTAACAAGTACATTTGAGTGCCAAGTTCTGTGAGGGCCGTAGGGTTGTATAGACTCTGGCCATATACATAATTCTTCTTCCACTGATCAACTTGCGGAGCAGTTTCAATGGGTGCTTCACCGAGCATTTGTGACAAGGTTAGACCAGTTTCTGCGAAAAATGCATCAAGATGCTCAGGATTCACCTCAAGTTGTTCTAGCGCTTTCAAGTTAGAACCATATTCATTCACAACAAGCGGGGGCACTGATTGTTTCGATTGTTCCCCGAGCTGTGGGACACCCTTGCTTGCTCTCTTCTGTTTCTGCTTCGCCTCCTCAAGTGACTTGGTCATAGTGCGGTCATAGTCTGATGGTGGCGATTTCTTACGAGAATCACGCACTTTTTTCTGATGAGCATCCACCTTTTTCCTGAGCATATCAGGACGTACAAAAAGGTACGGCTTCTCTGGGTTTTTCTTTGCTTTTGGTTTAGCCTCGACGTCCGCCCAAAATTTGTCCAAATCTGCTTTCGCTGCAGCATTTGTTTCCTCATCAGTCATATCATAGGGAAGTTTCGTCTTCTGAGGAACTGCTTGATGTCTTTCTGCAGAGGCTTTCTTCTTTGGTGGCGGTGGGGCCGATGCCTTCATTTTTGTGGCTGGCCTCTTCTTTGATGGGGCCGGTGGTGGGGAAGCCCGTGGTGGAGGAGATGGGGCCGGTGGCGGGGATGGAGCCCGTGGTGGAGGAGATGGGGCCGGTGGCGGGGATGGAGCCCGTGGTGGAGATGGAGCCGGTCGTGGAGGGGATGGAGCCGATCGTGGAGGGGATGGAGCTGGTGGGGATGCAGCTGTGTCTTTCACTGCATCGCCCGCAGCACTATGATGACTATGTGGTGAATGGATAATTGGACTTAGGTGCGGAGAGGTCCTGCTGTGAAAACAACATAGTATGAGTAAACAATTATTTAATTAAGTCAATACATAACTAGTGAAAAAATGTTTCATTGACTTTCATCTGCACCTAGGGTTAGTTTGCTGAGGAGGAGGAGGAGGTGATGCCCCAGGAATAATGATATAGCGCTTACGCCAACATATGAATGCCTTCTCCGCTTCTCCTAAAGTCTTCTCACCATCACCTCCTTCAATGTCAAGAGTCACATTGCTATGCCCTTTCAATACTCTATCCACCGAGACACTAGCATAACCAGGTGGTACCAATGCCCCATGGCATCTTGGTGTCTTCGTAGGGTCAATAGGAGATACGACACCAATAGCCACCATTATTGTGTCATTCCCCTGTGGAATGTGCAGCTCACAGGTCGTGAGAGGATCAGTGATGTCATCCACGGGGAAGCGCAGCCCTGCGTCACCTTGAATCGTTGGCACCTCCGTGGAAGCGCAACTGCTTTTCAACTGATCACCAGGGGTGCTGGTGTTGACTCCTGGCTCTGATGCAGATTGCCTTTGCAGGGAACTCACTGCTAAATGCACTTGCCTTTTGATTTCCTCACTCATTTTGTCTTCAAGTGCCTTTTCTCGCTCTACCGCTTCACGAGCCGCGGCCTGTGACTGAATAACCATTTCCTCCATCCTTCGCATCCGCTCTACCTCCTCCTGCCTCTTTCTTGCGCGGCTTCTATAGGTCTCTTTGTCTTGTGGGAAGGCATGCTCCCACGACACCTCCCCATAGCCTCTTGTTCTCCCACCATGTTCAGGATTCTCTAGGGCGTATGTAAGCTCATCCTTTTCTCTGTTCGGCTGCCACGTGCCACTGTTAGCCATGTCTCGAGCATAAGCTAGTCTTTCTGCTGCTCTTTGGAGTTTTGTGCCATACACTACCCCTCCTGTCTGTAGGTCCAGACTTCCTCCATGACCAAAAAACCAATACTTGGCGCGCTCAGGCCAGTTTATTGAATCTGGTTCGATGCCCTTGGCTAGAATCTCCCGTTCCATTTTTTCCCACTTGGGAATGGCACTCTTGTAGCCACCTGATCCCAAGTGATGGTGGTATTGTTTTTGTCGGGCATTCTGTTGGTTCATTCTGACACGTGTCTCACCCTCTTCTGATTTCTTGAATTCTACAAACTCATCCCAAAAAGGCCTCAACTTGACGTAGGCCTTGGTGTTAAAATCCGGAGTTAGGTCCTTCTTGATAAATGTGTTGTACAATTTCTTCTTCCAGCTCTGGAATAGTGTTGCCATTTTCTTCATAGCCCAATCCCGAACTCTTGCCTTCAAATTTCTATCTTCTGTTTCAAGCGTGAAATGTGCAAGGACATCTTGCCAAACCAGTTCCTTATCACGATCAGAGACAAAACTTATATGAGGAGCACTTCTCTTTTCCTTCCATTCACGAGCATTGATCGGGATCTTATCCCTTACGAGATATTCACAGTGGTTAACGAATTTCTGTGCATGTTCTCCAAGCACTTGGCCTGTTTCCTCGTTGAATTCTGAGATAATGTATCGGCCATCCAACGGCTTCTTCGGACCTCGTACGGTCCTACTCTTCCCGGTAGTCGTTGTCGATCCAGAGGGCTACGTATGTAGGAACAGTAGATTATAAATACATTTACAAATTGATTAGAATTTTATGTGCTCATAGAGATTGTAGGTATACCTCGCCAGTATTTTCTTGCATAATTTCTTCATAATCGATAAAGTATTGACTGCCGTCATCTACTTCTTGATTATTGTTATCGTCACCTGCTACATCTGGGTTAGCGGCGCTGTTGATTAATTCGTACATTTCCTCCTCCATGTTGTCAACTGGGTCGGCCATTTCTGCGAATAACATGGAGGATAATAAACACCATATTTTTGCAAATAACGTATATTCATACAGACCATGGAGGATAAAGACCATGGAGGGTTAAGGGTTTAGGGTTTTGGGTTTAGGGGTTAGGGGTTAGGGGTTAGCGGTTAGGGTTTAGGGTTAGGGGTTAGGGGTTAGGGGTTAGCGGTTAAGGGTTAAGGGTTAGGGGTTAGGGGTTAGGGGTTAGCGGTTAGGGTTTAGGGGTTAGGGTTTAGGGTTCGGGGTTCGGGGTTTTGGGTTAGGTGATTATTCCATACACATTCGTAAAAACATATACACGACATAAATATATCTAATTGATTATGCTAAGTCATTATTCCATACACATTCGTAAAAACATATACACGACATAAACATATCTAATTGATTATTCCTTCTCCATCACAAGGGACACACCGTTGAGGAGAGGACGACGACGGACGACGACGAGGATGACGTTGCGGTGAGGAGGTGAGCACGACGACGAGGATGACGTTGCGGTGAAGATGACGGCGGACGGCGGCGAGGTCAACGCGACCAATCTCTTTTTATCTACATGTCACATATTTTTTGTTAGATTAAAAAACATGATTTTCTAAAAATGATTTATATAACTATATATTTATATAAATATATATTCATTTTTCTATAAACATATATACACTGCGGTGCATTAATAACATTTTCTGATATTCTCTAAATATATATGTATATATATTCATTTTCTATAATCATTCATTTTCTATATATATCTTTTTTTATTTTTCTATAAATATATATGTATTTATAATCATTTTTCTATAATCATTCATTTTCAATATATATCATTTTTTCTTTCATTCTTCCTGCACGCACACAGTGCACGCACACACACAGTGCACACACACTGCACGCACTGCACACACACGCACTGCACACAACACGCACACACACAGTGCACACACACGCACTGCACACACACGCACTGCACACAACACGCACACACACACAACGCACGCACTGAGCACGGCGGCGCGACCGCGCCCGGCCTCCTCACCGGCGGCGCGAGAGGACGAGTTGTGCGTGGCCGCCGAGGCAGGCGACCGCTGAGGCCGGCGAGGGCCGGCGAGGGAGAGAAGAGGAGACGTCGGCGCGGCCACGCGAGAGAACGATGGCGAGGCGGACGTCAGCGAGGGATGCGGCGGGACAACGGCGGCGCGGCACTCGATCGGAGACGACGAGGGAAGCGGCGGCGCTGCGGGCGGTCTGACGTCGATCTGAGGAAGAAGGAGGGCACTGTGCCCTATATACGCGGGGAACCTTTAGTCCCGGGCCGTGGAACCACCCGGGACTAAAAGACCTTTAGTCCCGGGTGGTTCTACCGCCCGGGACTAAAGGTTTATATTTTGGGTTTTGTATTAGGTTTTGACTATATTAATATGCTGTAATATTTGTTAATTGCATAGTAAATTAAATATTAGGTATAAAATTACTTAAAAATGACAGTTGTATTTCCTTTTACCTTATTGTATAGTAGAAAAATTTGTAACATAAATTCTTTTCTTTTCTTATAATAATAAATATAAATGTAAATAACAATTCATATTTTGTTAATGCAAAAATATAATGTTAAATTTAAATATCTGAAACAACTGGTTCTCGATAGGAAGATTATTTTTGCATTATCTGAACGTTAAATTTTGGGTTGTTTATCTTTCATTGTCCAAATGCACGATAGCGAAATTCACTGTTAAATTGCAGTTTAATTTAAAAAGATAAATTTGTGTAGTTCATATACGTTTCTGTGTCGTATTGGTCTCAAACTTTTTCTTAGGCTGTCACGTGGCACGGGTGAGGCAACCAACAAGTTTGTGATTTTTCGGAGATAGTTTAATTGAATTACCGCGCACCATCACCCAATAATTATAGGGTCAACTGGGCCTACCACCAAAATAATCCAGAATGGTGCCAAACTTTTACACGGGATCTTGAATGGCCTGGGAAGAAGAACGTTGTGGAGGTTGATGAAAAACCGCAGAGGGCCGGAGGTGTAATTCACCGGCTTTTATCTCATTCGGCACAGAGAAAAATATAATAATTAAAATAATGATCAGAAAAATCTAACACCTCTGAGGCATCAATTTGGGCTCATATGCTTGCCAAAAATAAATCAAGTCATTTCGACACCGACATCAATGAACCATGACTATCCATAATCATTATTAATTACACAAAAAATCTAATACATAATATTGGTTAAAACATCACTATATATCAAGCGGGTACACTGGTGATCTTCTTCTTGACGTATGTCCCTTGGTTATGATCATGTCGTAACCATGGAGCCTCCTCAGCATTTAGCAGGATGCTTGGGTCTTTGCTCACACTGAAGGGTGGTATCCGGTCATCCCTTTCATAATCTTCTGACATGTCTGACTTGTCCTCAATTCCCACGATGTTTCTTCTTCCTGAAAGAACTATGTGGCGTTTTAGCTCTTTGGTTGATTTATCGTCATTTTTCCCTCTCCTGGGCTTTGTAGACATGTCTTTCACGTAGAACACCTGATTCACATCAGCAGCAAGGACGAATGGTTCATCTTTGTATCCAATATTGTTGAGATCCACTGTTGTCACTCCATACTCCTTGTCAACTGTTACTCCGCCTCCGGTCGTCTTGACCCATTTGCATCGAAACAAAGGGACTTTAAAATTAGGTGCGTACTCTAATTCCCAAATCTCCTCTATACGGCCATAATATGTTTGCCTCTTCCCATTTGGGTCTGTGGCATCTACGCGAACACCACTGTTTTGGTTCGTGCTCCTTTGATCTTGGGCAATGGTGTAAAATGTGTTTCCATTTATCTCATACCCTTTGTACGTGAGGATGTGCCATGACGGTTGCCTAGCCAACAAATATAGTTGCTCATCAATATTGTTATTACCCAGACATTCCTTTCGCAACCAAGTGCTAAAAGTATTCATGTGCTCACGTGTTATCCAAACTTCATTCTTCTCTGGAAATTGGGATCGTAGGAACTCCTTGTGTACATCGATATATGGATCCACCACGGTTGAGTTTTGAAGAACTGTGTAGTGCGCTTTATTGAAATAATCGTTCCCCGTACCGATATATGTTTTCTTCCCTGGTGTCCCCTTTCCACACAGCCTCCCCTCGTGCCGCGATTCAGGAACACCAATCGGGTCAAGGTCAGGAATGAAGTCAACACAGAACTCAATGACCTCCTCTGTCCCGTAGCCCTTGGCGATGCTTCCTTCTGGCCGAGCACGTTGGTGAACATATTTTTTCAGTACTCCCATGAACCTCTCAAAGGGGAACATGTTGTGTAGGAACACAGGACCGAGAATATGAATCTCCTTGACCAGGTGAACTAGGAGGTGTGTCATGATATTAAAGAAGGATGGAGGAAACACCAACTCAAAGCTCACAAGGCATTGAACCACATCATTCTGTAGAGTAGCCAGTTCTAGTGGATTAATTGCCTTCTGAGAAATTGCATTAAGGAATGCACATAGCTTCACAGTGGCCAGGCGTACATGTGGAGGTAGAATTCCTCTTAAAGCAACCGGTAGCAATTGCGTCATAAGCACGTGGCAGTCATGCGACTTTAAGTTTAGGAATTTCTTGTCTTGCATATTTATTATTCCCTTTATATTGGAGGAGAATCCAGATGGGACCTTGATGCTGTTGAGGCATTCAAACATGATTTCCTTCTCTTCATCGCTAAGAGTGTAGCTAGCAGGTCTTAAGTAATGACGTCCATCATCTGTCTTCTCTGGATGTAGGTTGTCTCGTTCTTTCATGCGCTGCAACTCTTGTCGTGCTTCAAGTGTATCCTTAGACTTCCCATACACACCCATGAATCCTAGAAGGTTGACACAAAGATTCTTTGTCAGGTGCATCACGTCGATCGCGTGGCGGACCTCTAGTACATGCCAATAGGGTAGCTCCCAAAATATTGACTTCTTCTTCCACATGGGTGCGTGTCCCGTAGCGTCTTTTGGAACAGGTTCACTGCCCGTGCCCTTTCCAAAGACTACCTTCACATCCTTGACCATCTCAAGTACATCTTCCCCAGTTCTGTTGCGAGGCTTGCTCCGGTGGTCTGCCTCACCTTTAAAATGCCTGCCTTTCCTTCTAACCTGGTGATTCACAGAAAGAAATCGACGATGCCCAAGGTAGACTACCTTTCTACATTTTTTTCAAATATACACTATCCATGTCATGAAAACAATGTGTGCATGCATTATATCCCTTGTCTGTCTGTCCTGAAAGATTACTTAGAGCAGGCCAATCATTGATGGTTACGAACAACAATGCTCGCAGGTCAAAGTGTTCCTGTTTGTAATCATCCCACACACGTACACCTGATTTACTCCATAAAAGTAGCAGTTCCTCAACTAATGGCCTTAGATAGACATCGATGTCGTTGCCAGGTTGCCTCGGGCCTTGGATGAGCACTGGCATCATAATGAACTTCCGCTTCATGCATAACCATGGAGGAAGGTTGTAGATACATAGAGTAACAGGCCACGTGCTATGACTACTGCTCTGTTCCCCATAAGGATTCATTCCGTCCGTACTTAAAGCAAACCTTAAGTTTCTAGCGTCTTTTGCAAATTCCGGGAATTCTCTGTCTATTGCTCTCCATTGGGACCCATCAGCAGGGTGTCTCAACATGTTGTCTACCTTACGGTCTTCTTTGTGCCATCGCACCAACTTTGCATGGTCCTTGTTTCTGAACAGACGTTTCAGGCGTGGTATTATAGGAGCGTACCACATAACCTTGGCAGGAATTTTCTTTCGGGGACGTTCTTCACCCTCAACATCGCCAGGGTCATCTCGCCTGATCTTATATCGTGACGCGTTACATACAGGGCATTCATCCAAATTCTCGTATTCCTTGCCACGATACAGGATGCAGTCATTAGGACATGCATGTATCTTCTGGATTTCTAAACCCAAAGGACAGACGACTTGTTTTGCTTCGTACGTAGTGGCGGGCAGTTCGTTAGGTTTCGGAAGCATCTTTTGTTTTATAATTTTCAATAATTGTCCAAATGCCTTGTCAGATACACCATTTTGTGCCTTCCATTGTAGCAACTCAAGTGTTGTACCCAACTTTTTTTGTCCATCTGCAGCAGACGGGTATAGTAATTTCCTGTGATCCTCTAGCATACAGTCAAACTTAGTCTTCTCCTTTTCACTTTCGCAATCTCCTTGTGCATCACGAATGACATCACCAAGAGCATCATCTTCAGCGAGTGTGTCTTCTGCACTTGCCTCTTCTTCACCTTCCCCCATTGCAGTATCACCAAAGTCACCGTATTGAGCAATAATGTCATCGTCAGGGTCCAATTGTTCTTCTTCACCTTCTTCCATCATAACCCCAGTTTCTCCATGCTTCGTCCAACAACTATAGTTTGGCATGAAACCCGACTTGAACAAGTGTGAGTGAAGACTCCTTGAGCTAGAATATTCCTTCGAATTATTACAAAGGGCACATGGGCAGCTGTGACACCCCAATTTTAAGAACAAAATTGGAGCACAATATATGTATGCCAGGATCAATTTTCATACATATATCCACATCATAGTAAATATCAAAACAATGCTTTATTAATATATCGAACATTATTACAAAAATGACCCTCGGGTCTGAAAGAAAAGTACAGACTCTCAGTCTAACTCTAATGTAGACTCGCAGAAACTGGACGCCATCTCCACAGGAAGGTCGACCGGGGGCTGCGCCATCCTAGTACAAGTCGTCGGGGTCGTATCCGCCGTCTTCTGGGTACTCCTGCTCCTCGTCGGCGTAGACTCCAACGTCTGGGTGGGGTAGCAGGGGGTTCAAAGAGGAAGGGTGAGTACATCGAAATGTACTCCGCAAGTGTAGGAAATATATGCTTATGAGGCTATGAACAAAGGTAGGCTGACTCTGTTTGACTCAAGCGCCTAAAGCGACACACCCTATTAAATCCTATTAATCCTATGCACCTATTTACTAGGTTATAACCACAGTCTCCAACAGAACAATAACCACACTCGGAGTCGCACCGAGCAAACCACACTCGGAGTCACACCGAGCAACCAACACTTGGAGTCACACCAAGCAACCGCACTTGGAGTCGCACCAAGTACCCACACCTGAAGTCCATCAGGCAAACCACATCTGAAGTCCATCAGATGACCCGAACCAGGCCGTTACAAGGAGTCCTATGCGTATTAGTTCCATACGTCACGACATAGAGAGCTACCTTCCGTAATAACACCAGGTCTGCGCCCGAGCCTGGGAGTCACTCCCGTACCAAGCAGTAACCCGCGTAGAAGAAGCCTCTGTACCCATGTCATATGAGACTAATAACCACATAAGGCTTCTCTAACGAACTGGAACCAACCCACCAACTAATCTCGAAGAAGTCCAAGCCCGCTCGTGACCGTGAGCACGGCTGATATATCAGTTTTAATACTCTGCAGAGTTCGCACATCTTTACCCATGAGTCATGCGTTCCCCATCACGCTAAACACTGCCAAGGTGCACAGCAGGGTCGCACTACAAGGCCTTTACAAAGCCTCCTCCAAGTCCGTTCTACACGTTCACTAAGGTTTCACCGCTAACAGTGGATATACACACCACTGCAGAAGCCCCCTCTTGTGCCACAAATCCGACCCCGTGTAAACCCTCAACTTGGAGGAAACTAATTACTTAGCCAGTCCCAGAGCCATATAGGCCTCATGGTTTGCGCTGTTTTGCCGGGTTACATGCTCCAAGAACCGGGTCCTAGGGATCCAGGCAGGATAATCTAGCACAAACCCAGAACCAAAACCCAAAACCAGCTGCCGAGTCCACGGCACAAAACCACCAATACGGTCCATCCTGCCGGATTTACCTACTCACCATACTACATCATTACCAGTCGACAATGTTCCATAATTCATTAATCAGAATTAATATTTCCCATCCCATCCCAAGACAGCAAGGCTAAGCATGACTTCTACCCAAAACATCCCAAACCAGGTGACAAGGATAAATATTACAAATTCTAGTAAACCTTAACATGGGTTTCAGTATTAAGACACTGCATGCAACTACTGGATCTAACTACTCTAACTCAAAATAAAATAAATACGGGAGCAATATGAGCAAGGACACTTGCCTTCAGGCTGGGTCGAATAAACGGAGACGAAGGCTGGATTCTGGGGTTCCGCGTAGCGCGCACTCGCTGGATCAATCATCATCACATGGCCCAAACAAACATATAAATAACAGTACATCAAACAGTAATAAAACAGAACGTAAATAGATCTACTGCGTAGAGCTCGACGAGACGAATCTAACGCAAGTTGAACGGGTCAAATCGGAGTTAAAACGCAAAAGTTATGGACATTTGAATCTGAGTGGCAAATCTGTAAATAGTTTGAACTCATTTTCGGATTTTAAATAAATAAAACGAAAAAGAAAAGCTGGCTGGACCGGGCCTCATTTTCCCGAAAATATAGGGGTTAGATCGTATGTTTCCCAAGACTCAGTGAATACGGCTGATGGACGGCGGGTTGATTTCATACCAATGTAGGGGGCTTTTTGCAAACGCGGCAGATCCGGTCGATGCGCTGGCGTCGTCGCCACGTGGCTTCACCCGATTGGCTCGGTGTGCCACCGCGTCCGTGGACCTGATGCGCTGGCGACCGTGGACCTCGTTCACAGAGCGGTGGACGCGGTTCTTACCGATTCGATGTGGGATCTAATCCCAGCCGCTCGGGTGGATCCGACGACCGGAAGAAGATGGGGAGGGCTGTGCGGCGGCCGACGTTGGGAGGACGCGGCGGAGTGCCATGGCGGGGTGCAGAGCTCGGCGGCGCGAACTCGGTTTCGAGCTAGGAGTTGGTAGAGAGTGCGATAGAGGGCGGAATCAAGAGCGGAGCTTACCGCGAGCACTTCAGGGTACCTCTCGGCGCTAGAGGCGTACTGGAGAGGGAAGGCGACACGGGGCACGGAGGGAACTCCCGCCGTGAGTTAGACTAGCATCCGTGAGCATGAACTCGAGTCGCCGGTTGAAGACGTGAATCCGTCGAGTCCTTGCGACACCAACGGAGGGCATGGGACGGTGCGAGGTGCCCGGGGAGAGGAGGTTCGGTGGCTCGGTTTCTGCCTAGCAATGGCAATGGCGGCGCTAGGGTTTCCGGATGCCGAAGGAGCTCGGCGGCGGCGGCGGGAGGGCTTGCGCGAAGTGGAAAAGGGAGCGGAGGTGGCGGCGGCTCCGATTTATAGCGCCAAGGGCACCGGATAGGCTCCAGGCATCGGGAGGAGAGAGCGGCGATATCAACGATGCCCGGGGAACTCGGACGGGGGTTGGGGACGAGCCCGACAGGTGGGCCCCACCTGTCGGTGGCACTGGCGTGCGGGCCGGCTCATCAGCGACTGAGAGAGGGGGAAGGGCGCGCGGAGCCAGCACGGGAGGCGGCCACTGCGGCGGGTGGGAGAGGGAGCCGGCGCTGGGGGATTGGGCTCGGCCCAGGCGCGTGCTGTGGGGAAGGGGCGAGTGCGGGGCCGTGGGCCAGGCCGAAAACGGGAGGCCGAGCGGGATAGGGAGGTGGGCAGGCAGGCGGGGTGGTGTGGGCCGGCGCAAATGCGGGCCGGAAGCGGCCTGGTGCGGGAGGGGGAGCGGCGTGGGCTTCACCCAGCGGAGGGGTGCGCGAGGAGGGAGGCGGGGAACGGGCCGGAAAGAGGGAGGCGGCCCGAGAGCGGAGAGAGGGGAGGACGGGCTGGCCTGGGAAAAGGAGAGGGAGGGAGCCCAGTTGCTGGTTTTCTTTTCCTTTTTGATTTTCCAAAAGCTTTTTCAAATCCACTTTGAATCAAAATTAAAATCCACCTGAAAACCAAACGAGTTTGTAAACTTTTCAAAATATTTTCCCTAGGTTTTTGCAAATAAAGTTTTGAGTTTTTAAAAGTTTTGTAAAATTTTATAAATCTTTTATTTATTTCTTAAATAGAATAAATTCGATACGCCCTAATCGGGTTTAACAAAATTCTTTTTCACCCAATAAAATTTATGCGACGGCATGAATGCAACAAACACCTGGCTAGAATTTTCCTCCATCTAGGGTTTTGGCCATTTTCTAATTTATTTTTAATTAATTAAACACCAGGGGTGTTACAGCAGCACATAAAACCATTCCGCTTGTTTGCCTCGGCCACTCTTAAAAAATAATGCACGCCATCAATGAACTCTTTTGAGCGACGATCGGCATTGTACATCCAGTGACGTGTCATCGTCTGCATTATATGACATATCACATAATTATATCTCTCATTCTTATAAACAAATGAAATTATAAAATGACTGGCATGAAATTTAGTAAGAATCACTGGTGGCATAAAAATAGTAGCAGTTGAACTTGTCTAATTAATTATTACATCAAGATAACAGTGCAGCCTAATCCACTTGGCCACAACCAAAGCAACTAACAACACCTGCACATTTTTCCTACATCACAGTCCAACAAGATGGACTGCCTGCCACTCCAACCTGATAGGAAGGTAAGGTAGGGATAGGTGCAGTAGGAATTGAGTTGATTCTTGAGTTGAAAGCCTCTAGAGCTGCAGAAGCTTCCTCAAAATACTTGTACTTTTTATGCACAGCTCCCTTAACTTTGAGGACTTACTGACTGCACTCAGCCCAGCTGGTGTAAATACCTGGCTTGGTACCCATGAAAACAACATACCAAGCAGACATCCTTCTGCATTTTGTAAACTAAAGTATTATATATTTCTAATTTCTGTAAACAAATAATTTAACTGATCTCTATTTCTCCAAAATAATAAAATAAACTAATTAAACCGGTCACATTTTGTAAACTAAAGTATTATATATTTTTAATTTCTGTAAACAAATAATTTAACTGATCTCTATTTCTCCAAAATAATAAAATAAACTAATTAAACCGGTCACATTTTGTAAACTAAAGTATTATATATTTCTAATTTTTGTAAACAAATGATTTAACTCATCTCTATTTCTCAAAAAAAACTAATTAAACCGGTCACATTTTATAAACTAAAGTATTATATATTTCTATTTTTTGTCAACAAATGATTTAAATGATCTCTATTTCTCTAAAAGATTAAAATAAACTAATTAAACGGTCATATTTTGTTTTTAGAGTAATAATTTGAACTATCAAGTCAATGAACTCAAAATATCTACAAAAATAAAAAACTTAAGCCAGTGACCTTTCAAGAAGTCGATGGCGGTGTAGATGTGATGAAATAAATCAATCGCCGGAGATGTGTTAACAAACAAAAATCACCGGAGAAGACAGCAAACAAGCAAGCAAGTGACTGAATCAAAAAAAATAAAGAGCTCGGGCACGGCTGAAAGTGGAAGAACAGTTCAAATATAGGGAGGGACATTTAGCCCCGGTCCTTATTCCCAGCCGGGGCTAAATGTTGGCATTTAGCCCCGGCTGGATACACCAACTGGGACAAAACCTTTTAGTCCCGGTTGGTGTTACCAACCGGGGCTAAAGATGTCTACATTTAGCCCCGGCTAGATACACCAACCGGGGCAAAACCTTTAGTCCCGGTTGGTGTTACCAACCGGGGCTAAAGGCCGGTCTTTAGCCCCGGTTGGTAACACCAACCGGGACTAAAGGTCCCTCTGACAAATGAGCCGTTGGGCTCGAGAACTTTAGCCCCGGTTGGTGTTACCAACCGGGGCTAAAGACCTTTCTAGTCCCGGGCACAAAATTTTCCGTGACTAAAGCTGATTTTGCAAATCGTCCAAAGGTCTGTTCTCTAGTAGCCGTCGTCGCCCGTGGCGGGCATATGTTCACGAACTCAACATGCGGCGGCCGCACGCCTCTCTCGGCGCCCAACGTGCCAAAGGTATGATAGGGTTTGCCCCTCCGTTCATTGTAAAAAAAAGATCGACGTGCGAAAGGTATATACGCGATAGATGATCAGCTAAGACAGGGGTTTGTTGTGAGGCCGTGGTTGCTCGATCAGCTGGGCTCACTGGCCAGAGTATGTTTGGTTTTCAAAGTGCCAAGCCAAAATGGTTTCCATGATATCTATCTATTTCGTTTGCATCCAAAGTGTGTCTAGCCGCTGGCCATTTTTTTTTAAAAAAAAAAACGGGGGGCTGAAGGCCCCCTTGCAGGTATTTTGAGCTTGTTCTCTTAAAAACTTATCAGTAATGATGTAATATTTTTTATAATAAAATAACATCAGCTAATTTATCAGTCGTAGAAATTATCAGACAAACATGATCTTTATTAAAGTAAACAGGAAATATAGTACAGACCGAGGGCACAAGTTATGCAATTAGTTTGTTACAGTAAACATTTGATAATTATTAATAATTAGACTTATAAATTCGTCTCACGAATTATTCTCCACTTGTACAATTAGTTTGTTAATAGTATTTAATACTTTAAATTAGTGCTAAACACCTGATATAACATTCCAAAACTTTTTAACTTAGAACTAAACAATCTCTAAATATATCAGTCACTATATCGGCATGCGACCTGCTCAAAAAAATATTTACATATCGCGTCAGAAGCATTGGTCGTATTAGCGTAAAACACATGCAAGTGTTGATGGGCGTCGATCTTCCCACAATTAGAGTTTATATTATTGGACGTGCTATCGTCACACCGGATTTTAATAGAAAAAGATGCATACAAATATCTTAAAAAGAAAAACAATAAAAAAATAAAGAAAAAAACAAAACAAAAACTACAGTAACCCAACCCGCGGGAGGGCGTCAATCCTCCCGCGGGTAGAGATTAGAATATAATAAAATCAGTAAGCTGGTAACCTTACGGTCTTCTTCTAGCCTGTTTATATATAGTAGTTAGTTTTTCACAATTAATACATGATCTATTTATTTATCTCATATACTTTTTTGGTTTTTATACCTGAGCCGTTTGTAAGTTTATTGTCCGCTTCTCCTCTATCTGTTCTTCTCTCTTTTCTATCTTTCTTCTAATAGAAATATTTAAATATTTAGCCAGCTTATAACCTGATATTATACTCACACGTAGTGGCAGGATGTCCACCTTGATCCATCGCGGTGACCCCCCAGTGCGAGAGGAGCGTGCGCTGCTGCTAGCTTAGCTAGGACGAAGCAATATTTTGGACCCTATTGGGCTATTAATTGAAGACCAAGGAAGGAGAGTAGCAATGTTTTGGAGCTGAATTCTTCACAAATTATTTATTTATTACTTTTATTTCTTTCTTCGTCAGTATATATACTTATATACACACACTATATAGAGAATTTTTTGTTAAAAAATTTAGGTATTCAACTGAATACCTTTGAACAGAGCTGGCCCCGCCCCCTGTTCGTGGACACACATGTGGGTGGCGATGGCGATCGATGAACATTGCAGGTTTCGTTGTTGCGTTCGCATGGATACGTCGATCGACAGTTGGACATGATGGCAGCTTAGAGCATCTCCAAGAGCTCCTTAAAAATGACTTGGTATATCTTATTGTTTAGGAAGTTGGTAAATAATTTAGCAAGTCAAAAAATAACACATCTCCGATGGTTTGGTATTCCAACTTGCTATCTTTTGAAAACGGAGGCCCACTAGTCCAACCGGTACGTGACTTCGGTTCGCATCACCGATCCGCATCGCGCAGCGCTGCTCTGCCTCCACGATTCTGAAGACCGCGACCTCCGCGCTCGTGAGAAGACCGTCGCCTCCCGCCGATCGTGATCCGGAGTGAAGGACTCCACCTCCCCGCCGATCGTGATCCGGCCGGAGTGAAGGACTCCACCTCCCACCGATCGTGATCCGGCGCCCTTGAAGCTAGGTCACCTCCTGCTCGCCCGCACGGAGCTTCATCTGCTACGCCGGTCAGTATCTCCGATCCCATGATTCAGTTTGGACTAGTAGCTTTGGATATTGCCGGGCTTTCAATTGAAGCTTAATAATCCATGGATCAGTTCACGTGGTAGCCATATGATTGGAATTTCATGGTACTGTACATGCAATTGATCACCGCCCGTTCCGTTTTTTTCATTCAGGAAACATGCCTAGGAAGAGATCACGTCTTCGTAGCCAATTGGATGATTCATCATCTGATAACGATGACACGTTTATTGCGTCGGCGGCTGCAATTGTTGAAACTTTCTCAAATGTCAAGAAACAACACGGTGGCTCCATCCATGGTCACAAAGTTATTTACCGTGATAGAGAAGGCGGACACGATAGGATGTTTCAAAACTATTTGGCCGAGAATCCAACATATGACCCTGAAATTTTTCGTCGAAGGTATACGTTCTTTCAATTCGAATTGGTTTATTGTACGTTGATAAATATACTTGTAGATGTCGAACTATTGATTTGTTTTGTTTAGGTACAGGATGTCTAGGGAGATTTTCATATGCATAATGAATGCAGTTGAAGCACATGATGACTACTTCGTGCAAAAAAGGAATGCGGCCGGTGTACTTGGATTGAGTTGCTTCCAGAAGATCACTGCCGCGATGCGTATGCTCTCATATGGCCTCGCAGCGGATGCGACAAATGAGTACGTGCGCATTGGCGAAAGTACTGCAATAGAGAGCCTACGTAAGTTTGTTGCCGCTGTGGTTCAATTTTTTGGAGAAGAGTACCTCAGACATCCGAATGAGGCGGACGTAGCGCGTCTTCTTGCAATGGGGGCGCAAAAAGGGTTTCCCGGAATGTTGGGGGCGATCGATTGTATGCATTGGCTGTGGAAGAACTGTCCATATGAAAAACAAGGTCAGTACAAGGGGCATGTGAAGAAACCCACTATCATATTGGAGGTTGTTGCTTCAGATGATCTTTGGATATGACATGCCTTCTTCGGAATGCCTGGATCTCATAATGACATCAACGTACTTCATAGGTCTCCTTTGTTTGATAACTTGGCGGAAGGTAGAGCTCCTGAAGTGAAGTATTCTGTTAATGACCATGATTACACAATGGGCTACTATCTAGCAGATGGTATATACCCCAATTGGGCTACTTTGGTGAAGACAATCAGGCATCCTATGGGTAACAAGAGGCGATACTTTTCCAAGGCGCAAGAAGCAGCGCGGAAGATGGTGGAGAGAGCTTTTGGTGTCCTTCAGTCTAGATTTGCCATTGTACGAGGATCAGCTCGTTTTTGGGACGTAGAGACTTTGTCCTTGATCATGACAGCTTGTGTGATCATGCACAACATGATTGTGGAAGATGAAGGATTCGTGGTCGATCCTAACGAGACGTTTGAAGACGGTGGTGACAATGTCGAAACCGCACACGGGGTGGCTCATTGTACACTTGAGCAATTCATTGAGGCGCACAAAAAAATTCGAGCGAAAGAAACACATGTGCAGTTGACAGAAGACCTCATCGAACACCTTTGGAACCATCATCCGGATTTATATTAGCTTTATGTAGTACCAAAATTTGATTTATGTTTTTATTATTCAGTTCTATCGGATATTAGCTCATTATTACCGCCTCCTTCGTCCCTTGCCCTGGACACCTTGGGGGCCTTCTTGCTCTTCTTGGTTGCAGCTAGTTTATCAATCTCGGCAAGCTCTAGCATCTTCGCTTTCCACTTGTCCTCCCCCTTGAGTATGTGCCAGCAATGCTCAAGAACAAATGTCTTGTGGTCCTTGTCTAAGTCCGCGTACATTTTTTTTGCATCATTTAGCTGCATAGAGATATTGTCAACATATATTCAATTTAAAAAAAATCATGTAAATCATTGTAAACATTACCTTATCTTGGATAGTTGTCCCACTTTGATTCCTACGGAGGATGTCCTCATAATGTGAACAAAACTTGTTCACACTCGTCTGGATTTATAGCCATCGATGTATAAGAGAGCTCTCCGTACGAGAGGGGGCTTCTTTTCTGTGTTCCTCAAAATATTCTGTAATTCGTCCCCAAAATGTTGTACGTGTTTGATTCGCCCCGTTGATTGGATCCTTGCTAACATTCAACCATCCCAGGCACAAACATTCGTCTTCCTTGTAATGAAAATTTTTGGTCCTCCTTCCACCCTTCTTATTGCGGCTTCCCTGTACTTCGTGAACACGAATTTCAGTGTCTTGAGTCTGTGGGATGGGCATCTCGTCCAAACCATAAACGACACCCTCTTCGCCATTCAGAAGAATGCTTGACAAAAAATCTCCATCTTCTCCTGCCATCTCAAAATATACTACAAAAAAAAACAGAAAATATACATACATCAAAATCAGTTGAAGAACAGTATGGCACCAATTATTTTTATAATGAAAAACACTACATCATAATTACAAACAGTACATCATATGAAAAAAGAGGATGAAACATATGGGTTATTTCTGAATTTTCTCATCAACCTCGAACTAGTCCAACAAAAGATCATTTGCATTCAAGATTATAGAATTCAATGAAATCAAAACAGCCCCAAACCCAATCCTCCAACAGCCCTAAACCCTACGCCTCCAACAGTACATGAACCCTACCCACCAACATACCTAAACCCTACCCGTCCAACAATACTTCAATCAACAAATCGATCACCCTCAAGAACATGTCCATTGCAGTACTTGGATTGAGAAAAGGAGGAAGAAAATACCTTGATCGACTGGTCGGAGAAGAAGGGGACGGCGGCGCGACCTGGCCTGAGTAGAAGGGGACGGCGGCGCGACCTCGCCGGTCTGGATCGCGGACGGGCGTCGCACGGTCTTCCTTCGTGGTCTCCTCCACGGTCTCCTCCACGGCGCGGTCTGGATCGCGGCCTAGCGTCGCGGTCAGGATACGGCCTGTCGCGGACTTCCTTCAGGCGTCGCGGTCTTCCTTCACTCGCGAAGAAGATACATCGCGGCCTGGCGAAGGAAGAAGAAACGACGCGGTTTGTCGAAGGAAGAAGATATGGTGCGAGGTGGAGGAGAATTTCGCGCGCGCGGGAAGAGGGAAGTGGCGCGGTACACAGGCGTCGGAGGAAAAAGTTTCGGATGCGAAGTACGATAGGCGGTGCGGAGTTCTCCGCAGTGCCGGCCTCAAGATACAAAGTTTGGAAAAATACAAAGTGAAGATAAGGAATTGTTGGAGAGGGGGTTTTCTTGCTTTTGCCAAATTTTATAGGATACAAAGTGGATTTAGGGAGCTCGTGGACACACATGTGGGTGGCGATGGCGATCCATGAACATTGCAGGTTTCGTCCTTGCGTTCGCATGGATACGTCGATCGACAGTTGGACATGATGGCAGCTTACTAGTGACATATTTTACTTTCCCCTTATTAAAACACATTTTCTATATTTTAGGCATCTAAACAGTTTTGCCTTTGTTCTTCCATAGAAAGCAAGTGAGTGCTAGATCGGTCGGTCTAGGTGTTCTCCTTGCACCCTACCGGCCAGAGTTCGAACCCCCACTGGGACGGATTTGTTGGCCGGAGGAGGCGCAGTTCGAACCCCCACTGGGGCGGATTTGTTGGCCGGAGGAGGCGCAGTTTATCTGCGCGTTGAAAAAAAATCTCCTCGTCTGCCCCGTGTCAAAGCACAGGTCTAAGGCCAGCCTAGTTTCACGGGAGCTGCAGTGTCGTCTAAGGCCAGCCCAGTTTCACGGGAGCTGCGGGGCCGTTGTGTTTCACGGGAGCTGCGGTGTCGCTGTGTATGAGTGGGGCAGGGGTCGGGGGGTTTTCTTGACCTGCGTGAGAAGATCTTCTTCTTAATCATAATGCCCGGGGGCTGTCTTACCCCCGCGGGTTGAGTTTTTTTTTCTTCCATAGAAAAAAATTTGTCATTTATTTCTTGTGATTTGTGCGTCCGTCACCTGGCGTTCCCATTTTTTCGTCTGGAAATCTCCCGCCGCGTGCGGTGACCAAGAGAGTCAACTCGCGAGGGTACCTTTCGCCGACATGCGCAGCGTTCAAGAGTAGATTGTGACCACTGTTGGATCGTAGAAAAACTTAGTCAGCTACGTTACATATTATGGTTAGGATTAAAAGAAAAAAAAAGTTTTTTAATTAATGTTACTAACATCGACAATCATATGATTTAATAATATCACATGGATAATAATAATTGTGAACAAAACATGGACTTAATTAATGTTCTATATGCTTTAGGTAGAAGAATAATTTTATATGCGTTTCTAATCCTTATTTTAGATGATAATAAATTGTTGTTGCATAGTTTAAACTAATAACAATATCAACAACGTTGTTTTTTGAAAATCGTGTTATAACGTTGTTGCATGGACGGTGACCGCGTTGCTGCAGAGGCAGAGGCGATCGACGACATGCGTGTGGAGACTGGCGTGCGTATACGCGGACGACGGCCTCGCTGCACGGACGGTGGGCACACGTGTACGGCTTCATGTGTTTTTTTTCACTCATCGCGAACGACGTTCAACGTTCGTTTAGACGGACGGCAGAATCGCGTGCATGAGTCTCACCTACATTCGCGGAGTTAGATGGCGGTCCCACATCGTGGATGGCGATTGGTCGGCGTCGCCTTCGACCGGGGAGTCAGACGGCGGCCTCAGATCGCTGATGGTGGCCTCGCAGCTGGGATCATGGACGGCGTCCTCATGAGCGTGGCTTGGCGGACGACGGTGATTGGCTGGCCTCGAGTGCGTAGACAGCGGCCTCGCGGATGCTGTCCTCGTGAGCGTGGCCTGGGCACACACAAAGCAATTTGCTGGCCTCAAGGCTAGGATAGCGGACGGTAGCCTTGCAAATTTTTTCGCTTCGGACGATGACCTCATAATTTTTTTCGGACGGCGGTCTTGCCGGTAGCCTCGTAATTTTGTTGTATGGCGGCTGTCCCTAACACTCTGCACACATACAACTATCGCTCGGCTAGGAACGCGAATGGTGTTTTTTTTTGGTGATGTTATTTTCTTCGGTAATCTGATTCGCACAGTATTGGAAAGCGAACGTGATTAGCGCTTGGATTGCTTTTTTCTCGGTAATATTTTTTTCTCCCACGATCTAGCGCTCTAGGAACACAAACAGTGTTTGTTTCCGTGATGTTGTTTTCTTGGAACTTGGAAGATCTTATACGCACGGGATGGAAAAGCGAACGTGATTACCGCTTGGGGTGGGTTTTTTTTTGCAATAGTTTTTTCTCCCACGATCTAGCGCTTGGCGTTCTTTTTTCGGCAATATTTGGATGTGGGTGAGTAAGGAGAAAAAAGATTATAAAACAAATCTGGATAGTTGATTATTATAGAGTTTGTTTTCTGGGTACAATTTCACGTGTAGATTTAGTGAGACCATCTTAGCGGGGGAGGTTTCTTTGGTACACCAAGCAAAGAAATGAGATGACGCATTAGTAGGGTAGATATAGCTAAGAAAGAATAAAGAATGTAATGATACTTGGTTATTATCATAAATACTATTAACTTATTATAAAAAGAGTTATTGAGTTAAATGTACCAGGAGCCCTCGAACTTGTAAGTGTGTGTCACATAGACCCCTGAAATTTTAAAATACATTTCTGAGCCGCTAAACTTGTTATGTGATACACATAAGTCTCTAAACTTTGAAAATGCATTTTGTGCCCCCTAAACTTACTAAATGTTACACAACAAAATCATACTTGCCACATGGACATTTTTCGTTGGCGTGGTATTACATCGTGATGAAGAAAATATGCACCAATCCCCTGAAACCGGATCCGCATCGCAGAAAACACGACCCTGCCCGCCAGCGATGCTTCTCCTAGTCGCAAGCCTGCGCGTGGCTCCGGTCAGTGATGCTTTCGCATGTGGTTCCGGTAGAAGAGCTCACGCGGACCTGTGGCTGGCCACGACACCACCAGAGCCACGTTGAAAGCCCTAGTTTGTTTTTGGTTAATTGATTAAACTTATTTGGTCTAATCCTATTGTCAAACATGTGTGTAGCTTATAAGAAAGGATTGTGACCAAGTCAAGTGGTGGAGCTAGCAAGGTGGCAACCATGAAGGATGGTGATGGCCATATGCAACTCAAGTGACCAAGTGCTCTACCATTGGTGAAATGAAGAAGAGAAGAGATGGAGCAGAGAGGTCCGAAGGCAAAGGTATAACCTATAAGACTCTTTGTTTTGGTGATCAAGATACTTAGCGAGTGTGATCACATTTAGGTCACATAGCCGTACTATTAAGAGGAGATAATTCACAACTTATGTGATGTTCAAGTGTCACTAGGTGTTCTCTAACATATCAATGATATAGACCTAGTGAGTGACTAACAAAACCCTTGGAAAATGCTTTATAAAATGCTAACACACATGCACAAGTGTTGAAACACTTTGGTGTTGGTGCATGGGAGCAATGATAGAAGTTAGAAAGCGAAAGGTGCTGAGTTATCAGCATCAGACGCTGGAGGCGGCAGCATCGGACGCTGGGTCGAGCGTCCGATGGTTAACCCTAGTTCCTGTCAGAGGTTGAAGGTGCATCGGATGCTGGCAACGGACGCTGAGGAAACACTGTTGCAGAGTCCGATGATGATGACGTGGTGCGAGTTAGTTTTCTAGGGAGCATCGGACGCTGGCCTGCGTCCAATGCGGATCCATCGGACGCGTCCGATGTGATTTGGCCCTCTTTGGAACCTCTCTGCATGGTCATCGGACGCAGGGGTTGAGCGTCCGATGTGAAGGTGCCGAGGCGTCCGATGTGGCGCAGAAGTATGTTGAAATGAGCAATGGCATCGGCGCGTTCGATGTCACATTAACCGTGGCGCGAAGGGAAATGACCGTTGGGATCTAACGGGCTAAATTCATATCGGGAGGACACGTGGCTTCATCTGAAGCATCGGACGCTGGGGCAGCGTCCGATGGTCAAGCATCGGCGCGTCCGATGCCCCCGATTCTGGCCAAACGGCTAGACCGACTTGAGTGGCCTATTTAAGGGGGCTTGGCCGGCTCACTTGGTTTCTGGCTTGCACATTCTGATTCCTAAACATACTAGTGAGCTTCGGCAAGCCTCCCAAGTTGATTTGATCAAACCAAGTGGGATTGAGTGATCTAGTGCGGTGATTTGAAAGAGTTCAATCTAGTGGCACTAGTTCTTCGCATCGGCTTTGAGTTTCTTGTTACTTTTGGCATTTGCCGCTGTCTAGACGGCTTGTGTGACGGAACGGCCCTAATCTCATGGCCCACGTGTCCCTGTCAACCTCTGACAGCCGAACCCATGTTCCATGTGATTAAGACCTGTTCGCCACCGGGCTACATCAGTGCCCAATGTCCGCAGGATCATCTCACAATTCGGTTACAGCATTGCATACTTTTACAAATAACATCGGAATAAAGAGCGGAAGACTTAAATAACATTAGTTTTACAAAGCAGGGTTCCAAATAGAAATTAAGGTGCAGTTATTACAAACCAAGTTCTGATAATAGAAATAGACATAGGCAACATAGTGGAGAACAACAAAGATACTTATAATCACCCAGCCCGAGGGTGTACAACTATTCTTCGGCCTCATCGGCCTCTTCCTGGACGATGGTCACGCAGCAGGGTGCAAGACACATCGGGGACTCTGTCATACCTGCAGCATGGGTAACAAACCCTGAGTACTGGGGTACTCAACAAGACTTACCCGACTAAGAAAAAGGGAGAAGACTCAGGAATGAGAGGCTTAGGGTAGTCAAGGTAAGGCTTAAGCAAGATCAGGTATTTTGCAGAAAAGCATTTTGTAAACCTTATTTTATTTTGGAAAGATTCAGTATTCCTCAATTCTTCATCGTTCATGATTCATTTTACATTTCAAAACATTCCTAGTTGAGAACCACTCTCCGTTGACAGTCAGTGGACCAAGTCTCCATAACCGAGGAGCAACGTTAATCCGGATAAATAATACTCAGCTGAGGATCCCTATCCACACTGCATATGTAGCACCCAAGCTTGCATATGCCAACTCGTCTACCACGATTCCTCCAAGATTGGGCCCGGTCCTACGCCACCCGGAAGTACAATACACCACTCCTATCCAGGTACGACGACCACGTGGGTACATGCTACTTCCGCCATCTCTCCACTCCCAGTGCGCGGTTGTCGGTCCAATAAAGGATTCCTCGGAGCCAGAGCTTTCCGTAGTATGTGAATAGTTGCAAGTCTTGGCCAGCAGGCCCCCATACGGATGGTCCCTACATTTTTCCGCCAGCGACAAGCACCTCGGGACTCTAACCCAAGAGTACAGGTCCTGTCGGTTTTTCAACCCTGTCCCGGTCGGTGTCAACTGTTGAGTCCCGGACTACAACATGACGGCACCGTACGCGCGGACAACCTCTTCTCGACAATGACCACATGCTAGCTAGGCAAGCAGTCATCGAACGGGAAGTAAAGCCAAATTCCCATAAAGATTCTTTCAGTGATCATACTTTTGAAATTGGCATTTTTATTGCAAAGTCTAATTCAATAAGCATTGCTAAGCATTTTTCAAATACTTTTGAAAAGCACGTATCGGGTGTATCAGTGGTCAAGGTGGATAGTGCATCAATTAGGATAGCACACAACTCCTATAAACCTAATGCAATAATTTAACTCAAAAGCATTTAAGGAAAATATTTTATAAATCTAAGGAAAGAGGTTTAAATGCACCGGGGCTTGCCTTGAAGAGCAAAGAGGGCAGGCTCGAGGGCGGCAGGGCAGTTGTCGGAGCTCGGGGTAGCCTCAGGGACAGGTTCGTCAGCGGCTGCCTCGATCTTGACGCCTTCTTCGGTGACTATACGAATGCAATGATGCATGCTCATGAGTATGCTAGCATGAACAATACAACACAGGGCATACAACATGAACCTTAATCACCTTTTCTGTTTTTCTTAATTATTTAAAAAGGTCATTTTATGCAGTTGCTCCAAAAATTACCAAATTAATCACATAAGTTCATTATGGTGTAGATAGATGGCAAAACAAATTTCATAATTTTTGGAGGTCATTAAGGTGCTCAAATAAAATCAGACATTAATTAACAAAAGGCACTATTTAACAATTAAAGATAAATGCTCAAAAATCTACTTGTTCCAAAAGACTTCAAAATTTCACCAGAGACTAAACATGGCATAGGAAGCTCACAAAAATTTATCTCATGATTTTTGGAGTTATAAAAGATTTTCTAAAAAATCCAAAACCATCCATTTATTAATTAAAAGAGGGATTTTACATTTTCAAATTCTTGCAGAAAAGTCAAGTTTCATATTTTTATAAAATACTACATAGTATAAAGACTCAACTGTAAAATTTTCAGAATTTTTAGAGCAATACAGAAAATCATACAAAAAGATGAAATAACAAGACTATTCATATTTTTGAAAAGGAAAAGAGCACTGAGCTCGAGTCGGAGCGGGCTCGACGTCGAGGCTCGAGGCTCGGCTGAGAAAACAGAGACTGGGCTCACCGAGAGTCAGAGGCAAGGCTCGACGAGGCGGATGGAAAAGAGGGCTCGACGGCGAGGCCTCGGCGGGGTTCTCTTGCGGCAGATTTCTCGAGGCTGGCCTCGGCTCACTCGAGGCTTGAGGCTCGGTGGTAGCTGCGATTCGCCCGAGGCTGAGGCTAGTCTCGGCTGCTTCGAGGGGCGGGGTTCGAGGATGTGCTCGAGGGTGTGGCTCGGGAACGTGCTCGAGGGTAGTGCGATTCGCCCGAGGCTTGGGGCTCGATACGGTCGAGGGTGCGGCTCGAGGAAGGAGACGACCGCGGCGGCACTCCGGCGATCCGGCGACTCTGTACACCGGGCACGGTCACCAGTAGCCGGTTAGGGGCGCAAGAAGACAAGGAAAGAAGATTAGAGGTCAGAGGGAGGAGAGGTGGAGCGACGGCGACGAATTCCGTCGACCCGAGTCGGTCGGCTTCTCACAGGCGCTGAGGAAGACGGGCTTGCACTCGGCGGTGGGAGGCGGTAGCGATGGAATTGAGGGGTGGGGAAGCTGCACGGGCTCAAGGCGGAGCTGCTGGGCTAGTTGGTTGAGCGGGGGAGACTCTAGAGTGAGCTGGCCACGGTGGCGGGGTGAGTGCGGAGCTCCGGCCGGCCGGCGGGCCTTTTATAGGCGCGGCCAGGGGCAGATAGAGAGCGCGCTGAGGTGCGGATGAGGTTGCCCGCGGCGCGTGCTTGCGATCTCATGATGAAGAAAGGACGGAAATCAGTTTGGGACCCAGGCGTCGTGCTTGCCGGCGACGGCCACGCGGCGGCGACGTCGGGGAGCAGTGGGGGACGGGGGCGGAGGTCAGCGCTTGCGCGTGCGGATGCGGCATGATGGCGCGGACAGCGGTGGCAGGTTGGAGGTAGGCGAGTAGCTGCCAGGCGCGTGGCGCACGCGGCGCCGGCGAGCTGCCATGACCGGCCCCCCCATGGCCCTAGGTAGAAGATGAACAGGGCTAGGGTGTGGGGTTTGACTTTCTGTATTTTGCAAATTTCTCCCAAAAATTAAACTGAGCAGCAAAAACTCAAAATACCAAAGTTGTGCAGAAAAAGGAGATCTACAACTTTGTCAAAAAGAATATTTTCAAATTCCAAACAGTTCTTGAATTATTTTTTAAATCAGAAAAGGGGACACTTTTAAGATTTGAATAATTTCAAAATTACTTTTGATTTTATATAGAAACTTGAAAATTTGTAAACACCAAAGTTGTTCCTCTTGACAAGATCTACAACTTTGCTTTTTGGACCAAGTCCAAATTTTGAATAGTTTTTAAATTATTAAAAGAGGGGTAAAAGCCAGGGTTTGGAATTTAGGGTTTTTCAAAGGGATTTGAAATCTGTTTTTGATTTTGGGTTTTGAACAACACAACAAAGCTTCAAGACACTAAACTGAACAAGAAATACACAAGACTAGGCACAGAGTTGAAATTACCATTTTGCCCTTATAGGAAGATTTGGGCTTTTAGGGTTTTTAGAAAAAGGGATCACTACACACAAAATACCTTTTAGGAAAAGGTAAAGGCAAGCAACCACTAGACAAACATTAATGCATGATAAGAATGATTATGACTAATGATGATGACATGTCAGGTTAATTACATATTAAACACCAGAGGTGTTACAGCTTGGACGCGTTGTGGTGTTGTTGGCAAGAAAAGGAGATTGTTCTTGGCCACCACCGATCGTGATTGTGAGAGCTTTTGGAGCCTCACCTCGCCGAAGCGGCAAGAGGCGTCCTTAGGGGATTGCTCGCGTCATTGAGCTACCTCACTAGCGGTAGATTCTTGTGGTGCTCTTTGTGAGCTTGGCTTTGTGCCGATTAGCCACCGGGTCACCTAGTGTTGGTCGACACAACGGGGAGTAGCGTGCCGGCAAGCACGTGAACCTCGGGATAAATCTTGGTGTCCCGTGTGCTTATTGTGATTGCTTCCACATCTTGGTGATTGGTCTTCATATTCACATCTCGGTGTTTGGTCTTCATATTCACATTCTTGGTGATTGGCATCACAAGTGGATTTCACCGGTGATTGGCTTTCTACTAGACGATCCCGAAGGCTCGGTGAAATCATTTCTATCTAGCTTGTTTACTTTGTGCATTTACTTTAAGCTATTCCTCTTGTGTAGATACTATCACTTGTTGTATATCTCTTGTTATATATCTTGTGTAGCTAGTTGTGATTAGCTTGCCTAGTTTATCTATTGCACATACTTGTCTCTTATACATTTTGTATATCATACTTGTACTAGAGCTAGATAGCTTTATTCCGCATTAGACATTAGCTCTAGTTCATTGTGTGACATAGAAATATTAGGTAGAATTGTTGGATAGGTGGCTTGCAACACACTATTAGGCTAGCGCAAAAAACTTCGTCATTTGTTATACTAATAGTGTTGTCTAAGTAATTTTGTAGATTTTTAATTAGGCTATTCACCCCCTCTAGCCAATTTGGACCTTTCACACGTGCACACGGTCTGCCGTGCAACTAGGAAAAGCATGACGAGTGGCCAGGGTCATGCATTCTGCAATGCGCCGAGGTGGCACCACACTCTCCAATCGTTGATTATTGTCCTTCTAGACGACAAGCACCTCCATACGGAGGCGGTTCCCGCACTGATGGTGGTGACGCAGTGGGTTTTAGGGGGTTTGGTGCATTTTTTTTGCAACATAGCAACATCACATCAACAAAAAAATACCTGTGTGGCAAGTATGGACCTGTGTTGTACCACTTAATAAGTCTACGAGGTTAGAAATGTATTTTTATAGTTCAAAGACCTATGTGTATTACTTAAGAAGTTAAGAAGTTTAGGAGGCCAGTAATATATTTTTAAAGTTGATAGATCTATATGACACACGCTTACAAGTTTGAGGACCCTTCATACATTTAACTCTTATATAAATTTAGTTAAACTTGAAAAACTTTGACTCTATAAAATTCTTGAAATGATTTATATTTTAGAATAAATAAATTATTTTATAGTACACCCATTTAACATCGTAACCATCAATAGGTTATTCCCAGAGTACCCTAATTGATTTTCTAATCTCTATCTCTACAACTAAATCATTTATAATGATTCCGTTCACGAGCGACACCAAAACTTTTTCGTTCGCTTCGCCCGGTCTCGCGAAAGTTCCCCGTACGTAGCTCTCTTTCCGGCAAAAAAAAAAACTTACCAAGAAAAAAAAAAGACGCCCTCTCAATCATCTCTGTAGGATATCGCCGCCCAGTCGTGCGCACCTCCCCTGGTCCCCGATCTCTGCCCAGGCCGGTCGGGCGCCATCGCATGTCGCAGTCGTCCTTGCCGTTGCGCGCCACGGCTGCCCTGGCTTGCCCCTGCTATTGCAGCATAGACGTTTGAACCACCCCAGCATCAGGGTGCAAGACTCGACTCAACAGCCAGCAGATCGAAAATGAGTATTGATCCAGGAGCTTCTAGAAGGCGAGGAGGAGGAGCCAAGGAGGAGAGGGGGTGCGCGCGCAACGTCGAGGTGGTGCTGGTGCCGGCCATGGATCGGGTTCGCGGATCCACGTTCCTGCTCGACATCCTGCTAGCAGGTAACCTACCATGCGATCCAGTCATCTCCTGCGGTTTGGTTTCTCTGAGGTTTTTGTTGTTTAAGATTACCGTGAGATGTGAAATGTGAGATGAGATCTGGTGCCGGACTGCCAGGTTTAGATTTGCGAGTGCCCTGAGATATATGGCTCGAGCTGGATCTATGTAAGATGTGTTTGCTTGTGAATTTATATTTGGATCATGAATTGAGGAGTGACGAGTGTGCGCTAGCGATGACGGGACACCTTATTAGACTATTCTTATGATGAAATATTTAGACTGTTTCTAGGTAGTGACTGTTCACGTGATCTAATATTTAGACTGCATGTAGATCTTATTTTCTTGATATAATTGGTAAGTACCCATCCGCTACCATGGGATGTAGTAGATGAACTTTTTTTTTTCTCCTGAAACTCAGTTGTGTTTGCTCCGACTGTGTTCACACTTAGCTAGCGATTTAAGACTTCAATACTACCTTGATCTGTGATTGGTTGGTCAGGAACATGGTATCATGGTATAAAAAGATAGTGTATGGTACGGAGCGAACTATCTTATTCTTATTTTCATGCCCTGAACATTAAATAAATAATTGAACTAAATGTAGATTTGGATCAGCCTAAAACACTGAGGTATGTTTTCGAGTCATGCAAATCTCCCACAGCTGTTAAATTACACGAACTGTGAATGAATGGAACAAACAAAATCTCAGCAAATGCGGTTACTTCATGTGTAAAATAGTTTGGAACAATTAAGTAGCATGCAGGTAGCTTGCAACACCATGACTATTTCATTGTATTTTTACTGTCTTTCATATTATCTGCCTTTGAGATCATTGAGGTTGGTCTCGTAGCTTGCAGCACCATTATAATTTCATCATATTTTTACTGTGTTGCATATTATCTGTCTTTGAGATCAATGAAGTGGGTCCGGCTGAGAAGAATGCTGGCATTTTGGGTTACACAGATTCAACCCCCAACTGAAGGTAACAAATGCTCCTCTGTCCTCTGTTTGATCTCCTTGATCTACTTTGCCAAATTTCAGATCATTTCAAGTCAGTACAAGGTTCAATTTTTGTTTATTCTAAGAGACACTAAGAGCAAGGATGATGTTTTTCATGTATCATTCTTTCAGTTTTGGGCTGAAATGGGGTGAATATGCATGTGTCTTAAAGTTAACAAAAGTGTAACCTTATTACATAAAAATAGTTTTGCACCTGACAACAAATTTTGGAACCTTGAGACCTCTTTTTTCTTGACAGTGATATTCATATGAAGAACTAAATTAAAATTTTGAGACATAGTTGAATGGCCAGATGGTGCCTTTCTTATTCGTTGATTTAACAGCTCCAATTTTGAAGTATCTAATTTTGTTTCAGGATACCTTTGTCAATAATGCTTGCTGAGATTTTTTCATATTCCAGAAAATTTATTACTTTGGCCGCCCTCCACAACTTTGCTGCAAATGTCCACATACAATGGCCCATGCTGACTGCGGCATAATTGCACCCTTCTCAAACGTCATCGTCCCTATTGCACAGTCTAGCAAATTTTCCTTCCCTTATCTAATTAGTTGGATTGATCAAATATTATGATGTATAGGTAGAAACAGAGTTGGTTTAAACTGATCTATGTCTCATATTGTTTGTGCTTGTGTGTACAACTTGTCATTCGATGGAATTACCAAAGGAAATTATTTTCCCTTCACTTTTGTTTTACCATGAAGATAGGGTTCGTGTTTTCATATTATTCACTAAATGGTAACAAATTGATGTTCTTACCAATGCAGTACTCGAGTTTGGATTCTACAACAATCAATTTATCTATATTATTGTGCATTATATTCCAAGGCCAAGGACGGGAAGGTGCAGTTGCCGCGTTGACATGATCTTATTTTGGAGGCAGGCATGAGAAGGTTCAACATTCTGACAAGGCTGCAATTAGTTTTGCTTGTTGGAATAATCATCTGATAATGGTTGATAATCACGTATGATTAAGATGATTTTTAATAGCATCACATTTGACATAAATATATAACTCTTGAAACATGACTGTTGTCCCGTTGCAATGTGCAGACAGCCGACTATCAGACAGAACACCAAGCTAAAAAAATATTTTAGACCGAATAAGTTAGGAGCTTAGTTAGGCTTCACCAAGAGGGAGCCTGATAGTGTTCAACCTAAACCAAATCGATACAGGTTTTCAGTTGTAGCATTCTATCTTTGAGTTACAATGGGAATTTGAAGGCACAAGGAAGCCTTTTTAAAGTTATGTTTTCTTGAGTTGTGGTGATGTCTTAGTACTAAAATTGCATTTTCATTTAGCAGTGGAAGTTCACGACCCAGCCCATGACCTGTTCATGCAGTGCTGTGATTTGATACCAACGGCCTGCACTCCTCTTCATCACAACTACATATCTCTTGATCTTGACTTTGAGCCGTTGCTTGGCTTGGCTCCTTTGATGTGCTCAAGTATTATTTTGTTCCCGTTGCAACGCACGGGCAATTACCTATTGTAGCTAAAATATTTCTACAACAAAAATATGAGATGCGTCAAACAAGAATGTAATATAATTCAATGGCGCACATTCATACTATTTGCATACCATGTGCTTTATTGTGAAAAGTTTTTAGAACATATTTAGACATTAATTAGAATGTTTTAGTTTTTTTATAACTAAATCTAGTTTTTGTATGCTTTTAGAAATAATATTATGAGTAATAGATATTGTATTTAAGTCTTTCATGTCCAAATCTATATTTAGAATTTTCTTGGATTTTTTAGAAGCTTAGACATATTTGTGTGGTTTTAAAACATCATTATTATTAAAGTGAATTGAGAAAACTAAATTTTAAGATATAACAACACCTCTCTCCTCTCTCGGCCCTCACTTTCCTCTAGGCATCGCCAACACCCATCTTCCTCACATGGCGAGGCGGCGGCCCACGACCTCATCATCTCATCCATCATCTTTCCCTTGCTCAAATGCCTCCTCCTGCGTCTCACCTAGCTTTGTGCAATCAACGTGCATTTATGGTGTGTTTGATTTAAAGAATAAGGTGATCCATCATCTTCTCACTCCTCACTTTTTCTATTTGGTTGGTGGAATGGAATGAGTTGATATATCACCACCTCATTCCTCGTAAGTCAATAATTAGTATATACATGAGGAATGAGTTGGTTCCACCAAAATTCATGGGATGGACTCATGATGCATCACCTCATGAAGTATGAGTTGATTCCACAAACCAAACACCCCTATTAGAGGGCTTAATGGTGGAGTTAGAGGCAGTGAGACAGTGCCAGTGTGGGTTTGGATTTAAAGAGGGAGGCGACAACAAGGGCACAAAAGCTCGCCACGACAAAGGAGTCTATAGTAACATTGGGCTTAGTTAGGCAGCGTTCGGTTGTTCCGGAATAGGCTGTTCCGGGCCTGGAACCATTCCTCTGTAGTGTAAATTAGTGAAGAAAAAGATTCAGCTGGAACCAATCCGAATGATCCGAACGAGGCCCTAAGGAGTCGTAGGGTCGATGCACGACTCCCCTAGAAAACAGGTGGTGTTGCTCCTAACGCGAGGGTCCACGTACTCACCCACCTAGTGTCTCTCCCATCCAACTCATGGTATGGTGGCCAATGTGGTTTCTAGTGCGAGAACCAACGTGTTCGTCTTCATGGTTCTTGGTGTGAAGGCCAATGCTGCTCACCCCGTCGATAAACGGAGGTTCGACAGTGGCGAGAGAAAAACTATCGTTAGAGAGGAAAGATAATTGAAGCAGTCTCTACTCTCTTTGGGAGAATATATTTCGAGGGATTAAGAAACTTTTAAAAAAGTGGATGAAAATATAATCTGTTGGAGTATCTTTTTTTTTATCTCATTTCCCTATATAACCATTTTGAGAGAAAGAAAATTGGTTTTCCTTAATTTGGTGGATATGCTTAGCCTATGTTTGGTTGAGTTTCTAAAAAGTGTTTTTACTACCAACTAGCAGAAAACCAACCAAATATGTGAAAACCAAAATTATATATTTTTTAGAAAGAGCCCCTCTTATGTAAACAATGTGGTATTATATTTTTTAAAGCACCCTGGACTCTGCTTATTTCATACTAGTCAAACATCTAATAGCTTTCTCACAATACATGGCTCAAAACAATTTTTTTCACGGCTCGTAGCAATTTATTTATCGTTCACAGCTAAACCAAACATACTATTATAACATGTTTGATTTTTAAGTTATTTTATTAGAGAAAAATAAGATCAGTGTGATAGTTTATGAAGCTAAAAGAGAATTTTCGGACCAGTCGCCAGGTTTTGATCGAGGCGATTCAAATGAAATGAAAAACCATCGCTTCCCACTTCCAGGTCGGACCCACGTCCGACATCAAAAGCCCGGCGAGTCGTCGGAGCGGAGACGACACCGCCTTCCCCCTCGCCTCGCTCGCCCCTTCCGCGTCCTCCGCTCCAGTGCTTCGTCTCCCCGCCGCGCGATGGCGACGCCGTCTCCCCCGGTGGCCGCGCCGCGGGTGGGGCTGCTGTACGACGAGCGGATGTGCGCGCACGCGACGCCAGACGGGGAGGAACACCCGGAGAACCCCGAGCGGCTGCGCGCCATCTGGCGCAAGCTCAACTCCGCTGGCGTCGCGTCCAGGTATGGCGCTAGAGGCCGCTCTCCCGCTCCCTTGCCTCGCGCTGAGAGCGCCGTGGTTTTGCTAGGGATGGATGAGGCTTGCACGGTGCACCGGTGCGGCGGTGCCCTTGGTGTTCATTTTTCCATTCGAATTGTCTGGAACGAAACCCTCCGAAGCCTGTGGGCCCATGACTTTTACTTACTCTGCTCTCCCTCTGTTGTTGCTGTGGCCGGCTCATTTCGATCTGATGATTGGTCCAATGATTGCGTAAATTAGCATGGGAGTGAGTTCATGATTTTCTCCCCTTGATTTAGCATTAACTCCAAAATGTCTAACCTGTGAAAATCTATAGTAGTGTAAAGCAAAATAACTTTGTGAAACATTTGGTTTAAACAATGCATCAATTCCTTGAAAATTTGCTTCCGTTGTACACTTACAGATGTAAACCATGAAGTTGTTTATGGTATTCTAAATGCAGGTCTTGCTTCTTGCTTTAACTTTGATGCTAGTAAACTAAACCTTAAATGTGAGCTTTACAACTTTTGTGTAAGGCGCAAGGCGGGGAGGGCGGGTACCGGTGGCTAGGGCTTGCCCTAGGGCAGCCGTGCGGCAGGAAGGGGCGGCGGCGGCCTGCTGTGCTGCTGCTGCACGCGCGTGAGAGGGGAGGGACGGGGCGACGACTAGGGTTTGGGAGCTGGAGAGCGGAGAACTAGAATAAGCCTTTTGACCTTTTTTCTTATTAATCTCAAAGGGGGGACAATGCCTCTATATTTATAGTCCTGAGAAGACTTGCATCTTAAGTAATTCTATCTATTTTCTTATTCTACCCCTATTCTATTCTATTCCTAATTAGATCCTTCCGCGGCAACGGCGGCGGCGGCGGCGTGTGCGCCGGCTGCAAGGGCAGCGATGGCTTGGGCGCTGGTCCCGGGCCCAATAGGCGCCCTGCCGGCCCGTCTAGCCCACTAGGTACCGGTAGGCGTATGACATCTCCCCCCTTCTCCGATCGGCGCGCCCACGCGCTGAGGCCAAAGCCAGCTTTTTGCGCCATTTGGTGGAGTTGTCGTGAGATCCATCATAGTTTCGAGGAGGTAGGAGCTCAAGTCGATGTCGTTTGGTGAGAGGTGGTGCAGACTAGAGTTGGGGCGCAGGACGACGTAGCTGTTGTTGATGCTCATGAACTGTGATGGCGGGGTGTAGGCGCCCACCATTAGTGGTTGCATATGTTGCTCCTCTCCATGCAGCAGAATCGGTATCAGGCCTGGGAGTAGAGGGGAGGTGATGGCAATATAGAGGCAGTCGTTGAAGAAGATCAAGCCTCGCTCCATGGACCATGCTGGTGCTGTTGTTTCGTCAGTGATGGCGAGGGCAAAGCGACGAAGCTCCCGACTGGTGAAGTCATCAAGCAGTGTTGGTGCTGGTTCCTCCGTGCTTGGTGGCTGCTCCTTCTGGTTGATGTTGGTTTTGTTGTCGGAGAGGATGACAATTATTCCTGCTTTTGGTGAGATTGGAGGGTACTTAGCTGGTGCTGCAGGAGTTGGTGCTGGGGTCACTGTAGCTCTCGTGCTTGGCATGGTGGTGACTGCTTGTAGGAGGTTGAGGATGTCGGAGGTTGGTGACGTTGATGGCGCCTTGCTTGGTGTTGCCGATGTTGGTGTTGCCGATGTTGAGGATGTCGGCCGCTGGTGAAGCTGGTGCTGGTGGAGCTGATGGCGCCAATGTTGTTGTGTCCTCCTTGCTTGGCGTGAAGTCGTTTGCTGGGGGCGCGCCTGCGACTCGTGCTCTTTGTGATGTCGCCGCTGGTGATGCCGTTGTTGGACCCGTTGGCTTGGTTGTTGGCGTAGGCGCCTGTTCTGCTACCGGGGTGACACTGACGACGATGTCGCTGGGTGTCGCCTGTCCTTCCAGAGCTCTGGCCAGTTGTATGGTCATCTCTAGATTGTGCGGGCGTCGACGCTTGACGGTTGTCTGCAGTGGTTCCCTCAAGCCTGCAATAAAGAGGTCAACTTGCCTGATGTTGTTGACGACGTCGTTCTGTAGCGTATATGCAGGGAAGGCGTTGACGTAGTCCCTTAGGTTCTTAGCGTGACGAGCTGGAGTCAGGGCGCCGGTGTTGGTGTAGTTGGTCAGCCTGAACTCGCCGATCAAGAAGCGGCTGAAGAACTCCCAATCCCAATTTTTCATTGGGACGTCCTTCGTCATCCGGATGCACCATAGATGCGCCTCTCCAATGAGGTGGGAAGCCGCGTACGAGATTCGGTTCTCTGCCGTCATGGGGTACCGCCTGAAGAGGAGCTGTAGCCGTCGCAGCCATGGGGATGGATCTGACGACCCGTCGAATGTTGGCGTTGTTAGACGAGTTCTAATGTGGTGAGGAGCCATTGGCGCCTGTGGTACTGGTGGTGGAGGCGTTCGTGGTGCTGCAGATGCTGTAGGTTGGACCTGAGAAGGTGCTGGTGATGGGGAACGGGTCGCTAGGCTGGGCGCCTGCGACGGGGGTGCTGGTAGCTGCTGTCGTGGAAGTACGCCCTTGCTGTCCAAGGTGTTCAGGTTGATGGAGACAGCTGTGATGACCTCTGGTGTAGCAAAAGTTTGTGGTTCCTTCATCTTGTTGTCGAGGTAGAACTTGCCTTGTGTTGATCATGGCGCTTTTGGTTTTCGCCTCGAGGTTGTTGATGGCCATTGGGTGGCGTATCGCCTGGTTGGATGTTTCATCGAGCAGTTGGTGGACGTCGTTGTTGACGGCGCACGATAGCGTGCTGCTATTTTTGTCATCAGGCTTTAGCACGATAAGGATGTTGTTGGTGGTGTCTGGCGGCACGAGATGGACGTCGGGGGCCGGTTTGGTGATTGTGACAAGTGTATAGTCGTTGTCGTCCTTTTGCTACTCCTCCAGAACAGCGTCGACGTTGGTGTGTGGCGCTGATGTGATGTTGGGGGCGCCGATGATGAAGGCGAAGGCGCCTGGTAGCTTGGCCGCGTTTTGCGGCGCCGTTGGTGTTGTAGTCGTGGTTTCTTGGCGATGTTCCGCTTGGACGGGCGTTCCATCGAGCAGCTTGTGGGCGTCGTTGGTGGTGTCCTCCATGTCGATGACCGCGTTCAGATCCAAACTGGGTTGGATCATGACAATGGTGGTGCCGATGGGATCAATCTCCTTGTTGCTCGGGGCGTTGATGATGACGGTGCCGGCGCTGCGTGCCAGCTCGTGTTCCTCGTCGTGGGAGCGGCCATCTAGTTCGACGATTGCATCGTCAATGTTAGTGGTGATGTTGTTGGCGGCGTCTCCCTTGTTCTCCGGCTGGATTAGATCTGTTGTCTGGAGGTCCATCGATTTGTCGCTGACGATGTCGTCGCTGCTGTTGGCTGGGTTGTTGATGGCGACGATTGCTGCGGTACCAGACGAGAGGGATTCCTCCATTGTTGTAGTGATGGGATTATTGACGGTAACGAGTCGAACCTGTTGTGTTTGCATGGTAGTTTCATCCTTGGAAGGCGACGCCAAGGAAGAAAAAAGTTCCTCCAATTCTTTCGCCCAACGATCGGTGACGACGCGGAAGTTCTCCAGCGCGATGAAGGAGGTGGTGGCAGCCATGGATCGATTGGTCTCGCGATACCAGATGTAAGGCGCAAGGCGGGGAGGGCGGGTACCGGCGGCTAGGGCTTGCCCTAGGGCAGCCCTGCGGCAGGAAGGGGCGGCGGCGGCCTGCTGTGCTGCTGCTGCACGCGCGTGAGAGGGGAGGGACGGGGCGACGGCTAGGGTTTGAGAGCTGGAGCAGAGAACTAGAATAAGCCTTTTGGTCTTTTTTTCTTATTAATCTCAAAGGGGTACAATGCCTCTATATTTATAGTCCAGAGAAGACTTGCATCTTAAGTAATTCTATCTATTTTCTTATTCTATCCCCTATTCTATTCTATTCCTAATTAGATCTTTCCGCGGCAACGGCGGCGGCGGCGGCGTGTGCGCCGGCTGCAAGGGCAGCGACGGCCTGGGCGCTGGTCCCGGGCCCAATAGGCGCCCTGCCGGCCCGTCTAGCCCACTAGGTACCGATAGGCGTATGACATTTTGTTATGCTGATCTGGTTCACTATTTTGCTTAACCAGTTAGGGTACTGTTTTTTCCTTATATATTGAAGACGGTGGCAATGCTACTGTAACATAATTCTCTTCCAGGTGTGTGGCCCTTAAGGCGAAGGAAGCTGAGGACAAGTATATAGCTTCTGTTCACAGCAAGAGCCATATAAAGCTGATGAAGGAAATTAGCTCAAAGAAATATGATACCAGCAGGAACAAGATTGCTTGGAAATTCAATTCCATTTACTTCAACAAGGGTTCCTCAGAATCTGCTGTTCTTGCAGCTGGTTCTGTCATAGAGGTCATTTTACATTTTCTTATATAAGCCCATTTCCTCCTTTCCTGTAGCTATTATACCCACTTTACTGGTATAGGAAGTAACTGAAAAGTGGATTATTTGAATATTAGGTAGCTGAGAAAGTTGCTGCAGATGAGTTAAGTTCTGCTATTGCTCTAGTCAGACCTCCAGGGCACCATGCAGAACATGATGCGGCAATGGGATTTTGCCTCTTCAACAATGTGGCGGTTGCAGCTAATTATCTCTTAAATGAGAGGGTACGTACTAAACTCACACTGTGTGTGTGTGTGTGGGGGGGGGGGTCATTTTAAAGGTGCTACCTATGTTCAGCACTTCCTACAAAGAAGCAAGTGTTAGACTTTGTTCTAACACAATTGAATAAGAGTAAAGTCTACCACCGGTCCCTAAACTTGTTCGTCTGTGTCATCCCGGTCCCTAAACTCGCAAATCGATCATTTAGGTCCTCAAACTTGTTCGGTTGTGTCATCCCGGTCCCTAAACTTATTCGGTTGTGTCATCCCGGTCCCTAAACCTGCAAATCATCCGTTTATGTCCTCAAACTTATTCAATTGTGTTGTCCTGGTCCCTAAACTTTATTTTGTATCTCATCAAGATCTAAACATGATAATTTTAAAACTTTATATCAACAAATAATTCATAACTTTTTCATATGAACTCTAATGAGGACAAACTTTATATCAAAATTGTAGTCCTTTATGCAATCTATAACTTTATAGTTGAAAAGTTTTTGAATTAAAATTGATTAAAGTCCAAAAATATTGTTTTATGATTATAGATTTTGAAATTTAAAATTTAAAATTATGAAAAAATCTTGAATATTGACATGATATATATAAAAGTTATAGTTTTCAATGCAATCTACAATGTTGTAAATGTTTTTTTAATTTAAACTCATTTAGCATCCAAAAATAATAATTTTAAATTTTAAATTTCCAAATCTATAAACATACAACAATATTTAGGGACCCTAAACAGTTTTAATTCAAAAACTTTTCAACTACAGAGTTGTAGATCACATCGAGAGCTACAATTTTGATATAAAAGTTGTCTTCATTTGAGATCATATTAAAAAGTTATGAATTATTTTTTGATATAAATTTTTTAGATCGTCCTGTTTTAAGTTAAATGAGACTGAAAACCAAGTTTAGGGACTAGAATGACATAACTGAACAAGTTTAAGGACCTAAATGAGTGCTTTGCATCTTTAGGGACCGGGATGACACAACCGACAAGTTTGAGGACCTAAACGGTCGATTTGTGAGTTTAGGGACTGGGATGACAGACGAATAAGTTTAAGGACCGGTGATGGACTTTACTCATTGAATAATGTGGTTTTGATCACTTTTGAACTTTGTCATTTCTATTGCAGCCTGATTTAGGTATCAAGAAGATATTGATTGTCGATTGGGATGTTCATCATGGAAATGGCACACAGAAAATGTTTTACAATGATCCTCGTGTATTGTTCTTCTCAGTTCACAGGTTTGACAAGACACTTTGATATTTCCTGGCTGGTTTTCTTTAGACTTCATAGTAGCTTCAGTACCATTACAATATTATGTTAGCAAAGTTATGGCAGTTTTTCTCTCTTTTGTTTGGAGAATTATTGTTCTTGGAACCATAATATCCATATCATGGTTTACTTTCCTTGGAAACACTGGAAACTTGCAGTTAATAGAATAATTTAAGACCTCCAATGATTATCTGTATGGTATCAACAGAGTCATTTAGGGTAGAGCAAGTGGGCCGTGCTTTGATGCCGTTTGATTATAGGTTGCAATCCAATGTGATTTGTGCTCACATTCCACAAATTGACCTCGTTCATTACTCGCCCTTTACAACATGAACATAATCAAATCATGTTCTCATATCACTCCAAGAATGGCTGAATGACATGGTTCTTGTGCAATCACCTCGAGGGTCAGTTTTACAAATCTAATTTCTTCACCTAATGTATTGTGCCATGGAACCTATTAGCCAAACACTTACTGTGGCCATTGAAGTTTGTAAAAGTATGGTACTCTTGAATGCTTTAGCCATAGTGATAGAAACTGTGAGTCTAGTGCCTACCGCTTAGTTGGAGGGTGCGGGCGTGCAGCATACATTCTATTTACCAAAGTTACGTCCCTTTCCTATCAAACTGTGCCTATTTTCTTCTTAATAAAAGTCACCTTACACTTGCCAATTCTGTCCGCGCTAACCAATTCATGCATTGGTCTTTAGTACTCAAGGTGACCTATTGTTGTATGAATCAGCTTTATGATGGATTCACATGCTGTAGCCTGTGATATGTGGCTAAGACGTCTCCTTGAAGCATCTAACCAGTTCCACTGATATGGCATATCAGACTTATAAATTTAGTATATATAATGCTATTTGCATGCTTATAGAAGATATATTTTTTTTTAGTTCACAGTAGTGTTATTGTGGTTGATTTGCATAATCGCAATTTTTGTAAATTTACAACTCTTTATTTTCTTCTTTTGGTCCTTTGGAAAATATGGAACACTGCAATTTAGTGCGTTCTTGTAGCCACCTTAATGAAGCCATAATAAAATATATATTGTTCTAAAGATATAAACAAATGTTTATTGTTCTAATGTTTGTTTTGTAGATTTGATTATGGAAGCTTCTATCCTGCTGAAGGGGATGCTTCTCATTGTTTCATTGGGGAAGAAGCTGGTAAAGGGTATAACATCAATGTTCCCTGGGAGCATGGGAAGTGTGGTGACGCTGATTATATTGCTGCATGGGACCATGTACTGCTTCCTGTCACTAAAGTTTTTGATCCTGATATAATACTGGTATCGGCTGGGTTTGATGCAGGTATGTAGTTGGAAGGTTGCAAGCATTTTTAAATACTAGGTTAGTGCCCGTGCGTTGCTACGGGTTTTAAATTCTACATATTCCTATGTATTTTTCCAGCTACAGATGAAAAATATCTTATGTATATCATGGTTTTGATTTTATTATAGACATGGTAACAAAACATCTTGCTAGCATAGTTTATAGTTCACTTTAGCTAAACGTCTCCTTGGAAACCAATGATTTAAAGTCTACCACCAACACCTAAATTGTTTAGGTTATAGTGAAGATATCACCTTTGTGAACTTAAAAACCTTCGATATCCACCTTCAAATTAATACTCCCTCTATTCCAAATTATAGGACGATAGTTATTAATAATAGTATCAATATTTAGTCACGCAAGAAACCAAGGTGGAGTAAAATTTCTGAATTTTTAGCACCCCGACACAACCATCATCTTACAGTATTTCAGGTTCTTTTTGGAGTAATTCATTCAAGAATCATAATCAATACACATCTCATATATCTAGCTGACACAAAAGCATATTAATTGACTAACCATTGCTTGTTTAATCAATTCCAACACATTTATTGTATAGCTCAGCAAATCGTTGAAAGACACTGGGAAAGGAAATTAAATTACATTGCAAGAGATTATGTACTACTCCTATTATACTGATGCCTCTAGCCTTGCTGATGGAGCAACCGCTGCTGCTGTGACGCCGAGTGTGCGGGAAGTTAGGGAGCGGAGAGACGAGGTGTGCGGGAGGCCTGCGTGAGGCCCGCGTGAGCACTACAGGGCATGGCGAGATGGCGGTCGTGGGCACGACATGTAGCAAGCATGCGAGGCAGCCGCGGAGGGCTGCACAGCGAGCGGCGACCCTCGCGGACATATGGGATGCAGCGAGCGTGCGCCGCCATCGCAAAGGGCGGCGTGGCGAGCGGGCGTCCAACGCTGTGTGTGTGCACTGCCAGCACGGAGCCACGGAGGGCAGCGTGCCGCGTGCCACGGGCGGCAGGGTCGATGTGGCTGTGGCTGGAGTCACTCGTGAGGGTGTGAGGATGGAGCTCCATGGGGACGTCACGACCGTGTGGCCTGGTAGTTGGCGTTGTGCTGCTGCCGCGTCCTGCCATGGTGGCGTTGCTGTCGAGCGAGGGCTGGTGCCGGCAAGCCTCGCGCGAGGCCGGCGAGGTCGGCGCGGGCAAGAGCCATAGGATCGTGATACGGCCGCGCCTGAAACCGGTGCGGAGGAAGACGGCCTCGAGGATAAAATACTAATACTTTATGCTTGATCCGTTGTGAGGTGTTGGATTTGTGTCGAACAGTGGATGCATGTGCGGAAGTTACAATATAACTTTGATTGCCCACGGGGGGAGGGAGCAGATGAAGCCGTGATTCATATCCTACACGCATGCCTTGACCGCGTCGTGGGGTGTGCGGAGGGATAGGGAATGTGTCAGTGCCGGGGAGGTGTGGGACCACTTGTCGGCACGGAAAAAGTACCGGAGGGAGATAGAAGTCACGGCTTCACCATCGCCGGGTAGTCGGGTCCTCTCTGTATTTTTTAGTTGTAGAGATAGAGATTCCATGGGCTAACTAAGCACTGTTAGGACTAGTACAACTTATGTACCTGATTATATTTTTGCATAATAAGTGAGGTTTCTGCTGATAAATTTATAAAATCTTGTGAAGCTTTGTTTCAGCATCGAACTGTGGATACACTATATTAGAATCTATATTTCTGGAGTTCTGGTGCATCTTTGTGGTAGGTCATTGTTAGATAACCTGCTACTCTCACATCTCTCTTTTGTCATAGGAGCATAGGAACAGTGACTGCTCCCTCCCTTCCTGTCAATAGGACAGCAGTAATTGAGACTTGGGAGCTATAGTAACATGTACAGTAGTAGGTAGCAATCTTAGTAACATGTACAGTAGTAGGTAGCAATCTTAGTAACATGTACAGTAGTAGGTAGCAATCATAGTAACAAGTAGCGGGCAGCATGGCACTTAGTTTGACTTTTGTAATTCTTTGCTTCTATATGAAAGCGTTGGCTAGCTGCAGCCTAGACAGTTCAGCAGCTCCAATTCACGTGTGTGTGTGTGCGCGCGCGCTCTGATCTCATCTTCTTCAACCTCCACTCCTTCAGTGTGTGTGTTAGTGAGGAGTGTGGTGATACACACATGAGTGACGAAGCCGTTGAAAAATCATGTCTGTTCTTATGTTCATTAGTTTTGAAATTCTACTCTGATATCTGTTTTCCATTCCATGGTTAGCATTGGGTGATCCTCTAGGTGGGTGCTGCATTACTCCAAATGGATATGCATTGCTACTAACAAAGGTACGGAGTTGCAAAAAATAGCTTTTAATCATATTTCACCACATCATGCACTTTCCTGTCATTAAAGCAGACTATGTTGCTTGAACTTTCAAAACAGTTCAGATGATCCGGAATAGGTTAAATGGATCAAAGTTGTCTAAAGCCTCTAATGTTGCATCTTTTATACCTGTTTGAATTTTCATTTGGTCTCGTCCATCTATCTAGTGTTTCCTCTATGCATCTTGACCCTTGGGTGTATCATGCAAAGCTTATACAAAAGACCCTTCAAAAAATCTCATGCCTGCCCTTCTCATCTGTATGCCAAATTTTGCAGTTGTTAGGATTTGCTCAAGGAAGGATAGTGATGGCTCTTGAAGGAGGTTATAACCTTAGGTCCATAGCAAATTCAGTTTGTGCTTGTGCAAAAGTTCTCTTAGGAGACAAATTCACATTCAACGCTCCAGAGATGCAGCCATTTGAATCTACATGGAAAGTTATACAAGCGGTAATGGTCTGCGTGCACTATTGGTGTCTAGTTTTTACTTTCTGTGGATATCTATAGCCGCTTTGTCTTTTGAATTCCACATTGGCTAGGTACGCGATGAATTGAAGACATGCTGGCCTATTCTGAGTAGCGAGCTGCCAGAAAATGTATCATTGAGGATTAGGCCTTCACCAAGCGAGGTATATTTTCCCTTTTTCATTTAACCTATGCTTGGATTAATGGATTGTGCTTTGGTGTACTCTTAGCCATGCTTTCTTGTAACTTGACACTATCTTCTCTATTTTTTTTTCTAGTGATATGTTGTCAAAATAGTTCCAGCTTTTACCCAACTGTGAAATTGAATTTTTGGTTTAACACACTGTATTGTAGTCCAATTTATTCAAAATGTCATTGCATGAAACATGAACCATGTTAAGGAGTTCAGTGTCGGTGTTTGTTAACTGGCATCTCGTCTTAGGATTACCCGAGACGATTTGTTTAGTGGGTTTCGACGTTCGCAGGACTCGGCGAGAACACAAGGACAACGATTTATACTAGTTCAGGCCACTTGAGTAGCGTAATACCCTAATCCAGTGCGGCGTGTGCCTTTGTGTTGGATTGATTCGATGATCTGGGGTATGTGACAACCTCTCCTTATATAGTCCGGTAGAGCAAGACGCATACCCGAGTCCTGGTCGGTTACAACAGAGGAGTTCTTATCTAATTACATAGAATAATTTCCTTAAGAATTCGACTAAGTTACAACAAGTGTCCTAAAATCACGTCGTATTGCTCCATGTCTTCGGATCACCTTTCCAAACTTCTCAGGAATACTCCGAGCGGTCATTATTATGACGTATCTTCGGGTTCCTGGTCTGTCAAGCCCCCGAGCTCTTCAAGGTTTCTCTGCAATGTATCCCCGTGATTTCTTGGGTAAACCAGAGTATCTTCAAGGATCATCCGAGTAATATCAGGAGAAGCCTTGAGGTGTTCTGAAAGGAAAAAAATCCAATGGTGTGCGCTTTTCCGAAATGACAAAATGACTTGAGGTTCTTTAGAATTATTAGAATACCTTTAAGGATAGTCCTTAAAAGCTTTTTTGATGAAGATATATACCTTGCAACCCCCGAGACTGCAATCCGAGTACTCAATAGTCGGGTTTTAGGGTCTTAATCATATGTTGAGGAATTCTGTAAGGTTGCTCTCGTGGAGTACATATTGTCCAAGGTATGTTGATCAATTATTGATGAGATTTAACCAAATAATGAAACTAGCTTCAGGTGGGTAACGTTCTCACTGAATGTCCCTTATCACCCTCGCTCGGGTCATTACTCTGAATCCCATTGTCGGTGTTTCGACCCCGGGGGCCAACACCAACGAGTGAATTTGTGATTGCGTGCTCCCTAATCCGGATGGTGATGCAAGAAGAACACAAGCGTTTATCCTGGTCGGGCAAGAGAAGGCTCTACGTCCAGCGGGGGTGGAGACTTTGTATTATCTTGCACCGAAGTGCTTGTACAGGGGCGAATACAAGCGTGCGAGAGAGGGGAGTGTGGAGGAAGGAGCTAGAACTTAGAGAACCGGGCTCTGGAGTCCTAGGCTGCGATGGGTTGCTACGAGCTTGGGAACTTATGAGTCTAAGCCTGCTTGCCTGAGAGCTTGAGAGCCTGCCCTTCCTATGCCCCGGCGTCCCCTTTTATAGGCGAAGAGGAGGCTGAGGGGTACATGGGTTCTAGGTCTAGCGTAGGCAATGACGTCTGGGGGGTGATGCCGATCATGTCGGTGTTGCTGTAGCGTCGTGCTCTGTGCTGTCACGGCCGTCCTTGCTACGTGCGATGACGCGGTGGATGCCGATGAAGAACGGCGCCCATGCATGGGCGTGCGAGATGCCGGAGACGTCGCGTCGGGAGTTGTTGAAGCGCTAACCGGTCTTGACGGAGCTCTGCTCGAGGAGGAGGTCGAGGTGGTCGAGGCTTATATGGATAAGACCGAGCCCCGGTAAATACGGGAAACATGTTGACAATTGTGTCTCAAGAGGGGTGCCTGACGCGGCATAGTGCGCAGTATGGCGTAACAGTGTTGTACGACCCACTTGTTTCCCGGGTATGGGCGGTAAAAGTTGGATTTAGCCTGGGTATGACTCACTGTGGTATCCGCTGTAGCCACGCGATTTAGCCGGGAGCAGGTAGAGCGCATTTAATGCTCTTGGAGCCGTACATGGAGTAGGTGCTCGAAGGATGTTCCACACTTGGGGCATGCGTCGTTCGCTCGGGAGACTTCCGTAATCGAGGGGTACCCCGAATGGGTTGGAACTGTCTCGAGGAGGGATACCTCGAGGGTGTCACGTGCTGAGCCGTTGGGACCCGTTCGTGGGCCAACCCGGTATGGATTGGCATTTGGGCTGGTTTGAAAGATTGGGCCAAGGAATGATGGTGGGTTTGTCGGGGTTTAGTTCCTTTTAATCGAGGTATAAGGATACCCCTTATCTAAGTACCCGACACCCATCAAATAATCCAGAGTGATAGAGTATGCCTCTGCAATAAAGTCTTTTGTCATGTTGCGTAACTGCCCGCACCATAGCTGATCTGTATTGATGTTGCCACTGTAGAGATAAGTCCTTTTTGTTTTTATTGAACTCCGGGTTCAAGCCCCTTTCTTTGAGTTGCCTGCAGTGCGGCAGTGCCTAGTCAGATGTTTTCCTTTAGGATGGAACGGGCAAGGGCCGTCTAGAAGGTCTTCGAAGCTGGAGGGCTTGTTCCCCTTTTTCTGTGGTTTCATGGCTATTGCGGTATTGTCTCCCGTTCTCTTCCGGGTGTTTTGCTGGGTAGCCTGGTTTTCTCGTTGAGTGTTTCCCCTATCACCCTGCGTATTGCGATCGGGAAAGCATTCCTGAATGCGTTCTTCAGTCACAATCATGGAGTTTACTGCCCTATGGAATTCGTCGACGGTGATTGGGTCTTGCTTGATGAAGTCTTTGTAATTATACCTTTCGCAAATTCCATTACCGAAGAGGTCGATTACTTCCCGGTCCGTTATGTCGGAAACCGTTGAGCGGATCTCGGAGAAACGCCTGTAATATTCCCGCATAGTTTCATTCTTCTGCTGCTTGCAGCTTCTGAGCTTAGTTCGGGGATCCGATCTCTCTGGGACGCCGGTGAAATTTTCCACGAAGATGCGATGAAGCTGTTCCCAGGAGTCAATTGACCTGGGTCTTAACCTGTCGAACCATGCCAATGACATTGTTTCTAGGGCCATGGGTAAAAATAGAGCTTTGACATCATTACTGCCTCCGGCTAATTCAATTGCTTGAACATACAGCCTGAGCCACCTCCTTGGTTCTGTTTTTCCATCGTACTTGGAGTAGTTCCTCGGTTTCAATTTGCGCGGGAAGGAAACTGCTCGAAGCCTATTGGAAAAACAGGGGAAGTGGTTGACTGTATCAGATCCTGTAACGTTGATCCCCCGGTAAGATGACTCGGTTCGCCCTCGATGGAGCAGGGACGCGATTGCCCAGGAGACTCTTGGCGGGCACTTGCTCAATTCGATTCTGATATTCGTGAAGACACAGGTTGTAGCGTTCCATGGCTTCTTTGCGATGAGTTGCCCTCCTTCTACGGGCGTCTTTGGCTTTGTTTCTTTTTAGCCTTTCGGTTTTTGCAACTTCGGTTTCACCTGGATCGTCATCAGAGATCTTGCTCAAAGTTTCATCCTCAGGAAGGACGTCTGGGGGACTCGTTGTCCGTAGCAGAGGCTGAGGTCCTGCCATGAATACCTCCTGGGTGTGACTTTGGATCCCTGATCCTGGTGTTACGGACTCCAGCGTAGAGGCGCTAGAGATGACTTCAGCCGAGATGCTTTCGTCCTAGGACGGGAGCTGGTAACCGTGCTGGTATGGGAGCTGCTGGGATTGGCCAATGGACGATGTTGCCCTCCGCAGTCGCGCTAAAAACGAGCCCCTGTTGGGCCCCAGATAGCGGGATCTGTTGGAGCTTTGGGAGCTTTATTTTGATCAACTCTCTGTAGGTGGCAACAAAGTTGTGTAGCCCGAAGAGGTTGTGAGCGTTGGGGTCCGAGTCCTTCTCGGATCGGGGAATCGTATCCGAGGAGTCGGAAACTTCGAGCGCATCCTCCACCTCTTGTGGGCTCTAGATTGAGAGATTCTCTAGGTCTTCGACGAGGTCAAGGGTTTTTGTCATGGCTTGTGCTTTTGATTCAGGCTGGAGACGTCGATGTAGACTGGCTTGATCGTCCGCGATGCAAGTCCGTGATCCCAAAACGAAAATTGATCTCGCCATGTGGTTCGCCGAGCTCTCGAGCGTGAATTCGCCGAAAGCCCCTACCTGGTGCGCCAGCTGTCGGTGTTTGTTAACCGACAACTCGTCTTAGGATTACCCGAGACGATTTGTTCGGTGGGTTTCGACGTCCGCAGGACTCGGCGAGAACACAAGGACAACGATTTATACTGGTTCAGGCAGCTTGAGTAGTGTAATACCCTAGTCCACTGCGGCGTGTGCCTTTGTGTTGGATTGATTCGATAATCTAAGGTATGCGTCTGCCTCTCCTTATATAGTCCGGTAGAGCAAGACACATACCGAGTTCTGGTCGGTTACAACAGAGAAGGTCTTATCTAATACATAGAATAACTTACTTAAGAATCCGACTAAGTTACAACAAGTGTCCTAAAATCATGTTGTATTACTCCATGTCTTCGGATCACCTTTCCAAACTTCCCAAGAATACTCCGAGCAGTCATTATTATGATGTATCTCTGGGTTCCTGGTCCGTCATTCAGTTTATAGGCCACTTCATATTATCTTTTCTCAGAGCACGTGATGAAACTATTGAGAAAAGATACTTCCGTATCAACCACAAAATGATCGTGAATTCCTGTGTAATGCTGACAATATGTGATTGTTAAATCCTGTGTAATGCTGACAATGTGGGCCGTAACCCACATGCCATGTCATCTAGACATCCTTTTTTTCCTTTGGATAAATGCTTCATGTCTATTGCTAGATCCTAACTCTTGAGACGCCACATGGTAGAAATCAGATGTGAGTTACCGAATTATATAGCTCAAATCTGTTGACGATTTTATCTAAAAATCTTTGTATTAATGATGTTACATTTTTGACACGCTGTACTAAGACTCATTGATGGCTGAGACAAAATTTATATTGACACATTAATCCAATAGTCAGGCTTGAATTATTGAATAATTTTCCTTTTGTATTTCCTTGTGTTAATGAACAGCTCCACGCTTCCTCTGATTCGGAAACTGATACTGAAGATGATGAGCTCCTTGGCACTGTTGCGTCTGTCAATGTTATTGAAGTTGCTGGTGATGCTATAAGTGAAAACCTCTCAAAGATGAAACTTGATGACGACAACCTTGCAGTGAAGACTACCTCAAGTCCCTCAGCAGCAGAACAGCATCCAGTTGATTCAGTAAAAGTACATAACAATGCATCTCTGGTGCTGACCAAAAGAATATCTGATTTATCTCTAGCTTGGCGATCAGATTTATCAAAAACTGGTGTATGGTATGCCAGTTTTGGTTCAAACATGTGGGGACCAAGATTTCTATGCTATGTTCAAGGAGGGAAGGTAAAGTTCAAAACTCAATGTTTTTTCATGGAGCATTGGTTCTTTTATCAGTCTGGTCTGCTTGTTTGGTGTCACAACCTTTGAGACCTTCATGATTCTTTTGGCATATATGCCAGTACTTAAGGAATAAATTGGTTCCAGGGTTCCTGTCAATATAGTCCTTGATGTTTTTTTATCTTATATGAGCAGTATGCTTTAAGAGATAAATTTGCTATTCCTTTTGATCTGGGGCAGGCTGAGGGTATGAGCATACCATGCTGCGGATCACGTGACACAAGCTCACCAAAAGGAACCATTTGGAAGACTGTACCTCACAGGTTGCTTTTCGGTAGATCGTCTACCCCTTGTTGGGGAACTGGTGGTGTTGCTTTTCTCAGCCCTGAGATTAACTACAATGAGAAGTCGTATGTCTGCATGTACAAAATAACGTATGACATGTTATTGATCTTTCAATTCTGGCAGGGTGGCATGTTGTCGTTCTGTTAGTACCTGGCATCATCTAATTTGACTGTCTTCAACAGGTTGGAGCAATTTAATGACATCTTGTTTCAGGAGAACCGTTTAGTGCTGGAGGATGGCAAAGACGGAAACGTTATGTATCCTGACTCTCCTTTGATTGGTTCATCTGAAATCAAGTTTATATCTACAAACAAGGCTATTCATCTTGAACCTATTAAGGTTTGATTTGCCTGTCCAACTTTTACAATCGTACCTTTCCTTTGTACAGAATTTCTATACGCTTATTGAGATTAAACAACACCGTGCTAGTGTGCTGTTGAAAACATCACTCCTAGACATACGATAGGCTAACTGCCGTTCCAAGAGCTTATTGATAGATGGCGATCTTTTTTCTTGTAGTGATATAGATCACTTTTACCTTGTGTGTTTCCTTTAAAATTTTAGTTTGATCCCTGTAGAAACGGTTAATATTCATCTGTCTAGCAAGGAGCCAGAACCAGTCTCTCTGAGTATTCAAGTTCATCTGGTCTTAGAAATGCTTGTATGACCAGGTCACCAGGGAGCTAAAAATTGTTGAGACTAATTTGTTATCATTTTATTTGAATCTCTGTCGACATCGTAAGCAACATTAAAATGAGTCTGAGTTGATTTTATAGTAAGCTAAAAAGTACACACACACACACAAAAACAGTTTCATGTCATCAAAGGACGAATTTCAAACCCATCCTTATCGGCATAATTATGACATGATGTTTATTCTGTTCTATCTATGTGACATACTGAGTTTCATAAGTTATGGAATAATGTCTGGATGAATTTGTTGCAGGATAGCTGGTACTCCAATGTACTGTATCTTGGGAATGAAGATGAACTTCCAGTCCTAACTATGACGTGAGTTTCATTGTATTATGAAGTCTTTTCCCCCAAAATTTGTCACTTCCGAATGGCAGTTGAATCCACCTTTTTTGAAGGGCGGTCAAAATGTGTTTTTCCTGCAACGTGATTCTTAACTAATTTTCCTCTGGTCTCTGCAGCTGCCCCACATCAGATATTGAGAGGTTCAAATCTGGTGAGCTGCCTTTAGCACCTCCATCGGAGACATATGCAGACACTCTGATAAGGGGACTAGTGGAAGGGAAGCAACTGGATGCGGGCGAAGCTGCCAACTACATCAATGCTGCCGCCACAAAAGGCTTATGAAGGCTGCTTGCCTGCTTCATCGTGTGCTTTGTACAGCCAGTAGGTAGTAAGGATACACTATTTGGTAGTGTGACGACACAGATTGATTGAGGACCAGGAGTGTTGCACAATCTTCATTCTCCTTGAATGAAGAACTTGGGATTCAATTTGAATTGGGCAGGATGATTCGAGCTTGCCCTAGCTTGATTGTCGGGGAGAAACGCTAGCTGTGTCGGGGTGGAGCAACACTAGTTGCAGGTGCTCTCACTGCACTTGCATCGTTCTTGTCTGACATAGCGTAGTATTTGGATACCATGCCGGTGATGTTATTTTGTACTGCTACTGCCTTCTGTTAATCTGTTTGCCTGGAGTTAGGGTGTGTTTGGGAGGGTTCTCCTCCTCCCACTGAAAAATGGCTCCAAACGGCTCCGGGCAAACTGGGGAGCCCTACAAACGGAGCATTTGTTTTCATTTGCATAATACCCGCTCTCCACTCTCCTCGTTATTTCATTTGCATGCACTTCAACTATATAGAATGAAATGTTATCACTTATGTGATACGAATATTTTTCCTTTTTTTCGTACCATACATATTTTAATAATAAATATCATAAGATAATGACTTGTTTCTGTCCGGCCGTGCCATTGTCTTGTCGCACGCACCTTCCAATCTCACCGTCCCCGTGTCATCCCACGCCCAGCGTTCGGTTAGCCCAGCCAGCCGACACGTCTGTGACTCGGAGCGCACCCTGTGCTCATCCCCTCCCTCCCATCCCGTCCCCTCCCCTCCCCTCACACCCTCTCAGATCCCCAATCCACTCTGCTGATTCTCAGCGAGAATTGATCGATTGATCAAGGGTTTGTGCGCAAAGAAGGGGCTCGGTGAGGAATCGAAGGTGGCTTCACCCCGCACCTGGTACATCTTCGCTGCAAGGTGGGCAGAATTTGGTGCCCGCGGAGGAAGCTGCGGCGGGGTGGGTAGGCATGCGAGGGACGCAGAGGCCTGGCGCAGTGGCGTGGCCTCACTGAGGACCAACCCAGAGCTAGCGCGGTCTGCCGGAGGTGATTGGAGGTGCTGGATCTACCACTACTGGTACTCCCCGTTCTCTCTTGTCGACTACATATTACTGCGGCTCCTACCTTCGGGAAGCTCCGTGCGAGGTGCCGCCGCACTTTGCTAGCTGCAGCGCCTGCCCTGGCCTCTGCCACCGCACCGTGGTCGTCGGTTTAGCGGCCTCGCTCACGGCCGGTGCCTCCAAGGAGGCTGCGGACAAGGCCAGGCTCTTCGGCTCCACCACATCGCGGTTGTGGCTCGCACTGCTCCGCCGCCGGCGCCACGTGAGGAACGCGTGTGAGGACGAGGGCACCCGCGATGGCGTCGTCTCCATGGGGTAAAGCTGCCTCCCGTGTGGTCAGCAACGCGTCAAATGGACATCGTTCCACCACACCCCAAATCCATCAGATCGACGAAGCCTGCCACCAGATGGATGAGCCGCTTCCCCATCTTTCCCCTGTAGTTTCGCTCTCGTCCCATTACTTACACGTGCTCCTATGGCTGGTAGTCCATGGATAGGGTTAAGTTCGTGGCGGAGTGCTGCTGTGGGCTAGGTCCAAGCGTGGCTGTGCTCTCGGGAGTACGATTGGGCTCCATGCCAGCACTCCGTGGTCACGCCCTCTCCTGTACTAACACCTCATTGGGCCAGCCATGTCCCCTATTCATCAGCAAGCATCAAATCAGCATGTGAGATGACCGTCTGATTGATGCAAATCAGCATTTTCTTATATTGTGCAATTATGATATTTGTGAAAATGTATAGTGGCTTGATGGTGTAGGCAACTATGGTATTCCTGAACCGGACCTTCTAATGCGCAAAGGCTCACATAGCTCATGGGTCATTCCTTCTAATGTTTATTCTGAATTTCCCTTGCAGTGATGTGACTTGTTTCCTGTGGTGGGTGATTCCATTCACGCATGCGTGCTCGGAGTAGATATCGACATCCGATTTAGGACGTGTTATCGCTGCTCCTACACGCGAAGGAGGAAGCAAAGTCGAGTCGAAGCAGAGCAATGGGAACATGTTGAACAAGCTGCTTGAGCTCAGGAGCTGCTCCAACTGTCTCTTCTTCAAGGTATAGCTCTTCTAATATGCTTCCACCACCTACACTTGGTATTTGAACGAACAATCTGTATAAATCCACACGTATTTACACAGGATTGTGATTTTTTTTGGAAGATTAGATGGCTTGGGTTCCGTAATGACACAAACAATAGTATCAAATGTACATGAGCTTGCCAACATATATAAAGCACAATCTGAATGATGAACATGGATCACTAAATACAATTGTCAGCTGCTAATTGTGTCCATTTTGCACATAGAAATTAGTGAAACTACTATAGCTAATTAGCAAGTAGGAGAAACATAATTATAGATGAATGAGTTGCTTGAAATGACAGATGACAGCGCGCAGTGTACTGAAATTTCACATACCCATACTCTAAATTGCCATAGCCCAAACAAAATACCAGATGTGATGTAGGCATCTTCGAGTTTGTGAGCTTGCAACTTGCATAGACTCCCTTGAACAAGTAGAACTTGAATCTGGCATGCATGTGGTAGTTATTGGGCATATATGCTATATTTTCATTTTATACTATTTTCTTTCTGATATGTTTTCTACCGGAGAGGAAATTACATGTGATTTTTTTGGAGCTAGTTCGGTTCTTATGGTATTTATATAGAATTATTTGGTTTTTTAAATGTTCATGATTAAAGCAAACGTGCATCTTATGGGTATACTGTTCATGAACTATTTTGATACCCTTGAATTGTTTCTGGCGGAGTTGCTTGAATGGTAGCCTGCAGTCTACTGTTTTTTGACAGCCTAATTTGTACATTTGCTTAATTCAAAATAATAGAATAGTCTAATCAAGATACCAGATCCGTGTAATGTAACTAAGATATTTGCATATATTCTTAGAGTTGACATGAGCCGGTGACCATCATTCTAGTATATTATCTAAGCATCTAGCATATTAATTTCTTGTTGAATCCTAAAATAAGGGCGTATTAAATTCCTGCTGTGAACTGAAAACACTGAAGGCATAAAAAACAGTGTAGCATACTGCAAATCAAGTTGCAAGCAGCAAGCAAATAAGTGCAGCTGCTAATCCTGCAACTTCTTTTTCATTTTTTCTACTATTATGTCGATCATTTCTATTCAATCATTAAACGTCTATTTTTTTACATATTCACCATGCCTTTGTTTAAATTGAACTACCTTTTGCAATAGACTAGGGGGGGGGGGTCAGGGTGGGGTTGTGGGTTGCAAATAAAATATACACTATACTTACTTTTGAGAATATATAAATTGCCTATTAAGGAAAATATTTTTGCCTAACGAATGATACTTAAATTGCTTAAGAAAATGCAATCCACTAGAACATTATCATATTTATTTCATGTGAGTTTCTGAATTCTTAGGATATAAGGAAATACTGAATGGTCCGGTTTCATACTCTGAATTGGCATACTTGCTTTGTTTTCACTTGCAGGCTTCTCGGTGATGGCCGCATTGCACCTCATTATCACCCGGACCACCTTTAGCCTTGCAGCCCCTATTGCATACCTTGTAGTGGTGCCCGTCCCACGTCAAGAGCGCAACCCTGTTGTTGAAAGTAAATTTTAGGTGTGTTTTCAGCTAGACCTACTTTGTTGTTGTGAATGCATTGATTTTCTGTATTACGGATGTGTTGATAGGTATGAGGGTGATGGGTGTTGATTTGTTTCCAGCAATGAAACATTCTAAGAAGGCGAGTTTCTCGCCATTGTCCATTAAGATTAGTATATGCTATTTTTGACCACTCTAAATTAGTGTAATTGTTCAGTCCAAATCAGTAGATTAGCCGATAAGCATGTAATTTGTACATAGGCTGGAATTATATAACTAAAATGCTCACATGATATATTTTTTACATGGGGAGAGTTATTATAATGGTGCATTTTATTGCTTTATTATATCAGTTGCATGTCAGCATGAACTATTTCCTGATAAGCTCAATTGCTTCAAAATTGACTCGCTTTTATAACCTCTGTTGGTGCAGCAACAAACTAAACAACTTTTCATTGCTAAACAAAGCTGATATATATACAACACTAGACAACTGTAACCCTATCTAGCACACCTACTACTACTATAGCGACTACTAGCTACAGCTGTCCAGTATCAGGCTGAGATATTGTTGCTAACAAATCATTTCTTTTTCTTTTTTTCTACTGTTATGTCGATCATTTCTGTTTAGTCATTAAACTAGTCTGTATTTTGTATAAAACTAGTTTTTTCACACCATTACATTGCCTCTGTTTGATTAGTATTTTTTCTTTGTTACATAAATAGGTGTGATGCATACAAATTGGAAACAGAGATGTGTATTTTGTCAGATAAACAAAAGATGGGGGGTTACAATTGAACACATAAACTATATTTGCTTTTGAAAAATACATAAGTTGTCGACACAAATGTTTTAATTAACACACCGTAATTTATCTAAATCGCTTTTTTATTATGATTGGAAAATGTGCATTTGTGCTTTCTAAAATGTTTGTTCTAATTTTTGTGCTTTTATGCATAGGACTAGTTGAATCATGATTTTTTTTGAGATAGGATTTTGAATTAAATTGTTTTGACATGGATATTTGCTTAGAGCCAGTTTCTTTCAATACTTATTGCATTTTATGCTCATACAAATGTAATGACAACATCTCCTTTTTTGCATATATTTACATGGATAGTTCTTTATACAATGCCTAAAGGGCAGAGGTTTCAAGGAATGTTTGCGCCAGCCTCCAATGGCGGCAACAAGGTATGATCACACACACGCAAAAGAAAAACACAATCATTTTCTTAGGCAATTTAAGTGTCATTTGTTAAGCATCTTAAGTGTCATTTGTTAGGCAACATTGTGCACCTAAATAAGCAAATTAGCCTTTTGTTGCAACATTTTGTTTAGTAACATCCTATGGTGAATTTCAATGCATTTTGCATACGCCAAGTTCAATGCTTATATATATTGGCTATATGACATCAGAATATTGCAACCCTAAATCTTTTAATCTTTTAAATTGCAGGTGTGATGGGATCAAAGAACAAAGAGATTATATGTGGCAACAAGCGGGATGTATGTGCATCAGTATATGTACCAACCACAGAAAAATCTAGTGTAGCAAGATGGATTTCTATCGAAAGTAAGTAATACATAATATCTACTTTTTGACATATGTGTTGTTTTAAGATTGCCTGAGGTGCTATGTAGAAACCTCTCCAGATGGTCAGAACGATTAAGTGATGAACAATTTATATTAAAATTCAACGTGAATGGTGGTGGAAATAATGCAAATTTGTAATATTTGGGATGGAAGGCTAAATGATGCTAATAAATCTAGAAGCAGCGAGCCTGTTGGGGGGTAGAAGAAGGAAAGCGGCACCCGAAGAAAAAACAACTGAAAAAAAAAATTTACCAAAATAGGAATAGTTATTACTGTAAGTGCAATCAAGCCCTAATTGTGGGTTTTGGTGATAATGACCACACGATTAGAGGACTAATGAGATTTATGAAGTTGACAAGCAGGTTATGATAAGAAAGGATGGTGTATATGCGTTGGTGGACCCCTCACACTACATTTCATCGGTTCCGGACTCAAAGTGCTTCAAAGATATTCTATTTTGGTTATTTGAGTTTTAGGAATGCCGTACTATAAAGGGGGAATGCAAATTCATTGATATGGCTGAATGACATGTGCTCAAACCAACTCAAACCATCCACATTTCCAACCAAAGACAGCTGCACCCATTGTAGATCTGTTCCTGTCTGTTTGGTGGGCGCGGCAGTGCCGCTCTAGGCGCGGCAGTGCCGGGCCGCGGCACTACCGGGCTAAGGCCGGCACTGCCGCGACTTGATTTGCCCGTTGGATGGCAGGGGGTATTTACTTCACCCCCTCTGCCTCCCAACGGTTATCCACGACCATTCACTCCACCTACCTCCAGACAAGCTCTCTCTTCTCCATTGAAGGCCTCCAAGCTCCCAACCACCAAAATCTTCATTCCCATTGATTCCAAGTGGTTGAGAGGCTCAAACCTTCACCAAAGAGGAGCCCTAGCTGAGATCTACTGCCTAGAGCACTTGATTTGAGCCATAGCCGGTGGATTTGCTTCTATTACTCTTGGGTTCTTGGAACCCTAGCCGGCTAGGCGTCGCCCTAGAGCCTTGCCAACTTGTGTGGCGGCCTAGGGAGGTTTGTAATCACTTGTGCAGCTAGTAAGATTACCCCTCACCTCAAGGATTTGGTTCCTTGACTTGAGAACGAGGTTGAGTTGCAAAGCTCATGACCTAAGTGGTCAACCTCAACAACGTGGAGGTAGGCAAGCCTTGGTGGCGAGCTGAACCACGGGATAAATCACTTGTCTCGCGTGCTTGCTTAGTTTCATTCTCTATGTTCATGAGCTTGTGATATATTCTAGGGTTTGGCTCGATCTACTCTATCTTTCATATTTGGCTTGGAGTAGTTGTTTTCTGCTGGTTCATATAGCCTATTGTTACATTCCTATTCATATAGAATCTGCAGATTGTGGTTAGATTTCGAATTGCAGCTTCTGGTCTTCATCTGCGCGGCAGTACCGCGCTGAGGCCGGCAGTGCCGGGGAGCGGCAGTGCCGGGCACAGGGCGGTAGTGCCGGGCCTATCTAATTTGTTTTTAAGCTGTGATTTTTGACAGGCCTATTCACCCCCCCCTCTAGGCCACACAGGTCCTTACAAGTGGTATCAGAGCCTGGTCTCTCAGCAGCACTTAACCGTGCGAGAGTATGGCCACTGACGGAGGAACGGGTAACGCTAGTGTTGTGCAACCCAAACCCTTTGAAGATCCGGATGTGCACACCACTAGCAGCAGCGAGAGTATCTCCACAGCTAGCGGAAGGACACTTCCACAATTGGTTGTGTCGGCCGGAGAGCTCGCAAGACGAAAGGAAGAAAAGAAGGTTGAGAAGAGAAGCTAGAGCCAAAGCAAAAGAAGATGCAGCAGCTCTCAAAGCAAAGGAAGACAAGGCTCAAAGAAGAGAAGAAAGAAAGATTAGAAGAGAAGAAAGAGCCAAGAGAAGAGAAGAAAAGAAGAAGAAGGAAGAGCTCAAAGCTAAGAAGAGTGTGCACTTGAGTGAAGACTCAAGTAGCACCGAAGATGGTGATGATGACATCTCCTATCATCTCAAGGGTGACAAGAAGAAGAAGGAGGAGACCAAGAAGACATACGGAGCCGTATCCTACACTTATTCTTCTATGTCTAACCATGATTCTAGGCCTCTCATTAATGTACCCGCGGGCAAGTTGCCTCGTTTCGACGGGACCAACTTTGCCAAGTGGAAGCACATTATGAAGACCTATCTTATTGGTCTCCATCCAGGTATTTGGGAGATTGTGCACAATGGACTTGAAGCCGGTTGATCCAAAGAACCCCACTCAAGATGAGTTCCGCAACATTCATCTCAATGCCCAAGCCACTAGTGTGCTACTTAGTGCCTTGGATGGTGATGAGTACAACAAGGTCATGGGAGTTGAGGTTGCAAAGGAGATTGGGACACATTGCATATTGCTCATGAAGGGGTTGATAAAGTAAGGCAATCCAAGATTGATTTGTTGATGGCCAAGCTCAACCGGTTTGTGATTTGTGATGGTGAAGGTCCTCAAGAGATGTTTGATAGGTTGATGGTCATTGTTGGCAAGATTAGAGGGCTAGGTGGAAATGAAATCAATGATCACAAGGTTGTGAAGATTATGTTGGAAGCTTATTCACCAAGAAATGAGACCGTAGTGACATTGATTAGAGACAAGAAGAAGTTTGAGAAGTTCACACCTAGTGATGTGCTTGGGAGGATTATCACATTTGATATGCAAAGAGAGGAAGCTAATGAAAGAAGGAAGCTTGGAGAGTTGCAAGCAAGGCTAGATGGGATGAAGATCAAGGAAGTGGCACTCAAGGCAAGCAAGCCAACAAACAAGCAACATCAAGCAAGTCAAGTTCAAGCAAGCAAGCCTCTACAAGCAAGCCCAAGCAACAAAAGAAGAAAATAGAGGTTGAGGACAGCACATCATCCTCTTGCAAGAGTGAGAGTGATGGTGAAGAGTTTGAGAAGATTGATGATATAGCTCTATTCATGAGAAGATATCGCAAGGGGCTCAAGAAAGAAGGTTACAAATTTGTAAAGAGGAAGTTTCCTAACAAGAAAAAGAGAACTTGCTACAATTGTGGTAGCACCGAGCACTTCATTGCTCATTGCCCAAATGAGAAGAAAGACAACAAGGGCAAGAAAGATGACAAAGCCACTTACAAGAAGCACAACAAGAGATACATGGGAGAAGCTCACATCGGACATGAATGGGATTCAACCGCACAAACCTCAAGTGAAGAAGATGAGAAGATGGCAACCATTGCATTCCAAAAGTCATCTCCTTCACCAAGGCTATTCAACAACTTGTCCGATGATGATGAAGGCAACTCCCACACTTGTCTCATGGCCAAGAAAGAGAAGGTGAAAAAGACTCATACTCCTAAACCTTCTCTTCCACTTAGTGACATCTCTAGTAGTGAACTTAGTGACTCTTCTAGTGATGATAGCTCTAGTGATGAAGAGATAAACATGATAACAAAGAACTTAGATAAGAAAACCAAACTCTTTATCACTAAGCTAATGGAGGAACTAGAGGGTGTACAAGCCGAGCTAGCAATAAGTGAGGATGCTCTTATCAAACAAGAGGATCTCTATATTGCTTGCAAGGAAGCTCTTGCATTAGAGAGAAGTGAGTTGGATGTCTTGCATGAGGCCTTGGCCAAAGAGCAAGATGAACATGCTTCCCTAAAGAAGGCTCATGTTGAACTCAAGAAAAAGTATTGTGACTTGGATGTAAAGCACAAGGAACTTGAGCTGCAATATAACCTTCTTTGGGAAAGCAACTCAACTCTCCCTAAGGCAAATGTCACTCCTATTCCCTCCACTAGTGAAGGTTGTGGAAAATGCTATAATCTTGATTTGAATGTCTATTCCACTAACCTTGCAAACATGGAGGTCATGAGAAAAGAAATAGCAAGATTGACAAGTGTTATTGCAAGTGGTTGTGTCAAGGCTACTATAAGTGCTAGTGAGAAGACCCAAAGCAAGAACATGCCCAAGTTCAAGAACGGAAGACGTCCTTTCATAAAGGATGGGTTGGGGCATGTAAAGGGAGGCAAAACCAATGGAAGGAAGAAGGTGAATGGCTATGAGTGTGTGAGGTTTGAGAAGAAGGGTTACATTGGTACAGTTCAGCCTGCACAGACCGCGGCGTGCGCGCGCCAGAAGGCGGCAGTGCGTGCGGGCCCCGGCAGTGCCGCCCCCAGGCCGGCAGTGCCGCGCCCCAAGAAAGGGAAGGCTACCAGTTCCCCTTCTGCTCAGTCTCACACACAGCCCAGGCAGATGCCAAATCAGAAGCAAGGGTCTCAGAAACCAAAGGAGTCTATTTGGGTAACCAAGAACAAGTTCATGCATCAACCCAAGATAGAAGCTCCAAGAATGAGCATGTCCTCTTGTTACTTTTTAGGACACAACAACAGTGGTAAAGTTGTTGCAAAGTATGTTGGTAATGACAAGAGGGCAGCCGACAAGTTTATTTGGGTTCCTAAGATACTTGTGACTAACATGCAAGGCCCCAATATCAATTGGGGACCTAAACCAAGGAACTAAACTTATTTGCAGGCATACTCCTCCGGTGGATCAAGTTGGGTGCTTGATAGCGGATGTACAAATCATATGACCGGAGAAAGGAGTATGTTCTCATCATATTCCCCAACTACAAATGCAAGTGAGAACATCATATTTGGTGATAACTCCAAGGGGGATGTGCTAGGTCTTGGTAAAGTCTGCTATCACACTTGAACATTCAATTACTAATGTCTTACATGTTGATTCGTTAAGTTACAATTGTTGTCCGTTTCGCAATTGTGTGGAATGGGTTTTCAATTGTCTCTTTACGGATGAGGGTGTGGAAGTCTTTAGAAGGGAGGATTCCTCTATTGTCCTTACAGGTCGTTTGAAAGGGAAGCTTTACTTAGTTGATTTTCAACAAAGTGAAGCCCAACTTGAGACTTGTTTAGTGGCAAAATCTAGCATGGGTTGGTTATGGCACCAGCCGACTAGCTCATGTTGGGATGAGGAATTTGGCCAAACTTCAAAAAGACAACCACATCCTAGACTAACCAATGTTCATTTTGAGAAAGACAGAGTATGTGGAGCTTGCCAAGCCGGAAAGCAAGTAGGCGTACCTCACCCCCAAAGAGCTATGACACTACTACTCATCCATTGGAATTGATTCACATGGATCTCTTTGGACCGGTTGCCTACCTTAGCATCGGGCGTACAAACATGGTCTTGTTATTGTTGATGACTTTTCTCGTTTCACTTGGGTATTCTTTTTGCATGATAAGAGTGTAGTGCAAGAGAAGGTGAAGATGTTCATACGAAGAGCTCAAGGGAATTCGGTTTCAACATCAAAAAGGTTCGTAGTGATATGGAACCGAATTCCGAACACCCAAGTGGAAGAGTTACTTGATGAAGAGGGCATCAAGCATGAGTTCTCATGCTTACACCCCTCAACAAAATGGTGTGGTGGAGAGGAAGAATAGAACGCTCATTGACATGGCAAGGACGATGCTAGATGAGTACAAGACGCCGGACATCTTTTGGGCCGAAGCCGTCAACACCGCTTGCCATGCAATCAACCGCCTCTACCTCCACAAGAGAAGAAAGAAGACCTCCTATGACTGCTAACCGGTAACAAGCCTAAGGTATCTTACTTTAGGGTATTGGGTGCAAATGTTTCATATTGAACAAGAGACCCAAAGTCTCTAATTTAGCATCCAAGTTGATGAAGGTTTTCTTCTCGGTTATGGATCAACGAGCATGCCTATCGTGTTTTCAACAAGGCCTCCGGCAAGGTTGAAATAGCGATAGACGTGACGTTTGATGAAACTAATGGCTCTCAAGTAGAGCAAGTTGATGAGGTGGTTGTAGGTGATGAGGAACCTCCTTGTGAAGCAATCAAGCAACTAGCCTTGGTGATATAAGACCACAGGAACTGCAGGCTACTGGTCAGGATGGTCCTCAAGCTGAAGCTCCTGCTGGGACTGGTCAGATACAGTCCCCGGCAGTGCCGGGCTCGTCCCCGCAGTGCCGGACCCCCGGCAGTGCCGCGCGGAGCCAAGCAGTGCCGGGCAACCCCCAGCAGCTGCAGCTACTCCACCTCATGGAGTGAACCTGCAACCCATCTTCGAGCGAGATGAAGAAGAGGAAGCCGAAGATGAACCAGAACCCTCGATCATCCAAGACTCAAGCAAACTATTCAACGAGATCATCCCGTTGATAATATTCTTGGGAGTCTACGAAAGGGGGTAACGACACGCTCTCATTTGGCAAATTTCTGTCAATATTACTCGTTTGTCTCCTCTTTGAACCTCTCAAGGTAGAAGAAGCCCTGGATGATCCGGATTGGGTGATGGCCATGCAAGAAGAGCTCAACAATTTCGAGCGCAATCAAGTATGGTCACTCGTGGAAAGACCAAATACCAATGTCATTGGAACCAAATGGGTCTTTCGCAACAAGCAAGATGAAGAAGGTGTGGTGACAAGGAACAAGGCAAGATTGGTAGCTCAAGGGTTCACACATAGAGGGCCTGGACTTTGAAGAAACATATGCACCGGTTGCAAGACTTGAAGCCATTCGGATTCTTCTAGCCTATGCAGCCCATCATGAATTCAAGCTATATCAAATGGATGTGAAGAGTGCATTCCTCAATGGCCCTATACAAGAGTTGGTATATGTCGAGCACCACCGGGCTTTGAAGATCCCACGTTTCCCAACCACGTCTTCAAACTCCGAAAGGCGCTCTATGGGCTTAAGCAAGCACCTAGAGCATGGTATGAATGCCTTAAGGAATTCTTGCTCAAACAAGGCTTTGAAATAGGCAAAGCCGATCCTACTCTCTTCACTCATAAAGTCAATGGAGATATTTTGTGTGCCAAATATATGTCGATGACATAATATTTGGTAGTACTAACAAATCCTTTTGTGATGAGTTTAGTAGGATCATGACTAAAGAGATTTGAGATGTCTATGATGGGTGAGCTCAAGTTCTTCCTTGGATTTCAAATCAAGCAATTAAGGAAGGGACTTTTCTTTGCCAAACCAAGTACACCCATGATATGTTAAAGAAGTTTGACATGGTGAACGCTAAGCCTATCAAAACACCCATGCCAACTAATGGACATCTTGATCTTGATAAGGAAGGAAGTCGTGGACATCAAGGTATATCGTTCCATGATTGGCTCCCTCCTTTACTTATGCGCATCTAGGCCCGATATTATGCTTAGTGTGTGCATGTGTGCTAGATTTCAAGCTAACCCGAAAGAGTGTCACTTAGTGGCCGTTAAGAGAATCTTGAGATATCTAGTTCACACTCCAAACCTTGGCTTGTGGTATCCTAAGGGCTCCAAGTTTGATCTACTTGGCTATTCGGATTCCGATTACGCCGGTTGCAAGGTAGATCGAAAAAGCACTTCGGGGACATGTCAATTCCTTGGACGCTCCTTAGTGTCTTGGAGTTCTAAAAAGCAAAATTGTGTAGCCCTATCCACAGCCGAGGCCGAGTATGTTGCAGCAGGTGCATGTTGTGCGCAACTACTTTGGATGAGGCAAACCCTTCGTGATTTCGGATGTCAATTTACTCATATCCCACTCTTGTGTGACAATGAGAGCGCCATAAAGCTAGCAACAACCCAGTGTGTCATTCAAGAACCAAACACATAGACATCCGGCATCACTTCTTGAGAGATCATGAAATCAAAGGAGATATCGCCATCAACATGTGAGCACCGACAAACAACTAGCCGATATCTTCACTAAGCCTCTAGATGAGTCAAGTTTTGTGCTTTAAGGAGTGAACTAAATATACTTGACTCTCGTAACTTAGTTTGAAACCTAGCATGCTTGATTGATCAACTAGTTTGACCTAGGTAAAACAATTTCAAAACTTTCATATTGTGTTTCAAAATCTTTGAAAGAAACTTGCTTGGTGTGACCATTGTTCTGTATTGATTACTTGCTGCTGGTCATATCATGCAAGAGTACCTGTCCACTCCAAGATAAGCTGTAGTATCTTAGAGAATAACTCTCTCTGTAGGTAACTGTCCGGCAGTGCCGGGCCAGGCGCGTAAGTGCCGGGCCCCGGCAGTGCCGCGCCAGGCGCGGTAGTGCCGCGACTTACTGATTCGACTGAATCAGTTTGTTACCGAGTGGGTCCATTGGGAAAACTTTCCTACTCTACTCTACCCACCCCTCTCTCTCTCTCTCTCTCTCCCTCATCCATTCACCGCACCCGTGTTTCCCTCTCCTCTCTCTCTCTCGGGTGAACGGCGACCGCATCTCTCTCTCACCGACCGGCCGTCCCCGGCACTTCCGGCCACCGGAGGTGCTGCTGCTTGGGATCCTCGTCGGTTCTGCTCCATCATCCTCTTCTCCAAGGGTCTCCTTCCCTCTCCTTCCTCTCAAGGTGAAGGTTCAAAATCCCTAACCCTAAGTTTTTCCCGATTTGTAAAATGCGCCATGGGTATTGTATTTAGAGGTTGTAGAAGGGTTTGTAGATGATAGGAAGTGGTAGAGATGATGGATGTGGTGTTCCTTGGCTCAGATCTGACCTGCCTGCGCGGCAGTGCCGCGCCCTGCGCGGCGCCCGGGCCCCGGCAGTGCCGCTCCCAGAGCGGCAGTGCCGGACCATGAGCAGGGATTTGATCCAAGTAACACCTTATCCATCAAATCTATCGCCCTCACTATAACCTACCAGCCCTTATGCAGTCTTCTAATCCACAGTTTCCATGTTTTAGATGTCGGGCGGAGGTGATGATGAAGAGGAGGACCAAGAGAAGGATGGATCCGCTCAGGGGGAGGAGCAAGCAGCCAGCCCGTCGTGGTGGCGCTAGCTCCCAAGGAGATGTGACAGCTAGACAGCAGATCAGAGATGAGGCACGTCTCCAGATGCAGGGTCGACAGATCAGGGAGGACCTTTACCCTGCCACCCCTGAGCATTTGGCAGAGGTCAGCAGGGCTCATGTGCAGCCCTATGAGGAGGATGTCCAGGAGAGGCCACCGCAGGACACAAGAGCAAGGCAGCCTGTGTCCTACTATCAGCAGTTCAGCTCGTCAAGTCCCAGCGACAGCATAATCCATACAATGCTCCAAAGGATATGGGCATTGACTACAGGTTCTGGAATGAGTTTCATTCTGACTTCTACCTCAGTCCTGTACAATGCCAAGAAGTCCAAGATTCTGAACATGAAGTATGTGGATTGGGAGCACCTAGAAGCAAGACTGACCGTGATATCAACAGGGTAGTGGCTGCGTGCAAGCAAAGGAACATGTATGACTTGATGGGATTCAGCCACAACTGGAACACAGAGATTATCCACCAGTTCCATGCCACCCTGTATGTTGACAACGTGGTTGAGGAGATGCACTGGATGACCGAGGGTCGCCACTACAAGGTCACTTATGAGACCTTTAGTAGGATCCTTGGCTTGGGCAGCGAGGACAGGGAGTTTGACAATCTACATGATGAGAGGACCCTGACAGAGAGTGAGATTGCCCACATGTATGAAGACCCTAGCAAGGCTGATGGGTTGGTGAAGGGGCTAAAACCTTTTTATTACATGCTCAACAACCTTTTCAGACAGACGCTCAACCCAAAGAGTGGCTCGCACTCCAATTTATATGGATATGGCAGGAACATGTTGGCTAGGATGGCCCCTCAGGCTACTCCCTTTTCCATATCCAGCTTCATATGGACCTGAGCTACAGGTTGCAGCTGAGGATGCTAGGAAGGCGGTTCTTTATGCACCCTACGTCATGTTCATGATAGAGATGGTCTCCGGTCATTCTTTTCCTAAGGATGGGTTGCATGCCGTACAGGGCCGAGAAGAAGAAAGGGCAGCAGGAGTTCAGCAGGGGCAGCAAGCAGCAGCATAGACCTGAGAGCTCCCATCCTTCCTATCGGAGGAAGAAGAAGAGCAAGCTAGCAAGATGGATCAAGGCCATCTTCTCCACCTGCACCTACGCAGCCCAGACAGCGCACCAGGCACTTGTTGAGCAGCGCGCCGAGCGAGAGCGGGCGGGTCGTTCGCCGTTACCCCCACCCCGCTCTCCACCTCGCTTCGACCTCTCCAGCCTTGATTCAGATGATATTGATGATGATGATGAGGAGGAGGAGCAGGAGGAGATCGTGCCAGTGCCACCTCGTCGTTCTACACGTGCTTCCACCTCGACCCGCTACACCAGTTCCACACACCGTCAGGGAAGGCCGTGGTAGAGTCCGATGACGACGACGACGATGATGATGAGGAGGAAGAAGAAGAAGTTCAGTGGGACGATAGCTTCGGATGATGATTGAGTGCTTGGACACTCTTCTCTTCTCTCTTTCTCTCTTTTTGGTGACTTGTTGCCAAAGGGGGAGAATTAGGTGAAGAGAAGGGGGTACAACCACTTTTTTCTGCTTCATGTCCTCATCTTTAGTTGTAGTTGTGAGTTGTGAGAGAGTTTGATACGATCAAAACTCTATGTTATGTAATAATACTATAGTACTACTTCTTAGGCTTGGATGTGGACATGTATCTTTACCTGCTTATTTAGCTTGTGCTATCCTGTTTAGATCAGTTTTGTTATATGCTTTGTGGTTACTTTTTTGTCCGCTGCGTTTGCTGTCTATTGCCTGAGCGGCAGTGCCGCTCCAGGGCCGGCAGTGCCGGCCCCGCAGTGCCGCGCCCAGAGCGGCAGTGCCGCTCTGGCAGAAGACAGCAAACATCTCTGATGTGTGCTTAAACTGTCATTCGCATCACGTTTATTATTGACACAGTTTTATTGCACCCCACAAAGCTATTAGATGTGAAACTGAACCTATCTCTCACTTTCAAATATGTGAATGTTGGCCTTTAATGCCAAATTGAGATTTCAGCTCTCATTCACACATTTAGGGGGAGGTTTCACACCTAAGCTTCAAAATCTCATTTTTATACCCTTCTCTTGTAAGCTCTAATTGTGTTGTCATCAATCACCAAAAAGGGGGAGATTGTAAGTGCAATCAAGCCCTAATTGTGGGTTTTGGTGATAATGACCACACGATTAGAGGACTAATAGATTTATAAAGTTGACAAGCAGGTTATGATAAGAAAGGATGGTGTATATGCGTTGGGGACCCCTCACACTACATTTCATCGGTTCCGGACTCAAAGTGCTTCAAAGAAATTCTATTTTGGTTATTTGAGTTTAGGAATGCCGTACTATAAAGGGGGAATGCAAATTCATTGATATGGCTGAATGACATGTGCTCAAACCAACTCAAACCATCCACATTTCCAACCAAAGACAGCTGCACCCATGTAGATCTGTTCCTATCTGTTTGGTGGGCGCGGCAGTGCCGCTCTAGGCGCGGCAGTGCCGGGCCGCGGCACTACCGGGCTAAGGCCGGCACTGCCGCGACTTGATTCTGCGTCCGGTTGGCATTGGGGGTGGCATTATTACTTCACCCCCTCTGCCTCCCAACGGTTATCCACGACCATTCACTCCACCTACCTCCAGACAAGCTCTCTCTTCTCCATTGAAGGCCCTCAAGCTCCCAACCACCAAAATCTTCATTCCCATTGATTCCAAGTGGTTGAGAGGCTCAAACCTTCACCAAAGAGGAGCCCTAGCTGAGATCTACTCCTGCCTAGAGCACTTGATTTGAGCCATAGCCGGTGGATTTGCTTCTATTACTCTTGGGTTCTTGGAACCCTAGCCGGCTAGGCGTCGCCCTAGAGCCTTGCCAACTTGTGTGGCGGCCTAGGGAGGTTTGTAATCACTTGTGCAGCTAGTAAGATTACCCCTCATCTCAAGGATTTGGTTCCTTGACTTGAGAACGAGGTTGAGTTGCAAAGCTCATGACCTAAGTGGTCAACCTCAACAACGTGGAGGTAGGCAAGCCTTGGTGGCGAGCTGAACCACGGGATAAATCACTTGTCTCGCGTGCTTGCTAGTTTCATTCTCTATGTTCATGAGCTTGTGATATATTCTAGGGTTTGGCTCGATCTACTCTATCTTTCATATTTGGCTTGGAGTAGTTGTTTCTGCTGGTTCATATAGCCTATTGTTACATTCCTATTCATATAGAATCTGCAGATTGTGGTTAGATTTCGAATTGCAGCTTCTGGTCTTCATCTGCGCGGCAGTACCGCGCTGAGGCCGGCAGTGCCGGGAGCGGCAGTGCCGGGCACAGGGCGGTAGTGCCGGGCCTATCTAATTTGTTTTTAAGCTGTGATTTTTGACAGGCCTATTCACCCCCCCCTCTAGGCCACACAGGTCCTTACAATTACCGTGCTTGAGAACATTTTCTATAAATGGGGTGTGCGTTCCGCATGCTAATATCACGGCCGGCCGTGCATTAGCCACTTCCATATCATAAAGCAATTTTCCTTGTTGTTTTCCTTAGTACAGTTATATTTCTAGCCACTTCAGTTGCCAATATTCATTGCAACCACGACCTCCCCAACCCTGGCTCCGCAAATCTCGACATCTAAATTTTAGCCATGTGTGTTAATCCAATTTATCAGCTGTATCTTGGCTTATTCTCTTTTAAAATACTATTGAAAGAGCTAAAATTAAACTGTATTTTGGCTTATTATCTTTTATTTAAAACACTATTATGGGCTTGTTGCCCTGTTGACTGGGAAAGGTGGTGCTTTGCTCGCACTGGGGGGAGTGACATGGATGATTGAGAGGGTTGCCCCACGTCCGTCTCCACCAGCAGGTCAGGCCAGTAGCTTTGCTTTATTAGGCGTGATTCAGCTAGCATGCTTATCCGACTATTCCCCCTTCCCCACCTGCAGCTTGCTCCTACTGCTTTGCTTGCAATTCAAACCAGACCAAACGCCAGCGCCCGCTCCAACCGCCCCCCGCCCGCAGGCCGCAGCCGCATTTATCTATCTATCAAGCGCGCCTGCGCCAACCGCACTGCGGAAAGCTTCATCCGATTCGGGCCACCCCGCACTCGCGCGCGCCTCAAAGGAAGATGCACAGGCAGCTCAGCCTCTCCGCCACCGCCAGCCCCAAGCAGCACCAGCACCAGCACCAGACTCCTGACGGCACCGGCGACGCGGCGCAGGCGATGGCGGTGGCGGAGGACGAGTCGTCGTCGGCCTCGCACTCGCACTCCAAGGCCAGCAGCAGAGGGTGGTCGGCGGCGGCCAGGGACGAGAGGGCCATCCACCTCATCCCGCTGCTCACCTTCCTCTGCTTCCTCCTGCTCTTCCTCTGCTCCCACGACCCGTCCGCTGCAGGTACGCGACGTCCCTCTCTCTCCCTTCCTCTCCTCATCTTGAACTGGCCGAAACGAAAGTGTGTTGGACTGTTTTCTCATTTTGCTTCCTCTTCTCTTCAAGACATGTCGAGCTTCGCTGGAGGCGGCGGCGGCGTGAGATCTGGGAACCGGAGGCTGAGGATGCTTTAGACTGCTGCTTTATTAGCCATCGGAGCATCATCCGATGCGCATGCTGTACTTCTTCTGTACCTGTCCAGCAGTAAACCGAGCATGGGACCATACCAAAAAAAATGTCGGTTCTACTTCTTTGGTAATATAATGCTACGCCAGCATTTTTCCCTACCTGATCATTTGAGTTGGATTCTTGAACAAAATACTCCTACAGTCCTACAGAAGCAATTGATAAAAAAAAAAAGACACTTCAACGAACACGACATGAAGAGGTGGCAAGGCGGCCCTGACCCCTGAGGATAAATATGCTGTCTGACTTTAGTCTTTCTTAAACCTACTACTCTCTAATAAAAGTCATCGTTTAGAGAACCATTATAATAACAATCACTTCGATATGTTCCCACCGCCCTCCAAAAACGTCTCTACATCTTGATCGGCATTTTTTTTTTTTTTGCAAGAATCTTGATCGGCATTTTAGAAAACCAGCTCCGCTATCTATTATTTTTGGCGAAGAGAGATCAGACATACAGGACGGACATATTTAGAAATCTAGTCGAAGAAACTACTGCGGCTTTTTTTCACAAAAATTCTATTCCTATCAATCAATACAGAAATACTCCTATATAAGAGGAAGACTCTTCACCAAGTTGCTTTAATGGTCCTGCTTGGACTGTGATGGCTCAACAAACCTGGCCTTATCCCCCCACACTCCACACGTCCAGCAGTGCATGACAATGCCATTCCCAAATTCAAATTTCAAAGCTAAAGTGTTCCAGCTGTGACATGGTAGGGTCTCAACACAAAGAGCCAAAAGAGCGTATGTAGGACACCACATTCTGTGTTCCGAAATAGGAAAAGAAAAGGACAGCCTCGTAGCAGAGGTTGAAATAACACATGTTTGGGTCGTTTGCCTTATCAGTCATACTTCAGTTTATTTTTCTCTCACAAAACACTATTAAAATAACTAAAATCAGCCATAAAACTATCAGAGGAACAACACCACAGCTATCGGCATAGCTATAGAGCTCAGATACTGAAAGTCCGAAACAAATCGTCACAAGGAAAAGGAATTGCGTAGGACAACTCGAGTTGTAGCATCATGGAAACCATGTCTGAACAACAATTGTTACTACAATCATACCATTTGACTGTTATTACTGGCAAAATGACAACTCACACAAGAATAGCTAAAGTGTCGACGAGCAGTATCATGGCAAGAATAGGCAGGACGAAGTGCAAACATGAGAGAGAAAAAAGCCATAGACCATGAAACCGTACAAGTAATGATCTTTCACATGCCCGGACACAACATACTAACAGCATTCCAATATACAGCATGGGATCTGTTATTCCCTGGAAAAAATAGGAAATGTAAGTACCTTCAAGACAGGATTTAGACCCATTAGCACGGTCAACTCACTGCAATCTGCAACCACAGCTCTTAGCAGACAGTGCAGAGTTCACAAACTGTCAAACTGTGAGAATGTCTAGACTAGATCAGAACATGAATAGATATTTTATGATATTGATACCATCAATCACTGCAAGAAATTATCAATAAGATCAATTGGGGGGAAAATACCAGGGTTAGAAATTCTAACAAAAAATAACCAACGAATGGGGATTCCTTGAGTAGAAGCATGATGTCCCCATCTTTCACCAAAATACTCGAGGTAGATAAGACAGACTACCCCTACAACTTCTAGACTAGTCCCTACTATGTAATTATTAAAGATAAAGGCACTATTGTATCACATGCAGACATGCTTTGAGCAGTCATAACAGAGTACAGCATAATATCTATCCAATGCAGAATAATTGGCAAAACAGCATGAGCGTAAGTTTTAAGCATTGTGTAAAATTAAGCAGTACATAATACCTGTGAAAACTGGGACACAAAAAGTACCTCAAGTTCCCTTCGCTTCTCCCAAGTTGGTCATTAGAAAAGAAAACATACTACCATAGATATCACACTCATACTCGGAGAGTCCATATTGCCTAAAGCTATTTCATGCCAAAACTCTTCTTCCAATCTTCCATATACCTTGATGGAAGACAACATAAAAATTTGTATGTCATGAAATGTGTAATTTTGTCATCTTCTTGAACTTTTGAAATGTGTACCTTCTAATAATCTATGCTGACATGCTATGCTACCATGCACTCCACTCATGAAGAGGCCAACCTGTCCGTCCTTGACCATTCAGAAAGACAGAGAGGCTCAACTCTGATTGTAAACTTAAACCCACCTAGTCCTACATTAGTACAGTGCCAGCAGGTATCCAAGCAGAGACAGGTAAAATATGATCTTGCCTATACTGGGATATTGCACTTGCACATGGCCACAATATGACAATAATCCAATATTCACAAAACCTACTTAAAGAACCAGAGTTGCAAACAATTCAACACATGGGCTGCAGCAGATACAACTCAAAATACCCATTAGAGCACATTGGTGTTGATAATTAACACATACTACAGGAACCAAAAAGCTTATGATTCAGCTCTGAGTAATTTGTTTCATGAGCAACATTATGGGCACACCTCAGAAAATGCCGCTAGCGGAAATTGATCCTAAGATGCCATAACCTGTGAGATCGCATCACTTAGGTATCTAAGTTCAAACCCTTGTGCAAGATGAGCAACTTTTATTACTAATTTCTTCATTCCGTTCAATTACATCTGTCATCATTATCATCCCCTTGACCTTGTTACCTAGAAGGATATAATTAACAGAGGATACAGGGAAACAACTATTAGCATATTTTGCATCCACGGGGGAATTTTGCTGAGATAAACCACTGGATCCTCGAAGTCCTAGTTGATGGAGAAAAATATGTGCCATTCCAGAATCTAGTCAATCCAATCTAGGCTTGGTCTCTCAGTGACACTCCCTCTTTCAGTGATGCATCACAAATGCAGTGCAACCATGCCCCACATGACACAGATTTCAGATTACCTCTCTGTACACATTTCATTACTAAATTATATCTAGAAATGGAATTTAGAAATGGCATATTCGAGTGAAAGGTGCCAACCTAAAGTGAAGGGGGCGCAGCGTAAAAGGTTTGTCTCTTCTCTTGTAACAGAATATTATAACCAAACGGAAGAGTTTTGCTCGTACAAATGTAAATATAGTGATTCATGAACATCTGTCAGTAGCGTGTTTGCTTTTCTACAGAAGTCTATATCCCTGAAGGTTCAGACTTAGAGCTGAATTCTACAGAAGGTGAGCAATCACTAAATTTGTTCACACCATAAAACCAATGTAGACATGCAGATGGCAATACCCAGAATCCAACATCTCATGTGTCATTTCAATCACAAAACATAGGAAAAAAGTTTCAGTCGAATCCATCCGTATAGTTCAAATTTATTCTTAAATCACTTCCAGATCAGTTCGCATAAATAAATGAGTTCATATTAAGTGCATAGAGACATAGTCCGTGAATTCACATTATATGAAACCCATCAACATAGTATAGCAAAAAGAGAGAACAGAAGCAGAAAATAGAAACTGAAGTGGTCAAAAAAAAATAATCCATAAATTGGTCGAATCTGTAGAACAGTTTGAATTTAGAAACATCTCAAAACTACCCATGAAACTAAACGTTTGCCATGTAAGAGAATTACGTGACACATTGGAAACTACGACCTAAGCTGCTACAGAATACATGGAATCGGGCACACGCAGGAACACACTAAATTAGTGAGCTCTCAAACATGCAGGCAATGCAGCCCAGTCTACCAAACAGTCCGGCAAACCATAATTTGCAACTAAAACATAAAATCAAGAAAGGGATAGAAATATATAATGGATTCCGAGCCAGTTATGACCCTCTGAAAAGGGAGACTTGTCAAATTCAGTTATGTTTGCACAGCACATTTGGAAACACAGTCCATGGCAGAAATGGCAAAATCCAAACATTAGTGCAAACATCATCATCAACGATGTAATGCACCAGTCATTCGGTTAACCAAAAACATGCTATTAATACTAACTCCTGAATGCCACATTTTACCGAATCCAGCAGAATACCTTCAAAACCACGCATCCCCTGACTCAAATTTAAGAAGACCAGCAGCAGGTTTTCAATGGCTCAAGTTGCAGTCAATTCATACTGAAAACGTCTTTCTTTTGATTAGCAAGTATACAGTACATGGATAGTAGCTTACTAGAACAGACGCCACCAATTTAGCCATTCATCGGCAGGCACCAGAACCAAATCTTACAGATAGATTCCTCGTTGCTATCTACGGGAGGCGGCCACGGTTGAGCTGCCCAAGCGTGTGTCGCGCAGCCTCGACGAGGTCACGGATGTTGTGGAGCGACCTCTCCTCGGCGCCGAAGATGAAGATGGCCCGGCACTCCGCCTTCTTGGCCAGCCGCGCCGCGTGCCCAAGCGGCAGCTCCGGCGAGTTGAGCGCCCGCAGGATCTGCCGGTACAGCGACACCACCACCGGCCTGTTCCGCGCCAGATCCTCCGCCGTCGCCCAGATCAGCCCGCTGCCACCGCCGCCCTTCGCCATTCTTCCGGCGCCGGGGTCACCTGGTTGCACCGCCAACGGGAGCGAGAGGGTTTCTTTGGGCTGAGCGGTGGGCCCAATCACCTGACTTTGTTGTGGCAGGCCGCCAGCTGCACGGTTCAGAAACATGCAGACCTGAGCCCAGCCCAGGCCAACATTTCAGCTCGGGCTGACTTTTCCCGTAGGCCCACTCAAGGCCACAAGCTCTTTGCGCCGTCCGATGGCAACAGACGGCTGCGCTTCATTCGCGGAGGAATAAAAGACGAGCAGCTGCAGACAGCACCCTAAACCCTAGGCCATTTCTTACCTTAGACAGCTGCTCTCTGCTATACTCATGAAGCCTCTGTTTGAGGGCATTCGCGTTGACATCGCAGAGGGCATTCGCGTTGATGTCTATGGCAACGCGAATGCCCTCAAGCAGAGGCTTCATGAGTACAACAGAGAGCAACTGTCGTTGTGCATTGCATAAAAGGCATAGACAACAAGAAAGAGAAGACTGCTGATTCCTGTCTTGCATTGCATTTTTTTTCTTCCTTTTGATTAGAATGGTACTTGGTGGGATTTTCCTTGGTATGTTTTTATTCTTGTGTTCTTTGTGGTCGATGCAAAACAGAGCTCTACAGTGTGGGCTTGTGTACTTGTGTTTTCGTATGTCAACTTTTTGTTAGATCCGATAGGATCTCTGATAGTTAATAGACTCGGGATTATGATGAACATGGGGATAACAGTAAAGGTAATGGACAAATAGAGTTAGAGATTCAACCATCTCCGCCCTTGGAACTCGATCCAGCGTCCGCCATAGGTGCCTCTGGATCCCTCTCTTGTTCTGTGCGAAGTGGAGGAAGCGGAGTGAGGAAGAGCTCGACGCAGTGGAGTCACGAAGTCGGAGTCGAGGCAGTGGCGGCGGAGGAGGACTTCCCGTCACTTGCTGCGAACCCTAGATCGGATTAGGGTTGGGGATGGTCGGTGGGGTTTTTTCTGGCGGCTCAGACGAACCTCGTGTCAAGTGCCCTCGGCCCCCACCTCCCTTTTATATACGCAGTGTGACAGGGGCCCTCCAACCATTAGTGGGTTGGGCTCCCCGATCAGGAGCGGATCAAGTTAGATCTGGGTCGTTGGGCCCAGTAACTAGGGAGATCAATTCTAACATTCTCCCCCCTTGATCTCCTAATAACTTATCTTATTCTTAACTCAAATACTCAACTTATTTGGCTCTATCATTATAGAGAAATGCGTCGAGCGCGTCTTGTCGTCACGACAAAAACGTCGTTGGACTTGATGGCTACAATACATCTCTCTAATTTGAAATAGAGTTCTAACTGGGCCCTAAGTGTTCAGGAATCATAGACTTTCCCTTAACCTCATGCCGGCTATGTGTCTTCTAAACACGTTGGGTGGTAAGCCTTTGTCAACGGATCCGCTAACATTTTATTTGTACTTATATGCTCAAGACTAATGACATGATCCCGAACTTTATCTTTCACAACATAGTACTTAATGTCAATGTGTTTGGCAGCACCACTCCTATTGTTGTGAGCATATTCAACTGCAGGATTATTATCGCAGTATAACTTAAGTGGTTTCTGAATGTTGTCTACCACTGCTAATCCGGGTAAAAACTTCTTAAGCCAGTTCACCTGCCCCGAGGCCTCATAACATGCTACAAACTCCGCATACATTATGGATGATGTAACGAGAGTTTGTTTGGAGCTTTTCCACGATATAGCCCCACCTGCAAGGGTGAAAATATAACCGAAGTGGATTTTCTTTCCTCCCCGCATAATCTGAATCTGAGAACCCTACTATCTCAGGGTGTAAGTGCATCTAGCCTTAGTGGGTTTTGGTGAATTGAGTGACAACATAATTAAAGGTCTAACAAGTTGCTAAGTGTATCAAGGTTCAACAGAAAAGCAAACTTGATGATATTCCACATAGTGTTGAAATGAAGGCCAAATTGTGTATTGTTTGTATTGGAAGATCATGGAAACAATCTTGTTCAAGCAAAAGACAACAATGCAAATAGAGTTGAATGATATGGCTTCTATGTTGTGGGATATCATGGCATCATGAGAAAGCAAGCATATTTGGCAAATGACAAGTGAGACATGGATTGATGATTTTGGAATGGTCTCAACAATGGGTTGCTTTTCATGGCGAGAAGAGTTTGATAGTGAAATAGCTTTGATCAAGGTTGAATAATGAATCAAGAATGCATAAGTGAGTAAATGGCAAGCAAAGTTGAAATGACAAAGGACACAACTCATATTGGATATAAGTCATTCTCTACTTTGGTTTGCTTGTATGGATAAATGTTTGGAGAATCACTTTGCATTGATTTGATCAAGCTAGAAGTATGAAGATGGAGATTGAAGTGAGTGTTGAGTGTCAAGCCAAAAGGAGAGGATATTAGGAATCGTGAATTGGCTTGACCATATTAATGATGATCCATATATGTCTCTATGTGAGTCAAACTAAAGCTTGATTGATCTCAACATGCATATCTACAAGATGTTCAGCAAGGATCACAATATTGAAGAAATGGTTTTCAATGGATGCTCAATATGATGTGACTTGAGTGTGGCTTGATAAGGTGAAGATAGCAAGGAAAGGGCTTCGAGGTACTAAGCGACGGTGAAGGTCAAGAGACCGAAGTACTATGGCTAGGGTGAAGAAGAGAGTACTTGCATTGAGTCGAGGTACTAATCAAGCTATGAGGATTCATATTGTGTTTGAGGATCAAATCTTTAGTGGAAGTGACTTGAAGCCATGGATTGAACTCATATGTGTGGAAATGGTTCAAGTCACATGCTCAAGGTGTGTTTGCAAAGAAAGGAGACAAAGATGATTGCAACCCCTTTCGAGTGATATCAAGAAGAAATGGCATATGAAGACATTGAAGACTCAAGTGGTTAAAATGGTTATATTTTCTTGTCTTGAGTATAGTTATTGCCGTACTATCAAGGGATGCAATACGAATCATAGACAAGTCTCAAGTGCTCAAACTAACGAACCCCGAGTGCTAACATGAGAGAAAACACTTAGCACTGCACCTGCACTTGTTGATCTTGGGCTTTTTCTCTGTAGGGTTGGATAGCCCTCGAAAACAGCTTTCCGGAAAGTCCAAGATCACTGAAATCGGAGTTCGGAGTAAAAAGTTATGGCGTTTTTCGTGAGGTCACCTGTGCTGTCTCAGGAGCTGCGGCAGTGCCGCTCTGTCGAGCGGCAGTGCCGCTCCCCGGCAGTGCGGGCTAAGTGCGGCAGTGCCGGGCCTGTACAGCCAGTAACGGCTAGTTTCTTGACCTCCAACGGCTAGTTTTGGGTGTGGGGGGTATATATACCACCCCACGCTTCCAGAAACCGGCTGATGGTGCCCAAGACACTTCTAACACATCCAACCATTTGAGAGCTCTCCCCACCCTCTCTTGTGAGAGTGACATGCTTAGTGCATGATATAAGTGTTGGGGCTGTGTGATTAAGACTAGAGAGCATATTAGAGCCTTCAAACCTTGAGCACTTGTCGGGCTTCGTCGATCTTCGTTGTGCATCTTTTACTCTTGGAGGTGAAGCCTCCTAGACGGCTAGGCGTCGCCGGCGCGAGCTCACGTGCTTGTGGTGAGCAGCGGGAAGTTTGTAATCCTCTTGTGGAGCTAGTAGAATTACCCCTCACTTCAAGGATTTGGTTCCTTGACTTGAGACCGAGGAAGAGTTGCAAAGCTCTTGACCTAAGTGGTCATCCTCAACAACGTGGAGGTAGGCAAGCCTTGGTGGGCGAGCTGAACCACGGGATAAATCACTTGTCTCTTGTATTTACTTGTGTTCATTCATCATACTTGTGAGCTTGTGATTGATTCTAGGATTTGGCCCCGATCTATTTCATACAACATATTTGGCTTGGTTGAGTTGGTTCTGCAGGTTCAGGAAACCAAGAGCAACACTTCTATTCATATAGAATTGTTTCCTATGGCTAGTTTTGAATTGCGGCTCGGGTAGTTTGTTGGCGCGGCAGTACCGGGCTGAGGCCGGCAGTGCCGGGGTGCGGCAGTTCCAGGCTTAGGGCGGTAGTGCCGGGCATCTCTAAAAAGTTTGAGCTGTGATTTTTAAACAGCCTATTCACCCCCCCCCCCTCTAGGCGACATCAAGGTCCTTTCAATTGGTATCGGAGCCTGGGCTCTCAATTACGGGCTTAACCGCCTTGAGAGACGATGTCGACAAAGTGAGGAAGTATCTCTAGAACTTTTACTTTTCGATGGCTCAAATTATGCGTCTTGGTCCGCTAGTGTTGCTTACTGTTTTTAGGACCATGGGTCCTCATATCGAGCGGATTGTTGATGTGAGCATTTCACCTTCTAGTGATGATTTGACCTATCTATCTAAAGAGGAAGTGAAATGCTTACAACACAAATGCTCAAGCCTCTAATGTCTTATTTAGTGCTTTGAGTGAAGATGTTTTGATGCCGTCATATTTGGAGATGGTGAACCCTCTTGAGGATGCTCATGTCATTTGGACCACACTCAAAGAAAGATATGACAAGTCCAAATGTGATGAGAAGTTGCTCTCATTGGAGGAAACCACTTGAGGAGTGCTCAACTTCGCCAACAAATGAAGAGCCTCAAGTGATTCTCCCAAAAGGCATAGCTGATCATGGCACACCCACTCCCTTACCAACATATGTGAAAGTAATGAAATGGTTGGTGAGAACAAGGATTATACATGTGGTACTTCTACTTCCTATAGTTCTGTGAGACTAACATTTTGAAGGAAGAAGAACTTGTGATCGGTGGAGGCCAAGTGAATCCCTTCACCAATGTGCTCAACTATTCATGCCACTTCTCATGTATGTCTTATGGCAAAGGGTAAGAAGGTAAAATCAAAAGCCAAACCTTCTCCACCTCCCAGTGACATCTCTAGTAGTGATCTTAGTGATACTTTAGTGATGATGATCTAGTGATGAAGAAATAAATAACATAACTAAAATTTGGATAGAAAGACCAAGTTATTTATTTCAAAGCTAATGGGGACTTAGAGGCAACACAAGCTGAGCTAGAATCTAGAGAAAAGACTCTAATTAAACAAGAGGATCTATACATTGCTAGCAAGGAAGCTATTGCCTTGGAGAGAAGTGAGGTGGACATCTTGCACAAGGCTTTGGCCAAGAGCAAGATGTCCATGCTCTCCTAAAGAAGGATCATATTACACTCAGGAAAAGTATTGTAGCTTGAATGGCAAGCACAAAGAACTTGAGGAGCAATATAGCCTTCTTTGGGAAGCACTCACATCCTTCCAAGGCAGTGATGTCTCTACTCCTCCTCCACTAGTCAAGGTTGTGGAAAATGCTTTATCTTGATTTGAATATTTATGCCACTAACCTTGCTAATATGGAGGCTATGAGAAAAGAGATTGCTAGGCTGAATGAGATCATAGCAAAAGAGTGCATGGATGGCAAGACTCAAACAGTGGCAAGAAGGTGGAAAATAGCTCTGAGTGTGCTCAGTCCATGATCAAGGGCAAAGTTGGTACAGATCAGCTGCACAGATGGTGGCACAACAGCAGCCCCGAGCAGCACAGCCACCCAAGGGCGGCAGTGCCGCTATGAAGGGCGGTAGTGCCGCTCCCCACAGAAAAGGGAAGGCTACCACTTATGCCCCTGTCAGGTCAAGCTCATGAAGAAGGTCTCCAAATCAAAGCAAGAGCCCCAGAAAGCAAATAAGACTCTCATCACTTGCTTCAAGTGCAAGAAAGAGGGTCACCATGTAAGGATTGCTCCTTGAAGAAAGAAGCGAAGGTCATGAGCAACATTCAGAGAAGAAAAAGATGGCTCATGGCAAGTGCTCCAACATGGGACACAATGCCTCGATGTGTTCCAACAAGGTTGATGACCAAGCCACACTTCCAAACAAGAGATGAGAATAAGTAAGAGGAAGTGTTATGAGTGCAATGAGAAGGGTCATGAAATTGCATCATGCCCCTACATGAAGGACAAAGGCTTGACATCATCAAGTAAGAGGCTCCCGGTAAGGAAGCAAACAAGAAGCAAGATAAGAAGATGTCTTACAAGAACAACATCGCATTTGCTACATTTGCCGCGAGGAAAGGGACATTTAAGTATGGATTGTCCCATGGGTAACCCTCCTAAGCTCAACTCATCAATTGATTTAAACTTGCTTAGGAGACCCAAAAATGACACTTGTGCTAGAAAGGTGATGGTTCACCACATACTAGCACAGGCCTTTGGGTGCCTAAGTCTCTTGTGACTAACCTTGATGGACCCATCTTGGTATGGGTACCAAATTGTGCTTAGTAAGTGTTGTAGGTACTTGAAGGTGATATGAAGCCTTGGGGTGCTTGAGCAAGTCTTATTGAAAATATCATCTCAAGCTATCAATCTTATTCATATTGAACTATTCTATCAAGATTGACCCAAGGATGAATTGATGGATATATCTCTAACTTCATACTCATCTCGGTAACAAGTACCTAACCTTGCTAGCTAGCCACTTGACTTGTGTAGTCTCTAATAGTTCACAAATATGTATGTTTGTGAATTATTAGGTGTGGCTAGAGTACTTTGAGTTCAAATGAAATCATCTTTCGTATGATGCTTTTAATGGCTCTCTAGTAAGCAAGATCTTATTCATGTGTAGGTAATGAGGAACCACTTTGTGAGACAATCAAGAAAATGCCCATTGGTGATATAAGACCACAAGAAGTTCTGGGTACAAAGATAGGAGATCCTCAAGCTACTATTGCACCAAATTCCGCTGACATCTCTGATATGGTAGTACCATGCCTCAGAGCGGCAGTGCCCGCGCCTCAGAGCGGCAGTGCCGCCCCTATGCAGATAGTAGTGGCTGAGATAAGTCCAAGCCATGGATGAAGTCTACAACATGATGATAAGCAAAGTGAAGATGAAGAAGCCACCTCATCCATTATGTTTCAAGAAGGGTGGTAACATCTAAATCTCAAGTGCAATTATTTCAAATCTTATCTCTTTGTGTCTTGTGTAGTCACTTAGGGAAAGAAACCACTTGAGGATATGTATTGGTTGTTGGTCATGGAAGAAAAGTATGATTGGAATTTCACAACAAGCAACATACATGACTTGGTGTTCTTTGTGGACCTTAAACCAAGAACTTCAAGAAAGCTCAAGTAGAAGCACTTATCACTCAAATCTCAAGAACTCTCTACTTAATGAAATCTTGTCATATGGTAGTTGGTGACAAATTCTCATTCTCATCTTATGGCCATCTACATTTCTCAAATGGTTGTGAGTATTTCTTGGCATAAGTTAATTTGATTGTTCTATATTGTTTCCATGACCTAGACATAGAGTAAATGCCATGTTCTTAAATGAATAGAGTGCTATGTGAGAAATTCAAATACTTAGAGCCACTTATAATAAGGGAATTTACTCTATGACTAGAGTTGTGAGACTAACCATTTCTCTAAGTGATTTATGTAGTCTCACTAAATGAGAATGTGTTTCTTAATGGAGTGTGCTATCATATCAATGCCATCAATCCAGAACTATGTGATGTGTTCTCTCTAGTTAATTTTGGTTTGATTCGTCTATGTTAGCCACTCACCATAATATGGCTTAAATCTACCCTTTGGACTTAATTGACCAACCATGCACATTCACATTTCCATTCGACTCAAAAGAGTGTGCATGCGGCATTAAGGGAGATTTAATCCATGTTATGAGGTTTCTCTTTTTGGTAGCTCATTTGCCTTCCACACATAAAGGTTACTAAATGAGAAACTAGTGCTTGTGCTACTAATACCTCCTCTTGTGTTGAGCTTATTCATAGGAAATCAATAAGAAGAGGTTGTGCTTATTCATTTGGATGCATCACAAGCCTAAAGGTTACTCTTCACCTAAAGCAAGATGAGGTTGGTAGAAGTCGAAGTGTGTTGACTCACTCTCAAGATGTGGAGGCTCCTCATGTTGAAGATAATCTACAACCTACTGCTGATGTGCGAGCAGCAGTGCCGCTCAGCGGGCAGCACTGCCGGGCCAGGGCAGCACTGCCGGGCCACGAGCAGCACTGCCGGCCATGAGCAGCACTGCTGCACCATGAGCAGCACTGCTGTGCCACCCCCACACTCCACACAGCACTGAGCAACCGTCCATTTTTGTGGACCTAGAGCATGATGTAGGTTGAGTTGGATATGCTACATTAGAAGAATTCACAAGACTTCAATCATTGACAAGAGGACTGAATGGTAATGACATCTTGTGAGTATTCTAAGCCAAAACCACCCACATTATTGGACAAGAAGAGAAGAATTGTAAAAATTATCAAATCTGTCCAGAAATCTGAAATTTTGAGTTAGCTGCTTTCAAGCATGAATTTGGAGGTTCAAACACTGATGAATTGACCTGAAACTTTGTGAGCATGATATATACATCTAGTACTTGCTGTTGTACAGTTTTTCATGGAGATGATTGAGAAGAACACCAGTTTTTTTTTGGTTGAATTATGTCAGTTTCAGCAATGCAGTTTCAGACTTGAGCAATTTGGTGAAAAATTGATTTGACTGACTAAATGGAGTCCAAATGAGCTGAAATTTTTACAGAAGTTAAAGGACTCATAGATGCAGCTCTGTACCAAATTTCATGCATATTGGCTTAATGGTCTGAGAGATATGAATTTTTTCTCAAGGAAGACAGAATCTGAAAAGTTGGATTGCAAGCAGCTTGAAGGAGTTTGAAATGAGTTGAACATAGTGTAGACTTCTCCTTTGACCTCATATTGTTGATGTGCATAAGTGTGCTTTGTGTACTCTTGTATGCACAAATTTAGGGGGAGTTTACTTTCTATCTCATGAGACAAAATGCCTTCTCTCAAGCTCATATTGTGTAATCTCAAACATTGGAGAAAAGAAGAACTTCAAAGGAGGATGGATAGTTCCAATGGAATCTTTGGGTGCTCCAAAGATTATTCTTGGAGGTCTCAGTCTTTATAAACTGAATGCTCCTAGTTTTGTTGTCGGATGCCCAATCCTTTGGAGGAACTATATTTATGTGAGTTGAAGAAAAGAAGTAAAGATTGGATGTTCATTGCTAATTCTTCATCTAAAGCTCATCAAGTCACATGGGGATCGCATCTTTGATATCACCCAGAGTCTCAGTCAACACAGAGTGGTAACTCCTAGTCTCACAAATTGCAAATTTTCGATGAACTATTACCATTTGCTTTCTATGTGAGTTGCTTTAGGTAGAGAAAGAACTAGGAACCTAATGTTGGATCTTGGATGATCACAAGAGCTTTAATTCACCATGAATCATCAAGTGAAAAACTATGGCCATCCAAATCATTGAAATCTTACTTATATGATGGTCATGTCAATCAAAATTTATGTGGTGGTCTAGCTACCTTAGTGGTGGTATGTTTCTTGGCATAATTTCATTGTTTGCAAACTTATCATGCCTTGACCAAAATATAGGGTGAACTCCTCTAGACTCTTAAACCGATTCAAGTGCATTTCACAAGTAAATCGAGTACTTGGTGCACAAATTGAGGGGGAGCTCATTCTATGTCTGTGTCTTTTGGGGACTAACATTTTCTTCTAGTGAACTTGTGTAGTCTCTTGGTGAGAATGAGTTTCTCTTGGGTATTCTACATAACCAAATCAATCCAAATGGTAAAGATATCTCTCATATTCATTTGGATTGCAACTTTAACTCTATGTAGCTACTCTCCATAATATAGCTTAAATTCCCTTGATTGGGACTTAATTGACCAAAAGTGCATATGTTCTACTTTTCACATACATATGTATGCACTATCAAATAGGGGGAATTTAGTCTATGCTATGAGGTTTGCAATTAGTGATCCACATGCCTTCCACATCCAAATGGTCACTAGTTGTAAACTGTAGCTTGTGCAATTTAATGTTATCTCTTGTCCTTGTGAGCATTCCCTAGGAGACATCTAGGTGATATTATGAGATACGAGCATCCATTCCTATTGGCATCAACTTGTGAAGATTCCTTCCATTGGTGTCAAACTATGAAGATCATATTTCAATTGATATTGGTGGATAATCTTTCAATTTGGTATATCAAGAAATATGTCTTCAATTGGTATCTCAAAATGAAAACAAGAGCTAGCAATGGATTTTCAACTAAGATGGAGCACAAGTTTGAAATATCTCCTTGAAGATGATGAAAAGGAGAGATGGGCACAAATGAGATCTTTTGCTTAATGAAGTGCTAGGCCCATCAAAGCACTAAATTCAAAATCATCATCATGGTGGAGATTATGAGGCTTAGAACAAAGGTATATCACTCTATGAACATTTGTATTACCTTTGTGCATCTAGGCCCTTACATGCTAGAGTGTGCATGTGTATGCAATATTTTGAGTCACACCATGAGTTTGTTCTTATGGTGACGATTAGAGAATGAGTTAGATATTTGGTTGATACCTCTTGTGGTGATTATGTGAGTTTGTCTCATGTTATGTCACCTATGTGAGGTATGAGCTAAATATGCTAACCTCTTGAGAATCTTGACTTAAAGTGTTGCATACTTTGTTTGGTAGAAAAACATAGAAGAGAAATCATATATGCTAAACTTTTACCTACCTCTAGCCCTCACTTGTCTACCATCATTTCTTCCTTTTGGTGGAGAGATCCTTTTTGGAGATTAATGCCAAAGGGGGAGAAATTTTGGGGGACATTGTAAGGGAAGAGAGATTGATATGAGGATGGAAAGGGGTAAAGGAGAAGCATATAAGATTTTTCAAAATTATGTGGTGTGTGCAAGGATAGTTTAAATTGATGCTCTTGATAGGGACAAGTTATGCTAGTGTGTGACATTCATGTGAGTGATGCTTGTATTCTCTAGTGTTGTTCAGGCAGGTGCGGCAGTACCGCTCTCTGGTGCGGCAGTGCCGCTCTCTGCTGGCCAGCAATCTCTGAGTGCATGAACTGTCTCATGAGCATCACGGTTATCATGTTGACACCTTGCACCCCACGAATGCTAAGATATAAGAGAGTTTCCACACTTTGTCTTAAATATGTGCATTTGGCATTTGAAGCCAAAATTTGAAGTTCCTTTCAATGCACACATTTAGGGGGAGCTCACTATATCATAGGATTCAAAATCTTAATGTTTATCAATCTCTTGTAAGCTTTAATTGTGTTGTCATCAATCACCAAAAAGGGGGAGATTGTAAGTGCATCTAGCCCTTAGTGGGTTTTGGTGAATTGAGTGACAACATAATTAAAGGTCTAACAAGTTTGCTAAGTGTATCAAAGGTTCAACAAGAAAAGCAAACTTGATGATATTCCACATAGTGTTGAAATGAAGGCCAAAATTGTGTATTGTTGTATTGGAAGATCATGGAAACAATCTTGTTCAAGCAAAAGACAACAATGCAAATAGAGTTGATGATATGGCTTCTATGTTGTGGGATATCATGGCATCATGAGAAAGCAAGCATATTTGGCAAATGACAAGTGAGACATGGATTGATGATTTTGGAATGGTCTCAACAATGGGTTGCTTTTCATGAGCGAGAAGAGTTTGATAGTGAAATAGCTTTGATCAAGGTTGAAGAATGAATCAAGAATGCATAAGTGAGTAAATGGCAAGCAAAGTTGAAATGACAAAGGACACAACTCATATTGGATATAAGTCATTCTCTACTTTGGTTTGCTTGTATGGATAAATGTTTGGAGAATCACTTTGCATTGATTTGATCAAGCTAGAAGTATGAAGATGGAGATTGAAGTGAGTGTTGAGTGTCAAGCCAAAAGGAGAGGATATTAGGAATCGTGAATTGGCTTGACCATATTAATGATGATCCATATATGTCTCTATGTGAGTCAAACTAAAGCTTGATTGATCTCAACATGCATATCTACAAGATGTTCAAGCAAGGATCACAATATTGAAGAAATGGTTTTCAATGGATGCTCAATATGATGTGACTTGAGTGTGGCTTGATAAGGTGAAGATAGCAAGGAAAGGGCTTCGAGGTACTAAGCGACGGTGAAGGTCAAGAGACCGAAGTACTATGGCTAGGGTGAAGAAGAGAGTACTTGCATTGAGTCGAGGTACTAATCAAGCTATGAGGATTCATATTGTGTTGAGGATCAAATCTTTAGTGGAAGTGACTTGAAGCCATGGATTGAACTCATATGTGTGGAAATGGTTCAAGTCACATGCTCAAGGTGTGTTTGCTCAAAGAAAGGAGACAAAGATGATTGCAACCCCTTTCGAAGTGATATCAAGAAGAAATGGCATATGAAGACATTGAAGACTCAAGTGGTTAAAATGGTTATATTTTCTTTGTCTTGAGTATAGTTATGCCGTACTATCAAGGGGATGCAATACGAATCATAGACAAGTCTCAAGTGCTCAAACTAACCGAACCCGAGTGCTAACATGAGAGAAAAACACTTAGCACTGCACCTGCACTTGTTGATCTTGGGCTTGTTCTCTGTAGGGTTGGATAGCCCTCGAAACAAGCTTTCCGGAAAGTCCAAGATCACTGAAATCGGAGTTCGGAGTAAAAAGTTATGGCGTTTTTTCGTGAGGTCACCTGTGCTGTCTCAGGGAGCTGCGGCAGTGCCGCTCTGTCGAGCGGCAGTGCCGCTCCCCCGGCAGTGCCGGGCTAAGTGCGGCAGTGCCGGGCCTGTACAGCCAGTAACGGCTAGTTTCTGACCTCCAACGGCTAGTTTTGGGTGTGGGGGGTATATATACCCACCCCACGCTTCCAGAACCGGCTGATGGTGCCCAAGACACTTCTAACACATCCAAAGCCATTTGAGAGCTCTCCCCAACCCTCTCTTGTGAGAGTGACATGCTTAGTGCATGATTAAGTGTTGGGGCTGTGTGATTAAGAGCTAGAGAGCATATTAGAGCCTTCCAAACCTTGAGCACTTGTCGGGCTTCGTCGATCTTCGTTGTGCATCTTTTACTCTTGGAGGTGAAGCCTCCTAGACGGCTAGGCGTCGCCCGGCGAGCTCACGTGCTTGTGGTGAGCAGCGGGAAGTTTGTAATCCTCTTGTGGAGCTAGTAGAATTACCCCTCACTTCAAGGATTTGGTTCCTTGACTTGAGACCGAGGAAGAGTTGCAAAGCTCTTGACCTAAGTGGTCATCCTCAACAACGTGGAGGTAGGCAAGCCTTGGTGGCGAGCTGAACCACGGGATAAATCACTTGTCTCTTGTATTTACTTGTGTTCATTCATCATACTTGTGAGCTTGTGATTGATTCTAGGATTTGGCCCCGATCTATTTCATACAACATATTTGGCTTGGTTGAGTTGGTTCTGCAGGTTCAGGAAACCAAGAGCAACACTTCTATTCATATAGAATTGGTTTCCTATGGCTAGTTTTTGAATTGCAGGCTCGGGTAGTTTGTTGGCGCGGCAGTACCGGGCTGAGGCCGGCAGTGCCGGGGTGCGGCAGTTCCGGGCTTAGGGCGGTAGTGCCGGGCATCTCTAACAAAGTTTTGAGCTGTGATTTTAAACAGGCCTATTCACCCCCCCCCTCTAGGCGACATCAAGGTCCTTTCAAAGGGAATCTGATCTCTTATAGGTTAGCATGAAGCCTTTTGTGCCCTGCAAATAACGCAAGACTTTCTTTACTAATTTTCAGTGTTCTATGCCTGGATTTTTCTGATATCTGCCAAGTAACCCGGTAACAAAAGCTATGTCAGGGCGAGTACAAATTTGAGCATATTGTAAACTTCCGACAGCAATGTCAGGGCGAGTACAAATTTGAGCATATTGTAAACTTCCGACAGCAGATGTGTAAGGAACTGATCTCATTTGCTCGAGCTCTATCTGATTCCTGGGGCACTGATGTTCCCCATACTTATCGCCCTTGACTATGGGTGCAGGTGACGGGCTGCACTTATGCATACTATATTTCTTAAGGATCTTATCTATGTATGCATTCTGAGACAAACCTAATACCCCTCTGCTTCTATCACGGTGAATCTCTATCCCCAGAACAAAAGAGGCCTCACCGAGATCCTTCATATCAAAATGTGAGGATAAGAACTTCTTTGTTTCCATTAGCAGACCGACATCATTGCTTGCCAGCAAAATATCATCCACATATAGAACCAAGAAGATGAACTTACTATTCTTAAACTTTGCGTACACACAGTTATCCTCAACATTAGCTTTAAACCCAAAACGTCTTATGGTGTTATCAAACTTCAAGTACCACTGTCTCGAAGCTTGTTTTAACCCATAAATGGACTTTCTTAGGCGACATCCCATCTTTTCTTTTCCTTCCACAACAAAACCTTTCGGTTGTGCCATGTAAACATCTTCTTCAAGATCCCCATTAAGGAATGACGTCTTAACATCCATTTGATGCAACTCTAAGTCATAATGTGCCACTAGCGCCATTATTATTCTAAAAGAATCCTTACATGAGACAGGAGAAAAAGTCTCATTGTAATCAATTCCTTCTCTTTGGGTAAAACCCTTTGCCACAAGTCGTGCCTTATATCTCTCAATATTCCCTTGGGAGTCACATTTAGTTTTGTAGACCCATTTACAGCCTACTGTCTTGGCTCCTTTAGGAATTTCCATTAAATCCCAAACATTGTTGGAATCCATGGATCTTAGTTCATCTTTCATAGCTTCTAACCACTTATCTGAGTGCTCGCTTCTTATGGCTTGTTCATATGTAGTGGGATCATCCTCCATATGAAACTCTTCGGCCTCATAGACTTCATAATCATCTGATATAGCTGATCTTCTAACTCTATGTGACCTTCTAATGTTCTCATTATTTGGCGCCATTTGGGGTTGTTGTTGTTCTTCCCCATGCACGACAGGTGGTTCTAATGGCTCCTGAAGGACAGGTTCTGAATTCTCATTTTTTGTCGGCAAGGGAGGCTCAACAACAGGTGCTGGCACTACAGTGCTTAACACTGTTGGCGCAGCAACAACAGGTAGCATGAAGAATGGTTCCTAAAACATCGGAGTAGGGGCGTGAACCCGTTTTTCCTCTAAGTTAACTTCTTGAACCACCTTGCTCCCCCTTATCACATCATGTTCTAAAAACTCAGCATGTCTTGTTTCTACAAACTTTGTATGCCTGTCAGGGCAATAAAAGCGGTAGTCTTTCGATCTGTCTGGGTAGCCAATGAAATGGCAACTAACAGTGTTAGGATCTATTTTTCCTGAGTTTGGGTTAAAGACTTTAGCCTCAGCTGGACAGCCCCACACCCTTAAATGCTTAAGTGAGGGTACTCTGTCTGTCCATAACTCATACGGTGTTTTAGGCACCGACTTACTGGGTACACGATTAAGGATATGAATGGCGGTTTTTAACGCCTCCATCCACAAACTTATCGGTAAAGTGGAGTAACTGACCATGCTTCTTACCATATCCATCAGGGTACAGTTTCTTCTTTCAGCCACTCCATTTTGCTGAGGTTCTCCTGGCATTGAATACTGAGCAACTATGCCATGCTTCTGAAGGAACTTCGCAAAAGGTCCAGGAACTTGACCATACGGGGTATGTCGCCCATAGTATTCTCCACCACGATCTGATCTTACTATCTTAATTTTCTTATTGTGTTGATTTTCTACTTCTGCCTTAAATATCTTAAACTTATCTAAAGCTTCTGATCTTTCTTTAATCGGATAGATGTAGCCATAACGTGAGTAGTCATCAGTGAATGTTATAAACGAGTCATAACCATCCACACTCATGACGGGAAACGGTCCACATATGTCGGTGTGGATTATTTCTAAAGTCCCCGCACTTCGTTTGACATTTTTCTTAATTTTCTTAACATACTTACCTTTAATGCAATCAACACATTGATCTAATTCTGATAGTTCTAATGGCGGAAGAATTTCAGTCTTGACTAATCTATCAATTCTCCCCCTCGAAATGTGGCCTAATCGACAATGCCAAAATTTCGAAGAGTCAACCTGAATATTCTTACGCTTTTTTCTTACATTCATAGACGAGGAAGCAATCTTATTCTCAGAACTTATAACATTAACATTCTCAGAGATGGATAACAAATAAAGTTTGTCTTGTCGGAAGGCAAGACCAACACACTGATTATTAAAAAATATCTTACACTTGCCATCTCCAAAATGACAAGTCAATCCATCATCATCTAACTTAGACACACTTATTAAGTTTCGATGCAAAAAAGAAACATAGAGTACATCATGAAGCCTAAGTACAAAACCATTTACTAATTCTAATGATACGTCTCCAATGGCTTGGACGTCGGCTTGTACTCCATTAGCCACCTTAATGGTTCTTTCTCCTCTTTGCAGGGTCTTCCTCGTAGCGAACCTCTGAAAAGAATTAGCAACATGAGTAGTTGCACCTGAATCAACCCACCAAGTGGATTTGTCATAACTTAGAAATAAGGATTCATCTACAAATGTAATAAAATCCTCACCATTCTTACTCAGGAACTTCAGGAACCCAGGGCAATCTTTCATCCAATGTCCCCTTTCCTTGCAGTACATGCACTGATCTTTGTCTACAGGGATCTTCTGTCCCTTCTGGTACTGAGGCTGAGATGGGAACTGTGGCTGAGACTGGAACTGAGGGTGAGATTGGAACTGACGGGCCTTTCCCTTGGCATTAGCATTGGAGGATGAGCTGTCATTCCACTTTGGTTTCCCTTGTGGTTTAGCATTCTTATTGAAAAATTTTCTCTTATTATCCTTCACATAGAGAGCAGAGTCCCCATGTGAAGCCTTAATGCGCTCTTCCTCTTGCACACACATACTAATGAGCTTGTCCATGTTCCAGTCATCAGGCAACATGTCGTAATTGACACAAAATGTGTCAAACTCACTTGGCAGTGAGGCAAAAATCATGTGAATGACAAATGGATCAGGTAACTTAATTTTCATGGACTCAAGCTTAGCAGCTATGGTGCTCATTCTAAGTATGTGGTCCCTAACGCCACCACCATTATATTTCTTATTGCAAAGATCTTTGATAAGAGCACTTGCCTGAGACTTAGTAGTTCCATGGAACTGATTCTTAACATGTTCTAAATACTCAGTAATGGTGGGTGTCTCAGGGATAGACCCTCTGATAGGCTCTGAAATAGTAGCCTTAGCTAAAGTGAGACATTTCTTATTGGAACTGTCTCATTGCCTTTTCTCTAAGTCATAGGACATTCTCTTATCAGCATGATCCCTTTTGTGTGTCGCAAAAGCGGCATCTTCCTCATTCTCCTCTCTCACCGGCTCCTCTGGAGCAACGGGACACGGTGATGAGAGAGCAAGGTCATTGTTCGTCATGACCAAGGCTAATTCAAGCTGCTCACGCCACTTCTTATAGTTGTTTCCAGTTAGAGGAGGAATCTGAGCGATCCAGTTGATCCCTGAAAACCATTGACAGAATAGTGAGATACTTTAACATAAATGATATCTTATCCATAAAAAATTGCATGTTTTAAAACAACGTTGGTCAGTATTAAAACATACAATTCCTTCTGCATTATTTATATATCACCGTTGGGCAGAAAATAAAAATAATGCATAAAGCTGATGAAACTAAAACATTTATAATATTGATATAATCAACGTTGGTCAGAATATAACAATATTACAAATTTTCTGAATATCTAAATTTAATAATTGTTCTAACAATTAAATTCTCGCGTTGGTTCGAATTTAATTAAAGAACAAAAAATAAACTTTGCAGCGGAAAACGTGACTAAATAAACTTATACTATTTTTCTGATATTCTCTGAAAATTTATTCCGTTGGTTCAAAATTTACAGAGATATGAACTTAAAAACTTGTCTGAAATTGAAAATCCTTTCTTAATTCTGATGGGCCACCATAGAGCAAAAAAAAACTAGCCTGCGGCCTGTATCGCCAGCGCGCGCAGGCGCCTCTCCGCCTGGGCCGGCAACGGCCCGCTTCGCGCGCGCGGGGACACTCCCCTCGGCTTGGGCCGGCGCGGCCCGCTTCGCCAACTATCCCGCATCGGCCAACCCTGGCCGTCCATCGCCATCGGACGGCCAGGCACGCATCTCGCGCGGCCAAAACGAGCGCTGGCGGCCGCTCCCCAAACCCTAACCTCATTTCCCCTTTCTCCTTTCTTTCTCAGCACCGCAAGCAGAGGGTTTGGCCGCCGCCGTGGGCTCGCCGCGCCCACTCCGACCAACGACGCCGGGGCCGCCGGACTGGATCCGGCTCCCCCTCCTCCCCCTGTCTCTCTCTGCCTCTCTCCACGCCGCGGAGCCCCTCACCGGTGCACAGCAGGAGGAGATGGGTGCCGCCGCGGAGCCCCTCGTCGGTTCACGCGCTCCCCTTTGGGTAGAGCGCGGTGCCGTCGAGTGGCTTCGTTTCGGCACTGAGCAGCAACGCCGTCGCGGGTGCCGCACGACGGTGGTGGAGCACGACGACTCCACGGACCCGCCGCCGATGCGCACACAGACAGATAAGGGAAGATCCCTTTCTTATTCTTAGGGTTAGGGTTTGAGGGAACGCCATTTCTGTCCCTGATTCTGAGTTCTTAGGGTTAGGGATTCGGTTCCCCTTCTGATTTCTTAGGGTTAGGGATTCAGTTTTATCCCCTGGCCCGGGACGATACTCTAGGTATGTCGCTCGGCGGCCAAAACTGATTTGGTTTCCTGAGAGATCCCGATCTATTTACTGAAAAACTTAGTCCTCTGATACCATTGTGAGATCCGATAGGATCTCTGATAGTTAATAGGCTCGGGATTATGATGAACAAGGGGATAACAGTAAAGGTAATGGACAAATAGAGTTAGAGATTCAACCATCTCCGCCCTTGGAACTCGATCTAGCGTCCGCCATAGGTGCCTCTGGATCCCTCTCTTGTTCTGTGCGAAGTGGAGGAAGCCGAGAGTGAGGAAGAGCTCGACGCAGTGGAGTCACGAAGTCGGAGTCGAGGCAGTGGCGGCGGAGGAGGACTTCCCGTCACTTGCTGCGAACCCTAGATCGGATTAGGGTTGGAGATGCCGGTGGGGTTTTTCTGGCGGCTCAGACGAACCTCGTGTCAAGTGCCCCGGCCCCCACCTCCCTTTTATATACCGCAGTGTGACAGGGGCCCTCCAACCATTAGTGGGTTAGGCTCCCCGATCAGGAGCGGATCAAGTTAGATCTGGGCCGTTGGGCCCAGTAACTAGGGAGATCAATTCTAACACTTTTAACCTTATCACTACTACGGTACTACCTTGCTGCCATACGCTACAACACCGAGTACTTTCTTATTTGGCGTATTGCTGATACCTTCTGTCAATAAATTGTTATCCATGAAAACTATGAGGTATTGCTGATAATCTTGTTGTTGCTCAATTGTCCGCCATGTTATGCTACCAGCATATGAAAGAACATGTTTCCCATGCGGCCATGCATGTAATATTGAGAATGTGCCTACAGCATGGACACTATTGGAATTTGTAAGTAGCATGAGCTAGCATTGAAATTAGTTGGTAAGTCATATGCTCAAGAATTCTGTTCAATGCCAACAAGATAACAAATTGTGTTAAAGTCAGTAGGTTTTGTTTGACCTATATTAAGTTCCAGGCTTCTTGGTTGAAGCTAGCACCAGTAGTTTTGGATTACATGGAGTCTGGATGAAGGCATAGGTGATAGTGAGCTGCCTTTTAGTAGGTTCATTGGTTCAGTCAATTGAAAACATTTCACCCGGTTCACGGAAACAAATCATATAACTTGCCACTCGGTGGTTATACATATGTTGAAAATCTCAATAGACTTGAAATGGAGAAGCTGGAGTTGTTAGATCAGACATCCCACTTACTCTGGCGTTTTTACTCTAAGACGGCAATGATCCATACACCACCACCTTCTGTACGTTATAGGTGTTCCAGGCCAAACCCATCTTCAAGCACTAGAAGTATGCTTACTTGCTTGAGAAAGCAATCTTTCAGCATAATTTGAAGACATTTAGCTATTTAATCAGCCACTGAGTGCTGACATTTTTTCTTCCTATCTAATAATTGGTATTTGGCTTTGCTTTGTATATGTGGACATTAACCAGCATCTTGTTAAGTTAAACTGGATTTTTTTTTTGTACTCTATTCAAAGCAATACTTCATAATATTACATTCACTTCTTGTGTTTTTTTCCTGGCAGATCAACCAAGCTGTTTTCGAGTTGGTGAAAGTTATGCAAGAAAAGAAAAAGCTATCAGCCAAATTTGTTCATTCCCCTAAAAAGGTCCGGGGAGGCTGTATGTTTGTTTGTTATAAATTGCTATTGCTACAGGCATAGAGTTAATGTGTTGGAATGCCTAAGCTAAAAAAACTGAAAGCCATTCATACAAGCAACGCTGTAGGTTCTAGAATTACTTTCCATGGTAGAACAGCTAGCCACAGTTTTCCTAACTGTCTTACTCAATGTAACTAGGACTAGCAAGTATGCTGCCATCTTTTCAACTGTCGGGATGACTTTATCACCATAACTATGACTGAATTATTCATTCTAACATATAATTGCAATTGTCACATGATCTATCTAAGATCGCATTCCTTTTAAAATTGCTTGGATCAGAATTATGAGCTTCAATCAGATAATCAACATCTTGTGGTAGTTTCCATAATAACTACGGATTTTATTTTCTATATCAAAGAGGAACCTTGAGGAGAAGAAAGCAGTCTGACGATGAGAAATCAGAAAGTCCAAGAGAAAACCAGTAATCTTGAGACGTATACTAATGTACTCTTTATGATGCACCCTTCTTGATGCTGATTGGTGCAACAATTTCACACTTGTTGCTATAAATTTCTTGTAAACAATACAGATCGTGTGCCCACGAACAGTGTTTTCTTTCTGGTAATCTTGAGTTCCTATTTAGTTCTCCACACAGCCTCGGACCATTCTTTTCTTACTACAGCTGATGGGCAATTGCTCAAATAATCAAATCACAACAATCATTTGACATTTATTGTTGTTTCTTGTGAGGCTTGACTTTTCTTATTCCTGTATAGTCCATTGATGTCGTTGCACGATAAGCATCTTTAGTTTGCAGGTTTCTGAGAAACTAGCGAAGCATCTCTCTAAAATTTCTGCTGTATATGAAAAAGTATGATTAGCAGCAAGCTTTCCTTCATGCAAGTTTTTTTTCCCTCTGGCTGATTGCAGGCTTGAGTCAAATTGGTATAACAATGACTGTACAAATATATTACTGATGCTAGAGCGCTTGTGCTAAAGCTTCTGAGAAGGATGTTAAAGCACACAGAAAGAAGATTAGTGATCAAAATTTGGAGATAAAGGCACCTCACATTAAAGCTGCTGAATGGCAATTGAAAGGTTAGTATCTTTTTAGCATTGCTCAATCATTATCAAGTCAGTTCTAAGTTCAAATGTTATCATCAGTTCATCACATTACTGTGCATGAACATCTTGCAATAAGTACTCGAGAACGAGGCCAATCTGAATGCAAAGTTGAAACTTGAAAGAAAGGGATCAAAGAGTTGGAGAGCACAATTGGAAGATGACTGCATTGAAATCTGAAGTTGAATCGGAGCACAAGTGCCTTGAGGAGAAACAAACAAAAAATAAAGGAAAAGATTGAAAAAGGTGATGTTCTTATCCTGAATGTTCTGCTGTTGAAATTAGAATTCGAAATTGCAAAGCATGAGTTGCTACATCGCGTTTATTGCTTTACATGTTACCTCTGAATTTGATCCATGTGTTCGAGCCTGATTAGTAGTTGTGGGCTCTATAAATCTAAAGGGGAAAACATAGGCTATGCATCCATTACTTCATTTTCAAAGCTTGTATGCTGTTTTGTCATCCTTTTTTTATTTATTGTGCGTACCTCTTTCATAATTTCTGACATACTGTCTGCCAATCTGTGATAAGGCAGGGTTCTGAATTATGCTCTCAAGCTGATCCGGTTGCTGATGCTGGAAGTAAGAAATTAGAGGAAATCTTTGAGAATTATAATCAAGTTTGTGAGGCGGCACGTCCTAGCTAGAAGGCTATTTTATTTCCTAAAGGTATATGCTATGTTGATCGTGTGTGGTCAGTCAAACGCCTCTGTATATGATTTTTGCGCCTCTATTTTAATTTAATCAGTACTAAATTGGCAGTGAAAATGGATATGTTAACCGGTGACGAGGTCTGGATTTGCTTGGTTGCAATTCCAAGTCGTGGAGAACAAACCTAAAGCACCACAAGTACTCTCGAGTCTCGACAATGGAGGCTCAACTTTAGTCACCTAGTCGAGACAAGAGTTGCATCTACTGTATTTGTGTAAATGGTGGTTACATACTGACTTTATTTTTTTTTAATCTTTGCAAGAATATTTTTATACAATCTCTAAATTGCACTGGTATCTCTTGCTAGGATCTAATTTAGTGAGAGAGAAAATTGTTGGTCAATAAATTAGAGTCTAGAAATTTTATTGGAGCAATCACCTCGCACTCACACCACCCAGGGAAATAAGCTCGATGAATATATGGCGCTCTGCAACGGTCTGGACTTACCTAGTACTACGTATTGAATTAATAAACAGCAACCGTTGCCACAGCCCTAGACTATGCTCACGATGAACTGAGCGGTAAAAAATGTGGCAGAAACACAAAAGCTCCCGAAGTCATGATGGATTCAGCGGTAAAATGATGGTGAAAATACAAAAGATCACTAAGTCACAATTAATTGAGCAGCAAAAAAACTAAATGAAATGAGGTTCAAAATAAAAATGAGGGAAAAGGCAAAAAAAAAAATGCAGAAGAATAAGAAAGCAGCTACATTAACTGAGACAAAGGCTTAAAGAGGCAAAAAAATCTCTGCTTTATTAAAAAAGGGCAAGCCTAAATAAGGAAAATGCAAAAAATATTTGATTTACCGAAAAAATGCGCTAGAATGAGGGCTTAAAGAAGTCAAATGCAAAAATTATTTGATTTATAAAAAAATGCGCTAGAAGAAGGGCTTGAACCTCGCTTAAAGAGACAAAAAAAATCTCTGCTTTTTTTTTTAAAAAAAGGGCAAGCCTAAATAAGGCAAATACAAAAAATATTTGATTTATCGAAAAAATGCGCTAGAAGGAGGGCTTGAACCTCCGACCTTGTGGTTAACAGCCACACGCTCTAACCAACTGAGCTATTCCAGCTTATGTTAATACTTTAGAATTTATTGTTATTAAAGTGTTAGTTTTTGTGCTACTGGACCACCAGGACGAGGAGCAGCTAACCTGCAAGCGGACCGTGGATGGGCAAGTTATTCGGATATTGATTTTGATTACCCAAAATTAGTTTGGGTAATTCGGATAATATCCCTTGGTACCCGAATTACCCGAAGTTGTATTTTTGTCTTTGTATTTGTCATGTGTTATTAGTTAAATAAATGAATTTATCATTTCATTAATTCTCTCTGTTTGAACAAGTGACTGTAATATGTTATTCTTTGCAAATTTGTGTTAAAATTCTATACAAGATGCTGCTAAAATTATGTATGAATTTCTACTAAAATTTTGTATAATTTGCTCTTTTATATGAATTCGGGTATATCGGGTAATACCCGAACCCGAATTTTCGTGTACCCGAAATTACGGGTAGTGTTTTTTTAGGACTAAATTCGGATAGCAATTTTCATTACCCGAATTACTCGACCCAAAAAAATCGGGTAACCCGAATGTCCAGGCTTATTCCATAGAGCTGCCTGCAGTGGATTCCAGATAAGAGGAGCTTCTCGTGAGGATTCACCCGAGATTATTCCGTGTTGAATGCAGTAATTGAACAGGAATTCCATAGAGATTATTTTTTAAAAAAACTCCCGCGAGGAGGCTTATGTAGGGATGTAAGTTTAAAATGTTTTTGGTCATTGGGTCGACTCAAAAAATTAATCAAATGAACTAAAGTGACGTTTTTGTAGTTTGAGAAAAGTGAAAAAATAAACTAGAATGACATTCAACCATAATTAGATAGCTGGTCAAAAAAACATCATAGAGTACCCACTTGCATCCCTAGGCTTATGGTTATGACACGTTTGGATGCCTGGCTCCATCGCCTGGCCTCTCCTGTTCGCCTGTTTAAAACAACCAAACAGTCTCTCATCTCTTCCTCCTGCCTAGCGTTCCTTACTTACCCCCCCCCCCCCCCCCCCCCCCCCCCCCCCCCCAGGCCGCACATGAGGCGGCACTCTAGCCATTATCGCGTGCTTTATGCGGCTTTGTTGGGGCTTCTGTGTGCGCAGGCCTTTTTCTTTTGGTTAAATTGCTATGCTATGAGTACGGGCAGTCGCAGGTGCTTAGGAGTTAGGATACAATGGTCTGTTTCATTTACAGCCGTGAAACATTGTTTTTCTCTCATAACAAATCAGCCGAAACCATTTAAGTCCTGCCGAACATAGCCTAGAGCGTCCAGAGCTCATCTGTCTGCATCTGTCTGGCCGCGGAGCTGCAACCAAACGGCCCATGGCGGGATGCCACATTACCGACATCAACTCCGCGTCATTGGAATTGGAATTCTCCAGCTTGGCTTGGCATGTCTGAATATACAGGCTGAGAAAATTAGCACCTGGACTAACATCATTTCTTGTCAAGAGGATATAAGTATATAACCACCGTTTCTTCTCACAAGGTAAGATGTAAAGCCAACTGAGTGAAAAAAGAACATACGTGTCTTGTCTGAAAACAGAATAAAAAGAACAAAGGAATATGTTCTATACCCTAACAAGCTCAAGCAAAGTTTTTATTTGCTCCATTTAGCACGGCCGATCAGATGCAGCTTGGAAAAAGGAGATCTGCAGCATCGTGCGAGAGATGCAAGAACGCAGCTCCCTCATTTACTCTCCTACCACTTCCTTGTCGTTGAAGAAGCCTTCGCCGTCTTGGCCATTGTACTGCGGCGTGTTAGCTCCATAGCTTGCCCCACTGCCATAAAACTCTCCCGTGCTGCTCCTACTGTAGTCACCACCTGTCACATTCCCAGAGAAGTTGTTGCCACCAAAACGTCCACGGCTAAAGTCACCACCAAACTCTCCTGAGGTTCCAGTTCCACCACTGGAACTTCCTGTATTGTAGTTGGCTGCACCATAGTTGCCTGCACTATACTTGTTGGAAGAATTATACCCATCAGTGTTTCCATCAGAACTGCCAGTGGTATTATACCTTCCACTGCTGCTGTATCTGCTGCTCAAGTTGTTGGCAGCTCCATCGTCATAGCCATCATTGCCAGATCCAACACCATAGTCACCAGTGCCAGCATAAACCCCAGAACTATATCCACTGCCACCCCCAGAACTATATCCACCACCACCGCCATACTCACCAGTAGGATATCTACCTCCACCACCAGAACCAAATCCACCCCCAGAACCAAATCCACCACCTCCGCGCATCCCACCAGCACGGTCATTGGCATGGTCCACCCTTATACTTCGTCCTTGAAGGTCCTGTATCAGATGAAATAGTTTCAATGCTTTGCAAACAAACAGATTACTTATGTTTGAGGAAAGAAAATGTTTATTACAGACAAGTATCTACAACTTTTGAAGTAAAAATAACAATCCAAATCACTTGTGGTACGAAAATGAGAAATAGCATTTTCTTTTGCAAATTCCAGGGAGAGGGCCTGATTCGGGAGAGTTCAAACTCATTTATTCTTGCAGGATCTTGAACTTGTAAGCTAAAAAAAATCAGTACAAGCCTTTTTTTAGTCTAGATTGGAAACAGCACAGCTCTCCGAGAAACCCCTAATCTACCTCCAACAGCTCCAAGTATTCTTGGAAAGCAGCAGCTCTCCCAAACAGGCCCAATCATTCTAAGCCAAACTAAAAATCATAGGCATGAATTAACTCTGCAGAAGCTATTCAAGTATTTGAAAAAACGATTTATCTAATTTGCTGCTCTGGTTTGCAACTCTTTTAGTGCTTACGGACTACCAACTGGATTGCTGCATCAGACACTAAGCACAAAAAACCTAACATTCATTGCAATAGTATATTTCAATTCATACTCAAACGCCAGCAAAAAAGGTATGTGACTGATACAGTAATCCTAGAATATTTTGGTCGAGACCAATATTTGTATATATGCTACCATATCAATCAGTGCTTCCAAGTTCCAACCAAGGAAAAATAGTTAATCCAATAATTTTCCTGGCTGAAAAATAATGGTTAATGGTTGCTTATTTCTTTGAGTGGTTAACCTACAATATTTACCTTAGGGGGCGTTTGGATCCCTTCATTTTGGAGGAATTGAAATCCACTCAATAAATAGGCTATTTGAATTTGACATTCCACCACTTTTCAAAGTCCACATATAAGTCTATCTCAAATTCATAGGGTGGGAGAGGGAAATAGGTTCTATAGATCATCATGCTATATTTCTACCTTGCAACTTATAACACTCTCTTCAACGCACTCCCCCACGGTAGAAATGCAACGTACGAGTATCTCTCTCGTATTGCCAACAATAATATACAAATATAATCTATATACAACCATAATAGCTTAACTAATATGTCTAAATTATGATTCTTATAAAATGAATTCAATTCCAAGGATCCAAACGGGCCCTTAGAGTTTTAGTTTGCATGTAGTGGAGATAAATTGAACAAAGAGTTTGGACTTGGGAATTGTTCCGGTGTAACAAGGGATGTGAGAGACGGTCAGTTTGGACTTTGGAAATACCTGTGGAAGTGAGACAATTCGAAGATGATATAGAATAAAACAATAGACACAAATGACATACCTTGCCATCCATGGAAGTCATTGCAGCTGAGGCTTCTTCAGTGGACGCAAAAGTTATAAATCCAAAGCCCTTTGACCTCCCTGAGTCCCGATCAATGATGATCCGAGCTGAATGCAAACCGAGAATAGAGAAGTGTTAGACACTGATAAAAATGCCCAAGAAAAGAGTACAAGTTAAAACAAATTCGACAAATAACCTTCAAGTACATTCCCATACGCAGAGAAGGCATTCTTCAGAGTTGTTTCATCTGTGGCATATGAAAGTCCTACAAGCAGGTTCATTCGAAGCGGAATTAGATACTCAGACAGCATAAAAGAAAAGAAAGAATATCTTATAACCAGAAGGTACCAGAGGAGAACAAAATCGATCTGAACATACCTCCAACAAAAAGCTTCGAAGAAGACATGCATCTTACTGACTGAAGCAGTGGAGAGCTAGTGGACGCTGAAGTTCTCCTGAGCGCATTTCCAATTCTACTGACAAAAGCCATCCCTCAAATTGCCCGGTAGCCGGTAGAAGCCAACCACAGGCACTGAAAGAAAAACCAACTGTTTAGCAATCATACACAAAACTACTATCAATCCAAGAAAGAGAAAAACAGATTATTGTGCCTGCTCTATGCATCTGTATCAGGGACAACACCACAATTAGAACATCTCCAGCAGCTCCCCTTTCTCGTCCCTCATCCCCATAAATCTGCTATATTAGGAGAGATGAGCCAATTTAATTTCTCCAGCAGCTCTCCTATATGGTACCCTTTTATTGGTGATCACCAATATATCCTCTATCTCCCCTCATATAAAGGGGGAGTTGCATCTCCTCCAATAGCTGGGGTCCACCACTAACATTCATCATCTTCCACACATACATGGCTATCACGTTCTTCTGACAGGTGGACCCTATACTTATTGGGGGAGATTATTGGTGATCTGTTGGAGCATCTTCCCCAATAGCCTAGAAAAACAGTATTGGTGATCACCAATATTAATCTTATCAATCTACTAGAGATGAAATATTGGGGAGCTGCTGGAGATGCTCTTAGGTTTCATTCCAGGACCTAGACACAACTTTACCAACTTTAACCCCTCACACACACAGAAAAAAAAAATCTACATCGCAAAATCTAGAGAATTCGCAGAATGTACAGAATCGCGGAACCTGAACCCAAACCGATACTCATACAGCTAACACAGGCTAGCAAAACAATCCATACTCCAAGAGCCCTCAACCAAGCAGGTACGAAAGGTGACAACTCTCGCGGGTCGCGGCTACGATCCAGACCAGGGAAAGGAGTTCGTTACCTGAGTAGGGCCGTGAACCGTGATCAATTGCCGCTCGCCGGCGCCGCGCTCTCAGGCTTTGCAGAACGGCGGCTTCCCAGTCCCCTCCCTAGACGCCTAAACCCTACCGGAATGGGCCACCCGGGTTTAGTTCGGGTCGGGGGGAAACTGAACGAACGACCTATCGGTCCGGGCGCTACACGTCGATGTGTCATCAGGCCCATGAACACAGAAGACCCAGCTTGGATAGGCCCATTAAGAAGTAACATACGGCCCAACTCCGCCCGTTTCCTTTCTTCAACTGGCGAAAAGAAAAGGAGCGGAGCAGCGGCTCATTTGTTCCCTTTATTTTGAAAAAATAAAAAATAAAAATAAAAAGGAGAAGCCCGTTCTTCAATCAAGCTCTCAATCAGAAGCCAATCGCGATTAGGCAGGTCTGGCTGGACACGTGAGCCAAAAGAAGAAGAAGAGGAAGCATCAGTGACGAGGAGCAGAGAAAGATGAAACTCCCACTGCACTGCTGGACCGGATAAATATGCCGCCTGAACGAACCGGAAAGGCGAGGCTTTTGCACCTCCCTCCGTTGGCGCCTGCTCTGCTCGGCACCACTGACCACTTTGGCGTTTCTCTCGTCTTGTTTATTTCAATTTTTTAAAAGAGAAAAAGATGACAGGGCCCCCCGATTCGGCCGAGATTTTCCTCCCAACCAGCAGTCCGATCTCTTCCTTTGTCATGGCGGCTGCCATGCCCGTCGTCAGTCCGTCACCAGGGACAAAAAAACGCGCGACCTAACTCCGAACCCCGCCCACGAATCTCGACGATCCGCCTCGTTACGCATTTCCAGAGCAACGAATCACGGAAGGAGAGCAGAAACTCCCAACGACTTGAGAGAGAATGCATGCCACGGTCGAAGAAACACATTAGTATTGTACTGTACAGTAGTACGCGTTTGTAACGTGCAAGGGTGAACGAAATCTTTTTTGAGACTCTGACTCATCATCATGCCGCACTCTGTTGCCGCAATGAAACTATGGGAGGATCAGCTTTTGAACCACGTCGGCGTTGGACGCCGCCGGTCCTCTCTCTGGAGTCTGGAACGAGACGAGCGAGCGCACCATTTTTTTCCCCCGTCGATAGATAACACAGCCTACACAGGACACAGGACAGCCAGCCTAACACGCAACCGAAGCCGGCGGGGCGGGGCGCTCCTCCACCGGCCCTCGCGCGCGCACGCGCACGCTGGTAGGCACTAGTGACTAGCCCAACCCACTAGCGCTAGCGCGGGTGGCATCGGCATCGCGCATGCAGCAGCCGCCGGACCGGCGTCCAGTCGCTTTGACCGCGGCCCAGCGGCACGTTGACGGCTGCGGGGCCCGCTCGGGCGGCCGGCCCACGGGGCGAGGCGAGCCGAGCGCCAAACCAACGCCAAACGGAGAGGGGATCCTTTTTCTCACCGTGGCGCGAGCCGCGACCCCCGCGCGACGCTGACAGCGGTCCCCGTGCCCCCCCGGTGGTCCCTCCGGACGGACACGGTCGCTTTCGGAATTCCGAACCCCCGCCGCGGAAAGCAACGGGTGGGAGGGGGCGCACCAGCACGACTGCGCGAGCGAGACCGGCACCGGGCGCGGAGCGTACCCGCGTCCCGCCGAGCGCGGGATGGGCCGCGGACGGTGGGGATGCGTGGGTACGGCAGGAGCCCGGTCGCTCTGGGCACGCGGTGTGAAAGGCGGCACTGGAAAGCAGTGGCCGAGGGGTGGTGGATGATGGATTGGAGGAGCGGCGGGGCTGGAGCTGGGGGGGCTGGGCGGGGGAAAAAGGCAAAGCGGGTGGAGGGGGTCCTTTTCGCCTTCCACACTGCCTTTTCGCGAAATTGCACGCGGACGCGCCGCGCTGGTGCTCTGCGTCTGCTCCCGCGTGTTTGTGTTTTCCAGATTTGGTGGGGTTTTGCGGCCGCCCACGTTGGCTTGCTCGTATTCTCATAAACGACCCGACCCGGCGCCATGGTGCAAAACACACAGGGATTTGAGTAAACAACGATATGGATGTTCAGGTAAGAATTGCAAGCGTGTGAGTGGTTACCTATCACATGTACAACGTGCTACCTTGGTACGTACTCCTTTCGAGCTGATGGCACGTGTGCTTGCTCTCATTCCCAAATCAATGTGCTACCTTGTCTATCTCTACTATTTTTTTTTGGCAATACACAAATAAAATGTAACGATAGTTCTATATGTCGTTGAAGTTAATTTCACAAAAGAATTTTGAGAGTTTGTAGGCTATATTGTTGTTGTTCGGCTGATCGTTTTTTACGGCTAATTTCGACTGTTTCAACAATGTTCTGTGAAAGAGAATAAACCGAAGTACGATTGCTGGCTGATAAGGCAAATGAACAGGGTCATTAGCTCCTTCATACGCTTGGTAAGTGAACAAAGTAGGGTTTCTATACTATACTGATTGCACGACAAAACTAAGGGTCCATTTGGCACGTCTGTGGCTCCGAGGACAACTTTTGTGAACCCTATAAAAGACTTTAGAAGGAGAAGTCGTTTCCTAGTGAATAGTAGATGAGCTGGATTGGTTTAGCCTAGGAGTTGGGAGCCACAAAAAAGTGGCTCTTCGGAGGAGCATTTGAGGAAGAGCCCCACCAAATAGACCCTAAGATACACGTAATTTTTTCTTCACAATAGAACTAAGTACCAATATGTGATAATGTTATGCAGATGAACAAATAATTTCTTCTAATTTTTTGATAACCTCGATTATTTCTCTTCGATAGTATGGCCGCATAGTCATATACCATCTCTTCCTTATCTTCCGACTAATATCTATATTTTTATGACCATATAGTTTATTTATATGCCATCCCTTTTATACGTGGGCTAGAATTGACCACACATTTTCTTTACACTTTACTTTAGACTGTATTCAGAGGGAACACTATCCGCGTCCGCTACGTGCGGATAGCGGACGGAACACCCTGCAGCGCGGATCTGTAACCGGCCACTTCATTCGCTATGCGAGAGGGTGTCCGCCAAATTTAGCGTCTTAGTGTATGTTCGGTACAGGAGGGGAGAGAGGGCGCCGTGTGAGAGGAGAAGAGGAGAAAAAAAGATTTTCAGGTGGGACCTACTTTTCTAACAAACTAAAAAATATTATATCTCACAAATCGAAAAGTCAAATTAAATTTCGATTGTATCATTGAATTTATTGTAATAAATTCTTTAAAACTAGATCTCTCATGGATATATTTAGATAAAGTGACAAGTGGACCCATAGTGAAAAAAGGATAATATAGATGATGGATGAATGCATGAAAAATAAATATAGAGAAGATAATCTTGATGACCAAACAATATAGAGAATAAAAATAGAGGAACGTGAGTGCAGATAGTACCAATATGACCTTATTTGCTATTTGGTCGTTGTCAAATTTATCACATCGATTATTACTTAACACAAATTAATGGTTCTATGTTTTAACTTTAGAGACTATCTATGCATACATCTGTTTTCGAGCAATACCTGTGGTACGACGGTCACCAACAAATTGGTATTGGTCGGTTAGCGCCAGAGCAATTGTTTTACTTTTTTCACACCGTAAATTGTCAACCGCAAACATTTTATGTCCCAACTTTAAGAAAACCTAATTTTAGTTATTCATCTTTATCTTATAATCGTATTGTGCTTACAATTGATATGAGTATGACATTCACTTTTTCACCTAGACTGACCTCTAGAAATTCTAGGAAGAACATCCCATATCTAACCAGTAAGCCCACTCTGTAGTACTGTGAGATGAAATACGTTACCGGCGGCAATGAGCCCAAACACGTCCAAAATGCTACTTTAGTCTTTTACCGTGCGTGCAATTTGAGGGTAACCGGAGGTCTTCGCCGTAAACCACACTGTGCGGAGTGCAACCCAGCCGCTGGGGGTCACATGCTCCAGCCTCAAGCTTCCAAACCAAGCAACCCCCACCCCACCACCTCCATCCCAGGGCGCAAAGCGCAAAACCCCACCCACCCCGAGGTCCCCTCCGCAAAAGATCCACGCGTGCCCCTTCCCTCTCGCCGCCGGCCGCCGCCGCCACACTCTTACTACACTCCACCGCGGGCCAAGCACTCCGCCACTCCCCCACTGTCCCGCCTCAATGCGACGGCGGCCCCCGCCGCCGCCGCCGCCACCACCGACTCCGCCCATGGCCGCTCGAACCCTGCTGCTGCTCGTGCCGCTGTTGCTGCTGCTCGGTGACGCCACCTCGGCCTCCGTCAGCGGCGAGCGCGAGGCGTTGCTGAAGTTCAAGGCGGCCGTGACGGCCGACCCGGGCGGGCTGCTGCGCGACTGGTCCCCGGCGTCCGCCGACCACTGCCGCTGGCCGGGCGTGTCGTGCAGCGCGGCCGGGGAGGTGGTCGCGCTCAACGTCACCTCCTCGCCCGGGCGCGCGCTCGCGGGCGCGCTGTCCCCTGCCGTCGCGGCGCTGCGGGAGCTCCGCGTGCTCGCCCTCCCGTCCCACGCGCTCTCGGGCACGCTCCCGCGCGCGATCTGGACGCTGCGCCGCCTCCGCGTGCTCGACCTCTCCGGCAACCGCCTCCAGGGCGGGATCCCCGCGGTGCTCGCCTGCGTCGCCCTCCAGACGCTGGACCTTGCCTACAACCAGCTCAACGGCTCCGTGCCCGCGGCCCTCGGCGCGCTCCCTTTGCTGCGCCGCCTGTCACTTGCCTCCAACCGCTTCGGTGGCGCCATCCCTGACGAGCTTGGTGGCGCCGGTTGCCGCAACCTGCAGTTCCTCGACGTCTCTGGGAACATGCTCGTCGGTGGCATCCCCCGGAGCCTGGGGAACTGTACCGAGCTGCAGGCGCTGCTAGTGTCCTCGAACAATCTGGATGACATCATCCCGCCGGAGATTGGTCGGCTCAAGAACCTGCGTGCTTTGGATGTGTCCAGGAACAGTTTGAGTGGGCCTGTGCCAGCGGAGCTTGGTGCTTGCATTCAGCTGTCAGTGCTTGTGTTGTCCAATCCTTATGCAACGCCTGGTGGTTCTGATTCTTCTGATTATGGTGAACCCGATGACTTCAACTATTACCAAGGAGGGATTCCGGATGCTATCGCTAGACTGCCGAAGCTGAGGATGCTGTGGGCGCCGAGGGCTACATTGGAGGGAGAGTTGCCAGGTAATTGGAGTTCTTGCCAGTCCTTGGAGATGATGAATTTGGGGGAGAATCTGTTCTCCGGTGGGATTCCTAAGGGGCTGGTGGAATGTGAGAACATGAAGTTCCTGAATTTGAGCACGAACAAGTTTACAGGCTCAGTTGATCCTTCACTGCCAGTGCCTTGCATGGACGTGTTTGATGTCAGTGGAAACCAGTTGTCTGGCTCGATTCCAGTATTCATCACAAAAAAGAATTGTCTTTCATCCCAGCCCCCATTGGATGACTTGGTGTCAGAGTATTCTTCCTTCTTCACATATCAAGCGCTTGGTGGCTTTATGTCATCCTCGTCACCATTGGGTGCACATTTGACAAGCTACCATAGTTTTTCCCGGAACAATTTTACTGGTTTAGTTACATCCTTGCCTCTTGCCACTGAAAAGTTGGGGATGCAGGGGTCCTATGCATTCTTGGCTGATGGGAATCATCTTGGTGGTCAGCTTCAGCCTAGTCTATTTAACAAGTGCAACAGCTCAAGGGGCTTCCTCGTGGAAGTCAGTGACAACTTGATAACTGGAGCTATTCCTGCAGACATTGGCTCGCTATGCAGTTCTCTTGTTGTTCTTGGTATTGCTGGCAATCAGCTTTCAGGTGTGATACCATCAAGTATCGGGGAGTTAAATTACCTTATCAGCTTGGATTTGAGTAGGAATCGCCTCGGTGGTGTAATTCCTACTTCTGTGAAGAACTTGCCGCATTTGCAGCGCCTCTCTTTGGCTCAGAACCTTCTGAATGGTACCATTCCACCCGGTATTAATCAGCTGCACGCGCTCAAGGTTTTGGACCTGTCATCAAACCTCCTCACAGGGATGATCCCTGGTGCCCTTGCTGACTTGAGAAATCTCACTGCTCTCCTTCTTGATAACAATAAACTTACTGGGAAGATTCCTTCAGGATTTGCTAACTCAGCATCCCTTACCACGTTTAATGTGTCATTCAACAACTTGTCTGGCCCAGTGCCAACGAATGGTAATACAGTTAGATGTGACAGCGTTATTGGGAATCCTTTGCTGAAATCTTGTCATGTGTACACTCTGGCTGTGCCATCAGCTGCTCAGCAGGGTCGAGGTTTGAATTCGAATGACAACAATGATACAACACCTTCAGACCCACAAAATGAAGGATCGAACAATTCATTTAATGCAATTGAAATTGCTTCAATAACCTCTGCAACAGCGATTGTTTCTGTCCTCCTTGCACTGATTGTGCTCTTCATATACACAAGGAAGTGTGCTCCCCGAATGTCAGCTCGGTCTTCTGGAAGGAGAGAAGTTACGCTCTTCCAAGATATTGGTGTCCCAATCACTTATGAGACTGTTGTTCGAGCCACTGGAAGTTTCAATGCAAGCAATTGCATTGGAAGTGGAGGCTTTGGAGCCACTTACAAGGCTGAAATTGCACCTGGAGTGTTGGTAGCTATTAAGAGGCTCTCTGTTGGGAGATTTCAGGGAGCCCAACAGTTTGATGCCGAGATAAAAACCCTAGGGAGATTAAGACATCCAAATCTTGTTACCTTGGTAGGTTACCATCTTGGCGAGTCTGAAATGTTTCTCATATATAACTACTTGTCTGGAGGAAACCTTGAGAGGTTTATACAGGAGAGATCGAAGAGACCAGTAGACTGGAAAATGCTGCACAAGATTGCATTGGACGTTGCCAAAGCACTTGCTTATCTGCATGATACCTGCGTTCCTCGTATCCTTCACCGGGACGTGAAGCCGAGCAATATTTTGTTGGACACTAACTATACTGCTTATCTCTCAGACTTTGGACTGGCTAGACTCTTGGGAAATTCAGAAACACATGCAACCACTGGTGTAGCTGGAACATTTGGATATGTTGCTCCAGAATATGCTATGACTTGTCGTGTTTCAGATAAAGCTGATGTGTATAGCTATGGTGTTGTCCTGATGGAGCTAATCTCAGACAAGAAGGCCTTGGACCCATCATTTTCTCCCTATGGTAATGGGTTCAACATAGTTGCTTGGGCTTGCATGCTGCTTCGTCAAGGCCGTGCTCGGGAATTCTTTATTGATGGTCTGTGGGATGTTGGCCCACATGATGACTTGGTCGAAACATTGCATTTAGCAGTGATGTGCACTGTTGATTCACTCTCCATACGTCCAACTATGAAGCAGGTCGTTCAACGATTAAAGCAGCTACAGCCTCCAATTCGTGAACATCGATAGAGATGAACAATTTTACATATTCCACATGTAGAAGGTAAAGATAGCTGTGACCTGCGCCCTTGATGATTTTTTTTTCTAATCATCTGTTTGACTAGATTTTATCCTGTAGATGGCAGCTTTGTGTAATATAGTTTTCTCCTGAATCTCTCACTAGTCACTAATGTATCTGCTGATAAGAAGTGCAGGTGTAAATTAACAGTCTTAATGCCAAAGATTTCAGTTAAGATTGTCTGATTGTATTCCTTTAGCATTTAGTGTATATAGATATACGCCCCATGGGCCCATAGCAGCATGGAACTAGGGTACTCGACATTGCCTTAAGAAAAGCTCCTGACCTTCCACATGCTGTAATATTGCCAAAATGTCCCTTGACAGGTCTTCCATATATAGTTCTATGGTTTATGTTTCTGAAATCTGAATTATTTACCTGTTGTCTAGGTTCTATTTTGAATTTTTATGTGAAGATCAAAGTTCTACTATTGCCGTAATCTTAGGGGGTGTTTGGATGGCGCCACACTTTGCCAGCCTAAGCTACGGCGTGCCACGCTTCAAAGGCTGCTGTTTGCTTTAGTACCTAACTGTGGCGGCCACCAGCTTTTCCAGTTCAAAACGACGCCGCAACTTCGGCGGCCTTTTCTCTCGCCACAACTGAGTCTGCCGCCACACTTCCGTGGCAGTGCGTGGCTGGCGTCCAAACACGCCCTTACTGCTGCTACTTATTTGCATGGTCATACAAAAGAGTCATACTTGTCACCTTGAATCTGCTGAACTATCAAATGAAAAGAAAAACACAGTATCTACCATCTGTGATTTATTTCGGAAGCCGCCGAAGGGTTCTCACTTTTCTTTGCAACTCTGCTATGCACATGCACTGCATCTCTTATAGTCTCTACTTAAAACTGCTCATTCAAGCATATGTTAAGTCAGGCTTTCAGTTTGTACTATGTAAATGTCAAAGTGTAGACTGTTTCTGTGCCTGCTCATCTGCAACATTTATATACATAATGCTGTGCAGTGCTTTGCTATGTGTGTGCGACATGTACGAATTCATTAGTTTGTTCTGCGTGCCTATATGCATCGACCAACGTATACGTTTATTGTCACTCACACTGCACAGGACAATAGTAAGCGTGTGAAGATGGGATCACATACTGACATACTGGTCTGTTAGCACATGAACGCAGGATAAGACTGTTAATTGATACTGTTCCAATCAAGCAATACACGGCCACTGCAAAAATAAAAGAATCGTCTCTACTCTGAAAACATCTCAAGAACTACGATCTGAATGACTGAATCAAAGAACCCAGTAACTTCGCTATAACGAGGAAAATACACCTCAGGTCTCCGAACTTGGCACGAGGTGTCAATTAGGTCCCCGAACTTTTAAAGTGATATTTGCAGGTCCCTAAACTTGGCACACGAGGTGTCAATTAGGTCCCCGAACTTTTAAAGTGATATCTGCAGGTCCCTAAACTTGGCAAACTGTGTCATCTAGGTCCCAAGCTTTCAAGGTGTTCACCACATATCCCTAAACTTGGCTGGCCATGTCATCCTGGTCCCAAACTTTTAAAATAATCACCGTAGGTCCCTCAACTTGGCTAACAATGTCATTCTAGTCTAAATGTTATCTAACCCACTATAATAGCTATGCGATATACTAACTATACATTAAACTAACTATACGTTAAACGTGAATCTAACATACATCAATTTATATAATTATTATTTTAATACTACTTGTATAGTTTTTTCATAAATTTTTATATAATTATATTATTATTTAATACTACAAACATAGTATTATTTTTAATACTACTTTTTTGCTGATGTAAATTATTTTATATAATTTTATTAATTAACCTTGACATGCTGACGTACGTTAAACGTGGATCTAACATGTGTCAATTAATATATATATTATAAAATTATAAATTATATAAAATAATTTACATTAGCAAAAAGTAGTATTAAAAATAATACTATGTTTGTCGTATTAAATAATAATATAATTATATAAAAATTTAGCAGCAAAAAAAATATACAACTAGTATTAAAATAATAATATAGTTATATAAAAATTTATCAGCAAAAAATAATACTATAAACTAGTATTAAAGTAATAATAATATAATTTTTATAAAAAAATATCAGTAAATAATATTATAGTTTAAACCTAAATTATCATTTTAAATTATTTTAATACTTATTTTTTGCTGATGTAAATTATTTTATATAGTTTACAATTTTATGATATATATTAACTGATGTATGTTAGATTCACGTTTAACGTATAGTTAGTTTAATGTACACATGGCTATTATAGTGGGTTAGATAACATTTGGACTAGAATGACACTGTTAGCCAAGTTGAGGGACCTACGGTGATTATTTTAAAAGTTTGAGACCAGGATGACACGACCAGCTAAGTTTAGGGATATGGGGTGAACAACTTGAAAGTTTGGGAACTAGATGACACGGTTTGCCAAGTTTAAGGACCTGCATATATCATTTTAAAAGTTCGAGGACTTGATTGACACCTCGTGCCAAGTTCGGAGACCTGACGTGTATTTTCCTCTATCCTAACCCCAAGCTTGCAAATCACAATCAACCTTTCTTCTTGGTGGTCCACTCCTGAAACCGGTGGAGGCTCGCCGGGAAGTCGGTGAAGAGGCCATCGACGCCGACGTCGTTGATCCAGTAGTCGTACTCGGCGTAGGGGTCCTGCCGGAAGTTGAAGTGCAGGAACTCGTTCTCGTTGCGGTACGTGTAGGGGTGCACCTGCAGCCCCCGTGCGTGCGCGATGGCGACGGGGTCCGACGGCGTGGCCAGCAGGTTGCCCTTGGTCGGCGGCACCACCGTGTCCTTCCACGGCCCGATGCCCACCACGTACTTCTTCATGTAGTCCAGGTACTCGCCGGAGGTGATCTCGTCGTACGGCTGGTTGGTGTCCTCGGTGCGCACGGTCACGTCGTCGATGAGGAAGACGAGCGGCGAGTCCGTGAGGCCGGCCGCGTGGACCAGCGACGTCGGCGCGAAGGACTGGACGAAGACCGGCTTGGCGCGCCACGCCGGCGACATGTACTTGCCGCCGTAGCCGTACTTCTTGAGCGTCGCCACGAACTTGTCCTCGTACTTCTTCCCGTCCGCCCACTGCACGTGCCTGTTCATGAACACGGGGTTCTTCATCTCCGGGTAGATCCCGACCACCCTCTTGGCGTTCAGCGCGATGTCGATGAACTCGTCGAACGTGATGATCGGCGACACGCCTGCGGGGAGGAGGGAGACCTCGTACAGTTCAGACTTCAGAGGAGAAGAAAAGGGTCTCGACGGCCGGCACGCCGGATCGACTTGCGCTCACCGTTGTGGGACTTGTCACGGAAGTCCCATCGCTGCTTCGCCCTCAGCGTCTTGAGCTCCGCCAGCGTGAAATCAGCTGCAACAGTTAGCTCTTTCTTCGTGTTACCCACTAGATGGGATCGACAATGAGATGGAATGCATGCAATGCAACGGGCGGCGTCCTGTCCACGTACTGATGAAGTATCCGGTGACGTTGGTCCACTGCACCTCGAGGGTGCGCCGGCGGCCGGCGAACTCCGGGTGGTCGGCGACGTCGGTGGTGTCGTCGAGCGTGGGGTCGTGGAAGCAGACGAGGTGCCCGTCCTTGGTGGCCTCGATGTCCGCCTCGATGAAGTCGGCGCCCTCGTCGATGGCGCGCACGTACGCCGCCGCCGTCTCCTCGGGGAGCTCCCCGTTGGAGCCCCGGTGCGCGATGTTGAAGGGGCGCGACGTCTGCAGCGGCGCCCTGTCCTCCCACGCGCCGCCTTCCCCGACCAGCGGCCGGGCCGCGACGCCGGTCGCGCCCACCGCCATTGCCACCAACACTGACACCAACGCCATACGGGGGGCCGCCATATCTCCGCCGCTGCGACCGCCGGCTTCGGAGGAGGTGAAGTGGACCGCCGCGGCGACTAGCGCTATATAAGGAGACAGTGCGAGGAATATTCTAGCGGGACGCGGGAATTGAGTGATTCAGTCTGGTGTTTGTTGAGATTTTACAGTTTCTTCGAAGATATTAGCATTGCAGAACGGTGATCTTTTACCGCAGAAAGACACGATCGGCCGTTCAGATTTGGTGAGCTTTTTACCAGAAGCTTTATCGAGTTTTTTTTACCCATTTCCTATATTTCAGGTGTTTAAATAATTTTATCTTTGTTCTTCCAAAGAAAAAAAATTATCATTTATTTCTTGTGATTTATGCTAATAGATTTAAACAATTGGTAGAGATCTGAAAGGTTGTAGTCGTCGCCTGAAAATAGATTATATTTCAAATCTCTGAAATATAGCAAATTCTTTTTTTAAGATTACAAAACGCGCACACACTCACTCCTACAAGCACTTTTGAATGGTTGACAAATCCTCGAGATACATAAGTATGCAGGCACGCAAAGAGTAAATTGGGCCGAAAGAGTGATCCAAAAAGTTATGAGCTGTTTCCAATTAAATGGCCATATAGATTTGGATAAAATGTTGATTTGCCTCCCAAAATTTCCTTCAAAACTAAACATATTACCTCACTCAACTCTCAACACTATTTAAGCTTCCTAACACCTGGTTAGAAGTGGGTTTCAAAATGGTTTCAAAACTTTTTTTAATTTTAAAAATCTCTGCAAACACCCAATAAGGTCTTTAAGCTGCCAAAAAGAATCTACTCCCTCCATCCCAAATTATAAGACATTCCAAGAATCTTGGAGAGTCAAAGTTTTTCAACTTTGACCAAATTTATATAATAAGATAATAATATTTATGATATCAACTAAGTGCAATTAGATTCTCCATTAGTTATATTTCCATAATATGTATATTTGATGGTATAAATCTTTATATTTTTCTCTATAATTTTGGTCAAAGTTGAAAAACTTTGACTCTCCAAGATTCTTGGAACGTGAAAAAATTTGGAATGGAGGGAGTACAAGCTTATAAAATTCCATGAAAAAACCCGTAGAGGCGCATTGCTGAAGCCCAAATAAAATATTTAAATCCCATGGAAATATATATATATATAAGCTTAAAATAATTAGATTTAGCACCATGAAAATAACAAATATCCAACATGAATGTAGATTCTTTTTCATGGTAATATTTAAATCTCATGGTGTCAGGGCACCACAAAAGGGGTACCCCAATCAACGCAAAACAAATAAGAGACCTAACTAGCCTAACCCCCTAAAAAACCAACCCCTCGAGGCCTACAACGCCGGCCCGCTGCCAGGAAGCCGGGCCCGCCAAAGCCTTACCGACCGCCTCGTGGTAGCCTACCTCTCGAGCCCCGGCACCTAGGCCTCGAGCCCGCTACAGCCGTACACCGTTCCTCGAGACCCCACGCGGGGACCTCGAGCCTCTCTAGCACGGTAACCTATCCCTCGAGACACATCATACCCCCGTCGAACAGCGCCAGACATCGGATACCAGCCCCACACTGCGCATTTAATACGTCCACCTACTCCGGTCACATCCTCTGGTACACGACGTCTCCGGTCACATCCTCTGGTGCACGACGTCTCCGGTCACATCCTCTGGTACACGACGTATGCCACAGTGAACCGGGGCCAGAGTCAAACCTCGTTTTCACCGCAAGCATGGACAAAAGGCGCAAGTACATCACTGTTAGGCAATACCCTGCACTGTAGCACACTCGAGCCACATCTCGAGACCTGGATTCCCGCTGTACGGCTGGGTTTTCCGGAACTTGCCCACACCTGCGGGGGCTCGAGCCTCCCGTAGGCGCCACCTCGAGGCCGGCCCTGCGCCCCTCGAGCCCTGACTGCTTTCATGCTCTTGGGGGACAGGTACCCCAAGACCCGGAGGGACCCTGTCACGTCCTGTACGTGCCGGAATGGGCGCTGCACGGCCTCCACGTCGCCACGCCTCCACGTTCGTGCCCGGGGTGGAAGCCACGCTTCAAGGACGCCTCAACAGCAACCCCCACGCCCGCTCCAGTGGCTTCGACAAGACAGAATTCCTACCCTTCGCTGTATCGGGCGTTGTACATGTCACTCCTGTGTAACCCTGGCCTCCTCTTGTTCTATAAAAGAGGACACCAAGGCCCTTCACGGGTACGGGTCCACACACAACACACACACGCGAGTCCAGACTCTCGTCCACGCTCATTGAGCTTGTATTGCCCCTGTACAAGCACTTAGGTGCAAGTAATACAAGAACCTCCCCCCCGCTGGACGTAGGGTCTTCTTCGCCCGAACCAGGATAAACCCTTGTGTCATCTTGCATCACCATCCAGGAAGAGAGCACGCGATCACATTACTAGTTGGTGTCATACCCCCGGGGTCGAAACACCGACAGTTGGCGCGCCAGGTAGGGGGCCTTCGCGTGTCGAAGTCAATTTCTCGTTGTTTTCTGGATGGCTTCTTCCACTCCTTCGTTCTCTGTTGGTGCCGTCATCTGGTTCGGGAACCTCGAGTTCCTGGCCACCGGCAGCGGCAACGAGCTGACCCTGCTCTCCACGGAGAGCCCGAGCGGAGGGCGCGTCACGCCACCCCGCGCGGGGGGCGTAGCGCATCGCCCGCACCACCACGCGTCGCCACCTCGTGAGCGGCGTCGTCGTCACCATCGTCGCCAGGCACAGGCGGTGCCCACGGCGTACACCCACTTCCCCGGGGCCGGCGCAGAGTCCCCGAGGAGAAACCTGCCCGGCGCGCGGCCTGAGACTTCTAGGGCGCGCACGCACTCTCCCAGCGAGTTCGCGTTCGTCATGCGCACGGACCAGGAGCCTGGCCGGAGGCCCCCGAGCCGTGCTCCGTCGACACCACCTGGCTTCCTCCCGCACGGGGTGTACCGCGCTCGACGCCAGTGGCCCCCGTTCGGCCTCAACAACTCCGCAGCTGTCTACGCCCACCACCTCGACGAGCGCCGTCAGGACCGGGCGGCGGCAGAGCGGGAGGAACGTCCAGGCGTGCTCCTACGAGCCACCGCCGACCTGAAGATCGTCTACCCCGCGCGCGTCGACCGTGGCTTCTCACGAGTCGTCGAGCCACCCCGGCGAGCCACCATCGGAGAGTGGTACCGCGAGCTGCAGTCCCAGCACGAGCCAAGGCGACGCGACATCAACAGCTCCGACTCCGACGAGTACGATTACCACGACCCTGACCTCTGGGATCCCACCAGGGAGTGCTTCCAGCTCGAAGGGGTCATGGACGATACCGAGGACCATGGCGACGACGACACCAGGCCGTTGCTCAACCTCGAAGAGCCCAGAGACGTGGCTACAGCGGGCGGACCACACGTTCGGGGGAGGAACGAACCCCCGGCACCGGATGCACCACCTCAGCACAACGACGACCGGGCGGCGCAGCTCGCGCAGCTGCGGGAGACGATCACCAAGGCTGAGGAGGACCGACAACGCCTGCTGCAGCTCGAGCAAACTCTTGTGCAGGAACAAGCCCAGCCTCGAGCGCCGGTGCACGTGGCCGCGCTCGAGAGGTCCACCGGCAGATCCACGAGGATGGGGCGCCAGCACGCCCCGAGGTACGCTTCCCGCGAGCCGGGCAGAACGTGGTGGCGACCGCAATGCTGCTCCACAATCTACCCGCCATCTCCAACCCTGACGCCAGGCGCATGCTCGGGGAAATGAAGAATCTCCTCGAGACTGTCGCTCTGCAGCAGGCCGAGAGCTCAGCCTCACGCCGGCGCGGAGCGGCCTCGGGGAAGCCAGCAGACACGCCCCGCAACGAGCGTGAGACGTCCGTCCACCAGCCGGATGCCTCTTGAGCCAGGCCAGTCCGGGAGCGGATCGTCGACAACCGACCACCTCGAGACCACAATGACGCCCGCAACAACATCAACCGCCGGTGCAAGGACAAAGGGGCCGAGGAGCGTGGCTATAATGCCCATCGAGGGGGGCGCTACGACAGTGACGAGGACCGGCAAGCCCTCGAGCCCCCGGGCCCCAGGGTCTTCAGTCGGGCCATCCGCAGCTCAACCCTCCCTGACCGCTTTCGACCACCGACCAACATCATGAAGTATGACGGGGAGGTCGAGCCCAAGCTATGGCTCTCCGACTTCCGCCTGGGTTGCCAACTGGGCGGGGCGAAGAGCGACGACCGCGTGATCATACGCCAGCTCCCACTCTACCTCTCGGACACCGCCCGTCGGTGGCTCGAGGGGCTCCCGCCGGATCAGATCCATGACTGGGCCGACCTAGTCAGGGTCTTCGATGGGAATTTCAAGGGGACTTGCGTGCGCCCAGGCAACCCCTAGGATCTACGACGTTGCAGACAGACAATGGACGAGCCCCTCCGTGACTTCGCTCGGCGATTCTTGAAGCAGCGCCTCGAGCTCCCCCACGTGTCTGATGAGGATGTCATCTCAGCGTTCCTCGCGGGCACGACATGCCAAGAGCTAGTCCACGAGCTAGGGCGCTACCGTCCCAGGACGGTCGAGGATCTAATGGATCGTGTCACCAGCTTTGCCTCAGGCGACGAGGCAGTGGGGGCCTTCTTTGGCCGCTCCACGGACAAAGGCAAGGCGGTGGCCACGCCGGAGGGCTCGAGCAGGGGCAACAACGTCAAGAACCGCAACAGCGACAACAAAAAGAAGAAGAACAAAGGCAAAGGTCAGAAGGCGAAGCACGACGCCGACGACGACGACGATGAAGAAGTGCTCGTGGGCGCCCTCGAGCATAAGAAGCCTCGAGGGCCCCCCGACGGGGCTGTCTTCGACAAAATGCTCGAGGACCCCTGCCCTTATCACAAGGGTCCCACAAATCACAAGTTGAAGGACTGTCGGATGATGAAGGGCTTCTACTCCAAGCTCGGCGACAAGAAGGAAGACACGCCTAAGGGCAAGGACAATAATCGACGCGACGACGGGGACGCGAACGACAACTTCCCCCCGGTGCGCGACTGCTTCATGATCTATGGGGGCCCAACCGTCGGGCTCTCAGCTCGAGAGAGAAAGAAGGAGCGCCGAGAGGTCTTTGCACTCTGCCACGACGGCCCCCGGTATCTTGACTGGTCTGATGCGCCGATCACGTTCGACCGTGACGACCATCCAGACCATGTCGTAAATCCAGGGGCGTACCCCCTCGTCGTCGACCCCGTCATCGTCGACGTACGGTTCTCCAAGGTGTTGATGGATGGGGGCTCGAGCCTCAACATCATATACCTCGAGACCCTCGACCTCCTGGGAATTTTGAGGGACCAGCTCTGACCCAGCATCGGGGGGTTCCACGGAGTCGTACCAGGGAAGAAGGCCCATCCCCTCGGGCGCATCGACCTACCTGTTTGCTTTGGCACGCCGGCCAACTTCCGTCGGGAGATGCTCACCTTCGAGGTGGTTGGGTTCCGAGGGACCTACCACGCCATCATGGGCAGTCCTGGCTACGCCAAGTTCATGGCGGTCCCCAACTACACATACTTGAAGCTCAAGATGCCGAGGCCGAAAGGGGTCATCACCATCGACACCTCCTACGAACACGCGTACCACTGCGACGTGGAGTGCTCGAGCGTGGGGAGGCCAACGTCCAAGTCGACTCGCTCGAGGCCCTGGCTGCCCTGGCCACCGAGACCCCTGAAGCAAAGCGCCACGCTGGCACCTTCGAGCCGACAGAGCACACCAAGCAGATACCCGTCGACCCAACCTCGACCGACGGCAGGACGCTAGCCATCAGTGCCAGCCTCGAGCCTAAATAGGAAGCAGTGCTCGTCGACTTTCTCCGCGTGAACATCGACATGTTTGCGTGGAGCCCCTCGGACATGCCAGGCGTACCGAGGGAAGTCACCGAGCACGCCTTGGAGATCCAGGCCGGGTCCAGATAGGTGAAGCAACGCCTGCGCCGCTTCGACGAGGAGAAGCGTAGGATCATCGGCGAGGAGGTGCACAAGCTTTTGGTGGCTGGATTCATCAAGGAGGTATTTCACCCAGAGTGGCTAGCTAACCCTGTACTAGTTAGGAAAAAGAATGGAAAAATGCGGATGTGTGTAGACTACGCTGGTTTGAATAAAGCATGTCCAAAAGTTCCATTTCCTTTACCTAGAATTGATCAGATTGTCGATTCCACTGCGGGGTGTGAAGTACTTTCATTTCTCGATGCGTATTCCGGCTACCACCAGATTAAGATGAAAGAATCCGACGAGCTCGCTACCTCTTTTATTACGCCTTTTGGTATGTATTGCTATGTTACAATGCCCTTCAGCCTTCGAAACTCCGGGGCAACATATCAGCGTTATATGCAGCATGTCTTTGGCGAACACATAGGCAAAACCGTCGAGGCCTACGTCGATGACATCGTGGTTAAGACCAAGAAAGTCGGGGACCTCATCAGCGATCTCGAGACCACGTTCGAGTGCCTCCGGGCCAAGAATGTGAAACTCAACCCCGAGAAATGTGTCTTTGGTGTGCCTCGAGGCATGCTGCTTGGCTACATTGTCTCACAACGGTGGATCGAGGCCAACCTCAAAAAGATCTCAGCAGTCACGAGGATGGGCCCAATTCGAGACCTCAAGGGCGTACAGAAAGTGACAGGCTGTCTAGCCGCTCTCAGCAGGTTCATCTCGAGGCTAGAGGAAAAGGCGCTACCCCTTTACCGCCTGCTGAAGAAAACGGAACGCTTTGCGTGGACTGTCGAAGCCGAGGAGGCCCTAACCAAGTTGAAGGGGTTGCTGACTTCCGCGCCAATTCTCGTGCCACCACGACCAGCCCAGGGTGATGATCCCCCCGAGCCTCTCCTCCTCTACGTGGCCGCAACCACCCAGGTGGTCAGCGCGGTCGTAGTCGTCGAGAGACACGAGGAGGGTCACGTGCTACCAGTCCAACGGCCGGTGTACTTCATCAGTGAGGTACTCTCCGAGGCCAAGGTCCGGTACCCACACATCCAGAAGCTGCTCTACGACATCATCATCACGAGGCGCAAGCTCCAGCATTATTTCCTCGCTCATCCCGTGACGGTGGTATCGTCCTTCCCCCTCGGAGAGATCATCAACAACCGGGAGGCCACGGGGCGCATCGCCAAGTGGTCTGCCGAGCTGATGGGGGAGGCCATCACCTACGCTCCACGAAAAGCCATCAAGTCGCAAGCGCTGGCGGACTTCGTTGCTGAGTGGACCGACACCCAGCTCCCGCTGGCACAAATCCAAGCCGAGCTCTAGACTATGTACTTCGACGGGTCCCTCATGAAGACAGAGGCAGGCGTAGGCCTGCTCTTCATCTCACCCCTCGGAGTCCACATACGCTACCTGCTGCGCTTGCACTTCCCCGCCTCCAACAACGTCGCTGAGTACGAGGCCCTCGTCAACGGACTGTGTATCGCCCTCGAGCTTGGGGTCCGACGCCTCGACGTTCGAGAAGACTCGCAGCTCATCGTCAACCAGGTCATGAGGGCCTCGAGCTGCATCGATCCCAAGATGGAAGCATATTGCGGAGAAGTGCGCAAGCTAGAAGACAAGTTCTACGGCCTCGAGCTCAACCACATCGCTCGAAAATACAACGAGGCCGCAGACGAGCTGGCTAAGATAGCATCCACGTGCGGCACCGTCCCACCAGATGTCTTCTCGAGGGACATTTTCGAGCCATCCGTCAAAATCGGCCCGGGGGCTGGCCCCTCGACGCCACCCCTCGAGCCAGACACGGGGGCTCGACCTTCAACGCCACCCCTCGAGAACGACCCCTCGACATCCGCTGAGGCAATGCAGATCGACGCACCCACCTCTTCTTCACCACGACACCTCGACTGGCGGGCGCCCTTCCTCGACTACCTGACGCAAGGCGTGCTATCAGAAGACAAGACGGAGGCTCGAGGCATCGCTCAAAGGGCCAAGACCTACGTCATCTACGGCGATGAACGAGAGCTATACCGTCGAAGCCCATCAGGAATCCTTCAGCGCTGCATCCCCCTCGAAGAAGGACGCAGGCTCCTCGACGACATGCACTCGGGGGCTTGCGGCCATCACGCAGCGCCAAGGACCTTGGTGTGGAACGCCTTCCGCCAAGGCTTTTACGGGCCAACCACCATTGGAGACGCCAAGCGCCTGGTTCGAGCCTGCCACGGGTGTTAGTTCTACGCCAAGCAAACGCACCAGTGAAAGCCCTAGTTTGGTTTTGGCTAATTGATGAAACCTATTTGGTCTAATCCTATTGCTAAGCATGTGTGTAGCTTATAAGAAAGGATTATGACCAAGCCAAGTGGTGGAGCTAGCAAGGTGGCAGCCATGGAGGATGGTGATGGCTACAAGCACCCAAGAGATCAAGTGCTCTACCATTGGTGAAGTGAAGAAGAGAAGAGATGGAGCAAAGAGGCCCGAAGGCAAAGGTATAACCTATAGGGACTCTTTGTTCTAGTGGTCAAGACACTTAGCGAGTGTGATCACATTTAGGATACATAGTCCGTACTATTAAGAGGAGATTATTCATGGCTTATGCGGTGTTCAAGTGCCACTAGGTGTTCTCTGAACATATCGATGCTATAGACCTAGTGAGTGACTAACTAAACCCTTGGTAAATGCTTTGAAAAATGCTAACGCACGTGCACAAGTGGTGAAACACTTTGGTGTTGGCACATGGAAGCAAGGGTAGAAGTTAGAAAGTGAAAAGATGCCAAGTTAGGGGCATCGGACGCTAGCGTCGGCAGCATCGGACGCCGGCCGACCGTCCGATGGTAAACCCTAACTTCTGACTGTTGACGAGCTAGCATCGGATGCTGGCAACGGACGCTGAGGAATCACTGTTGCTGCGTCCGATGGTCATGACGTGCCACGATCGTGTTGTCCAGGGAGCATCGGACGCTGGCCTGCATCCGATGCAGGACCATCGGATGCATCCGATGCGTTCTGGTCCTCTCTGGAACCTTTCTGTTGTGCCGTCGGACGCTGGGGTTGAGCGTCCGATGTAACTGTGCCGGTGCGTCCGATGTGGCGCAGAAAAGAGCTGAATTGAGCAAGAGGCATCGGAGCGTCCGAAGCTAGGCATCGGCGCGTCCGATGCCACTTTAACCAGCGCGAGAAAGAATGTGACCGTTGGGATCTAATGGGCTGAATTCATAGCAGAGGGACACGTGGTGCTCATCGGAGCATCGGACGCTGGGGCAGCGTCCGATGGCCCCGACACCGGAGCGTCCGATGCTTCTGTTTCGGGCCCAACGGCTAGGCCGACTTGTGAGGCCTATTTAAGGGGCTTGGCCGGCTTGCTAGGTTTCTCTCTGGCACATTTTGATTCCTAAGCATTCTAGTGTGCTTTGGCAAGCCTCCCAACTCATCTCCCAAGTTGATTTGATCAAACCAAGTGAGATTGAGTGATCTAGTGCGTGATTTGAAAGAGTTCAATCTAGTGGCACTAGTTCTTCGCATCGACATTGAGTTTTCTTGTTACTCTTGGCATTTGCCTGGTGCCTAGACGGCTTGGAGGCGTTGAGGTGGTTGTTGGCAAGATTGGTGATTGTTCTTGGCCACCACCGTTCGAGATTGTGAGAGGTTTTGGAGCCTCACCTCGCCGGAGCGGCAAGAGGCATCCTTAGTGGATTGCTCGTGTCATTGAGCTACCGTCACTAGTGGTAGATTCTTGTGGTGCTCTTTGTGAGCTTGGCTTTGCGCCGATTAGCCACCGGATCACCTAGTGTTGGTCGACACAACTGGGGAGTAGCGTGCCGGCAAGCACGTGAACCTCGGGATAAATCTTTGTCTCCCAAGTGCTTATTGTGATTGTGTCCCCATCTAGGTGATTGGTCTTCATCTACACATTCTTGGTGATTGGCTTCACAAGTGGATTTCTCCGGTGATTGGCTCTCTACGTGGCAATCCCGAAGGCTCGGTGAAATTCCCTCTATCTAGCTTATTTACTTTATGTATTTACTTTGAGCTACTTCTTTTGTGTAGATATCTTTTCTTGTTGTATATCTTTTGTCATATACCTTGTGTAGCTAGTTGTGAGTAGCTTGCTTAGTTTGTCTATTGCACACACTTGTCTCATATACATTTTTGTATATCATACTTGTGCTAGAGCTATATTGTTTTATTCCGCATTTGTTATTAGCTCTAGTTGATTGTGTGACATAGAAATATTAGGTAGAATTGTTGGATAGGTGGCTTGCAACACACTATTAGGCTAGCGCAAAAAGCTTCGCCATTCGTTATACTAATAGTGTTTGCCTAAGTAATTTTGTAGATTTTTAATTAGGCTATTCACCCCCCCTCTAGCCAACTTGGACCTTTCAACTGTCCGGGCCCTCGCAGAGCAGGAGCTTGCAGATCTAGAGGGAGAGGACACCTACGTGGGGACGACCCCACCGACAGCTCTGACGAGGACTACCACCTCCCGCCACACTACCAGCCTCATGCTCATGACTCTCAGGCTGGGACAAGTTGTACTGCCTCCTCCGACCCCGCGCTCCTTGCGATACTATCTCAGATGGAGGAGCAGCAGCGGACGGTCACTTAGGACGTCCAGAGGCTTGCACAGGAGCAGCAGCGGTTAGCCTAGGCACAGGCACTTGCTCAGCAGCAGGCACAGGAGCGGTCAGATGCCCTGCAGCGCCAGATGATGGAGCTTCAGCAGCAAACCCTGCGCTTCATGGAGCGGGTCATGAGTGGTCTGCCTCAGTGGCAGTGGCAGCAGCCTCCACCGCGGCAGCAGCAGCAGATTCAGTGGTAGCCACCGGTTCCACCTCAGCAGTTCAGCCAGCCACAGCAGCACTTCGGCCCGAGCTCCTCCCAGTTCACCAGCTTCACTACACCACCAGGAGGAGCTTCGCTTTTCAGTCCTCTGCGTACTGGCTTCACTCCCCGACCGATAGAGTCCTTGTTTGCGACGACCACCACAATGACACGGGACCTGTCAGCCAGCTTCAGTGAGCTCACTGGGTTTCCCACGCCGGATCTTCAGGACCCAATACAGACATTGACGGCTCCGGTGACTTCCACTACCGAGACCATACCGAGCTCCGTCGCGTCTTCAGAGCAGACAGAGCCTGTCCAGTCCGAGATGACCACGACCGTGCAGCCTGAGCTTACTCCTATTCCAGAGCTTCCGCACTCCGAGGCTCAGGCGGGCACTACTACTAAGACTGTGACAGCGCCAGAGCAGACATCACAACTTGAGTAGTCCATGCCAAAGCAGGCCGAGCAGGTTCCGCAATCAGAGCAGGCAGATCCAACCCAGACCGCTTCACCTTCACGTCCAGCTACTGAGGGTCAGACTGCCGGGTCTTCTTCCTCAGACTCCGAGGCGCTTCTTCAGCAGTTCGAGTTCACTCAGCGTACTCCGGAGACCGCTCCTGACTCGTCTGCGCCACCTTCGCCCTCTGACGCTTAGATTTGGTGCTTGACGCCAAAGGGGGAGAGTGGTCAAGTATAGCGATAGGGGGAGCGATGTGAGAGGGACTTGCTTCTTTTGTTGTGTTATGTTTCACATACGCTCTTTACTTATCGCATCTCTTGCATGTTTTTATGATATATATATGTGTGCTATGGACCTCTTGACATGTTTTGTGCTCACTATGATATATTATATGACATGTCATTTCATTTCACTCGATTACTTGCGCTTAAATTCTCACTTGTTATGTATTCAAGCTCTTTACCCTTGCACTTGTTATTCACTCTAGCTTGTTGAGTGCAGGATGTAGGCATGATATGTATGAGCTTGCCTCTAAACATTTTCTCGTATTCTTCGCAAGTTCATACATGTCATGATTTGAAAACCTCTTCTCTCTATACTCGAGGTCGTGTTGCCATCAATCACCAAAAAGGGGGAGATTGAACGCATCTTGGCCCCTAGTGAGTTTCGGTGATTGGATGAAACACAAGATTACTGTGACTAACGTGTGTTTTGCAGAAACAGGGATGAGTTAGGTCACGGTAATGGCGACGATACGGGCATATGGAGTTCATGTCCCCTGGCGATGGAAATCGTTTTGGCTTTCAAAGGACGGACGACGAAGACGGTGGTAGGCTAGGCTAAGTGTCACATGGTGTTGGAGGACACTTAGGTAGTTTTAGGTCTTTGTTTTTCCTTTGGCCGTACTATAAAGGGGAGCGTGAATCAGTAGCTTGACCTAGATGAGTCTATTGAGGTAGATGTGGTGCACACTTGTTATTTCATAGCCCTAGGTAGCTCAGAGAGATGCCTTATGTCGAGAGGATGAAAAGTCGTTAAGGCCGCGTCGCGATCCGAGTTGGTTTTGCCCTTGAAAAGGGCATCAGACGCTGGCCTGGTGGGCACCGGACGCGTCCGATGCTCACTCAGACTAGGGTTTAGTCTGGTGTGTGGCATCGGACGCTCCGGTGTTGCCACATCGGACGCGCCCGTGCCACTGTTCACTTGCGAGTGAATTTGAGCGAGCACCGGACGCTGGCATCGGGCACTGAGGGCCAGCGTCCGATGCCCATCCAGAGAGGTTCCAGAGAGGGTAAAATCACATCGGACGCGTCCGTTGTGATGACATCGGACGCTGCCCAGCGTCCGATGCTCCTTTAACATGTCTGACAGGTTGTACAGTCGATCGTTGGTCGAAGTCATCAGGAGCGTCCGATGCTAGGCATCAGAGCGTCCGATGCCCCCGCAGAAACACCTGTTCAGTGCTCTATTGGATGGTCGGTTGGGGGAGTATTTATACTCCTCCCCCACCTCCAATAGAGTGTTCTTGCCACTTTCCTTTGCTGAGAAACACATTGTGAGTGTGAGAAAGAGCAAGAGCCTTAGTGAGGTTGAGAGATTTGCTAATTGAGAGAATTAGTGACCTCCTAGTGAGAATTGAGTAGCAAGTGTGCATCCATCCATCTCTTTGGCCTTGTGTTGGTCAAGTGAGAGTTCTAGCTTGTTACTCTTGGTGATCGGCATCACCTAGACGGCTTGGTGGTGATCGAAGAGCTTGGTGATCATCCGGAGGCATTGTGGATGACCCAAGCCAAGTTGTGACCGGTAGCGAGCGATTCACCGGGCCGGAGTGGCGAAGAATCAGCTCATAGTGAGCACTTGATCCTTGCGCGGATCAAGGGGGAGCAATACCCTTGCGCGGGTGCTCCAACGATGACTAGGTGTGTGCCGACACCTCGATACCTCGGAAAAAAAGATCATCGTGTCATCTCTACTCTCTTTACATACGCATTTACTTTTGAGTAATTTAATTCCGCAATTTACTTATTGTTCTTTCATAAGTTGAATTGTCATGCTAGAGTAGAAATGGTTTAGTGATAGTCTTTTGTGCGGTAGAGTTTAGATGAACACACTTCTAGGCACAAGGGGGTTAATTGGGCTTGTTAGGATTTAATTCTTGCAAAAGTTTTAGAAAAGCCCAATTCACCCCCCCTCTTGGGCATTGTCGACGAAATATGGTCGATAGTCTACCGAGGGGTATGCCCAAGGTAGTAGATTGAGCGGCGGAGGCGTGCGAGACGTCTGCAAAGCGTAAACACAGGGACGAGAGACGACGATTTAGACAGGTTCGGGCCGGCAAGTCGCCGTAATACCCTACGTCCTGTGTTCTGATGGCTGGTTTGTATTGATGGGTTGGAATATGGCGTGTCACAATTAGATGAGATCTGATGAGACGAGGTCCGATGAGAGGGGGTCCCTGCTCGCCTTATATATTCGGGGAGCAGGGTTACAGTTGTCGAGTCCTTATCAGATTACAAACGGTTCCTTAAGGCAAGGAATCCGGATCTAACTCTAGGATCTTCCTTGGCGGGCAAGGCTTCTGGAGAGTTCTTGACGAGCACAGCGAGCTGGTCGTGTGCTGCAAGGCCTCGCGAGCTGGGCTGTCCTTGACGAAGGGCCCATGTACGTCCATGGGGGTATACGGAGGTAATATCCCCACAGCTAGTCCCCGAGCACTTTGTATCCGTTGGCGACGACGTCTTGAGCTTGTCCGAGCAGGCGAAGTCGATGTCGGGCAAGTAAGTCTCGCCAGAAGGATGTAAGGTGCTCAAGAAATTTTTGAAGAGCTTTCTTCTGGTGAAGTGTATCCATTTGGAGCTTGCAAGGCTGTAAGGAACAACGATGTCCTAGTAGAAGTCTGTGCAAGTCCAACTTGACGGAGCGTCCTTGAATTGGCAGAGAAAAAGAAAATACATTAACCGCAAGGTGAAGTGTATCCACTTAGTCCCCGAGCTTGGTAGTAGGTGTTGAAGACACGTGGTGCCGAGCTTGTAGAGCATTTAGCAAGTGCCCCGATGAGCTGCCCAAAATCAGCACCCTGATCCGAACAGCATGGAGCGACTTGATGCACACCGGCGATGAGTGAAGGCCAGGCCAACGAGCCTGGGCGATGGGCGAAGATCAGGTCGATGAACCTGGTCGGCGACGGGTTGATGAACCTATGACCTTCTGCTTAGGAAACAGAAGACGGCGACGAATGATGGTGGCAGCGAGCGAAAACGGCGACGAATGATGGCGGTGGCGAACGAAGACGACGATGAGCGAAGACGGCGAGGAGCGAAGGTGGCGACGAGCGAAGGCGGCGACGAGCTCGGTCGGCAACGAACGAAGGCGGTGACAAGCCTGGTCGGAGACGAGTGAAGGCGGCGAGGAGCCTGGTCGGCGATGAGCGAAGACGACGACGAGCGAAGGCGGTGACGATGAGCGAAGGCAGCGAGGAGCCTGGTCGACGATGAGCGAAGACGACGACGAGCGAAGGCGGCGACGACGAGCAAAGGTGGCGACGAGCGACGACGGCGACGAGCGAAGGCGGCGACGAACGACGACGGTGACGAGCGAAGGCAGCGACGAACAAAGACGGTGACGAGCCTGGTCGGAGATGAACAAAGGTGGTGACGAGCCTGGTTGGCGACGAACGAAGGCGGTGACAAGCCTGGTCGGAGACGAGCGAAGGCGGCGAGGAGCCTGGTTGGCAATGAGCGAAGACGACGACAAGCGAAGGCGGCGAGGAGCCTGGTCGACGATGAGCGAAGACGACGATGAGCAAAGGCGGCGACGACGAGCGAAGGTGGCAACGAGCGACGATGGCGACGAGCGAAGGCGGCGACGAACGACGACGGCGACCAGCGAAGGCGGCAACGAACAAAGGCAGTGACGAGCCTGGTCGGAGACGAACAAAGGCGGTGACGAGCCTGGTCGGAGACGAGCGAAGGCGGTGAGGAGCGAAGGCGAAGTCCCCGAGCCTGGATGGCGACGAGCGAAGGTGAAGTCCCCGAGCCTGGTTGGCGACGAGCGAAGGCGAAGTCCCCGAGCCTGGTCGACGGCGGGCGACGATAGCAACGGGCGAAGGCGAAGTCCCCGAGCCTGGTCGGCGACTTGCGAAGATGAAGTTCCCGAGCCTGGTCGGCGGCGGGCGACGGCAACAACGGGCGAAGGCGAAGTCCCCGAGCCTGGTCGGCGACTTGCGAAGACGAAGTTCCCGAGCCTGGTCGGCGGCGGGCGACGGCAGCAACGGGCGAAGGTGAAGTCCCCGAGCCTGGTCGGCGACTTGTGAAGACGAAGTTCCCAAGCCTGGTCGGCAGTGGGCGACGGCAGCGACGGGCGAAGGCGGCGACAAGCCTGGTCGACGACGAGCGACAGCGGCGATGAGTCGGGTCGACGACGAGGGACGGCGAAGTCCTCGAGCTTCAGCGACGAGCGAAGGCGAAGTCCCCGAGCCTGGTTGGCGACGAGCGAAGGCGAAGTCCCCGAGCCTGGTCGGCGGCGGGCGACGGTAGCAACAGGCGAAGGCGAAGTCCCCGAGCCTAGTCGGCGACTTGCGAAGACGAAGTCCCCGAGCCTGGTCGGCGACGGGCGACGGCAGCGACGGGTGAAGGCGGCGACAAGCCTGGTCGACGACGAGCGACGGCGGCGATGAGTCGGGTCGACGACGAGGGACGACGAAGTCCTCGAGCTTCAGCGACGAGCGAAGGCGAAGTCCCTGAAAAATAAATAGGAGAGCAGTAGTACATGTTGATGTACAAATAAAATATGGAGAAAAACCAGTGGCGAAGGATGATTGTAGCTTGACGAAGTCCCCGAGCCTGGAGTTGACATGGAGCATCTGGAGACGGAGACGGAGATGGCCACGGAGGCCTAGGTCACCGATGTAGATCTTTTTGCCGCAGGGCAGTAGTAGAACGTAGCATAGGAGAATAGTCTGTAAATAGACTCTTGGGCGAATAGAGGCAAAACTTGTAGCGAGTCGGCGTGTTTTGCATATTCCCCGAATTCCGCAGACCCAATAGTCGTGAGCCGTAGCGATGAACAGTTCGGCCTTGGGTTATCCCAGGATCCGTAGCGTAGAGCGCGGAGCTCGTTTGCGCGTAGGAGTCAAGGGCGTCGCCCAAGGAACCGCTGCTGGCATCCCATAGCGCAGAGGGTAGGCGCTCATGCACACGTAGGGAGGTACCAAGGACATGGTCTTTTCCGAGAGGCTCGATCGTGGCGTGACCTGGGCGAATGGAGACCATTCGTCGAGCGCGTGGGTAGCGCGAATGCGGGCGCTGAGCGTGTAGCCTCAGAAGTCTCAGCCCAAGTTAGCCTTTCCTTCGTAGCGCAGAGGGCGGGCACTCATGCACGCGTAGAGAGGTCGGGACATCCCTTGGGAGAGGTGTTGGCCACCGTAGCGCAGAGGGCGGGCGCTCAGGCACGCGTCCGATGGTGATAACAGCCCCGGCTCTGAGTTTTCGTCGGCGTCAGTCAGGCTGCTTGGAGACCGCATGGAGAACGTGCGCATAAACGGCGCATACAGGCATTGGAACGTATAGCCTCCGGAGGTCTCCGCCCAAGCTTAGCCTTCCCTTCGTAGCGTAGAGGGCGGACGCTCATGCACGCGTAGAGAGGTCAGGACGTCACTTGGGAGGACTACTGGCCGCCATAGCGCAGAGGGCGGGCGCTCATGCACGCGTCTGGCGGTGGCAGTAGCCCCTGCTCTGAGACTCCTTCAACGTCAGCCAGGCTGTTTGGAGAGGTCGGCGAACGTCTGGAGTGGTCGGCGATCGTTTTGGAGATGTCGACGATCATTTTGGAGAGGTCGGCGAACGTCTGGAGTGGTGATGCTGGACGATGACAAGCGACGGCGGCGACGAGCCTAGTCGACGACGAGCGTTGGCGACGGGCAAAGGCGGCGACAAGCGAAGGCCAAGTCCCTGAAAAATAAACATGGAGAGCAGTAGTACATGATGATGTACAAATAAAATATGGAGAAAAACCAAGGCCTTCGCTCCTGGTGGACGATGAGCGATGACAGTGACGGGCGAAGGCGACGACGAAGGCGGCAACAATCCTGGTCGAAGACGAGCCACAGCGGTGACGAAGGCGGCGACGATCCTTGTCGACGATGAGCCACGGCGGTGATGAAGGCGGCGACGATCCTGGTCGACGACGAGCGACGACAGCGACGGGCAAAGGCGACGACAAAGGCGGCGAAGATTCTGGTCGATGACGAGCCGCGACGGCGACGAAGGCGGCGAAGACGACGACGAAGGCGACGACGATCCTGGTCGATGACGAGCGACGGCAACGACGGGCGAAGATGACGACGAAAGCGGCTGCGATCCTGGTCGATGACGAATGAAGACGGCGATGAGCCGGATGTAGATCCGATTTTGGGCGGCGGGCGGGTCGGCGACGAGCCCGGTTGACGATGAGCGAAGGGGGCGATGATCCTGGTCGACGACGAGTGAAGGCGGCGATGAGCCGGGTCGACGACGAGCGATGATCCTAGTCGATGACGAGTGAAGGCGACGACGAGCAAAGGCGACGACGATCCTGGTCGACGACGAGCGATGACGGCGACGATCCCAGTTGATGACGAGCGAAGGTGGCGACGAGCCGGGTAGACGACGAGCGATGACGGCGATGATCCTGGTCGATGACGAGTGAAGGCGACGACGAGCAAAGGCGGCGACGATCCTGGTCGACGACGAGCGATGACGGTGACGATCCCAGTTGATGACGAGCGAAGGCGAAGTCCCCGAGCCTGGTCGGTGACTTGCGAAGACGAAGTCTCTGAGCATGGTCGACGACGAGCGAAGGCGAAGTCCATGAACCTGATCGGCGACGGGCGAAAGCCAGGTCGATGAGCGAAGGTGGCGACAAGCCTGGTCGGTGACGAGCGAAGGCGAAGTCCTTGAGCGAAGGTGGCGACGAGCCAGGTCGGCGACGAGCGAAGGCGAAGTCCCCGGGCCTGGTCGACGACGAGCAGAGGCGGCGGCGAGCGGAGATGGCGACGAGCGAAGGCAAAGTCCCCGGGCCTGGTCGGCGACGAGCGAAGGCGAAGTCCTGCAGCTTGATGTAGATCCGATCTTGGGCGGCGGGTGGGTCGGCGACGGGCCCGGTTGACGATGAGCGAAGGCGGCGATGAACGTAGCGGTGATCCTCTTGTTGGCCCGGTCGATGTCGTCGCAGCGGATGGATCTTGACGCGCATGGCGCCGGCATGATGACGCGATGGCGGACGGCGAGGCGTCCAGCGCAGGAAGCTGCGCGGGTTCCACGATCTCCGGAGCGAGGGTGACGGCGCCGCTGGTCCAGATCATAGATCTGATCTGGAAGGAGGTGTCGAGCTCGGAGAGGGTCATGGAGTTGACGAAGATGACCGCTTGGCAGATCATGATGTCGTAGCACACACCCCCTACCTGGCGCGCCAACTGTCGACGAAATATGGTCGATAGTCTACCGAGGGGTATGCCCAAGGTAGTAGATTGAGCGGCGGAGGCGTGCGAGACGTCTGCAAAGCGTAAACACAGGGACGAGAGACGGCGAATTAGACACGTTCGGGCCGGCAAGTCGCCGTAATACCCTACGTCCTGTGTTCTGATGGCTGGTTTGTATTGATGGGTTGGAATATGGCGTGTCACAATCAGATGAGATCTGATGAGACGAGGTCCGATGAGAGGGGGTCCTGTAACACCTCTGGTGTTTAATAATTAATTAACCTGACATGTCATCATCATTAGTCTTTAATCATTCTTGTCATGCATTTAAGTTTGCTTAATTTTTGTGTAGATCTTGTTCAGTTAAGTGTTTTGATGCTGTGTTATGAGGACCAAAATTCAAAAATCAAAATAAAATTTAAATTCCTTTTGAAAAACCCCAAATTTCCAAACTCTAGTTTTACCCCTTTTTCTAATTCAAAAGTTGTTCAAAATTTGAAGTTGGTCCTTTTAGCAAAGTTGTAGATCTCAAATTCTAAACAACTTTGGTGTTTTGAGTTTTCTTTGTGCAGTTCAAAGTTTAGGAGTAATTTTCAAGATTTCAAAAGAAGAATAGGTTTTCACTGTGCACAGCTGGAGGACCCCTACCTCATCCTCACCCGGCCCCTACCTCTCTTTGCCCGGACCCCCACCGTCCTTTTGCCCGGACCCCCACCGTCCTTTTGCCCGGACCCCTACCGTCCTTTTGCCCGGACCCCCACCGTCCTCTTGCCCGGACCCCCACCGTCCTCTTGCCCGGACCCCCACCGTCCTCTTCGCCCGGACCCCCACCGTCCTTCGCCCGGACCCCGGCATCACCCCGCGCCTATAAAAGCCACCAAGCTCCCCATTGCCACCACCAACACTTCCTCGCCAACCCAAGCCATCAGGCAGCCCCAGCGCCCGCCAAGGCCGCCACTGCCTTCGCCTTGAGCTTCTCCACCTTCCCAAGCCACCAATTTCACCCCTCCGTCCTTTCCTTCGCCGGCGCAGCGACTCCCCTCCAACTCCGGCGAATCGCTCGAGCCTCACCCTCGAGCCAACCCTCGAACCGCACACCCTCGAGCGTCCCCTCGAGCCACATCCCTCGAGCCGCATCTCTCGAACATGCCAAGGCCAGCCTCGAGCCTCACCCTCGAGCGTCCCCTCGAGCCTCACCCTCGAGCACGCCTGCGAACCGCGCCCCCTCGAAGCAGCCGAGCCCCACCCTCAGCCTCGGGCGAATCGCAGCCACCCTCGGACTGAGCCTCGAGCACGCCGAGGCTACCCTCGAGAGGTTAGCCGAGCCTCCGCCGAGGCCTCGCCACCATCGAGCTCCCGCCTCCGACCCTTGCACCGCCTCGCCGAGCCTCGTTTCCAACTCCTGGTGAGCCCGCGAAGCTATCCCCACCCTCTGCCTTCCCAGCCGAGACCTCGAGCGACCGGTCCGCTGTCCGTCTTACAGGCAAGCGCGCCGAGCCTCGAGAGAAGCACAGTTTTCCTTTTCTTTTAAAAATATGAATAGTGTTTTGTTTTCTTCTTTTTGTGAGGTTTAATCTGTTGTTCTAAAAATCTTGAGATAAATGTTGTGTGTTCCTTGCTCTGTGTAGTATTTTAGAAAAATAAGAAACTCTACTTTTCTGCAAAGTTTAAAATATGAAAAATTCTCCTTTTAATTAATAAATGGATAGTTTTAGGTTTTTAGTAAAACATGTATAGCTCCAAAGGTCATGAAATTTGTTTTGTCATCTATTTACACCATGATGAATCTATGAGATTAATTTGATAAATTTTGGGACAACTGTATAAAATGATCTTTTAAAATAAATTAGGAAAAATAGAAAAGTAATCATGGTGTGACCTTTTGGATTGTTTGCTGTTCATAGACCCCACCCCTCTGGTCTATGATGATTGTGATGCCTTACAATATTTTGTAAATAATGGTTAATAAGTTTGTTTAATCTTGCTTAAAAAGATAAAGATAATTAATCTTTATGTCTATCCTAGAAGTTACTCACATGTTAGAAAGTTGTACTCTAGAATCAGTAGTCTTGTCCTGCACCTTAGCATGCATTCCATGGCATCATGTTAAAGCATACATCATTTATCCACGTGTAGTATCCAAGAGTGTTGAAGTCGTGTTGATCAAGCTCTGGTGTTCACTATTGTCGAACGAGCCTCGGAGGAGGGTTCTTGTTGGACAGGCTTCGTCGAAAAAGACTTAACTTCAAGCAGCAAACGAACTAACTTGTGTCAATCTTTCTTGGATCTTATCTTCCCTGCAACGAAGGCAAGCCCCGGTGCATTTAACCCTTCCTTGGATTTATAAAATGTTTTCCTTAAATGCTTTTGAGTTAAACTACTGCATTAGGTTATAGGAGTTGTGTGATGACCTATTACCTGCATTATTTACCTCCACCAGAAGATCCACCAGCCCTGCTTTAAAACTATTTGCAAAATGCTTAGTGATGCTATACTATAGATTTGCAATAAAATGTCATTTTCAAAAGTGTGATCACTGAAAGAATCTTTATGGGAATTTGGCTTTACTTCCCGTTCGATGACTGCTTGCCTAGCTAGCATGTGGTCATTGTCGAGAAGAGGTTGTCCGCGCGTACGGTGCCGTCATGTTGTAGTCCGGGACTCAACAGTTGACACCGACCGGGACAGGGTTGAAAAACTGACAGGACTATTACGCTTGGGTGAGATATAACCAAGGTGTAGTTCTGGCTGGAAAATTAGGGACCATCCGTATGGGGGCCTGCTGGCCAAGACTTGCAACTATTCACATACTACGGAAAGCTCTGGCTCCGAGGAATCCTTTATTGGACCGACAACCGCGCACTGGGAGTGGAGAGATGGCGGAAGTAGCATGTACCCACGTGGTCGTCGTACCTGGATAGGAGTGGTGTACTGTACTTCCGGGTGGCGTAGGACCGGGCCCAATCTTGGAGGAATCGTGGTAGACGAGTTGGCATATGCAAGCTTGGGTGCTACATATGCAGTGTGGATAGGGATCCTCAGCTGAGTATTATTTATCCGGATTAACGTTGCTCCTCGGTTATGGAGACTTGGTCACTGACTGTCAACGGAGAGTGGTTCTCAACTAGGTATGTTTTGAAATGTAAAATGAATCATGGACAATGAAGAATTGAGAAATGCTTGAATCTTTCCAAAATAAAACGAGGTTTACAAAATGCTTTTTCTGCAAAATACTTAAGTCTTACCTTGACTACCCTAAGCCTTTCATTCCTGAGTCTTCTCCCTTTTTCTTTAGTCGGGTAAGTCTTGTTGAGTACCCCAGTACTCAGGGTTTGTTAATCCCCTGTTGCAGGTTTCTATTAGGTGGTGTTGATCATGATCATGTCAGTGGGCTTGACGTGATCTGGTTGTTCCTCTTCTCCAACTTAGGTACTCCGCCTAAGTGTGGTTCTGTCATACTACTCTTCTTCCGCAATACCAGTTATTTTTATGTAAAAAGTAACATCTTCATAATTTGTAAAGTTTATCTATCTTGCTTCCGCACTCCGATGGTATTTCGTATCAACTGTTGTAATGTTGTAATTATTCCAACCTTCATGATGATGGTCCTGTGGCTCGTGAGTAATTCGGGGTCCTCTCGGGGACACCCGACGGATCTTTCCAGTAACGTGTTTCATTTGCACAGTCATTGGGCCCCCTATGACGATGACGTGTGCAAGTGGGCCACATTATTGGGCGGTTCCGTCACAGAATGGTATCGGAGCAGGATTGTCATCAAGGGAAGATTGGTTACAACATTACTTTTGAAAAACTTCAAAATGGTTTCTTAATCTAAAAGTTTTTTTTGAAGTAACAAATTAAAAATGATCCTTCCCTAAGTTTCTTGCTTTGCTGGAAGACTTCGTGAAGACTATACTGGTGATTCCGACAGAAGGTACCAAGTCAGTGAAGCTAGTATATAAAGTATAGCCCTATATCTAACTAACAGGTGGAGACAGAGATCTCCTGTCAGTGAGAGGTCGTATAGGACGAGCATGCATCATATCATGCATAATAATAAAATGTGCTTCTTCTCTAAATTCTAAAAGCAGCTATGATCCCCGATAGTTGATCGTCCCTAGATTCTGTTGCTCTTGCTACTTTCATTCCATAAGTTCCTAATCCTTGGGAATTTTTGGATATCTTTCATACACTCTACCACATAAAGTCAGAATCATGGTAAAGTCCTTGGTTCTTCTGGAAAGCGCGTGTCATGCCTTGAATTGGCACGTGCTGGTTGCTTGGTGTCGTGAAAATGACGAATGGTGGTTGAAAGTTATTGAAATTGTGTTCTTTGAAAGGACCCTGATCTATGGACCGGATAAAAGCGTGGGAACCTGAAGTCGCCTATGGATGGCCACCATAGAGCGTTACGGCCAGGTGCTCGCTAATATCCAGGCCTATAGTCATAATTCCTTCTAGTCCACTATGAAAGTGCTTTCATTTTTGAATGCCCGAAAGGGAGTTCAAAGCCACTTTCCTTGTAGTTATAACCAACCTTTGTTTCTGGTTATAATTTCCTTCTTATTGAAATGAGGGATATAGAAGTTGTGCTCTATTATGGTGCCATGATTGGCGACCACGGTGCCGCGACGGAACCCAAAGAATCCTGTGTGCCGGATTGCACAAGTTTCCATTGGGTGCGCGCAGGTATCGAGGTCTACAGTTATGATCCATTATAACCCACAGCTAATGTACGCTCTCTCTTGGTTCTTGATAATTTTTCTTGCTCCACTCAAATGTCTTCTACCTTGCTACTTGCAACCGCGTTCTGATCCCAGTTGTAATCCCAACCGCAACCCAGTTGCCTTGTGAACTCCTTGCGAGAAACAAGTGTGACACATTTCCTTTTTCATTACTCAACCCCAGCCTTTAAGCACTTCTTAAATCTCGGGACGAGATTTCTTTTAGGGGGGAAGGCTGTAACACCTCTGGTGTTTAATAAGTAATTAACCTGACATGTCATCATCATTAGTCTTTAATCATTCTTGCCATGCATTTAAGTTTGCTTAATTTTTGTGTAGATCTTGTTCAGTTAAGTGTTTTGATGCTGTGTTATGAGGACCAAAATTCAAAAATCAAAATAAAATTTAAATTCCTTTTGAAAAACCCCAAATTTCCAAACTCTAGTTTTACCCCTTTTTCTAATTCAAAAGTTGTTCAAAATTTGAAGTTGGTCCTTTTAGCAAAGTTGTAGATCTCCAATTCTAAACAACTTTGGTGTTTTGAGTTTTCTTTGTGCAGTTCAAAGTTTAGGAGTAATTTTCAAGATTTCAAAAGAAGAATAGGTTTTCACTGTGCACAGCTGGAGGACCCCTACCTCATCCTCACCCGGCCCCTACCTCTCTTTGCCCGGACCCCCACCGTCCTTTTGCCCGGACCCCCACCGTCCTTTTGCCCGGACCCCTACCGTCCTTTTGCCCGGACCCCCACCGTCCTCTTGCCCGGACCCCCACCGTCCTCTTGCCCGGACCCCCACCGTCCTCTTCGCCCGGACCCCCACCGTCCTTCGCCCGGACCCCGGCATCACCCCGCGCCTATAAAAGCCACCAAGCTCCCCATTGCCACCACCAACACTTCCTCGCCAACCCAAGCCATCAGGCAGCCCCAGCGCCCGCCAAGGCCGCCACTGCCTTCGCCTTGAGCTTCTCCACCTTCCCAAGCCACCAATTTCACCCCTCCGTCCTTTCCTTCGCCGGCGCAGCGACTCCCCTCCAACTCCGGCGAATCGCTCGAGCCTCACCCTCGAGCCAACCCTCGAACCGCACACCCTCGAGCGTCCCCTCGAGCCACATCCCTCGAGCCGCATCTCTCGAACATGCCAAGGCCAGCCTCGAGCCTCACCCTCGAGCGTCCCCTCGAGCCTCACCCTCGAGCACGCCTGCGAACCGCGCCCCCTCGAAGCAGCCGAGCCCCACCCTCAGCCTCGGGCGAATCGCAGCCACCCTCGGACTGAGCCTCGAGCACGCCGAGGCTACCCTCGAGAGGTTAGCCGAGCCTCCGCCGAGGCCTCGCCACCATCGAGCTCCCGCCTCCGACCCTTGCACCGCCTCGCCGAGCCTCGTTTCCAACTCCTGGTGAGCCCGCGAAGCTATCCCCACCCTCTGCCTTCCCAGCCGAGACCTCGAGCGACCGGTCCGCTGTCCGCCTTACAGGCAAGCGCGCCGAGCCTCGAGAGAAGCACAGTTTTCCTTTTCTTTTAAAAATATGAATAGTGTTTTGTTTTCTTCTTTTTGTGAGGTTTAATCTGTTGTTCTAAAAATCTTGAGATAAATGTTGTGTGTTCCTTGCTCTGTGTAGTATTTTAGAAAAATAAGAAACTCTACTTTTCTGCAAAGTTTAAAATATGAAAAATCCTCCTTTTAATTAATAAATGGATAGTTTTAGGTTTTTAGTAAAACATGTATAGCTCCAAAGGTCATGAAATTTGTTTTGTCATCTATTTACACCATGATGAATCTATGAGATTAATTTGATAAATTTTGGGACAACTGTATAAAATGATCTTTTAAAATAAATTAGGAAAAACAGAAAAGTAATCATGGTGTGACCTTTTGGATTGTTTGCTGTTCATAGACCCCACCCCTCTGGTCTATGATGATTGTGATGCCTTACAATATTTTGTAAATAATGCTTAATAAGTTTGTTTAATCTTGCTTAAAAAGATAAAGATAATTAATCTTTATGTCTATCCTAGAAGTTACTCACATGTTAGAAAGTTGTACTCTAGAATCAGTAGTCTTGTCCTGCACCTTAGCATGCATTCCATGGCATCATGTTAAAGCATACATCATTTATCCACGTGTAGTATCCAAGAGTGTTGAAGTCGTGTTGATCAAGCTCTGGTGTTCACCATTGTCGAACGAGCCTCGGAGGAGGGTTCTTGTTGGACAGGCTTCGTCGAAAAAGACTTAACTTCAAGCAGCAAACGAACTAACTTGTGTCAATCTTTCTTGGATCTTATCTTCCCTGCAACGAAGGCAAGCCCCGGTGCATTTAACCCTTCCTTGGATTTATAAAATGTTTTCCTTAAATGCTTTTGAGTTAAACTACTGCATTAGGTTATAGGAGTTGTGTGATGACCTATTACCTGCATTATTTACCTCCACCAGAAGATCCACCAGCCCTGCTTTAAAACTATTTACAAAATGCTTAGTGATGCTATACTATAGATTTGCAATAAAATGTCATTTTCAAAAGTGTGATCACTGAAAGAATCTTTATGGGAATTTGGCTTTACTTCCCGTTCGATGACTGCTTGCCTAGCTAGCATGTGGTCATTGTCGAGAAGAGGTTGTCCGCGCGTACGGTGCCGTCATGTTGTAGTCCGGGACTCAACAGTTGACACCGACCGGGACAGGGTTGAAAAACTGACAGGACTATTACGCTTGGGTGAGATATAACCAAGGTGTAGTTCTGGCTGGAAAATTAGGGACCATCCGTATGGGGGCCTGCTGGCCAAGACTTGCAACTATTCACATACTACGGAAAGCTCTGGCTCCGAGGAATCCTTTATTGGACCGACAACCGCGCACTGGGAGTGGAGAGATGGCGGAAGTAGCATGTACCCACGTGGTCGTCGTACCTGGATAGGAGTGGTGTACTGTACTTCCGGGTGGCGTAGGACCGGGCCCAATCTTGGAGGAATCGTGGTAGACGAGTTGGCATATGCAAGCTTGGGTGCTACATATGCAGTGTGGATAGGGATCCTCAGCTGAGTATTATTTATCCGGATTAACGTTGCTCCTCGGTTATGGAGACTTGGTCACTGACTGTCAACGGAGAGTGGTTCTCAACTAGGTATGTTTTGAAATGTAAAATGAATCATGGACAATGAAGAATTGAGAAATGCTTGAATCTTTCCAAAATAAAACAAGGTTTACAAAATGCTTTTTCTGCAAAATACTTAAGTCTTACCTTGACTACCCTAAGCCTTTCATTCCTGAGTCTTCTCCCTTTTTCTTTAGTCGGGTAAGTCTTGTTGAGTACCCCAGTACTCAGGGTTTGTTAATCCCCTGTTGCAGGTTTCTATTAGGTGGTGTTGATCATGATCATGTCAGTGGGCTTGACGTGATCTGGTTGTTCCTCTTCTCCAACTTAGGTACTCCGCCTAAGTGTGGTTCTGTCATACTACTCTTCTTCCGCAATACCAGTTATTTTTATGTAAAAAGTAACATCTTCATAATTTGTAAAGTTTATCTATCTTGCTTCCGCACTCCGATGGTATTTCGTATCAACTGTTGTAATGTTGTAATTATTCCAACCTTCATGATGATGGTCCTGTGGCTCGTGAGTAATTCGGGGTCCTCTCGGGGACACCCGACGGATCTTTCCAGTAACGTGTTTCATTTGCACAGTCATTGGGCCCCCTATGACGATGACGTGTGCAAGTGGGCCACATTATTGGGCGGTTCCGTCACAGGTCCCTGCTCGCCTTATATATTCGGGGAGCAGGGTTACAGTTGTCGAGTCCTTATCAGATTACAAACGGTTCCTTAAGGCAAGGAATCCGGATCTAACTCTTGGATCTTCCTTGGCGGGCAAGGCTTCTGGAGAGTTCTTGACGAGCACAGCAAGCTGGTCGTGTGCTGCAAGGCCTCGCGAGCTGGGCTGTCCTTGACGAAGGGCCCATGTACGTCCATGGGGGTATACAGAGGTAATATCCCCACAGGCATCTTGATCCCTTCACAAGCTAATATGATAGTTTTTCATATGAGACTCAAATAGCGGTTGTGAAATTCTCAGTGTCACATATATAGTCAGGTTGAGTATGATATTGGATTCCGTTAGCTCGTGTGGTGTCTAATAGGAGCAGACGTGCTTCAGGAGTCAGACATGTCAGGGCTGAAGATGAATCTAATTTTATTCAAGAGAGACTGGGTGATAAAGAGAAGGGTGCAGAACTGCATGTGGAGTCATGAAGTATGGTGCTGCATGTATAGCAGAGTCTCTTGTTTACAGTGGGTCTGCGATCAGACTCGCCGGATAGCTCGTGTGGAGTTGTGAATGCAACAACTCAGTTCGGGTACACGAAGGTTCGTGCATGGACGACTTCAAGATGGCGTGCATATTCGTCAAGGTGGAGTTTGTTAGATATGTGTCGAATATGTGTATAATCCGGTTACAGTTGGACTTGAGTTGTATTAGGGGCTAGAATAGAGTTGGAGTCGAACTCTGTATCCTAGGGGGGGCCATAAATATGAGGCAACCCATGTTGTAACCATATAGACGACTTGGTAGCTGGTTTGGGTAGTGGCGAGGCCGCAGGATCGCCCGGATGACGGTGTAGTTGCTGTTTTATGGGGAGGAGTGCCCGTAGTCATGCCCCGAGGATTAGGCACATCGCTGAACCTCGTTAAAAAAACATTGTGTCTTGGTGTCGTTCTCGTTTGCGTATTTTCTTCTATGGTGGTTATGCTTCCGCGTTCTTTGGTTAGCAGATCCGTTCGGGTCTGGAACTAACCGCGCACCCTAACATAGCCAAATCCAAATAGGCCATTAAAATTCTTCAACTTTATTTTAAAACTCATTGAATAAAAATCGTTCCCTATATCTTTTCATGTTTCAACGATTACTTTATATTTTGTACGAACTATGAAGAGCCAACCTTGTCTTTAGTTTTTGGCCAGTGAGAAACTAGTAACAGAGAATGTCAATATTTATATAGAGATCTAACTTAAAAAGGCTTGTAGAAAAAATCTTAGTTTCTATCAGTATGGGGTTTGTTGTTCCTAGACAAGTATGATAAGCCAAATAAAGTATTATTAGATAATTTAGAATCATACTTTGGTACTCGTACATCCCATTTTTTACCCACTGAAAATTTGGAGTTTAGGAAAATATTGTCTAAATTTAGTAGTCAAACTGTTGAGCTTACTCAGTCAAACTTAGAAAACGTGGCAATGCTGAGGTGCTGTTTAGGTTTGTCAAATTTTCCAAAAATTTTCTAGATTCTTCGTCACATCAATTTTTAGATGCATGTATAAAACATTAAATGTAGGTAAAAAAATAACTAATTATAATTTTAGTATGTACATGTTGAGACGAATTTTTTAAGTCTATAGTTACTCTATATTTAAATAAAGTTTGTAAATATTAACGAAAGTGTTATAAGACTTTTTTTTTAAAAAAAAATCCCGAAACTGAACACAACCTGAAGCTTTCAACCTCCGAGTCTCCGACGCATAATCCGCGCTCAGGGACCACCCTGGCGGCTATCTTCCACGACGGCGGTCCGTGGCCCGTGGTCATCTTCATCTGGTATGGACGAGCCGATCTCGAGCCGTACTGGATGCTAGTAGGTTAAGCTGGTTCGGCTCGGCTTTGTGTTGGGCTCGAGCCTGTGCGCTAGCCGCTAGCTCGTGCTCGGCTCGTTGACAGCCCTGGCCCCTGCCAGTTTCTATTATAACTGCGCCGCCGCCTCTGCTCATCTGCTGCCTCTTCGAATCGGGGCACCACAAGTGACTGGGAGACGGAGTAGAGGGGGAGCCCAACGGATTGGTATCGAATCTTTTCCTGAACCCGTCGACTGGGGTTGCTCCGCACTATGGAAGCCCTCTGATCTGGTAAGTCCCAGCAGCCCTTTCCTGTGAACTTTTTTTGATCGAATTACTTATTGGGGCCGTGTGAATTCAGCAGACTTCGGCCGAGGACGGTTCAAATTCGATCTGTATTATATGCTATCACGCAAATATCAGAGGAGGTCGTAGAGGCGTTATGATAGGTTTCTTTTCGAGCACTCGCTCTCGATTTGATCTTTGTAGTTGATTTGGGGATCGGAAGCTTCTTGATTTATGTTGTAGGGACTTCTCTTAGTTGTGTGATTTGGTCAGGAGGTGTGGAAACCTATATTCTCATATTCCTGTTGCTGATAGGTTAATTGAGAGGATTCATTGACAGAAAAAACTCATACCTATTTCTTATTTAGTTCACTGCTGCCTGCTGCTTTCTTGTATCATTCCGAAGTAGGTGCCTGTCAAAGAGGTTCTAATAGAAGGAGCTATCAATTCCTGTTCCCTGGGAAACTTCGCAAAATAAAATTGCTCTTAATTGTGACCGTCTTTTTATAATCCGTGTAAAAGGTGATTATTTAGCAACATTCTCGCTGGATTTTGCTATTACTGGACTACCAAGATGTATTTGCTCAAAACCTAGAAAGATACTATATTCCATTGAGTTCTAATTTACCAGGATGTTTTCGCTCAAAACCCAGAAAGATACAATATTCCACTGACTTCTAAATTCTCTGCAGACTGAGCTTGTTCTTGTTGAAGTTGAGCTGGTTTGCATATTATCAATTCGCTAAAAAGCAACCTAATGCTGGGGAATCAATGGTTGAACTTAGATGTGTGCCCCTAGTTCTTAAGGCCAATCTCTTTTTGGAAAGTGATGCCTAGGCATCCAAGCAGACCTAGCTCGCCTTGGGGGTTCTTGTTGCCTAGGCAATAAGGCGTACCCTGCCCTAGGTGATCATTGAAATCATGGAGCCAACTATTATCTTTATCCAATAAAATAAGTGCCATATCATAGTGTGTGTAGTGTTACTAATAATAATAACCTGTGCCGCAAACTATTTGAACTCTGAGCAGCAAAACCCTTGTAATAATTATTTGAAGTGGTGATGAGCAAGGTTGCAAATGTTTTTGTGGCTATATTCAATTTGATATTGCTTTCAATATATTATAGCTCTAATAGGTTTTGCATGCTATCACTATAGAAATTCATCAAAATTGGAACTATCAAGGTACAAAACAACATTTATCTGTGTCTGAAGAGAATAGCAGAATTTATTCATGTAGTGGTGCAGATAAATTATCTAGTTACCGAATAACGATTTTCTCCTCATATTAGGTGCAAAGACTGTTTTGTGATTTGCTAGAATGATGCTCTTTGCAGATAGAAAGGAACTTGATCAATAAAGTGCCTCTAAGGCAATATGACATCGGTAGGTCTACTATCATCAGGTTATGAAGCGAGTACCAGTGGAACCACTGATCGATTGCCAGATGAGATGAACGGGATGAGCATAAGGGATGAAAAGGTAAAAATTTGGAGTGAAGAGATTACTTGATATCCGTTGCTCTCACTTTGTTGATTTTATTTGCAAATTTATCAGGAAGTGGAAGCCGTTGTTGTCAATGGCAATGGAATGGAGGTTGGTCATACTATCGTGACGACTGTTGGCGGAAGAAATTCGCAGCCGAGGCAGGTACTGGAAAAAGCACAGCATGGCAATCCTTAAATGTCTGTCTAGTCCCTAGTGCAACTTCATGTGGCAATGGTTGCGCAACATTACTATGAACAATGATAAAAATTAACATTATGTGCCACAGCCTCTCATTGTACCATTTTCAGTCCCTCCAAAGGAACCCTCAAGATTCATAATGAATGAATCATTTTTGCAGACTATTAGTTACATGGCAGAGCGTATCGTGGGGCAAGGTTCATTTGGAGTTGTCTTCCAGGTTAGTTGTTGGACACAAAGATTCTTCTTTTCTCATTCCATGCCATAACTCGTGTCATACTCCATTAGAATATGTGTTTTTCACGTTTTCTTTTAAAATCACAATTACAGGCCAGGTGTTTGGAAACTGGTGAGAGAGTAGCTATAAAGAAAGTTCTTCAAGATGTGAGGTACAAGAACCGTGAGCTGCAAACAATGCAAGTGCTTGATCACCCAAATGTCGTATGCCTGAAGCATTACTTCTGCTCGACGACTGATAAGGAAGAGGTTTACCTCAATTTGGTGCTTGAATATGTGCCAGAAACTGTTCACCGTGTTATTAAACATTACAACAAGATGAACCAACGAATGCCGTTGATTTATGTTAAACTCTATATGTATCAGGTAAAGTCTGTGTGACTTTGTAAGTACCTTTCAGTACAAACTTCGATTGTGTCCCTTTTTTTTGTATCAATAATTGTTTTTACTGAAACTGTGTGTTTCATTGGATTACAGATTTGTAGAGCTTTGGCTTACCTGCACAACTGTGTAGGAGTATGCCACAGAGATATAAAGCCACAAAATATTCTGGTATGTGTGTGGTTAGATTTCTTAAAACGTTTAGAGAAACATTTGGTTTGATTGTTGGTAATTATTTATATATTGAATAATTATTGTGACAGGTGAACCCACATACTCATCAGCTGAAGTTGTGTGACTTCGGCAGTGCCAAAGTCTTGGTATGGATCGCAATTTCTAGATGTACTGATGTTACCTGAAGCATCTCATAATTTGTGTATACCATCTAAAATTGTGAAATTCTACCTATGTTAATAGGTACAAGGGGAACCAAATATTTCATATATTTGTTCTAGATACTACAGAGCTCCAGAGCTCATATTTGGTGCTACGGAGTACACAACAGCTATTGATGTGTGGTCTGCTGGTTGCGTTCTTGCTGAGCTTCTTCTAGGGCAGGTAAGAGATCAACCAAGTTACTCTGATATATCAGCCAACTTTGAAGCAACTTCTTCATAAGATACCTGTTGTTGGATAGCCCGTTTTCCCTGGGGACAGTGGTGTCGATCAGCTTGTTGAAATTATTAAGGTAATAATGACTTCTTTCAATTGAAGATTTAAATTGCTAGTTACTCATTTCCAGGTGACTCATGGAGGTTTATTTTTCTTTCAGGTTCTAGGTACTCCAACACGGGATGAAATTAAGCGAATGAATCCAAACTACACCGAATTTAAGTTTCCGCAAATCAAAGCTCACCCTTGGCACAAGGTAAAAGTTGCACATTTTTATTTTTTTCCTTTCGTTTGATGATGAATGTCTTCTATTTATATTATTTTATATTTATATATATACTGTGAAATCTAATGGTTCATATTTTTCACCAGATCTTCCACAAAAGAATGCCATCTGAAGCTGTAGATCTTGTTTCTCGGCTTCTGCAGTACTCACCAAACCTCCGGTGCACTGCAGTAAGTATTAAACACTTCATCTTGGGAAATCCGTTGCACTTACCATTAATGTTTTGTTTCTTCTCTCTCTAACAGTTGGAGGCGTTAGTCCATCCGTTCTTTGATGAACTGCGGGACCCAAACTCACGTTTACCAAATGGTCGTTCCCTTCCCCATCTCTTCAATTTTAAGCCTAATGGTAAGTTCATGCTATTTCTACATTTGCACCAGCTGAAACCTACTTTAAGTAGATCCTGATGTGCTAGAACTACATTGCTTGAACAGAGTTGAGAGGAGTACCAACGGAGTTTGTTGTGAAATTGATCCCCCAGCATGCTAAGAAGCAATGCGCCTTCTTAGGAATTTGAGAAAACAGTTCTCAAATGTTTTTGCAGAAAAGAAAAAAAGGAGAGGAAAAAGGAAGCAGCAGTTGAGAGGTTATCTGAGTATTGATTACATCAATGTTCTGTTGAACCGCAGAGTAGCATTAGCCTACAGTATTATCGGGTAGGCAATGTGTGCTGTTATCTTTCACACCGGCTTTGACATGGCAATGTTGTTCTACCACGGTGGTGAGAGCTGTCACCCCATTGTGTTGTAAAGCTGATGAAGACAAATTGTGCGGTCATCCGTTCTTGTGTTCTGTATATTGGTCTGCCCTGATCTTGAGAAAATGATTCTTTGCATACCTTATTATTATTATTTTTTGGAGATGGATTCGTTCCAGATCTGTATCACCAAATGAAACAAGAGCTCATATGTATTCTTAGAACTGGATTCCTGTATCAGTATTCAGCTACATGGGAGTGAAGCCCTGCATTTCTCTAATAGTAGCGAGCAAGGAAAGGTCATCAACAGATGGTGGTGTCTTTTGAAGCTGGAGTTATTATTTTGTATTTCTTGTGCGGACCCGTTCCTAATGCAAAAATTGATAATTGTTGGTAGTTCTTTTGTCACCTTTTTGAGTAAATATTTGCTGTTCTTCGAGTCTGAATGTTTGAGGGAAACAGTGCAACTCAATTTGATGCTCCAGTTGGGCTGTGCATGTCTGGCTCCATTCGGCGGCTGGTATAAAGCCGCTGCTGGCGGCTGCAGCTAATACAAATCTACGGTGCAATGTAACAGCTCAGCTTAGTTGGCTGATAAGTTTAGCAGAATAGGGCGTATATATTAGCTTCATATCTTTAGTACTTGTAATAGTTTTTTTACATGAATTATTTTTTGGACGAAAATCTAGCCTAGGATCTTCATTTTGAAGTTTGAACTCTGTACAAAAATGGTGTTTAAAATTTGTTTTGGGATTGTACTCGGTACTATGCTTAAACACCCTACAGTAGCTACTCATTAGCTTAAAATTTGTCTGGGTTGGTTGATTCTTCAGAACTTGGGAACCGATTCGGAACCTGACTTGCGTCTCCAATTTATTTCCACAGCATCGCGTTGCTAACAGGTATCGACGATTTTGTATTGCTTTTGCATCTGCAATTCGCAAGCCGTACCGAGGTAGTAGAATACGACTCGGAATCTGTGGTCGGTCCACGGCTGGCCCCCAGCCGCTATCTATCTATAAATTTCTGCATCCCCAGAGAAGAGAAGACAAGAAGGCAAGGAAAGGCTGTCCCCAGATCGTGCTCGAGGTGTCTCGGGGCTACCACGGGAGCCGGCGATCGAGTAGCAAGCAATGACGGGGCCGGCATCTAATAAGGGTCTGTTTGGATGTCCGGTATTTAGTCTAAAACCCTTGTAAATTTCGGCTCCTAATATTTTTCCAACTCAATCTAGAATTAGTTGTTTGGATGTCCGGTGAGCCTAATTATATTACAACCGGTTTGAGGCAAAACCATTAGATAAAAATAATCCTCTCATCAGGTCTGGAAAAAAATACGGTAAGTATCGTGGCCTCCTCCCTTGTGCTCGATTCGTCTCCGCGTCATCGAGAGAAGCCTGCGGCGGCGGCGACGATGGTGATGGCACCGAGCACAATAGCAGCAGTGAGGTCTCATCCTCCCGTCGCTGGTGGCACCACGGCCGTGGCCTCCTCGTCCACCCATCCGAGCTCCCATCTGAGAGACCCCGAGCATCGTCGCTCATCCCACGCTAATCCCACGCCAGCGCGAGATCGAGTCCTTGAGCCCCGCCACACCCAGATGCGCAGCCGCCTGAACCCATGGGGCGGAGGCAGAGTATTTTGGCGCAAGCATCAGCCGATGTGTGTCTCGCGAGGTTGCCAGAGCGAAGCTCCATGGCGCGCCGTCCTGGCAGGGCATGGCATCAGTGTCCCAGGACGCAACCTTGTGGTGGCAGAGTATTGTGTTTGGATTGAACCAACGGGACCAGGAGGTATGTAGGAGACTATCCATTGACAAAGCTCAGCTTTGCTCATTTGTATTATGTTCAGATCGAATGTGGCACAAGAGACAGAACAAATGCTGCCTGATCTTTTGCGTGTACAGTGTAGTACTTGTGTTTGGATTTTGATTTCACAATCCTTTGTCACAAAGTACAGACTGGGCTATTGCGTCTCTGTTCCTTTTTTTTTCCAGGGTTGATAAATAATTCATATGAACCAAACACAATTTTCCAAGGGAAAATATTTACAAGAGGTTTGTTGTGCACATAAAAATACAACCGGAAGTTATTTCCAGGTGAAAAGAATCACAAGGCTTCCAAACATGCCCTAAGCGTCCACGTCGGAGCGAGGAGCAATGCCTGTACTGCTGCGCCAAGACCAAGAGGAAGAAGCATCAGCAGCACCTGTATCTGGCGCTGTACGAGCGCAAGGGCGCTTTCGTAGGACTGGGCATCCACAAGCTGGACGCCGACAGCATGGAGGAGGACGACGACGACGCCCTCCCCGAGCCCGTCGTCCGGTTCGCGGCGCCGGAGCGTGCGCCGATGGCCCTCGCCGCCGTGGGCACCAGCATCTTCGTGGCCACCAGCCCGCACCTCAGCGGCGACGGCGGCGGCAATACTGAGGCGCCGCCGCCTACCCTCGTCTACGACACGGAGACCGGCGTCCTCACCATCGGCCCGCGCCTCCCCGACGGCTACCTCGAGGGTGACTCGGGCGTCCCCACGGCAGTCGGCGGCGAGAGGCTCTACGCGCTGACCAAGGTCTACGACGACGAGCTCCGTCAGAGCTCCGCCTCCCTGCGCGTCCTGTCCCGGACGCCCACCACCAGCTCGTGGATTCCCTCGGAAACAATCATGGCGTGGTCCTGGAACTGGAATAACGCCGGCGGCGCTTTGCCTCCGCCGCCGCCGCCGCCGGTGATTGAGGAGACCAACTGATGACCTCCTACGCGGTGCACCCGGACGGGCGCACCATCTTCATGTCCACACGCCCGACTTCACGTGGTCCTTTGACACCGGCGGCGGCAACGGGGCCTGGAAGGAGCTCGGGTGGTGGTCGTTGCCCTTCGCTGGCCAGGCCTACTTCGACGGCGACCTCGATGCCTGGGTTGGCCTCCATAGACGGGAGGAAGGGTATGTTTGCTGCTGCCGGGTGCCCTCCCGCAGCCGCAGCGACGTCAAGCCAGAGTGCAGGATGCTCAAGGAGAAGCTGTTTTTCCGCAGCGATGACGACGAGGATTACTCCATCAGACGGCGCCGGAAGGCCACTCTTACTTACATGGGTGACAGCAGATTTTGCCTCGTTGAGAACGTCCCGAATAGTCGGCAAGGTGTTGATGGCACGCTCCATGTCACCTTGTTTGGCCTCAGGTACGATGGTCACGGGGAGCTGTGCACTAAGGTCCGCCGCACCACTAGATCCTACGCCGTGTCCATGAATAACCGACTGTTTCCTCATGCCGCATTTTGGATGAGAATTGCTAACCCATAACCGGTTGTTTTGGGAGCTTCTATCAACCGGATGTTTTGTCCGTCGGATCGAGTGCCAATGGCTCGGGCGTGGGCACGCCAGCAGGGCGCGGCCGGCGAAGCAGCAGGCGTGGCTACCAGGGGAGCGCGGCCGACGAGGCAGTAGGCGCGGTCGGTGAGGCTGGCCTCGGAGCTCGCGGCTCCGGCCATGGCGGGCGCGATGAGGAGTGGCGCGGTGCTGGCGACCGGCGATGAGGTGGACAAGGGTGGCTGCGGCGGGTGGGGGGTGGCGCGGTGCCGGCGACCGACGACGAGGTGGCAAGGGTGGATCCGGCGGGCAGTGCAGGGCCGGTGGCTGGGGACGGACGAGGGCGAACACATCTGCTACTCTGCTAGCAATGGGTGTGGCTCATTCGATGGAAGCTGGGAAGGGAAGGATAAGTTCGGGAAGGTGGGTCCCACAAGAATTTGTCAAAACAAAAATCTGATCTGTTCTGAAATTTTGAACAATTTGTGAAGAATTTGATATATATTCTCTGATATCTGCAATTCATAGAAATAATTTGTAAATTTTTTTCTGAAATTTTTTATATATATTTGTATTATCCTAAATTATATAATTGTGTTAAATAAATTACACCCAAAAAATTATTGTAAATATAGTAATAAGGGGATGTAAATATAGCTAAGAGACAATGTAAGTGTATGTATAAAATCTGGTTGTTGGGAAAGGCTAAAACAACCAGTTATTAGCTAGACAGACCCTTTTGGATTTAGTATAAATCAATCAGTCAGTGGCGGACCCAGCTGCAGCTCAAAAAATGAAAGGCTGCAGGGAGAGTTTACACAACTTCAAAGTTTTTTACTAACACTAACTAGTAGAAAAAAAGCTCTAAAACGACGGTCTTTTTTTTACAGGCAGTTTCATCTTAGGACCGGTTACCTAAAAAAAATAGGTGGTCCACGACATAGTAACCGTATATGGAAATCCATTTGCACAAACGGTTTTTCTAAGCCAACCGCCACTACAAATGTTAGTATTTCCGATCCCGTGCCGATTGGCTTATGACAACCGCCTGTGGAAATGGATTTTCACAAGCGGTTGTCAACCGCCAGTGTGAACGCATCTTGGCCCTAGTAGGTTTCGGTGATCGGATGAAACACAAGATTACTATGATTAACGTGTGTTTTGCAGAAACAGTGATGAGTTAGGTCATGATAATGGCGACGATACAGGCATATGGAGCTCATGTCCCCTGGCGATGAAAATTGTTTCAGTTTTCAAAGAACGGACGACGAAGACGATGGTAGACTAGGCTAAGTGTCACATGGTGTTGGAGGACACTTAGGTAGTCTTAGGTCTTTGTTTTTCCTTTGGCCGTACTATAAAGGGGAGCATGAATCAGTAGCTTGATCCAAATGAGTCTATTGAGGTAGGTGTAGTGCACACTTGTTATTTCATAGCCCTAGGTAGCTTTGAGAGAGCCCTTATATCGTGAGGATGAAAAGTCATTAAGGCCGCGTCGTGATCCGAGTTGGTTTTGCTCTTGGAAAGGGCATCAGACACTGGCCTGGTGGGCATCGGACGCGCGTCCGATGCTCACTAGACTTGGGTTAGTCTGATGCGTGGCATCGGACGCGCCGATGGTGTCACATCGGACGCGCCCGTGCCACTGTTCACTTGGGAGTGAACTTGAGGGCGCATCAGACGCTGACATCGGACGCTAAGGGCCAGCATCCGATGTCCATGCAGAGAGGTTCCAGAGAGGTCAGAATCGCATCGGACGCGTCCTATGCGGTGGCATCGGACGCTGCCCAGCGTCCGATGTCCCTTTAAAATGTCTAACAGGAAGTACAGTTGATCGTCGGGTCGAGGGCATCGGCACGTCCGATGCCCCCGAAAATTGCTATGTCCAGTGCTCTTTTGGATGGTCGGTTCGAGGGAGTATTTATACTCCTCCCCTTCTCCATTAGAGTGTTCTTGCCACTTCCATCTGCTGAGAGACACATTGTGAGCGTGAGAAAGTGCAAGAGCCCTAGTGAGGTTGAGAGAATTGCTAATCGCGAGAATTAGTAACCTCCCAGTGAGAATTGAGTAGCAAGTGTGCATCCATCCATCTCTTTAGCCTTGGCTTGGTCAAGTGAGAGTTCTAGCTTGTTACTCTTGGTGATCGGCATCACCTAGACGACTTGGTGGTGATCGTGAAGCTTGGAGAGCATCCGGAGGCATTGTGGATGACCCAAACAAGCTTGTGACCGGTAGTGAGGGATACTCCGGGTCGGAGTGGCGAAGAATCAGCTCATAGTGAGCACTTGATCCTTGTGCGGATCAAGGGGGAGCGATACCCTTGCGCGGGTGCTCCAACGAGGACTAGGGGGTGTGCCGACACCTCGATACCTCGGCAAAAAGATCGTCGTGTCATCTCTACTCTCTTTACTTACGCATTTACATTCGAGCAATTCAATTCCGCAATTTACTTGTTGTTCATTCATACTTGAATTGCTTTGCTAGAGTAGGAGTGGCATAGTGATTGTCTTTTGTGCGGTAGAATAGAGAGAAACACACTTCTAAGCACAAGGGGTTAATTGGGCTTGATAGGTTTTAATTTGTGCTAAAGTTTTAGAAAAGCCCGATTCACCCCCCCTCTTGGGCATCTTGATCCTTTCAATTGGTATGAGAGCCTCATGCTCTCATTTTAGGCTTAACCGCCTAGAGTTAAAATGTCCGGAGGTGATGGACCACCTCCCATGTTCGAGGGAGACAACTTCCCATATTGGAAAATCCGTATTTAACTTTTGCTATGCACATAGGCTTGTCAGACGTGGTTAAGATAGTCGTCCTAAAAAGCGTGTGAAGAAGCTACCCATGAGCAAACTTGACAAGCAACCTAGATTCAAATTCCGTATTGCATTGCATATGCATGTTTGTTGCTTTGTCGTTTCTTTTCGGTTAAGCTTGAGCAACCGCTGTGTTCGTTCACTGCTAGGGGGAGCATTTGAGGCTCCAAATGGTTAAGACCCCCTAGTTTTGGTGGCCACATGTTGTCTCCTTGGGATTTATTGTCTATTTTCACTAAAAATGATATGTAGCCTATGACAAAATATTTTTAAAATTCAGGGTTTATGCGAGGATGCTCATACTAGGTTCCCACTGGTGTTTGTTTGCCTCTTCTTCGAGTTGGAACTTGGTTGGGAGAGGGAGCCGCAACGGAGATCTTCAAAACAGTCCAAATTGCAGCATCGGACGCTGGCCCCAGCGTCTGATGCCGGCACTATAGGCAGCCCTGGCTGGAACAGTGATTTGTCAGCGTCCGATGTGTCATCATCGGCGCGTCCGAGGCTCCATCGGATGCTGCTCCGCGTCCGATGCCGAGGCAAAGGACGCGTCCGATGCGATTTGTGCGATTCTGGAGCTCTCTGAGTGGACATTGGAGCGTCCGATGTGATCACATCGGCGCGTCCGATGCCTGTTTAAGCGACGCGGTTTGTTTTTCACTGGCTACCGGGTCCCACTCGTCATCCCACTTGCCTTCGTCTCCATCGCGCCCGCACCCGAGCTCAAGCATAGCCGTCGTCGCCGCAAACCCTAGCGCGCCGCCACCATAACCACGCCCACCCTCGCCGTCGTCATGGCCGTGGCTGCCGCCCGCCTTTGCTCTACCGCCTCGCCCGCTGCGGCCGCCGCTCGCACGCCCTTGCTCGAAGCTCGCCGGAGTTTCATCGCTGTTCACCGGAGTTCCTCCACTCGCTCGTGCTCGTCCTCAAGCCCATATCCCCCTCCGACGACTTCTTCCCCGGCGGACAGAGCCCCCACCGTGAGCATCCACCCACTTCTCCATAACCAGTGCATACCAAGTGCTCGATGAAATGCTCCTAAGGCCATTCTCACTGTTTTTTACTCCATTTTCACCTAAATCTCATGCAGTTCTCCTTGGCGTGATTCGTGGGTGCCCGAACGTCAGTTCTTACCTCTTGCCTGGGTTGGTTCGTCGATCGTCAGGTAGCAAAGCCAATTCCTCTTTCTTATCCTTTTGCTTTGCTTCCAATAGGATTCCTCGTCTCTAGAATATATATATGTCTCTTATGTATACTCTCTCTATTCTATGCAGCGAGTCAGTGGCTCAGTGACAGCTTGACAGCTTGGTTAGTGACAGAGAACCCGGGCCAAGCCCGCGGGTAAGGATCGAGGCCAAGCCTCGCGAGTGTCAGTGTCAGCTAGTCAGAGAGACAGGGGGTGTCTTTGTCAGTGATTCTCTTGTCAGTTGGACTTGTCGAGGTGGTTCAATGTCAGTTATTCTTTCAGCGGCAGTCCAGAGCTTCTTAGTGACAGTTGACTCCTGTTATTGTCAGCCATGCGCTGCAAGAACGTTGGTGGTGCTCCAGAGGACTCTCCTCCACGTCCTCCTCCTTCCGGTCAGCGACCAGGGAAGGGGAAGCTGATTACACGCAGGAAGCGCACCAGAGCTCAGAGGGAGGCCGATCAGGCCCTTACAGTTGTCGAGGCAGCAGAGCATGCAAAGAGGGGAGGCCGTGGTGGCGGCTTACGGATCGAGGATCAGCTCACCCCCGAGCAGAGGAGGGCAGTCGAGGAGGTTGAGCGTAGGCACGGCTCACCGTCCGACACGCTTATGGCTGCCGGTTGTTGGACCTTGTTCACCGCTCCAGGTGTCGAGCCATAGAGTTCTCAGCAGGGTCAGGCAGAGGCCGAGACACCAGAGGCAGAGGAGGAGGTCCCAGAGGAGGTGCCCAGGCGCCGGTCGTCCCGTCGCAGGACTGAGGTGCCACCCCGGCTCGACGTCCCTCTGCGGGGTGCACGTGCTCCATCGAGGCGTGCGCCCCCACCGATCCCGCGACTTGACCTCCGAGTAGCCACTTGTTCATAGATTCAGACTCTACGCTTGGTGCCAGTGGAGCAGTGGTTCCCTAGAGAGAGGCAGTAGCAGGCTAGTCCAGACTTCTACACGGTGCTGCAGGAGGACTTTTACCAGGGTTACAGGAACGCAGGGATCAGTCTGCGCTCCCAGCGTGTTTGCACTTTAGAGGCAGTGGCTTCAGCAGCAGAGCAGCTCCGCCCCGTTCTCACTTAATTACCTGGTCTGGTAGACCTTCTTGGGCGGTCTGGCTCTTATATAGAGGATTGGGTCTTCCAGTTCTATGCCTCGCTGTGGGTGCACCCGGATCGAGAGACCATAGAGTTTGCGTTCAGAGGGGAGCACTACAAGCTATTTTCGTCAGAGATTCGAGATTGGTTCGGACTTCGCCACTGTGACGGAACGGCCCTAATCCCATGACCCACCGGTCCCTGTCATCCATTGACAGCCGAACTGATGTTCCATGTGATTAAGACTGTTCGTCACTGGGCTACATCAGCGCCCATCGTCCGCAGGATCATCTCACAATTCGGTTACAGCATTGGATACTTTTACAAATAACATCGGAATACAGAGCGGAAGACTTAACTAACATTAGTTTTACAAACCGAGGTTCCAAATAAAATTAAAGGTGCAGTTATTACAAACCATGTTCGGGTAATAGAAATAGGCAACGTAGCGGAGTACAACAAAATAAAGACACTCAAGATCACCCAGCCCGAGGGTGTACACTTTACTCATCGGCCTCATCGGCCTCCTCCTGGACGATGGTCATGCAGCAGGGCGCAAGACACACCGGGGACTCAGTCATACCTGCAGCATGGGTAACAACCCTGAGTACTGGGGTACTCAACAAGACTTACTCGACTAAAGAAAAAGGGGAGAAGACTCAAGAATGAGAGGCTTAGGTAGTCAAGGTAAGGCTTAAGCAAGATCAAGTATTTTGCAGAAAAAGCATTTTGAAATCCTTGTTTTATTTTTGGAAAGATTCCAGTATTTCTCAATTCCTCATTGTTCATGATTCATTTTACCTTTCAAAAACATACCTAGTTGAGAACCACTCTCCGTTGACAGTCAGTGACCAAGTCTCCACAACCGAGGAGCAACGTTAATCCGGATAAATAATACTCAGCTGAGGATCCCTATCCACACTGCATATGTAGCACCCAAGCTTGCATATGCCAACTCGTCTACCACGATTCCTCCAAGATTGGGCCCGGTCCTACGCCACCCGGAAGTACAGTACACCACTCCTTATCTAGGTACGACGACCACGTGGGTACATGCTACTTCCGCCATCTCTCCACTCCCAGTGCGCGGTTGTCGGTCCAATAAAGGATTCCTCGGAGCCAGAGCTTTCCGAAGTATGTGAATAGTTGCAAGTCTTGGCCAGTAGGCCCCCATACGGATGGTCCCTAAATTTTTCCGCCAGCGACAAGCACCTCGGGACTCTAACCCAAGAGTACAGGTTCTGTCGGTTTTTCAACCCTGTCCCGGTCGGTGTCAACTGTTGAGTCCCGGACTACAACATGACGGCACCGTACGCTCGGACGACCTCTCCTCACTGTTGACTAGGTACGGATCAGATACTTAGCCAACAGGTAGGGAGTAAAGCCAAATTCCCATAAAAAAATTCTTTAAGTGATCACACTTTTGAAATTGGCATTTTTATTGCAAATCTTTTGTATAGCATCACTAAGCATTTTGCAAATAGTTTTTTTTTAAACAGGGCAGGTGTATTTGCTGGTGGAGGTAAACAGTGTAGGTAATAGGTCATCACACAACTCCTATAACCTAATGCAGTAGTTTAACTCAAAGCATTTTAAGTAAACCTTTTATAAAAGCAAGGAAAGGTTAAAATGCACCGGGGCTTGCCTTGAAGAGCAAAAAAGACGGGCTCGGGGTCGGCAGTGCAGGTGTCGGAGCTCGGGGTCGCCTCGGGGGTAGGTTCGTCAGCGGCTGCCTCGACTTTGATGCCTCCTCCTTCGGTCACTATACGGATGCAATGATGTATGCTTATGAGGATGCTGACATGAACAATACAGCACAAGATAACACTACTGATTCCAGGGTACAACTTTCTATCGTGTAATTAACTTCTAGAACAGACACAAAGTTACTTACCTTTATCCCTAAGCAAAATTAATCAACCTATTAAGCATCATTTATCCGATCTAAACACAAATCATGCATGGCATCATAAACATCATAGACCAAAATGGGTGGGGGTCTATGAACAGCCAACAATCCCAAAAGTCACATCACAGGGCATACAACGTGAACCCTACTTGATTTTTTTATTTTTCCTAATTATTTAAAAAGGTCATTTTATGAAGTTACTCCAAAAGGCCTCAAAAATCCACCAGAGACTAAGCATGACATAACTAGCACATAAAAATTTATCTCATGATTTTTGGAGCTATACATGATTTTCTAAAAATCTAAAACCATTCATTTCTTAATTAAAAGGGAGATTTTTCATTTTGAAATTTTTGCGCAAAATTCAAGTTTCATATTTTTCTAAAATACTACAAGGTATAAAGAGTCTACCATCAAATTTTCAGAATTTATGGAGCAACACAGAAAATCACACAAAAAGATAAAAAAAGAACACTATTCACATCTTTCAAAAAGGAAAAAGAGCACTGTGCTCCTTCCTCGCAAGGCTCGGGCGAATCGCGCGGCGGACGCAGGGCTCGGGCGAAACGGAAGCGATCGTCCGTCCGAGGCCTGGCTGGGAGGCTCGGGCGAGACGGAAACAATCGTCCGTCCGAGGCCTGGCTGGGAGGCTCGGGCGAGACGGAAACAATCGTTCGTCCGAGGCCTGGCTGGGAGGCTCGGGCGAGACGGAAACACGGGTTCGTTCGAGGCTTGGCTCGGGCGAAGCGGAGGGTGCACGCTTGCTCGAGGCTAGGCTCGGCGAAGTGGTGAGGGTGTGTGTCTACTCGAGACCTGGCTCGAGCTAGACAGTGTGTGAGCGCTTGCTCGAGGCCTGGCTCGAGCGAAGCGGTGTGGTTGTGTGAGTCCGCTCGAGACCTGGCTCGAGCGAGACGGGGAGGGTGTGTGTTCGCTCGAGGCCTGGCTCGAGCGAAGTGGTGAGTGTGTCCGCTCGAGGCCTGGCTCGAGCGAGACGGAAAACATGTGCTCGAGGCCTGGCTCGAGCTAACGGTGAACGTGTATCCGCTCGAGGCCTGGCTCGAGCTTTGCGCCGTGAAAGCAGAGACCGGGGAGGGCTTTGAGTGCTTACCACGGGTCGGAGGCAGGGCTCGGCGGGGTGGAATAAGGGTCGAAGGAGGGAGCTCGACGTTGGCGGTGCTTCGGCGGAGCTCTCTCGGCGGCGAGCGGCGTGCCGGCGGGTCTGTCCACCAAAAGAGGTCGCCGAGGAGCGGTTAGGAGCGTGGTGAGGTGAGGAAGAAAGGGCAGGGGTCGGAGGGAAGAGGGAAGTACTCACGGCGGCGAATTTCTCGCTTAACCGACGCGCGGTCGTTCGCCGGGGTTCGAGAAGAACCGTTCGCGCCGGCGAAAGGAGGGGCGGAGGGGTGAAATTGGTTGCTCAGGAAGGTGGAGCAGCTTAAGGCGAAGGCAGTGGAGGGCTCAGCAGGCGCTGGGGTGGTCTGGTGGTTCGGGGCGCCGTGGTGGCGGCAATGGCGGAACTCGGCGGCTTTTATAGCCGCGGGACGGAGCTGGGGGGTCCGGTCGGAAGGGTGGGGAGCGTTCGGGCGACATTAATGGAGGTAGGGAGCAGGGTAGGGCGGCTCGGCATGGGCGGGAGCTCGCGCGCGGCGTTGCGGCTTGCCGGCGGCCGGCAGCTGCCCGCTGTCCGCGGCCGTAGGGGAAGAGGGAGGGGTAGGGAACGGCGAAGGCAGGCGTAGGTAGGGGCCGAGAGGAAAACGAGCGCCAGCGCTTGGCCGCGCGCGGCACGGGCGCGGGTCAGCCGGGCTCGTGGGCGGCGGTGTGCTGCCATTGGCCGGGGCCCCCTGGCAACAAAACGACACAGAGACGTTGCCCAAACCCAAATCTACTCCCTTGCTGAAATTTTAAAATTACTCCCAAAACTTGAACTGCACAAGGAAAACTCAAAACACCAAAGTTGCTCAAAACTCTGGAACCTACAACTTTGTCAACATAAACTTTTTCTGAAACTCAAAAGTTTTTGAGTTAATTTTGAAAACCGAAAAGGGGACAAAATTAAAGTTTGAAGGAATTTGAAATTACTTCTGATTTTGTATTAAAACTTGAAAATCTGCAAATACCAAAGTTGTTCCTTTTGATAAGATCTACAACTTTTCCCATTGGGCCAACTTCAAATTTTGAATAGTTTTTAAATTAATAAAAAAGGGGTAAAAACCAGGGTTTGGAACTCAGGGTTTTTTTTCAAAAGGAATTTAAACTCTATTTCTGATTTTGAACTTTGATCAACACAACAAAACATCAAGACACTCAACTGAACAACAATCACACAAAGCTAGACACAGAGATGAAATTACCATTTTGCCCTTATAGGAAGATTTGGGCCTTTAGGGTTTTTTTGAAAAAGGAATCACTACACAAGTGTGACGGAACGACCCTAATCTCATGGCCCACGTGTCCCTGTCAACCTCTGACAGCCGAACCCATGTTCCATGTGATTAAGACCTGTTCGCCACCGGGCTACATCAGTGCCCAATGTCCGCAGGATCATCTCACAATTCGGTTACAGCATTGCATACTTTTACAAATAACATCGGAATAAAGAGCGGAAGACTTAAATAACAATAGTTTTACAAAGCAGGGTTCCAAATAGAAATTAAGGTGCAGTTATTACAAACCAAGTTCTGATAATAGAGATAGACATAGGCAACATAGTGGAGAACAACAAAGATACTTATAATCACCCAGCCCGAGGGTGTACAACTATTCTTCGGCCTCATCGGCCTCTTCCTGGACGATGGTCACGCAGCAGGGTGCAAGACACATCGGGGACTCTGTCATACCTGCAGCATGGGTAACAAACCTTGAGTACTGGGGTACTCAACAAGACTTACCCGACTAAGAAAAAGGGAGAAGACTCAGGAATGAGAGGCTTAAGAAAAAGGGAGAAGACTCAGGAATGAGAGGCTTAGGGTAGTCAAGGTAAGGTTTAAGCAAGATTAAGTATTTTGCAGAAAAGCATTTTTGTAAACCTTATTTTATTTTGGAAAGATTCAGCATTCCTCAATTCTTCATCGTTCATGATTCATTTTACATTTCAAAACATTCCTAGTTGAGAACCACTCTCCGTTGACAGTCAGTGGACCAAGTCTCCATAACCGAGGAGCAACGTTAATCCGGATAAATAATACTCAGCTGAGGATCCCTATCCACACTGCATATGTCGCACCCAAGCTTGCATATGCCAACTCGTCTACCACGATTCCTCCAAGATTGGACTCGGTCCTACGCCACCCGGAAGTACAGTACACCACTCCTATCCAGGTACGACGACCACGTGGGTACATGCTACTTCCGCCATCTCTCCACTCCCAGTGCGCGGTTGTCGGTCCAATAAAGGATTCCTCGGAGCCAGAGCTTTCCGAAGTATGTGAATAGTTACAAGTCTTGACCAGCAGACCCCCATACGGATGGTCCCTAAAGTTTTTCCGTCAGCAACAAGCACCTCGGGACTCTAACCCAAGAGTACAGGTCCTGTCGGTTTTTCAACCCTGTCCCGGTCGGTGTCAACTGTTGAGTCCCGGACTACAACATGACGGCACCGTACGCTCGGACAACCTCTCCTCGCTGTTGACTAGGTATGGATCAGATACTTAGCCAACAGGCAGGGAGTAAAGCCAAATGCTCATAAATGTTCTTTAAGTGATCACACTTTTTGAAAATGGCATTTTATTGCAAAGTCTAATTCAATAAGCATTGCTAAGCATTTTTCAAATACTTTTAAAAAGCAGGTATCGGGTGTATCAGTGGTCAAGGTGGGTAGTGCATCAATTAGGATAGCACACAACTCCTATAAACCTAATGCAATAATTTAACTCAAAAGCATTTAAGGAAAACATTTTATAAATCCAAGGAAAGGGGTTAAATGCACCGGGGCTTGCCTTGAAGAGCAAAGAGGGCAGGCTCGAGGGCGGCAGGGCAGTTGTCGGAGCTCGGGGTAGCCTCAGGGACAGGTTCGTCGGCGGCTGCCTCGATCTTGACGCGTTCTTCGGTGACTATACGAATGCAATGATGCATGCTCATGAGTATGCTAGTATGAACAATGCAACACAGGGCATACAACATGAACCTTAATCACCTTTTCTGTTTTTTCTTAATTATTTAAAAAGGTCATTTTATGAAGTTGCTCCAAAAATTACCAAATTAATCACATAAGTTCATTATGGTGTAGATAGATGGCAAAACAAATTTCATAATTTTTGGAGGTCATTAAGGTGCTCAAATAAAATCAGACATTAATTAACAAAAAGCACTACGGAGTATTTAACAATTAAAGATAAATGCTCAAAAATCAACTTGTTCTAAAAGACTTCAAAATTTCACCAGAGACTAAACATGGCATAGGAAGCTCACAAAAATTTATCTCATGATTTTTGGAGTTATAAATGATTTTCTAAAAATCCAAAACCATCCATTTATTAATTAAAAGAGGGATTTTACATTTTCAAATTCTTGCAGAAAAGTCAAGTTTCATATTTTTATAAAATACTACATGGTATAAAGACTCAACTGTAAAATTTTCAGAATTTTTAGAGCAATACAGAAAATCATACAAAAAGATGAAATAACAAGACTATTCATATTTCTAAAAAGGAAAAGAGCACTGAGCTCGAGTCGGAGCGGGCTCGACGTCGAGGCTCGAGGCTCGGCTGAGAAAACAGAGGCTGGGCTCACCGAGAGTCAGAGGCAAGGCTCGGCGAGGCGGATGGATAAGAGGGCTCGACGGCGAGGCCTCGGCGGGTTCTCTTGCGGCTAGTCTCTCGAGGGTGGCCTCGGCTCACTCGAGGCTTGGGGCTCGGTAGAAGTTGCGATTCGCCCGAGGCTGAGGCTAGACTCCGCTGCTTCGAGGGCGGGGTTCGAGGATGTGCTCGAGGGTGTGGCTCGGGAACGCGCTCGAGGGTAGTGCGATTCGCCCGAGGCTTGGGGCTCGATACGGTCGAGGGTGCGGCTCGAGGAAGGAGACGACCGCGGCGGCACTCCGGCGATCCGGCGACCCTGTACACCAGGCACGGCCACCAGTAGCCGGTTAGGGGCACAAGAAGGCAAGGAAGATGAAGCAGGGGTCAGAGAAAAATGATCATGGCCGGAGAGTGGGGATTTCCCGAACCCGAGCTCACCGGTGTTTCGCCGGAGTTTGGGAAGATGGGGTTACGCCGGGCGATTGGAGGCGGCGGAGGTAAAATTGAGGGGCTGGGAAGCTTCGCGAGCTCAAGGCGGAGCTTTCGGGCTAGGTGGTTGAGCGGCGGGAGCTTCGGAGTGGGCTGGCGACGGCGGCGGAGACGAGTGAGGAGCTCGGATTCCGGCGGTCCCTTTTATAGGCACGGTCGGGGACGGTAGAGAGCACGGGATGGTGTGAATGAGCTCGGCCGAGGCGTGCGCACTCGATTGCAAGCCGACGGGAGGACGGGCGTGCACCCAGGGCCTGGGCGAAGGCTCGCCGGTGACGGCCACGCGGCGGCGACGCCCTGGGCACTGTAGGGGACGGGAGCGGAGGTCAGCGCTTGCGCGTGCGGGATAAGAATGATGGCGGGTCAGCGACGGCAGGTTGGAGGCGCGCGTGCAGCTGCCAGGCGTGCGGCGTGCGCAGCGCCGGCGAGCGCCATGGCCGGCCCCCCCCCCCCCCCTACGGCGAGGAAGATGAACAGGGCTATGTCCCTAGGGTTTGACTTTTGGCTGATCTCTGTATTTTGCAAATTACTCCCAAAATTTTGAACTGCACAGGAAAAACTCAAAATACCAAAGCTGTGCAGAAAAAAGAGATCTACAACTTTGTCAATAAGAACATTTTCAAAATCCAAACAGTTTTTGAACTATATTTGAAATCAGAAAAGGGGACACTTTTGAAATTTGAATAAATTCAAAATTACTTTGGATTTTAAACTGAAACTTGAAAATCTGCAAATATGAAAGTTGTTTCTTTTGTCAAAACCTACAACTTTGCTAATACACACTTTTTCTGAAACTCATTAGTTTTTGAAATAATTTTGAAAACTCAAAAAAAGGACAAACACTGGAGTTTGAATGAATTTGAAATTACTTCAAATTTTGTATGGAAACTTGAAAATTTGTAAATACCAAAGTTGCTCATCTTGATCAGATCTACAACTTTGCTTTTTGAACTAACCCCAAATTTTGAATAGTTTTTAAATTAATAAAAGAGGGGTAAAACTATAAATTGAAAATTAGGGTTTTTTTTACAAAAGGAAAACCAATTCTCTTTTGAATTTTGAACTTTGATTAACTCAACAAAACATCAGAGCACAAATCTGAATAAGAAATACATAGAACTAGACACAGAAGTGAAATTACCATTTTGCCCTTATAGGAAGATTTGGGCTTTAGGGTTTTTGAAAAGAGATTGCTACACAAGTACTAAGCAAACATAAATGCAAGGCAAGAATGATTAATGACTAATGATGATGACATGTCAGGTTAATTATAGATTAAACACCAGAGGTGTTACAACCTTCCCTCCTAAAAGGAATCTCGCCTCGAGATTCTGCGCCTTACAAAGAACAGAGGATGAAACCTCACACCTATAGAGATTCGAGAAAGTCAGGATAGTTCTTTGCCAAGAAGTCTTCAGATTCCCAAGTGGCTTCTTCTTCAGAGTGCTGGTTCCATTGGACCTTGTACCATCTTGTGGTGGTTCTCCGGGTAACACGATCTTTGTGATCCAACACACGAACTGGATACTCAGAGTATGACAGATCGGGTTCTAACTCAACACCTTCAACTTCTACTACTTGTTTAGGCACTCGGAGACACTTCTTGAGTTGGGAGACATGAAACACATTATGGACTGCGGAGAGATGATCGGGCAACCTTAGCTTGTAAGCTACCTTGCCACAACGTTCCAGAATCTCAAACGGACCAATATAGCGAGGTGCTAACTTCCCTTTAACTCCAAAACGAGTGACTCCTTTGGTGGGTGAGACTTTCAGGTACACATAATCTCCGATTTGAAACTTCAGAGGTCGACGTCTTTTGTCGGCATAGATCTTCTGTCGAGATTGCGCAATTTTCATATTCTCTTGTATTTGCTTGACTTTTTCTTCCATATCTTTCACTAGGTCAACTCCAAAGAATTCTCTTTCTCCAGGTTCAGACCAACTGAGAGGTGTAGCGACAACGGCGACCGTACAGTGCTTCAAAGGGTGCCATTTTGATGCTCTCTTGGTAACTGTTATTATATGAGAATTCTGCCAAGGGCAAACAGTTATCCCAAGTATCTGCGAAGGTGAGCACGCAGGCTCTCAACATATCCTCTAGCACTTGGTTCACTCGCTCAGTTTGTCCATCTGTTTGCGGATGATATGCCGTACTATGCAAGAGCTTGGTTCCAAGTGAGGTATGGAACGCTTTCCAGAACTTTGCGACAAACTGAGTACCACGATCAGAGACAATGGTTTTGGGTATGCCATGGAGTTTCACTATGTGGTTCTTGTACAAAGTGGCATATGTGGGGACGGTGTAACTGGTCTTCACTGACAGGAAGTGAGCTTGCTTAGTGAGGCGATCCACGATCACCCATATGGAATCAAAACCTCTCGATGTCTTGGGTAGACCATTGATAAAAGTCCATACTGATATCGTCCCATTTCCAAGCAGGTACAGGTAAAGGTTGCAATTCTCCTCCGGGCTTCATGTGCACGGCTTTGACTTTCTGGCAGTATCACACTGAGCGACATACCGGGCGATCTCAATCTTCATCTTTGTCCACCAGAATTTCTGCTTCAAATCCTGGTACATTTTGTTGCTGCCGGGGTGGATGGAGAATCTAGTCAAGTGTGCTTCATCAAGGATTAACTTTCTTAACTCAGGCACATTAGGAACTACTAACCGATTCTTAAACCATACTACTTTTGCATCATCAATCCTGAAACAATCAGCCTTTCCGGATTGGACCTTGTCGATGATGTGCTTGATTCCAGGGTTATCTTTTTGTGCAGCGATGATCTGCTCTCTGATAGGGGTTTCTATTCTGATGTTACTCAGAGTTCCTTGTGGAATCATTTCAATATCCAACTTTTCCAGCTCATAACACAAAGAAGAATCATAGGGTTTCTTCATCAGACAGTTGCAATAAGACTTGCGACTGAGTGCATCGGCGACCACATTCGCCTTACCCGGATGGTAATACACTTCAAGATCATAGTCCTTAATTAACTCAAGCCATCTTCTCTGTCTCATATTCAGCTCTTCTTGAGTGAAGATATACTTTCAGGTTTTGTGATCAGTGTACACATTACAGGTACTGCCCAACAGATAATGACGCCAGATCTTTAAGGCATGCACCACTGCTGCTAACTCAAGATCATGGGTTGGATAATTTTCTTCATGTTGCTTAAGCTGTCGGGAGGCATATGCGATCACTCGACCTTCCTGCATCAAAACACAGCCCAAACCAGTACCAGATGCATCACAGTAGACATCAAAGGGCTTCTCGATGTTCGGCTGGGCTAACACTGGTGATGTGGTCAACAGTTTCTTCAACGTTTGAAAGGCTTGCTCACAAGCTGGTGACCAGACAAACTTCACAGAATTCTTTACTAACTCAGTGATAGGCTTGGCGATTCTTGAGAAATCCGGAATGAATCGACGATAATATCCGGCCATTCCCATAAAGCTGCGGACTTGATGAACAGTGGTAGGTGGCTTCTAATCCAGAATGTCTGCCACTTTACCAGGGTCAACTGACACACCTTCAGCGGATAGGACATGACCAAGAAACTGTATCTGATCTAACCAGAACTCACATTTACTGAACTTGGCATACAGCTGATGTTCTCTGAGACGGGATAGAACGATACGAAGATGTTCGGCATGATCTTCAGGGGTTTTTGAGTAGACAAGGAATGTCGTCAATGAACACGACCACTGAATTTATCAAGCTCTGGCATGAACACAGAGTTCATGAGGTACATGAAATGAGCAGGGGCATTGGTCAAACCGAAGGACATGACCAAGTACTCATATAGGCCGTATCTGGTGGTGAAAGCTGTTTTAGGAATATCTTCAGGACGAATCTTTATTTGGTGGTAGCCAGATCTGAGATCGATCTTGGAGAATACTTTGGCTCCAGCTAACTGGTCAAAGAGAAGATCAATACGAGGCAAGGGATATTTATTTTTGATGGTGACCTCATTGAGTGGGCGATAATCAATGCACATTCTGAGAGTCTTGTCTTTCTTCTTTACAAAGATTGCAGGACAGCCCCAAGGAGACGAGCTTGGGCGAATGAAACCCTTGTACAACAAATCTTGTAATTGGATTTTTAGTTCTGCCAACTCTCTGGGAGGCATTCGATAAGCTCTGCGGGATATAGGAGCAGTACCAGGCTTTAGCTCTATGGCAAACTCAACATCACGGTCAAGAGGCAGACCAGGTAAGTCCTCTGGAAAAACATCAGGGAATTCACAGACCACGGGGATGTCTCTGGTTTCCAGAACATAGGCGGTGTTCAAAAGTGTGGCTGCTGGTTTTTGAGGCATTGGAGTTGGAGAAGGAGTTTGGAGGTACTGTTGGGAATGTCCACTCTCACAACTCTATTCAGGATGTCGATCATGGCTTTATACTGACACATCCAATTCATGCCTAAAATGACATCTATCTCCTGATCACGTAGCACTATCATGGTGGTAGGAAATACATGTTCCCCCAACATTACTGGTATACTGCGAACCACTTCCTTAGTACTTATACGCCCTCCAGTCGAAAATATGCAGAAACTTTCTTTCAAATCCTCAATTGATATCTCATGCTTGATGACAAAAGTACGACTGATGAAGGAATGCGATGCACCAGAATCAAACAACACAACTGCAGGATGATTGGCAACAGGAAACCTACCGATCATGACGGGCTCTCCTTCTGGGATGTCACCGACAGTGGTGTAGTAGACTTGCCCGTGCTTCTTGACAATCTTGCCTTTCTGAACATGCTGCTGCTGTGCACGGTGCTGCTGCTGCTGAGATCCTCCAGGATTCTTCTGAGTATTCTGGGCATACCTCTTGGGCTTTGGGCACTCACGAGACCAGTGACCAAGCTGGCCGCAGTTGTAGCAGGGATGGTTGTAGGCTGTTTGTGGAGTGGTGATACGAACACTTGGGGCGTTCGGCTGTGTGGCACTCTGCTGGTTGGCATTATGGGTGGTGGCCGCGGTACGGACGACCACTTGCTGGTTGGGGTAAGGTAGGCGATTTTGGTGGTGACTGGGGTGGTATATGATCCTCTGGCGCTTGTGACCGCCTAGAGAAACTGCTGGATCCTGCTTTCTTCTTCTTCTTTTCCTCTTGATACTGACGGTTGCTCTCTTCAAAAGCGACAGCCCGGTCAACAGCATCATGATACGAACCGGTCAGGTTATTGGACAGACTTCTGCGGATCTTAGGATGCAGACCTCTAAGGAAACAATCCCTCTTCTTTTCATCTGTGTTGACATACTCTGAGGCATACTGGCTAAGATGGTTGAACTGACCCACGTACTGCATTACCTGTGGAGTCCTTCTGCTGCAGTGCCAGAAACTGATCAAGCTTCATCTTCATTAATCCCGAAGGGATGTGATGTGCACGGAAAGCGGTGCAGGAACTCTTCCCAGGTCAACTGATGACCCTCTGGCTGGGCAGCCAACAGGTTGGCATACCAAGCGCTTGCTGGACCACGAAGCTGCTGGGAAGCGAACCGGGGCTTCTGGATGTCGGTACAGCGGAGAAGACTGAACTTTTGCTCCATAGTGCGGAGCCAGTCATCAGCTTCCAGGGGTTCATCTGCTTTGGTGAAAACTGGTGGACGGGTCTCGGTGAAATCCACATATGTAGTCTCACGGTTGATGTCGTGACGACCACGGTGACCATTGTTCTGCTGCCCCTGATTTTGAGCCATCAGGTTAGCAGCGGCTGCCAAGGCTGCAATGGCATCTGCCAGGGTAGCAGGAACAGGTGGAGGGTTTGGAAGGTTGGCATCATCAGAACCTCCAGCTCCAGTGCGAGTGTTCACAGGCATCTGTTAAGCAACTTGGAACTTAGCATTCATAGATAGGGTTCTGAAATCAACAGACTGATAGCTTCTTCGGATACAAAGACTGATAGATTGATAAAGATTTCTGACAGACACAACTGACCGATAAGGGGAAAAAAGGTACGAAAAGAAAGATACAGACTGACTTAACAAAAGACAGACTAACGCTCCCAAACCTAGACTAAGGTTTTAGGTAAGCAGGTGGTACAGACACACGGGATCTCCATCTCCTAAAGACTGGGTCTAGTCCTCATCGATGATGATCATTTCTTCATCGTCGTCTTCTTCGAGGATGAGCTCAGGCTCTTCCTCCTCGTCCTCATCTTCAGCGTGGACGTCCTCAGCAGGTTCAATTTCTTCGTCCACGTCTGGCTCTTGTTCCACATCGGGTTCTTCCACTACTCCGTCCTCAGGGTCTTCCATAACCGGGGGTACCAAGGGGTGGAGTTGATCATACAGCTGATGCACTTCCTCATGAAGCATATCATTGAACTGTTCAATCTGAGCTGTGTACTGCTGCAGTCCGTGGAGCTCGGCTCTGGTGACGTCCTCGTGGATCCAAACATCATTGCGCTGCTCGATAGCGCGAACCGTGTTCCGGTTGGCCTGCTCCAGGGAAGCTCGTGCCTCATAAAACTCCAGGCGTGAGTGGTAGAAGTCATGCTCCAAGTTCTTCAGCTCAGCCTTCAGATCCTTGATCTCCTCCTTCAGGTTCTTACGGGTGCGGCGGGGAAAGCGACGACCATTGGAAGATTCGGCAGTCTCTTCTCCAACGCGAGGTGCCAGCTGGTGGCGTGGCACACCATGCGGTCCAGTCGACTTGCGGGCAGTCAGCTTGATACGGGCCATGTCTGGACAAGATTAGATGGATGAGAAAGGCTAGCAAGAACAGGTAAAGGCATACTACCCCAACGAACTTAGAGAGGATGTTAACTTAAGTGATTATGACATGATGCATGAATCGTTCCTACGGAACAAAGCAATGCAATAAATAAATAAGGTACATAGGGCTTAAAAATATGTTGTTCCACTAGCTAGTGTTGCCATATGAGAGACAAGATGAGAGAAGCAATTTGGACTCAAAATAGTCAAGTTTAGTTTGTTTGGACTCAAAAGGTCTTTTGAAGTTTTCGCAAAAACGAACACTGCAACGTTAAAGTGAGATGCTCCGATACCACTCTGTGACGGAACGGCCCTAATCTCATGGCCCACGTGTCCCTGTCAACCTCTGACAGCCGAACCCATGTTCCATGTGATTAAGGCCTGTTCGCCACCGGGCTACATCAGTGCCCAATGTCCGCAGGATCATCTCACAATTCGGTTACAGCATTGCATACTTTTACAAATAACATCGGAATAAAGAGCGGAAGACTTAAATAACAATAGTTTTACAAAGCAGGGTTCCAAATAGAAATTAAGGTGCAGTTATTACAAACCAAGTTCTGATAATAGAGATAGACATAGGCAACATAGTGGAGAACAACAAAGATACTTATAATCACCCAGCCCGAGGGTGTACAACTATTCTTCGGCCTCATCGGCCTCTTCCTGGACGATGGTCACGCAGCAGGGTGCAAGACACATCGGGGACTCTGTCATACCTGCAGCATGGGTAACAAACCCTGAGTACTGGGGTACTCAACAAGACTTACCCGACTAAGAAAAAGGGAGAAGACTCAGGAATGAGAGGCTTAGGGTAGTCAAGGTAAGGTTTAAGCAAGATCAAGTATTTTGCAGAAAAGCATTTTTGTAAACCTTATTTTATTTTGGAAGGATTCAGCATTCCTCAATTCTTCATCGTTCATGATTCATTTTACATTTCAAAACATTCCTAGTTGAGAACCACTCTCCGTTGACAGTCAGTGGACTAAGTCTCCATAACCGAGGAGCAACGTTAATTCGGATAAATAATACTCAGCTGAGGATCCCTATCCACACTGCATATGTAGCACCCAAAGCTTGCATATGCCAACTCGTCTACCACGATTCCTCCAAGATTGGACCCGGTCCTACGCCACCCGGAAGTACAGTACACCACTCCTATCCAGGTACGACGACCATGTGGGTACATGCTACTTCCGCCATCTCTCCACTCCCAGTGCGCGGTTGTCGGTCCAATAAAGGATTCCTCGGAGCCAGAGCTTTCCGAAGTATGTGAATAGTTACAAGTCTTGACCAGCAGGCCCCCATACGGATGGTCCCTAAAGTTTTTCCGTCAGCAACAAGCACCTTGGGACTCTAACCCAAGAGTACAGGTCCTGTCGGTTTTTCAACCCTGTCCCGGTCGGTGTCAACTGTTGAGTCCCGGACTACAACATGACGGCACCGTACGCTCGGACAACCTCTCCTCGCTGTTGACTAGGTATGGATCAGATACTTAGCCAACAGGCAGGGAGTAAAGCCAAATGCCCATAAATGTTCTTTAAGTGATCACACTTTTGAAAATGGCATTTTATTGCAAAGTCTAATTCAATAAGCATTGCTAAGCATTTTTCAAATACTTTTGAAAAGCAGGTATCGGGTGTATCAGTGGTCAAGGTGGAAAGTGCATCAATTAGGATAGCACACAACTCCTATAAACCTAATGCAATAATTTAACTCAAAAGCATTTAAGGAAAACATTTTATAAATCCAAGGAAAGGGGTTAAATGCACCGGGGCTTGCCTTGAAGAGCAAAGAGGGCAGGCTCGAGGGTGGCAGGGCAGTTGTCGGAGCTCGGGGTAGCCTCAGGGACAGGTTTGTCGGCGGCTGCCTCGATCTTGACGCCTTCTTCGGTGACTATACGAATGCAATGATGCATGCTCATGAGTATGCTAGTATGAACAATGCAACACAGGGCATACAACATGATCCTTAATCACCTTTTCTGTTTTTCTTAATTATTTAAAAAGGTCATTTTATGAAGTTGCTCCAAAAATTATCAAATTAATCACATAAGTTCATTATGGTGTAGATAGATGGAAAAACAAATTTCATATTTTTTGGAGGTCATTAAGGTGCTCAAATAAAATCAGACATTAATTAACAAAAAGCACTATTTAACAATTAAAGATAAATGCTCAAAAATCAACTTGTTCCAAAAGACTTCAAAATTTCACCAGAGACTAAACATGGCATAGGAAGCTCACAAAAATTTATCTCATGATTGTTGGAGTTATAAATGATTTTCTAAAAATCCAAAACCATCCATTTATTAATTAAAAGAGGGATTTTACATTTTTAAATTCTTGCAGAAAAGTCAAGTTTCATATTTTTATAAAATACTACATGGTATAAAGACTCAACTGTAAAATTTTCAGAATTTTTAGAGCAATACAGAAAATCGTACAAAAAGATGAAATAACAAGACTATTCATATTTCTGAAAAGGAAAAGAGCACTGAGCTCGAGTCGGAGCGGGCTCGACGTCGAGGCTCGAGGCTCGGCTGAGAAAACAGAGGCTGGGCTCACCGAGAGTCAGAGGCAAGGCTCGGCGAGGCGGATGGACAAGAGGGCTCGACGGCGAGGCCTCGGCGGGTTCTCTTGCGGCTAGCCTCTCGAGGGTGGCCTCGGCTCACTCGAGGCTTGGGGCTCGGTAGAAGTTGCGATTCGCCCGAGGCTGAGGCTAGACTCGGCTGCTTCGAGGGCGGGGTTCGAGGATGTGCTCGAGGGTGTGGCTCGGGAACGCGCTCGAGGGTAGTGCGATTCGCCCGAGGCTTGGGGCTCGATACGGTCGAGGGTGCGGCTCGAGGAAGGAGACGACCGCGGCGGCACTCCGGTGATCCGGCGACCCTGTACACCAGGCACGGCCACCAGTAGCCGGTTAGGGGCGCAAGAAGGCAAGGAAGATGAAGCAGGGGTCAGAGAAAAATGATCATGGCCGGAGAGTGGGGATTTCCCGAACCCGAGCTCACCGGTGTTTCGCCGGAGTTTGGGAAGATGGGGTTACGCCGGGCGATTGGAGGCGGCGGAGGTAAAATTGAGGGGCTGGGAAGCTTCGCGAGCTCAAGGCGGAGCTTTCGGGCTAGGTGGTTGAGCGGCGGGACACTTTTAAACTGAAACTTGAAAATCTGCAAATATGAAAGTTGTTTCTTTTGTCAAAACCTACAACTTTGCTAATACACACTTTTTCTGAAACTCATTAGTTTTTGAAATAATTTTGAAAACTCAAAAAGGGACAAAAACTGGAGTTTGAATGAATTTGAAATTACTTCAAATTTTGTATGGAAACTTGAAAATTTGTAAATACCAAAGTTGCTCATCTTGATCAGATCTACAACTTTGCTTTTTGAACTAACCCCAAATTTTGAATAGTTTTTTTTGAATTAATAAAAGAGGGGTAAAACTATAAATTGGAAATTAGGGTTTTTACAAAAGGAAAACCAATTCTCTTTTGAATTTTGAACTTTGATTAACTCAACAAAACATCAGAGCGCAAATCTGAATAAGAAATACATAGAACTAGACACAGAAGTGAAATTACCATTTTGCCCTTATAGGAAGATTTGGGCTTTAGGGTTTTTGAAAAGAGATTGCTACACAAGTACTAAGCAAACATAAATGCAAGGCAAGAATGATTAATGACTAATGATGATGACATGTCAGGTTAATTACAGATTAAACACCAGAGGTGTTACAGCAGTATACCGGCAGGGTGCTCGACCGGTGCCCAGACCAGTGGATCTGGGGCGTCGTGGCAGACAGGCAGCGCCACCTGGTGTCGTTGATGAAGCTGATGAAGAAGCTGGTGGACGAGGAGGGGTTGACCGTCCCGGCGGTCATCTGGGCGTTCCACCAACGGAGGGTCCTCCCTTTGGCGGACCGCCCCCTCCTCCTGTACCAAATGGGGGAGAAGGCCACGGCCGAGGCGCTGAGCGGGTCGAGGATGGCCGAGGAGGGATTGCCCTGCAGCGAGGGCATCTCCCGGGTGTCGATCACGATCCATGGGTCATTCACCCCGGAGAGTACCAAGCTAATCCCCATGGTGCCCGACAAGGGGTGCCTCGATCTGGTAGGTCCCCATCGAGCTAGCCCGTCTCGAGCCTTCCCTCCTTCTTTCTTCTTCGAACCTTGTGCCTTATTTTCGTGTTTCTTCCTCATCACGTTTCCTTTTTTCGCAGGGGGCGTTCACGTGTCGTGCCTCGAGGCCCCCGGTGAGGGAGGACGCCGCGGAGACACAGGTGAGGCGCCTCTCTGCTCAAAAGGAAAAAGAGAACAAGGATTCCAGAAAGAAGAAAGAGAAAAACAAAAACTTGCGTCGGTCGGCTCGGGAGCAAAGGTTGGCGAAGGCTCGCCGCAATCGGCAGCCTGGGGACGAGTCCCCCGAGCTCAGCTCCTCGAGCTCAGAGGATGATGATGATGATGATGATGATGATGATGATGATGAGAGTGACGACGAGGGGATGGACGCGCGCTTGAGACGCGCGGGGTTTGACGACATCTGGGCTGACCGCTCCCCTGTACAGGAGGACATCTACGAGGTCCCACCGGCGAAGGTACCGCGCGGGGTGAAGCAGCAGAAGGCCACGCCCAGCTCCGCCTCGTCGGAGGCCCAGGGCACGACGAGCTCCCGGCCGGACGCGCCCCCTGTCGTGAGGAAGCCCCGAACCCGGAGCGCCTCCGCCACAGCACCAACGGAGGCCACCCCCGCGTCAGCCCAGGCGGGAGGTCTCGAGAAGGGCCGAGCCTCGAGGGGTAGTGACCACATCGGGAGGGGCTCCGGGTCCGACCGCCGCGAGCCATCGAGGTCGGGGTCGAGCCCGCGGAGGAGCGGGCGTCAGGAGGAGGCGTCGAGCCCGCACCATCACGAGCGTCGGGGAGGGAGCCCCCGGGCGTCTCGTGACCAGGGGCGTGAGCGTCCCCGGAGTCCATCGCCGCACCGCCGCCGGGACACAGAAGCGGACGCGGGGGGGCACGACCGCCAGCGCGAGCGCCGGAGCAGGTCCCGGAGCCCTCGCCGGGACAGGCGCCACGACGACAGTACGAGGGAGGTACGGTCGCCCTCCCGCGATGTGGGGCGGAAGGAGGGCTCTCCCTCGAGGTCGAGCCAAGGGAGGCGTCGGGAGCCCTCCCCCCATCCCAGCCCTGCGGAGACGGCCCATGCGCAGGGCTCGAAGCCCCCGAGTGGGTCCGGCGATTCCGGGAAGAAGCCCAGCCGCCGCTTTGGGTGAGTAATTTTCTTGGATCTCGTCGGTAGTGAGGCTTTACCTCTTTACTTTTGGTGATGCATGCCATCTCTGGTTTCTCAGTGGGAAGCGCTCCTACCAGGAGGTGGACCTCGCTGCGTCCAAGCGGGCCAAGACCTCGAGCTCCGCCGAGGCACAAGCACCTCGAGGTATGGCACCTTCCTCTGCTAGAGAAGCCGCTTGGCTGGAGAAGGCTCGAGCTGCCATGACTCGAGAAAGCCAGATGATCATCGCGAATTTTGGTGAGGCCGTCGCCATCGACCACAGGGGTCGAGGCATCCTTCCTGGTTCTGATATCACGGTCATCTCGTATTGCAGGGGCCGCAGCTTACGACATCGAGCCCGCCACTACCACGTCCACCGAGGCGCTGCCTCCTCCCCCTCCTCCTCCTCCCGCGATGGCGCCAGCTGGGAGCGCAACCCTTCCCCCCACCACGACGGCTGTTCCGGGGGAAGTGCCTGGGGCGAGCACGGCCCCGCCGGTGTCTGGGGCCGAGGAGACTGCGCCCCTCTGAAAGGTCCAAATTGGCTAGAGGGGGGTGAATAGCCTAATTAAAAATCTACAAAACTCTTAGGCAAACACTATTAGTATAACAAATGGCGAAGCTTCTTGCGCTAGCCTAATAGTGTGTTGCAAGCCACCTGTCCAACAATTCTACCTAATATTTCTATGTCACACAATCAACTAGAGCTAATGACAAAAGCGGAATAAAACAATATAGCTCTAGCACAAGTATGATATACAAAATGTATATGAGACAAGTATGAGCAATAGACAAACTAGGCAAGCTAATCACAACTAGCTACACAAGATATATGACACAAGACATACAACAAAAGATATCTACACAAATAAAGTAGCTCAATGTAAATACACAAAGTAATGAGCTAGATAGAGGGGATTTCACCGAGCCTTCGGGATTGCCACGTAGAGAGCCAATCACCGGTGAAATCCACTTAGAAAGTCAATCACCAAGAATATGTAGATGGAGACCAATCACAATAAGCACTCGGGAGACAAAGATTTATCCCGAGGTTCACGTGCTTGCCGGCACGCTACTCCCCGTTGTGTCGACCAACACTAGGTGACCCAGTGGCTAATCGGCCCAAAGCCAAGCTCACAAAGAGCGCCACAAGAATCTACCACTAGTGAGGTAGCTCAATGACACGAGCAATCCACTAAGGATGCCTCTTGCCGCTTCGGCGAGGTGAGGCTCCAAAATCTCTCACAATCTCGAACGGTGGTGGCCAAGAACAATCACAAATCTTGCCAACAACCACCTCAACTTCTTCAAGCCGTCTAGGCACCGGCAAATGCCAAGAGTAACAAGAAAACTCAATGCCGATGCGAAGAATTAGTGCCACTAGATTGAACTCTTTCAAATCAAGCACTAGATCACTCAATCTCACTTGGTTTGATCAAATCAACTTGGGAGAAGAGTTGGGAGGCTTGCCAAAGCTCACTAGAATGCTTAGGAATCAAAATGTGCAAGAGAGAAACCTAGCAAGCCGGCCAAGCCCCTTAAATAGGCCACACAAGTCGGCCTAGCCGTTGGACCCAAAACAGGACCATCGGACGCGCCGGTGTCGGGGCCATCGGACGCTACCCCAGCGTCCGATGCTCCGATGAGCACCACGTGTCCCTCTGCTATGAATACAGGCTGCCCGATCCCAACGGTCACACTCCTGCCTGCGCTGGTTAAAGTGGCATCGGACGCACCGATGCCTAGCATCGGATGCTCCGATGCCTCTGCTCAATATCTACTCATCTCAGCGCTACATCGGACGCTCCGGCACCTTCACATCAGACGCTCAACCCCAGCGTCCGATGACCATGCAGAGAGGTTCCAGAGAGGGCCAAAACGCATCGGACGCGTCCGATGGTCCTGCATCGGACGCAGGCCAGCGTCCGATGCTCCCTGGAAAACTAGTTTGCGCCATGTCATGACCATCAGACTCTGCAACAGTGTTTCGCCCAGGGTTATTTTTACCGATCGGTAACCGGTCGGTTTGGTCGGTAACCGATGAAACCGGTCCGGTCCGGTTACCAAACGGACCGGTTACCAAAATTTGAATTTGAAATTTGAAAATTTGAAAAAAAAATGCCCAAAAAATTCCTAAAAATAGATTACAATTTATGGAGACCAATGGTATAAATTTTTTTGAAATTGGACGTTTGGAATTGGAAAAAAAAGGTCGGCCCGTTAAGGCCCATGAGGCCCATTAGGCGCTCACGGGCACAAAACCAGGCGTTCACGGGCGGGGGGGCAGAACGCCTCCTTCCCGAGCCTTATCCGCGCCCCGCCCCCCGCCCTCCGCCCCCAGCGCCGCCGTCCACTCTCCGCCGCCGGCTAACCGGTCGGTTAGGCTCGGTTACCGAGCGGGAGCGGGCGGTAACCGCTCCGGCGACGCCCCGTCGGCTAGCCGCGCGGTCAGCTCGGTAACCGAGCGGTTTCGCTCGGTTACCGAGCGGTTTCGTCCGGGAGTTGAGGTAAGTTTTTCCCCCCTTTTCTTGCTATTTTAGTTAAGTATCTATATGTTTTGGGTGTAGTTTTGTGTTAGGATTGTTGTATTTATGCAGGATCTGTGTTAGATATTAGGATGGATGGATTTAGGTGGTTAGGGTTAGGGTTAGCTTTATGTGTAGAGTACGATTGAATTTAGGATTTGAGGTATGATTTCTGTTAGGATGTATATTTTTCTGTATATATTGTATAGACAACATTTACGTGGGTTTGATTTTGTGTTGTCTGTTTATGCAGGTAGACAATGGCGGGCAGGCACAAAGACGTTGTCTGGGAGCATGGTGAAAATCTCGCTCCCGGGTGGCGGTGCAATTATTGTCACCTGACAAAAGGGGGCGGTGGTGCAACAAGATTGAAGCAGCATTTGGCAGCGCGCGGGACGGAGGTTGTGCATTGTAGCCGTGTGCCACCAGAGGTGCGCGAGTATTTCCAGAGAGAGCTTGACCGCGCCAAGAAGGCGACGGCGGACCGAGCTCGGCAAAGGCTCGCACAACAAAGAGTTGCACAGGAGGGGAACAATCCCATTAATGATGATGAGTATGAGGCTCAGATGGAGGCTGCCCTACAACAGTCGAGAGCTGAATATGAGTATCAACAGAGTGTGCAGGATAGAGGCGGTAATTACGAGCGTGGAGGGGGTAGTTCTCATGCAGGTGGTAGTGGTGGTGGAGGTGGGGGTGGTGGCAGTGGAGGTCCCCGTGGTGGGAATCCTTTTTCGAGGATGTTCAGAAGATCGGGATCACAGAGGGAGACACCTGTGGAGGTGGAAGACTACAATGTGGCATCCGGTGGCAGGACAAGAATGGTACAACAAAGGATTGATACAGGGCGCTGGACCCAGAAGGGAAAAAATGCAAAGGAAGCCATCGGTAAAGCTTGGGCAAAATTTTACCATCATGCAGGAATACCGGGACGGAATGCGGACAGCCCGTACTTTGTTGGTGCTGTCCGAGAGACGCAGAAGTGGGGTAAGTACCTATAACTACAAACAGGTTTGAACTTATGTATCGTTCCATGTTCTTATTAATTGCTTATGGTTACAGGTGAAGGCATCTTGTCCCCCACTGGAAAGGAAATTGATGGGAAGTACCTTGATCAAAATGTGAAAGACTTGAAGGAGAGGTACGCAAAGTTTCAGAAAGAGTGGCCCACGTTTGGCGTCTCGCTGATGTGTGATTCTTGGACTGGCCCCACAAAAATGAATGTTGTGAACTTTCTTATTTATTGCAACGGGGTCACATGGTTTCACAGCTCTGTCGATGCAACTGGGAAAAGTCAAGATGCGAACTATTTATTGAGGGTAAGTCATTACAGTTGTCATGTTATTATTTTTAGTTATATTCATGCATATATAATATACGTTATGACTGTTTTCAGGAGATTCGGAAGGTGGTGATGGACATTGGCGCGGAGAATGTTGTCCATGTGATCACTGACAATGGCGCCAACTACAAGAAAGCGTGCAGCTTGTTGAAGCTTGAGTTCAAGCATATTTGTTGGATGCCTTGTCTGGCACACACCATTAATTTAATGCTAAAGGATATCGGTCAAAGGAGTGATCATTCATGTATGATATCCGCATGCAAGCGCATATCTAATTGGTTGTACAACCATACTCAGTTGCATAATATGATGAAGAGAGCAATTGGTGGTGAGTTGGTCAAATGGAATGCCACTAGATTTGGGACCAACTACATGTTCATGGAGTCATTTAACCGAAGACGTGAGAAGTTCATGTAGTGGATGGCATCTACAGATTTTTTGGAGAGCAAGTGGGCAAAAAGCGAAGAAGGTAGATTTGCTCATGCCAGGTTGTCGAGTCTACAGTGGTGGGAGGGATTGGAGTATATCATCAACACTGTACAACCGATTTACAGGTTCCTTCGGTTCGCTGATGAAGCCAAGCACCCCAACATTTGTGAAGTTGTGTATCAATTCCAGAATTGCAAGTCGGAGATGGAGTCTTTTTTTGGAAGAAATACGCACACATGGAATGAGTACAAAGAGATTTTGGATAAAAGGATATCTGACGTGTACATAGGGACGTACGTGGGGCCAGGTATGAGTTCCTCCATGTTCAATTGAATTCCATATTTACCATATTGAACATTTTCTGGATGCTCAATTCAATTCCATGTTGCAGCTGCCGTGCTGAATCCTAAGCTCTCGTACACACTGGATCCAACTGCAACAATGTTCGCTGGCCTGAAGGACGCATTTCAGGAGATGACAGATGTGCAGAGCGCCGTGCAGGCATTGCAGGAGGCTGAGGTTTTTCGCCAGAAGGTTGGTGAGTTTGGCTCAGAGCTAGCTCACAAAATGGCCATGGATCCAAGAACATCCCCATGTAAGAGTACTTTGTCATTCCATTTAGTTATGCATATTGGAACATGTAGCTAACATAATGTGTTCCACTTGCAGCGGCCTGGTGGATGATCTTTGGTAAAGACACTCCAAATTTGCAGCGCCTAGCTTTGCGGCTTGTTTCACAATGTATGTCCTCCAGTGGATGCGAGCGGAACTGGAGTACTTTTGCCTTGCTGCATACGAAGGTCCGCAATCGGCTATCGCACAAGAAACTGAACAAGCTTGTTTATGTCAATTACAACCTTCGGCTGCGACTTGCGGATGCCAACCCACCAAGGCTTGATGACGACGATTTTATTGACCGGTTCGCCGAAGTCTCATTCTATGATCGGACCACTCCGCTTAGGGAGTGGATGGAGTATGGAAGATCAAACCAGCCTCCACTTCTTGATGAGGATTCAGACGAAGACGACGTCCCTTTGCCATCACGTCTTGTCAGGTACGTTATATGTATATTTATAAATGTGAGTGCGTGTCTAATAATGTACGGTGGGATTGATTTTATTTATGTGATTTGTTTGTTTCTGTTGGCAGTGAGCATATAGACCCCGATGATCTACGTCAGGCTACGGGGTCTGATTGCATCAGTGATTGGGCTCGTAGACATGTGGGTCAAAGTCACCTAGGGAAGAGGAAGACGCAAGCGCCGCCTAGGAAGGGGCAGACCAAGCGAGGAAAACAAGTCAGCAGCGATGCGGACACTGAGGAGGAGGGATCTTACCATTCTGACGATGATGATGATGATGATGATGACAGCAGCGATGGTGGTGACGATGACGATCATGATGATAGTGGCGATGGTGGTGGTGGTGCTGCTGGTGGTGGTGGTGGGACTGGTTATGGAATTCGTTTCACAGGTATCCATTGCACTTGCACGTACATACACACATTTATTTTTGTCCATGATTACTAATTATGGTTCATTGCAGGCGAGACCCAATACACACATGCTACGCAAGATCGTGACCATGGACAACCACAGTCCAAGAGGAAATCAGTTTCATTTGGACGCACACACGACGACAATCCAGAGGACTCGCAGGGGAGATCAATTTCTTTTGCACCCACGTACTACGACACTCCAGACTACTCTACTTCGTCCTACAGCGATGCCTCACAACCTTCTTATAGCTATCCCATTCCTGACGTGAGCACGCAGCCTCAGACTAGGTGGGTGTACGAATGGGAAGATCCCAGCTTTTACAGTATGTTGGTTCAAGAATGGGAGACAACCGCAGCTTGGACGGGCCAGACGTGGCAAGATTACAAGGCAACCCTGCTTCAAACCAAAGGTATCGGTCTTATGTCCATCGCCGAGTATGAAATGTCATGCCAACAAGGGGTCTTTCCATACATCTTGCGTAGATGATCATGTATTCCTGTGACTGTGAGGATGTGTTGTTGATGCATTCGTTGATGTTTTCGAGACAATATCTATTTGTATGCGACTATTTGTTCATGTTTTCGAGACAATGAATTTATTGCCGCAGTGTGCGGTCTTTTTTATATCTATATGTCCAAAGGAAGTACCAAAAAATCATTTTTATCCAAAAAAAGACAGCCCACCGGTTTGGACTGGTTACCGATCTAACCGGTCGGTAACCGACCCAAACCGGTCGGTTACCGACTAGGAACCGCATTTGAATTCGAGATTCAAACCGACCGGTAAACCGCTCAAACCGGTCGGTAACCGACCCAAACCGACCGGTTTACCGATTCGAAACCGAACAACTGAGGCGTTTGAATTCAAACTTCAAACCGGCCGGTACCGGGCGGTTACCGACCAAACCGGTCCGGTAAACCGCTACCGGTGGCCGGCGGTTACCATCAAACGGTCGGTAAAAAAAACCCTGGTTTCGCCTGCGTCCGTTGCCAGCGTCCGATGCTACCTCGACTTCTGATAGCAGTTAGGGTTTACCATCGGACGCTCGGCCAGCGTCCGATGCCAGCGACGCCAGCGTCCGATGCCCCTAACTTGACAACTTTTCATCTCTAACTTCTACCCTTGCTCCCATGTGCCAACACCAAAGTGTTTCACCACTTGTGCACGTGTGTTAGCATTTTTCAAAGCAATTACCAAGGGTTTAGTTAGTCACTCACTAGGTCTATAGAATCAATATGTTAGAGAACACCTAGTGGCACTTGAACACCGCATAAGCCATGAATAATCTCCTCTTAATAGTACGGCTATGTATCCTAAATGTGATCACACTCGCTAAGTGTCTTGATCACTAAAACAAAGAGCCCTATAGGTTATACCTTTGTCTTCGGGCCTCTTTGCTACATCTCTTCTCTTCTTCTTGCAATTCACCAAGGGTAGAGCACTTGATCACTTGAGATGCATATGGCCAACACCATCTTCCATGGTTGTCGCCTAGCTAGCTCCACCACTTGGCTTGGTCGTAATCCTTCCTCATAAGCTACACACATGCTTAGCAATAGGATTAGACCAAAATAGGTTTCATCAATTAACCAAAACCAAACTAGGGCTTTCAATCTCCCTCTTTTTGGTAATTGATGACAACCTATACAAAGATATGTGATTTAAATTTGAGTAACCACATTGATAGTATTAGCTCCTCATACATATGTGCTATAGAGTTTGGTACTAGATTTGGCACATATGTATGGATATGAAATATGGGTGAGCAATACTACCAATGATGATGCTAAGGCATAAGAATGGACCTTTGAAGCGTGATACCAATCGGAGTGCACATGTTAAACCATCCTTAGCATCATTTGTCACTAGACATACATCAAAACTCAAGAGCCCCGTGAGATCAACATTATAATAAGGCTCTTGAACCACTTGAAAAACAAATATGTCTAGTTGCTATTATGTACATGCTAGTAAATCAATTCATCAAACATAACCTATCACTAGCATTCACCACATAAGCATGGATATCAATTGTAAATTGCTTATGCATTGCTAACAAACATATGAATTTGCACATTTCAAATGCAACAATCATGTTTATGAGCTTGCTCCCCCTATTTGTATGCTCCAATCCCACTTGAACACTTGTTATTTTGTATCTCCCCTTTCTAGCATATTAGCATATCTTTAGTTGCATCATTTTTCTCCCCCTTTGTCAACAATTATCATAAAGGTGGGGCAAATTGTAATGCAGGAGACAATTCTTTTACCATGAAATTCATATGTAGGGATCAAACTAAGTCAAGTTATGGCTTAATCTAGCTCATGAACATAGGATATTTAACACGGTTTGCTCTAGAGTAAGCTTCTTCACACATCTCTCAATGGTTATCTTACTCACGTTGGTTAAACACCTATTGTTCACCTACTAGACCAAACACTAGAGTTACAAGCTCACAAACAAGTTATATGCTACCACTAGAACAAATCAAACATGGAAGCAATAGTGGTACCATATAGACTTCAAATTCATTTGATTTACCATGAATGAACCTAAATAAGCAATGTGATGGCTATATGAACTAGATCACAACCTTAATAAGAATGAATGCACATGCCAATCAATTTCACCTTTGCTTTCTTGGAGGAGAGGCATGTCATAAGTGGGGGTGCATTCAACTCATGTTGGAGAAGTCTAGGATATTCAATTCATTCCTTAGCTTGCAAAACCTTCTCTCATCTAGTGGCTTGGTGAAGATATCGGCAAGTTGATCATCAGTGCCCACACTTTCAATAGATATGTCTTTCTTTGCTTGATGATCTCTAATGAAGTGATGCCTTATATCAATGTGCTTTGTCCTTGAGTGTTGAACCGGGTTGGTGGCTATTTTGACGGCGCTCTCATTATCACATAGCAATGGGACTTGTCCAAACTTGATCCCATAATCTTGTAATGTTGCTTTCATCCATAGCAATTGTGCACAACAACTACCCGCGGATATGTATTCGGCTTCGACGGTAGAGAGTGCAACACTATTTTGCTTCTTTGATGACCATGAGACAAGTGATCTTCCAAGCAATTGACAAGTGCCCGATGTGCTCTTCCTATCCACCTTGCATCCCGCATAATCGGAATCCGAGTATCCAATCAATTCAAATTGAGAGCCCTTGGGATACCATAGTCCAACATTTGGAGTGTGCTTCAAATATCTCAATATTCTTTTGGTTGCCTTCAAATGACTTTCTCTTGGTGAAGCTTGGAATCTTGCACACATGCACACACTAAACATGACATCCGGTCTTGATGCGGTCACATAGAGCAAACTTCCAATCATTGACCGATATAACTTTTGATCCACCATGTCACCACTAGAGTCACTATCCAAATGCCCATTTGTGCCCATTGGAGTGATTATTGCCTTTGCTTCATCTAACCCAAACTTCTTGAGCATGTCCTTGATGTACTTGCCTTGACTAACAAATGTGCCTTTCTTCATTTGCTTGATTTGTAGACCAAGGAAGTAACTAAGCTCTCCAATCATAGACATCTCAAACTCCTTAGCCATCATCTCTCCAAACTCTTCACAAAAATCTTGGTTTGTTGATCCAAATATGATGTCATCCACATAGATTTGCAACACAAACAAGTCACTTCCAATCTTCTTGGTGAAGAGAGTGGTGTCAACCTTCCCCATCTTGAAACCCTTCGATAGCAAGAAATCCCTCAATCTTTCATACCATGCTCTAGGTGCTTGCTTCAATCCATATAATGCTTTCTTGAGCTTGTACACATGGTTGGGCTTCTTCAAGTCTTCAAATCCGGGAGGTTGCTCAACATACACTAGCTCATTGATGAACCCATTGAGAAAAGCACTTTTCACATCCATTTGATAGAGCTTGATGTTGTGTGAACAAGCATATGCAAGTAGAATTCTTATGGCTTCCAATCTAGCAACCGGTGCATAAGTTTCTCCAAAGTCAATACCTTCCAATTGAGTGTACTCTTGTGCAACCAATCTTGCTTTGTTTCTAACAACAATGCCATCTTCATCTTGCTTGTTCCGGAAGACCCATCTTGTGCCAATAACATTTGTGTTCTTTGGTCTTTCTACTAACTCCCAAACATCATTGCGGGTAAAGTTGTTCAACTCTTCATGCATTGCATTTACCCAATCAACATCCATCAAAGCTTCATCAATCTTGGTTGGCTCAATAGATGATACAAATGAGTAGTGTTCACAAAATGAAGCCAATCTTGATCTTGTTTGCACACCTCTTCTTATGTCACCAACAATTTGATCCAAAGGATGATCTCTTGCAACATGTGTTGGTTGGAGCACTTGTTGCGGTTGGACACTTGTACTAGCACTTGGATGAGCCACTTGAGAGCTACTAGCATCTTGTTGATTATGAGAACCACTAGAGCTTGCAACATCATTGCTATGCATGGTTGAAGGAGAGAGCACTTGATCTTTGTCATCTTCAATGTCAATCACTTGCTTCGGCCTTATATCACCAATGTCCATGTTCTTCATTGCTTCCACCAATTGTGTTCCTCTCACATCATCTAGATTATCTTGTTCTTCATGAGAGCCATTGGTTTCATCAAACTCAACATCATGGACTTCTTCAACTATTTTTGTTGTGTCGTTCCACACTCTATATGCTTTGCTTGTAGTGGAGTAACCAAGTAAAATCCCTTCATCACATTTCTTCTCAAACTTCCCAAGTCTTGTGCCCTTCTTCAATATGTAGCACTTGCACCCAAAGACTCGGAAATAAGCAATGTTGGGCTTTCTATCATTGAGGAGCTCATATGGTGTCTTCTTCAATAGTGGGTGACAATAGAGCCGGTTGCTATAATAGCATGCCGTGTTGATTGCTTCGGCCCAAAAGGAATCACTCACATTGTATTCACTAAGCATGGATCTTGACATATCAATGAGTGTCCTATTCTTCCTTTCAACTATCCCATTGGATTGAGGTGTATACTTGGCCGAGAATTGATGTTTGATTCCAAACTCATCACATAGCTCATCAACTCTTGTGTTTCTAAACTCCCTTCCATTGTCACTTCTCACTTTCTTGATTCTTCTATCAAACTCATTTTGACTTCTCTTGACAAAGGTTTTGAATATGCCAAACACTTCACTCTTGTCAACGAGAAAGAAGACCCATGTGTATCTTGTATAGTCATCCACTATAACAAAGTCATACTTGTTTCCCCCAATACTTGCATATGTAGTTGGTCCAAACAAGTCCATGTGCAATAACTCAAGTGCATGTGTAGTGCTCATCATTCCTTTGTTTGGATGGGTGTTTCCAACTTGCTTTCCCATTTGGCATGCACTACAAAGCTTGTCCTTCTCAAAGTGAACATCTTTTAGCCCTCTCACCATGTCATGCTTCACTAGCCTCTTTAGTTGCTTCATTCCAACATGTCCCAAGCGCCTATGCCATAGCCAACCCATACTTGATTTGGTGAATAAGCATGTTGTCAATTGAGCTTCACTTGCATCAAAGTCCACCAAATAGAGGTTCTCATATCTAAATCCTTTGAAGACCAAATCACTTCCATCAACACTCACTATTTCCACATCATCAACCCCAAATATGCATTTGAATCCCAAATCACACAATTGTGCCACGGACAACAAGTTGAAGTTGAGAGACTCTACTAATAGCACATTGGAGATGCTCAAGTCATTGGATATTGCAATCTTGCCCAAACCTTTGACCTTGCCTTTCTTGTTGTCACCAAATGTGATAGCATCCGCATGATCATTGCCACTAGTGTTGATTGATTTGAACATCCTTCCATCTCCGGTCATGTGTTGAGTGCACCCACTATCAAGCACCCAATGCCTTCCTCCTGCTTTATAATTTACCTACAAAAGAGATCAATTCTTTTTAGGTACCCAAACCTTTTTGGGTCCTCCAAGGTTAGTCACTAAGCTCTTGGGCACCCAAATTGCTTTCTTCTTTGGGCCAACCATGGGTGCACCAATGTACTTAGCCTTCACACCATTAGTCCCCTTTGTAAGCATATAACAAGAATCAAGTCTAATAGATGAAGCATGAGCATTGTTCTTTGTAACACCTCTGGTGTTTAAGCATGTAATTAACTTGACATATCATCATTAGCATCGTTAATCATCTTGATCATGATTTCATGTGTATGCATTTGCTTAGTGTATCATTTTATGTGATGTACCTCTATTGCAAAAACCCTTATTAGCCCACTTCTTCCTATTGGGGCAAAATGGTAATTTCACCTCTGTGCCTAGTTCTATGTAATTCTTGTTCAAATTTAGTGCCCTGATGTTTGCTGCTTTGATCAAAGTTCAAAAATCAGATTTGATTTGATTTTTCCTTTTGCAAAACCCTAAAATCCCAAATCCTGGATTTATTCCCTTTTTGATAACTTTTTCAAAATTCAAAATTTTGAGTTGGTTCAAAAAGCAAAGTTGTGAATCTGACCTAGAGGAACAACTTTGGTATTTACAGATTTCCATGTTTCTATATAAAATTTGGAGTAATTTCAAATTCATTCAAATTCCAGTTTTTGTCCCCTTTTTAGTTTTAAAAAGTTAATCAAAAACTATTGAGTTTCAGAAAAAGTGTAGAATAGCAAAGTTGTAGGTTTTGACAAATGGAACAACTTTCATTTATAAAGATTTTCAAGTTTCAGTTTGAAATCCAAAGTAATTTTGATTTGAATCAAATTTGAAAAGTGTCCCCTTTTCTGTTTTTGAATATAGTTCAAAAACTATTTGGAATTTGAAAATGTGCATATTGACAAAGTTGTAGGTCTCATTTTTCTGAACAACTTTGGTATTTGGAGTTTTTGTCGCACAGTTCAATTTTTGGGAGATTTTTGCAAAATACAGAAACCAGCCAAAAGTCAAACCCTAGACTCTAGCACTGTTCTTCTTCCCGTAGAGCCAGAGGGAGGGGGGCCCCGGCCATGGCGCCGGCGCTGCGCCTGCAGCGCAGACGGCTGCTTCCCACGCGCCCTTGTCCTGCCGCCGCTGTCTCCCGGTTCCCTCCGCGCCCGCACGCGAGCGCTGACCCTCGCTCTCGGCCCCTACAGTGCCCAGCTGCCGCCGCCGCGTGGCCATCGCCGGCCGAGCTTGCGCCCGAGCCCCGGCTGCACGCCAGCTGATCCGCCAGAGCGCAATCGAGTGCGCACGCCCCCGCAAACCTTACCCGCATAACCCCGAGGTCTCTACCGTCCCCTAGCCGCGGCTATATAAGCCGCCGGAGCTCCGACCTCCGCACTCACCCCCGCCGCCGTGGCCAGACCTCTCCAGACACTCCGCCGCTCCACCTCCTAGCTCAGAAGCTCCGCCTTGAGCTCGTGAAGCTTTCCCACCCTTCAATTTCACCTTCCCCGCCTCCGTTTGCCCGGCGTAAGCTCGCCGTTCCCATCCCCGGCAGAAACCCGGCGAGCTCGGGTTCGTGGAATTCGCCGTCTCCGGCCATGATCATCTCTCACCGACCCCCGTGTCGTGTTCCTTGGCCCCGCGCGACTCTAACCCGGCCCTTGCGGTCTCGTGTGTTGCGCAGGACCGCCGGATCGCCGGAGCGCCGCCGCTGTCATCTTCTCCCTCGAGCGTGTCGAGCCTCACCCTCGAGAACGAGTCGAGCCTCACCCTCGAGCCCTGCCTCCGACCCGTGGTAAGCATCCGAGCCTTCGGCCTCTGTTTCCTCTCCGCTTCGCCCGAGCCCAAGCCTCGGCGAGCGCATGCCCTCCGCTTCGGCCGAGCCCAAGCCTCGGCGAGCGCATGCCCTCCGCTTCGGCCGAGCCCAAGCCTCGGCGACGCATGCTCTCCGCCTCGCCCGAGTCCGGCCTCGGACTGAGGCTCACTTCTCCGTCTCGCCCGAGCCTCCGGGCCAGGCCTCGGACGAAGCTGTCGCTTCCGTCTCGACCGAGCCCGTCTCGACCGAGCCCCGCGCGATTCGCCCGAGCCCCGCAATTCGCCGAGCCGGCCTAGAAGGAGCACAGTGCTCTTCTCTTTTTCTGAGAGTTGTGAATAGTGTTCTGTTTTCTCTTTTTTGTATGATTTTCTGTGTGCATCCAAAAATTCTGAAATTTTTGTGGTAGACTCTTTATGCTCTGGAGTATTTTATAAAAATATCAAACTTGAGTTTTGTGCAAAATTTGAAAATGTAAAATTCCCCTTTTAATTGAAAAATGAAGGTTTTGGTATTTTTGGAGAGTGATTTATAACTCCGAAAATCATGAGACAAATTTTTGTGAGCTTCTTATGCCATGTTTAGTCTCTGGTAAAATTTTGAAGTCTTTTGGAACAAGTTGATTTTTGAGCATTTATTTTAATTCTTGAATAGTGCCTTTTGTTAATTAAATGTCTAGAATTATTTGAACCCCTTAATGACCTCCAAAAACTATGAAATTTGTTTTGCCATCTATCTACACCATAATGAACTTATGTGATTAATTTGGTAATTTTTGGAGCAACTTCATAAAATGACCTTTTAAAAAAATTAAGAAAATAGAAAAGATGGATCAGGGTTGGTAATAAGTGTTTTATGATGTGATCTTTGGATTGATTGGTGTTCATAGACCCCTACCCTTTGGTCTATGATGTTTGTGATGCTATGTTTGGTTGATGCTTAGGATAATTATAATAAGGGCTAGTTTAATCAATATTGCTTAAGGAGGAAATGATTACCTTTTATGCTCAACCTAGATTTCAATCATGCCTTGTTTAAGAGTAATCTAGAATCAGTGGAATTGTCTTGCACCATAAGTTCATATCATCATTCTCATGAGCATTCATCATTGCATCCGTATAGTTGACGAAGAAGGACCTGAAGTCGAGGTAGCCACCGAAGGATCTGTTCCCGAGGCGACCCCGAGCTCCGACACCTACTCCTACCCCGAGTCTGCTCTTTTTGCCATCCAAGGCAAGCCCCGGTGCATTTAACCCTTTCCTTGAATTTATAAAGTGATTTCCTTAAATGCTTTTGAGTTAAATTATTGCATTAGGTTTATAGGAATTGAGTGATATCCTAACTGATGCATTATCCACCTTGACCACGGATACACCCGAAGCCTGCTTTTCAAAAAGTATTTGAAAAATGCTTAGCAATGCTTATTGAATTAGACTTTGCAATAAAAATACCAATTTCAAAAGTGTGATCACTGAAAGAAACTTTATGGGAATTTCTGGTTTACTCCCACTATTGGCTAAGTATCTGATCCGTACTTAGTCAATAGGAAGGAGAGGTTGTCCTTGCGTACGGTGCCGTCATGTTGTAGTCCGGGACTCAACAGTTGACACCGACCGGGACAGGGTTGAAAAACCGACAGGACCTGTACTCTTGGGTTAGAGTCCCGAGGTGCTTGTCGCTGGCGGAAAAATGTAGGGACCATCCGTATGGGGGCCTGCTGGTCAAGACTTGTAACTATTCACATACTACGGAAAGCTCTGGCTCCGAGAAATCCATTATTGGACCGACAACCGCGCACTGGGAGTGGAGAGATGGCGGAAGTAGCATGTACCCACGTGGGTTAGAGTCCCGGATTGGAGTGGTGTACTGTACTTCCGGGTGGCGTAGGACCGGGCCCAATCTTGGAGGAATCGTGGTAGACGAGTTGGCATATGCAAGCTTGGGTGCTACATATGCAGTGTGGATAGGGATCCTCAGCTGAGTATTATTTATCCGGATTAACGTTGCTCCTCGGTTATGGAGACTTGGTCCACTGACTGTCAACGGAGAGTGGTTCTCAACTAGGAATGTTTTTGAAATGTAAAATGAATCATGAATGATGAAGAATTGAGGAATACTGAATCTTTCAAAATAAAATAAGATTTACAAAAATGCTTTCCTGCAAAATACTTGATCTTGCTTAAGCCTTACCTTGACTACCCTAAGCCTTCATTCCTGAGTCTTCTCCCTTTTTCTTTAGTCGGGTAAGTCTTGTTGAGTACCTTTGTACTCAGGGTTCTATTACCCATGTTGCAGGTATGGCAGATTCCTCAGTATGCCTTGGACCCTGCTGTGTGACTGTCGTTCAAGAAGAGGCCGATGAGGCCGATGAGTGATTATTCACCCTCGAGCTGGGTGAAGTATCTTTACCTTCAGTTGTTGTCATATGCTACTCTGCCAACTCTATCTATTTGAACTATGGTCTGTAATAACTTCACTTTAATTTTATGTTGAACCCTGGTTTGTAAAACTATTGTTATCTAAGTCTTCCGCTATTTACTCCGATGTTATTTGTCAAAATGTTCAAGAGATTGTAACTGAATTGTGAGATGATCCTGCGGACATCGGGCACTGATGTAGCCCAGTAGCGGAACCGGTCTTAATCTCTTGGCTGTACGGATCGACTGTCAGTGGTTGACGGTGATCAGTGGGCCATGGGATTAGAGCCGTTACGTTACATTCTTGTTAAAGCAATTTTGCTCTATGTGCCCGGATTGCTTGCAATTATGGCAATATCGACCATTGCTCTTCACAAAACTAGTCTTGTGAGTAGCAAAGGCCGCCTTGCCCTTCTTGGGGGTATAGCCAAGTCCCTCCTTGTTGAGTGGACACCTTTGGCTACCCAAGCACTTAAGCAAGCGGGCATCTCCACCATAGGCATTGCCTAAAGCATGAGTGAGCTCATACACCTTATTCTTAAGGTTCTCATTTTCTACCACTAATGATGAATCACATGTAGTAGAAGTAGGCATTTTAGTTGAGCTAGATGATGATGATGCATTTGTGGGAGCAACAACAATAGGAGCATAAAAAGAATCATTAAGAATATCACATGTTACTCCTATGTTGCATGTCTCTACAACATCCTCAATCTTACTTTGATCAAGGAAGGAGGAGTGGGCTTCCTTAAGCCTAGTGTGAGCTTGGCCAAGCTTCTCATGGGCTTCCTCTAGCCTCTCATGAGTGGACTTGAGCTCATCAAAGGATTGCTCAAGAGCCTTGTTGGCCTTGCGCAATTCTTTGCACTCCTTCCTCTTAGTCTCAATGTAAGAGTGAGCATCTTGTAGCATGCTCATGAGGTCCTCCTTTGAGTACTCCTCATCATCATCACTCTCACTCTCACTTTCACTCTCATCGGATGATACCTTAGTGGCCTTAGCCATGAAGCATGACGATGGAGTGTTGAAGATAGAAGGCTTGCTTGAGATAGCAAGACTAGCCATAGCCTTCTTCTTGGTGGTCTTCCTTTCATCATCACTAGAATCATCATCATCGCTTGAGGAAGCATCACTATCCCATGTCACAACATAGGATCCACCCTTCTTCTTCTCCTTCTTCTTCTCCTTCTTTTCTTTCTTTTCCTTCTTGTCCTTCTTCTTGCTCTTCTTGCGGTCATCATCATCTTCATCACTAGAGTATGGACAATCCGCAATGAAATGATCCTTGCTCTTGCATCTATAGCACCTTTTGGTAGTGCTCTTGTTTGCATCTCTTCTCTTTCTAGCTCCATAGCCCTTCTTCTTCATGAACTTGCCAAATCTCTTGACAAATAGAGCCATTTCTTCATCATCCATTTCACTCAAGCTTGTGTTTGCTTCATCATCACTTTCCTCCTTCTTAGCTTTACCCTTGCTCTTGTTTTTAGAGGATGAAGCCTTGAATGCCACGGTCTTCTTCTTCTTCTCTTCCTCTTGGGCTCCCCCATCCCTTTCCACACGGTATGTGTCTTGTGTGACCACATCACCTAGTACTTGGTTTGGGGTTACCGTATCCAATCCTTCCCTCACTAGGATAGTCACCAAAGTATCAAACCTTGGTGGTAAGCATCTCAAGAACTTGTGAGAGAAGTCCTTGTCCTCCACCTTCTCTCCTAAAGCCTTGAAGTCATTGATGATCACTTGCAACCGGTGAAACATCTCCGGTATGCTTTCATCGTCTTGCATTTTGAACATGGCGAGCTTGTCCTTGAGGATATATAGCTTGGCTCCCTTGACCGCCTTGGTGCCTTCATATGTTTCTTCCAATCTTTCCCATATCTCACTTGCTCTTTCAAGGTCCTTGATTTGCTCAAAGACTTTTGTATCAAATGCTTCATAGAACAAGTTGATTGCTACATCATTCCATTGAAGCTTCTCTTCTTCTCTAGGAGTGAGACTTGTGGGATCAATTATTGCAAAGTCATGCTCAATTACTTCCCAAATCTTTCTATTCATTCCTCTTGTGAATGCACACATCTTCCTCTTCCAACAATCGAAGTTGGTGCCGTCAAAATGTGGTGGCTTCCCCATATAGTTGATTTGAGCCATTTTTAACACCGGAGGATGTTAAGCCTCAAAACAAACGGTGACCACGGCTCTGATACCACTTGAAAGGTCCAAATTGGCTAGAGGGGGGTGAATAGCCTAATTAAAAATCTACAAAACTCTTAGGCAAACACTATTAGTATAACAAATGGCGAAGCTTCTTGCGCTAGCCTAATAGTGTGTTGCAAGCCACCTGTCCAACAATTCTACCTAATATTTCTATGTCACACAATCAACTAGAGCTAATGACAAAAGCGGAATAAAACAATATAGCTCTAGCACAAGTATGATATACAAAATGTATATGAGACAAGTATGAGCAATAGACAAACTAGGCAAGCTAATCACAACTAGCTACACAAGATATATGACACAAGACATACAACAAAAGATATCTACACAAATAAAGTAGCTCAATGTAAATACACAAAGTAATGAGCTAGATAGAGGGGATTTCACCGAGCCTTCGGGATCGCCACGTAGAGAGCCAATCACCGGTGAAATCCACTTAGAAAGTCAATCACCAAGAATGTGTAGATGGAGACCAATCACAATAAGTACTCGGGAGACAAAGATTTATCCCGAGGTTCACGTGCTTGCCGGCACGCTACTCCCTGTTGTGTCGACCAACACTAGGTGACCCAGTGGCTAATCGGCGCAAAGCCAAGCTCACAAAGAGCGCCACAAGAATCTACCACTAGTGAGGTAGCTCAATGACACGAGCAATCCACTAAGGATGCCTCTTGCCGCTCCGGCGAGGTGAGGCTCCAAAACCTCTCACAATCTCGAACGGTGGTGGCCAAGAACAATCACAAATCTTGCCAACAACCACCTCAACTTCTTCAAGCCGTCTAGGCACCGGCAAATGCCAAGAGTAACAAGAAAACTCAATGCCGATGCGAAGAATTAGTGTCACTAGATTGAACTCTTTCAAATCAAGCACTAGATCACTCAATCTCACTTGGTTTGATCAAATCAACTTGGGAGAAGAGTTGGGAGGCTTGCCAAAGCTCACTAGAATGCTTAGGAATCAAAATGTGCAAGAGAGAAACATAGCAAGCCGGCCAAGCCCCTTAAATAGGCCACACAAGTCGGCCTAGCCGTTGGACCCAAAACAGGACCATCGGACGCGCCGGTGTCGGGGCCATCGGACGCTGCCCCAGCGTCCGATGCTCCGATGAGCACCACGTGTCCCTCTGCTATGAATACAGGCTGCCCGATCCCAACGGTCACACTCCTGCCTGCACTGGTTAAAGTGGCATCGGACGCACCGATGCCTAGCATCGGATGCTCCGATGCCTCTGCTCAATATCTACTCATCTCAGCGCTACATCGGACGCTCCGGCACCTTCACATCGGATGCTCAACCCCAGCGTCCGATGACCATGCAGAGAGGTTCCAGAGAGGGCCAAAACGCATCGGACGCAGGCCAGCGTCCGATGCTCCCTGGAAAACTAGTTCGCGCCATGTCATGACCATCGGACTCTGCAACAGTGTTTCGCCTGCGTCCGTTGCCAGCGTCCGATGCTACCTCGACTTCTGACAGCTGTTAGGGTTTACCATCGGACTCTCGGCCAGCGTCCGATGCCAGCGACGCCAGCGTCCTGTAACATCTATGGTGATTAATATGTAATTAACCTGACATGTCATCATCTTTAGTCATTAATCTTTCTTGCCATGCATTATGTTTGCCTAATGCTTGTTTTGCATTTACCTTTTTCTGAGGTGACTTGTGTAGTGATCTCTTTTTCAAAAAAAAACCTAAAAGCCCAAATCTTCCTTGAGGGCAAAATGGTAATTTCATCTCTGTGTCTAGCTTTGTGTAAATCTTGTTCAGTTGAGTGTCTTGATGTTTTGTTGTGTTGATCAAAGTTCACAAATCAAAAATAGAATTTAAATTCCTTTTGAAAAACCCTGATTTCCAAACCCTGGTTTTTACCCCTCTTTTATTAATTTTAAAACTATTCAAAATTTGAAGTTGGTCCTTTTAGCAAAATTGTAGGTCTTGTCAAGAGGAACAACTTTGGTGTTTACAGATTTTCAAGTTTCAATATAAAATCAGAAGTAATTTCAGATTCTTTCAAACTTCATTTTTGTCCCTTTTTCGGTTTTCAAAATTATCTCAAAAACCTTTGAGCTTCAGAAAAAGTTTATATTGGCAAAGTTGTAGATCTCAAAATTTTAAGCAACTTTGGTGTTTTGAGTTTTCTTTGTGTAGTTTAAGTTTTGGGAGTTTTTTTCAAAAGTTCAGAAAGGGGAAGTTTTACTTTAAATATCGTCACTATGCACGAGCTTTAAAGCCAGGGGGCCCCGGCCTCCGGCAAGGCCGCCGCGCCGCGCGTGAGCTTCGCCGCCCATGCCGAGCCCGGCTGACTCGCGCCCGTGCCGCGCACGGCCAAGCGCTGGCGCTCGCTCTCCTCTCCGGTCCCCTACCTACCGCCGCCTCGCCCATCCCCTACCCTCCTCCTCTTTCCCCTCGGCCGCGGACAGCGCGCAGTTGCCGGCCGCCGGCAAGCCGCCCCGCCGCGCGCGCGTTCCCCGCCCGCACCGAGCCGCCCTACCGTGTTCCCTACCTCCATTGATGTCGCCCGAACGCTCTCACCCCTCGCCCGGACCCCTCCCCAGCTCCGCCCGCGGCTATAAGAAGCCGCGAGTTCCGCCATTACCGCCACCACGGCGCCCCGCACCATCGGACCTCCCCAGCGCCCGTCGAGCCCGCCGTTGCCTTCGCCTTGGGCTGCTCCAGCTTCCCGAGCAACCAATTTCACCCCTCCGCCCTCCTCTCGCCGGCGCAGGAGCTTCGTCCCCAACTCCGGCATACGGCCGCGTGTCGGCCAAGCGAGAAATTCGCCGCCGTGAGTTTTCCTCTTTTCCCTCCGACCCCTGCCCTCTCTTCCTCACCTCCGTGCGCTCCTAACCGCACCTCGGTGATCCCTTTTGGTGGACAGAGCCGTCGGACGCCGCTCGCCGCCAGAGAGCTCCGCCGAAGCACCGCCAACGTCGAGCTCCCTCCTCCGACCCTGCACAGCCCCGTCGAGCCTCTCTCCCGACTCACGGTGAGTCCGCGAATCTTTCCCCACACTCGGTTTTCCCAGCGCGAGCCCCGAACGGCCGGTCCGCCGTCCGCCTCGCCTGCGTTTCGCCCGAGCCTTCCGTCTCGCCCGAGCCTCCCAGCCAAGTCTCGGACGGACGATTGCTTGCGTCTCGCCCGAGCCTCCAAGCCAGGCCTCGGACGAAACGATCGTTTCCGTCTCGCCCGAGCCTCCGAGCCAGGCCTCGGACGAAACGACCGTCTTCCGTCTCGCCCGAGCCTCCCAGCCAGGCCTCGGACGGACGATTGCTTCCGTCTCGCCCGAGCCTCCGAGCCAGGCCTCGGACGAAGCGATCGTCTTCCGTCTCGCCCGAGCCCGTTTCGCCCGAGCCCTGCGAGAAAGGAGCACAATGCTCTTTTCCTTTTTGGAAGTTGTGAATAGTGTTCCTTTTTCATCTTTTTGTGTGATTTTCTGTGTTGCTCCAAAAATTCTGAAAATTTGATGGTAGACTCTTTATACCTTGTAGTATTTTAAAAAAATATGAAACTTGGACTTTGTGCAAAAGTTTGAAAATGAAAAATCTCCCTTTTAATTAAGAAATGAATGGTTTTTGATTTTTAGAAAATCATGTGTAGCTCCAAAAAGCATGAGATAAATTTTTATGTGCTAGTTATGTCATGTTTAGTCTCTGGTGAAATTTTGAGGCCTTTTAGAGCAAGTTGATTTTTGGGCATTTATTTAAATTGTTAAATAGCGCCTTTTGTTAATTAAATGTTTGATTTTTGTTAAGCACCTTAATGATCTCCAAAAATTATGAAATTTGTTTTGACATCTATTTATACCATAATGAAATTATGAGATTAATTGGGTAAATTTTGGAGCAACTGCATAATATGACCTTTTTAAATAATTAAGAAAAATAGAAAAAGTGATTAGGGTTCATGTTGAATGCCCTGTGATGTGACTTTTGGAATTGTTTGCTGTTCATAGACCCCCACCCCTTGGTCTATGATGTTTGTGATGCCGTGCTTGTTTTGTGTTTAGGTCGGATAAATGATGCTTAATAGGTTGATTAATTTTGCTTAGAGATCAAGATAAGTAACTTTGTGTCTATACTAGAAGTTACTTACGCACCGAAAAGTTGTACTCTAGAAACAGTAGAATTGTCCTGTGCTGTATTGTTCATGTCAGCATCCTCATAAGCATACATCATTGCATCCGTATAGTGACCGAAGGAGAAGGCGTCAAAGTCGAAGCAGCCGCTGACGAACCTACCCCCGAGGCGACCCCGAGCTCCAACACCTGCACTGCCGACCCCGAGCCCGTCCTTTTTGCTCTTCAAGGCAAGCCCCGGTGCATTTAACCCTTCCTTGCTTTTATAAAAGTTTACTTAAAATGCTTTGAGTTAAATTACTGCATTAGGTTATAAGAGTTGTGTGATGACCTATTACCTGCACTGTTTACCTCCACCAGTAAATACCCCGCCCTGTTTAAAAATTAATTGCGAAATGCTTAGTAACGCTATACAATAGATTTGCAATAAAAATGCCAATTTCAAAAGTGTGATCACTTAAAGAATTTTTATGGGAATTTGGCTTTACTCCCTGCCTGTTGGCTAAGTATCTGATCCGTACCTAGTCAACAGTGAGGAGAGGTTGTCCGAGCGTACGGTGTCGTCATGTTGTAGTCCGGGACTCAACAGTTGACACCGACCGGGACAAGGTTGAAAAACCGACAGGACCTGTACTCTTGGGTTAGAGTCCCGAGGTGCTTGTCGCTGGCGGAAAAATTTAGGGACCATCCGTATGGGGGCCTGCTGGTCAAGACTTGTAACTATTCACATACTTCGGAAAGCTCTGGCTCCGAGGAATCCTTTATTGGACCGACAACCGCGCACTGGGAGTGGAGAGATGACGGAAGTAGCATGTACCCACGTGGTCGTCGTACCTGGATAGGAGTGGTGTACTGTACTTCCGGGTGGCGTAGGACCGGGCCCAATCTTGGAGGAATCGTGGTAGACGAGTTGGCATATGCAATCTTGGGTGCTACATATGCAGTGTGGATAGGGATCCTCAGCTGAGTATTATTTATCCGGATTAACGTTGCTCCTCGGTTATGGAGACTTGGTCACTGACTGTCAACGGAGAGTGGTTCTCAACTAGGTATGTTTTTGAAAGGTAAAATGAATCATGAACAATGGAGAATTGAGAAATACTGGAATCTTTCCAAAAATAAAACAAGGATTTCAAAATGCTTTTTCTGCAAAATACTTGATCTTGCTTAAGCCTTACCTTGACTACCTAAGCCTCTCATTCCTGAGTCTTCTCCCCTTTTCTTTAGTCGGGTAAGTCTTGTTGAGTACCCCCGTACTCAGGGTTTGTTACCCATGCTGCAGGTATGACTGAGTCCCCGGTGTGTCTTGCGCCCTGCTGCATGACCATCGTCCAGGAAGAGGCCGATGAGGCCGAAGAGTAAAGTGTACACCCTCGGGCTGGGTGTTTGCAAGTATCTTATTTTGTTGTACTCCGCTACGTTGCCTATTTTTTTTATCTCCCAAACTTGGTTTGTAATAATTGCACCTTTAATTTTATCTGGAACCTCGGTTTGTAAAACTAATGTTATTTAAGTCTTCCGCTCTGTATTCCGATGTTATTTGTAAAAGTATCCAATGCTGTAACCGAATTGTGAGATGATCCTGCGGACGATGGGCGCTGATGCAGCCCAGTGACGAACAGTCTTAATCACACGGAACATCAGTTCGGCTGTCAGTGGATGACAGGGACCGGTGGGCCATGGGATTAGGGCCGTTCCGCCACACGTCCGATGCCCCTAACTTGACAACTTTTCATCTCTAACTTCTACCCTTGCTCCCATGTGCCAACACCAAAGTGTTTCACCACTTGTGCACGTGTGTTAGCATTTTTCAAAGCAATTACCAAGGGTTTAGTTAGTCACTCACTAGGTCTATAGAATCGATATGTTAGAGAACACCTAGTGGCACTTGAACACCGCATAAGCCGTGAATAATCTCCTCTTAATAGTACGGCTATGTATCCTAAATGTGATCACACTCGCTAATTGTCTTGATCACTAAAACAAAGAGCCCTATAGGTTATACCTTTGTCTTCGGGCCTCTTTGCTACATCTCTTCTCTTCTTCTTGCAATTCACCAAGGGTAGAGCACTTGATCACTTGAGATGCATATGGCCAACACCATCTTCCATGGTTGTCGCCTAGCTAGCTCCACCACTTGGCTTGGTCATAATCCTTCCTCATAAGCTACACACATGCTTAGCAATAGGATTAGACCAAAGTAGGTTTCATCAATTAACCAAAACCAAACTAGGGCTTTCACCCTCGAGGCCCCGACCAACACGAGCCGGGCTGCGGAGGAGGGAAAGGGGGAGAGGCGTTGGCGGAGAAGGAGCCGACGGTGGAGGACCTCCTAAACGAGTTGGAGCAGGGGCCGCTCCTCGCCACGGGCCCGACGATGGTGGAGGCGCCCACCGTGGGGCCGGCTAGCGCTGACAAGACGCCGGAGGACCCAGCCAGGGAAGAGGGCCCGGGGTCGAGCCTTCTTTCGATCAACTCGCCGCCGCTCGAGTCTTCGTCCCCACGCGAGGTTGCGACGCCGCCTCGGGAGGCGGCGGAGCCACAGGAGGTGCCGGCGGAGGGACGGAGGGAGCCGGGGCCCGTGCCGTCGGGCGGCGGGCTGCAGCTGGGTCAGCTCGGGGTGGAGGAGGATCTGTCCGACATCGAGCTTGACCGACCAGTATGGCCGTTTCCTGACGCGCCGAGCCCGTCCCTTGCCATGGTCTCCGTCGAGCAACCGGTCCAGCGGGGGGCCCCGTGCGAGGTGCAATCCATCTTCCGGGAGGTGGCCGAGCTCATGGCGGAGGCGGAGCGGTCCTGCTCTGAGGAGGCAGGCCGGTACGCACAGGTGTCGGCCGCCCTCGCGGGGGCTGAGGCGGAGCTTCAAGATCTCCGCGCTGAGCTGAGCCGGAACACCCAAATGGCGAGCCGGCTCAACGAGGCGGAGGCGGAGGTTCGGGCGGCTCGAGGTGAGGTCGCTCGATCCAAGGAGGAGGCCGCCGCCGCTCTCGAGGTGTCGAGGAAGGAGGCCGTGGACGCCCGAAGCGAGGCCACCTCCGCCCGGGCTGAAGCTGAGGCGGCGAAGCAGGAGGCCGCTGACGCCCGAGGCGAGGCCGCCACCGCCCGAACCGCAGCAGAGGCGGCGAGAAAAGAGGCTGAGGATGCTCAACGCGAGGCCGCCGCCGCTCGGTCCACAGCGAAGGCAGCGAAGAAGGAGGCCGAAGACGCCGAGAGCGGTGTCGCCACCGCCTGAGCTGCCGAGGGGGCGGCGCGGCAGGAGGTGATCCGAAAGGATCTGGCCCTCGTGGAGGCGGGCAGGCTGATCGAGGAGCTTAGGTCCGAGAAGCTCCTCATGCTGGCCGAGAAGCGCAGGCTCGAGCAGCGCGCTGAGGGCCTTACCAGCGACCTCGCTGAACTGGGGCAACATTGCGATGGTGAGGCTTACACCTTGTCCTTGCTTGGGCCTCGAAGTTTTTTGTTACGCCGTAGTCTCACTCTTCCTCGTTCGTTGCGCAGGGGTCGAGAAGACGGTCGAGGAGCTCCGCGGGACGAACCAGGCTCTCTTGGACCAACTCCAAGACGAGACGATGGTGGCGGAGCGGGCTCGCACTTCCCTCGACCGGCTCGACTCCATGTGGGGTGTTCCTACGGTGGCTGCGGCAGAAGGTGCGGTGGCCCGAGGCGACGCCTTGGTCGACGCCTTGTGCTTCCTCGACGTAGCAGCGCGGGACCGTGTCCGGCAAGCTCTCCACCATGGCGTTAAGCAGACACTCGCGGTCGTCCGCTCCGGCTTCCGCTTCCCGGTCCACATTGTCGCCAATGGTTTCATCGAGATCGAGGGGAAGGACGAGGAGTGGAACAACCGCCGTGTCGACAAAATCTTGGAGAAGATGGAGAGGCCGGGGACGTCGCTCGCGAAGATCTTCGAGGAGGACGTGCTGCCTCCTGACGCCAGCAGCGGTGTCGAGGACCCCCCTCCCTCTAGCTCGGGTGTCGAGGCTGAGCCCGCCGTGGAAGACCTCGGGGAGGAGTATCATACCGACGAAGATTAGGGCCTGCGTGCCAAATTTGGGCGTCGAGGCCCCTGTAAGAATTTTATGACATGAATGAGGGTCCGTCGAGACCCGTATGTATATATGACTTGTTTGCTTAAAGAAGTTGTTTTCTTCTCAAATGCGTTTGACCACTTCTCTTTGTTGCAAGCTCAAGTTTCTGCTAGCTTAGTCTGTGTTCCTTCGATACGTCGCAAGCCCCTCGAGGGGAGGCGTAGGTAGGGTACCATAGCCCGGGGGCGTAGGTGGCCGTCTACGTTGACGCCTCCCGACCCTTGGCGGCTTGAGGTATTTTAGGATTTAGACGTCGCTAGTTCACTCGAGGCACGAGTCGAGATGAGGGTCAGATTTTTGAAAAGAAAACGCGTTTTTCCGGAGTCTGGGGGGGGAGGTCCCCCCGTCAGCCCCCGAGGGAGGCTTGACCCTGAGCATGGCAGGGTCGAGGCTACCTTAAGTTGCTAAGCAAAATGAAAGACAATGCACGAGTTTGTTCACTCATTTGGGGCGTGTTTGTACAAAGCAACAAAATATGCTGGGTCTCTGAGGCCCTTAAGGGTAGAAGCGACGTAGCTGAGAGATGTTCCACGCGTTCGCCAGGATTCTGCCTTGATTGTCGTAGAGCTTGTATGTTCCTGGCTTGAGCACCTTAGCCACGGTGTATGGGCCTTCCCACGGAGGAGTGAGCTTGTGGCGCCCTCGATTGTCTTGCAGCCGTCGAAGCACGAGGTCCCCCACCGCCAAATCCCTCTTGCGCACGTGCTTGTCGTGATAGCGTCGAAGCGTTTGCTGGTAGCGCGCGGAGTTGATGAGCGCCGCGTCTCGGGCTTCCTCGAGCTGGTCCTTGGCGTTGGCGAGCCTCTCGTCGTTGGTTTGCTCGTTGTAGGCTCGAAGTCGAGGGGAGCCGTACTCGAGGTCCGTAGGCAAGATGGCCTCGGCACCGTAGGTCAGGATTAACGGAGTGAACCCAGTGGCTCGACTTGGCGTTGTCCTGAGGCCCCACAGTACCGAGGGGAGCTCGGCAGCCCACCCCTTTCCAAAGTTTTTGAGGGTCCTGAACAGCCTCGGCTTCAGCCCGTGAAGTATCATGCCGTTAGCACGCTCGACCTGCCCGTTGCACTGAGGGTATGCGACCGAGGCCCAGTTCACGCGGATGTTGTTGCCATCGCAGAAGTTGGTGAACTTTTTGCCCGTGAATTGAGTGCCATTGTCAGTGATGATGACGTTAGGCACCCCAAACCGGTACATGATGTCTGCGATGAACTCGACGGCTTTCTCGGAGGTGGGGTCGCCTATGGGCTTGGCCTCGATCCACTTGGTGAACTTGTCGATGGCCACAAGCACCCGTGTGTACCCTCCACTTGTCCTTTTGAGGGGACCCACGAGGTTGAGCCCTCAAACAGCGAATGGCCAAGTGATTGGGATCATCTGCAGGGCGTGTGCGGGCTGGTGCGTCTGCTTGGCGTAGAATTGACACCCATGGCACGCTCGGACCAAGCGCTTGGCGTCCCCAATGGCGGTCGGCCAATAGAAGCCTTGACGGAAGGCGTTCCCAACCAGGGTCCTCGGTGCTGCGTGGTGGCCGCAAGCCCCCGAGTGCATGTCGTCGAGGAGCTTGCGTCCTTCCTCGAGGGGGATGCAGCGCTGAAGGATCCCAGTCGGGCTTCGTCGGTACAGTTCCCGTTCGTCGTCATAGGTGACGTAGGTCTTGGCCCTTCGAGCTATGCGTCGAGCCTCCGTCTTGTCTTCCGGTAGCACGCCTTGCGTTAAGTAGTCGAGAAACGGCGTCCGCCAGTCGAGGGGTCGTGTCGAAGGAGAGGCGGGTGCGTCGATCTGCATTGCCTCAGCGGGTGTCGAGGCATCATCCTCGAGGCGTGGTGTGGAAGGCCGAGCCCCTGCGTCCGGCTCGAGGGGTGGCGTCGAAGGGTCAGCTCCTGGGCTGATCTTGATGGATGGCTCGAAAACGTCCCTCGAGAAGACGTCTGGTGGGACCGTGCCACGCGTGGATGCCAGCTTGGCCAGCTCGTCTGCAGCCTCGTTGTACTTTCGAGCGATGTGATTGAGTTCGAGGCCGTAGAACTTGTCTTCCAGCTTGCGCACTTCTCCGCAGTATGCTTCCATCTTGGGGTCGACGCAGCTCGAGGCCTTCATGACTTGGTTGATGACGAGCTGCGAGTCCCCTCGAGCGTCGAGGCGTCGGACCCCGAGCTCGAGAGCGATACGCAATCCGTTGACGAGGGCCTCGTACTCGGCGGTGTTGTTGGAGGCGGGGAAGTGCAAGCGCAGCAGGTAGCGTATGTGGACTCCGAGGGGTGATATGAAGAGCAGGCCCACGCCTGCCCCCGTCTTCATGAGGGACCCGTCGAAGTACATGGTCCAGAGCTCGGCTTGGACTTGCGCCGGCGGGAGCTGGGTGTCGGTCCACTCTGCAACGAAGTCCGCCAACGCTTGCGACTTGATGGCTTTCCGCGGAGCATAGGTGATGGTCTCCCCCATCAGCTCGGCAGACCACTTGGCGATACGCCCCGTGGCCTCCCGGTTGTTGATGATTTCGCCGAGGGGGGAGGACGACACCACCATTACGGGATGAGCGAGGAAGTAGTGCTGGAGCTTGCGCCTCGTAATGACAATGCCGTAGAGCAGCTTTTGGATGTGCGGGTACCTGACCTTGGCCTCGGAGAGTACCTCACTGATGAAGTACACCGGCCGCTGGACCGGTAGCGCGTGCCCCTCCTCGAGTCTCTCGACGGCTACGACCGCGCTGACCATCTGGGTGGTTGCGGCTATATAGAGGAGGAGAGGCTCGGGGGGATCGTTACCTTGGGCTGGTCGTGGCGGCACGAGGATTGGCGCAGAAGTCAGCAGTCCCTTTAGCTTGGCTAGGGCCTCCTCGGCCTCGATGGTCCACGCGAAGCGTTCTGTCTTCTTTAGCAGGCGGTAGAGGGGTAGCGCCTTTTCCCCTAGCCTCGAGATGAACCTGCTGAGGGCGGCCAAACAGCCTGTCACCTTCTGTACGCCCTTGAGGTCTCGAATTGGGCCCATCCTTATGACCGCTGAGATTTTTTCGGGGTTGGCCTCGATCCCCCGTTGCGAGACGATGTAGCCAAGCAGCATGCCCCGTGGCACGCCGAAGACACATTTCTCGGGGTTGAGTTTCACATTCTTGGCCCGGAGGCATTCGAACGTGGTCTCGAGATCGCTGATTAGGTCCCCGACTCTCTTGGTCTTCACCACGATGTCATCGACGTAGGCCTCGACGGTTTTGCCTATGTGCTCGCCAAAGATATGCTGCATACATCATTGGTACGTTGCCCCAGCGTTTCGTAGGCCGAAGGGCATCGTAACGTAGCAATACATACCAAATGGCGTGATAAAAGAGGTTGCGAGTTCGTCGGATTCTTTCATCTTAATTTGGTGGTAACCGGAATACGCATCAAGGAACGAAAGCACTTCGCACCCAGCAGTGGAATCGACAATCTGATCAATTCTAGGCAAAGGAAATGGAACCTTTGGACATGCTTTATTCAGACCAGTGTAATCTACACACATCCGCATTTTTCCATTCTTTTTCCTAACTAGAACAGGATTGGCTAACCACTCTGGGTGGAATACCTCCTTGATGAATCCGGCCGCCAAAAGCTTGTGCACCTCCTCGCCGATGATCCTGCGCTTCTCCTCGTCGAAGCGGCGCAGGCGTTGCTTCACCGGTCTGGACCCGGCCTGGATTTCCAAGGCGTGCTCGGCGACTCCCCTCGGTATGCCTGGCATATCCGAGGGGCTCCACGCAAACATGTCGATGTTTGCGCGGAGAAAGTCGACAAGCACGACTTCCTATTTAGGCCCGAGGCTGGCACTGACGGCTAGCGTCTTGCCATCGGTCGAGGTCGGGTCGACGGGTATCAGCTGGGTGTGCTCCGCCGGCTCGAAGGTGCCAGCATGGCGCTTCGCTTCAGGGGCTTCCTCGGTGGCCAAAGCGGCTAGGGCCTCAAGCGAGTCGAGCTGGACGTTTGCCTCCCCACGCTCGACGCACTCCACGTCGCAGTGGTACGCGTGCTCGTAGGAGGTGTCGACGGTGATGACCCCTTTTGGCCCCGGCATCTTGAGTTTCAAGTACGTGTAGTTGGGGACCGCCATAAACTTGGCGTAGCCTGGCCTGCCGATGATGGCGTGGTAGGTCCCTTGGAACCCTACCACCTCGAAGGTGAGCATCTCCCGGCGGAAGTTGGCCGGCGTGCCGAAGCAGACAGGGAGGTCGATGCGCCCGAGGGGGTGGGCCTTCTTCCCTGGTACAACTCCGTGGAACCCCCCGACGCTGGGTTGGAGCTGACCCTCTGAAATCCCCAGGAGGTCGAGAGTCTCGAGGTATATGATGTTGAGGCTCGAGCCCCCATCCATCAACACCTTGGAGAACCGTACGTCAACGATGACGGGGTCGACGACGAGGAGGTACGCCCCGGGATTTACGACATGGTCAGGATGGTCGTCACGGTCGAACGTGATCGACGCATCTGACCAGTCGAGGTACCGGGGAGCGTCATGGCGGAGTGCGAAGACCTCCCGGCGTTCTTTCTTCCTCTCCCGAGCTGAGAGCCCGACGGTCGGCCCCCCGTAGATCATGTAGCAGTCGCGCACCGGGGGGAAGTTGCCGTCCGCGTCCCCTCCGCCGCGCCGATCGTTGTCCTTGCCCTTAGGCACGTCTTCTTTCTTATCGGCGAGCATGGAGTAGAAGCTTTTCAACAGCCGGTAGTCCTTTAACTTGTGATTTACGGGGCCCTTGTGAAAAGTGCAGGGGTCCTCGAGCATTTGGTCGAAAACAGCCCCGTCAGGGGGGCCCCGGGGCTTCTTAGGCTCGAGGGCGCCTGCCAGCACCTCTTCGTCGTCGTCATCGTCGGCGTCGCGCTTCGCCTTTTGACCTTTCCCCTTGCTCTTCTTCTTTTTGCTGTTGTTGTCGCGGCTTTTGACGTCGTTGCCCTTGCTCGAGCCCTCCGGCGTAGCCACCGTTTTGCCTTTGTCCGTGGGGCGGCCAAAGAAGGCCCCCACTGCCTCGTCGCCTGAGGCAAAGCTGGTGACGCGGTCCATCAATTCCTCGACCGTCCTGGGATGGTAGCGCCCTAGCTCGTGGACGAGCTCTTGGCATGTCATGCCCGCGAGGAACGCTGAGATGACATCTTCGTCCGGCACGTGGGGTAGCTCGAGGCGCTGCTTCGAGAACCGCCGAGCGAAGTCGCGGAGGGGCTCGTCCTCTTTCTGCCTGCATCGTCGTAGATCCCAGGGGTTGCCTGGGCGCACGCAGGTCCCCTTGAAGTTCCCATCAAAGACCCTGACCAGGTCGGCCCAGTCATGGATCTGATGCGGCGGGAGCCCCTCGAGCCACCGACGGGCGGTGTCCGAGAGGTAGAGCGGGAGTTGGCGTATGATCATGCGGTCGTCGTTCCTGGCCCCGCCCAATTGGCAGCCTAGGCGGAAGTCAGAGAGCCACAGCTTGGGCTCGACCCCCCCGTCATATTTCACGATGTTGGTAGGTGGTCGAAAGCGGTCGGGGAGGATCGAGGTACGGATGGCTCGGCTGAAAACCCTGGGGCCCGGGGGCTCGAGGGTTTGCCGGTCGTCTTCGCTGTCGTAGCGTCCTCCTCGATGGACACTATAGCCTCGCTCCTCGCCACCTTCGTGCTTGCGTCGGGGGTTACGCTGGTATTGTAGCGCGTCCTCCTCTGCCCTGGCATTCGCCCCCCGCAATCGCGTGAGCTCGTTGCGGGCGTCATTGGGGTCTCGAGGTGGCCGGTTGTCGACGATCCGCTCCCGGACTGGCCTGGCTTGAGAGGCGTTTGGCTGATGGACGAACATCTCATGCTCGTTGCGGGGCGCGTCCGCCGGCTTCCCCGAGGCTGCCCCGCGCCGGCGCGACGCCGAGCTTTTGGCCTGCTGCACAGCGGCTGTCTCGAGGAGGTCCTTCATTTCCCCGAGCATGCGCCTGACGTCAGGGTTGGAGACGGCGGGTAGATCGCGGAGCAGCATGGCGGCTGCGACCACGTTTTGCCCGGCTCGCGGGAAGCATACCTCGGGGCGTGCTGGTGCCCCGTCCTCGAGGATCCGCCGGTGGACCTCTCGAGCCCGACCTCGAGCTCCGGCTCCTCGAGGCTGGGGTGGTTCCTGCATCAGAGTTTGCCGGAGCTGCAGCAGGCGTCGCCGTTCTTCCTCGGCTTTGGTGATTGCCTCCTGTACCTGCGCGAGTTGCGCCGCCCGGCCGTCGTCGTGCTGAGACGGTGCAGCCGGTGCTGGAGGTTCGTTCCTCCCCTGAACACGTGATCCGCGTGCCGCGGCCACATCGCTGGGGTCTTCTAGATCGAGCGCCGGCTTGCCGTCGTCGCCCTCATCCTCTGTATCGCATATGACCCCCTCGAGTTGGAAGCACTCCCTGGTGGGATCTCAGAGGTCGGGGTCGTGGTAGTCGTATTCGTCGGAGTCGGAGCTGTTGACGGCGTGCCGCCTTGGCAGATGCTGGGACTGCAGCTCGCGGTACCATTCTCCGACGGTGGCTCGCCGGGGTGGCTCGATGGCTCGCGAGAAGCCGCGGTCGACGTGCGCGGGGTGAACGATCTCCAGGTTGGCCATGGCCTGCAGTAGCACACCCGGGCGCTCCTCCTGCTCTGCCGGCGGTCGGTCCCGACGGCGCTCGTTGAACTGGCGGGCGTAGGCTGCCGCGGAGTTGTCGAGGCCGAACGGGAACCGCCAGCGTCGAGCGCGGTACACCCCGTGCGGGAGGAGGCTGGGTGGCGTCGACGGTGCGCGGCTCGGAGGCCTCTGGCCTGGCTCCTGGTCCGTGCGCATGATGAACGCGAAGTCGCTGGGTGGGCGCGAGCGCGCCCTGGAAGTCTCCGGCCGTGCGCCGGGCAGGCTCCTCCTCGGGAACTCCGCGCCGGCCACGGGGAAGTGGGTGTACGCCGCTGGCACCGCCTGTGCCTGGCGACGATGGTGACGACGGCGCCGCTCACGGGGTGGCGACGCGTGGTGGTGTGGGCGACGTGTCACGCTCCTCGCACGGGGTGGCGTGACACGCCCTACACTTGGGCCCTCCGTGGAGAGCAAGGTCAGCTCGTTGTCGTTGTCGGTGGCCAGGAACTCGAGGCTCCTGAACCAGATGACGACACCGGCAGAGAACGAAGGAGTCGAAGCAGCCATCCAGGAAACAGCGAGAAATCGACTCGGACACGCGAAGCCCCCTACCTGGCGCGCCAACTGTCGGTGTTTCGAACCCGGGGGTACGACACCAACGAGTAATATCATCGCGTGCTCTCTTCCTGGATGGTGATGCAAGATGACACAAGGATTTATCCTGGTTCAGGCAAAGAAGGCCCTACGTCCAGCGGGGGAGGATGTTCTTGTATTACTTGCACCTAAGTGCTTGTACAGGGGCGAATACAAGCTCGATGAGCGTGGACCGGAGTCCGGACTCGAGTGTGCGTATGCGTGGACTTGTATGTTGTCCCTCGGAGTTGTGTCACCCCCGCGCGAGGGGCCCTGGCGTCCCCTTTTATAGAGCAAGAGGAGGCCAGGGTTACACGAGAAGGACATGTACAACGCTCGATATGGCGAAGGGTAGTAATCCTGTCTTGTCGGGGCCACTGGAGCCGATGTGGGCGTTGCTGTTGAGGCGTCCTTGGGGCGTGGCCTCCATCCCGGGTGCGGATATGGAGGCGTGGCGACGTGGAAGCCGTACAACATCCATCCCGGCACGTACAGGACACAGCGGGGTCCCTCCGGATCTTGGGGTACCTGTCCTCCAATAGCGTGAAAGCAGTTAGGGCTCGAGGGGCGCGGAGCCGGCCTCGAGGTGGCGTCTACGGGGGGCTCGAGCCCCCGCAGGTATGGGCAAGTCCCGTGAAAATTGATTGAGCAGCAGGCATCTGGGCCTCGAGATGTGACTTGGACGTGCAACAGTGTAGGGTATGGGTTAACAGTGCCGTACTGGTGCCTTTTTACCCATGCTTGTGGTGAAAACGAGACTTGACTCTGCCCTGGTTACTGTGGTACATGTCGGGCTGCAGAGGACGTGACTGGAGTAGGTGGAAGTATTAAATATTTGGTGTGGGGTTGACATCCGGTGCTTGGCGCTGCTCGAGGGGCGTGACGTGCCCTCGAGGGGTAGGCAGCCGGGCCAGCGAGGCTCGAGGGCCCTGATGCCGAGCCTCGAGGGGTGGTGGATGGCGGTGGCGGGCTCGAACCCCTGAGCCAGGGCTCGAGAGGCAGGCTACCACGAGGTGGTTTGGGAGGCATTTGGCGGGCCTAGGCTTCCCCGTGGTGGGCCGGTGTTGTGGGTTTTGACAGGTTGGTATTCGGGTGGTTAAGTCTAGCTGGGCTTGCTATTAAATGGTGTTCTAGGTTTTAACCCGTGTGTTTTGCGTTGATTGGGGTACCCCTTTGGCGTTCCCCCGACACTATTCTAGCAAGGTTGCAGCGAAAGAATAAGTGGGCATCATCCTATAGCAAAGAGAAATTTCAATATTTGGGATAGAATTCGCGTGTCTCGCAAGAATTGACATCCAATTCGTCTGTCTTTCAAAATATAACACTCAGACTACGAATTGTAAGGGATTTCCCTTATTTTCTCTTATTTTCTTTAATTTTTTTTACCTTCCTCTGCACCTAAACGGACTAAATTAGCCCTTGTATCTTGAAACATATCGCGCGACAGGAGTGTCGGCCCCTCCGCTGCCCCTCCGCCGTCACTCCGCCGCCGGCGAGCCTTCGTCGGCCGGCCACCACCTCCTCTCCGCCCTCCCCACCCCTCCCATCCCTCCTCTGCCTCCTGACGCGATGGCTCTGTCCTGTGCGCCGTCCTGTCTGGCTGTAATTCCTGTGCGCCGCGGGATTGCCCCAGCGTTGGCGGCGTCAGGAGGCGGGCGGCGTGGGCACCGACACCGACAGCTGCCGGCGCTCGCGCCCGGTCCAGCCCCAGCTCGGCAGTAGAAGTTTAGAACAGACCCCGTCACATGTAGCAGTACCTTGGTTTGGCTGGCTTGGCTACCTGCTAGCTAGGCAAAGGCAAGTAATAAGCGCATGCTTCAAATCTATGAAAATCTTCTTACCAGATATTGCAACGCTTATTAGTGGAGTACGGTACTTCAGGGGCATCCAAATCTATGCCAAGATCAGGTCTTGGAGTACTAGTAGACCGTATATTGTGTACGGCTGAGCAATTTGCCTTGTTAATTAACAAAAAGTAGAAGAGATGCTCCTCGGAGAGAGTCACGTCCGATGAGCTTCTCCTGTCGTCGTTGTGCCGCTCGATTTTCCTCTGCACGGTTGCACAGATTAAGCCCAGGTCCCAGGGTAGTTTGGTCCTTTAGACGTATAGAAAGAGGTAAAAACATTAAAAAAAAAAAGAAAAGATGAGATAATGAGTGAAATCTCTTAGATTGAAACAATTCGCAGTCCGAGTGTTATATTTTGAAAGACAGACGAATTGGATGTCAATTCTTGCGAGGCAGGCGAATTCGATCCCAAATATTGAAATTTCTCTCTAGCAAACCACAAGATGCACAAATGTTATCAATGTTGGTAGAATACCTGGCTGCTCTCTCTGCTGATGCTAAAGCTCTTCTGATAAGTCTCCAAGCGAAGGTCTTTATGAGAGGAGGCATGGATGTAGACTTCCATACCCTATGGAGGATGGCTGCAGCTTGTGGAGTTATACTTCTAGAACCTACCGTCGGAAGAGTGACCGTATGTTGCAAACTGAGATGTTTATAAATTGCCTTTGAGGTACAGATACCTTTTTTGCAGGCTTCCACCGAAGTATATGTTTTTGGTTGCTGGTTTGGCTTGGGGGCGGACGTTCCAGGAAACACGCAGACATGCCGTGCGTTGACGCTTTAACTACACACACGGCCCGTTGTGTCCTCGAGACCTGGAGGTTGGGGGCCCATTCCAGGCCCTGAGGCCTTCTTGAGTTGAGAGAGAGCTCTGGAGATGGGAGACGCACTCTCTGTATCCCTTGGCCTGAAGATCTGAAGATTTTTTTTTTTGATCAGAAGATCTGAAGAAATTCATAGAATAAGCATCAGGGCGTGAGCATCCCTCTCGAAAATAGCCAAGATCGAGCGAGCGGAGTTCAAGAGGCACAAGAGCGTCTCTAAAGAGATTAGCCAATTCGTTTTTTAAAAATAAATTTGGCTATTACTCCATCAAAGAAAAAAGTCTCCAATAGACTCTCTAGATAACTCTTCAAATTTAATCTCTCTCCATCTCACCTCATCCGCCCTCTATTTTTGGACAACCTATCTTACTACTGGTCATCTAGATCTAGCCTCTTTAGTTTTAAAGTGTGTTGGAGTACTCTAGTATTTTTTTTTGTCAAATATATTTTAAAAGTCACTAAATCAGTAAATTTTCGAATCAGTAATAATACTGGTATTTAGTTTTTTTTTTTGTTTTCTGGTCGCGGAAAAGCACGGGACATGCTCGTACCCAGTAATACAGGACGGGTATACTAGAATTTAGGGAGTATTTCTCTACGGCACTGCACCTGTATTCTAGTTGTACAACAAACTAGAATTGCTAGAAACAGTGTCGTCCTGTTCAGTTGAGCTGGTTGTAGCTGCAGAAGCCAACCCACCAACACTGTAGCAGCTGCAGCAAATCAGCAGCAGATACAGCTAGAAGCTGCAGACATGCAGTTCAATGAAACTATAATGAAACTGAAGAAAGTTGCTTCAAAAAAATGAAATATCTACCACAAACTAATTTAACCATACAAACTAAAATTACTAATTTAAATAAGAAACAGAAATACAACATTACAGTAACAACGCGGCAATCCAGATTCATGCACACTCATGACACTTCTGATCTGACTGATACTCCTACTTACTTAGTAGCATTTTGTTCACATCTTGTTTGGCACATTTTAGCTGACGAATAATGATGATAGTGTTGCTGACTTCGCATTGAGCGTCAGGCTATATATGCTGTCAAGCAAGATCACCTTAGGCGGCGCAGATGATGGTGGCAAGTACGTATCTGGTGACTGACCTGGTTGCCACTAGGCGGCGCAGATGAAGGTAGCAAGATCACCTTAGGCCTCGTTCGGTTCGGTTGAGGGAAGCATTCCAGCCGGATGCTCGTTCGATATTTTACGTTAGGATCGGAATGGTTTCCGGCCAAATCGGCCCGGAACGGCGTAAACCGAACGCGGCCTTAGGCGGCGCAGATGATGGTAGCAAGATCACCTTAGGCTATATATGCTGGCAAGCAAGATCATCTTTTGGAGCGTCTCCTTTGTTCATCTGTGAGCGAGGAGGGTCGTTACGGGAACTCAGCTTGTGCTTCGACAAGGATCTCAAGGCTATTCATTGTCTGGCAATCCGTGCATCTTACTAGCTGTTTGTTTCTTTCATCCCCTGGCCGGACTGCATAAATGGACACAATGACAGAGAGTATGATACGGCAGAACAGGGCAGGTCTTCTTGTCCTAGACGTATCAGATTCAGCTTGCCTTCATATATATATATAATATGGGGTTCTGCTCCAATACTCCTCTTTTTCAAAATTGCACATATCTCAAAGTAACCTTCCTAATTATTAAGCATTCTCGTAATTAATTTTTACCTGGGTGTGTATGGGCCCGGCCCTCCCAAGCCATGCCCATCTACGGCCCATACCCAGTCAATTTCTTGTCCTCTAGATCGCTTTTGTTCGGAGTTTCCCCGCGCGATGCAAGAAGCATTGCCGGGCACCGGAGGTGGCTCGGCAAGCTGTCCATATAAACGGCCTCTGGCTCTGCCACCGTGATGAGTGATGACATAGTGTAAGTGTAAAAGTTCAGGAAAATTAAATCAGATCAGACAATGACATGACCGGCTTTATGGGGAATAAATGAATACTCCCTCCGTCCCGAATAAATAAATTCCTAGAATTGTCCTAAGTCAAACTTTTTAAACTTTGACTGATTTTTTACATAATACGTCAAGATTTATGATATCAAATTAGTATCATTAGATACATCATAAAATATATTTTCATAATATGTTCATTTTATATCATAGATATTTTTAATCTTTTCTATAAAGTTGGCAAACTTTAAAAAGTTTGTCCGACATGGATTCTAGAAATCAATTTATTCAGGGACGGAGGGAGTAATAGTAGACAACAGCTTCCTCATGCAGGCAACAACTAGTGGCAAATGGCACCACCTCGCGCTAAAACGCCACGACAATGAACAAAGGGACAGAAAAATGATGGAGGTGCCTCCATGGATGAGTCGTCGAGCAGGTTCGTTCGTTGCCAGCGCTAGGTCCATTCATGCCGCACGTGGAAACGGAAAGAAAGTTTGAACAGACTGGGGATCGGAGGATGCCAACGAGTTCGGCTTGGTCTTGAACGGGGAACGGGCTGGCCCATTGTGACCCATTGATTAAGAAAATATTTAATTAATTAGGTGTGTTGCTTTAAGATGTGTGCAAATTTTTAAAAGAGGAGTATTGGAACAGTTCTCAAATGTTTGGACACCCCTGTCTTATGGAATATATCTGTAGTTGTAGTGTTTTAACGTCTCCAGCTTGTTTTGTTTTAGAAATTTATCTTCGGCCATCACTTGGGCGCGCGAGAACTCACTAGTAGATAGAGAAAATGGCAACGAATATGATACGACGGTCTTGTTGTCCCAGACATATCAGCTTGCCGTCTTATAAACCTCATGCATGGTACATCTGATATGCATGTTTGTTGGTTAAGTTTGATATTCTTATGAAATTTGACACACGTCTTCTTCAACACATCAACTTTTTTCGAACCCATAATTTTGCTACAATCTCAGGTGGCGACACTAGTGACAACATGTCATCATATCACACGAGAAGACATATCACTCTACCTTCATGCTTGAAATTTTACAAACCTCTGACATGACATCAATGTATCTTCACCAGTGTTACTTCGCACACCGCTCTACCTTCATGTCTACAAAACAACAACAAATATCAGTAGCATAAAAGCAAGTGAAATTTTCTTTCAAGAAAAAAAGCAAGTGGAATAATTTAATTTGTCATTTGATGCCTAACCGCATAGAGCTGGGTATGGTAATCTTTCTTTTATCCCAAGGACGCATTCACACTATACCATCATGTAGGCCAACCATCACTTCACTGTTGCCTGCGTCCAAAATACAGGAATCAGTTGAATCGAGAATATTGATGACATATGCTAAAAAAAGAATATTTGAGTAACTCATACCAAGAACGAAATCACACTTCACAGTCTGCAGTTTTTGGCCAGCATCTGATTCATATATGCATTTAACACTTACCTACATAAGGACCCGTTAAAGTTAGTCTCATGATTTTTTTTTTTATAGAAACAAGTTAGGGAAAAAATGAGGCTAGAACACCTTTTTAGACAATCAACGAGATTAACTTTTTATCATAGACTAAGTTGCCTTAACCCTAGTAAACATGGATTCTCTGTTAGGTAGCAGTCATTTTTTTTATGAATTGTTGGAGATGCTCTAATTCTTTGTTTCTCTATCCTTTCTTACCACTAAAAAGACCCAGGTGCTATCGTCATAGTTAGTTTTTCGCCTCGTCCGGCGCATCCCTCGTGAAAATCGTCGCCCCGCCAGGCCACCATGACCCCTGTCGCCCCCACAACTCCTTGCACAACGCCGGGACACCCTCGCCACCTCCACGCCCGACACAGCCGCTACCACCTTCTGCCTGACGCCCCCACCTGCTCGCCACACCCAGCTGGAACCCGGACGTCTACGCCGCCCGCCTAGACACCACCCCCGCCCACCTCCTCGCCCGCCGCCCCACCTACTTGCCTCGCCCGCCGCCCCCACCACCTCCACGCTCGGCTAAACCCGGACGCCCGTGCCGTGCGCCCCCACATGCTCCGCCTACGTCTCCAACTCCCCATCTGTCGATCCCAACGACACCCCTCTCTCAATCTCTACTCTCACACTCAGATTTCAAAATCTCGGGGCTGCTGCATCTTACAATCGGCAATTGGACACTATTGTTTGGATTGGAAGAACAAGTTCTTTCGAGAGAATCGGCTATTTGCCATTACAAAGAATGGGATACCGATTTGGATGTCCCTAGGCTGTCTTATAGAAATGTACGTCCTCTGCAATGTCTACCATTTTATCACTGTCTGTGTTGCAATTATATGCATATAAAGTCTGCCATTTAGTCTCAGTATTTTTCTGGGTTCAGTGATAAAATGTAGCTTTTAAGTCTATATTCCCTGTCTGGATTTCAGTTTATGAGTTTGTTATATTTCTGTTTATAGGAACGTGTGTTTTCTGTCTGGATTTCAGTTTATGCTTATGTAGCTTTGTTGTACAAGAATGTTTAGAGGTCCAGTCTCTCTTCACCACTCATGAGACTACTTGCTAGATGTCAGAGCTACCAGTCATATCTTTGTTGTGTCATGATCTCAGTCATTTGTTCCTCAATGTCATATATGTATTTTGGCTTGGAAACCCTTAAATTAATTGGCTATTTTGTATTTGGATCTGCTCTAATTTAACGTCCGTACATGCATTGTGCCTGCTAACTTCGATCTCTTTCAAAGTTTATCATGCATACATGTGCAGGCCCATGTCCTTTGCTGCATCTGCGCTTGCAGTTGCAGTTCTTTGTGCTTTGCACTGAATGTAACCTGTTTGACCGTGTTTGCAAATTGGTTAACCACTTCAACTTCCAACAAGGGATTTGAATGTGCTAAAACTTGCTAACGTCCTATATGTTGTGTATCTCAGGAACCGGCTAACTTCTGCTGCTCATATGACTCCATATAAAAATAATAACAGTTTCGGTCTTTGGTCTGCAGTTGGCCCTGCTGTTTGTTGATACCCAGGAGTTTCAGAGGTGACTGAGTTTAGTTAGTTACCTAATCATGAAATACATAGCTTTGTCGTTTCTGAATTGGTTTAGTTGACTATTTAGTATTTACATTTATGCAACACTTTACTTTGTTTTATCATTTACATGGATGATTATGTTTTCAAGTTTTTCAAAATGGCATATGAGAACCTTACTTTTATCTGTAAATCCAATTTAGGTGCACCTTATTTTACAGCTGCTTACTTGGGACCTTACTAAAGTGCAACAAGATAAATAAGTTGAGTTTCTTTGTATCTACAATCACTGTGATCCACCAACGGCCACAACGTTGTGATTCTGGCCTCTTGTGGCGATCCTCCTTGTGGTCTGTATTACAACGACATCTTCCGCCTCAACGGTACATGCCCTTCCCGTTACGGTGCTGCTATTAAATTATTTGATTGACGATCTGTTTGGTTGCGAGCTTTCTTTGTTTAGGAAAATAGTAGAAGTAGCAAACAGGCTGTAGTGCCTACATTACAAGCGAGTAATTAGCTGTGCTCATGGTGATAATAGTGGCATGAACATTCTGAAAACATATTAGACTGTTGATACCTTATATCTGGCATTTTACAAGAGTATCAAAGATATTTTGGTAGGAGTGATATATGAATGCTTCATGGTTCTTCTGATTTCTGTAATGCTTCATTGGCCTGATTAGACCTCACTAATTATTTTGTGCTTTTGTTTGCTTATATGTAATCAAGATCATAAGGGGTTTGGTGATAGCTGGTAACCATGCGTAGATGGTTCTAGGGATCAAGGTAAACTGGTAACTGAAAAAAGAGCAGCTATCCACCTCTGTCAACTAAAAAAGAAAAGTATTTGTAGTTACACAAGTGGGAGTTGGCCTTGAGGAAGCCTTTATGTTCTCTTTTTTGTGCCTCTATTTTCTCGTCTTTTATGCTGCTGCAGAAAGAAAAGTCCGTGTGAAAGATGTTTGAACTTAAGCATCTTATATATTAAAATCCAGCCACTCAATAGAGATTCTGGTAGTGGTAGGAGTTTTTCAGGTTCCAGGCTTCATTTTGTTTTGTCATGTAAGATCCATATAACCTTGGTCTAAGCAGCACACTCTTGGCTTTGGTCTTGGTTGGTATAAGCGGCACTCATATCTGATCCTCGTATGAGTTGGGTTGATGTATGGGAATCATTTTTTCTCTCTCTATAATTCAAAGAAGTATAGCTCTCCTGCGTTTTCGAAAAAAAGATCCATCTATGTCTGAATCTTGGAGTTTCAATCTGATGAGAATCATGGTTATCGATTTGGAATCAAACTTAATGTATGTTCTGTGTGTATACATTCCATGTGGTATTGAATCACTTGCTGAATGTCTTCATTACAACCATTTACCAATATCCATTTGATGGTTTAATTAATTCTTCCACACTGTGATTCTTATTGTATGATAGTTGTATTGCTGCAGAAAGAAGATCATGAACATCCAAACTCTTCTAGGTGAAGTTCTATTGCTGCAAATTTTCTGTACCTTTGCAAGAAAAAATTTATATAATATTTCTATGTCAATTTTTGGACCATGGAACACTAGAGATATGCATTCTCCTTGACACCTAGCATGTAGTCAGTGTGGTTGAGCCATTTGCAAATCTGAATTTACTTTACATCATGATACGTGAAGTTTAACTAATTTTCAAGGATCTGAAAACTTATAATTGTTATCATTCATCTATTCTATGTACATGGGCCTTACAGGATTTGTTTCATGCTGTGACATAGAAGGTTAGAAGTAAGGAAAGCAACAGATTTTGTACCATTGATTTTGTAATCAGTGCGGTGTGGGTTCTTCCTCACAAGCCTTTGAACTGAGTTGTTGATGATTCAAGTGAATGTGTGCAAGATGTGAAGCTGCTATATATGATCTCGGTCAAGGAATGGCCTGGCAGCTCTCGGTCTAAGACTTTAAGCTAAGGCGATTTGGTGAGCATTGCTGGTTCTTTTTTCTTCTTTGCATTGGGCCAATGTTCTAATTCATCTTGGTTTATTTAGTTGGTATGATTTCATCATATCTGAAATATCGGTTTTGCTTGGGCCTTGGTTGTTAAGATAGAAGGGTAAAGATACCAGAACATGATTCCTTTGTAAGATGTCAATTTCGATGGTATCTGTTTTGTCTTGGAGGAATTTTTGGTCAAAAGATAGATGGATGGCATAACACTGCCCTGAATATTTCTGCATGCCCAAATCCTGTCATGTTTGTTTTCTAGATATCTCGATGTTACACTAATATGATATATAGTGTCTAAAAGGTCCTAACTCCATGAAAAGGTTACGTTTTAAACAAAGTGTTATATTTCTCACATTTGTATCTTTTATTACTGACATTTGCGTATCCATATGCATTTCATGTCATAGAGGAAGTGTGAAAACAATAGGAGACAAGTAGCGTATCACTTGTTGATATTTTATTTGATTGGATGTACAAATTATATATATAATTTGAAACCTAATGATTATATTATTTCTAACATGTTTTTTTTCACGTAAGGAATCTCGTGTGGTTGTATGTCATAAGATGTTTTGTATACTCGTAGCAACGCACGGGCACTCAACTAGTGCTATACTCTAATCTCTATCTCTGGCCCCATTACCACTCTTCTGTCATCACATCACCCATGTACCCGCACCTACATCATCCTCGAGTAACTAACCCCTACCACTAGCATGGCAGTTATCCTTGAAGCAGGATAAATTTATAAGCCAATAAATTTATAAGCCATCATTGATTTGGGGTTTCAATCGAACAAACAAGTAGTAATAAAGAAACGGTTAAAAGAAGGGGATAACCTTAGACCCTAGTTGAGCTTTTGGACCATTGGCGCTTCCCATTCCTATCTCCTCAATAATTAATTGAGATTCATCCAATTTTGGAAATACAAATGAGAGCGGCTTACGGTTAGGACTTGTTGTGCATATCTCTTCTGGTTTCTCCTCGTTACTGCAAGCACAATCACATATAAGGAGAAGTCAGTATTAACAAGAATTGCCCTGACTCTTCAATTCACTTATCTTCCTGAGATTGTAAACTAGATTCTTTTTTATTTTAGTGTGGAATCGAATCTCAAGATACCTAGTGTAATGAAATAGTCTGGTGCCCCGTGGACCCAAAAAAAGATCACCAAGAGTTTTCTGACCTGAAAACATCATGTCAAGCAATAAGAAACACCAATTAAGAAGTCAAGACATTCAGACATATTTTTAATTTCCACATACGTTTTGTTGTGGGGGCCATCGCTTATGCTTCCTCAGAACCGCAACCTGCTTCCCACTGACTCCTGAATGTGCATTAGTGCGTAAGAGGTCAGATAAGTAAAATGAGCATAGGTGGGTGGAGGTCTAAATTATTGTCAGGAATGTGAAAGCGGTTCTCCAATTGAAAAGCCCTTTCAACAGTGACTCAAACTTTAAATGCCACAAATTGAACAAGTCTCTTGGTTTGGTATTCCTCCCACCATACTACCTAAGGTGGTGATAGGTGGTATCTAGTACCACGGTAAAGAAGGAAACCAAGGCAGTATATATCCTGCGTCAAGTAGAATTCCCTAAAAAAATGTCAAGTTGTGTTAATCCTAATGTTACTGCAGTTTAGTCATGTTCAAACTACCATAAGTACATCTAATTACTTGGTTCAACCCTGGACCCAGCATCCCTCTCTAGTGCATCAGTAAGAATGAGTGCATCATTCGCAGAACCCTTCCAAACAGCCAGTATATAGATGGATTTTAAGTCAAAATCAACAGCAGCTAGCACATTTTGTGTGGCATAATTCTTTGTACCCCGAAAAGCTACTGAAATCTTGGCAATGAGTCTAGCATGCACATGGGTACCATCAACTGCGCCCATACAGTCAGTCCTACACTACATGAGACCCATGTCAACAACATTAAATTATGGTCCACACAATTCAAACAATCATACCATCTATATGCCAATTGGTTTGTATCTTGAAATATGGATACCATCTTGAGCAGGTACTGATCTTAAGGGAAGTTTTATTGGATGGTGGCTAAATTATCTCTCCTCTAAGTTCACCAATAGCAAACAAAACCTCCTTGAAGTATCTACTAACTATATATCTCTATAGATCTCACAAAAGATAGATGGATTACCCTAAACAGTTGGTCATGCCCCAGTACATGTAGAAACATTGCAACTTGTTCCTCTACAAAGCTATGGATGCAATCGTGTAACAAGTCCTTGGCTCTTAGCAAATTGCAGAGCTCAAAAAGAGAGGCTCTATTGCAGTTGTAGATTTTGTTTAGAAATGGTTGACGTTTTATGTATCTCTGGCTCATAGGGGCATAACTGATGCAAGGTTGTTTGTTATGAGCCAATCCTACTGAATAAGAACGAATACATAGTCGTGACAAAAGCAGCTGCCTGCACAATAAGCACACTTCTAATATTTCCAGAAGCCATCTAGACAGAACAAAAAAACAGCATATGCTCAAATCAAAATGATGGGAATTCTTAATGACATCAAAGGCAGTACCATGCGCCCAGTTCAAAGTAGAATGGCATCACAGGCAGTGTCATCTGCCAAATTGAAAGGAAAATTTGCATCGCAGGCACATGTGCATGTGCTCAGTTAAAAAAGAAAGGCACATGCATATGCTCACACTATATATAACAACTACATCAGCAGCACTATGCTCAAGGTTAAAACAGAAGCATCATAAGCACAGGCACTTGCTCAGTTAGTATTCCACGAAGTAATTTCTATGGAGAAAAGCACAAATATCATATAGAATCATCACAGGCAGAAGTATCGCAAAGACCAAAACTCGCACAAAAAACGACGACAAAGTTCCACGGATACATGAGGGGGGTTATTAGGTGTTACCGTAGCAGCAGCCCAACTATGGAGGAAGTACTGGAGCCTGGAGGAGTAAACGGACCGAAGCCTAAATGAACCAAATCGCAATTTCATCAGGAAGGGATACAACCCCTACGGCTACGGATCTGATGAGATTAAAGAAAAATCGAGAATAAATTAGGGGAATGATGCGGGGATGGGGAATCAAGAGGACCTTATGCAGATCACAGCACGAATCCAACACCCCCTACGGCCCCACAGCCTACAAGGCAAGAAGCAATATCTCGCTGGATTTACACCCCACCTACCAAAACCAACAGCAGGGTTGACGATCAGGGCGGGGATTCACTTACCTTTCCACCTGCTTGTGCATGCAACCAATCGGCGTCGGCGTTCACCCGCTGCAACGACGGCAGCAAGGAGGGGATGGGCTACCTCCTGGGCTGCTGGGCGAGGGGATCCCCTGGGCGAGAGGTGTGACTTGTGAGCCAACGAAGACAGAGTTGAGAAAGAGGCGACGGCCGGACACTGGGGGAGTGGGGAAGGAGAGCGCTCGGCCGCTCGCTAGCTATTTTATTTTATTTCATTTAACAAACAGAGTGCATCTCGAAGGTTACCCTCAGATTAATTCTCCGTTTCTAAATATTTCCGACAAATAACTTTAATTAATTTTATATAAAAATATTAATATCTATGATATAATTAATTGATATCACTAGATAGATTTTTTAATTTAGTTTTTAAGAAATATTACTTATACTATTTATAAATCTAGTCAAATATATTATACGAAAATAATAAATAATAAAGAATAAAGAATAGAGAAAATATTTACTCTCTTCGTCCAAAAATAACTACACTTTTAGAGTTTCAAATTTGTCTCAAAATAAATACATATCCATAAAAAACAAAGTAGTTATATATTTTTTTTCTACTTTTATATTTTTTGAGGTATAATGATTACATCTTTTTAGGGTTATAAATGTAATCTCAATACGATTCCTGCAACAAAAGCGGGCTAACGGATATGGCCACGTCGTCCGTTAGCCCGTGGTCGTTTGATCCAGCGAACTTGCGATGGCGACCGTCCGATTGCGGATCAGTTCGGTCTCTACTCGTTTCTTTGTCAACCCGAAACGTCAGGAACCTTCTCCGGCTCGTCCGTCGAGCGAGCGGCGGCACGGGCGCAAGTCACCAGTCAGGTGGCGCAGCCCCGCGGCCGCGGACGAGCCGATCGCGGCCCTGCAAGCTAGTCGGACGCGGCCACCACCGTGGCCCTGCAAGCTAGCCGACGACAGTATAGCAGGGAGTTGATTACAGCCTTCCCGTCCTCCCTTTTCATTCCCGTATGTTGTCGATCGCTCCTTTTGGCCACATCGTGCAGCAGCTACACCAGCAAAAAGAAGAGATGCAGCGGATGCACGACGACACGTGCACCTCCAACATGGTCCGTGGCTCCGATGCCTTGAGGCCACTCCTCACCATGCCTTTGCAGGCCCTTCGACGGGTGCTGCTCGGTCTACTCCTGTGAGGACGGTATGCACACCTTGTGTTGATAAAATGCCTATAAAGAGACTATGGAGCCAACTACATCTAGGATTTTTTTAGTGTAAATCCTAGACTATCAGCACATAAATTTTTAGCTTTCTGTATTTACAGTTACAATGCTCACCGTAATTGTCACTATCTCTATTCCTCTCAAGTTGGTTATTTATTTTTTAAAACATAAAAAATGGTACTGCTGAAATCCATACAAGTAGATACTCCAATTTAACACTGTTTACATTTAGTGAAGATTTGGCTAATTTATGCAGATGTATATCCTGAGGAGCAAAGTTCATTTGATGCTAGATGTTGTGCTGAACCATGAAGCAGGTACATGAATTATCATGTCCAACTCAGATATATTAACTATCAAAGCAGAGAAAAATGAGTGATATCAATATAAAAATGTGTTTTACTTGGACAATTTAAATACAACCATGTGTTGGCTCTGCTGTAAGCTTTGAATTTAAACTCAAACATCATATAATATTTGATTTATGTTCTAATTCAGACATACTCTTCTATTGCAACATCCTGATTTTGAACTATAAGGTAGGCAAAAAAATGCAAGACTACTATACCTCCATCTTTGTTCTGCTATATTTTGGGCTGATTGCTAAAGCTCTCCACATAACTTTCTCAACTCATCGATTTCTTGTAATTTGGATTTTAGCTGCTCTACTATCTCTTCCTTCTGTAAATGTGTAGTTAATTTTTTTTACTTTGTTTTAAAAGCTTCAGATCTTAATACAGTGCTAGAGAGTGCCGCCACTGCTATAGCCAATAAGCATGATCTTTTTGTTTTCTATAACTACAGCTATGCGGACAATTGATTTTTGTTTACAGCTCTCTCTCATATAGTCATATATGTATTCATCCAATATTCTGATTGCGGTGAATGTCTGGATTGTCATCTCGAAAACAATTTTCAAACTTCAGAGAAAAAAGACTATGTGAAAGGTATGCACTAAAATATTTGCACACTTATATTCTCTTTAATATATGTGTCTGATTATATCTGAAAGTGCAATGGCCCCCTATTGTGGATTTTGGTATTGATGACACTTAGCTTAGGGACTAATATGTTTAAATGTAGATAACTCGCAGCTTTATTCCCTTGGAAGTGATAGAAAGATAAAGTAAGGCAAAGGAAGTCCCTCAATTCGATCATCAACACGCGGAAACTAAACTTGAAGAAGAGCATCGATTGTTTCTATTTGCTTTGAGTTTAGGAATGTCGTACTATAAAGAGGGATGCAAAGTTAGGTGGTCTGAAGAGGATAGAGTGCTCAAGTATAAAAATAAAATCAAAAGAGAGACACAAAATCACTTCACGAGCACTTAGTGAGGCTGCTGTCAACTTCCAGTGTCGGAAGTTCCGACCTTAAAGTCGGAAGTTCCGGCCCTGGGAGTTCCAATGAATTATGCCCTGACTTCCCAGTGTCGGAAGTTCTGACATCCCGTGTCGGAAGTTCCGACATCCCAGTGTCGGAAGTTCCGATAGTGCATTCTCAGCCTGCTCAGCCTCCTGCCCGAGGAAACGTCGGAAGTTCTGGTTATCGCTCGGAAGTTCCGACGTGCCCGGACTTCCGGTTGGGAACAGTGTTTGTAGTTGAAGTCGGAAGTTCCGAGATCTGCGTCAGAATTTCCGACCGTGTTAAAAAGTGACCGTTGACCCTCTGTGAACAGTGCTTCTAGTAGACGTCAGAAGTTCCGAGATCTGGACCGGAAGTTCCGACGTTTACTTTTTCAGCAGCCCATGGGTTGACCTATAAATACCCCTCTTCACTGTTCCAACCGTTACCCAACTCATTTATTTCGACCTAACTCTGTCCAAACTCACATCCAAGCATTCAAGGCTCCTCCCAACTCTCCCCTTCTTTCCCTACTTCAATTATTGCAAGGATTTGAGTGGAGAGCTAGTGGATTGAGTAAGATTGACATCTAGCAAGCTTGAGCACTTGAGTTCTTCGTCACGCCGGTTGATTTTGCATTCTTTACTCTTGGGTTCTTGGAACCCTAGCCGGCAGTGTTCTTCGGGAGAAACTTGCTCTTTATGTTGGTTTCCTCGAAGTGTTTGTATTTACCCCTGTGATTCTAGTGAAGAAGCTCAAGAAGCCTTTGTGATTTCTTTGAGAGAGGCTAAGGAGGTGAAATAGACTCCGACCTTTGTGGTCACCTCAACAACGAGGAAGTAGGAGCTCCTTTGTGGAGTGGACGAACCTCGGGATAAATCCTTGTGTCTCGTGTGCTTCGTGTTGTTGAGATTATTGCATATATCACTTGTATTGTTTTCTCTCTCTCAAAGTTACTAGTTAGGTGGTGGACAAGTTCATCGGTTGGAAGGCTATATAGCATCGAGGAAGGGTCTCTACGCCCTCACCCTTTCACTAGGTTGTGGGGTTGTAAGAAAGCTCTAGCTCAAAGTTCATTTCTGCACTCGTTGTAGCTTTCACGTAGGTGTCGGAACTTCCGACAGTTAGCGCCGGAACTTCCGACTCCCGGAAGTTCCAACCCTAACTGCCGGAACTTCCGACTGGCTACTGACAATTTGACTTTTAGTCTGTGTAGAATTTTACAATAGCCTATTCACCCCCCCTCTAGGCACTGTTTGATCCTTTCAATTGGTATCGGAGTCTAACCCTCGTGTTAGCGCTTCACCGCGTGAGGGAAAAACAATGTCTACTCTAAGTGAGCAAGAGCTAAACTCAATTGCCGAGAGGATTGCGAAGCAAATTATGGAAAATCAAGCAAAGCAATTCGAGGACCAATTGAGCAAGATGCAAAAAGAGATAGAGAGCTTGAAGGAAGCCTTGAGCAACAAGAATGATGCATCCGTTGGTGGGTCAACTCCTCAAGGTAGTGGAAATGAGGATGGTGCAAACGGTAGTGGAAATGAAGATGATGGAAAAGGTGGAGAAGACTTCACTCGTGCATCTTTTGACTACAACCAAATGAGCAAGGTCCTTCAAATGCCTAGTGTCAATCTTGGCAAACCACCATCATTTGACGGCATCAACTACAACGATTGGTCACACAAGATGAAGCTACATCTCATTGCGGCAAGAGCTTGGGAGATAGTTGAGATTGGACCTAGTCACATCGAAGGAGAAGAGTTCACCGCTCAAGATGCTATAGAGATTCAACAAAATGCTCAAGCCACCTCCTTGATACTATCATGCCTCAAGCCCGAAGAAAGCGCCAAGGTCCATGGCATGGAGGTTGCCAAACAAATTTGGGACACTCTCAAGATATCATTTGAGGGTGATGCTAGTGTAAGAAAGTGCAACATTGAGCTACTTCAAGGAAAGATTGAGAACTTCACAATCAAGAGTGGAGAAACAACTCAACAAATGTTTGATAGATACATGACCTTGATCAACAAGATAAGAGCCCTTGGAGATAAAAAAATGGGATGACAACTCGGTGGCAAGAAAGCTATTAAGAGCTTATAGGGCAAAGAACAAGACACTTGCATCCATCATTATGGAGAGACCAAATTATGAGAGTATGGGACCTCATGAGATGCTTGCTAAGATAAAGCATCATGAAGTGCTTGATGATGAGGCTATAGAAGATCAAGAAGCAAGCAACAAGAGAGTAGTGGCTTTCAAGGCAAATCAAGAAGGAAGAAGAAAAGCTCAAAATGATCATTCAAGTGAAGAAGATGATGATTCCGATGAAGAAACCGCACTCCTTGTCAAGAACTTTAGAAGAATCATGAGACGAAAAATGTTCAAGAAAGGTGGTGTGGGTGACTACAAGAAAGCAAAGAAGAGATATTGCTATGGGTGCTGAAACGACCCACAATTTCCTCGAAGGGAAATCCGCAGATACATCATAATGTGATAGTCCAAAAAGTCTCAAACCATCACATTATCATTATTCAGTTGTTACCATAGTTCATACAACGCGATAGTATAGATTTACAAGTCATTACATCACATGGAAACACCGCCTAGTACAAACTATATCGGTAACGCACACCTAATGACGCTGGAGTCGGCGTAGAGCATCGATGAGTGAAGGCTTCTCCTTCACGGGCATCATCAAAGTTGTTGTAGCAGCGGGCGAAGACTCCGTCTTCATCTTCTTATCCAAACTTGCGTATAGGAACGAGGCTTCCTAGTCCATCTAGCTTCCACCATCGTCGCGGTAGAAGTCGTCCCACCTGTCGTTAATTTTCAGTACGGTATGTGGAATGCAAGGGTAGAGCAAAAAGGAATCTATTTATGGCTGTAGTTTTCCTATGCAGGTAATCAATATTTTATAAATATATAATCATCAAGTTTTAATCCAGATACTCGACCACATGGCCTTCCATTCGGTCATTGACCGAACATCCGGCCACACGGCCATCCATCCATCCATCCCATCCACACATCCACACATCTCACCACACTCTCACTCTCTAGGCGGCAAGGACGACTCCCACTCGTACCTTACCTCAACGGCCAGCGCCGGACCTATCAAACCCAGGGGGAGAAGAAGAAAGGACACCTCTCACTAACTCCAAGGGAAACTGAGCACCATAGTGTTGTCCATGACCGTGGACACAACTATACGTATAGATCGATCAACTCTGTAGAGCGTGTACGCCTGGAACCACAGGTTAGCTATCCTCGACGATCCGGCTCGTCTAAGCTGATTCCGAACTTCCCCCTAATCCGCAACGATGCCATCCTACCACTCAGCCCTGGGGCACCCTGGTGGAAATCCACCGTAATGCTGAGACTGTGAGACGTGGATCCTGGCGTACCAAATAAAACACCACGTTGTCTTAGGAGGGTGTGGGTATCCAGCCCTTACCTCCCTACACTTATCACCTTTCAGCCTAGCAGTAATGGCATCGCTTCGCCCAGGGGGTAGGAACGGTTCTGTGCCCATACAAGAACAAGTGGTGCGCACGAAGGTACCATGGTCTGATCACCCCAACGCAATCGAGCCCTAAGGACTGGACAAGATATCTCCTCCTCGGGGCTTCCATCGCCCCCGTGCTGACACAACACCTCTATCCCGGGGATTCGTCCTATGAAGACACTCCTCCCCAGGATCTATTCTCAACTTCACAATGTACCCACCACAGGTACTCCCCAGGGGATGCCCAGGTTACATCCCCTCGGCAAGACTCGTCACCGGACTCGTCGTAGATCCTGTCCAGTCGACTCAACCCTCACCACACGCACCCAAGACACACGCCAAGATCTCCCCAAGTCATCATCCCGTTATCACGACACCACGTGCCTTAGCCACCCACACGCAACATCCACCAAGCATCACATCACAAATATAATGTGTAGTAGAAGTGAGTAGCAAGTATATATAGTAAGCGGTGTCTAGCCTAACAGCGGGTGTGCAGGGGAAAGGGTTGCGTCAAGGTATAGGCTTCACAAGCAATCTAACATGCAACCTATCACAGTTCATTTGCAAATAGTAAAGCGCTAGCAACTACATTATTGCATGTCTAATAGGATTCTACGAGATTGGATGGGTTGTGGCACCTGTTATGTTGTTAGTCCGAGATCTCTGATGTCCTCGTAGCCGTTCTCCTCGGGTCCTGGTGTCGTCCTCGGTCTCCTCCAGCGGGTTCCAGATCAGCCAACGTTGCTCCCAACGCAACTACCTCGCGAGACCGACAAACAAGACAAAAAGGCAATCAGAACACTGACACAACAACTAGACCCGAAAGACGCTAAGGACACTTAAACAGAGAAAAGACTTAGCCCTCGCGGAGGACATCCGATCCTCGGGCTCAAAAGACACAGGAGCAGATGCTTGCTAAGCACAAGCTCGAGTCACAACCTAGCTCGTACTTCCCGGGCTGACCGAGTCGACCTGTACAGCTCAAGAAAAATGGTTGAGACCTGATCCTGACTTATGCAAACATCATGCAAAACAATACTAGCCCTCACGAAGCGAGTTCGTTCTCCTCGGGCTCAAAGATGCGAAGGAGGAACTCGGCTAAGCACGTCTACGTCACGTCCTCGATGTAGATGGTTTCCTACGGTCGATCGAGTCGACTCGCACGGGACCGAGAGCACGACATAGACCTTAGCTTTGCCAACTAGAATGAGGGTTCAATCTTTGATCCAATCGTCACGGCTAAGGACGAGATCGAATAGATCGGGCCAACAAGGGATAAGGAAAACAGTTCCGATCTCTTGCTCGATCCATACACCATTGTAATCGACGAGAACCGAGAAGAGGGAACCGAACAAGAGGGGAAAAGAGAAGCAAGGGTAGTCTCGCTTCCTTCTATGCACGAGCCATGGCAAGGACGGGCATCAAAGGGAGCGACACACCAAGAACACAAGCACTTAAACCGCTCGTAGGGTACCTCAACCCGTGTGCACTAAATGGCACGAGACGTTCCTAGAATCTGCAGCGGTGCGGTTGTCACCGCGAGGATCTAGGAGCGCTTCAGTATGGAATAGGTACAAGCATACAAGGGCTCAAGTGCGAAGAAGCAAAAGAAGAAGTAAAATGGGGATCCACCTTCCTTTGATCCACACGCCATAGTAGTGGACGGGAATCACAGGAATGGGATCAAGAAGCAAGACTATTACATAAACACGACCAACATGCAAAAGAGACAGACTAAAGATGGGGAACTTGGTTCCACGGGGCTTCGATCCACAGTTGTTGGAATGAACAGGGATCAGAGCGGCTAAAAACAGAAGGGCTCGATCCACACTTTACTGGATCGGCGGAGATCAAAACTGAAGGGAGAAAGAAAAGAGCGATCCTGCATTCATTTAACCAACACGCCATGGCAAAGGCGGTAGCCGAAAAATGAGAGATGCTCGACCTAAGCCAACTCGTAGGGCATCACGACCTCCGTGCAACTAAATCAACACAACGCTATTCCTATGACTCATAGCAGTGCGGTTGTCACCGCGGGAGCCGAAGGAATGCAACGGTCAAGGCAGTGCAAGCATACAAGGTGGCTAGGACAAAAATACGACAAAATAGGTGAAGCCTGTTGGTCATGGCGAGGCAACTCGCGGCCATGAGCTTCACCCAAACGAGTTGGCACCCATCGTCCTCCATTCATCATCTCCTTGCCCTTCTCCCACTAGACTAGGTCACAGAAGGCTCTTTGCATGTGGGTAATATCCGCATCAATATCGTTTCCGATATCAAGCCCACAGTGGCCACATCTTAGGGCTAAGGATAGAAGCTGACGCTCGTGTCGCAATGGAGCCAACCAAACCCACAACAACGACTAAGACTACGAGGGACGAGTTACGCTCAGCGTTACGACCACGGCAGGACGAACCCACGATCACAACATCCGAGCGAGGGACGATCCCTCGACCGGCTCGAAGGCACGGTCAACCACCGACTACACTGACTCGATGACCACTAGCACACGACCACAACTAGGGAGTAGCACATGTCCATAGCACGGGAAAGAGACCAGCGCGAAGGCTCGGCGCAGGCAAGTATAACACATATGATGTGTAAGAGTGACATGATATGGACAAGAAGGAAAATAAATGAAATTGTGTCGACGTCGAGGATGGCGTCGACGAGGGTTCAAATGTTCGACCTTGACGATCTTATGGAAGGGGCTTCAGCGGAGCGGCTCCAAAGCAGCAAGCGCACCCTTGGCTGAAGGGCAACACGCCGTCGACCGGACCGCTATGTGCGGTCAACCAATCAGCAGGGCGCACACTGCCGGTCAGCAGGGCGCCATCGAACGAACATCACCGCTGCCTCGGACTAACTACTAGCGCCCGTCGTCATGGCGGTCGTGGCTGCTGCTCCTGCACAGTGAAGAACACGGCGCGAGGGCCGGTTTTAGTTTGATGCACAACGATGAGAAGGAAAGGTGAGGGCTTTGGTTGTGGGGGCTCACCGGCAGCGGAGAGGAACTCCGGTGAGGTCAAGGTGGAGTCGCTGCGGTGCTGAGATGAGACGAGGAGGCCGTCGAGATTGACCAGCGTGGCTCTGACCAAGCGATTGGCACGGTCGGCTAGTGGCGAAGGACAACCGACCAAGGCGAGGCAACAGCTTGCACGCGGTCACGGCTTGGTCGAAGGTGTTTGTGGCCGGTCGCGAGCTTGGTGATGACAGGGCCACCGCACGACAGTTCGGACTTCAGGCATTGCTAGGTGAGCCTTAGCAGCTCGACGTCGAGCAGCCAGAGGCCCTGGCTGGCGGTGCGGTGTGGTGCGGTGCATCGGCTCGGTGGTTGTGGCCGACGGAGCTTCAGGCGAGGGGGGCGTTGAGAGCCACAGCCGGCCTGGACGATGTCGCGGCGAGGACGGAGCAGAGTCCGGCAGCGGCGTGGCACGACCAGCGCGGCCGGGGCTGGTGGCCGACTGCTTGGACGGAGGGGAGAAAGGAGGGCGTCCACGGCTTGGCACTGGTTGGCTCGGCCCGGCGCGCGCACGGCTGGGGCCTTGGCGGCCGGTCAGCACGGCTGCGGCCGTGGCGCAGACAACGGTGGTGAAGCAGCTGCGCGTCGGGGTCGTGGCCGAAGGCGACGAGGCGCTTCATCGGCCGGCGCGGCAAGCGCGCGCACGGCGGCTCGGCGGGGGTCTCGTTGGGACGCGGTGGAGGAGGCCGAGGCGTTGGTGGCGGTCGACAGAAAAAGAGCGAGAGGAGAAGAGAGTGGCGGCCATGGAAGGGAGGAAGGGGAGAGGCAGCTGCGACATTTATATGCACTGGCTAGGGTTCCCGACGGCCACCTCGGCGTCCGTGTCCGTCGATGGGATGTCCGGGACACGCGGCGGCAGATCCTGGCCCCGGTACGGACGTCGAGGAGAGGATAGGGCAGGGAGCGGTGGCGGCGGCGGCGCATGGAAGCCTGGGCGTGCTGCGCCTAGGGTTCTCCTGGGGGCGCGGCGGCCGGGCCTCCTGGGCCATACGGCGGGAGGTGGCCAAGGGAGGGGCGTGTGGCCCAGCAGGAGGGAGGAGTGAGGGGGGGGGGGGGGGGGCGAGCGGCCCGGAGGGGGGCGCAGGTGGGCTTGGCCCAGAGGGGAGGGGCAGGACGGGCCATGGGAAGGGGAAGAGGCGCGCGGGCCTGCGGTTTGGGTCGGGCCGGCGAGAAGAGAAGAAGGGGTGAGAGGGAGGAGTTTTGTCCTAAGAGAAGAGAAGAGGTATTACTCTTTTTGATTTAAGGGAATTTTGGAAAGGTTTGAATGGAATTCGATGGCGAATTCGGAAAGGGTCTAAAAGGAAATCTGAGAGAATTCGAATAGTAGGTTCACCACTTCAGTGCTTGGGAAAAAGATGGAAGGTTTCTCTAAGTTGCTCAGATGAATTTAAAGGAGGTTGAGATGGGTTTCAAAGGGAGTTTGGATAAGACTCAAAATGGGGAAAGGGAAGAAGGTGAAGGGTTTTTCCCCGAGTTATGAATCATCATGACTCAAAGGTTCTTGGAGTTAGAAACAAGAGAGATCGAGAAGGGATTTCAAGATGGACGAGAGGAGGTTGCTACGAATATGTGCACTCCAAACTCTGGACATGACTCGAACCTTAAAATGACTCAAACCCTAACTCGACTCAGGACACTAGCACATACCCACAAGCAAACCTATATGAGTGCAACGTTTCGAGAGCAAATACCCCTATGTTTGGCTAACGTTTGACCTAGCGACTACATGTTCCACACATTACAGGAAAAGTTTTAAAAAGCTCGTATTTTTGGTTGGTGAAAAACCTGGGATGTTACAGGTGCGGTGCAGATGATCATTTCATAGCCGATTGTACAAGTGACAAGAAGAAGAACAAGTACAATAAGGATGATGACAAGAAGCAAAGAAGAGGAAGAAGAGGTGAAGCTCATATTGGGCAAGAATGGTACTCGGATGATGACACAAGTGATGATGAGAAGAGCAAAGGGAAGGACAAGGAGAAGGGAGCCGCCAACATTGCTATTCACAAGACTTCTTCTCCAAGTCTCTTCACCAACAATGGTTCAACAACTTCTTCATCACGCCTCTTCGAGTGCCTCTCCGATGATGACATCACTCATTCTTGCTTCATGGCCAAGGATGAGAAGGTACCACCTAATTCTCCTATTTGCTCAAGTGATGAATATAGTGATGATGATGAAATTGAGTATGAGCAAAGCATGATAAAGAAATTTGGGAAGAAAGGTGGATCTAAAATAATAAAATTGCTAACCAAGATAGAGAGTCAGAATGCGAGTCTTTCTATGCAAGGGGACATTATCTCTCAAGAGAGAGAAAAGAACCTTCCATTGGAAGCCTCTCTTGCCGAGGAGAAGTTGAAGGTTGAGAAATTGACCTTGGAACTATCTTTAGTCAATGATTCTTACAAAAGATTGACTAAGGAATGTTCCATGGGCAATGACTTAATTGCTAATCTAAAGAATAAAGAAAGCTTGATTCAAGAAAGCCTCACAAGCTTGCAAGAGAAATATCAAACTCTTGAATTAAGTTACAATACTCTTTGGAATAGCACCTCTTCAACTACTCCTAAGGATTCCGATAGCTCTAATGCCTCTACTAGTCAAGGTTGCAAGAGATGTTATAAAATTGATATAAATGCTTGTGCAACTAATCTTGTTGAGTTAGAGAAGAAGGACAAGGAAATCCATAGGTTGAACATGATCTTGAAGAATGGTTGCAAATGTAAGTTGCAACAACCTAAGGACATCCTCAAGACCGCAAGGCATCCTTCCATCAAGGAAGGCTTTGGCTATAGTAAGTATGATGAAAAAGCCAATGGAAGGAAGATGGTCAATGGAGTACCCTTTGTTAACTTTAGCAAAGGGGCCTCTCTCTTTGACCTCATAAACAAGGCCAACAAGGTTGTCATTCAAAAGACAACACTTGCAAATGACGTGAACAACAAGAAGGAGCAAGTGGAGACCCCCAAGCAACAAGTGCCCATCTCTCGCAACTATGCTAGCGATTATATGTGTTGCTGGGGCAAGGATGGCAAGATAGTTGTGAAGTATGTTGGAGCACTCAAGAGGAGAGAGATCATGAAGAGTGTTTGGGTGCCCAAGACTTATGTGACTAACCCCCTAGGACCCAAATCTATTTGGGTACCTAAATCAAGAACATGATCTTATTTTGTAGGAATATGCCTTCGGTGGAACAAGTTGGGTGTTGGATAGTGGATGCACCAATCATATGACCGGGGCAAAGAATATGTTCACCTCTTTCCAACCAAATCACAACTCATGTGACAACATTGTGTTTGGTGACAATGGGAAAGGAGAAGTGCTTGGTTTGGGTAAAATTGCTATCTCAATCGATAATTCCATATCTAATGTTTTACTTGTGCATTCGTCAAGTTACAATTTATTATCCGTTTCTCAACTTTGTGAAATGAGTTATGATTGTCTCTTTACGAATAAGGGTGTGACTGTCTATAGAAGAAGGGATTCCTCTATTGCATTCACGGGTGTGTTGAAGGGAAAACTTTACTTAGTTGACTTTTCAACTAGTAAGGTGGAACCTAAGACATGCTCAATGGCAAAATCTAGCATGGGTTGGCTATGGCATTGCTGACTAGCTCATGTTGGGATGAGGAACTTGGCCCAACTTCAAAAGGGTGGCCACATTCTTGGACTAACGAATGTCTCTTTTGATAAAGATAGAATTTGTAGTGCATGCCAAGCCGGGAAGCAAGTTGGAGCCAAGCATCCAACAAAGAACATCGTGACAACCACAAGACCGTTGGAGCTACTACATATGGACCTCATCGGACCCGTTGCTTACCAAAGCATTGGTGGCAATAAGTATGGCTTTGTCATTGTTGATGATTATTCTCGCTTCACTTGGGTGTTCTTTTTAGTAGATAAAAGTGAGACCCAAGGTGTCTTCAAGAAGTTTGCCAGAAGAGCTCAAAATGAGTTTGAGCTCAAAATCAAGAAAGTGAGAAGTGATAATGGGACCGAGTTTAGGAACACCAACATTGAAGAGTATCTTGATGATGAAGGAATCAAGCATGAGTTTTTGGTTCCATACACTCCACAACAAAATGGTGTTGTGGAGAGGAAGAACCGAACTCTTGTTGAAGCCACAAGATCTATGTTGGATGAGTACAAGACCTCTCATGACTTTTGGGTGGAGGCAATGAACACCACATGTCATGCAATCAACTGCCTCTACCTTCACAAGCTAAGAGAGAAGAATCCATATGAGCTACTAACCGGTAACAAACTGAAGGTGCATTACTTTAGAGTCTTTGGTAGTAAATGTTTCATACTTAACAAGAGAACCAAAAGCTCAAAGTTTGCACCCAAGGTACATGAAGGTTTTCTACTTGGTTATGGTACTAACGAACATGGCTACTGTTGACGGTCCTTAAGTACCAAATATAATCATCAAATAAATAAAGAAAATGATCCAAATGCAACCAACACCCAGACTTAGGGTTTTATCTGATAGAATTCCACGAGTTTTGGTGTTTGTCTATTTCTGCAGGGGGTTATCAGGAAATATGGAGGAAAGGCCCACACGTCGGGTTTACATAGAGATATTAACATGTGCGGCAATTATCCAACATCTAGAAGAGTCCAGAAGCCACGAGAACGAGCGGGAGGCCGAGCGGGCCCGGGGGCTGGGCGCCCGCCCTCCCGCCTTGGGCGCCTGCCCAGGTCTCAGGGCCAATCAGCGCCCGTCTCGCGGATCATGCTCCACCGACCTAAGGGATTAAGGAAAACCGTGCGATTAAGGTCGGTTTGATCCGACGACCCACGTTCATTTGGAGGGGCTATATAAGCAGGCCCTCTGGCCCCTGGAGGATTCATTCTCTCATTCTCTGAAACCCTAATTCATTCATCAGGAGGAGAGTCTCTGATCAAGCCCTAGAGCCACCACATCAACTAGATCTCTAGTTTAGCATAATTACATAGGATTAGAACTAGGAGTCAATCTTCGATTGGTTTCCGGATCTGTCAAGAGGATTCTTGGTAATTCCTCTACTGTTCTTCATTTGTTCATCATTGATTCTTCAATATTATGAATACAACTTTGTTCTATTTCAATATATTGATTATGACTTTACTCTACTTGTTTATATTTGCAATTATATCGTTCTTAGTTTATCATAGTTAGATGCTTGGCTTAGTTAGATTGGAATTATATACATGTTTAGGATCGTATAGCGTTTATCTATGTGTACAGTGGGTAAATGATAAGTATTGTGTAGGCGTGGTGCCTATACCGTATTTATCTGCGATTGTACCCTATATGCCGGATCGCGGGGTAGTTCGCGATAGTGACAGCTTCGTTGATTCTTATATAGTCCCCCTCCCGTGTATAGGGCAGGCAGAGCAACATTATTATAGGGGAGTGATTGCTATGTTTCTCATCTTCCTTGATAATATCACTATGCATGGGCGTAGTCCTTTCTCGCAATGATTGCCAAGTATAATTGCACTAACTATGATATGCTAGACTTTATAGTTAAGAATAACTTAGGAAATATTCTTGTAGTTCATCCTAATCCCATGCTAATGACTTGCTAGAATATCTGTTGAGGTGCTTATCGTTATTATATGTGGCTAGTTATGCTGATCAGATTAGTTATCTTTGTCACCATTCATACTTTATCTATATTTTATGTGACATTTTTCCCTGTATGCAAGAGATAGATGAATGCTCTCTATTACACATGCAATGATAGATACTCAGTTCCATATTTCATTCCATAATCAACATTGGTGTTAGTAATCCCTTTCCAGTGGTAAAAATATAAATAACGATACCTGGAATACTTCCCGGTTAAAATGCTACATCGGTATTAATCTGTGCGCTTGCAGATCTCATTTATTATTTATCCAGAAGAGCAATTGCATATTTCAATACCGCGTCTCTCATGTCATGCTGGGGATGACAACTTGGCTTAAGTGGCATGAGGGATAAGTTCGGCATTTTTGGCGCCGTTATCAGAATTAGAAAACTAAGTCTACTTTTGGTAATGACGTTAAGAATGCCCAACAAGCATTTTTGGCGCCGTTGCCGGGGAAGGTTGATTTACTAATAAGGAATGAATACGGAATATTGAGTCATCATTTGCATCACTAATATGATTGAGATTATCAATTCTCTCATACGGCTTTACCCCTGTATTTTGTTATTTTCATTATTTTTTGCAGTGTGATGTATGAATAGAAGACATCTTCCAGAAAATTTTGTTGATGACCCCGAAGCGTTAATCAGAAAAACAAGAGCCAAGCTCAAGAAGACATCGTCAACACTTCAGCGCGAAGCTTCATCCAATCAAGAAGACCGCCGAAGTTTCATCCGGAACTTGTCGACAGAGTTCGAAGCCATGGCGAACAAGTCGATCCGTGAGTTTTGAGCTCCCACCACAGACAACATCCGCACTGGACCTGCTGTGGAGTTCGACCGCAACTTTGAGCTCAAGCCTGGGCTCATCAACATGGTGCAAGCCAACCAGTTCTGTGGGAAGGCGCACGAAGACGCTAGTGCTCATCTCCAACACTTCCTGGAGATTTGCAGCACATTCACTATGTCAGAAGTCCCAAGAGACGCCATACTACTTCGCCTCTTCCCATTCTCACTGTTGGGGAGAGCGAAGCAGTGGTTCTATGCAACAAAGGAGAAGAATACTACGTGGGCACTTTGCTCCACGAACTTTCTGGCCAAGTTCTTTCCCATGGGCAAGACCAATGCTCTCCGTGGGAAGATTACAAGTTTTCAGCAACAACATGATGAATCCATTCCAGAGGCATGGGAGCGCTTCCAAGATTACATCCTAGAATGTCCCCATCATGGAATGGAGAGCTGGCTGCTGATGCAGACGTTTTATCATGGGCTCGGTAATAGCGCCCGTGAAACCATGGATGCTGCGGCTGGAGGAGCATTCCTGTCACTCACCATACCACAAGCCACAGCTCTTGTGGAGAAGATGGTGTCCAATCAAGGTTGGAACAAAGAGAGGACCCAGACACGCAAGAAGGGTGGAGGTATGCACCAGCTCATGGAGGTAGACATGCTGTCTGCAAAGTTGGACCTGCTCATGAAGAACCTCGATGACAAAGCTGGAGACAAGAAAGAAGTCATGCACGTCTACGACTCTCACATGACTTGTGAGGAGTGTGGAGATACTGGACACTTAGGCAATCACTGCCCTGAGGTGCATGAGGACGTGAACTACATCAACAACAACAACAACAACTATTACAACCGTCCTCAGCAAAATCAAGGTTGGAATCAACAGAGGCCTAACTACTCAGGTAACTACTCAGGTAATTATCAAGGTAACAATTCCTACAACAATAATAATAATTTTCCACCTTTGAGAGAGTTAGTGTCTAATCAAGGAAAGCTAATGGATAACCTGTCTAAGAAATTGGCATCTAATGATAAAATGCTAGAAAATATAAATAATAGAATGGATAATTTTTCTACTGCCATCAAGAATCAAATTAGCTTTAATAAAATGATTGAATCTCAGTTAAATCAAATAGCTGCTGCTGTTCATGCTACTAACCCCGGTATACCATCACAACCGGAAGGATTAGAATCTGCAAATCTTGTAGACATGTTTGATGCAGGTAACTACTGGAGTAACCCCGTTGTGGAAGTACATAATGACCTTCTGCCGGTCAAGAGAGGCGATCCAGGACGCCCCGTCATCCCGATCTCCATCGGCATGGTGGACTTCCCAGAAGCACTCTGCGACTTTGGCTCCAGCGTCAACATTATGCCCAGGATACTCTACGAAAAATTCTTTACACGTCCTTTATTAGAAACAACCATGTGTTTGCAGCTTGCAGATCGGACACTGAGCTTCCCAAAAGGAATATTGAAGAACATTTGTGTCCGAGTCGGTACCTCGTACGTCCCAGCAGATTTCGTGGTGATAGAGACCGGTGCTGATGAGAGGTCACCCGTCATCCTAGGGAGGCCATTCCTGAACACCTCGGGAGCTGTCATCTACGCGAGTGCTGCGAAGATCAACTTCAACATCAAGGGGAGGAAGGAGACGTTTTCCTTCAAGAACAAGACTGCACAAATCCCAGAGCAACCACAATATGAACCAAGGAAGAGGACCAACAGGAGGAACAAGCAGAACAAGAACAAGAAACAAGTGTGGACCGAATCAGCTAAGATGGTCACTGCAATTCACGGAGAACAAGATCGTCGACTCAATTCGCCTTTCCTGATCAAGAAGGACGACCCTGGTGTTCCAAGCATAGAGTGCTCAATCAATGGATACTCCTTTCAAAAGACACTCTGCGACACCGGATCGGGCGTCAACATAATGGCCGCAGTCACCTATCAGCTCCTGTACGGAACCATGCCCCTAAAACCGACATACATTCAGCTCCAGATGGCAGACCAGACATTCCGAAAGGTTGAAGGTATAGTGACCGATGTCCCTGTCAAAATAAACGATCATTTTGTCCATACAGATTTTCAGGTCATTGACATGGGAGAAGACGAGTACGATCCACCTATCATCCTTGGAAGACCGTTCCTCAGCACCGTCAAAGCAATCATCTACATTGGAACCGGAGAAGTCCCCATGCACTTCCCCTCTGAGAAGGTACGCCGCTACTTTAATGACCCTAACTATATAGTTGAAGATTCTAAGCAGGTCAGGACAAGAAGAAGGCGACGCAACCGCAATCAGAGGAAGCAAATCATCAAGGACGGATGGGCAGATTATGAAGGAGAGGTAGTAAGGTCTGAGGATATACAGCTGGAACAGGAGACCGTAGCACCAAATCAGGTGTGGAGAGAGAAGATAGTTGTACAAGAAGAGGAGGCACTGCTGGAACCGCCGTCTACGCCATCCAGCGAATCCCAGGACGACTAAGAATACAAAGAGTCCCGTTCGGAGGACTTTAAAACATCGAACGCCGTGCCAAGAGGTAAACTTGGTAGTTATCACTTTCCCTTCTTCTATTATTTACTTTTTCTCAAAGTAGCCAGTTCAATTAATCATGTTCATACTATCTTAAAAAGAAAATAAAAATGTTAAAACCAGTAAGCCCCATGTGAGTATACGAGTGGCATAAAACCCATAAGTACATTCACTGTGGTGGCATAAAAAATAAAAATATTTTTCTGCTCCATAAAAATGAAAATACAAAAATAAAATAAAATTGTGATCCTACTAAAGAGAGTAACACTTATTGAGGAAGCTCAACATGATAAAGGCTAGATATTTATGCTAACACTTAACCAGTTCCACAAAGCTTTGTTGTCTATTTGAGCTCCACAGAAATTCAAGGATCAAGAAGACTAGCAGACGGAGGACATCCTAATCGCTGTCAGGGTTCTGCCGACATTCAAATACACCTCTGCCACCTGCTAGCTACATCAGAAGAAATTACGTCAAAATCCAGCTTGGGGGAGAGCACCCCCATTTATCCAGCTAAGTATTTCTATCTATATTTATACTATATTAAAATAATAAAAAGATACATAATCATGAAAACCTAGATAAAGATTTTGTGCTTATATATATATATATCTTTGCTTAGTTTGCTTAATAAATAAATAAAGTAGCTATGCTAAACTGAATCTTAATAAAACTCTAGCATGGATATGATGAATAGTTGCTCTGCCTAGTTTTCAAATTTGAAGCTCTCTCTCAAGTTTAGACATAACTGTTATAATTTAAAGCTTGCTCTAAATCTAAACTTGTGGGAAGAGAACCTGATCTAAAATCTAAGTCGTTAACGGATATGATATGGGAAGGTTGAGCTGCTGTTTATCTGTTCCTAGAGATGCTAGAATTCTGGAGAATTGTATCTTTGAAAATCTTTAAAATGTTGCATGATGAGTTCCTGTATGATGAGAGTTTAAATTCCTACCACAGCCATATATACATACTTGCTAGACTTTGAGCCACACATTTACTTTTTACTGCTTATGAGCATTGAGTGTGGTCAAGCTGTGTAGACCCTTAGGAGCTTGTCATGCGGTTAAAATCAAGATACACTTGCACGTTCACTCATACATGCTGCTTCTACTTTGGGAGTACGCATCCACATACATCCACTCATTTCCATCTCCAGATTCACCCAAAATTATTCTACTCCTATCCAGGAGAGAATAGCCAAAAACATTCTCCTATTCCTGTTTTTCCCTGTGAAATAAATGCTCAAGTTATCTTGGTTACTACCACTTGCTATATTATTCTGGGAAGATGAGTGCTCTGAAAAAAAAGAGGAAACGAGGAAATAAAAAGGGGCAAGTGCCCGGAACCTCGAAAAAGAAGAAGATACGAGGAAATAAAAAGGGGCAAGTGCCCGGAACCTCGAAGAAAAGAAAAAGTGAGACGAGAGGTAAAAATGGACAAGTGTCCGACAGTAGAATTAGGGGTACAAGATACCCACCTGAGAGGAAAGAAAAAAGAAAATATAGAGCATCTCATTCTCCTCAAAAAGCTTCAAAGAGCAAGAAAGGTATGTATCCCCTCAAAAGAGCAAAAGTAGAATTAGACTTTCACCACTGTTATCACCATCACCATACACCATTCATTCGCCACACATGCACATCTTGATTTGACTTATTGACTTGTTTCTCTGGATCCATGGTTTGACTATGCAATAAATGTCTTGTAAGTATGTATACTTTAGCTCCCACGGATAAGCTCCAGATATCAAAGCCTTATTAGAGTAGGATGAGAGAAAAGGCATATATCATCACTGCCTTGGTAAGGATCCAGAAATACCACAAAAGAGAGATCTGAGAGAGTCATACAAAGGAATCTCTGAGTTTTATTTGAAAATCTGCAAAAACTCCAGAGCTATAGCTGATCAAGAATAAGAGACATGGCGCTTGACTAGACCGTTCTATCTTTTAACTGCTCAAGACACAGGTGACGGTTGCAAGCCCCATGGTGAGAGGTAAAATGAGTAAGTTTTAAGTCTTGACAGTTTACTCTAACTTAGAGATAAGACCTTTTTTTTGAAAGCATGTGTACCGTCAAAGTTCTAAGGCATTACAGCAACTTCTGATCCATCACTGAGTCTATCCTTGCTCAGGGACGAGCAAGAGGTAAGCTTGGGGGAGTTTGTTGACGGTCCTTAAGTACCAAATATAATCATCAAATAAATAAAGAAAAGGATCCAAATGCAACCAACACCCAGACTTAGGGTTTTATCTGACAGAATTCCACGAGTTTTGGTGTTTGTCTATTTTTGCAGGGGGTTATCAGGAAGTATGAAGGAAAGGACCACACGTCGGGTTTACATAGAGATATTAACGTGTGCGGCAATTATCCAACATCTAGAAGAGTCCAGAAGCCACGGGAACGAGCGGGAGGCCGAGCGGGCCCGGGGGCTGGGCGCCCGCCCTCCCCCCTTGGGCGCCCGCCCAGGTCTCAGGGCCAATCAGCGCCCGTCTCACGGATCATGCTCCACCGACCTAAGGGATTAAGGAAAACCATGTGATTAAGGTCGGTTTGATCCGACGGCCCACGTTCATTTGGAGGGGCTATATAAGCAGGCCCCTGGCCCCTGGAGGATTCATTCTCTCATTCTCTGAAACCCTAATTCATTCATCAGGAGGAGAGTCTCTGATCAAGCCCTAGAGCCACCACATCAACTAGATCTCTAGTTTAGCATAACTACATAGGATTAGAACTAGAAGGAGTCAATCTTCGATTGGTTTTCGGATCTGTCAAGAGGATTCTTGGTAATTCCTCTACGGTTCTTCATTTGTTCATCATTGATTCTTCAATATTATGAATACAACTTTGTTCTATTTCAATATATTGATTATGACTTTACTCTACTTGTTTATATTTGCAATTATATCGTTCTTAGTTTATCATAGTTATATGCTTGGCTTAGTTAGATTGAAATTATATACATGTTTAGGATCGTATAGCGTTTATCCATGTGTACAGTGGGTAAATGATAAGTATTGTGTAGGCATGGTGCCTATACCGTATTTATCTGCGATTGGACCCTATATGCCGGATCACGGGGTAGTTCGCGATAGTGACAGCTTCGTTGATTCTTATGTAGTCCCCCTACCGTGTATAGGGCAGGCAGAGCAACATTATTACAGGGGAGTGATTGCTATGTTTCTCATCTTCCTTGATAATATCACTATGCATGGGTGTAGTCCTTTCTCGCAATGATTGCCAAGTATAATTGCACTAACTATGATATGCTAGACTTTATAGTTAAGAATAACTTAGGAAATATTCTTGTAGTTCATCCTAATCCCATGCTAATGACTTGCTAGAATATCTGTTGAGGTGCTTATCATTATTATATGTGGCTAGTTATGCTGATCAGATTAGTTATCTTTTTCACCATTCATACTTTATCTATATTTTATGTGACATTTTTCCCTGTATGCAAGAGATAGATGAATGCTCTCTATTACACATGCAATGATAGATACTCAGTTCCATATTTCATTCCATAATCAACATTGGTGTTAGTAATCCCTTCCCAGTGGTAAAAATATAAATAACGATACCTGGAATACTTCCCGGTTAAAATGCTACATCGGTATTAATCTGTGCGCTTGCATTTCTCATTTATTATTTATCCAGAAGAGCAATTGCATATTTCAATACCGCGTCTCTCATGTCATGCTGGGGATGACAACTTGGCTTAAGTGGCATAAGGGATAGGTTCGGCATTTTTGGCGCCGTTATCAGAATTAGAAAACTAAGTCTACTTTTGGTAATGACGTTAAGAATGCCCAACAACTACCGTGTGTTCAATAATGTCACTGGCACCATTGAACTAACGGTAGACATGACCTTTGATGAATCCAACGGCTCTCAAAAGGAGCAAGTCAATGATGAGCTTGTAGGTAATGACATGTCTCCATCTCAAGCTATCAAGAAGCTCGCCACCGGTGATGTGAGGCCCATTGAAATTCAAGATGATGAAGATGAGCTTGTGCATGTTCCCCAAGATTCCTCTACTCATCATGTGCACTCAAATGTGCATGGTGAAGCTTCCGCATCAAGTACTCCGATTGGTGGAAATGCAAATGAAGCTCAAGCACCACATCAAGATGATGATCAAGTTCGACAGGGTGATCAACAAGGAAATGGAGACAACTCCACACATGGTCATGATCTTGATCCTCCCAATGATCAAGGACATGATGATGATGAAGACGATGAAGATGGACCTATCCAAAGGAGGTCACTAGTACCCCATCCTCGGGTGCATCATACTGTTCAACGGGACCATCCCGTTGACAACATATTAGGAAGCATCCGGCGTGGGGTAGTCACTCGCTCTCGTTTAGCTTCTTTTTGTGAGCATTACATGTTTGTGTCTTCTTTTGAACCTCTCAGGGTAGAAGATGCTCTAAATGATCTGGATTGGATGATGGCAATGCAAGAAGAGCTAAACAACTTCACTCGGAATGAAGTCTGGTCCTTAGTGGAAAGGCCAAATCAAAATGTAATTGGAACCAAATGGGTCTTTCGCAACAAGCAAGATGAATATGGCGCGGTTACAAGAAACAAGGCAAGATTGGTGGCTCAAGGATTCACTCAAGTCGAAGGTTTGGATTTCAGTGAAACTTATGCACCCGTAGCTAGACTTGAGTCAATTCATATATTACTTGTCTATGCTACTCACCATGATTTCAAGCTATATCAAATAGACGTGAAAAGTGCATTCCTCAATGGCCCCCTATCCGAGTTGGTGTATGTTGAACAACCACCGGGTTTTGAAGATCCAAAGTTTCCCAACCACGTCTACAAGCTTGCCAAAGCACTCTATGGGCTCAAGCAAGCTCCTAGAGCTTGGTATGATTGTCTAAAGGATTTTCTTCTCCAACAAGGGTTTGAGATAGGGAAGGCCGATCCCACTTTATTTACTCGCAAAGTCAAAAATGTAATATTTGGTAGTACTAATGAAGTTTATTGTGAGGAATTTAGTAGGATCATGACAAATAGGTTTGAGATGTCTATGATGGGCGAATTGACGTACTTCCTCGGATTTCAAATCAAGCAACATAAGGAAGGGACGTTCATATGCCAATCCAAGTACACAAGAGACATGTTGAAGAAATTTGACATGGACAAGGCCAAGCCCATGAAGACACCAATGCCAATAACCGTGCACAATGATCTTCTCAAAGAGGGTAAATCCATTGATCAAAAGGTATACCGTTCCATGATTGGATCCCTCCTTTACCTTTGTGCATCTAGGCCCGATATCATGCTTAGTGTTGGTTTGTGTGCAAGATATCAATCTAATATGAAAGAATGTTATTTGATGGCGGTTAAAAGAATCTTTAGGTATTTAGTCCTCACTCCTAATCTTGGCCATGGTATCCTAAGGGCTCCACATTCGATTTAGTTGGTTACTCCGACTCGGACTACGGTGGTTGTAGAATTAATCGAATAAGTACCTTAGGGACTTGCCAATTTCTTGGTCGGTCCTTGGTGTCATGGAGTTCCAAAAAGCAAACGAGTGTTGCCATGTCCACCGCCGAAGCCGAGTACGTTGTGGCCGGTGCTTGTTGTGCCCAACTACTTTGGATGAAGCAAACCTTAAAAGATTTCGGTTGTGAGGTAACCAAGATTCCCCTTTTGTGTGGCAACGAGGGTGCCATTAATTTGGCAAACAATCCCGTAAACCACTCTCGTACAAACCACATAGACATCCGACATCACTTCTTGAGAGACCATGAAGCCAAAGGGGATATCACACTTACACATGTGAGAACCGATGATCAACTAGCCGATATCCTTACAAAGCCCCTAGATGAGTCAAGATTTTGTGCTTTGAGGAGTGAACTAAATATCATTGATTCTAGTAACCTAGGTTGATATGTTGCACATGTATTTGCTTGCAAAACTTTTGTGAAAATTCTTGTGCAAATTTCAAAATCTATATTCTATATTCTTCTCAAAAGTGACTATTGCTATGTGATGATTGCTTGACATCTAGTCACATTTGAGAAGTTGTGTCCATCCAAGTGCACCTTATCCATCTCTTAAGCCTGCTGTTTTTACCAGAGTCAGAAGTCGTGACGTCTTCGTTGGAAGTTCCGACCCTGTGCCAGCCGCAGCCTGTTTTTCAGCATCGAAAGTTTTGATGTTATCGTCGGAAGTTCTGACACTGGTGCTAGCCGAAGAAATTTTCCCAGAGTCGGAAGTTCCGACGTTTTCGTCGGAAGTTCCGACCCTGGAGTTCGCAGAAACTGTTTTCCCAGCGTCGGAAGTTCCGAGATCCAAGCCAGAACTTCCGACACCGGTTCGGCCGACCATTTTGGGGTAAAAAGTCCTTGACTGCCCTCCTTCCCGTCATTCTTTTTCACCCCCAGTCAAACCCGCCCCCTCTCCCGTTCCCCCTCCCGTCGCCCCTCCCTGTGTTCGCTCCCTCCGTTGCCTCCTCTCCGGTGGGAGCTCCGGCCGGCCTCACCCCCCTCCCCTTCGCCCCCTCCCCACCATCCCCTCCTCCATCCCATCCATCCCTTTCTCTTCTTGGTGAAGGACTTGAAGCCCTAAGTGGACGCCATGGTGGTTTCGTGAAGTTCTTTGGTGTTCTTCGCGTTTGGTGCTTGGTGGAGCCGTAGGAGTGGTGGATCTACTCCGGGAGAAGGCTTGGCTAGTGGATTTCTTCGGATTTCTACGCTTCTCCCTCCTCCCCAAGGTATACTTTGGTGCTAGTATCCCTATTATCAATGTACCTTGTGGTGGCTTGTTTTTCCGCCCTTCTAAGTGTCTTTTCCTAGTTTGTGTGATGTTTTTATGCTAAGATTTGGAGATTCTTGTGGTAGTACGGCCTAGTCCGTTTTGGCAGGGTTAGAAGTTCCGAGATTCATGCTGGAACTTCCGACCGTCGGAACTGCCGACGTTATCGTCGGAAGTTCTGACCCTGACTGAACAGCCGCACCACCCCAGTCTCTCCATCTCTTTGCTCACTTTCTCCACAATGTTGAATCGGCTCTCAGGCTTTGCTTTATCGTTTCAGTGCTTCCCATGGATGCTGGTGTGAAAGGTCCAAATTGGCTAGAGGGGGGGGGGTGAATAGCCTAATTAAAAATCTACAAAATTACTTAGGCAAACACTATTAGTATAACAAATGGCGAAGCTTTTTGCGCTAGCCTAATAGTGTGTTGCAAGCCACCTATCCAACAATTCTACCTAATAAGACTATGTCACACAAACAACTAGAGCTAATATCTTGATGCGGAATAAAACAATCAAGCTCTAGCACAAGCATGATATATGTGAAAGTATATGTGACAAGTATGTGCAATAGATAAACTAAGAAATCTAATCACAATTAGCTACACAAAGTATATGACACAAGATATACAAGAGATGATGTCTACACAAATGAAATAGCTCAAAGTAAATACACAAAGTAAATGAGCTAGATAGAAGTGGTTTCACCGAGCCTTCGGGATCGTCTAGTAGAGAGCCAATCACCGATGAAATCCACTTGTGATGCCAATGACCAACAATATGAATATGGAGACCAATCACCAAGATGTAGAATCAATCACAATGAGCACACGGGACACCAAGATTTATCCCGAGGTTCACGTGCTTGCCGGCACGCTACTCCCCGTTGTGTTGACCAACACTAGGTGATCCGGTGGCTAATCGGCGCAAAGCCAAGCTCACTAAGAGCGCCACAAGAATCTACCACTAGTGAGGTAGCTCAATGACACGAGCAATCCACTAAGGATGCCTCTTGCCGCTTCGGCGAGGTGAGGCTCCAAAACCTCTCACAATCTCGATCGGTGGTGGCCAAGAACAATCACCAATCTTGCCAACAACCACCTCAACACCTCCAAGCCGTCTAGGCACCGACAAATGCCAAGAGTAACAAGAAAACTCAATGCCGATGCGAAGAACTAGTGCCACTAGATGGAACTCTTTCAAATCACCGCACTAGATCACTCAATCTCACTTGGTTTGATCGAATCAACTTGGGAGATGAGTTGGGAGGCTTGCTAAAGCTCACTAGAATGCTTAGGAATCAAAATGTGCAAGAGACCCACCTAGCAAGCCGGCCAAGCCCCTTAAATAGGCCACACAAAACGGCCTAGCCGTTGGGCTGAAAACGGATGCATCGGACGCGCCGGTGTCGGGGCCATCGGACGCTCCCTCAGCGTCCGATGCTCTGATGAGCACCACGTGTCCCTCTGTTATGAATTCAGTCCGTTAGATCCCAACGGTCATATTCCTTCCTGCGCTGGTTAAAGTGGCATCGGACGCGCTGATGCCTGGCATCGGACGCTCCGATGCCGCTCACTCTTTTCAGCTCGATTTGGCGCTTCATCGGACACTCCGGAACGATAGCACCGGACGCTCAACCCCTGCGTCCGATGACACAACAGAAAGGTTCCAGAACACTCCAAAACACATCGGACGCGTCTGATGGATCGACATCGGACGCAGCCCAGCGTCCGATGCTCCCTGGAAAGCACGCTCGCGCCACGTCATGACCATCGGACTCTGCAACAGTGTTTTGCCAGCGTCCGTTGCCAGCGTCCGATGCTCACTCAACAAATGTCAGTGGTTAGGGTTTGCCACTGGACGCTCGGCCCAGCGTCCGATGCTGCCGCCTGCAGCGTCCGATGCCCCTAACACAACATCTTTCACTTTCTAACATCTACCCTTGCTCCCATGCGCCAACACCAAAGTGTTTCAACACTTGTGCACGTGTGTTAGCATTTTGCAAAGCATTTATCAAGGGTTTTGTTAGTCACTCACTAGGTCTATAGCATCGATATGTTAGAGAACACCTTAGTGGCACTTGAACACCGCATAAGCCGTGAATAATCTCCTCTTAATAGTACGGCTATGTATCCTAAATGTGATCACACTCGCTAAGTGTCTTGATCACTAAAACAAAGAGCCCTATAGGTTATACCTTTGCCTTCGGGCCTCTTTGCTCCATCTCTTCTCTTCTTCTTAAGTTTCACCAATGGTAGAGCACTTGATCTTTAGAGTGCATATGGCCAACACCTTCCTCCATGGTTGCCATCTTGCTAGCTCCACCACTTGGCTTGGTCTCAATCCTCTCTTATAAGCTACACACATGCTTAGCAATAGGATTAGACCAAATAGGTTTCATCAATTAGCCAAAACCAAACTAGGGCTTTCATGGTGGTAGTATTGGTGGTGGTCGACGTCCGAAGCGTGCCTCCAGTGGCGCTCCTCGTGAGAGGCGTGCCAAGCAGCACCAGGATGCCCCTCCCTGTGCCTCTCGGGCTCGGGGTTCTGCTGCTGCGGCTCGTGAGCCTTCGGACGAGGAGCGACTTGATCGTGTGGGCCGATCCCTGGCCGTGGAGATCCCCCACACTCCTCGGGGGCTTGCCACGTACACCGACTTGGTGCCATTTGATGCCCCCATGCCGGTGCTTCGTCGTCCGGAGCTTGCTCCTAACCCGGACGACGCATGGCAACCCCATATGAAGATCAATTACCGGTTGAGGGTTCGGGATATCGAGTATTGGCGGGCCACTAACGTCTATGCTGACAATGCCAAGGATATCAGGCTTGAAGACAGGTTCTATCATCACTTCCACTTCAACTTTTATGATAGTCTCATCTTCAACAAGTTTCAGGCCAAAGGGAAGCCTCGTGTTCTTCCAATGAAGTGCATTGACACTCAGGCCCTTCGACAGTTCCCTGAGCCCGAACTTCAGCAGATGGTTCGGGATTTGGAGAAGCTTAAGCTCAATCAGCTCATTGCCTTCAAGAAGGACTGGAACAATGAGATCATTTGCCAGTTTTATGCTTCCTATTATCATGAGATCGTTAATGATATTCCTATCATGCATTGGACGACTGAGGGCAAGCACTACAAGATTGATCTTCCTACTTTTGGCCGGCTGCTTGGCTTTGGGCGTAGTGATCATGCAACTGTTGATATTCATGATCTCTCGAATGTGGCATTCAGTGAGCTCCAACATATGTATCTTAGGGGATTTGTCGCTGATGGGTAGACCACATATCTTTCAGCATCATTCTTTGTGGTCAACTTGATTTTTCGGCAGACTCTTTATCCCAAGATTGGTGACTCGACCTGGCTCCGCGATGACACCCCCACAGTTTTGAACTGCTTTGGGGAAGATTTCACTTTGTTTTCGGTCACCGGCTTCATTTGGACCAAGATCAGGATTGCTAGCACCGATACTGTCCGGCATTATCCATATGCCCCGTACCTCATGCATATTATTGAGGAAGTGTTCGGTCTCAGTTTTCCATGTGATGCCAAGCACTCCACTCTTGTTGTCACCAATAAGATGTCCAAGACTGCCGTTAAAGCTCTCAAGAAGGACAAAGGTCCAGCTGTTGGTGGGCCCTCTGGTGCTCGCTCCCGCAGGGAAGCTTCTCATAGTTCCTCCGGTGAGCGTGCCACGTCCTCTCCTGTTCCTCACCGTGCCAAGAAGCCTTCGCGCTTCAAACATGCTATTAGCAAGATCTTTGAGATGCTTTGCTATTCTATGGAGCATGAGGACAAGCGGCTTCACCGCTTGGAGGAGAAGGCTGGTCTTTCTCCCCCTTCCCCTCTTCGTGGTTTTCGCGATCCAAATGAGCTTTATGATGAAGAGTATGGCTCTTCTTCTCGCCCCCATGGCAAGGATGTGGCTCGTGATGATTCCTCTGAGGAGGACGAGGAGGAGGAGGAAGAGGAGGCCACCCCACCTTATCGCCGTCGACGTCAGGATGATTCTTCAGATGATGGTGACGAGGACTATGATGGCGAGGAGTAGCCTATGATGGTTTTCCCATGCAGCCTACCCTTTTTGGCATTTGATGTCAAAGGGGGAGTGTTAGGCTTTATCTTTATGTAATAGGCTAGTTGGTTCCTCCAAAACTTTTAATCTATGGGCTTGTAATAACTTCTTATGTGGTGCTACTAAGTGATGGACAGCTATGTATTATTGTGTGATGGATGTGTGTAGGACAGATTTATGCTTAAAAGTATCTATCCTCATGTTTGTCGTTTATCTCTCTTTTGTGATGATGTAATGTTATTTGCATATGGCCAATTACTGCATATTGACTTATCTCATTTTGGCCATATCTTCTCTTTTTGTTTGTGGATATAACATGTCATATTGCATCACATCTTTTATACTTGTCACACTCACTTTAGGCACCCCACGAATTGCGACATTTAGGGGGAGCTTTCCTTTTCAACATATGCAAGTGATTGATGTATATCAAGTCTATGGAATTCAAATACCATGCATATGTTAAGGGGGAGCTTTCCGTAAATGTTGGAATTCAAAAGCTAAAACTTCTTATCCTTTTATCAAAGCCTAAGTTGGTTGTCATCAAGTACCAAAAAGGGGGAGATTGAAAGTGCAATGGCCCCCTAATGTGGGTTTTGGTATTGATGACACTTAGCTTAGGGGCTAATATGTTTAAATGTAGATAACTCGCAGCTTTAGTCCCTAGGAAGTGATAGAAAGATAAAGTAAGGCAAAGGAAGTCCCTCAATTCAATCATCAACACACGAAAACTAAACTTGAAGAAGAGCATCAATTGTTTCTACTTGTTTTGAGTTTAGGAATGTCGTACTATAAAGAGGGATGCAAAGTTAGGTGGTCTGAAGAGGATAGAGTGCTCAAGTATAAAAATAAAATCAAAAGAGAGACACAAAATCACTTCACGAGCACTTAGTGAGGCTGCTGTCAACTTCCAGTGTCGGAAGTTCTGACCTTAAAGTCAGAAGTTCCGGCCCTGGGAGTTCCAGCGAATTGTGCCCTGACTTCCCAGTGTCGAAAGTTTTGACATCCCGTGTCGGAAGTTCCGACATCCCAGTGTCGGAAGTTCCGACGTCATGTGTCGGAAGTTCCGACAGTGCATTCTCAGCCTGCTCAGCCTCCTGCCCGGGGAAACGTCGGAAGTTCCGGTTATCGCTCGGAAGTTCCGACATGCCGGAAGTGCAGCCGGACTTCCGGTTGGGAACAGTGTTCGTAGTTGAAGTCGGAAGTCCCGAGATCTGCGTCGGAAGTTCCGACCGTGTTAAAAAGTGACCGTTTACCCTCTGTGAATAGTGCTTCTAGTAGACGTCGGAAGTTCCGAGATCTGGACCGGAAGTTTCGAGATCTGGACCGGAAGTTCCGATGTTCACTTTTTCAGCAGCCCGTGGGTTGACCTATAAATACCCCTCTTCACTGTTCCAACCATTACCCAACTCATTTATTTTGACCTAACTCTGTCCAAACTCACCTCCAAGCATTCAAGGCTCCTCCCAACTCTCCCCTTCTTTCCCTACTTCAATTCTTGCAAGGATTTGAGTGGAGAGCTAGTGGATTGAGTGAGATTGACATCTAGCAAGCTTGAGCACTTGAGTTCTTCGTCACGCCGGTTGATTTTGCATTCTTTACTCTTGGGTTCTTGGAACCCTAGCCGGCTAGGCGTTCTTCGGGAGAAACTTGCTCTTTCTGTTGGTTTCCCCGAAGTGTTTGTATTTACCCCTGTGATTCTAGTGAAGAAGCTCAAGAAGCCTCTGTGGTTTCTTTGAGAGAGGCTAAGGAGGTGAAATAGACTCCGACCTTTGTGGTCACCTCAACAACGAGGAAGTAGGAGCTCCTTTGTGGAGTGGACGAACCTTAGGATAAATCCTTGTGTCTCGTGTGCTTCTTGTTGTTGAGATTATTGCATATATCACTTGTATTGTTTCTCTCTCTCTCAAAGTTACTAACTAGGTGGTGGACAAGTTCATCGGTTGGAAGGCTATATAGCATCAAGGAAGGGTCTCTACGCCCTCACCCTTTCACTAGGTTGTGGGGTTGTAAGAAAGCTCTAGCTCAAAGTACATTTCTGCACTCGTTGTAGCTTTCACGTAGGTGTCGGAACTTCCGACAGTTAACGCCGGAACTTCCGACTCCCGGAAGTTCCGACCCTAACTGCCGGAACTTCCGACTGGCTACTGACAATTTGATTTTTAGTGTGTGTAGAATTTTACAATAGCCTATTCACCCCCTCTAGGCACTGTTTGATCCTTTCAATATCTAATACTAATCAATTCTTAATTTCACACTATTGGGTGTGTTGTGCATAGTTCTTAACCAAAAATAAATCTCCAACTATTATCGTCTGTGACAGGCGCGATGATCTTTAGGGTTAAATTCATTATTCATATTTGTTGTTAAATTGATCCTTTTGCTGTGAAAATTTCATGATAGGCTATTCATATGATGCTTGATTTGCAATAAAAATTTTAGCTTCGTTGGTGCATACATGATTGAGTTATTAGAATCCTATATATTACGGATTTTAAACTCTTTTTGATAGGGTCATGAAGCTTACCAAACCGACAGCCAGGTATTTCCAAAGTCACAAGATCAAGCTAAAGTTCTTCATACCTTTTAGCAGTCATGGTAAAGAGATATATATCATTAGAGTCCTATTTGAAAATATTTGAGTCATGGGATTAGATCTTTAAGAAAAATGATTAGTTTCATTGATAATATACTATTTAGAAATTGGCCTAAGTTTCATTTATTGTAGCCATGGTGGAAATAGAATTAAATTAATCGTTAAAATCCCTCAAATTTTTCTGAATATTCTCTTCAAATGGAAGCTATGCAAATTTCAGCTACACATTAGAATAACCTGCTCTAGGAAATTATAATACGAATAGAGATGCATAGAAGAAACCTCTCTTGATTTACTTATTACATATCCTTTCCCAACAACTTGAGTCAAGTTTCATCTTTTTCTTACTAAAAAATTATGTATACTTTTTACATAACTCAATATGCTTCCATATTTATCTAACAAATTAATTATCTACATTCTCGACCTTTAATGTCATGTAATTAGAAGTGTCAAAATTATATCCTCTCTACAAATATGTATGATTTATTATGGTACCTCTTTATATTTAGCATCAATTACATAAAAATGTATATACAACTCTTTCTTTATTTCTCTATCTCTACAACTAAATTGCACTAAATGTCCAGGTCTACCAGGCAGGACCAAAGCTCCCTATTCCATGATATGTCACTACGACCTTTTTTTCACCCCTCACATGTCACTCTTAAAACAATTATTTTTCTACATCTTGCACCATGTCACTAAAGGCATAAAATATATATGTTTGCCTAATTATTTTATTATTAATCTAATATGACATCACATAGAATCTTGTCTATAGGACTCCACCTCATGTGCAATAAATCAATAATTTGTTTAGTTCATAAACTTATGCGTACTAATATGATAATGTTTTTTAAGACATTGTTCATAGCTGTTTTTAAGATATTGTTCATAGCTTTGATTTAATATAAATATATTATCCGCATTAAAAAATATTACATGAGTTTTTACAAAACATGAAATATGGTGGTATATTTATTGATTTATTGTATATGAGATGGAGTATTAAATGCTATAAAACATGACATGTTTTAATAATAATATACACATTCATATTAAATTATTATGGTATATTTTTTTCTCGTCGCAACGCACGGGTATTATTCTAGTCTATCTAATGAATACATAATCCTTCCTATCTGATGAAGGGGCGCAACTACTTGTCACACCCATTCTTTCGATCTAACGAAGGGGCACATAGGCTTTCCATACACCAATAGTCTCACATATCACTGGCTAGACCAGTAGAAATAGGTGTGCGACAACACCGCGCTTGTTTTTAGTTTTATACTAATCTTAGCATCTCATTTAAACTCTAAAAGTGTATTTTTTTGGGACGAAGGGACATCTGTTGAAGGTTGCCGAGACCACTGCACTAGAGTGCTTGGAAAACTTTGTGGAAGGAGTGGTGGAGATATTTGGTGGTGAGTACTTGCAAAGCCCTAGAGTTGGTGAAGTTGAGCATTTCCTCCAAGTTGGAGAATCTTGTGGATTCCCTGGAATGCTAGGCAACATTGACTGCATGCATTGGCGGTGGGAAAATTGTCCAACGGCATGGAAGGGACAATATACAACGGGTCGATATGGAGTTCCAACCATTATCTTTGAAGCAGTGGCATCGTATGACCTTCACATTTGGCATGCATTATTTGGTGTTGCTAGGTCAAATAATGACATCAATGTGCTCAACCAGTGCGAATACAAGGGTGTATGTCGAGTCTCTAAGTGATGAGTGATTGTCAACTGGGATGATGCACATGTTCTTTGGCTTGTGTTGTGCAGGTGTCGAGCACGGATACAGTGATCAGAGGCAAGGTGAAGGTCAAGTAGAGACGTGCCGTGCCGATGGACCGAGAGTGGCGAAGGGCGGACGTGAGGCTTGGACTGAAGGACCGGTGGCCCGAGGATCAGCTGTGGTGGCTGGCAGCCTGGGACAGCAACGAGCGGAGACTTGCGGTCATGTGTTGCCTAAGTCATGGATTTGGGGACACGTGTCGGTGGACGAGATGCACGGGCGGTGCATCCCCTCTACGGCGTCGGTTTGATGGTAGAGCCAGAGAAAAACCATCAGGTGGACGGTTTCCAGGTTTGGGCCTCAAAACCTGGGTGCTGAGGGTTTCCGAGTTTGGCCACAAAACTCGGGCTGAGGACGGTTTCCAGGTTTAGGCCTCAAAACCTGGGCGCTGCGGGTTTGCTGAGTTTGGGCTTCAAAACTCAGATGCTGGTGGGCTGGTTTCCCGGTTTGGGCCTCAAAACCGGGGGTTGGCTGGAAAGGCTGGTTTCCCGGTTTGGGCCACAAAACCGGGGGTGCAGAGCGGTGGCGGCACGTGGCGGCAATCGGAAGGTTGCGTCGAGGCAACGCTACGAATTGTGCGGGCGTGGCCGTCGGATACACCTACCACCGAGTTGGTCTAGAATAACCTTAGGGTTTAGCTGGTTCACTCTGTAATTAGAGAGGGGTAGAATAGGAATTATAAATTAGGTTAACTAGAGGGAGACACTCTCCTCCCTTCGAATCTCAGTCATTTGCTCTTTTGCTTCTAGGTTTTCCTGTTCTCCCTCTCCCCTGCTGTAGCGAACCTGAGATCCACAGAGAAGAGAACAATACCTCTGTGTTCATGAGATTTTGAGGAAGTGAGGCCTTAACCTCACTGTTGTAGCGTGTGGTAGCCACACGGTTGCAATCTCGTGGCTGTGATTCGCGTTTCATTCGTGTTCTTCGCGGAACCCTTTTCTCCATGTTTTTCCCGTCGCTTGATCTCTTTGCTCGGTTCATCTTTTGCAAATCCGTTTGAACCAAGTTGTTCTAGATCGCGAGGCACTTCTTTCCACCGAAGGAATTCACCTCTAACCTCACGGTCTAGGAGATCGATCGATTTTAGTTTTGGGTCAAGCTTTTCTCCCTTCCCCCGAATCTCTTCGATTCAACGTTTTGGAAATAGGTTCAAGCCATGATCTCTTAGAGATAGCTCACTATTCTCCGTGTGACTCCTCTCACCAAGTTTGATCCCTAGAGGATTCGTTTTGAGTGAGATCGAGTGAAATCGGTGGACGAACAGTAGAAACTCGGGGTGACCGGACGCTGCTGACGGGGTGACCGAACGCTGTCCTCGCATTGACCGGACGCGTCCGGTGGTTGAATGTCGCGAGGCGATTTTCTCTAGCTGACCGGACGCACGATTCTTTGCGTGACCGGACGCACTGAATTCACTGTTCACTGCTTTGTTTGTGTCTGACCGGACGCTACAGGGTTGTGACCGGACGCTCCTCACTGTGAGTCCGGTCCAACTCAGAGAGCTCCCAGATCGCTCTTGAGCTGACCGGACGCGTCCGATCCAACCTGACCGGACGCTCTTCAGAGTCCGGTCAGTGAGGGTTTGCGCGTTTTTGTTCGCAGTTTGTTCGTCCGTTGTCGGATTTGGTTTCCGTCTTTTGCGTTGAGTTTCTAGAGTTGTATAGTGTCTCGCTGTGCTTCTTGGAAGCATCCACCCTACATCTAGGGTCATGGACACTATCAAGCTCTAGGGTTTGCTTTTGGGGTTGATTCTTGGGACAGTGGTGACTAGTTTCCGAAAGGAAAAATTGAAGCTCCCATTCACCCCCCTCTGGTCGCTTTCTGGTTGCTTCTCGGTCCTTCAATTGGTATCAGAGCAGGTTAAGGATCTTCCACCTTAGCCGGTTCTAGATCCACAGGAGGCGACATGGATCGCGGCGTGGGCAAACCACCATTCTTTGATGGGACGAACTATGCGTATTGGAAGATACGCATGTCGGCCTATCTGCAGAGTTTGGGTGCTTCCATCTGGGATATTTGCAACTCTGCTGATTACGTGGTCTTGGCTGCTCGTGTCTCTCAGCTTCAGATCAATGAGCACGATGCCAATAGCCGAGCGCGTAATGCTCTTTTCTCATGTTTGAGCATGAGTGAGTTTGATCGTGTTTCTCACCTCGCTACGGCTCGGGAGATTTGGGCTACTCTCATGCGCTTTCATGAGGGAACCTCTCAATTCAAAACTCGCCTCTACGAGTCGTTCAAGCGAGAGTATGAGAACTTTCGACATATGCCTGGCGAGAGCATAGAAAGTTTATTCGCTCGCTTTCAGGTGATTGTCAACAGGATGAGGGCTAACAAGGAGCTGTTGCCTTTCAACGATCATGAGAGAGCTTTGAAGCTTTTGCATACTCTCGATCGATCGGTGTGGGATTCCAAGGTTCAGGCGATCATCGAATCGCCTAACTATGAGACCCTCACGTGCGACGAGCTCTTCAGTAAGCTCAAGTCCAGTGAGATTGATGCCATGGCAAGGGCTTATGAGAATCCTTCTGGCCCGACTATGGCCTTGGTTTCTGGCTCTTCTAACCCCTCTGGAGTTTTTGCTCTTTCGTCTCTCTTTTCTGTCACAGAGGACCAGCTGGAGTCTTTGGGGGATGACGAGTTGGCAATGCTCGCTAACCGGTTCTCGCGGTTTCACAACAACCGCATGAACCGTCGCCGCGGAGGAGGATGCTCAGGATGCTATGAGTGCGGGGACCCCGACCACTTCATCGCCAACTGTCCCAAGAAGAAGCACTCATCTGGGAAGGGCGATCATGGGCACAAGTACGACTCTGGCAAGCGCAAGGAGAAGTACGTCCCCGCGAGGCACAAGCGGAGGGGCGGCTTCGACAAGGAGTACATCAAGAAGAAGTACTTGGAGAAGGCCCAGGCTGAGCAGCGTGCGTTCTTCGCCACGCTCAGCGATGTCGATGGCTCGGATGACGACTCTGCTTGCTCAAGCGATGACGAGTCCGAGAAGAAGAAGAGCATCGAGGACAAGCTGAACGGACTCTGCTTCTTCGCCGACGACGACGGCTTTTGCACCATGGCTCTCGGCAAGGAGGTCGACGGCGAGCTGGTGAACTCCCCTCGGAACGACGACAACGGCGACGACACCTCCCAAGTATCTCTGACCCATGATGAGCTTTCCGCTGAGGTCGAGAAACTTACTGTCGTGCTCCTTAGTCAAGATAAGTTGCTTAGGCGTGCCACTAGAGAGCGCAAGGAGTTTAGGCAGAAGTGGGAGGATACGGTGAAGGAACTTGATTCTGTCAAGTCCATCGTGGTTGTTACCGATGAGGAGGAGTGTGAGATGTGCACCACGCACATGACTGATCTTCTCACTTTGAGAAGCAAGTATGTTGCGTTGGTAGGAGAGGTGGATGAGCTGAAGGCTATACCCTCGCTGTTGGGTGCGTGCAAGACTTGTCCTGTCTTGCAATCCGAGTTGGCAGAGAAGAATGCCAAGATTGTGTCTCTTGAGGAAGCCAGCTCGGGTAGCACTTGTGTGACCAGGTGCGCTTTGTGTGAGGGTTTGGAGATGGAGATTGCAAATGTGAAGCATGACAAGATGCAAACCGAGGAGGAAAACACATACCTTCGGACCATCTTGTCATGGGTGTCTTGTGGTGAGCCGCAGCTCGGGATGATGATCTCCCAATTCAAGCGAGCTGCTGGAGGTCCCGGTGTGGGTTTTGCTCCGGGTGTTGATCTTTCTGCTTTTGGGAAGATTGGAGAGTCGAGTGGTTTGAACCCGAGTGAGAAGCCCAACTCCACCACTACTCCCAAACTTACCAAGCTTCCACCCAAAGAGCCTCTCAAGCCTAACACCAAGGATGGAGTGTTTGAAGAACCTCGGAGAGCTCCACCCAAGAACCAAGTGTGGCATCCCAAACCCAATCACTTGAAGAACAAGCTTGATACGATGCCACCTATCCAGGAGGAGTGTTTGCCACAGAAGGGCAAGGTGATCCACACCCACAACCATGTGTACCAACAACCCCCTTTGAGAGCGGTGAGGTACCATTGTGAGCATTATGTGAGAGATGGACACTTGAGTGAGTTCTGCTTTTGGCGCAAGAGAGAGGCGTGCCGTGCTAGGGAGATGAACAATGCAGACATGTACCATCCTCTCCATGATGTACATGCCCCAAATGTTCAGAGACGTGCTGCTAGGCCCAGAGGTCCAGAACCTCAAGTTCCCAGGCCTAGGCAGAGGAGAGCTCTGAGGAGAGATGCTAGGCCTAGAGGTGCAGTGCCTCAAGTTCCTAGGCCTAGGCCTCGTAGAGAGCGTGCCCGGCGGGAGCCTGCTGTTGTAGGCTATGGACCCCGTGGCGGAGGCTTTGCAGTTGAGCATTTTCCCCCACCGCGTTTTGAGTATCGCGATGGACGCTCCTCCCTTAGCGAACCACGTTCTTCTAAGCGTGGTGATCGCTTCCTTCGTAGGTGTGCTAGGAATGGTTTTTTCGCTAACCGTTCTTTTGAGCAGCCGGCCCAACACTGGTATTCCCCTTACTTCACTAACCCCAGTGTTGGCCCGTATGCTCACCCTATGTCTTTTTATTGATGTAGGTAAAACAATTGGAGAACGTTTGGTTGGTGGATTCCGGGTGTTCGAGGCACATGACCGGAAACGCCAAGTGGTTCTCCAGTCTTAGTCCGGTCGCCGAAAAGGAGTATATCACCTTCGGCGACAACAACAAAGGTAAGGTGTTGTCTCGTGGGTCTGTGCGAGTTAATGAGCACTTTGTGTTGCGCGATGTTGCTCTTGTTTCTAACTTGCATTTTAACCTTCTTTCTGTTTTGCAACTCTTTGATGACGACTATGAGATTCGTTTTAAGCTGAATCTCAGTCGTATTTTGGACCCTCAGGGCAATCTTGTTTGTGTGATTTCGCCCTTTGGGAAAGTCTTTCGTGCGGATTTCTCGGAGTCTTTTGTCATTTCTCGTTGTCTTGTGGCTGGACCTTCCTCTTCTGATCTTTGGAAGTGGCATAGGAGACTTGGACATTTGAGCTTCGACTTGCTTGCAAGGCTTAGTTCACTTGGCCTAATCCGAGGATTGCCCAAGTTGCATATGGAGAAGGATCTTGTTTGCCACTCTTGTAGACATGGGAAGATGGTTGCCGCTCCCCACCATCCAGTGACTCAGGTCATGACCAAGCGCCCTGGAGAGCTTTTGCACATGGACCTTGTTGGTCCGGCTCGGGTGAGCTCGGTTGGGGGGAAGTGGTATGTGCTTGTTGTTGTTGATGACTTTTCGTGATATTCGTGGGTCTTCTTTTTAGCTGAGAAGACCGAGACTTTCTCCTTTGCTCGCAATCTGATTTTACGTCTTCAGAACGAGTTCCCTTTGAACTCGATGAGAGCTATTAGGAGTGATAATGGTTCCGAATTCAAGAATTCAAATTTTGAGAAGTTTTGTAACTCTTTGGGTTTAGAGCATCAGTTTTCTTCCCCCTACACACCCCCTCAGAATGGTGTTGTAGAGAGGAAGAATCTGACCCTTGTAGAGATGGCCAGGACGATGCTCGATGAGCATAGGACTCCTAGGCGATATTGGGCCGAAGCTATGAGCACTGCATGGTACATTTCAAATCGCATTTTTCTCTGAGCCTTCTTGAAAAAGACCTCTTATGAGTTGCGTTTTGGAAAACTGCCCAAGGTGAGTTATTTTAGAGTTTTTGGTTGCCATTGTTTTATACTCAAAAACGGCAACTTGGACAAATTTGAGTCTCGTTCTTCTGACGGTGTGTTTTTGGGTTATGGCACTCACACTCGAGCTTATCGTGTACTTAACCTTGACACTAACCGAGTCATGGAGACATCCGATGTCACCTTCGACGAGACCATGGTTTGTCCCTCTTCTCGTTTTGAGCGTGCAGGTGATCATGAGGTTGGCGAGCCTCTTTTCGATGATAAAGAAGAAGGTGCTGAAGGCATGGATGACCCGGCACCTCCTCCTCCACCTGCTGTGCCGCAAGGAGCGGCTTCTACGATGACTCACGGCCCCGACACGTCTTCTTTCTGGGGGCCGTGGGATCCGCCACCCCGAGCGGTACCTTTTGTACCCGGGGAGGCACCAGCTGCTGTTGAGGGGGAGGCCACTTCGGCAAGGGAGGCGCCACGACACATTCAGTGCTAGCACCCGCCTCAGCAGATGATTGGCAGCATCGACGAACGCGTTACCCGGTCAAGGCAAATCTCTCACTTTGCTCATTCTGCATTTGTTGCTGATTTTGAACCCCGGGATGTTGGACACGCATTGACGGATCCAGATTGGGTCAATGCCATGCATGAGAAGCTTGAGAACTTTGAGAGAAATCGGGTTTGGGTTCTAGTGTCTCCACCTTCTGAGTGTCACCCAATTGGGACAAAATGGGTTTTCAAAAACAAACAGGGAGAAGATGGCCATGTTGTGAGAAACAAGGCCAGACTCGTAGCCCAGGGATATAGTCAGAAGGAGGGGATAGACTATGAGGAGACGTTTGCTCCTGTAGCTCGCTTGGAGGCGATTAGGATACTCTTGGCTTTTGCTGCATCCAAAGGTTTCAAACTTTTTCAAATGGATGTCAAGAGTGCCTTCTTAAACGGCTACATAGAAGAGGAGGTGTATGTTAGACAACCCCCGGTTTCGAAAATCCCAAGTTTCCAAACCATGTCTTTAAACTTCACAAAGCTTTGTATGGTTTGAAACAAGCTCCTAGAGCCTGGTATGATAGGTTGAAAACCTTTTTGCTTGCTAAGGGTTTTAAAATGAGATGTGTAGATAAAACGCTTTTTCTCCTCAAGCAAGGCACTGATACTCTCTTGGTCCAGATTTACGTGGATGATATCATTTTCGGTGGTTCTTCTCACGCTTTGGTTGCCAAGTTTGCAGACACTATGAGCAGGGAGTTCGAGATGAGCATGATGGGCGAGTTGACGTTTTTCCTCGGGTTGCAAATCAAGCAATCCCGGGAAGGGACGTTCGTGCACCAGGGCAAGTACACCCGGGACATTTTGAAGAAATTCGACATGGGTGAGGCCAAGCCTCTTCCAACACCCATGGCGACCACGACGGCCCTGGATGCGGACAAGGAGGGAGAAGCAGTGGACCAGAAGGAGTACCAGAGTATGATCGGGTCGCTGCTGTTCCTGACGGCGACACGCCCGGACATCCAGTTCGCGGTGTGTCTGTGCGCGCGATTTCAGTCGTCACCACGCACTTCTCACCGTCAGGTGGTCAAGCGCATAATGAGGTATTTATCCTTCACTCCAGAATTTGGGATTTGGTATTCTGCTTCCTCCACCCTCTCGCTTTGCGGTTATTCCGATGCCGATTTTGCTGGTTGCCGTATTGACCGCAAGTCCACTTCTGGGAATTGCCAGTTTATTGGTTCTTCTCTTGTTTCGTGGTCCTCTCGCAAGCAGTCTAGTGTCGCCCAGTCTACCACGAAGGCTGAGTATGTTGCTGCGGCTAGCTGCTATTCCCAGTTACTCTGGATGATGGCCACTTTGCGTGACTTTGGTCTGAGCTTTTCTCGTGTTCCTTTGCTTTGTGACAGCACGAGTGCGATTAGCGTTGCTAAGAACCCCGTGCTGCACTCGAAGACCAAACACATTGATGTGCGTTTTCATTTTCTGCGAGACCACTATGAGAAGGGTGATATCGACCTTCGCCATGTCGATACTCATCATCAGTTGGCTGATATTTTCACCAAGCCTTTGGACCAATCAACTTTTAATCGGTTGATAGGTGAGCTTGGTGTGTGTTTCCCCTTTTAGATGGGGGAAACATTTTTGACTCTTGTATGATACACTGACCTTGTGTTTTTCAGTTGTTTTTTCTTCTTTTGGTTTCTTCATGCATCTTTGCATTTCAGCATACGCTTTTCCATTCTGAGCTTCATGAATATAGTCTGAAGAATGTAACTATGCTCTGTGTAGTCTTTGTTCTGATGCTTTATGTAGATGTTGTAGCTTATGCTCTTTCTGATCACTGACATACTGTGAGCTGAGCTATTTTTGAATGGTGAAATTTGATAATGAACTTAAAACTTGAAAATATTCACCATTGAGATATGCAACTAGCATGTGTAGGATGTGTCGAAGTCACTTATGCTATCTATGTATGCTAGGTTGCTATGTCTCTAGTGTTGAGTCATTCACTTGCTTGGTATGCCATATTCTGTTTAAAATTTGAACCAAGTTAAGTGAATTGAAAAGATCGAGATGGGTTTGCTTGTTAGCACCTCACAGTTTCGAGACTGTTTCCCATTGCACTTTTGGGTTAAACTTGAGCTATGTAGTGTATGACCGAAACTGTAGCTTTAAGCTTCTGATTGCTTCTGCATAGGCTTCGCACAGTTGAAAAGTTAGGCAATAACAAGCATTCAACCTCTCGCAGTCACATGCTGTTTTATGAACTTGTGTAATTTCACCGCTGCAACTCCGATTAAAATTTGAAATCACAAGTATATGCCTCAATTCGTATCAGCATGATGATTGAACTGTGTTAGGGGTAGTTCACCTGGTATACATGCTTAGCACGTTTGACTTCATGTCCATACATGTCTTGTGCTATTTTGATGGTGAATACCTTTTCGGCTAAAAACTGCTCACATATTCATATTTCATTTCTTAGTGATCAGTTTGAGCCTTTGCTAGCATTCTGTTCATTTGTTGAGTCATCGGATTAGAACTCTATAGAGCATCCTTGCACTCTTTTGACTATACTCCTGAAGCTCCTAACTTGTTTTTTGACTTATATGCATTTTGGAAGGGGAGAAATCTGCGTGTTGGCACTTTTTGTTGGTGCATTTTCTGAGGCGAAGCATTGTTTCTTGATGGTGCATTTTCAACTAAGGGGGAGAAAATTGCAAATCATAACCCTCCATTTGTTTAGGGGGAGCCTTCCTGGTTGGCCATTTGTTTAGGGGGAGCCTTCCTGGTTGTTTGCACTATTCGAGGGGGAGTTTTTGCTGCTTCCTGTTGGCCATAAGGCATTGGTATCGAGCTTCTTTGCTAGTTGTGTTGAGCCTCTGTGCCTCTATCTTGAGGGACTAGCATTTTGCTTTGATATTTTCAATTGGTATTTGCTAGCGGTGTTGAGCCTGTTCTACCTCTTCTTGAGGGCTAGCTTTGCTTTGCTTGGTCGCGTCGAGCCGTTGCCCATGTCTTTGGGGACCAAGTTGTCTTGCTCTTTCCACTTGACCTTCTTCGGCTTTGCTATGCTTTTGGGTCATTTGGTTGAGTTCTCTCTTTCTCCTTCTTCCTTCTTCTGCTTTCATTACAATTTGTGTTGTTAGTTGACAATGCACTCATCAAGGGGGAGATTGCGAATACAAGGGTGTATGTCGAGTCTCTAAGTGATGAGTGATTGTCAACTGGGATGATGCGCATGTTCTTTGGCTTGTGTTGTGCAGGTGTCGAGCACGGATACAGTGATCAGAGGCAAGGTGAAGGTCAAGTAGAGACGTGCCGTGACGATGGACCGAGAGTGGCGAAGGGCGGACGTGAGGCTTGGACTGAGGGACCAGTGGCCCGAGGATCAGCTGTGGTGGCTGGCAGCCTGGGACAGCAACGAGCGGAGACTTGCGGTCATGTGTTGCCTAAGTCGTGGATTTGGGGACACGTGTCGGTGGACGGGGTGCACGGGCGGTGCATCCCCTCTACGGCGTCGGTTTGGTGGTAGAGCCAGAGAAAAACCATCAGGTGGACGGTTTCCAGGTTTGGGCGTCAAAACCTGGGTGCTGAGGGTTTCCGAGTTTGGCCACAAAACTCGGGCTGAGGATGGTTTCCAGGTTTGGGCCTCAAAACCTGGGCGCTGCGGGTTTGCTAAGTTTGGGCCTCAAAACTCAGATGCTAGTGGGCTGGTTTCCCGGTTTGGGCCTCAAAACTAGGGGTTGGCTGGAAAGGCTGGTTTCCCGGTTTGGGCCACAAAACTGGGGGTGCAGAGCGGTGGCGGCACGTGGCGGCAATCGGGAGGTTGCGTCGAGGCAACGCTACGAATTGTGCGGGCGTGGCCGTCGGATACACCTACCACCGAGTTGGTCCAAAATAACCTTAGGGTTTAGCTGGTTCACTCTGTAATTAGAGAGGGGTAGAATAAGAATTAGAAATTAGGATAAGTAGAGGGAGACACCCTCCTCCCTTCGAAACTCAGTCATTTGCTCTTTTGCTTCTAGGTTTTCCTGTTCTCCCTCTCCCCTGCTGTAGCGATCCTGAGATCCACAGAGAAGAGAACAATACATCTGTGTTCATGAGATTTTGAGGAAGTGATGCCTTAACCTCACTGTTGTAGCGTGTGGTAGCCACACAGTTGCAATCTCGTGGCTATGATTCGCGTTTCGTTCGTGTTCTTCACGGAACCCTTTTCTCCACGTTTTTCCCGTCGCTTGATCTCTTTGCTCGGTTCATGTTTTGCAAATCCGTTTGAACCAAGTTGTTCTAGATTGTGAGGCACTTCTTTCCACCGAAGGAATTCACCTCTAACCTCACGGTCTAGGAGATCGATCGATTTTAGTTTCGGGTCAAGCTTTTCTCCCTTCCCCCGAATCTCTTCGATTCACCGTTTTGGAAATAGGTTCGAGCCATGATCTCTTAGAGATAGCTCACTATTCTCCTTGTGACTCCTCTCACCAAGTTTGATCCCTAGAGGATTCGTTTTGAGTGAGATCGAGTGAAATCGGTGGACGAACAGTAGAAACTCGGGGTGACCGGACGCTGCTGACGGGGTGACCGGACGCTGTCCTCGCGTTGACCGGACGCGTCCGGTGGTTGAATGTCGCGAGGCGATTTTCTCTAGTTGACCGGACGCACGAATCTTTGCGTGACCGGACGCACTGAAGTCACTGTTCACTGCTTTGTTTGTGTCTGACCGGACGCTACAGGGTTGTGACCGGACGCTCCTCACTGTGAGTCCGGTCCAACTCAGAGAGCTCCCAGATCGCTCTTGAGCTGACCGGACGCGTCCGATCCAACCTGACCGGACGCTCTTCAGAGTCCGGTCAGTGAGGGTTTGCGCGTTTTTGTTCGCAGTTTGTTCGTCCGTTGTCGGATTTGGTTTCCGTCTTTTGCGTTGAGTTTCTAGAGTTGTATAGTGTCTTGCTGTGCTTCTTGGAAGCATCCACCCTACATCTAGGGTCGTGGACACTATCAAGCTCTAGGGTTTGCTTTTGGGGTTGATTCTTGGGACAGTGGTGACAAGTTTCCGAAAGGAAAAATTGAAGCTCCCATTCACCCCCCTCTGGTCGCTTTCTGGTTGCTTCTCGGTCCTTCAACCAGTCCCCTCTATTTATTGAAGCGATAAAAGGTGAATCTCCCCGAGTTCAGTTCTTTGTGAATGGGAGGCAATATAACACATGATATCATCTTGCCAATGGAATTTATCCTGAATGGGCAGCTCTAGTGAAATCTATAAAGGCTCCTCAACTAGAGAAGCACCCACTACTAGAGAACAGGCCTTTGGACGATCTATCAACTGAGCTTTAGTCTCGGAAAAAATTTGCGTCCGGGGCTAAAGACTTTTAGTCCCGGTTGGTATTACCAACCGGAGCTAAAGGTGAATCTTTAGTCCCGGTTGGTATTACCAACCCGGACTAAAGGTCCTGGACCTTTAGTCCCGATTGGTAATACCAACCGAGGCTAAAGGGTGAATCTTTAGCCCCGGTTGGTGTTACCAACCGGGACTAAAGGTCCTTTTAGCCCCGGTTGGTGTTAGCAACCGGGGCTAAAGGTCCTTCACGAGTGGATTCAAAAGGAAAACGTCCAGAACTACATTACGTGGGTTGCGTAGCTCAGTTGGTAAGTGTGCCTGAGGCGAGATGTGCTGAGTTCGAATCTCACACAACACATATTTATTTTTTTCTCCCTAGGCCTTTAGCCCCGGTTGAAAGCACCCGGGACTAAAGGCCGGGACCTTTAGTCCCGGATTCTTAACCCCGGTTGGCATACCTAGGGCTAAAGCCCCATTTCAACCGGGGCTAAAGGCCCTTTCTGTAGTAGTGACCGGTTGTATGAAAGTGAGCAAGAAGGGGCAAGGAAAGATGTGGAGCATGCATTTGAGGTGTTGCAAGCTCGTTTCAACATTGTGCGTCGCCCAACAAGATCATGGAGCCTCAAGATCATTAGAAAAATCATGAAAGCTTGTGTTATTCTCCATAATATGATTGTGGAAGATGAGGGACCTGCAATGGCAGAACGTCCTATTGACTTGAATGATGGCCCAGGGGCATCAACTGTTCTTCCACCAGAAGTACAAACTGGCAGTAATAATCACCCATGCTTTGCTGATGTGCGACGTAGAAATTCTACCATTTGTCAAGCATTGCTGGCGTGTCCCTATGTTTTGTGTCCTAGATGAAAGATGGGTGGATGCAATTGTTTTACTAAATTAATATTTGCAAAAGAACCATGTATGCGGCCTTGAATTGCCATCATGTTTGCTTGGTCATTTAGGACCATGGACTCTGTACTTTTGAGCGTTTCCAGAAACTAATTGGTGTCCTCAATTTGGTTAGAGATAATACCAAGAGTATTTGCTAGCAATTGTGCTATTTTTTTTATCATATTGTAACCTACTACGTAATATATTTCATTCTATTGAGATGGCCTTGTAAAGACGTTTGTACACAAAGAACTACAAAGATGATCCGTAGCTGATCCTTACTCTTGGCATAGACATAGGAGTATTAAAATCACCATAAGCTAACTTAAGAGATAGTATATAGGAAGCTGACTTTTATGTGCTATCTCTTAGATGAAGTGGCAAAATATGAGCTAGTAAGGGCATGTACAGCGCGTGCTGAACAACCGTCTGTGTGCCGATATTTTTACAGAAAACACCCTCGCCAACATCATTCAATGAAGAGAGAGAGCAGAGTCGGCGTTTCATGAGACGACGAGGGAGGCTCGTGCTCCCAGGTTGAGACGCCGGCCGAAGACAGCGCTGTACGGTTTGCCTCGTCTCCAAACAAAGGCACGAGATCCAGATGTGGCTTGGGCGATATTGCTTGTTGGGCGCCAAAATCCATCTCCGCGGGCGATGATCTCGACAGCGGGCATGGCGGATGCAGCATCGGTAGGAGGCGGAGGAGTGAGGCGGAGCGCACGACCGTGGCTAGCGGGAACGTCGCATGGGAGTAGGGCCGGGGCGACGCCGGCTCGGTCGTCGGCGGCGAGCAGCTCCCTTTGAAGGCAACCTCGGCATCAACACCGGCATCGCGCCGCTTCTTCCGCCGCCTGTTTCCGTCGCCGTTCTCGACTAAGCACATCAAGGCGTCCCTCGCGCAACAGCTTGGCTACTGATCGGAATGCCTTGCTGCGCAATTTCTCCAAAGCTTTCTCAGCGGCAGAAGGTAATAGCTTTCGATTTGTGAATGACTTTATTTTTTAGTAGGTTAATCTCCAGGTTTCACCTTCTCAACAATGCATCACAGGTCATAAGACATATGTGCATCAATCCATTAACACTATTTTTTCAGAACCCTGTATGATGCTATTGTTGTTTATTATTCTCTTTTTCTCGGATCAAAATGAATGTCATCACCATAATCAGGCACTCATCATTTGATTTTCAGGTTCCTATGTATTCTTTATATATAATTTATCTAGATTGGTTCATATGCAGTCTATTATATGGTGAGCTTTCTGCCAATGCTAGATTCTGTTTTATGCCTGATAGTGGTTCTGGTATTTCAGAATTGATCAGCCTAGCAGTTGAGCCTTGAGGTGTGTCTTTTCTATTCCCTGAACTTAGATCCTAAATCTGTTCTCATATCTGTAAAATTGTACTCACCTTTGGAGAACATGTTCAGTTGAGTTGATAAGACTGAATGCTCTCACATACTCACATTTGGCTTTCTGTATGTTTCAGTACAATGACCAAAGAATTGCTACCTGTACAGATTTCTATTCGCTGCTACTGCACTGGACTGCTACGGTGAAGACTATTGTCGAGGAGACTTGAATTATCTGATTGCCAAGAAGACTACCGTTGAGACTGAAGTTTTGTTCGACTTTGTTTGTCAAATATCTTGTATGCTTTCTGAAATTTCAGTACTGTCTAAGATTAAATCTTTCTTCAGTTTCAGTTACTAAATTTTGTTAATATGCAGCTGCTGTGAACATGTCAAGATTGGACCAGAGAGACGTTGCAATTATATAATATAATGAACTATATTGATGGTTTGTAATAAAATATTGTAATCGTGTTTTTTTATTTATATTGATACATTTCTATCAAATGGCAACACAGTGGTATACAAATATTTAGTTATTATTGATCTTGGCTACATACAAAGCATTAAACACCCTACAGACAATGAAATAGACTATGGGTTGTATGACCTGTCTTTTCACCTGTCTGTATAATATATTCAAGTTATTTACAGACGACACCCGTCTGTGGGCTGTACATGCCCTAAGCTGGCTTAACTGTTGAGGACGCCCTTAGCACTTGCCATGGAGAACCACGCCTATGCATAACTTTTTGGTCGTAAGTTTATAAGATGAATCACCAAATTAGGCTTGTTGTCATCGAGAGTGTCAATATGTGTTATCATCGATGAACAATTTACAAGTAAAAATAATGATCTATTCCAACGTATGAGGACTTTTGCTAGTCTAGCATCTCAAATTTCTATTTTTTCTCCCAAATATTATATTTTTTAACTCCCAAAACAAAATTGGAAGGAAAAAAGAAGACTATCTCCAAGAGTACTCAATAAATCACTTCTAAAAAGTATGCAAAAGCTAGTCATAACTCATTAATCACTTATAATAAGTGCACTTCTAGATTTTTTTTTGCTGTTTTTTTTTTGCGACTAGACAGGGCTCACGTAGTGTCGTAGTTGCAGCGTGCTCCCTGGCGACAGTCGCCTCCTCGAAGCCGGAGTCGGTCGCACCTACCTGCGCAGCCCCTTCCTCTCGGCGACCATCGCCTCCTCCAAGCCACAGCCGGCCTCGCCGACCTCCCATGCCGCCGTGAGATCGGCAACAACCTCTCCCTGGCGTACAATGGTGCTTTAGGCTCTGTTTGGTACAGGTCAGCTTCACTCTAGTGAAGCTGTTTTTTTTGAAAAATAGCTTCATGAGCAACTTACTAGGTGAAGCTGAGCTGTTTTGAAAAAAGTGTTTGGCAAAACAGCTTCACCAACAACTTCATCCATGGTTGGGAGAGAGAAATGGAGGTATAAACTGTGAAAAGCTACTTTTTTCAGCTTCATGGGTGAAGCTGTTTTTGTGAGAGAGCGGATAAAACAGCTTCATAGGTGAAGCTGTTTTGTAAAATGGTGTTTGGCAAAAAAAAAAACAGCTCACAACAGCTCATGAAGCTGTTGTGAGCTGTACGAAACAGGCCTTATTTTTTGCACGCAAGTAGCAGCAGGCGTCAGGCGTGTGCCATGGAAATAGTAGTACTAGTAAACAGTACTGTAAGTAGGTAGAGATGAATTGGACAGAATTTTTCCCGTACCGTACTGTTCCGTTCTGTTTTCTATATTTTTTCGTCCCCGTTTCCGTATTTATGAGATTCCATTTTCATATTTGTGGAAATAGAAAAGAGTGTTTTCCGTCTATTTTCAAGTTTTAATACGAAATAGATTCATATTTATTTTGTTTTCAATCTATGTGTAACATATTTGTTGGCACAAAATGTAACGCATGTGCCTCACACACAGCAAGCCGGAAAGCGTGGCTTCAATCGGGTGCCCGGACAATTCAAAATCTGAAGACGTGCCAGACGGTTTGACATGAAAACCAACAAGTGATAAAACTTGTGAGAATAAAACTGGAACATGCCGGGTGAAACCAGACAGTTCCATATTTACGGCCCTGAAGCCACTTCCAACGACATACAGCTATAGAAGCTGTCTGTCAAGCATGTTTATAGGATTATTCGGCTAATATAGAAGAAATCATATGAAAGCATTGATTGCCGAATACACGTGTAGGAAAAGACATGCTTAAATAAATAAGGATAAATTATGAATCAATGTATAACCAAGCTCGGCAAGCTAGCCGAATTGGGGTCCATGAAGAAGGAACATGCAAACAAATATGATCAAACTAATCTAAAATCTGCATCTGCCGCATGATACCTAGTCTCATCAAAGCTCAAGCATGATTGACTTGTATGAACCCACGACACGTAACAATCTAGATTAAAAGTTAATTCGGCCATTATGATCATGCAATCTATAAGAGATGTCACGAAAGAATAACGATTATGGGAGCATAAGTAAAATTGTAAAGAAAGGCCGAAAAAATCAATCTAGATTGGACAAAAGAGTGTTACAAAATTAATTAAACCATGCAACACGTAATAATTTAATGAATCTATTAGATCTTGCCAAATCTAATAGAGCTGATAACTATCTCGCTTTTGCTAAACATATCAAATAAATGTCTGCCGCACTGTATTTACTCATAAGCATAGCATAAGTAGAGACTTCTTGATTGTCGACATAGATCCGCCGCACGATCTTTGGAAACAAACAAGACTACTTGCATCATATCTAAATCCACCGCATGATACTAGACATGACAACAAGGTTGTCGGGACTTTCGGAGGTCGACAGATCGATGATTCCTCTCGAAGAACTCGACGACACGACAAAGGACTCGAAGATGGCACGGGGCCGATTTGTATTGATATGGTTGTGAACCCCTTTTACAATAGCCAAGAGTTTATATTTATACCCTGAACGCAATACAAGTCCTAAGAGGACACGACTATGAAATATTAAAGGAAAATACAATATTTTTTTGACCTTCAACCCCCTTTGGAGTCTTCATTGCCTCAATTGTCGCAATCTTGTTGCCCAATCAGCTCTTGCTTCTGTCGTTTCAACGGAAACCCCGTTTTTCTCAGAATAGCCGATCGTACAAACAATTGTCGAATCCTTTGGAAACTAGCCGACCGCATGGATACTTGCCGAATACTTCATACACTCATCTCCGCACACTGGCCCATCTGTCATCTCGTTATGTGTGCGAAACTCTGGTGTTAACACATGCCCCCTCAATTTCAGGATAAAAGTCATTTTATTTCAAAATTGTCCGCAAACTTCTTCCCTCTTCTAGATTTACACCTTTCGACACCGTAGCCGCCGCTCAAGAAATTCAATCCCTGGCGTAACTCCGAATTCACCTCGAATCCCTAATGGCGACTCAGGACGAGACCCCGGAGGTAAACTTCATTCATTCTCACACATTTGGTGACTTCCCGCTAGTTTCGTCTCTCTTTCGGCTCACTTCCTTCTCCAATTTTGCCATTCTTTGAAGGAATACAAGAACCAGATTCTGATTCCCTATGCTGCCAATCCTGACTCCTACCTTCTTGGCCCAATGGGAAATCCCGACCGAACGGAGATTATTGAGAAGGAAACCGAAAGAATTCCTTTCAAATCTGGAATCACTCCGTTGAACCAATGGCCAAGCACCTTCAAGAACTGGTCATTTCCCCCAATTGTTGGATGGCAAAATTGGTACAGGAGGATATTGGAAAAAAGTAGCAGTCACTGGGAGAGTCAAGACATTGGCCATTGCCTGGAATTATCTTTATCAGAAACGCCCAGAAACAACTCTCTCCTGATAGCAGCTTCCCACTTTTGGTCTGACGCCACCAATGCTTTCATCTTCGACCATGGTATGATGACTATCACTTTAGCTGATGTTTTCACGATGACTGGCCTGAATGTGGCACTACCAGTATATCCTTATAAGTACAAGAACAAAAGCAATCAAAGAGCCATCAGCTCTGGATGTGGATGGGTCAAATACATCCAGACTTATATGGAGTCGTCTAGCACTATCTCTGATAAAGAACTAAAAGCCTTCATGAATATGTGGCTATGCAGATTCATCTTCTGTGGAAAATCCAATGAACCCACCCCGAATCATATAGTGATGGCTGAAGACTTATCTGCAGGTACTCAAATCCCTCTAGACAAATACCTCTTGGGGTCTGTTTATCATATGATGCACCAGATTACTCTCCAGATGCACCTAGGTGGAGAAATCTCCTGTGTGAATGGTCCCTGGTGGTTGGTTCATATGTGGCTCCAACTATATATGCATCAGATAGTTTCTGTGAGCCTCCCTAATCTGAGTTTCCCTTCAATTAACTATGCTGAAGGCAAGGCAGCAAAGGTTAAAGCCTGTCAGACTTATGGAGAAGCGGCATCATCTATCAGTATCGACATAGACATTGGTCATCTCTTTAAGTTGTTCTTCAAAGGTTTCGACAATGTACTTTGGTTTCCTTACAGAGAGAATGAAAACCTGACTTTCCCTTGCAAGTTTAGCTATGAATTCGGCTGTGTAGACAAAGTATCCACTGATATCTTCAACTCTTTTATCAAACCTTGCACTATGCCAGCCGAATTTCATCATGGAAGGTTAGTGCAGTCCACATATGAATTTTATTATCCAAACATGGTGGCCAGACAATTAGGTGTAGGGTTATGGGGATGCTACGCTAGCCGAATGCTACCGCACTAGACGCACAGGTGCAGCGGAAGACGTCTCGATGTAGACGTGCGCGTCGCAGCGATGCCGTGTAGATGTTCACGTCCGTCCTTCACGTCTCCACGTGCGGTTCGTCCTTGTGCTCCAGATGCAGCACCTCCAAGGTATCCCACACGTACAGGGAGGAAGCGTCACGCCTCCAGACTGCTAGGTCTGCGAGGAACAATAGGCGCGGGCGTGGGGTGGGCGAGGGCTGTCAACAATTGACGTGGTTAAAACCCTAGTCGCCCCACCCCTCTTTATATAGGCGTCCCTAATGAGCCCACCGACCTGGAGGCCCATTAGCAAACCCTAATCCCGGTCTGACTCGAGTCCAACTCGAATCAGGCTTCCAGCCCCTTAAGCGTGCGACCCTATGGGTTCACGCACACATAGACACGGCCCGAGTACTTCTACTCGCCCGATAGTTGACAGCGACCTCTAGCAAGACGTGTCAACTCCTATGTATACGCAAAGATCATATCTGATGAACCACCACGATCACATATACGTAATTCCCTTGCCACATAATATTTGGTCCAACTCATAGGTTAACATTTAACCTAAGCACGACCATGCATTTTATGATCCAATTATATGAGTGATCCAGTGATATCTCTCTCGCATGGAGAGGGGCAAATCCCATCTTGATCGTCTATGTCTCACAGTATGTTTCCTGACAAACCCGAAGACTATCTTTATGACCACCCTGTTACGAAGTAGCATTTGATAGTCCCTAAGTAAGTCGATTCACATCTTGAGAACATACCACAATCTCAGGTCGAAGGACATAACGTACATGATGTGTAAAGAGATAATAAGAACATCTCACGTTGGGTCAGTCCAGCCCCATGTCATACATGTGCCCACATTATTAGTTTGACATCTTCATGTCTATGACTTGTGAAACATAGTCATCAACTAATACATGTGCTGATCTAATATTCATGTGTGTCCTCACATGAACTTCGATCAGGGACAACTATCGAATAACCATACAAGTAAAAGAGTCTCACAGACAATTCACATAATTGCCAATCAATACAAGTTGTCTTTAATGGATATTCAATGAACATATAATAAATCATGGATACAATAGAAATATCATCATCTCTATGATTACCTCTAGAGCATATTTCCAACAGTCTCCCACTTGCACTAGAGTTAATCTTTTAGATATCTAATACCCATAGACCTCACATGCGCCTCATGCTTAGGTTGTGGAAGAGCCTTTGTCAAAGGATCTGCTATATTCAAATCCGTATGTATTTTGAATATCTTAATTTCATCTCTTTTAATGAAGTCTCGAATGAGGTGAAATTTCCGCAGTACATGTTTGTTCTTCTGGTGATTCCTTGGCTCCTTAGCCTGCGCGATCGCCCCATTGCTATCACAGTGTAAAGACAATGGGCTAGACGCATTTGGAAACACACCAAGATCAATGAGGAACCTCCTCATCCAAACACCTTCCTTTGCAGCTCCACTAGCTGCAATGTACTCGGCTTCTACTGTAGAATCAGACACGGTCTCCTGCTTGGAACTTTTCCAACTGACTGCACCACCATTTATTGTGAACACAAAACCTGATTGAGATTGTGAATCATCTATGTCAGTTTGGAAGCTAGCATCGGTGTAACCATTTACAACGAGCTCCTCCTCACCTCCATAGATTAGGAACACATCTTTAGTCCTTCTCAAGTACTTAAGGATGTTTTTAGCAAGTGTCCAGTGACTCTCACCTGGATTAGCTTGATATCTGCTCGCAACACTTAGAGCATATGAGACATCCGGGCGTGTACATATCATGGCATACATGATGGAACCAATAACCGAAGCATATGTAACCTTACTCATGCGCTCTCGCTCATCAGATGTCGAAGGACACTGTTTCTCGCTAAAGCGCATGCCATGTGACATAGGCAAGAACCCTTTCTTGGACTGTTCCATGTTGAACCGCTTCAACACCTTGTCAATGTACGTTTCTTGGCTTAATCCTATTAGCCTCTTTGACCTATCTCTATAGATCTTAATGCCCAGAATATATGTTTCTTCTCCTAAATCCTTCATAGAAAAACTGTTATTCAGTGAAGTCTTTACGGTTTGCAACATCGGAATGTCATTCCCAATCAACAGTATGTCATCTACATACAAGATTAGAAACACAACAGCGCTCCCACTTTCCTTCTTGTAAACACAAGGTTCTTCTTCACTTTGACGGAAGCCAAACCCTTTGACCACCTCGTCAAAACGAATATTCCAACTCCGAGATGCTTGCTTTAATCCATAAATAGATTTCTTAAGCTTGCATATTTTCTTAGCATTGCCTAGATCAACAAAACCTTCGGGCTGTATAATATACACGTCCTCTTCCAAATTTCCATTTAGAAAGGCTGTTTTAACATCCATCTGCCATATCTCATAGTCATAATAGGCAGCAATTGCTAGAATGATCCGGATAGATTTAAGCATCGCTACCGGCGAGAAAGTCTTGTCGTAGTCAACTCCTTGAACTTGCCGAAAACCTTTTGCGACAAGTCGAGCTTTATAAACTTGGACGTTTCCATCCATATCCTTTTTCTTTTTATAGATCCATTTGCACTCTATGGGTCTTACCCCATCAGGCGGGTCAACCAAGTTCCAAACTTGATTGGCTCCCATGGAATCTATCTCGGATCTCATGGCACTATGCCATTTCTCGGAATCAGGGTCCATCATTGCCTCGGCATAAGTTGCAGGTTCGTCATCGTCTAACAATAACACATCCCCACGCAACTCACGGATCCTTGCCGACCTTTGTGGTTGGGGCGGGGTGTCTGTTGCCACAGGCAGCTCAACTTGTTTTGCTACATTAGCATCACTCGTGGAGTCAATCCCTGTTGGCTCATCCTGAACTTCTTCAAGATACACCTTCTGCCCTCTCTTGTCTCTTTTGAGAAACTCTTTCTCTAAGAAAACACCGTTTCGAGCGACAAACATTTTGCCCTCTGTGTGGTTGTAGAAGTAATACCCTAAAGTTTCCTTTGGGTATCCCACGAAAAAGCACTTGTCCGACTTGGGTGTTAGTTTATCTGAAATAAGTCATTTGACATAAACTTCACAACCCCAAATCTTTAGAAAAGACAAACTAGGACTCTTACCAGTCCATATCTCATATGGTGTCTTAACTACGGACTTAGACAGTACCCTCTTTAATGTGAAAGCGGCTGTTTCTAGAGCGTATCCCCAAAACGATAAAGGAAGGTCCGACTGGCTCATCATAGACCGAACCATGTCTAACAAAGTCCGATTACGTCGCTCGGACACGCCGTTTCACTGAGGCATTCCAGGTGGCGTGAGCTGTGGAACAATTCCACAACTCTTAAGATGATTACTAAACTCGTGGCTCAAATATTCGCCTCCACGATTTGATCGCAAGGCCTTAATTTTCTTGCCACGTTGATTCTCTACCTCATTCTGAAATTCTTTGAACTTTTCAAATGTCTCAGACTTATGCTTCATCAGATAGACATAGCCATATCTGCTAAAATCATCAGTGAAGGTTATGAAGTATTGAAATCCGCCTCTAGCTGTCGTACTCATTGGTCCGCATACATCAGTATGTACAAGTTCCAATAAGTCAGACGCCCTCTCAGGAAAACCTGTGAAAGGCGACTTGGTCATCTTGCCCAGCAAGCAAGCCTCACATGTCTCGTATGATTCAAAATCAAACGAAGTTAGAAATCCATCAGCATGGAGCTTCTTCATGCGGTTTTCACTTATATGACCCAAACGACAATGCCACATATAGGTAGGGCTTAACTCATTAAGCCGAGGCCTTTTAGCAGTAATATTACAAATAGACATAGGTGCATCATCAAGATTTAAAATAAACAACCCATTCACAATGGATGCAAAAGCCACAAACATATCATTCTTAGAGATTACACAACCATTGTCTTTACTCGCAAATGAATAGCCATCCTTCATCAAACATGAAGGTGACACAATGTTTCGACTTAAACTTGGAACAAAATAATAATTATTTAACTCCAAAATAAATCCTGATGGGAGGTGGAGTTGCATCGTCCCGACGTTCAACGCAGCAACTCTTGCATTATTGCCCACGCGGAAATCAACCTCCCCTTTTCCAACGCTTCTACCTCTTATCATTCCCTACATCGTATTGCAAATATGAGCAACCGAGCCGGTATCAAATACCCAAGAATTAATATAAGAGTTAGCGAGGAAAATATATGTACATGAGTGGTTGTCAACCTTCGTCTAGAATCGTGCTCAAGCCCTCTTGACCTTCCGAGATGCCCCGAGTAAAACCTTTGTTGCTTAAAGGACTATGTTGTGGTGTACGGTTCTGATGGTTTAGGATGTTTGTGCCCCAAAGACTTGTACCTATGTCTGTCCATGTTTTCTGTTGGATCTTTTGTATCCCTTGTTGTGAAGGCCCTTGTTTGTTTGATCAGCCAAGTTAAGTTCCTGCTAACCTCAGCCTTTGACCATAGTTTGTCTTGCCCAGTTGTGGAGGCCATGCCCAAATCCCTGTTGTACCCCTCAGTTGCCCTTTTGTTGTTGCTTAGCCAAATCAAGTTCATAGAATCCTTTCATCTTTTCATGACCTTGATGTGCACCAGGCATATCCTTGTTGTCTTGTGCCATGTTTTGTCCTGAAAATCACATCCTCGTTGATTTCCCAAACCTTATGATCATCCTTGTTTTCCTAGCTTATGCCTTGCATGTGATGCCTATCCGTGCAAGATTCATCTGCGTCATGATGGATTTCTCACTGGTTGTGAATTCAATAATGGTGTCTTGATTATGAACTAATGGTGCCGCGACGAAACCGAGAGCCTCTTGTGGCGGCCGACGCAAGATTGTGCTGCTCGGCACGCACTGGTATCGTGGTTTCTAGTCGAGATTCATTATGGAAATTATGCCAATGTGTTATCTTTCATGAAGCTTTCTCCTTGTTATCTTCTATATTCCTTCCAAGAAATCTCTATGGCAGATCAGTTGTGGCAGTGTTCTTTTGAAGTTACAAAGTGGATGACCTTTTCCAGAATCAGTCAGTAATGAAAGCGGTAATAGACTGTAAGAGGTGGTAGACAAAGAACTCTGTTTGATCGATAGCAAAGATTGAGCAACATATATGGTCATAGTGGAGTAAAGTGGCAGATAATGCTTGAGGTAGACAAGTATTAGTTGCGGGATAAGTAACAACAATGGTGTGTTATTAAATAAGATACTCAAGATCCGAAAAGTTTTCTGCCTGAACTCAATATAGATGTCTGCATGGTGATATTGTAGCCAACTCAATCCTTTCAGATGTGCCTAATTCTCTGCTGACTATGATGGTGACTATGTGCATTGATATTCAGCATTGCTTGTAGTAAAAGCTGAAACCTTGGAGCTTTTTAGTGTTGAGAGACAGCTGATTGGTTTCATCCATGGAAAGACTAATATCCAGTTCAGAAATGACTCTTTGGTAGCTATGAAGGCTATGTCTCACATAACAGTGTTATATCAAAAATCTATAAACCAACTGATGTTGTTGGTAGCATTCATACATCCAAGTTTCTATCATGTTCCAGCCAACTCTATCTCGGAGAAATTACAATGACAGTACCAGCTAGCCTAGTAACTCAGTCGGAAATATGCCTCAAGTAAGGACTATCTGGTAATACATCGGAGTGCTATGGGAAGAACTATTCCATATGGTATTGGATGAAGCTAGAAAGGACGTTCAGAATCAGTCTCTTATTATTAAGCAGTCAAGATATTTTACAAAAAAATCAGCTTCTGAGAAGTGCAAATTGATAACAGAGTGAAGTACCAAACAATAGATTTCAGAGTACGTCCCTGCGTTACTAAGGGATTTTGAGAAGGGTACTCTGTAATCACGATAGTTGAATAAGTACTTCAGCTGAATTACAACTACATCATGAAGAAGAATGATATTGATCTGCTTAGTAGGACCGAAATTTGGTAGTAGATATTTTACCCAAGAGGTTGCATCAAGTTCAACCTTGGTGATTGTCACTGCTCAAAAGAAATGTGAATCCCTGTAAAGAAGGATCGGCGGAAGAGTGGAATTGATCGAGTCACCTATTACATTCACTGCTCTCTCAACAGACTCAGAATATAGTGTTATCATCAGAGGAAGAGAACTGCACACAGGGAACCTTATGTAGCTTTCCTTTGATTGATTATCTAGCCAAGCAAATATTCACCCATGGTATACACAATGGTTGTTGGTCAGCCAGTTCCTCCCAGTCTTGAAGGCTGTTGAATTGTAATAATGTTAACTAGACAAAGATCAAGTATTTTTGGCAATATTATCTTGGATTCCTACCAAAGTAGCAGTACAATTTTGGTTTCCCTATCGACTTATCAATAGTGGGTTGAGTGTATCTCAATGCTCGATAGGAATCAGCAAAGGAAATTCTTCAGACAAGAGTAACCAGAAAACGACTTGAAAGATCAGAAAGTTGTTCTATTCCTGATAGTTTCTTTTCTGCTGAGAAGTCAGTATATCTTGAGTTGTCCGAAGCCAATAAGGATAAGTGATATACTTCTCTTCCATTGAAAAGTCTTTCGTCCGGAATCTCGGGACGAGATTCTTTTAAGGGGGGAGGGGTTGTAACACCCCAGGTGTTTGACGCCAGACGATGCAGTCAGTTTAAACAGGTGATGATCTAGAGATATTTTCTAGTAATATGAACGGCGACAGAAGTGTTGGGATGAATCCCGGAGATAGAGCCACAGTTTGAATAATTCCGGAAATAATTAACAGCGCGAGTCAATAATGATTGCCCAATTTTGGAATATTCAAGATTACTGTTAAACATGACTTTTTCATATTCCCTGCTTCAGTTCCTATCTATAGTGACTAGTAGAAAAGTTTGGCAAAATTTAGAATCAATAAGTCACATGAAATGACGAGTCGCAGCTTTGCCTGCTCTGGCTGATTAACTGAAGAAAATCATTCGGGTTCAACCAAGTCTTGCAATTATGCCCAATCAATTATTTATGGACTCACGAGAAAAAGTTAGGAAAGTTTTATGTTGAGCAGACGACCGGAAAATATTCCGACCGACAGACCGTAATCTGGATCCTACCGGGTGACCGCTTTGACCGGAGTTGAATGGTATTTTCGGGTGTTCGCATGACAGTGCGCCTTAAACGAAAGTTGTAGTACAGATCGAAAGGAACAAATTTTGTTTTATGACCGAGATCTGGATCGGTGCCGAAAAGGGTGAAAATGAGCTCGCAAGATGAGCTACAACGCAGTTTTCAGGTTTCAGATTAAAGTTAAGTCTGTACTGCAAAAATTGGAATTTCGGTCACCGCGAAGCTACCGTCGATGATCGTTACCGGACAAACGATTCAGAATTTGACTGAGCGCCTTTAACGAAAGTCGGAATACTCGTCGAGACGACGACAACAAAATTTGTTTCATCGGAATCGGAGTCTATTTGATCAGTATTTGTAATTTTTGAAAATGACTGAAAGTTTCCGGAAACCTGCCTATTTGGGAAAGAATTGAGAAAAAAATTTCACGAGAAATTTCTCGAGCCGCGTCCCGAGGCCGCGCCTGCCCGCGCCATCGTCAGATTGGCGCAGAGGGGCGGTGCCTTCTGCCGCACCTCTCTCCCCTTCCCCACGCAAGAGACCGAGCCCACCTCTCTCCCCTTCCCCACGCAAGAGACCGAGCGGTCTCCCTTCCCCCTCCATTCTATCCCTCCCTCCTCCTCTCTCTGGCCTCCATCCCTCTTGCCAGCAGAAAGAACAGCAGCAGCCATGGCTGCCCTTCGAGTCCTCCTCTCCTCCTTCCTGGTCGCGCCCCCCCGACGCCAGCAGAGGCAACGGCAAGCGCCGGCGAGTTCTTCCTCCCTGGCGTCTTCCCTGTTCCCTTTCCCTTTTTCCCGTTCCTGCGTTGAAGTTTCAGAAGCCGCGACTCCTCCTGACCGGGGTTCCTTCTGTCCACGCAAAAACGGCAACCAGCAGGGGCTAGCGCTCGGCAGCAGCAAGTGGCGGCAACCAGCAGCAGCCCGGCGCCCAACCCTAGCCCGAGCCCGGCCTTCCTTCGCCAAGCAAAAGCTCGGCATCTTCGTCGTCTTCCGTCGTCTCCCGTGAAAACGAAGGTGAAAGACCATCTAGCGAAGCTGAAACAACTTGTTGGGTTTTTATGATAAGTGTCATGACTCATGTGTTTTCTAATTAGTCCCTAAAAAAAATTTGAACAGGTTCTAGGGTTCCCGATGTAAAAGAGTTTTCTGTTTTTGTTTAATTAAGCAAATCTGGTTGAATGTTGTAAAATACGTAGTAAATAGTAAGAATGTCGAAAAATTGCGAGTGAGGGCTTTTTGGAATCCTTGCGAAAAGCTCTGTCCAGTGAATGTTTTATATGATATGTGTTAGTGGATAGTTTCTGCTGTAATGATTTATTTGTGTTAAATAGCATTAACTAGGGATAAAATCATATCTGTTGTTGTATTGATTGGATTGCATGTCATATGTGTTCTGTGATAAACATTTCAGAATTGTTGGTGCATGTATGAATTAGTTATGAATTTATTTTGCTTGCAGCCTATTAATTGGATTTAAATGATTTGTGATAAATGTTTGCATGTAAAAATAGAAAAGGTAGTTCCCCTGCCTTCCTAGGATGTTGTTGTAGCTTAGATAATTTTATCATGGCCATGTGTTTACAAAAAATATAATTTATGGCATTTTGTTGCTCTCACATGCATTTTGTGAATTAAACTTGCCATGTTTTGAATAAATAATTTATAAGACTTGAGCATATAATCTTTTTACAGTAGTCATGATTTGGCATTATCTATGATTAGTAAAAATATGAGCCCCAAATTATATGTTTGCAACATCACTTAAAAATAATGCCTACGTTTGTTGATTATTTAATTAATGAAAGTATAGAGATAAATGAAAATATACATGTGTAAATGATCGTCCTTGTTGTATATTAATCTGAGATAATTATTATGTGTTCATGTTTATGACTGTTAGAAGTGCTTTAATAGCTTATATATGTGCTCAAATGATTAACTAAACATGTGATGAAGTGATTTATTAATATGCTGAAATTGCTGCATGCACAGTTTCTGTAGTGGTGAATAGTTCGTAAAGAAAATGATTTTTTCTGTAGATGTGTTCTATATAAAAGTTGTAGAAAACTTCTTTATCTTGTTTGTCCTAAAATTTCATGATTTTAGGCTAAGTGGTTTAGAAGTTATAGTGTTTGAAAGTTGGCTGTCAGATTTTGCATACTTTCTGTGCAGATCTGAAAGAATGAATTGTTTGGCTTGTTTAAGTTATGAATCATGTCTTTGTGTTAATAGAAGAGTTGTATTTCTTTTCATAAGCTTTCTAAATTGTCTTGGATCACTATTTTTGGTGGTATAGAACTTGAGTTACATGTGTTTAAAGTTAGAAGTCTGAATCTGTCCAAATCTGAACAGATTTACTTGTTTGAGTTGGTTAGCCTTGATAACTGCTTAATCATCTTGAGATGATTATAAATAAGTTTGAGACAACTTAATAAGCTTTCTAATAAGTCTTATATAAAGTCTTTTGGTGCTTTAGATTTCTAGTTATGGTTGTTTAAAGATGAATGTAATATTCTGTCCAAAGTTTGGACAGAAGTGCTTGTCTGTTATGTTTGGTCTTTTTAATGGCTCAATCATGCTTAAGTGATAATGACAAAGTTGTGGATAATTTCATTAGCTTTCCAGAAAGTCTAGGATCACCTTGTTTGGATATGTGTAGCTCCCGTTATGTCTGTTTAAAGTACATGCTATGTTGCTGTCCAAATTGTATAAATGAACCGGAGTTGATTGCTATGGCTTAATGTTGCTTATGTGTTTCTCGATGATATGTCATGACTTGATAATATTTAGTTTATGCATTCCATGTTATGAAATTAATCAACCTGATGTATTATATAAATATGCTAGATAGTGATGGTTGAAATGCTTAACTAAAATAGGAGTTGTATGCGCATACATGTATTTCATTGTGTGATGTATGTAGTGATTATCTTGATTGATTGTTATAGTTAGCCTCTATGAGTGTTAATGAATCGTGTGTTACACCTTACTTTAATTATAACCTGCTGAAGTAATTATGCTATGTGGTTGTTAGAGCTATGTCTTCATTTAGTAGTTATCCTGATTGCTTATGTGAAGTAATTAGTAATGTTTTTGTTGTGCGCCTTATGTTTGCTTCATAAGCGTTTCCCTTGTATTCATACGCTTGCATTGCGCATCTCATTTAGGTAACGGTAGATACATCGTGAAGGACGTGATGATGTGGCTAAACCCGAAGACGATGTTTGGTGGTTTATCCCGAAGATGCAGAGTTAAGCAAGTGCTACAACGGAGATGCTCGCCAAGCGAGTATCACCTAACAAACACTAACCTAGTGTTGGTTCCCAGGCAAGCCCCAGAGCATTCTAAGTCTCCCAGTATTTACAATTAATTTAATTGAGTATTTTATATTGTGATGCATTAGGTATATGAGTTGATTGAATCCTACTTGCTGCATTATCATTCCTTGATTATTGATTATACCTGCCTTGTTATCCTGTTAGTGTTTATATGTAGAATTGCTTAGCCTGCTTAATAAAAGTAGTAGTTAAGGATGTTTCCGTAATACCCCGGATGGGTATTTACCGCATCACAGTTGGCTATATTTGCTATCGTGGAAAAGAACCTGAGTAGTAATGAAATATGGTCAACTGGAAGGCAAGGCACAAGTTTGGAAACTTGGGGCAGTCCGTCCGTTGGATCGTGTAGGTTTGTATCGATGTTGGCCCTCGTTCATTTTTGAACGCGCCCTTTTACTTAGGGATATGTCGGTGCTGTAATCATCGACCTCAAAGCCGGTTAGAAGCTGTTCGGGCCGGAATCAACCCGAGTCGCGCCCTCTAGTATGAAAATGCGATCTGCCGCGTGAGGCCATCGCCAGGTTCTAATTGGGCGGTCCGTGCTTGAACCGCGACGATTACCACCACGAACAAGCATCGAGCGGTTACCCAATGCATGGACCCGACGGGGAAACTGTGGGTTGGTATTAAAGGTCTTTCACCAGCTGGTTTGGAATTCGATTCGAGTCGCCGTCTCCCACGGTTAGTGGGAAACTATGGCGAGCTTCACCACGATACAACTCCATGTGACATTTGATGGTTCAACTAAAATATTGATAAGCAAACCTGATATGGTATTATGTATTTGTTTGCTAGATTCAAGTGAGTGCTCTAGTACAGGTGCAAAACCTAGAGTTTAAGGAATAGGATAAAAGATGACTGCTCATATAATTAACTGATGAACCCTTTATCTCAAGCTCCTTTTGCAAATAAAGTTAGCCAACTCCACTGTTTATATCAGCCTTGCATACTCCTTGGTGTCTCTTTATTTTTGGTTTCCGACGGGTAAGTCTAGCTGAGTACATTCCAGTACTCAGGGTTTATCCCACTTTGTTGCAGGTGAAGGTTAGGTCCGCCGAAAGGTGATGGCCAGTGCCGGTGGGCTCGGCAGTTCCCTACTTCTTCTCTTTATGTTGTTGTTGGAGGATGTCACGCAAAGCTAGCAAAGTATTTCAACCTATGTTATGATATTCATTTCAAAGCTATGTTGTTTCAAAATAAATCAATTTGTATTATTATTTGTGAACTCTATTATAATTTTATTTCCACTGCAAAGCTCCGTGGACATGATTTGTATTTGCTTGACCATGCAATCTTGGCTAAGATGTTGAAAGGTTTGAAATCCCTCAGGATTTCACGGACTACCGGGTTTATATGGGCTCAAGTGTGCTAATTCAACTGTTTCGACAGAGGTTTTCACACTTGTACTCTTATAAATTGGTCGGTTCTGTCACAATGAACATGAATCATACGTGAAAGTAGAACATAATAAGAGAATAGCATTAACACAGATATGACTTGGTATAGCCCAGTGTCTCTTTGGAGATCTCCATCTCCGCCAGTCTGTTCACCATGATGATCTCCATCTACATGGTATATGCACGCCATCCTCCAGTGATGAATCCACCAAGACTAGCTACAACTAGCGTAATTACATAGTCGCGAGTAGGATCATCACAATTTGGCACGCAGGCCATTACATCAATTGGACAATATATATGTGGCTCTAGCCATATTGTCATAATCACGACATGCAAGTCATGAAACAATTACATACATGCATCACATACACATAAGGGCTATACCAGTCATCAAACCCTGCAAAACAGAGTTAAACGTTCCCGACGTCTAATCTTGAATCGCAGAAAACATAATTTTCCCAGCCTTTTTTCGCAAATCTAAATTCGACGAAACTGGTGAAGGCCGGTGAAAATCGGATGTAAAATTTTTTGTAGATCGATTTTCATTTAAAGATCATCTCAATCCGAGGTCGTATGCAAAAGTTACGGCTGTTTTACCGAACAACGCTCTTTTGCAGATGCCGCGGTACATCTCATGCACCCGGCTCATCATCTAGATTGGATTCGATCAATCTGATTGATCTCCATCATGCCATGGTTGGATTTACATGTATCACTTAACTCCGATAGCGGAATTCCGACCGGTAGGAGTAGATCGTTACATGACCAACACAGCAAGATCACGAATCAAGATCAGAGACTGATCTACAACCGTGCATATCTGTATATGCACACAACCGAATCTATAACGAGGCAGTAACGGCTCCGATACCACTGTAGGGTTATGGGGATGCTACGCTAGCTGAATGCTACCGCACTAGATGCGCAGGTGCAGCGAAAGACGTCTCGGTGTAGACATGCGCGTCGCAGCGATGTCGTGTAGATGTTCACGTCCGTCCTTCACGTCTCCACGTGCGGTTCGTCCTTGTGCTCCAGATGCAGCACCTCCAAGGTATCCCACATGTACAGGGAGGAAGCGTCACGCCTCCAGACTGCTAGGTCTGCGAGGAGCAATAGACGCGGGCGTGGGGTGGGCGACGGCTGTCAACAATTGACGTGGTTAAAACCCTAGTCGCCCCACCCCTCTTTATATAGGCATCCCTAATGAGCCCACCGACCTGGAGGCCCATTAGCAAACCCTAATCCCGGTCTGACTCGAGTCCAACTCGAATCAGGCTTCCAGCCCCTTAAGCGTGCGACCCTATGGGTTCACGCACACATAGACATGGCCCGAGTACTTCTACTCGCCCGATAGTTGACAACGGCCTCTAGCAAGACGTGTCAACTCCTATGTATACGCAAAGATCATATCTGACGAACCACCATGATCACATATACGTAATTCCCTTGCCACATAATATTTGGTCCAACTCATAGGTTAACATTTAACCTAAGCACGGCCATGCATTTTATGATCCAATCATATGAGTGATCCAGTGATATCTCTCTCGCATGGAGAGGGGCAAATCCCATCTTGATCGTCTATGTCTCACAGTATGTTTCCTGACAAACCCGAAGACTATCTTTATGACTACCCTGTTACGAAGTAGCGTTTGATAGTCCCTAAGTAAGTCGATTCACATCTTGAGAACATACCACAATCTCGGGTCGAAGGACATAACGTACATGATGTGTAAAGAGATAATAAGAACATCTCACGTTGGGTAAGTCCAGCCTCATGTCATACATGTGCCCACATTATTAGTTTGACATCTCCATGTCTATGACTTGTGAAACATAGTCATCAACTAATACATGTGCTGATCTAATATTCATGTGTGTCCTCACATGAACTCCGATCAGGGACAACTATCGAATAACCATACAAGTAAAAGAGTCTCACAGAAAATTCACATAATTGACAATCAATACAAGTTGTCTTTAATGGATATTCAATGAACATATAATAAATCATGGATACAATAGAAATATCATCATCTCTATGATTACCTCTAGGGCATATTTCCAACATTAGGATTTGGTCAATTACCCCCAAAAGCTTTCTTCTCAACAATAATAAAGCCCAGGGAAGTAATCACAGAAGGGATAGTGACTGAAAAAATCTTTGAATTAGGATGAGAGCTGCCAACATATGAACCATCTCCATTTGGGATAATAGACACTGCTCATCCTTTCTTCACTTCTTGGTGGAAAGAATGGCATGCTCATATCTTCAATGTACCAGTCCACCCTTTATGTCAAAACTTACAACCTGATTTTGCTTCTGACAGTGAGGTAATTTCATTATACTTATCATTTTCTGCTCTTGAATTCAATCCTCACCTTAAAATTCGGCTATACACAGGATTTTGAGCCTACATCCCCTGCCAAGGCAATCAAATATTATTTGGCTGGACCCAGTCCTGCCCTGGGTTTCAATGCTCCAAACTTGAAAACCTTTATGAAAACCCCCGCAACTTTAACTACTGCACCTTCAAGAGGAGAGGGTAAAAGAAAAACACTTGAGAGTGTCCCTTTACCCAGGAAAACAAGGACCAAAAGGGCTCAATTATCCCCTAAGGTATGAACCCTTCATTTTGTGTCAAGTTAGCAACTTCATTCGGCAATAAACCTGACCACCTCCATATTCCATCGCTTCTAGCCACAGGTTAAAACTCTCAAATTAGGTGGCACCTCATCAACTGAAGATCCAACAAATTCTGAAGGTCCAAAAAGTCAAGAAGCCGATGAGACCACAGGTAATACATTCGGCTAACCTCTTTTCTGCTGCCATATCTCTTTCCATACTCACATTATTATTTGAAATAGATGAAATTTTAAACGAACTGGTAGAAGAACCTTTCCCTGATCATGCTCCAAGCTCACCTCCTTTGAATACTTAGCCAAAACCTCAAACAGGCCAAGATCACTCAGCTCAGCAGGTAAAGTTTCGTTTCAAACTATATTACTTCAACAAATTCATTCAATCAGCTAACGCTTCTTTCCCCTCTCTTAGAAGAAAACCAACGAGCCGACCACGAGTTATTCCTTTCCCACTGAAGATTATATTACTGAGAAGGGTGAAGAAAACACTTCCCACCGCACTCTGTCAACGGAAAATCAAGCTCGGCTGAGGGAGATGACGGTCCTGTTGAATAAGGACACCATCAATTTGGTTCAGGATGCAGATCAGATCAGAGACATCCTTGAACTTATTGATGAAGATATCCCCTCTGCTCTTTTAACCCCCCTAGAATCTGCAGCCTGCCTTGATAACTTCGTCGGTATGGTGAGAAGGGCGATTAAGAACACATCATCCAGGGCTGTCTTGCAGAATGACAGGTCCTTAAAGAAGCTAGAACTCAAAGATTTGCATTCTCACATCCAAGCTGCAAGAAATTCCCTGGCAACCCTGGAGCCCGAATTGAAGGCCATGGAGGAGGAAAAAGGCAGGTTAGAAGCTCAGCTAACCGAACTAAATGCCAAAATTCAGTCTCACAGGGCCCATATATATAGCTGATTTGCCGAAGAACATAGAAGCAGCTTCACTAAGGATGATTTCGGCCCTCAAAGAAGATCGGCAAACCAAAGCCAAGCTATCCAAGATCCAAAGCTCTGAAGATGAAGATCAGAAAGTACTAGACAACGTTAGCCGAATCAAGACCGAGGCCCTAAAGGCAATTAATCAGCTTCTGAATGAATAGACATTGAACTTGTAATAAACCAAGTGTAACATATTTCGTCTCCGCAAAACCATCTTTGTGCTTCCACACCTTTATTTGTCTGAGAAAGCAATCAACCTTTTCCTTTAAATTTTCCTATTAAGATGTAGCCGATTGTCCTTATTTTTTCTGATAGCCGAACGAAACCAGACTCAAAGAACCAAGGATATAGCCGAACGACGTTTGACTTAACCAAGCCTGGCCCAGTCCAGTAACGGCCCATTCGAGAGGGAAAAACCCTATTTCGTCACTTGGCATTCTCACCGCTCCGTGGAACTCGCCACGACTCTTTTTGGTTTATAAATAAATCCCTTTCGTCAGTCTCGACTGCCACTTGCAATCAAGCATTCCTGCCTCCGCCTCTTCATCTTTCGCTCGACTCAATCCAGAAGCAAACCCTAACCTCCATAGCAATGGCGAATGGTGATGACCGCGGCAAGCGTCCTGCCGAAGGGGAAGCAGAGGGAAGCAAACCACCGCAACGCCGACGCCATGGGTGAGAATCGGTTCCTTTGCCCCCTTGCAGTTCTTCGTTCTTGTCCTTCTTCCGCCTGGATTTTGACTTTCTTCTTACTTTTTAGAATAAGATTCATCTCCAGCAGCCAAAGCCATCCTCATGCTCAACCAGGAACTCCGTCATCTGGTCCCTCGAGCCCCTCCGATTCCTCGAACCCTTCATCAGACTCCTACTACTCCGACTGGTGGAGTAACCGCGATGCCTGCCGCTTCAAGGAAGAGAGGGACAAGGCCCGAGAGGAACTGGGCGAAGTTTCCAAGCAATACGGCATCGACCAGCTTGAATGGGAGGATCAGCGGAAGCAACTCTGCAATGCCATCACAGGTCAGTGAAATCCTCGCCCGATTCCCCTTCTTCTAATTGAACTCGCTTGCCTGACGCGTCTTTTCTCTTGCCAGCATTGTCCGCGGAGGTCGACCGCCTGAAGATTACGGCAACTAGGGTGGCCAACAAGGTGAACGCCCAGGGGGAAACCGTGGAGGCGTGCCTTGATGATGCAAACAGCCGTGTCGATCAGGCCGTCATTCACGGTGTACACCACGGCGTCGCCTTAGGGTTGGCGGCGATGTCCACCCAGGCGCGTGAGGATTTCTTCACCATGCCGATCGGCTTCCTCGGCAGCGAACTCCCAGAAGATGTCGAAGACATCGAAGAACTTCTGGAAAACTACGATGATCATGCAACCGTACTTGCCCAGGCTACTGATGCCCAATCTGTTTTGAACAGATTGTCTGATGAATAGACTGTACTTAGGGGCTCCCGTAACAAGATTGCCCTCTTTTGTGAAACACTTTGCATCTGTGAAATATTGGTCTGTGACTCCTGCTTTTTCTTCTCCAAATTACCTAAAGCAAGACTCCTGCATGATACTATCCTTATTTGGTTAGATTGATATTTTTGCTCTAAAGGCGACACATGTCATGTCGGCTATTCCCCAACTTCAGGAGGATTTGTCCGCTAAAGGCGATGTTTTACATCGGCTATTTTTGCACATGAATATTCTTGAATCTGCTCATGTACCGACTTCCACACTGGGATGAAACTTCTTAAGAAATCTCCCATTAATAGCTCTAGAAAATTCTTCTTCCAATAAAGTCTTCAAAATATATGCATTGCCAGACACATGTCTTATCATCTGAAAAGGACCTTCCCAATTTGGAGACCATTTACCGAACGCTTTATCCTTCATCCTGATCGGCAATATAACCTTCCAAACTAAATCTCCTTCTACAAAGTGTTTCTCTTTAACTTTCTTATTGTAATATTTGGCAACACGTAATTTATTTTTCTCTATGTTTTCCAATGCCTTAAGACGAACCAAGTGCAAATCTTCTAGTTCATCCATCATTAGACCTCCATAATCTTCTCCTTAAATCATTCTGCAATGTAACTCGTCTCGAACTCGATTGTAACTCCCATGGCAACACAACACAATGCCCATAAACCAACTCATAGGGAGACGCTTGAGTAGACCCATGACATGCCATTCGGTAAGCCAAAAATGCTTCATTAAGAACCAAATGCCACTTTTTCGGCTTTTCATCAATCTTCTTCTGGATAATTTTAATCATAATTTTATTTGATGCTTCAGCTTGACCATTGGCTTGTGCATAGTAAGGAGAAGAATTATACAACTTTATCCCCATTTCTTTAGCAAAATCACAAAATTCGGATGATGTAAACTGAGTCCCTTGATCTGTTGTTATAGTCTGAGGGATCCCGAATCTGTGAACTATATGCTCCTTAACAAAATTGATCATGTTTTCTGATGTAACCTTCTTCAAAGGTATAGCCTCAACCCATTTGGTAAAGTAATCTGTAGCCAATAGTATGAACTTATGTCCTTTGCTAGAAGGAGGATGAATTTGACCAATCAAATCTATGGCTCATCCCTTAAATGGCCACGGCTTGATAATTGGATTCATAACCGATGCCGGAACTCTTTGGATATTGCCGAATCTCTGACAATCTTGGCACCCTTTATAATATTCAAAACAATCTTCGAGCATAGTTGGCCAAAAATACCCAGTTCTTCTTATTATCCATTTCATTCGGTAAGTCGATTGATGTGCGCCACATAACCCTTCATGCACTTCATACATCAGCTTTTTGGCTTCTTCTTGACCTAAACACTTGAGGAGCACTCCATCTATAGATTTATAGTACAACTGATCATCAAGAAGTGTAAACTTGAGAGCCTTATATCTGAGCTTTCGAGAAACCTTTTGCGATGGATTTTTCAAGTAATCAGCAATTTCTTTTCTCCAATCATTAACCATACGCGATCTTCATCTAAAGCGAGAACTTCTTGATCTTCCCGGTATCCAGAAGCAGCCTGAGCTAATTTATTTGCTTCTTCGTTGTGCCCCCTAGGGATATGATGTAAAGTTGCCATCTGAAAATACTTCAAAAGCTCCTGACACTCTTCATAATATTCTCTCAATACATCACTTTTACATTCATATTGACCGGTTAATTGGTTGATGACCAACTCAAAATCCCCAAAAATTTTGACAGCAACAACTTTTATTTCCACAAGAAGCCAAAGTCTTCTGAGCAAGGCTTTATACTCTGCTTGATTGTTAGTAACATAAAACTCAATGGGGATAGCATATTTAAAAGTCGACCCTCGTGGAGAAATCAAGAAAATACCGGCACCACCACCTTTACTACAAGAGGAGCCATCGAAAAACAAAGTCCAAGGTGCGATATTTACCATATTAGCAGAATGGTCACGATGGTGAGTAACAAAATCGGCAATAGCTTGACCTTTTACTGCCTTTGCCGATTCGTACCTTAAATCAAACTCCGACAGTGCTAAAATCCACTTGCCGATCCTTCCATTTAGAATAGGCATCGACAACATATGCTTTATTACGTCAAATTCAGAAACTATTACACATCCGGCATTTAATAAGTAGTGCTGAAGCTTGGTACACGAGTAATACACACATAAACAAAGTTTCTCCGTAGCCGAATACCTCGTCTCTATGTCTAACAGCTTTCGACTAAGGTAAGCTATTACTCTTTCTTTTCCTTCAAATTCTTGTATAAGGGCCGATCCTATCGTTAGGTTATCGGCCGCCACGTACAACTTGAAAGATTTACCAAGCTATGGAGGTACCAACACTGGTGGTGCCTTCATGTATTCTTTAATTTCTTCAAAAGCTTTTTGTTGTACATCACCCGACACGAACTTTTGATCTTTCTTAAGCTTCAGCAACGGAGAAAAAGGCAAAACTTTTTCCGACAAGTTAGATATAAATCTTCTTACAAAATTAATCTTGCCAAGCAGCGATTGCAACTCCGTAAGGTTGGTTGGAGGTACAACTTTGTCTATTGCTTCCATGCTTTTCTTTCCAACTTCAATCCCTCTTTTATGGATTAGAAACCCCAAAAATTCACCTGCCAAAACTCCAAAAGCACATTTGTTTGGATTCATCATCAAACCATGCCTCCTTGTGCATTCCAAAGTCTTCCTCAAATCAGCCAAATGTCCTTCATGATTCCCAGACTTCACGACCACATCATCAATATAGATTTCTACAATTTTGTCAATCAACTCATGGAAGATATAATTCATAGCTCTTTGATAAGTTGCGCCGGCATTCTTTAATCTAAACGTCATAACAACCCATTCAAACAAACCAATATGACCAGGGCACCTAAAAGCTGTCTTTGAAATATCTTCCACTGCCATAAAGATTTGATTGTATCCAACATTACCATCCATAAAACTGATGACTTCGTAACCAACCGCTGCATCAACAAGCAATTCGGCAACCGACATCGGGTAACTATCCATTGGAGTAGCTTTATTGAGGTCTCTAAAATCAATGCAAACCCTCATCTTTCCATTCTTCTTATATACTGGAACTATGTTTGAAATCCACTCTGCATATCTACATGGCCGAATGAAATCTGCTTTCAATAATCTCTCAACTTCTTTTTTCACGTCGGCCAGTACCTCCTCTTTAAAAATCTTCCAAGGAGGTTGTTTGTAGGGGCGATATCCAGGTTTGATCGGTAATCGATGCTCAACAATAGAACGGTCTAGTCCGGGCATCTCTGTGTAATCCCAAGCAAAACAATCCTTGAACTCTTTCAAAAAGTTTATCAGTTTCAATCTATACTCTGGATCCAAATTTGTACTGACATATATTGGTCTTGTTTCGGATTCATCACCAACATTTATTTCCTCTAATTTATCAGCCGACATAAAACCTCGCCCCAACTTTCCTTCGTTACCATCAATTGGATTATCCATTTAAAAATTGCTTTGAGAGCCGACTACTTGGATCGGCTGTTGGTCCTTATCGAAAACGTTTACAGGACCTTCTTTCCAAACTCTTCCAGAGAAGCACTCGACACCATCATATTCCCAGTAAACGGGTTCTACAGTAGCTACACTCACCGAATCATTGGCATGGACAACTTCGACGTCATCTCCAATCCACTGGATGAGGTTTTGATGCATAGTTGACGGAATGCAGCAGTTTGCATGTATCTAGTCCCTTCCTAAGGGCAAACTATATGGCCCCTTGCCATCGATGACTAAGAAGGTAGTAATCAAAGTTTTTTCATGTCCCACCAGGCGTGCCAAAAAGTGTGTTGGCACAAAATGTGACGCACTGTGCCTCACACATAGCAAGCCGGAGAGCATGACTTCAATCGGGTGCCCGGACGATTCAAAATCCGAAGACGTGCCAGTCGGTTTGACCTGAAAACCAACAAGGGATAAAACTTATGAGAATAAAACTGGAACATGCCGGGTGAGACCAGATAGTTCCATATTTACGACCCTGAAGCCACTTCCGACGACATACAGCTATAGAAGCTGTCTGTCAAGCATGTTTATAGGATTATTCGGCTAATATAGAAGAAAGCATATGAAAGCATTGATTGCCGAATACACGTGTAGGAAAAGACATGCTTAAACAAATAAATGAATCAATGTATAACCAAGCTCGGCAAGCTAGCCGAATTGGGGCCATGAAGAAGGAACATGCAAACAAACATGATCAAACTAATCTAAAACCTGCATCTGCCGCACGATACCTAGTCTCATCAAAGCTCAAGCATGATTGACTTGTATGAACCCACGACACGTAACAATCTAGATTAGAAGTTAATTCGGCCATTATGATCATGCAATCTATAAGAGATGTCACGAAAGAATAATGATTATGGGAGCATAAGTAAAATTGTAAAGAAAGGCCAAAAAAAATCAATCTAGATTGGGCAAAAGAGTATTACAAAATTAATTAAACCATGCGACACATAATAACTTAATGAATCTATTAGATCTTGCCAAATCTAATAGAGCCGATAACTATCTCGCTTTTGCTAAACATATCAAATAAACGCCTGCCGCACTGTATTTACTCATAAGCATAGCATAAGCAGAGACTTCTTGATTGTCGACATAGATCCGCCGCACGATCTTTGGAAACAAACAAGACTACTTGCATCACATCTAAATCCACCGCATGATACTAGACATGATAACAAGGTTGTCGAGACTTATGGAGGTCAACAGATCGATGATTTCTCTCGAAGAACTCGACGACACAACAAAGGACTCGAAGATGGCACGGGGCCAATTTGTATTGATATGGTTGTGAACCCCTTTTACAATAGCCAAGGGTTTATATTTATACCCTGGACGCAATACAAGTCCTAAGAGGACACGACTATGAAATATTAAAGGAAAATACAATATTTTTTTGGCCTTCAACCCCCTTTGGAGTCTTCATTGCCTCAATTGTCGCAATCTTGTTGCCCAATCAGCTCTTGCTTCTGTCATTTCAACGGAAACCCCCTTTTTCTCAGAATAGCCGATCATATAAACAATTGCCGAATCCTTTGGAAACTAGTCGACCGCATGGATACTTGTCGAATACTTCATACACTCATCTCCGCACACTGGCCCATCTGTCATCTCCTTATGTGTGCAAAAATCTGGTGTTAACAATATTATATTATATTAATATAACTATGAATCACCAAATATACTCCCTCTATATTAAAAAAACTGATGTCCTAAAGCCTAATTCTAATTTCACAAAACCCTAAAGCCTAATTCCAATTTCATAAAACCTCACGCCCTCCCATACGTGGATGGGATTACCCCTGGCCATTAATCTGCACCACCCGGCATGCACGCGCATTAATCTCAAAACCCGCAAAATAAAAGAAGTCGGGCCAGGGGATCAAACCCTGCCGGCGCAACTAAGGCACCTCAAAACCCACTGGCCTGACCAATCGAGCTAGAAGAGTTTCTTATGTAGCATACACCCGCAACCCTATTTAATAAGGGCAAAACTAGAAGAATACCCGCTAATTAATCACTCCTTAGTTACCACAATCATGTCCTAAACGTCAGGTTTTTTGATACGGAGGGAGTACATGTTCTGTTCACGTACATAGCATGTAAATGAATATTAAATTTTGTATACATTATTATATGACTTTATATACATATATTTTGAGAATATTAGATTATGTTATCTTAATTTAATTTTCCAACTCTTTGTCCGTATTTATCCGTTTCCGTATGTCTGTATATTCCAATTCTATTTTTGAACCCGCATTTTCTGAACCAGATCCCGTTTTGTTTTCCGCTACAAAATATAGAAACAAAAGTAAAAATAGGGGTTTTCTGTTCGTTTCTGTTCGTCTTCATCCCTAGCACTAGACAGTAGCAAAAGCAGTATGTTATATGGTGACTCAAATCCTACTTAGAATAGGACTCAAGAAAGCTATGTTATTAGGACTTCTAGTTCTACTAGATCTTGAGTGTATAATCCTACTAGGAGTATGACTCCTATTTGTATGTATGAGGGTCTTGGAGGGGACTACATAAATAAAGGGGTAGAGGTCATAGGCATCACAAGATCATAAGAAAGATAACCAAACCAACACAAGGGGTCTCATCCAAGGCTTGTACAGAGCAATTAGGAGCGTTCAAGATGATTAGACTAGACAGTTCTATTGCACTAGATTCTTGTATAGGGCAATAATTGGTGGGTTCTGGAGGGTCAAGTAGGGTTGTGAGAGAGCGACAATCACTTGTACTCTTTTGGAGTTGTGCTAATAGAATTTACGGTCGGCTTCGCTAAATCCTAATATCTTGTCGTGGTTGCTTCATCATCATCTAGGGTTTTCTACGCGATTCGACTGCATCATTCTTGATACGGTGCTAGCTTGTGTCATATTCACAACATTCTTTCAAAGGTCTGAAGGTTGATGCGCATAACTAGGGGTATCGGATTTTAACAAGTGGTATTGGAGTCAAGGTCGGATTGATTTGATTTTGTGAGAAGGTTGACAGGGCTAGGAAGCACAAAATTAAGACGATGGCAGGGATGTGGAATCAAGTAGAGAAATTTGATGGCAAAGGGAACTTCAGTGTGTGGCAATGCGTGATACAAGATGTGCTTGTCCAACAAGGATTGATTGATGCTCTCGAGGGCATCAAGCCGGACAAGATAACTGATGAAGAATGAAAGGTGATGAAGTGAAAGGTTGTCAGTACAATTCGACTATGTCTCTCCGATGAGGTAAAGTACTCGGTAATCAAGGAAAATTCACCGACAAAATTATGGAAGAGCTTAGAAGAGTTGTATATTGCAAAATCGCTGACAAATCGGTGGGTACTAAAGCGTCAACTATTTAGGTTACGCATGAAAGAAGGTACACGATTCGCTGACCATTTAAATGTCTTCAACAAGCTTGTCGCGCAGCTGATTAGTGTGGATGAGAAAATTGAGGAGAACGATAAAGTCATCATATTGGCTTCATCCTTACCACCATCATGGGAGCAGCTAGTGATGAATATTCTCATCGGAAAGACTACTCTCAACTTCAACGAGATAGTTGCATATCTACTAGAGGCAGAGTCCTTGAAGAAGCTACAAGATTCTTCATTCTAGGGTGATCAAGCTTTGACTGTTTCAAGTGGAACAGGAAAAGTTAAGAATCATGGGAAGAAGAAAGATAAGAGCGAGAGACAACGTACATGCTATCTATGTGACAAGGAGGGTCACATGATAAAGGATTGTCCAAGTTTGAAGACTATGAGAGGAACATGCTCAGTGGCAAGTGAGGATGAAAGTGACGTACTTATCTTCAGTCAACCAAGTACTATTCATGATTGGATATGAGATTTAGGAAGCTGTTTCCATATATGTTCGGTGAGGGAGATGTTTGACGAAGGATCTCTACACCAGGCAAATGGAATTGTTCACTTAGCGGATTGCCAGGAGTATGCAGTCACTAAGGTGGGAACAATTACATTGGAGATGCATAATGGAACCTATTGCACACTGACGGGAGTTCGATATATCTTGGGATTGTTTGTGAGGTCGCTAGAACCCCAAGGTTGTGAATTATCACTTCAAGGTGGAGTCATGCGAATTACTTGCAAAGGGCAGGTAATTATGAAAAGTATCTGGATTAATGGAGGATACCGAGTGATAGGAAATCTTATGGGTGGTGCAACCATGGGAAGATTTGGCAAAAATCCTAATCAGGAGAAGGAAGTCGTCTCGTCAACGACAGGTGCTCAAATCTCAATTGTGGTCAAGTGCAAAGCTACAAAGATGGTTGCAAAATCTAACAATCATAGAGGCGAAGCTACGAGATGTTGGAGGAAGGAAGACATGGTCAAACCAACCACACAGTACCAATGAGTAGGTGGAGCTCAAAGGTGGTACAAACCTATGGCATGGAGGGCCAAAGGAGAAGGTGGTGTGGTTAACCAAACTACACAACGATGGAGCTCTAAGATGGAAGGTTCTGGCAGTCCAGCCTGAAACTGACACACTCATTGTGGTGATGTGCATGAGCCTCTGTGGTGGGGGCACTCTCGAGGTGGGAGTATAAATAAAAGAAGAAGCCAATTTGGAGCAAATTCTTGGAGAAGCACGATAACTTTAAATGATTAGAGTCAAGGTGGAGATTGTTGTATGGTGACTCAAATCCTACTTAGAATAGGACTCAAGAAAGCCATGTTATTAGGACTTTTAGTTCTACTAGATCTTGAGTGTATAATCCTACTAGGAGTAGGACTCCTATTTATATGTATGAGGGTGAAAGGTCCTAGTTTGGTTTTGGTAATTGAGTGACAACTTAGGTGGACTAATATGTGTTCGAAGTGAATTACACAGGTGATCATATGTGAGCAACATATGCCATAGAGGGGAAATGACTTGGAAGATGTTGCAAGGCTCACACATGTGATGAAGGAGCTTAATGCACATGAAACATGACATGGAGTCATGTGGCTAAGATGGTGAAGATCAAGGCAAGACTTGGCTTGATGGACCAGTTGCGAAGGTGAAGGGCAAGTTGGAGGCTTTGAAGCCGTTGGTACCGAGTGTCGGGAGGCTTAAGCAAGACTTGGCGCCGAAGGACCGAAGCAATGGTGAAGAGCTAGTGATGTCAAGATTGATGAACCATGGAGGCCATGTGATGATATGAAGTGGATCATATCATTTGATGAGAGGTTGGTGCATGTGTTGCATCAACAAATGGAGGAGATGGAATGTAATGCACAAGGCAAAGATATACTTGTAGGGCATTTCATTTCACCGGCCATAGGTGTGTAGAGAAGATTATGACCGGGTTTAGGATAGATGGTCGTACTATCAAGAGGAGCAAACTTGTTTGCATATCGGTCATCTAGTGCCACTTGAGCGATCTATCATTGTGTTGTTACTAGGATCGAGTGGCGTAATGAGTGAAAGAGAAAATCCTTTAAAAATTATTGTGAAAATGCTAACACACATGCACATGATGATGTACACTTGGTGGTGTTGGCACATTTGCAAAGGAGAAGGTGTTGGAGTTGATTTGGATCAACTCGGAGAAGAGAAGGAGGCGTTTCGGTGTGTTCCAAACTCTAGGATGGATCTTGGATTGGGATTATGTTCTAATGCTTTGTTTGTTGGATTATCTATGTGTGTGGGTTGTGTAGCCCTTTGATTTAGCTTTCCAAAATGTCCAAGATCATCGAAATCGGAGTTCGGAGCTAAGAGTTATGACCGTTGTAGTGCGGAGCTCAGGCAAGGTGAAGCCGGTAGTACCGACCCTATTGGTCGGTAGTACCGTCCAAGGTGCGCAGTTCATAGGCTCCCTGTGTTGAGCCAGGTTTGGCCTACCGGTAGTACCGTCATAGGTCCGGTAGTGCCAGGCCCGGTGGTACCGACCCTAGGGGTCGGTGGTACCGTGGTTGGATGGAGTCTTGGAGGCGTTCTGTGCAGATCCAAGGTTGGCATGTCGGTAGTACCGCCATAGGGCCGGTACCACCGACCGTTGGTGGTACCGACCAGGGGGTCGGTGGTTCCATTGGTCAACGGCTCGTGCAACGGCTACCTGAGAGGGAGTCGGTACTACCGACCCAGGGGGGTCGGTACTACCGACCGTACTGCAGAATGCCGAGTGAAGGGGCATAACGGCTAGTTAGCCTTTGGGGCTATATATAGTGGTTGAGGCCGACTGTGGGCTAGTTGCTGAGCACCCTAGGGACTTGGTGTCCATAGTTGGGTAGTGCTTAAGAGCCCTCTAACACACATATGCTTTAGTGCTTATCCGATTGTTTGAGAGAGTGATCGCTAGTGCGTTGCTTTGAGAGATAGCATCGAGTGGCACTAGGTGATTGAATTGCAAGCCGGTGGTGCTTTTTACTCTTGGAGGTTGCCACCTCCTAGACGGCTTGGTGCTTGTCTCCATCGTGAAGCCCGCGTGAAGATTGTGCGTGGCTCCAGAGAAGCTTTGTGAGGGGCATTGTGCTCGCCCCGCGGGAGATCGCGAAGAGCAACTCTAGTGAAGAGAGGCTTGAAGAGCGCCAAGTGGTCCGACCGGATCGAACGCTAGAGCTCTTGGTGAGCACTCCATCATGGAGAGCGTGACTTAGGGTCATGTCACACCCCAATTTTAAGAACAAAATTGGAGCACAATATATGTATGCCAGGATCAATTTTCATACATATATCGACATCATAGTAAATATCAAAACAATGCTTTTATTAATAATATCGAACTTTATTACAAAAATGACCCTTGGGTGCAAAAGAAAAGTACAGACTCTCAGTCTAACTCTAATGTAGACTCGCGGAAACTGGACGCCATCTCCACAGGAAGGTCGACCGGGGGCTGCGCCATCCTAGTGCAAGTCGTCTGGGTCGTATCCACTGTCTTCTGGATACAAGTTGTCGGGGTCGTATCCACCGTCTTCTCGGTACTCCTGCTCTGCGTCGTAGACTCCAGTGTCTAGGTGGGGTAGCAGGGGGTTCAAAGAGGAAGGGTGAGTACATCAAAATGTACTCCGCAAGTGTAGGAAATATATGCTTATGAGGCTATTAACAAAGGTAGGCTGACTTAGTTTGACTCAAGCGCCTAAAGCGACACATCCTATTAATCCTATTTCTCCTATGCACCTATTTACTAGGTTATAACCACAGCCTCCAACAGTAATAGTAATGTAAGTGCAATCAAGCCCTATTTGTGGGTTTTGGTGATAATGACCACACAATTAGAGAGCTAATGAGATTTATCAAGATGACAAGCAGGTTTATGATGAGAAAGGATGGTGCTCGTGTGTTGGTGGACCCCTCATACTACATTTCATCAGTTCCGGACTCAAAGTGCTATAACGAGCTATTTCATATGAATTTGAGTTATAGGATTGTCGTACTATCAAGGGGAATACAAATGTACCACTATGGCTGAATGATATGTGCTCAAAACCAACCTAGCCATCCTTGCTTTCTAACCAAAGACAGTTGCACCACATTCTGATCTATGTCTATTTTCTGGTAGGCGCGGCAGTGCCGCCCCGGGGCGCGGCAGTGCCGGCCCGCGGCACTACCGGGCTAAGGCCAGCACTACCGCAACTTGTTTCAACCATTGGCGTGCAGGGGGTATTTACTCCACCCTCCTGCCACCCCAACGGTCACCCACAACCATAACTCTTCTCCTACCTCCAGACAAGGCTTGCTCTCCCCATTGAAGGCTCTCAAGCTCTCTCTCACCTAATCTTTGATTCCCATTGATTCCAAGTGAGTTAGAGGCTCAAACCTTCACCAAAGAGAAGCCCTAGCTGAGATCTACTGCCTAGAGCACTTGATTTGAGCCATAGCCGGTGGATTTGCTTCTATTACTCTTGGGTTCTTGGAACCCTAGCCGGCTAGGCGTCGCCCTTGAGCTAGCCAACTTGTGTGGTGGCCTTGGGAGGTTTGTAATCACTTGTGCAGCTAGTATTATTACCCCTCACCTCAAGGATTTGGTTCCTTGACTTGAGATCGAGGAAGAGTTGCAAAGCTCATGACCTAAGTGGTCATCCTCAACAACGTGGAGGTAGGCAAGCCTTGGTGGCGAGCTGAACCATGGGATAAATCACTTGTCTCTTGCGCTTACTTGTGGTTATTCATCATACTTGTGAGCTTGCAATAGATTCTAGGGTTTGGCTCCGATCTACTTCATACAACACATTTGGCTTGGTTGAGTTGGTTCTGCAGGTTCAGGAAACCTAGAGTAACATTTGTATTCATATAGATTTGGTTTCCTGTGGCTGGATTTTGAATTGCAGGCTCGGACAAGTTTCTAGCACGGCAGTACCGGGCTGAGGCCGGCAGTGCCGGGCAGCGGCAGTGCCGGGCTCAGGGCGGTAGTGTCAGGCTTTACTAACTAAGTTTTGAGCTGTGATTTTTGATAGGCTTATTCACCCCCTCTAGGCCATACAGGTCCTTACAAGTGGTATCAAAGTCTGGTCTCTCATACAACACCTCACCGTGCAAGAGTATGGCCACCGACGGAGGAACGGGTGCCACTAGTGTTGTGCAACCCACACCACTTGACGTGGAAGTGCACACCACTAGCAGCAGTGAAAGCGTCTCCACAGCAAGTGGAAGGACACTTCCTCAATTGGATGTGTCTACCGGAGAGCTTGCAAGAAGAAAAGAAGAAAGAAGGCTAAGGAGAGAAGCAAGAGCCAAAGCAAGAGAAGATGCAGCAGCCCTCAAAGCTAAAGAGGAGAAGGCTCAAAGAAAAGAAGAAAGAAAGATTAGAAGAGAAGAAAGAGCCAAGAGAAGATAAGAAAAGAAGAAGAAGGAAGAGCTTCAATCAAAGAAGAATGTGAACTTGAGTGAGGACTCAAGTAGCACCGAAGATGGAGATGATGACATCTCCTATCTACCCAAGGGCAGCAAGAAGAATATGGAGGAGACCAAGAAGTCATATGGAGCCGTATCCTTTAACTACTCTAGTTTGACTAATCATGATTCTAGGCCTCTCATCAATGTGCCTGCGGGCAAGTTACCTCGTTTCGATGGGACTAACTTTGCCAAGTGGAAGCACATTATGAAGACCTACCTTATTGGTCTCCATCCAGGTATTTGGGAGATAGTGCACAATGGACTTGAAGCACCGGTTGATCCAAAGAACCCCACTCAAGATGAATTCCGCAATATTCATCTCAATGCCCAAGCTACTAGTGTGTTACTTGGTGCTTTGGATAGTGATGAGTACAACAAGGGCATGGGAGTTGAGGTTGCAAAAGATATTTGGGACACTTTGCACATTGCTCATGAGGGAGTTGACAAAGTGAGGCAATCCAAGATTGACTTGTTGATGGCTAAGCTCAACCGGTTTGTGATTCGTGATGGTGAAGGTCCACAAGAAATGTTTGATAGGTTGATGGTTATTGTTGGCAAGATTAGAGGGTTAGGTGGAAGTGAAATCAATGATCACAAGGTTGTGAAGATCATGTTGGAAGCATATTCACCAAGGAATGAGATCGTAGTGACTGATTAGAGACAAGAATAAGTTTGAGCAATTCACACCTAGTGATGTGCTTGGGATGATTATTACTTTTGATATGCAAAGAGAAGAAGCAAATGAAAGAAGGAAGCTTGGAGAGTTGCAAGCTAGGTTAGATGGGATGAAAATGAAGGATGTGGCACTCAAGGTAAGCAAATCAGCAAAGCAAGCAACATCAAGCAAACCAAAATCAAGCAAGCAAGCCTCTACAAGCAAGCCCAAGCAACTAAAGAAGAAACTTGAAGTTGAGGACATCACATCATCCTCATGTGAAAGTGGAAGTGATGATGAAGAATTTGAAGCAATTGGAGATGTAGCTCTATTCATGAGAAGATACCGCAATGGGCTCAAGAAGGAGGGTTACAAGGTTGTGAAAAGAAGGTTTCCACACAAGAAAAAGAGAACTTGCTACAATTGTGGTAGCACCGATCATTTCATAGCACTTTGCCCACATGAGAAGAAGGATAGCAATTTCAACAAGGGCAAGAAAGATGACAAAACCACTTACAAGAAAAACAACAAGAGATGCATGGGAGAAGCACACATTGGACATGAATGGGACTCAACCGTACAAACCTCAAGTGAAGAAGATGAGAAGATAGCAACAATAGCATTTCAAAATTCATCTCCTTCACCAAGGCTATTCAACAACTTGTCCGATGAAGATGATGATTGCAACTCCCACATTTGTCTCATGGCCAAGAAAGAGAAGGTGAAAAAGGCTCACACTCCCAAACCTTCTCTTCCACCTAGTAACATCTCTAGTAGTGAACTTAGTAATTCCTCTAGTGATGATGAATCTAGTGATGAAGAGATAAATATGATAACTAAAAATTTGGACAAGAAAACCAAACTCTTTATCACTAAGCTAATGGAGGAATTAGAAAGTGTGCAAGCCGAGTTAGCATCTAGGGAGGATGCCCTCATCAAACAAGAGGACCTCTATATTGCTTGCAAGGAGGCTCTTGCATTAGAGAGAAGTGAGTTGGACATCTTGCATGAGGCTTTGGCCAAAAAGCAAGATGAACATGCTTCCCTAAAGAAGGCTCATATTGCACTCAAGGAAAAGTATTGTAGCTTGGATAAAAGGCACAAAGAACTTGAGCTACAATACAATCTTCTTTGGGAAAGCAACTCAACTCTCCCTAAAGCAAATGTCACTTCTATTCCCTTCACTAGTGAAGGTTGTGGAAAATGCTATAATGTTGATTTAAATGCCTATTCCACTAACCTTGTGAACATGGAGGCCATGAGAAAGGAAATAGCAAGGTTGACCAACATCATTGCAAGTGGTTGCACCAAATCTACCACAAGTGCTAGTGAGAAGACTCAAGAGAAGGACAAGCCCAAGTTCAAAAATGGAGGGCGTCCTTCCATAAAGGATGGGTTGGGGCACAAAAAAGGAGCCAAAACAAATGGAAGAAAAACAGTGAATGGCTACGAGTGTTTGAAGTTTGAGAAGAAGGGTCAGATTGGTACAGTTCAGCCTGCACAGATCGCGACAGTACCGCGCCAGAAGGCGGCAATGTCGGGCCCCGACAGTGCCGCCCCAAGGCCGGCAGTGCCGCGCCCCAAGAGGGGAAGGCTACCAATTTCCCTTATGCTCAGTCTCACACACAACACAAATAGGTGCCCAACCAGAAGCAAGTTCCTCAGAAACCAATAGAATCGATTTGGGTGACTAAAAACAAGTTTGCACATAAACCCAAGATAGAAGCCCCAAGGAAAAGCATGTCATCTTGTTACATATTAGAGCACAACAACAGTGATAAAGTTGTTGCCAAATATGTTGGTAATAACAAGAAGACAGCCGACAAGTTTATTTGGGTTCCTAAGATACTTGTGACTAACTTGCAAGGCCCCAATCTAAATTGGGGACCTAAATCTAGGAACTAAACTTGTTTTGCAGGCATACTCCTCCGGTTGATCAAGTTGGGTGCTTGATAGCAGATGTACAAATCATATGACCGGAGAAAGGAGTATGTTCTCATCATATTCCCCAACTTCAAATGCAAGTGAAAACATCATATTCGGTGATAACTCCAAGGGGGATGTGTTAGGACTTGGTAAAGTAGCCATTACACTTGAGCATTCACTTACTGATGTCTTACATGTTGATTCATTGAGTTACAACTTGCTATACGTCTCACAATTGTGTGGGATGGGTTTCAATTGTCTCTTTACGGATAAGGGTGTGGAAGTCTTTAGAAAGGAGGATTCCTCTATTGTCTTTACAGATCATTTGAAAGGGAAGATTTACTTAGTTGATTTCAACAAAAGTGAAGCCAAACTTGATACTTGATTAGTGGAAAAATCTAGCATGGGTTGGTTATGGCATCGGCGACTAGCTCATGTTGGGATGAGGAACTTGGCCAAACTTCAAAAGGACAACCATATCCTAGGACTAACAAATGTTGATTTTGAGAAAGACAGAATATTTGGAGCTTGCCAAGCCGGAAAACAAGTAGGCGTACCTCACCCACCAAAGAGCTATGACACTACTACACAATCATTGTAATTGATTCATATGGATCTCTTTGGACCGGTTGCCTACCTTAGCATCGGCGGTAACAAACGTGGTCTTGTTATTGTTGATGATTTTTCTTGTTTCACTTGGGTATTCTTTATGCATGACAAGAGTGTAGTGCAAGAGAAGGTTAAGATGTTCATACGAAGAGCCCAAAGAGAGTTTGGTTTCAAAATCAAGAAAGTTCGTAGTGACAATGGAACCAAATTCAGAAACACCCAAGTGGAAGAGTTTCTTGATGATGAGGGCATCAAGCATGAGTTCTCAGTTCCATACACCCCTCAACAAAATGGCGTTGTGGATAGGAAGAATAGAACACTCATTGACATGGTAAGGACGATGCTAGATGAGTACAAGACGTCGGACATCTTTTGGGCCGAAGCCGTCAATACCGCTTGCCATGCAATCAACCGCCTCTACCTCCACAAGAGAAGAAAGAAGACCTCCTATGAGCTGCTCACCGGTAACAAGTCAAAGGTGTTGTACTTTAGAGTCTTTGGGTGCAAATATTTCATATTGAACAAGAAGCCCAAAGCCTCTAAGTTCGCATCTAAGGTTGACGAAGGATTTCTTCTCGGTTATGGATCAAACGAGCATGCCTATCGTGTTTTCAACAAGGCTTCCAGCAAGGTTGAAATAGCGATAGACGTGACATTTGATGAATCTAACGGCTCTCAAGTAGAGCAAATTGATGAGATTGTTGTAGGAAATGAGGAACCACTGAACGCATCTTGGCCCCTAATGGGTTTCGGTGATTGGATGAAACACAAGATTACTGTGACTAACGTGTGTTTTGCAGAAACAGGGATGAGTTAGGTCACGGTAATGGCGACGATACGGGCATATGGAGTTCATGTCCCTTGGCGATGGAAATCGTTTCGGTTTTCAAAGGACGGACGACGAAGACGGTGGTAGGCTAGGCTAAGTGTCGCATGGTGTTGGAGGATACTTAGGTAGTCTTAGGTCTTTGTTTTTCCTTTGGCCGTACTATAAAGAGGGGTGTGAATCAGTAGCTTGACCTAGATGAGTCTATTGAGGTAGGTGTGGTGCACACTTGTTATTTAATAGCCCTAGGTAGCTCAGAGAGATGCCTTATGTCGAGAGGAACAAAAGTCGTTAAGACCGCGTCGCGATCCGAGTTGATCTTGCCCTTGGTATGGGCATCGGAAGCGCGTTGAGTGACCATCGGATGCTCCGATGACCATCGGATGCTCCGATGGTGCCACATCGGATCGTTCGGTGTCACTGTTCACTTGGGAGTGAACTGTGCAGTGCATCGGACGCTGGCATCGGACGCTGAGGGCCAGCGTCCGATGGCCATGCAGAGAGGTTCCAGAGAGGTCTTTTCGGCATCGGACGCGTCTGATGCAGGGGCATCGGACGCTCCCGAGCGTCCGATGCTCCATAAACATGTCGGACAAACTGGTACAGTCGACCGTTGGCCGAGGTCATCGGCGCGTCCGATGCTAGGCATCGGAGCGTCCGATGACCCCGCAGAAACCCAGTTGTGTCCTGTTTTTGGATGACCGGTTGGGGGAGTATATATACTTTCTTCCCTCCATCCATTTGGGTGTTCTTGCCACTTCCATCAGCTGAGAAACACCTTGTGAGTGTGAGTGAGTGCAAGAGCCCTAGTGAGGTTAAGTGATTGCTAATTGTGAGAATTAAGACACCTCCTAGTGAGAATTGAGTAGCAAGTGTGCATCCATCCATCTCTTTGGCCTAGTCTTGGTCAAGTGAGAGTTCTAGCTTGTTACTCTTGGTGATCGGCATCACCTAGACGGCTTGGTGGCGATCGGAGAGCTTGGTGATCATCCGGAGGCTCTGTGGATGACCCAAGCCAAGTTGTGACCGGTAGCGAGCGATTCACCGGGCCGGAGTGGCGAAGAATCAGCTCGTAGTGAGCACTTGATCCTTGCGCGGATCAAGGGGGAGCGATACCCTTGCGCGGGTGCTCCAACGAGGACTAGGGGGGTGTGCCGACACCTCGATACCTCGGCAAAAAGATCGTCGTGTCATCTCTACTCTCTTCTCTACGCATTTACCTTTGAGCAATTCGATTCCGCATTTACTTGTTGTTCTTTCATAAGTGGAATTGCCATGCTAGAGTAGAAATGGTTTAGCGATAGTCTTTTGTGCAATTGATTCTTGTCAAACACACTTCTAGGCACTAGGGGGTTAATTAGGGCTTGATAAGTTTTATTATCGAAAGAAGTTTTAGAGAAGCCCAATTCACCCCCCCTCTTGGGCATCTTGATCCTTTCAACCACCTTGCAAAGCAATCAAGCAGTTAGCTATTGGTGATATCAAACCACAAGAACAGCAAGCTACTGATCAAGATGGTCCTCAAACTGAAGCTCCTTGAGAACATATATGATGAATGATTGACATTGATGAGGAAGGTTTGTGGGTTTTCCCGGTTGAGTCATTATATGCTATGCGCTTAATGTTTATGACTAACCGGTGGTGTTGAGTTGTGTGTGTTTACCGGGTTGGTGTGTGTGTGCAACATGTGTCTCATGGCTGTGTTGATGTGCAGGTGTTGAGCTTGGATACAGTGGTCGATGGCGAGGTGAAGGTCAAGTAGAGACGTGCCGTGCCGACGGACCGGGAGCGGTGAAGGATGGGCGTGCCGTGCGGAGGACGTGCCATGTCGATGTACCCAGAGCGGTGAAGGGCGGACGTGAGGCTTGGACTGACGGACCAGAGGGCCAGAGGACCAGCTGTGGTAGCTGGCATGTGGCATCGGCGAGCGAGAGGACATGGGGATGTGCGATGCATCGGCCGAGTCGGGAGGAAGACGATGGCTTCGTGGCACTTGGCGGGAGGACGGACACGGGCTTGCGTGCGGCACAAGTGTCGTCGGCCAAGTCAAGAAGGAAGGCGAAGGCGTTGTGCCCGACGTGGAGGCTGGACATGCATTGGCATCAGTGCCGGTGGTCGGGGTGTGCGAACCACATCCCGTCTACGGTGCGGGTTCGGTAGCTGAGCCTCAAAAAGCTACCATTGACGGTTTCCGAGTTTGGGCCTCAAAACTCGGGTGGCCGGTTTCCGAGTTTGCGCCTCAAAACTCGGGATGGACGGTTTCCAGGTTTGGGCGTCAAAACCTGGGCTGGCAGGTTTCCCGGTTTGGGCCTCAAAACCGGGGGTGGTCCGAAAGGACGGTCGACGCGTGGCGGCACCGAGAGGCTTGCGTTGCGGAGAAGCTATCGGTGAGAAGGCGCGGCGGTCGATGATGACGGCACGTGGCGGCATCAGGGAGGTCGCGTCGAGGCGAAGCTACCGGATGTGCGGGCGTGGCCGTCGGATGAAAATCGCCAGGACTGGACGGTTTTACCCCTGGGGGGTATTTGGGTTGAGTGCTTAATGTAAGGGCGTTTTGGTCTTTGGACGTGCGCCTATATATATGAGGGGGCTGCTAGGGCAGTCGTATCCTTGGGAATTCTTGGTGGTGTCTCTCTCATTTTGTTCCTGTGAGAGAAGGCTAGGGTTATGGAGAGTAGGCTCTTGTTCTTGAGCTTTTTGCCATCCAAGCTTTGTGTTGCTAGGATTGGCTTGTAGCCCGACACTGAGTGCTTAATCAATCATCCATTCCTCTGAATCCAAGGATCAAATTCGTGGTTGAATTCGCGTTTTGAATTTGTTCTTCGTGTTCTTCTTTTGTCCATGATTTTCCCCTCACTCGATCTCCCTCTACGCTACGTCTTTTGCGATTCCGTTTGAATCAACTTGTTCTTTGAAGTGAGGAGAACTTTTCCACCGAATGAATTCATCTCTACCCTCATGAACAAGTAGATCGGGTCGAAATCGTTTTTGTTCTTCGTTCTTCCTCTTTTCTAGTGTTCTTCGGATTTCTCATGGATTAGTTGGGTTGAAGCGATGATATCCTAGGATTAGCTTCCCAACATGTAGAAGAACACTTGGGAGAAGTTTGGATGCAGCCCCATTCGATTTGGTAAAGATCCAATCGATTTTGTCTTTGAATCGTGGTGTTTTTGGGCTTTCTGGGAGCTCGCGGATAGTCCGCCATATTGGCCGCGGACAGTCCGCGCATCGCGGCTTCAGCCGAGCAGTGGCTGCTGGCCTCGGCCTTTTTCCCTTCAGGTGACCGGCGGACAGTCCGCCAGTGTCGGGCGCGGACAGTCCGGGCCCGAGCAGGGACATTTCAGCAGCTTTGCTGATTTGCAGTGTTGGTCGGCGGACAGTCCGGGAAGGAACCGCGGACAGTCCGCCCCTGGCGCGGACAGTCCGGGACCAAGAGTCCGGACAGTCCGGGAATCGCCTGTAGGGTGAGTTTTAGTGCGGTTGCTCTCCCGGCTTTTCGGCTTCGTTTCCTTACTTCTTGTTTGCTCCTAGAGTTCACCTAGGAACCTCTCTACATATCTTTGCTACACGTTAGCATCGGTATTTGGAGTAATCCCGACGTAGCTCTCTATCTACGTTTGGGAGTGGTCGTTTAGGCACGAACTTGACTTGGGGTTTTGAGAGTTTTGGTTTGCTCTCTTGTGTGGTGTCTCGCTGTGATCCTAGGGATCATCCACCCTCTTTCCGAGGGTCGTGTGCATCACGTTTGAGTCCGAAGCTTTTGGGGTTGATTTTGTTGGGACAAAGGCCTTAATTTCCGAAAAGAAATTTTAGGCTCCCATTCACCCCCCCCCTCTGGTCGCCTTGCTTTAGCATTTTTGGTCCTTCAATTGGTATCGGAGCCAGTTAAGGATCTCTCTACCTTAACCGGTTCCGGATCCGCGAAGGCGACCTTTTGAGAGCGGTTTTGTTTCCGACGTTGCTTGTCGAGGGTTGAGCTTTTGTTTGGCTAACACTAACGGTGCTTTTGGATGTAGCACCAAGGTCTTCTTCAAGTATGTCTTTGTCTTTTGGTTTGAATGTTTCCAAGGACGACATCTTGGGAAGAAGGAGGAGTGCAGTTGATGAGAGGGATCACGAGGTGAACGATCTGCTGAACCTTCTACGACATGACGAGCTTTCACCGGAGGATCTCCTATGTCAACTTGGCAAGGCCAAGAGAGGTACACTTGCTTGTGGTCTTGTGACCTTGCACAACCTTTATGAGGCTTGCTCTAGGGATGATGAGCTTTGTGATACCTTGCGTAGAAAGGTTGAAAATTTGAAATGCTCCATTGCTAGGTTGAAGTCTAGTGCCTCTTTGCCTTGCACCTCTTGTAGTGACATGGTTAGGAAGAATGATGAGCTAGGCTTTTCTCTTGCTAGCTTAAAATCTGAGAATGAATTGTTGAAATCAAATGCTTCCAAACCATGTTTAGTTTGCATTGACTTGGGCAAGGACCTTGATTGTGCTAAAACTGAAATAGCCTTGCTAAAGTCAAATGCTTTGTCACCATGTGATTCTTGTGAATCTTTTGTGGCTAGACTTAGAGAATTATGTTTGATTCACAGGACATGTGTAGATGAACTTGAGCATGCTAGGGCTAAAATTGTTGAATTAAATTCTAAGCCTTGTAGCTCATGCTCTGTGAATAAGAATGCTTGCCTTACTTCTTGTCCTATTCATGATTCTTTGCTTGATGTGAATGGTGATGTTTCTTCCACCGATTTCATTTGCACATCTTGCATTGATTTAGAAAAAGAAGTTTTGGCTTTGAAGGTTTTGCGCGATGATATGAGCGCTAAGTTGGTTGAGCACAATGATATGAGTGCCAACCTTGAGAAGGAGATTGAGCTCTTGCGTACCACATATGCCGAGTGCATTGAAAAGGAGATGGAAATCTTGAGAAACACTCCTTGTGGTACTTGTGACCGCCTCATGTTTGAAAATGAGGTTTTGGCCAAAAGATGCAAGAGCCTTTGTGCTAATTCGTTTGAGTCACGCATTTCTTCCAACTCCGATGTTGATGTTTCCAAGTCTGCATCTTTGCAACTGGAGTTGAGTTCTTATGTTGCGCGTGAGTCTTTTGACGATAGCACTTGTGCCAAGGTTTCGGATAGCTCATTCATAGCTACTCTTAACCTTGTTGTTTCTTTGAGTGATGTCCAAGGGACTTCTCTTGATAAGGGTGCTTCTCATATTTTTGGGACTCGTGCTCCCAATCCGGTTTTCCATTGCACCTTTTGCAAGAAGGATGGACACTCATTCGATTTTTGTTTCCGCCATGTCAAACACGAGCGACGAATTCGAGCTAAGGCTTTTAGGAAGCCGCGTAGCCTTTCACATGGCACGTGTGCTCCTAGTGTTGGCACCAAGTTGAACGTTGATGCTTCTTGTTCTAAGTCCCAAGGGACTTCTCACTTGTCGGAGGATGGTGTGCCTTCCAATAGGCCTTTGTACCATTGCTCTTTTTGTGAGAAAGATGGGCATCAAGAAAGCTTTTGCTATCGGCGTGCCAAACGCTTGCGCCAAGCTCGCTCTTCTAGGAAGATGGTGGTTCATAGCCCTTCTCATGGCATGGACACTTCTGTTCCTAGTAAGAAGCCCCTCTTTGTTGATGGGTTTTATGACTCCTTTTCTAATGGGTTAGGTCATGGTCGTGGACATGTTTCTAGTGCTACTTCTCTTGGTCCACGTCATGCTTCTCATGGTGCATCTATTGGTTCTTCTACAAAAACCTTGGAAGATGTTTGCCTCTTTTCCCGTGGTACGATTCGTTCTTCTCCTCGAGTTGTCCTTTTGAGGAATGCTTCCAAGGGCGTTTCACAATTGCATTTGAACCAACATTTGCATCATGCTAACCCACAAGATAAGTTGAGTTTTGTGACCAAGTCTTGGGTTCCCAAGTATATGCTTGCTAACCCTTCAGGATCCAAGACTCGGGTTACTTTGTCCTCTTGTGTGTAGATATGAGGACGCGGTGTGGAGAACATGCGCCTGATGGAGCTTGATCTTTTAGATGTGATCAAGAGTTGATGGTTCTCTACATCCCGCTTAGATTTGCCTCCAAAGAGGCTTTTGCTACTCGGTGAGCTTTCTTACACACTCATGCCTTGAACATCCATGTTCTATTTCTTGTGGTATGAGATGGACTTTCATGTGCTCACTTGTATAGTTCTTGCATGTACATTTTCCTTTGTGTCATGTTTTGCTTTAGTCTAGCATGTGCTATCTTGTATATCATGTCATGCTAGTCTTGTGTACAATTTTGGTGGCTATTCCACTTTTCATGCTAGTTTGTGACCCTCATGAACATTGTGCCATGTTTTACCATATTTCTTCATGAGCTTGATTTGTAGTGGTATGATGTTCATTAGGTATCACTTTTCAGGTGCTAGTTTTGGTTAGCTACATGTATCCTGTTGATATGATTAGTTTAAGCACTAGCCTTTCCACAATTTTATCATGTTACATGCTTTTGGATCTATTGCTATCATTATTTTGCATTGTAGAATGTGTTGAGGTTTAGGCTGTGTTTGGGTTGATCATGTCTCTAGACTGCATTTTGCTATATAGTGCTTTATCCTGTTGCATGGTAGTCTTGGCTAGTTTGAGTTTAGATCTCCTTGCGGTATCATTCATAGGTATACCTCTTTTTGTTAAGAGTTCACCTTATGCTTATTATGTGACTAACCGTTTTCGTGGAGACCTTGAGGTCACACTAGACGAGACAATGTCTTGTGTTTTCTTCTGATTTTGAGTGTGCAGGAGAACAGGAGCTTGGAGAGGGCATTTTGGCTCACGGACCCTATCTCACTTCTTCCACGACTTGGGGTTCCGTTCGAGCAGCTCTCCAGTGAGCACTAGCTGCACCTGTGGGAGCGACAACATCAGGCGAGGGGGAGACGACTCCGGCGAGGCAGGCGCCCCGGAGATTCATTCAGATTCAGGCGTCCCCTCGGGCATCACACCAGCAGGCGGTCATGCGCTTCATGAGGTACCTCCGACACACTTCTGAGTTCGGGTTTTGGTACTCTTCTTCCTTGACCTCTTTTTGCTGTGTGGTCTTTTCGATGTGGATTTTGCTGGTTGTCGCTTGAGCGTTTCTTGGCTCTTTATTTGTGAGTTTGGTGTGTGTTTCCCTTTTAGTTGGGGAAGCATTTTGCTTGTTGTATCTTAGTTGGACTTCTCTGATACCCTTTTGTTTTGGGTCTCTTCTTTTAGGCTGGCTTTTGCTTCGTTCCTTATAGGTTAGCTTTTGCATGCATTTCATCATGTACATCTTGCATTTTAGAGCTTCATGTATATAGTAATGAAAATGAGACTATGCTCTTTTTGGTATGCCCTGCTTATTCATGATGATGCTTGTAGCTTAGGCTCTTTTTGATCACTTGATACATGTTATGAGCTAAGCTATTTTTGCAAATGGTGAACTTGATTAATCAACTATGAAACCTTTAATTTGTTCACCATTGAGAGTGGCAACTAGCATGGGTAGGATGTGTTGAGATCACTTGTGCTATCTTTTGTATGCTAGGTTGCTATGTCTCTTCCACTGAGTCATTCACTTGCTTGGATTGTTCATATTTACCCTGTGCTTAAAATTTGATCCAAGTCTAGTGAAATGAAAATATCGAGATGGGATTGCATGTGTCAGCACCTCACGGTATCGAGACTGTCTCTCTTTGCACTATTGAGTTAAACTTGAGCCGTTAGTGTAAGATCGAAACCGGTGCTTTAAGCTTCTGATTGCTTTTGTTGCATAGGCTTAGCCCGGTTGAAAAGTTAGGCAATGACCATGTTTTCAACCTCTCGCAATCACATGCTTTAATATGAACTTATGTTAATACCGCTGCAATCTCCGATAAAATTTGAAAATAACACATGTTTATGCTTCATTCTATTGCATGATGATTGAACTTTGCTAGGGGTAGTTCACCTTTTATACTTGAGTTAGCACTTGCTCGATTTCCTGTCTATTCATGCTAAGTGCTATTTTAGTGGTGGACTCCTTTTCAAATGGCTTAAAACTGCTCATTTGCTTAATTGTTCATATTTCGTATTCATTTGATCAGTTTGAGCCTTTGCTAGCATTTGTATTGGTTACTACACTTTCAGGGCAGCACCCTTTTGAGCATATTTTCATTCTGATTGCTATACACTTGAAGTTGTTGCATTGTACATTTCATGCATTTTTAGCTTAGTGTACATACCCCCAGCTCCGATACACTTTTTGGTCACTTTCAGTGCTTTTCATTGCCCCCATATGCTTTTGGTTGATGACTTATCTTGTGTTTGTGTCAACCTTGTGGAAAAATGTCAAAACCCCTCAGCATGTTCCCTTTTGTCAAGGGGGAGAAGCTGTTTGCAAGGGGGAGCGTGTGTGTTGGCACAAATGGGAGAGTCATGCATTTTGGGGAGAGCTTTGAGCTAGGGGGAGTTTAGCTCTTTTATGTGCTTTTTCACTTGGTATAGCTCTTTTATGTGTTTTCAATTGGTATCCATCTTTTGGAATGGAGTGTAATTGGACTCATGAGCTTAGTTGCATAGCTTTTGTATATAGGCTTGATTTCAGGGGGAGTCGCTTTTGTCTTGCTGCTTCTCCGCGTGCTCCGAGTATTTGTGCTCCATTTAGTGTTGAGCTTCTCTTTGTATTTTCTCAATCGGTATCAAGCCTGCTAGTCATGTTGGGCCGTTGTGGCCTCTCTCTTGAGAGACTAGCAGTTTTTGCTTGGTATTTTCGATTGGTATGGACCCTTCAGCTAGTTGCGTCGAGCCTATGTGCCTCTGTCTTGAGGAACTAGCTGTTTTCACCAATTCTTGGCTGTTTGTGATTGGTTGCACTCTAATGCGTTGTTTCAGCCTCAATTGGTATCGAGCCTTGAGCTAGTGGTGTTGAGCCTTTTCTGCCTCTTCTTGAGGACTAGCTCATTTTTGACTTGGTTGCGTCGAGCCGTTGCCCATGTCTTTGGGAACCAAGTTTTTCGCTCTGTGAGATCGAGTTTTGCTCTTTGATGAGTTGTTGCTCCGATCCCTTGCTTGGTTGCGTTGAGACATTGCCCCTGTCTTTGGGGACCAAGTTATGTTCATTTCAAATTGCCCCCTCTTTAGCATTTCTTTGGCTTTTGGGCATTTGAATGGATAATCTTCTCATGACAAGTGATCTTGTTCTTTTCCTTCTATGACTTTTGATCACTTGAATGAGATTTGTGGCGGAACCGTCCTGATTATAAGAGCTCAAGTACCGTCTTAGTCAAATCCGTTTGACATCGACTTATACTTGAACCCATATAACCCCGGTAGTCCGGAAATCTCGAAGGATTTCTATCATCATACAACATACAAGATCGCATTGTTCAAGAATTACATTCGTAAGGATACATCACAGAGAGCCGAAACCGGATTTAAAACATCAGAGTGCGAATTTAAGACAAAGTTACTACAAACTCGAATTTAAAGTGCGGAAGCTTAAATAAGTTTTGAAACACGACCACCACACATGTGGTCCAAATAAAACATTATTTGATAACTTAACTCAACACAACTCACTCCTCCTTTTTCAAGTAATGTGCCACTAGAAGTCTCAGACCAGCAAAAGAAAAAGGGAAGCTTCTGGACGACCTTGCCCTGGGCCTACTCCTCATCACCATCCACCAGGTAGAGGCAGTGCTTACAATAGCCATAGTAAACTTGGCCATCTGCAACAAACGGGATAAACCCTGAGTACGGGAATGTACTCAGCTAGACTTACCCGTCCAACTGAAAATAAAGACACCAAGGATATGCAAGGCCTTTTTGGTGGAGCTAGGATTTTTAGTTGCGAAAAGCTCAAAATTAAGATAAGAGTATTGATGACATAGATGAGCTGTCAGTTTTTAGTCCTAACTCATTTCCCTAGGTTTTGCACCTGAACTACTCCACACACTTGAGTCTAACAAGCAATAATATAACCATATCCAGTTAACTTATCCACATTTTAGTTGAACCTTTAAACATCACATGGAGTTGTATCGTGGTGAAGCTCGCCATAGTTTCCCACTAACCGGGGGAGACGGAGACTCGAATCGAATTCCAAACCAGCTGGTGATAAACCTTTAATACCAACCCACACTTTCCCCGTCGGGTCCATGCATTGGGTAACCGCTCGATGCTTGTTCGTGGTGGTAATCGTCGCGGTTCAAGCACAGATCGCCCAATTGGAACCTGGTGATGCCCTCACGCGGCAGATCGCATTTCCATACAAGAGGGCGCGACTCGGGTTGATTCCGGCCCGAACAGCTTCTAACCGGCTTTGGGGTCGATGATTACGGCACCGACATATCCCTAAGTAAAAGGGCGCGTTCTAAAATGAACGAGGGCCAACATCGATACAAACCTACACAATCCAACGGACGGACTGCCCAAGTTTCCAAACTTGTGCCTTGCCTTCCAGTTGACCGTATTTTATTACTACTCAGGTTCTTTTCCACGATAGCAGATATAGTCAACCATGATCCGGTAATTACCCATCAGAGGTATTACGGAAACATCCTTAACCACTACTTCTATTAAGCAGACTAAGCAATTCTATATTGTAAATAAATAACAGGATAACAAGGTAGATATTAATCAATAAGCAAGGAATGGTAATGCAGCAAATAGGATTCAATCAACTCCTATACCTAATGCATCACAATATAAGATACTCAAGTAAATTATTTATAAAAGCTGGGAGACTTAAGGATGCTCCGGGGCTTGCCTTGAGCGAAGACCGAGGCCTCGTGGGAGGGGCACTCGGGCAAATTAGTTTCCGCTGCGGGGTCGACCTCCTCGGCTTGATGAAGTTCCGGGATCTCCTGCTCGACGCTTGCCTCCTGCTCCTGGTCGGGCTCCGGGAGTGTCGATCCTATTGCATGCGGTAAATAATAAATAAATAAATAATGTGGGTGCGAGATGTGGTGGTATAAAAAACAATGCTTTTTGCAAACCAACAAAGCCAACTTGTTGAACCACTTTTGACATTGAGAAAAATACTTATTTACCTCATAAAACAAAACCATTATTTCCACTATTTCCTATTTAGAAATTCAAAAGAAACTTAAGTTTGAACTGTAAGTGTATTTTTCTGAACTCAGAAAAATCCACAAAAATTCCAGCAGATAACTGACACTAACTGGACTTCATTGACTAATTTTCAGCAAGAGATCAATTACAGAACAACGGCTACAAAAAGATGAAATGAACTGCTCAAAAGGTGCTTTGAACTAACTCTTCTCCAAAAAAGTGTCAAACAGCAAGTTTCATAATTTTTCTTGCTTCATCTACACATAAACACTCTACTGCAGGAAGTGTACTGCCAAAACAAAAATATATCACCCTACACAAAATAAACAAATCTATTCCAAAATAACCCAATTGAACTACAACCGTACTGGAAAAGGGTGCTAAACTCAGTTTCATATTTTTCCCCGATTCTACTCTACATTTCATGTTTATCAAGGAAGTTCCATGAACAGAAACAATATATTACTTCCCACATGAATTTCCAAAGAAACATGCAGAAAAGCACATTTGTAAAGTAACTTCACATTTTTCTATACAATAACCTATGCTTAATATTTTTCTTAGCTTGAGCATCACATACAAAGACTGCACAATTTTTCTCATATTTTAGTTTGACACATAAAACACCTTAACACTTATTCCAAGAAATCAGCCAAAAAGGACTTTAACCCATAACAGAAAACTTTTCTACATAAATAGAGTCTCAGATATTTTCCATAGGTGCATAACATGATAATAAACTTACACAAAATTTTCCATGAATTAACTTGACCAGAAAACATATATAACCATTTATCTCAACAAAAGCACATAAGCTGCAATAAATAAAAATAGTAATAAAAACTTCTACCAAAAATACTTTCGTATTTTTCCATGATAGATCCACTCATAAACAAGCTAACAAAACTGAAAGCACTTCATTTGGACTTTTAAATCGAGCTACACAAAAACAACAAGCCCTTCTGGAATTAAAAACAAAAAGGAAAAAACATTTGAATCTTCTGGCCTGACATTCGTGGACTCGACCCATAGACCGGGTGAGACTGACGTGCGGGGCCCGCTGGTCAACGAGGCCCACCGGTCAGAGAGGGCAGAGCAGGGGAGTGGGTTGACCGCGGCTTGCTCGCCGACGGCGAGGACGTCGGCGGTGGGACCGGGTTCATCGTGCTCCCCTTGACGAGACGCACCGAGAGGTGGTGGTGGTTGGGCTAGCGCATGGCCGTAGCTCGCCGGCGGCGAGTGGTGGCGGACGACGGCGGCGGTGACGCGCGGCTACGCCGTTCCCGGCGGTCGCCGGCCAAATTAACAGGGGTGAAAGCTTGTGTGAACCCTAGGAGAGCTACTAGAGGGGTTGGTTCGGCCGATGAAGCTCCGGTGGAGCTCGACCACGTGCGCGACCATGGCGGCGTCCATGGTGCTCGGTCGGGCATGAATGGGAGGCTAGGGGGCGGTAGAGACCTCGCGGAGGTGTCTTCTCACCTTGCCTTGGCCTGATGAAGCTTGACGGTGAAGGAGAGGGGTGGCGAAGCTCAGGTTGGGGAGGAACAGCCTTAAGCTCCGGACGGCGCCGATGGCGTCCGCGGCGGGGCTCCTCGGGTTCCAATGCCGGTGAGGCTCGAGAGGTGGTGCGGAGGTGCGCACCGTGTGTGCGGGATGAAGGCGAAGTGGAGGTCGGGGTAAATCGGCCAGCGGTGGCTTGGTGGAAGTGGGAACGGAGGGGGAAATGACGACGACGAACGGCGGCGGGCACGAGCGTTTGCGCTCGCGTTCGTCCGCAGAGAGGAAGGAGTGAGAGCGAGAGCGAGTGCGGGTGTGTGCGTGGGTGAGTGAGGGAGCGAAGGGTGCTCGGGGTTTTGGTTGGCCTTGGTCGGCCTGTGGTCGTGGCGGGGGCCACGGCCAGCGAGCGGCGCGCGGCTGTGGCAGGCACTGGCGTGCGCGGCGAGCGGGCGCGGCAGGCGAGGCAAGCGGAGAGTGGCCGGGGAAGATTGTGGCGTGATCGGGTGGTGCAAGATCGGGCGAGGAGTGGCGGAGGCGGATTTGCGCACGCATCGCCGACCACGTGGCGCGGACGCCGGCGTACGGCGCGGCCGCGGTCAGAGCGACCGGCGCGTCGCGCGGGCGGGCGCGCGCGGGCGCGAGCGAGCGGTCCGGCGCGGGCGGAGCTGGGCCGAGAATGGTCGGATGGGCCGAAACTGAGGGCGCGGGAAAAATTTCTTTTTCCTTTTTCTTTTTCCGAAAATTTTTCAAACTTTGACCACTCAAAAACAGTTTCAAAAACTCCAAACTAGGTTTTGACCCAAAAATAAAAGTTGCTCAAAATAATTTTCTCTACAACTTTCATATAGAATATTTTTGCTGAAAAGCACTTTTAAAACCTCCACAGAAATAAAGCCAATTTTGAGACATAAATCATTTTGTTTCCCTTGTTTTTATTTGCTAAACAAATTTGAACTAGGTCAAAATGTTAACATGCAAAGTATTATACTCAATATTCTTCATTTTATAAGATTATTTGCCAAGATAGGAATTTACTTAAATCATCAAGTCCAGAAGAAATTCCAAATCCAATAAATAAGCAAAAAGCAAAAACACTCTCATGCACATGAAATGATGCAATGCATTGCTGATGCATTTTAGTAGCTAAATGTAGTTCCTAATGCAGTGCTTGACACTAGGGTGTCACAACCCTTCCCCCCTTAAAGAAATCTCGTCCCGAGATTTTGAGTTACGTACCAATCTTTATAAAAAGCGGGATAGTTCACACGTAAGTACTCCTCGGTTTCCCAAGTTGCATCGTTGGGTCCGTGGTTGCTCCAGATAATCTTGTAAGTCTTCACTGTTCGGTTGCGAGTCTCTCGGGTTTTGGTGTCCAATATCTCCTTGGGCTGTTCATAGTATTCCAGATCTGATCTGATGGAGATATCCGGGATCTGAACTTCTTCCTGTTCTGGAACTCGAAGACACTTCTTCAACTGGGACACATGGAATACTGGGAAGATCGCGCTCATCTCTGGGGGTAACTGCACTTCATAGGCTACTTCTCCCTTTTTAGCTACGATCTGGTATGGTCTCACGTATCGGGGTGCTAGCTTTTTCTTAATTCCAAAACGTTGGACCATCGTTGGACCTTTCTCATGGGTGAGACCTTAAGGTAGACGTAACCTCCTACTTGAAATTCCAAGGGTCTCCTTCGTGTGTCTGCATAGCTTTTCTGTCGGGATTGTGCTACCTTGATATGCTGTTGTACAGTTTGCACGATTTCCTCAGCATCCTTTACATAATCTGACCCATAAAATCCTCGATCTCCTGATTCAACCCAATTTACCGGGGTTCTGCATCTTCGTCCATATAAAACTTCAAAAGGTGCCATCCTTATACTTTCCTGGTAGCTATTGTTATATGAGAACTCAGCGAGGGGTAACCACTTTTCTCATGACTCTCCGGAGGATAAAACACAAGCTCTGAGAATATCTTCCAGAATTTGATTCACTCTTTCTGTTTGTCCTGCAGTTTGGGGGTGATAAGCGGAACTTCTTACTAACTTAGTCCCTAGTTCCATGTGCAACTGTTCCCAAAAACGCGCTATGAACTGGGGTCCTCTATCAGAAACAATCCTCTTAGGAACTCCATGTAACCTCAAGATGTTCTGAATGTACAAGTCTGCATACTGATGAGGTCGGTGGGTAGTCTTAACCGGGATGAAGTGAGCCACTTTAGATAACTGATCCACGACAACCCAGATAGAATCATTTCCCTTTTGAGTGGTGGGAAGACCTGTGATGAAATCCATACTAATCTCTTCCCATTTCCACTTTGGGACTGATAACGGCTGTAACAGTCCGGCAGGTCTTAGGTGTATCGCTTTTATCCTGCAGCAAGTATCACACTTTGCGACATAAGCTGCAACTTCTTTCTTCATCTTTGACCACCAATACCTTGTTCTCAGATCTTGGTACATCTTACTGCTTCCTGGATGGATAGACAACTTTGAATTATGAGCTTCATTCAGAATTCTTTCTTTCAGCTTTGAGTTCTTTGGAACAACCAACCTCTGGTTAATCCACAAAATTCCCTGTTCATCTGTTCTGAAGTTCAACGAACTATTGGCTTCCAATCTCTTCTTGATCTGGCCGATTTCTTCATCGGTCTTTTGTCCTTCCATGATGTCACTCTCCAGGGTGCACTGTATGGTGATGTTATTTAGCATAGCGGGGTGCATAAGGTTGAATCCATCCTCCAAAAGTGGTCGTAGAGAGTTGCAATGAGTCTTGCGACTCAAGGCATCTGCTACAACATTCGCTTTTTCGGGGTGGTAATGCACTTCCAGGTTGTAATCCTTAATCAACTCTAACCATCTCCTCTGCCTCATATTCAACTCTGGCTGGGTGAAGATATATTTCAAACTTTTGTGATCTGTATATATATATGACATAGGTTACCCATAAGATAATGCCTCCATATCTTGAGTGCATGAACCATGGCTGCTAATTCCAAGTCATGAGTCGGGTAATTCTCTTCATGTGGTCGCAACTGACGTGAAGCATATGCTATAACTCTCCCATTCTGCATAAGTACACACCCAAGTCCAATCTTGGATGCGTCACAAAACACATCAAAAGGTTCCTCCAAATCTAGTTGTGCCAAAACTGGCGCCGAAGTCAACAAAGTTCGCAGAGTGCGAAAAGCTGCCTCACACTTTGGAGTCCATTCAAACTTCTTGTTTTTCTGAGTTAGACGAGTCATAGGCTTTGCGATCCTTGAGAAATCCGGAATGAACCGACGGTAGTATCCGACCAATCCTAGAAAGCTGCGTACCTCATGCACGTTAGTGGGTGCTTGCCAATCCATAACTTCATGTACCTTCGTGGGATCCATAGAAATTCCTTCCTCTGAAAGGATGTGACCAAGGAAAGGTACCTTCTTTAACCAAAATTCACACTTGCTAAACTTAGCATACAACTTGTGCTCTCGAAGCCGGGTTAAAACAACTCGTAGATGCTCAGCATGATCCTTTCCGTTCTCAGAGCAGACCAAGATATCATCGATGAACACCACAACAAACTTATCCAACTCGGGCATGAAGACCGAATTCATTAGATACATGAAATGTGCCGGTGCATTGGTTAACCCGAAGGACATAACTAGATACTCATAGAGTCCATATCTGGTGGAGAAGGCTATTTTTGGTATATCCTCTCTTCTGATCTTGATCTGATCGTAACCTGACCTCAAGTCAATCTTGGAGAACACTTTTGCCTTTGATAACTGATCAAACAAGACGTCGATTCGGGGTAAGGGATATTTATTCTTTATGGTTACTGCATTCAAAGGTCTGTAATCCACGCACATCCATAAAGTTTTATCCTTCTTCTTTACGAAGATGGCGGGACATCCCCAAGGTGAAGAACTAGGACGTATCAAACCTTTATCCAAAAGCTCTTGCAACTGAGTCTTGAGCTCTGCTAGCTCGTTAGCTGGCATCCTATACGGCCTCCGAGAAATGGGTGTCGTTCCAGGGATTAACTCTATAGCAAACTCCACATCCCTATCTGGCGGTAGTCCAGGCAACTCATCAGGAAAAACATCCGGAAACTCACGCACTACTGAGATCTCAGCTATCTGTTTTGCCGTGATATTGAACAACACTCCGATCTCGTGGGGGTTTCGAGGTAACTTAAACCGAAAGGAATACTCATTCTGGGGGCTCACTAGGGAAACCACTCAATCGGCAATATCCAAATTAACCTTCCAACGTTTCATCCATTCCATCCCCAAGATGACATCCAAACCTAATCCGGGAATCACGATAAGATCCACAGATACCTTTTTATTCCCAAAAGTGATTTCCATCTCCTTAGCCATGGTACGGGCAGAAAGAACAGCCCCTGCTGAACTTATCTGATAACCCCTATCCAATTCTACCAACTTAGGGTTACTTCTTATAACAAAATTCTCACTTATGAAAGAATGCGATGCTTCGGAATCAAATAACACAACTGCATGGTATTGATTAACAAGAAACGTACCAGCAGTGACAGGTTCTCCTTCTGGCACTTCCTCCACGGTGGTGTAATGCACATGACCTGCGCGAGGTGGAGGCTGGGTGTACTGCTTCTTTGGACGAGGGCACTGACGTGACACGTGTCCGGTCTGACCACAGTTGTAGCACGGTCCGATCACGTACGGGGTCTTGGGTCCTCCTGCATTTCCTGCCTTAGCTTTGTTCTGCATCAGAGGAGCGGTGTAGGGCTTCTGGAAACTCGGGCGGGAGCGGTTGTTTGTTATCTTTCTTTGTGGGGGACGGAACCTTGCTCCTACAACTGGCGGGCGATACGGGGTGCGTGCTCCGAAAGGGGTCCTCTGTTGAGTCGAACCTCCTTCGTTTGCACGACGGCGGTTTTCTGTCGCCAGCCTGCTGTCATTGGCCTCCTGATTCAGACAGTCACTGACAAAATCACTGAAGGTGGTGCGGTGACTGTTGCCCATCTTAGAAAGCATGCTGGCACTCATGCCACGCTTGAAGCTTGCGATCTTCTTGGCCTCTGTGTTGACAAAGTCGGGGGCATAGCGAGATAGACTGTTGAAGCTGTGCAGATACTCTGACATAGATCTGGTTCCTTGAGACAGCCTCATGAACTCTATAGTCTTCATTTCCATCAAACCACTGGGGATGTAGTGGTTGCGCATAGCAGTTGAGAACTGATCCCAAGTAACTCATGCATTTGCAGGTAGGGATGCACGGTACTGGGCCCACCACAAACCTGTGGGTCCTTCCAACATGTGGGCGGCATACTCCGCCTTGAGCTCTTCCGTCAGGCGAAGCAGGCGGAACTTCTGGATGATGGAGTTGAGCCACTCATCTGCTTCCAGCGGCTCGGTGACTTCCTTGAACACAGGGGGACAAGTGTCCAAGAAATCATGGTAGGAGCTGTACTGGTTGGGCTCGGGGCCTTGGCGCTGCTGATGCTGCTGCGCGGTGTTGTTAGCGATGTTGCGGAGGGTGGCCTCCATGTGCCTCTGCATCTCTTCCATGTTCCTCTGACTTCCCAGAAACTGACCGAAAAACGCTTCTGGCGTCATCGGTGCCTGTGGGGGTGGTGGCAGATTCTCCTCCTGTCCAGACCCCTGTCCACGTTGGCTGCGAGTGTGTGCCGGCATCTGCATATCCCATTAATAAGCAGTCATTAGGTGATGTTACATTGATCATGAATGAATACTGCGCTGTACATAATTTAAAATTTAGCACACGACCAAGTATAATTATTCATTTCCATACAACATCACAGAATAATTGCTCGAAATTAGACATGCAAACGACGAAACTTCCATAAAAAGGGTGCCAGATCGAAATCTGGACTTTGTCCAAAAGCCATACATGTCATCATACAACCTTAAACATAAACCAACACATGTCTGAGTGTTACATCATCAGCGAGCGTGCTCAAGCTATACAAAAGAAACGACTCCTACGAAACTAGCGCTCAGTCGTCTCCGGCGGCGGATGCGGCGTCCTCTATGTCAGCGTCGATCATAGGCTCATCAGCGTGATCCTCCTCCGGGGGAACGTCGGGACCAAGGACTTCTCCATCCTGGGGGGTCCGGGGCCTCGGCTGTGGGAACCTCGGCAGCTGCTGGGGCGGCAGCCTCCTGTGCGGCATGGTGCATCTGATGGACTGCCTCGTGGAGCTGGTCGATATAGGCCTGCTGTCCATGGATCTGCTGTATCAGGAGGTGAGCTCCCGCTCTGAGCTGGTCGAGCGCGGTGCGGGCCTCATCCCTCTGAAGGGCGGTAGTCAGGTACATCTGCTCAGCTATGGTCCTGGCAGTGGTCTCTGCACCTGCGGTAGCACGGGCGTCGTCACACTCGAGAGTGATCTGGTGAATCTTCTCCTGAAGACGGGCTACCTCAGCATCAAACTCTTCCTGTAGCTTCCTCTTGCTCTGGTAGGTGGCAGTGAGGGTGAAGGACACGCTCTCTAGAGTGCGCTCCAAGCTCTCACATACACCTAACAAAGCTCCGGTGGCGCTCATCGCAGGCGTCTCGCAGTAGAACCTCTCCTCTGGGCTCCCTGTCAAGACTGACTCCAAAGTCTGTCCCCAGCGCAATGGAAAAAGTGATCCTCGAGGGAACACTCCTGCCATAGCACTATCTAGGTCGGCGGGAAACGGGCGATGATGTCCTTTAGCACCAGGTACACTGCCCTGTTAGCTCCATCCTTGGCACACGTGCCTCTGGTGATCTCAGTCCATCCTGTCCAGTGAGGCTTGGCAGACAAGGCTTTGACCTTGATCTGCACCATGACCAACGAATCCTGTCCATAAATCTCCTTCTGCCAAGAGTACTTGGGCTCTTGTTCCTCCTCATAGCCCACGGCCTGCAGAATCCTCCATAGGATGGTCGGCAATCCAAAGTAGGACAAGAACATCTTCTGGGTCAACTTGGTGGCCAAGCGGTGACGCGGAACTCCTCTTCCTCCGGTGGCCTTGCGAGCGGTCAGCTTAGTCCGGGCCATCTGTAGAAACAAAAGGGTTTCGAACTCTCGTGAGACGGATATTAAGTTGGCAAATTTTTATATAAAGGAGACAACTTTTAATTAAGGGGAGGTAATGTAAATGCAAGAATTTAAACATGATGCATGATCGTACTTACGTTCTCACTCACTAACATGACTTATAAGTCCTAACGTTCTAGTCGGTGGCAAGAACGATCTCTCATGCGTTATCTACACGTCCTACTCGATCGCATAGTTAGTGTACCTGCAAAAGATTCATTTCAGCCCAGCACGATCCCAATGGTAAAGCAACTGAGTATTGGCTAATATGCGCAAAATACATAGAAGCCAACACTAAACACTATGCACCAATAGAGAAAACACCCTCAAAACATTGATACCCTCGTATGTGTCTGCGTGGAGCTCGCACATACTTGGTATAAGAACTCTCACCTAGACCGACGATTGGACGGTCATGCTCTCATACCTCACAAAATCATTTTATGCATGTTTTCGCGATCGACGCATTATCTTTTTCCCGAGAATGGACCAGCAAATAAAGATCCAACATGAAGCGAAACTCTGAACCCTGTTAGCAGTTAAGCCACCTGATTCCTAGTATAGGCTTTAAGGACGAGACTGGGCACACTTAGTATTTAAAATAGTTTTGAAATACCCATTTTAGTTCGAAAATAGCTCCTTGCGGATGCAATAACTTGAACCATGCTCTGATACCAGATGTGGCGGAACCGTCCTGATTATAAGAGCTCAAGTACCGTCTTAGTCAAATCCGTTTAACATCGACTTATACTTGAACCCATATAACCCCGGTAGTCCGGAAATCTCGAAGGATTTCTATCATCATACAACATACAGGATCGCATTGTTCAAGAATTACATTCCTAAGGATACATCACAGAGAGCCGAAACTGGATTTAAAACATCAGAGTGCGAATTTAAGACAGAGTTACTACAAACCCGAATTTAAAGTGCGGAAGCTTAAATAAGTTTTGAAACACGACCACCACACATGTGGTCCAAATAAAACATTGTTTGATAACTTAACTCAACACAACTCACTCCTCCTTTTTCAAGTAATGTGCCACTAGAAGTCTCAGACCAGCAAAAGAAAAAGGGAAGCTTCTGGACGACCCTGCCCTGGGCCTACTCCTCATCACCATCCACCGGGTAGAGGCAGTGCTTACAATAGTCATAGTAAACTTGGCCATCTGCAACAAACGGGATAAACCCTGAGTACAGGAATGTACTCAGCTAGACTTACCCGTCCAACTGAAAATAAAGACACTAAGGATATGCAAGGCCTTTTTGGTAGAGCTGGGATTTTTAGTTGCAAAAAACTCAAAATTAAGATAAGAGTATTGATGACATAGATGAGCTGTCAGTTTTTAGTCCTAACTCATTTCCCTAGGTTTTGCACCTGAACTACTCCACACACTTGAGTCTAACAAGCAATAATATAACCATATCCAGTTAACTTATCCACATTTTAGTTGAACCTTTAAACATCACATGGAGTTGTATCGTGGTGAAGCTCGCCATAGTTTCCCACTAACCGGGGGAGACGGCGACTCGAATCGAATTCCAAACCAGCTGGTGATAAACCTTTAATACCAACCCACACTTTCCCGGTCGGGTCCATGCATTGGGTAACCGCTCGATGCTTGTTCGTGGTGGTAATCGTCGCGGTTCAAGCACGGACCGCCCAATTGGAACCTGGCGATGCCCTCACGCGGCAGATCGCATTTCCATACTAGAGGGCGCAACTCGGGTTGATTCCGGCCCGAACAGCTTCTAACCGGCTTTGGGGTCGATGATTACGACACCGACATATCCCTAAGTAAAAGGGCGCGTTCAAAAATGAACGAGGGCCAACATCGATACAAACCTACACGATCCAACGGACGGACTGCTCCAAGTTTCCAAACTTGTGCCTTGCCTTCCAGTTGACCGTATTTTATTACTACTCAGGTTCTTTTCCACGATAGCAGATATAGTCAACCGTGATCCGGTAATTACCCATCAGAGGTATTACGGAAACATCCTTAACCACTACTTCTATTAAGCAGACTAAGCAATTCTATATTGTAAATAAATAACAGGATAACGAGGTAGATATTAATTAATAAGCAAGGAATGGTAATGCAGCAAATAGGATTCAATCAACTTCTATACCTAATGCATCACAATATAAGATACTCAAGTAAATTATTTATAAAAGCTGGGAGACTTAAGGATGCTCCGGGGCTTGCCTTGAGCGAAGACCGAGGCCTCGTGGGAGGGGCACTCGGGCAAATTAGTTTCCGCTGCGGGGTCGACCTCCTCGGCTTGATGAAGTTCCGGGATCTCCTGCTCGACGCTTGCCTCCTGCTCCTGGTCGGGCTCCGGGAGTGTCGATCCTATTGCATGCGGTAAATAATAAATAAATAAATAATATGGGTGCGAGATTGGGTGGTATGAAAAGCAATGCTTTTTGCAAACCAACAAAGCCAACTTGTTGAACCACTTTTGACATTGAGAAAAATACTTATTTACCTCATAAAACAAAACCATTATTTCCACTATTTCCTATTTAGAAATTAAAAAGAAACTCAAGTTTGAACTGTAAGTGTATTTTTCTGAACTCAGAAAAATCCACAAAAATTCCAGCAGATAACTGACACTAACTGGACTTCACTGACCAATTTTCAGTAAGAGATCAATTACAGAACAGCAGCCACAAAAAGATGAAATGAACTGCTCAAAAGGTGCTTTGAACTAACTCTTCTTCGAAAAAGTGTCAAACAACAGGTTTCATAATTTTTCTTGCTTCATCTACACATAAACACTCTACTGCAGCCACCCTACACAAAATAAACAAATCTATTCCAAAATAACCCAATTGAACTACAACCCTACTGGAAAAGGGTGCTAAACTCAGTTTCATATTTTTCCCAGATTCTACTCCATATTTCATATTTATCAAGGAAGTTCCATGAACAGAAACATTATATTACTGCCCACATGAATTTCCAAAGAAACATGCAGAAAAGCACATTTGTAAAGTAACTTCACATTTTTCCATACATTAACCTATGCTTAACATTTTTCTTAGCTTGAGCATCACATACAGAGACTGCACAATTTTTCCCATATTTTATTTTGATACATAAAACACCTTAACACTTATTCCAAGAAATCAGCCAAAAAGGACTTTAACCCATAACAGAAAACTTTTCTACATAAATAGAGTCTCAGATATTTTCCATAGGTGCATAACATGATAATAAACTTGCACAAAATTTTCCATGAATTAACTTGACCAGAAAACATATATAACCATTTATCTCAACAAAAGCACATAAGCTGCAATAAATAAAAACAGTAATAAAAACTTCTACCAAAAATACTTTCGTATTTTTCCATGATAGATCTACTCATAAACAAGCTAACAAAACTGAAAGCACTTCATTTGGACTTTTAAATCGAGCTACACAAAAACAACAAGCCCTTCTGGAATTAAAAACAAAAAGGAAAAATCATTTGAATCTTTCGGCCTGGCATTCGTGGACTCGGCCCATAGACCGGGTGAGACTGACGTGCGGGGCCCACTAGTCAACGAGGCCCACCGGTCAGAGAGGGCAGAGCAGGGGAGTGGGTTGACCGCGGCTTGCTCGCCGACGGCGAGGTCGCCGGCGGTGGGACCGGGTTCATCGTGCTCCCCTTGACGAGACGCACCGATTGGTGGTGGTGGTTGGGCTAGCGCTTGGTCGTAGCTCGCCGGCGGCGAGCGGTGGCGGACGACGGCGGCGGTGACGCGCGGCTACGCCGTTCCCGGCGGTCGCCGGCCAAATTAACAGGGGCGAAAGCTTGTGTGAACCCTAGGAGAGCTACTAGAGGGGTTGGTTCGGCCGATGAAGCTCCGGTGGAGCTCGACCACGTGCGCGACCATGGCGGCGTCCATGGCGCTCGGTCGGGCATGAATGGGAGGCTAGGGGGCGGTAGAGACCTCGTGGAGGTGTCTTCTCACCTTGCCTTGGCCTGATGAAGCTTGACGGTGAAGGAGAGGGGTGGCGAAGCTCAGGTTGGGGAGGAACAGCCTTAAGCTCCGGACGGCGCCGATGGCGTCCGCGGCGGGGCTCCTCGGGTTCCAATGCCGGTGAGGCTCGAGAGGTGGTGCGGAGGTGCGCACCGTGTGTGCGGGATGAAGGCGAAGTGGAGGTCGGGGTTAATCGGCCAGCGGTGGCTTGGTGGAAGTGGGAACGGAGGGGGAAATGACGACGACGAACGGCGGCGGGCACGAGCGTTTGCGCTCGCGTTCGTCCGCAGAGAGGAAGGAGTGAGAGCGAGAGCAAGTGCGGGTGTGTGCGTGGGTGAGTGAGGGAGCGAAGGGTGCTCGGGGTTTTGGTTGGCCTTGGCCGGCCGGTGGTCGTGGCGGGGGCCACGGCCAGTGAGCGGCGCGTGGCTGTGGCAGGCACTGGCGTGCGCGGCGAGCGGGCGTGGCAGGCGAGGCAAGCGGAGAGTGGCCGGGGAAGATTGTGGCGTGATCGGGTGGTGCAAGATCGGGCGAGGAGTGGCGGAGGCGGATTTGCGCAGGCATCGCCGATCACGTGGCGCGGACGCCGGCGTACGGCGCGGCCGCGGTCAGAGCGACCGGCGCGTCGCGCGGGCGGGCGCGCGCGGGCGCGAGCGAGCGGGCGAGCGGGCCGGCGCGGGCGGAGCTGGGCCGAGAATGGTCGGATGGGCCGAAAGTGAGGGCGCGGGAAAAATTTCTTTTTCCTTTTTCTTTTTCCGAAAATTTTTCAAACTTTGACCACTCAAAAACAGTTTCAAAAACTCCAAACTAGGTTTTGACCCAAAAATAAAAGTTGCTCAAAATAATTTTCTCTACAACTTTCATATAGAATATTTTTGCTGAAAAGCACTTTTAAAACCTCCACAGAAATAAAGCCAATTTTGGGACATAAATCATTTTGTTTCCCTTGTTTTTATTTGCTAAACAAATTTGAACTAGGTCAAAATGTTAACATGCAAAGTATTATACTCAATATTCTTCATTTTATAAGATTATTTGCCAAGATAGGAATTTACTTAAATCATCAAGTCCAGAAGAAATTCCAAATCCAATAAATAAGCAAAAAGCAAAAACACTCTCATGCACATGAAATGATGCAATGCATTGCTGATGCATTTTAGTAGCTAAATGTAGTTCCTAATGCAGTGCTTGACACTAGGGTGTCACAAGATTTTCGATTTTGGTATCTCAAACCATCTCTTGTGCCTAGTTTTTGTCAATTCAATCATCAAGGGGGAGAAAGAGAAAGAGAAAGTGAAAAAGGGGGAGAAATTGACCCAGACCCAAGTGAACCCAAGTGGATAAGTACCTTGGTTTCTTTTGTGATGATTGTTTGATAATTTATTTGAGATTGGTTTTCGAGTACCTTTTGGGATTTCATGAAACTCTTGTTTCTCTTGAATCTTCGGTTGTGTGGAGGCTTTGCCCACTTTTCCCGTTTTTGTCGGGACCGAGAGCTTTTATTTGGAGTCTTCATGATCCTTCCTCATCTCAAGTAGCCTTGTGTTTGCTTTTGCTTGGCTTTTGGGCACTTGAATGAGGCTTGCCTTCAAACCCTTCCTTTGTGGTTTATTTTTAGTCAATGCATTCATCAAGGGGGAGATTGAGAACATATATGATGAATGATTGACATTGATGAGGAAGGTTTGAGGGTTTTCCCGGTTGAGTCATTATATGCTATGCGCTTAATGTTTATGACTAACCGGTGGTGTTGAGTTGTGTGTTTACCGGGTTGGTGTGTGTGCAATGTTGACACTAGTTAACTATCATAATTAAGAGATAAATAAATATGAAAAGGGCAAGAATATGATCACCAACAAAGGTTTAGGGTTTCAACTGATAATATTCCATGAGTTTTGGTGAGTTATGATTCTGCAGGGACTAAACCAGGAAATTAGCACCAATAGCTTCCCATAGAAGGAAACCGTCGGGAGATAACGCAACCGCCACGTCGGGATACTTCTAGAAGACTCCAGAGGACATAAGAAGACACCACAAGGAAGGACACCACCAGAGGCCGACCTGTGGGACCGACCGGTCCCATAGGGCCCACCGGTCGGTCGGCCAGGGAGCCCCCACGCTTCCGTCCTCTGCAAGCTACTTCCACCGACCTCCAGGATGCATCTCGACCGTACCTCAAGTCGGTTTGATCCAAGGGTCATGATTCATCGCCCAGGGCTATATAAACAGACCCCTGACCCCCCTCTCTAGGCAATAGGGTTTCAGGCAATTCATTCATCACGGTTAGACCAACCAGAAGGAGATCAATCGGAAGCTTTAGGACTACATCCACCTAGATTAGTAGATAGAATAGGATTAGAGGAGGCAAGCTTCGCTTGGATTCCTGATCTAGTCACGAGAAGGCTCGGTAAACCCAAGATCTTCTCTCTTGTATTAACATTATGAATCTATTTCATAATTGCTCTTCTAGTTCATCATTGCTCTTCATTGTTTATGTTCTAGTTCATCGTCTAGTTCATGTTCATCGTCTAGTTCATCTTCTAGTTCATAATCCTATTCTAGTTAATGTTCTAGTTCGTACTTTAGTTCTTCTCGATGATCTAATTCACTTTATTGTTCATTATTGTGTTCTAGATAGCAATACAATTGATATGATTAAGACATCAATGATTATATTCTTAGTTATAATGCTTATAGTCTGCTTTGATTATATATTTGGCATAAATAGTTCATCTTTATGTTTATACTCATGTTCGTATAACGCTCATCTTAAAGTACAACGGGTGAGTGATGAATGTTGTGTAGGCATGGTGCCTATATATTATTTATCTGCGAATATGTCCTATGTTCCGGATAGAGTGGTAGATCGCGGGTGTGACAGACCTGTTGTGAGTCCTCTGTATTCCACCTCTCGGATATAGTGTCCAGTATGGCTGAGTTAACTCATGGTTTAAGGGTTACTTTGCTTAACACCTTAGCTATGGAGTTGCCTCTTGATTATAAATATGATGTGACCTAGCCAATGATTGCCAAATATAATTGCACTAATCAATGTATGCTATGACTTGTAATTAGAATAACTTAGGGATGTTCCTTATTAATACATGTTCTAATCATCATCTTGCTAGGCAATACTATTCTAAGTTTATCCTTGATTGATCTGATCTCTGTTATCCTTTATCAATTATTTACCATATCCTTTACTCTGTACCCGATTCCTGTTCACAGTAGTTAGTGTGTTATCAGTCTTGTTATAAGTGTGTGTCATATTAAATACTGTTAAGTCCTTATAATACCATCATATCTTGAATTGATTAGTCTCTAGGCTAAAATATAAATAACGATACCTGAGACTAGCTTGGGCGAAATGCTCTGCAACGGGTATGTTTATCTGTGCGCTTGCGGGTAAATATCTATCTCTAAAATCCAGTGCCCTGATATGATTACATTGCTAGCTTCATGTTGGGCATGACAACTTGACGTTAAGTGGAGTTAGTAGTGTCCCGTACACTCTTTTGTGCTTTCACTAGTTTATTATTTTATGTGACTCATTCTTAAAGTGAATCCATTAAGGAGTGTCAACATGCAACATGTGTCTCTTGGCTGTGTTGATGTGCAGGTGTTGAGCTCGGATATAGTGGTCGATGGCGAGGTGAAGGTCAAGTAGAGACGTGTCGTGCCGACGGACCAGGAGCGGTGAAGGATGGGCGTGCCGTGCGGCGGACGTGCCATGCCGATGTACCCAGAGCGGTGAAGGGCGGACGTGAGGCTTGGACTGACGGACCAGAGGGCCAGAGGACCAGCTGTGGTAGCTGGCATGTGGCATCGGCGAGCTAGAGGACATGGGGATGTGCGATGCATCGGCCGAGTCGGGAGGAAGACGATGGCTTCGTGGCACTTGGCGGGAGGTCGGACACGGGCTTGCGTGCGGCGCAAGTGCCATCGGCCAAGTCAAGAAGGAAGGCGAAGGCGTTGTGCCCGGCGTGGAGGCTGGACATGCATCGGCATCGGTGCCGGTGGTCGGGGTGTGCGAACCACATCCCGTCTATGGTGCGGGTTCGGTAGCTGAGCCTCAAAAAGCTACCATCGACGGTTTCTGAGTTTGGGCCTCAAAACTCGGGTGGCCGGTTTCCGAGTTTGGGCCTCAAAACTCGGGATGGACGGTTTCCAGGTTTGGGCCTCAAAACCTAGGCTGGCAGGTTTCCCGGTTTGGGACTCAAAACCGGGGGTGGTCCGAAAGGACGGTCGACGCGTGGCGGCACCGAGAGGCTTGCGTTGCGGCAAAGCTATCGGTGAGAAGGCGCGGCGGTCGATGATGACAGCACGTGGCGGGATCAGGGAGGTCGCGTCGAGGCGAAGCTACCGGATGTGCGGGCGTGGCCGTCGGATGAAAATTGCCAGGACTGGACGGTTTTACCCCTGGGGGGTATTTGGGTTGAGTGCTTAATGTAAGGGCGTTTTGGTCTTCGGACGTGCGCCTATATATATGAGGGGCTGCTAGGGCAGCCATATCCTTGGGAATTCTTGGTGGTGTCTCTCTCATTTTGTTCCTGTGAGAGAATGCTAGGGTTAGGGAGAGTAGGCTCTTGTTCTTGAGCTTTTTGCCATCCAAGCTTTGTGTTGCTAGGATTGGCTTGTAGCCCGACACCGAGTGCTTAATCAATCATCCATTCCTCTGAATCCAAGGATCAAATTCGTGGTTGAATTCACGTTTTGAATTTGTTCTTCGCGTTCTTCTTTTGTCCACGATTTTCCCCTCACTCGATCTCCCTCTACACTGCATCTTTTGCGATTCCGTTTGAATCAACTTATTCTTTGAAGTGAGGAGAACTTTTCCACCGAAGGAATTCATCTCTACCCTCACGAACAAGTAGATCGGGTCGAAATCGTTTTTGTTCTTCGTTCTTCCTCTTTTCTAGTGTTCTTCGGATTTCTCATGGATTAGTTGGGTTGAAGCGATGATATCCTAGGATTAGCTTCCCAACACGTAGAAGAACACTTGAGAGAAGTTTGGATGCAGCCCCATTTGATTTGGTAAAGATCCAATCGATTTTGTCTTTGAACTGTGATGTTTTTGCGCTTTCTGGGAGCTCGCGGACAGTCCGCCATATTGGCCGCGGACAGTCCGCGCATCGCGGCTTCAGCCGAGCAGTGGCTGCTGGCCTCGGCCTTTTTCCCTTCAGGTGACCGGCGGACAGTCCGCCAGTGTCGGGCGCGGACAGTCCGGGCCCGAGCAGGGACGTTTCAGCAGCTTTGCTGATTTGCAGTGTTGGCCGGCGGACAGTCCGGGAAGGAACCGCGGACAGTCCGCCCCTGGCGCGGACAGTCCGGGACCAAGAGTCCGGACAGTCCGGGAATCGCCTGTAGGGTGAGTTTTAGTGCGGTTGCTCTCCCGGCTTTTCGGCTTCGTTTCCGGACTTCTCGTTTGCTCCTAGAGTTCACCTAGGAACCTCTCTACATATCTTTGCTACGCGTTAGCATCGGTATTTGGAGGAATCCCGACGTAGCTCTCTATCTACGTTTGGGAGTGGTCTTTTAGGCACGAACTTGACTTGGGGTTTTGAGAGTTTTGGTTTGCTCTCTTGTGTGGTGCCTCGCTGTGATCCTAGGGATCATCCACCCTCTTTCCGAGGGTCGTGGGCATCACGTTTGAGTCCGAAGCTTTTGGGGTTGATTTTGTTGGGACAGAGGCCTTAATTTCTGAAAAGAAATTTTAGGCTCCCATTCACCCCCCCTCTGGTCGCCTTGCTTTAGCATTTTCAGTCCTTCACTCCTGCTGGGCCTGCTGATATACAGACCCCGGCAGTGCCAGACATGACCCCGGCAGTGCCGGGCCACGGCAGTGCCGGGCCAACCCCAGCAGTACCGGGAACTCCAAGGGGTGCTGCAGCTACTCCAGTTCATGGGGTAAACCTACAACCCATCTTCGAGCAAGATGAAGAAATTGCAGAAGATGAAGCAGAACCCATTGACCATCCAAGACTCAAGCAAACAATTCAACGAGATCACCCTATTGACAACATTCTTGGGAGTCTTCGAAAGGGGGTAACAACACGCTCTCATTTGGCAAATTTTTGTCAATATTACTCGTTTGTTTCCTCTTTGGAACCTCGCAAGGTAGAAGAAGCTCTTGGAGATCTAGATTGGGTGATGGCCATGCAAGAGGAGCTTAACAACTTCGAGCGTAATCAAGTATGGTCACTTATGGAAAGACCAAATACCAATGTTATTGGAACCAAATGGGTCTTCCGCAACAAGCAAGATGAAGAAGGTGTGGTGACAAGGAACAAAGCAAGATTAGTTGCTCAAGGCTTCACTCAAGTAGAGGGTCTGGACTTTGAAGAAACATATGCACCGGTTGCTAGACTTGAAGCCATTCGGATTCTTTTAGCCTTTGCAGCCCATCACAACTTCAAGCTATATCAAATGGATGTGAAGAGTGCATTTCTCAATGGCCCCATACAAGAATTGGTGTATGTTGAGCAACCACCGGGTTTTGAAGATCCCAAGTTCCCTAACCATGTCTTCAAGCTCCAAAAGATGCTCTATGGGCTTAAACAAGCACCTAGAGCATGGTATGAATGCCTTAAGGAATTCTTGCTCAAACAAGGCTTTGAAATGGGCAAAGCCGATCCTACTCTCTTCACTCATAAAGTCAATGGAGATATTTTTGTGTGCCAAATATATGTCTATGACATAATATTTGGTAGTTTTAACAAATCCTTTTGTGATGAGTTTAGTCGGATCATGACCAAGAGATTTGAGATGTCTATGATGGGTGAGCTCAAGTTCTTCCTTGGTTTTCAAATCAAGCAATTGAAGGAAGGAACTTTTCTTTGCCAAACCAAGTACACCCATGATATGTTGAGGAAGTTTGACATGGTGAATGCCAAGCCTATCAAAACTCCCATGCCAACAAATGGACATCTTGATCTCAATGAGGAAGGGAAAGCCGTGGACATCAAGGTATATCGCTCCATGATCGGCTCTCTACTCTATTTATGCGACTCTAGGCCCGATATTATGCTTAGTGTGTGCATGTGTGCTAGATTTCAAGTTAACCCAAAAGAGTGTCACTTAGTGGCCGTTAAGAGAATCTTGAGATATCTAGTTCACACTCCGAACCTTGGCTTGTGGTATCCTAAGGGCTCCAAGTTCGAACTACTTGACTATTCAGATTCTGATTATGCCAGTTGTAAAGTAGATCAAAAAAGCACTTCGGGGACATGTCAATTCCTTGAACGCTCCTTAGTGTCTTGGGGTTCTAAAAAGCAAAATTGTGTAGCCCTTTCCACAGCCGAGGCCGAGTATGTTGCAGCAGGTGCATGTTGTGCTCAACTACTTTGGATGAGGCAAACTCTTCGTGATTTCGGATGTCATTTTACACATATCCCACTCTTGTGTGACAATGAAAGTGTCATAAAACTTGCAAATAATCCAGTGAGTCACTCAAGAACCAAGCATATAGACATCCGACATCATTTCTTGAGAGATCATGAAACCAAAGGAGATATCGCAATTCGTCATGTGAGCACCGACAAACAACTAGCCGATATCTTCACTAAGCCTCTCGATGAGTCAAGGTTTTGTGCCTTAAGGAGTGAACTAAATATTCTTGACTCTCGTAAGGTAGTTTGAAACCTAGTATGCTTGATTGGTCTCTAGTATGACCTAGGCAAAACTGATTTCAAATCTCTCATACATTGTGTTTCAAAATCTTTGAAAAAGAGACTTGCTTGAAATGACCATTGTTCTGTATTACGAGGCTATACAAAATTACTACTTGTATACAACAATGATTAATTGCACTATACTCTGTAGTAATGAAAATTCAGAGCAGATTAATGGCTTGAGACTGAATTCAGACTAACTGCACTATACTCTATAGTGAAAATTCAGAGCAGATTAATTGCTTGAGACCGCAAGTATTTCTACTCCGTGTGACAATGAGCAGCAGCAATATCTGGCTTCCATGAGCTGGAATACTTGATGGCCTAGCATCCAACGCTGGTACACCATGTGTTTTTGCTTGCCAGCATTTAGGTACTTTTTTGCATGCGACATGTAGTAACTATTATATATAACTATTTGTATTTGACATTTCAAACTTCAGGAGATCCTAATGTGTAACGGCCTTGATTGATCGCTGAAATAGACGCCTTGTAATGAATTCCATGCAAGTTTCGCAGTGGTGGATTTATGGGATCAAGGTTGATTCATCTTATATGTATGCTTTGATTAATATTTCATTTCCATTTGTATCAATGAGGCAAATTAATAAATAATGTGTCACTTTGACTTCATTATTGATGCCAAGAGTGTTTAGAAAACCTTTCTTATAACAACAATAAATTGGATTAACTTAGTTTTGTCACCCGTAGCAACGCACAAACATTAGCTAATATAAGACAAACAACTGAAACATTTCGAATATACTCTTGCAACTGCAACATATGTGTGAAGCATACAGCAATATCTAGATAAAAAAAGCGATTCCAACACTGAAACAGATGAAACTTTTTTGAACAAATGCTTGCAACATGACTCTGGAATACTTGAAACACTAACAACGTACTATTGCAGTATACGTCTTTCTTCCTTCTTCCATGTGAGGCAGAGCAGATCTAGGAACAGTTAGGTCTGACCATCCGACGGTAGAGGATGGTGGTGCCCCCCGGCAGCGCCCAGTTACGCCTACACCTGCCTTGGATCTCGCCAGCGATGGCCCTCTCTTGGTGTGGCCTGGGCGTGACGGAGGACGAGGCACGCCATGGCGTGTTAGGGGACAGAGGTGCTGCAGGGATGAGGGTGCCACAAGGGATGGCGGTGATGTGTGCCGGAGCAGGGCACACACACGTATAACAGAGGTGCTGCAAAGGATGGTGGTGGCGGCGGCGCAACAGAGTTCAGCGGATGGATGCAACCCTGAAGCTACGACCATCAAAACGAATGGGGAATTTTTGTCTAGCACTAGTGAGTAAAAAGATGGGGAAGAGAATATAGGGGAGCAAGCCGGTTGTTTATTGGACCGGGCCGAACCGCTGCGCATGCTTGGGATGCGGCGTCCGAGGATCGGACGTTTGCTCCTAAGTATTTCCGTCTCTAAATTGAAAAAGATTCAGAGGATGAATAGAAAGTTGCTGGAGAGTTTTTTTTTTTCAAAACTTGCCAAAAAAATAGGGAGAATTATTTATTTGGCCCTAAAAAAAATCTGCTTACTTATGTGGCCCTTTTATTTTTGAAGTCGTGTACATGGCCTCAAAACGAAACTTTGTTAATTATTTGGCCTTCTGTTAGATTTGAGGGCATAACGGTGTTAAGTGTTGGGTAAAAAGACTATTTTGTCCCTTCGCCTAAAAAAAAATAAAAAAACAGAGAATAAAACAGTATATATATAAATTGTTTATATATATATATTACATATATATTGTTTATATATAAATATATTATATATATACTGTTTATATATATTGTTCGTGTATATAAATTGTTTATATATATATACACACTGTTTTTTATTTTTTAGGCACAGAGGCAAAATGGTCTTTTTACCCAATACTTAACACTATTATGCCTTCAAATCTAACGAAAGGCCAAATAAGTAACAAAGTTTCGTTTTGAGGCCATATACACAACTTTAAAAATAAAAGGGCCACAAAAGTAACCAAAGTTTTTTTGAGGGCTAAATAAATAATTCTCCCAAAAAAATAATGATTGGAAGAAGGTTTAGAAAACTCTTGGAGAAACTCTAAAGTCCGAACAAAACAAGAAATCAGAAAGGCTGGAACACGGAACACCGAACACCGAACGTAGCTCGTCTAACCGAGAACAGAGCATCTCCAATTGTTTGGAAAAATTGACTTGAGAAAAGTTATCATTTAGCAACTTGCTAAAACTTTTGGCAAGTAAATTTTTCATATGTCTCCAATAGTTTGGTAAAAATAACATAGAAAAGCATTCCAACTTAGTAAAAATAACATAGAAACACCGGATAGCAAGTGAAGCTGACTTGGTAAGAGTATCTCCAATTATTTAGAAAAATTGACTTGAGAAAAGTTGTCATTTAGCAACTTGCTAAAACTTTTGGCAAGTAAATTGTTCATGTATCTCCAATAGTTTGGTAAAAAATAACATAGAAAAGTATTCCAACTTGGTAAAAATAACATAAAAACGCCGGATAGCAAGTGAAGCTGACTTGCTAAATATAGCAAGTAGATGGCCTCCGATTCCAACTTGGAAAATTTTAGCAAGTCATATACCAATCTGTTGGAGAATGTTTTTTTCTTTTTCCAATAAAATAAGGATAGCAAGTCATTTTTCTAAACTATTAGAGATGCTCATAGCAAGTAGATGGCCTCGGATTCCAACTTGGAAAAATTTAGCAAGTCATATACCAATCTGTTGGAGAACATTTTTTCTTCTTTTTCCAATAAAATAAGGATAGCAAGTCATTTTTCCAAACTATTGGAGATGCTCTGAGCAATCAGAACCGGAGAATGCCGTTAATTAAGAGAGAAGAAATTTTGACTCCACTGCAAGGTATGGATATATAGATATATAATATAAGTATATATTCCCTACGTCTACAAAAGAATATAATTATGAGAAGCGTATTAGTCAAACTATTTTAACTTTGACTAAGTTTATAACAAATAATATTATCATTCATGTCTTAAAATAAATTTATTATAAAAATATAATTTACAACTAATCTAATGATGTTTGTTTTGTCTCATAAGTATTAGTATATTTTATATAATTTTAGTTAAAATTTACGATGTTTGATTTTTCGGAATGTGAGAATTGTATTTTTTTCTGGACAGAGGAAGTAATAGATATAATATAAGTTTTTTTTCGAGGAACAGAATATATAATATATAAGTATAAGAATCATCCTAAGAGAGGATTATGGATGATTTGGGACGCTGGGCCGAGTAGCTTTCTTTCCCAGGCCTAAGGCGCGGACCGGACCTCGAAACGGGCCTGCTGGATAGAGATTCCTCCTCCATCTTCTATGCATCCCTCTCTACTCGCTACCACCGCCGCCATATATTTTGCTGTTCCTGGACTCGTCCTTGTCCCGAGCGCCGCCCGCCCGCTAGGTTTTTTTCTAACCTGTCTCGCTCCGGTCTTCAGCACCGCAGGTGAAGAGAGGACCTGTTCCGCTCCAACTTCAGCGCCGCAGCCCGCAGGGTAAGAGTGGAGAGGAGAGGGAGGGCGGTGATCATGCCCCCCACTGTGGGACGGAGGAATAAAAGCATCAAGTTGAATACTAGAAAGCAGAAGAGGAGAAATAAGATGTCGAAAAACCAGCTTGCAGAAAAAATCCAAGATACGTTCAAATTTGAAGTGAAAGGTGTGTTCTCTCCTTTTTTTACTGATCGTTCGCTCAGTTTCTCTTATAGATCTGTATAATTAGGCAAACTATTGCCAGTCTTTATAACTCGATCCTTTCAGCCTTTTCGTATGTATATATGCTCATCTTCAGTACTCCTGTTTTTGCAGTGAAATTTTACATGCTCATCTTTTAGTCATGCATCTAGTTTTTTTTACTGTTTAATTTTACTCTTTAAAAATGTATGCTCCTTTGGAGTAAACTTAATTTCTATGACGTCGTATTTTTACCATTTTCTTATTGGTTGCTTATTGCGAAATTGTCGATTCAGCAGTGGACAGACAAAATCAAGCTGGTGTATTTGTTTTTGTTAACTCCATCAATATAGACTATGTAGGCAGTATAAAAAAGTTGTTTTTGTTAACTCCATCAATATAGTTATAGACTATGTATTTTTTTAACATGAAGTCTAATTTATATCTTTGTGTTTATGCTTTGACAACAGACCCGCGTGACATTATTTGGTTTACTAGGATGGCCTATGCGAGGTCTCCGGGTCCAATGAATTGTTACATTTGTGGACGGATAAGCCATTGCGAACGTTTGTGTCCTTACAGCTATATGTATGGACGATTTGTCCATAAAGACTGCGGAGGAGATTGCACTCCAGGTTATGGACGCCATAGAATTACCTCTCGAGCTCGCCGCAAGTTTTTGCGGCGTTTTATACGCGTGACCAACCTGCCGCCAGGATTCATGGAATGGCACATCCCAGAGCTCTTCGGCCTATTTGGACCGTTGATAATGTGGGATGTGCCAAAATATATTAATGAAATATGCCATTGCAAATCTGAAACCCGTATGAGGTTTGCTGTTATGGTGTTCAAGAAACGCGAGGATGGAGATCGGGCAATTGTTGAGCTCAATGGCTATGAGGTCGGTGGCCATAAACTTCGGGTTGACTTGGTATATCCTTCTTGTGTGTAGCTCTTGTGATTTGTTAGGCACTTGTTTGAGTTGTGCAAGTGACACTTTTGCTGGCTGTACTACCAGAAGTATCTTAATTCCCAAGTAAGGATTTATGTTTTTGGCCAATAAAGAAGAGGTGTCATAAGAAAATGTGATGACATATTTTCTTGACACGTGTATTTTGTTAACACTGGCAGATGTGATTAAATTCTTAGTTTGTTCTTCAAGATTATTTTATATTTTACTTGCTAAAACAGAATCCCATTAGCTAGATAATTTTAAAAAATATTAATTTGTAAAACAGAAATATAGATATACTCCCTCCGTCTCAAAATAGAGGTCGCTATGGGGTGCGTACCGGTCAAACATTCTCATCTTTGACTAGGTTTGTAGAAAATCTGTGTAATATTTATATCTCTGAATAAGTTTGTTATTAAAGTATATTCAACAATTTATCTAATGATACTAATTATGTATTATAAATATTAATATTCTTTTATATATAATTGGTCAAAGTTAAAAAGAGTTGACTTCTCGGGAAGCGAGAATAACTTCTATTCTGGGACAGAGGGAGTACATAACAACTGAATAAAAATCTTATTCCACATAGGTAAATTAAGACAAAACTAATATATTGTCTATGCTAACGCTTTCGCTGGGTCGGTGGCGTCTAAAAAAATAAATCATAAAACAAAAAATCAAATGATAAAAGAAACGTAAATCTCGGCGTGACTAGCACCCGGACGTCCGGACGCTGGCACCCGTCCGGACGCCCGTGTCTGTTTTGTCGGTTCCACCTGCCACTACACGTGTAGACCTGCGCTATTATTGGTAGTGGTCCTGCTACTACACATTGGTCACCTAATACTGCTTAGTACGGTTGCCTGCTGCTCGCATGTCAATCTGCTACCCTATTTGTCTTGATCTGCTGCTTGAATACGCCTCCTGCTCGCTTCCTATTGCTTGTCATGTTGTTTTGCTTGCATGTTGTTGTATGTCTGTGTCTGCTGCTCGTATGCTCTGCTCATATTTACGTGTTGTGCTATGTGATTCCACATGTTTGCTCGTATGTTATGCTGCTACACGCACGCGTCTACATATGCTGATGCACATGCATGTAGGGCCCACCTGTTTTGCTTCTGCGCGCACAACATTGTCGCTTGTTGACGAAAATAAGTATTTTCTGCAAAATACGATTTAAAACAAGTAAAATATCTGCAATATAGGTTTAAAATATTCGTGTATAATTACTACAACATATGCAATATTTGATAAAATATTTATAACATATGTCTTAAGCAGCTGAAACATTTAGAATATACACTTGACATTTAGATAAACAGAGCAACTAGCGCTCGAACGTCACGTCCATCCGAGCGCAGTTCCCAAAATCCATTGGTTCTCCACCCCTACTGTTTACATGCATGCCCCCTCCGCATTGACGCACGCGCTCGAATCCAACTAAGAAGAAAGTCTCCTCTCCCACGTGCGTACGTATCTGCCCCCACACCAATCTCGTCAGCCCCAGCACATGTGTCCTGCCCATAGTTCGCCCCTAGTTGCAACAAAGGAAAAAAAGCTATTGCAACATCGAAAGACATCCTAATGAGATAATCGAAAAACACTGGTGAAACAAAAAAAAAGCTATTGAAACGCCGAAAAAACAAATACCGGAACAAACAAAAATATGAAGTGCAACATAAAAAATGTATACTGCACATATTCAAAACACATCCACTGCAACAGCAAGGACAATCTGCTGCAACAAAAAAGAAAAAGCTATTGCAATATTAAAAGCACTACTAATGCAACATAAAAAACGTCTGTTGCAGAAACAAAAATCTACTGCAACATTGTGGGGGACTGCTACGACAATCGAAAAAAACTATTGAAACACGTAAAGATCTACTCCCGCAACATCACAAAAACGTTTGTTATAACAAGAAAATTATACTATTGCAACATTACCACGTCATCTGTTGCAACATCGAAAATGAATCATTGCAACAACGAGAAGAATCTCAAAAAATCTCACTCGCCAAAACCCTAGCCACTGTCAAAATCATAGATTCAGAGGGGAGAAGAGGAGGTGCCGATGTGTGGATGTGAGTGGCTGCCGATGTGTGAATGTGAGTGGCTGTCGATGTGTGGGCTTGCGGCTGTATGAGCCTCAGCCTAGCGGCAGTGAGCCGTCTGGCTCGGTCGGACGTCTTCCATCCAGAATTTTCGAAAATATAAAACAAGCCCTCTCTCCCGCGTGCGTACGGATCTACCCCTGCTCCAACCTCGCCGACCCCAGCGCATCTATCCCGCCACCAGGTCTCTGTGCATGCCCTCTCTGCCCTAACGCTCGCGCTCATATCCAACTAAGAGAAAAGCCCTCTCTCCCACGTGCGTACGGATCTACCCCTGCTCCAACCTCGCCAACCCCAGTGCATCCGTCCCGCTACCAGGTCATCACCATAGTTTGTCCCCTAGCTGCAATAAAAAGAAAAAAAAAGGTTATTGTAACATCAAAGGACACTCTAATAAGATAATCGGAAAAAATTGATGAAACAAACGAAAAAAACTATTGAAACATCGAAAAACAACTAATGGAACAAACAAAAATATGAAGTGCAACTTAAAAAAATATCTACTGCACATATTCAAAACACATCCACTTCAACAATGGGGAGAATATGTTGAAACAAAAAATAAAAAGCTATTGCAACAACAAAAGCACTACTAATGCAGCATAAAAACGCATGTTGCAAAAACAAAAATCTACTGCAACATCGGAGGAAAACTGCTACAACAAACGAAAAAAACTATTGAAACATCTTAAGAACTTCTCCTGCAACATCGTGAAAACATCTGTTGTAACAATAAGAAAATATACCATTGCAATATTACCACATCATCTGTTGTAACATTGAAAATAAATCATTGCAACAACGAGGAGCATCTGAAAAAATCTGACTCGCCAGAACCCCAGCCACCACCAAAATCGTAGATCTAGAGGGGGGAAGAGGAGGAGAAGACTATAGATCCAGAGGAAGGAAGGATGGGGAGGCATGTCTCAGATCTAGATCCTTCCCCACCTACCTCGTAGGAGCCGCGCCGCCCGTCCTTCGTCTCTAGATACATGGAGGTTGCGACACGCGAGGATGAGAGCAGCAGGGAGGAGAGAAGGTGTGCGGGCTCATCACCACATGTCATCGCCATCATCCCCACTCCGGTGGTGAGGAGAACGTAGAGGTCGTAGCGGGCGGTAAGGGAGGGGCAAGGGAGGGAGGAAGGGAGGAGGGAGCGGGAGGCCGGAAGGATGGAGGGCTCGCCGATGGCATGGCACGAGGGTTGAGGGCACACAGGGAGGAGCACGCACGGGCGTGGCACTGGAACAACACACATGTGAGCGGAGCGATGGAGAAAATGAGGAAGAAGGGATAAGGCGTGGGAGGAGGCGAGCGAGTGCGAGTGTGCGGTCCATCCGACACGTTCGGACATCCTCATTTTATAATTAATGATATACGTAACATCCAGAGAAAATACTAAGCATCCAAAATATTTAAAATATACAATTACAATATATTGTATAGCTATGACAACATATAAATCATCATAGCAATATCCAAATAAAATATACATTAGAGACTCATGAAAACATATGAAACTCGATGGTCGATACGTAGCTAGATGGCACGGAATGGTACGGAGTTCACCGCTCATGCACACACAAATTAGTTTTGAAAAATAGGACATGAAACATTTTACTGTTTTGTATGTGGATGAAAGAATTTCACTGAGGGAGAAAGCCTGTGCGTGTTTGTGATGCAGACCTCACTAGTGGCTAGTTCCCTACTTGCATGCGGATGGAAAAATTTCAGGTAAAGACAAAGCTTCCTCACGTTTTAATGCGATACAGAGTAAGCTGACGCGATAAAGAGTGAGCTGACGCAATGTAGACCAGGACACGTGCAGCGTGATCCTCTGTGTAGGTCCATCCGGACGGACGGACGACCTATAGGGAGCATTACCGAACATAAATTCACAAATAAAGAACAATGACATTGTGGTATCTGAAATAAGTCTCATAATAAACCATAGAAGTAAAATAAATCATAAAACAAAAAATCAACTGATAAAAGAAACACAAATCACAAATAAAGGACAATGACATTGTGGTATCTATAGCTGAAATAAGTCTCATATCTTGGTGTTCTAGTTATCAGAATATTTTCCTAGTACAAATATGATCTATCATAACAAGTGCCACTACTATTACTAGGATAATGCCCGTGCGTTGCGACGGGAAAAATATATCACAATAATTTAATATGAGTGTGTATATTATTATTAAAAAGTGTCATGTTTTATAGCATTTAATATTCCATCTCATGTGCAACAAATCAATAAATATACCACCATATTTCATGGTTTGTGAAAACTCATGTAATATTTTTAATGCGGATAATATATTTTTCTCATATCAAAGCTATGAACAATGTCTTAAAAACATTATCATATTAGTACGCATAAGTTTATGAACTAAACAAATTATTGATTTATTGCACATTTGGTGGAGTCCTATAGACAAGATAATAATAAAATATTAAAATTCAAAAGATATGCTCTGTGATGTCTTATATTAGATTAATAATAAAATAATTGGGCAAACATATATCTTTTTCTTGTGTTTGATTTAAGAATAGAAGAGAAGAGAGTCTGAACGATTCGCAAAGAGGTGAGAAGTGACATGGTGCAAGATGTAGGAAAATAATTGTTTTAAGAGTGGCATATGAGGGGTGGAGAAAAGGTCGTAGTGGCATAGCATGGGGTATAGAGCTTTGGTCCTGCCTGGTAGACCTGGACATTTGGTGCTTTTTAGTTGTAGAGATAGAGATTACACTGAAGGACCTTTTGAAGCTGTAAACTACACATCAATTGAAGACAAGAGGAATTAATAAGAGTGCATGAAACCAAAGGTAAAAGACAAAAATACCTAATCTTCACCGAACTAAGGTAAAGAAAAGAAAACAAAGTCTAAACATAGTTCCAACAAATGCAAGATCTCATGAATAAGTATATTTTCATAGCATGTAGGCATAGCACAACAAAAATTTACTTTGATGAAACCATTCACAACCATCCTGCAGGCAAAAAGAATGATCGGATATCATCAACAATAAATTTTGAGGAGACAAAAATGTATTGCGCCAAGAAGAACATCTATTGTTGTATGCCACAACAGAAAACTCATATCACTGCCTCTCAGAGATGGTCATTTATCACCACACATGAAACCTGTTTTCTTCTTCTCATTGTTAGATCAAGTGAAGAAATTGCTTTAATATATGTTTTCCTTATCATTAACTGAATATACCATGTAAGGTGGCAAGTGTTGAGAGGTCTCTGATCACAGTTATAAAGACTACTCTGTTTTGTAGGCCTTGCCTTTTGAGAACCCATAGAGGAATGTGTTGCACGAGGGGGTGGATACTAAGTCCCCAAGTATGCAAATGTAAGGTTGTCTCCAATAGGAGACCCATTTGGAGACCCAAACCTAAAATGGGTCTCTAACACAATACCTATAGCCTCTAACAGAGTACCTATATGGAAGACCCATTTTGGGTATCAGGAGAGACAGAACATAAATTTGAATATCCTCTCTCCTCGAGACCCATTTGTAGAAAGGGTTCTCTTTTGGGTCTGGTTGTTGGAGAAGGCTAAAAATAGGTATTGAACCCATTGACTGTAGCGCTACCCAAACATCAAATAGGTCTTGTATTTTGGGTAGTGGTTGTTGGAGACGGTCTAACCACACCCATCTGGTGCTAGTGGCAATTTTGGTGGCTTCAGACACATGTAACCTTGATTTTATATCTTTTGTCATGTATTAGAAAAATGAAATGGAAAAAGGTTCAATTTCAGAGGAATACCGTTTACATGGAGAGGTGGACTACAAGACTGAGAATGTTGATTGAAACAGATTGAAACAAAAAAATGAAAGAATGAGAGTGTGCTGTTGGTAGATAATGAACAGGTCAAGCAAAACCTCTCGCTGGCCAGAAAGGGTCTGAAATTCCTGTCGGGCCTTCTCAAGATTTTTTATATGTGTATCAAAACATCGAACATGTCCCACAAATGACAACACATCAATCTATTCTAGGCATTCACAGTAAAGCACGAAATACATAGCCGCGAGAGCTTGTTGTGCACAAATTCTTTATATGAAACAAACCCTTCTAGACTATGGTGTAGTTTTAGAAGTGGTACCTTTATTGTGTGACAATGAGAGCGCGATTAAGCTTGCTAATAACCCGGTTCAACACTCTCGCACAAAGCACATAGATATCCTTCATCACTTTCTTAGAGATCATGTTTCAAAGAAAGACATATCCTTAGAAGGAGTTAGAACCGAAGATCAATTGGCGGATATCTTCACAAAACCTCTAGATGAGAGTACCCTTTGTAAATTGCGAAGTGAGCTTAATGTGCTCGATCTAAGTAACTTTGTCAAAAGGTGAAAGGGGTGTTGTCTTTGCATTGCATTGTATATTATGCCATGTTTAAATTATGCTATGCACATAGGCTTGTCAGACGTGGTTAAGATAACCGCCCTTAAAAGCGTGTAAAGAAGCTTACCCATGAGAAAACTTGACAAGCAACATAGATTCAAATTCTGTTTTGCATTGCATTTGCATGTGTGTTTCTTGTCGTTCTTTTTTAGTTACTAATGGTCCTTGCTACCGCAGTTGAAGCACCTTCTTGGTTCTTCCTTCTTCTTGAAAGAGGTCTTCTTCCTCCTTGCCCGGTAGCCCTTCTTCTTCATGAATTTGCCAAATCTCTCGACAAATAGAGCCATCTTGCTTTTCCCTTGCTCTTGGATGATGATGATGCGGCTTTGAATGCCACACTCTTCTTCTCATCCTTCTTCTCTTCTTCTTCATTTTCTTCTCTATATGTATCATCGGTCATTGTATCTCCAAACACTTGGTTTGGTGTAATTGTGTCCAAACCGCTCCTTACTAGCAATGTGACCAACATCACAAATGTCTTTGGAAGACATCTCAAGAATTTATGAGAGAAGTCTTTGTCCTTCACTTCTTCTCTAAGTGTTGTGAGTGGACGGTTGTTAAACCCTGTTTTCATTATCAACATTTCATCCAAAACATGGTTAAAATCAACATAACATGTACGATTATGCTTTACTACTCACACAATTCCACATGTACATGAAGTTTTATTTGAATGCAGGAAAAACATGAAAAATGGAGAAAAAGAGGAGAATTGGACCCACCTGGCAGTGGCCAACCATCCTGGGCCCACATGGCAGGCCCAAGGGTGGCGATCACCATGCCAAGGTGGCGCCCGCCACCCATATGTGGCGGCCGCCACCTCCCTGGTGGTGCCACGTCACTGATCTGCGAGAAGAAGCCCACGGTGCAATCCCATGCGTTGATCAAGGTCGGTTTGATCCAACGGAGCCGACACAATGTCACATGGATCATGGTTTTGTTGCAACTCAACTTCAACGTGACAACCGGCCTCCAAAAGTTGCAAACCAACTTCAGGAAGCAATCCTGGCCATCCATCAAGGTCGGTTGGAGAGGGGGGAGTGACGCCTGCCGTTGGATGGTGGTGGCCGCCGCCCTCTCTGTCACACCCTAAAAATTGCATTTCTTGAATTAGAGTTAAAATGATTTATTTATGAATTTTTGTGCTCATAAAATATAGGAAAATAAAAATTTACTCTAAATTAAAATTTATCCTAGGGTTTTAGAAACATGTTTGTGCATTCATGTTGGAGCATTTGAGTTTTTGTGCTGTGTGGTTTTAACTAAAAATTAATTTGCATTCAAAATGGTTTGGAAACAATTCAAAAATGAATTTCTTGGAAAAGGGTTTTTAAAATAAAGACTTTTGTTGTTCAGAAAGTTTGGAAAAAGTTTAAATCTTCAAATATCTTTGTTTATCCCAAAATATTCAAATTAAAAAGTTCAAAAGAATTCAAACTAGTTTTGAAAATGTTTTGAAAAAGGCTTGGAAATAAAAAGAAAATGCAAAAACCCTTCCTTTTCCCCTCCCCTTCGGTTTTTGGCCCGAAATGGCCCAGCCGGCGCTCTCTCTCCCTCCCTTGGCTTCTGGCCTGTTCGGCCCAGCTCCCGGCCAGTGCCCACCCCTCAGTCTGGCCCGCCTCCTCCTCCTCTCAAGCTTTCCCCCTCCTTCTCCCGCAATGGGCCGACAAGCCCAACGGGCCCCTCCTCCCGCACGCATCTTCCTTCCGCGTGGGCCGTGCCCCAGCCTCGGCCCAACTCTGCAGAGACGCCCGCGCGCTTCTCCTTCCGGCGGTGGCTGACAGAGCGGACCCATCCGTCAACCGCACCGCTCCCACCTACGTTCCCTTTTTCCTCACTGACGAGTGGTCCCGGATTGTCAGCTTTGCCTCCCTCCTCGTGTCCGAGCCGGACTCCGCCGTCGACCCCGACTCCGCCTCGCCTACGCCCTCTCTCCTTGCCTTATCTTCCACGCCAAGCCCTCTATAAAGATCCCTGGTCCCCGCCGCCTTCACTAGTTCCAGAATCACGCCGCCTCGTGCCCTAACTCGCCTTAGCCTAGCACTCCGCCATAGCCGAGATCCCGCCGCCGCGGAACTTTGTCTTCGTCGCTTTGTCGTCTCTCCGAGATACCCTTTGAGCTCTGCATCAACCTCCCGAAGCCATCCTAACCGTAATCTCTCTTTTCCTCCCGTTGTTTCACGGTCTAATTGCTCACCGTTGTACACAGAAACTCCGCCGCCGCCATCCCGAGCTTTCTGTCGCAGCCGACTGGTCCTCGACGTCGTTTTGCCTCCGATAAGCCCCATCTTGAGCTCTTGATGCCTTCTGTGCTTTCACCGAGCCAAATAGAGCACCCCATCTATTGATCACCTAGCGCCGCCCCACTCCGGCGATGGAACCGCTGCTGCCTCCTTCCCCTCCGGCTGAAAGCACCGCCCAGCTTGCCGATCTAATCTCGCCCGCCCAAATCAGATCCGATGGATCACGACGCTCCATACCCTTTCGGTGGTTGTTTTACAAAACGCCCCTTACAACTTTCCGAGCCATAACTCGCGGTCCATTGTACCCGTGCGATGAGTCTGCGTAAACTTGCATCTAAACCCCTACGTTTTCTCTATTTGAGGCAAAGTACGACCGAATTTCAATTTTGTTTTATTTGTTTTAAATCTGCAAAATGAAGTTTGATTTATTTACCAAATTACCACTGATTTTAAAAGCTCATATCTTCTTTGTTTTAACTCCGATTTAGTCCGTTCAACTCGCGTTAGATTCGTTTTAAAAAGATCTTTCAAACTAAATAACTTTCACTACTGCTTTCTATAAATAAAATTTGAGTTAAGTATAATCTAGTAATTAGTCTCTTTAATCTTGTTTAGATCATAGCTTTTCTGTTTCAACTCTGATTAGCGTGATCTTCGCGTCTGTGTGTTCGTAACGAATCGTAGATCTGTTTTCAAAAAATCTTTCTTATTTTCTTATGATTGATGTATTGTTCTAATCATAGGCTATGTTTCCTTTGCATGACTGCCTTTGGATGCATGTGTGGTGTTCTATGATCGTATGTCCAGTCGGTGAGTTATACGTTGGTGATCAAGAAGAAGATCGTGATCAAGAGTCAACCTTTGGAAGTCTACAAGTCAACAGAAGAAGGATCTTGAGTTTAAGGCAAGTATAGCATGGGACCATCCTTGTTACCTATTCACTATAATCATTTAATTCATATTGCATGTGTCTAATGTGATTGCCATTAAGGATTATCTAGTTTTTGTTATCCATTACCTTGTCACCGTGGGATGTTTTGCATTTGGGTAGTATATTGCTAGTGCTCAACTTAAACCGACATGATCCGATCACTGATTAATGATTCATGATTAATGAATGATGATTAATGACTTATGTTAAGATGATTTAAAATATGCCTTTTTGTCAGCAAAAGCTGGGACATATAGTGCAACCATGAGGGTTATATGGCTCTAACCTTAGCTCAGTATGAGGACCTTTTCTAGCTTGTTAGTGGTCACCTGCAAAGGCGCGTTAGGTCTTGCCGAGCTGGATTTAGGGCGGCTTCTTTCCCCTTGCCTGCGTGCCGCAAGGTTGAGAGACCCTTCTTCCCCTTGCCTTAAGACCTAGCGGCCCTAACTTGTTAGACGAACCTTTGAAAGGCTGCGCACTGAACCCAGCCATGCACCTTGGCAGTGTGATATGGGACTAGCTATCCCTGGCAAACGGGAATCACGACTCATCGGGTAAAGTGTACAACCTCTGCAGAGTGTAAAACTGATATATCAGTCATGCTCACGGTTACGAGCGGCCCGAAAAACTCACAGAAAAGCTGGTTAAATGGTTACTTAATGTTCAATACTGGTTATGTGGATGTTATCATGATGTTGGAATTAATGTGATCATATGGTTTATTTGGGTTAAGCATAACATACGTTTACCTAATGCTAAAATTTTGACTATTAAAAGCTTCAGCAGTTAAACCCGTGTCAGCCTTTTTGAGCCTCATGAACCCCATGTTATATTTGTTAAGTACGAGATGTACTTACGCTTGCTTTACTTTGCAAAAAAATCCCGGATGGGTACCAGAATGCCAGAAGTTGGAGAAGTTAGGCTTGTGATCAACCAGTCAGTTGTTCCCTATGAAGTTGGTGTCTCCATCTGAAGAACGGAGTGTCTTCCCGTTGTCTGCTTCTTAAGGTTACGTTCTTTTATGTTTATACGTTATGTATTCAAGTATTGTCTTTCGATATTACCTTTTATTTGTAGCTATATGTGAGATTTGACTTCCTGGGCTCACATATGGTGTATACCTGGTTTTGTGGTGTTGTTTATTAAAACCAGGTGTGACACCCTCTTGCCACTCTGCGCTGCAACACTTTCACAAGCCCCATGGTGCTCCTCAAGCTATAAACACCCCCCCCCCCGAGTGAAGTGACCTGATTTTCCACGAAGGGAAAATCCACAGAGTCAAGTGTAATATAACTCTTTCGAGTCAAATTACCCGATAATTCAGTCAAATATCATAATCCATACTTCGAATAAAAAAAGTACTTAAAACGATATTACACTTATTACATCGCCAACAGGCGAGAAGTTAGATAAGCAGCATCCGGAAAAGCTTGAAGCAGACGAAGAAGCGCGATCAGTCTCCAAACTTGAGCGTAGAAGCGAAACCCCCTACTCCTCGAACTCCTCGGAGTGGTACTCCTCCTCGGAACCTGAAACCTCAATTTTCAGTACGATTTGTACCGGCCACACTTTCCATCCTATATGATTTATATGTGGTAGTGGATGCAACAGGTAAATGAAATTCAGACCTATCCGGCTCGGTTTTCCTATGCATATCAGTATTTGTATGTTTATCATGTTTCACCATTTTAACTTATCACCGTATCCAATCACCAATACACCATTCCTACACACACACATACTCTCGTTCAGTCGACAGAGGCCAGCTCCCTCCCAGCCTTCGTCTCAACGGCCCGCAGTCTCACCTGACTCACGGCCGGCACACTCTTACCAGAGGGAGAAAAGAGAAGCTCTCACTAGTCGAAACAAGTCAGGGAAAAGGTCCGCAGCCAATAAGTTGGCTAACGTATCGATCGATCAACCATACACTCTGCAGAGGTTCTACAATATCCACAAGATCGCCATCATCAGCACCCCGATGTGCCTAGGCGGATACCGGCCGCTTGCCAGCCTAGAGTAATGCCACCCTACCACTCAGCCCTGGAATCATCCCAAGTCTGTCTGGGATGGCTAAGTCTATGAAGTCACGTTCCCTCTCCCGAAGTGGGGGCCGTGATCGTCTCAGAAGGGTGTGGGACTCTGATACCCGTACCTTCCTCGCACTCTCTCGCCTAGCAGTAGTGGCATTACCCTACCAGGTAGTCCGACCGTCCCCGTCCATAAGGAGCGAGTGGCATGTAAAGGTATTCCCCGTGGTCAGGTCCCCGTTCCACCTAGGTTGACTAAGCCGGAATGTCTTCTCAAAGGTTTTCATTATATGTGCCACCACAGCACGCTCCTGATCTGGGCTCCACCAGCGGCTCACACCCAGATCCACCTCATGTCACCATTTAACCCATCACAGGTTTCACACCACAGGGGCATCCAGATATGCCCCACGGCAATACTCGCACCAGGCTCGTCATATATTCTGGCTTGGTCGACACAACCCTCACCACCATACTCACCCAAAACACACGCAGCACACTCCCCAATATACACCGTATAACAATATGCACCGGTTTTCACCGTAGCATAAATAAATATATTCAAGATAGTATTTACAGCGCGTGTGTCTATCCTAACAGCTGGTAGCAGGGAATAGGTTGCGTCAAGGTATGGGCTTACAAGTAAATCTATCATGCAAGTCCTATACTGAGCATCATTAGATTAGAAATGTAATGTAGCATGCGTAATGGGATCTACGAGGTTGGATGGGCTGTGGCACCTTGAGATTGATCGTTGTCTTGTTCCTCCTTGTAGTCGTGATCCTCGTTGTCAGGCGTCCCTTCCGGCTCTAAAAACGTACGAAAACGGTCGCATTAGCGACATCTATAGAATAGCACAAAGAACGAATGAAATTCAAAAGATCCAAATGCACTCAAACATGGTATCATTAGGTAGATCTCGATTTTAGATGAATTTAGCAACTTGAACCACTATTTTTGGAGTCCATATGAATTAGTTATGAATTTCCGAAGTTTATTCTATTTTCTGAAAATAACAAATGGCCGATTTAACCAGGTGATGACACGTGTCCAAATCTAATTGGCTGGTGCGTCTGTACAGTATGACAGGTGGGTCCGCGGTCAGCGTTGACTCGGTCAACGGATGCTGATGTCAGCATGACGTCAGCATGACGTCAGCATTACGTCATCTCGGACGCTTCTGTTCGCGTCCCTCGAGTAAGTCGAGGCCTACCTCGGACGGTGATGCCGAGGATGCTACCCTCGAGTAAGTCGAGGCCTCCCTCGGACGGTGATGCCGAGGACGCTACCCTCGAGTAAGTCGAGGCCTCCCTCGGACGGTGATGCCGAGGACGCTACCCTCGAGCTTCGGGCGAATCGGTGTTTTGCTCTGAGGCTTCTCTCGAGCCTTGCGCCTCGGGCGAGGCGGATCTTTGCTCCGAGGCCTCCCTCAGCCTCGAGCCTGGGCGGGACGGATTTTTGCACCGAGGCCTCCTCAGCCTCGAGCCTCGGGCGAATCGGAGTTCTCTCCCCTTTTCTCCTCTGTTTTGTTACGGCGGTGCCCGCCAACGCGCGCTTGCGCCGGTGCTCGACTTCGCCTCCCCGGACTCGATTCTGTGCTCCAGCGTGATCGTGCTTCTACGGCGGATCGATCCAGCCACCAATTCCGTGTTCTGGTGATCCTAGCGGCCAGCGTGGGTGACTTGGCGGCGGAGGCAAGCGGTGTTATGCCGTTTGGCTAGTTCCGCTCCTCCCCAACCAAATTCAATCATACGGTCTCCTTCCCATCCCCTCTACTGCCTCCAGATCATGCTGCTGACATCGGTAATCCCGGCAGCAACTCCACGCGTATGATCTCGCACGGCGGCACACAGCGGCGCGACCATGCGACATCGGGACAAGCTCATTACAGGCACGCACCAGTTAATTCTACGGCGCGCACGGTGTTCTCCATCACTGGGTGATGCTATGCGGCCAGTTAGTTTCCCAACTCGAGGCCCGTGGCAACTGGAGCACAGGCTCGCCACGGCATGCCCAGCCGCGATGTCGCGCATGGTACGGCCGTCTCGCCCTCTCGGCTAGAGCTCCTTGGTCTATGGCTTCAACTAAAGTGTGCACGGGATTCTACTTCGAGTGGTGATCATCATCGGCTATCCCGCATCGTCTCTTGTGGGTGTAACAGAACCGACCAATTTATAAGAGCACAAGTACGAAATTCTCCGCCGAGGCAGTAAATTTGTGGCACTTGAGCCCCTATAAACCCGGTAGTCCGTGAAATCACGAAGGATTTCAAACTTTCCAACATCACAACATAGGATCGTAATATTCAGCATCGACCGTCACACGACAGAGATTACATAAATAGTTCGGAGTAGTAGCAACTAGTTATTACAAATGGTTTTGAAAACAGTAGCGGAAAGCTTAACTTGAAACATGTTCCTAAATTCACACACGCACACTTAAAGAGTTACGTGTGCCATTTAAGATAGCATCCTGTTAACACTGCAAAAGATACGAACAGGAAGAGTTCCTTGCCCGGGACCTAGAATTACCCGAGTGGAAAGAGAAAATTGATGCAGGATAACCTTGAAGACCTGGCCATCTGCAAACAACAAAAAAAGGTATAACCCTGAGTTAGCGATGGCAAGGTACTCACTAGAGGGGTGGGGGGGTACCCGCCTTAAACCGAATAAGCTTGGACACAAGGAGTATGCCAAGGCTAGTCATATAATGGAGGACTGGCCATAGATCACACCTTTTAGCATAAAAGTCCATTGTTAAGTTAAATAGTTCGCCTGCCCCTAGCTGTTCAATTTAAATAGTAATTACCCTATTTACTACATTAGCAAAACTGCACTAGAACAAACATGGTATGAATCCAACGATCACCGAAAATGTAAACAACAGACGAGTGACCTTCCAAAAGTATAAGATAGCTGTCTCGTTGTTCCACATTTTTCAGTATCGAGATTTGGGATCAGCGTTCGAGTCAAAGTGCTCACTATATCCAGGAGCATGGCGATTATAATCGATTACTAACCAAGCTGGTGATTTATTCCCACACAAACCACACCCACCCGTCGGGAGCTACAGATAAACCACAACATTTTCCAGGAGTCGCGGTTTCAACCGCCGCCCATCACACCCGGAGGCAAGCCCCGACTGCAAGAGTTGGACTTAACCACCATCACCCTGGTCTTAACTATTCGACGCCCCCGCGTCAAACTAACCCTCCACCGTGCTTCGGCTGATTACGTTAGGACCTTGAGAGCCGGCCTGGAACAATGAGCGGCTTCGCGGTCGGAACGAGTTGTCCTTCTGCTCTAAATGTGGACATGCGTTTCACATGACAAGAGTACTATCTCACAAAACTGATTCCATAAAACACGGCTAGAAAATGCCTGTAGCATAAACACAGGAATCTGCCGATCTCCATTTTTTCCACAACACTCAGTGTATCCCCTTAATGGAAATATTTGGAATCGGTCAGTAACCAACTAGATGCTCGCGGAACTGAAGGTTGCCCGACTTCTCACCGGGTCTAAGCAATTCTAATCATGCTTCGGACTGACTCTATATAGATCAAGGATGATATTTCAAGGTAACAAGGTATGAATAGTGATCATCAAACGGTTATCAAACAATCCTATACTTAAGCAACAAACATAAGCAGATTAAGTTAATCTAAACTGTAGTGTCGTTAGAAAGCTCCGGGGCTTGCTTTCCGAAGGTGCCGGTTGGTGATTCGGGCACTCGGAAGTTTCTTCTTCAAACTCTTCCCGATAGCTCCTAGGTCCTGCTCCTGAGGGCTGCTCCTCGTTTTCCAGGCTTATCAACTGTCCTCTTCTACCGAACCTGTTATATGCATATGCGAGAATGAATGGAGGGATACATGGGACATAGGAAAAATGCATTGCAATTGAATCTGACCGAATAGGCTCATATTTTCCTCTCTTCTCCGGTAGAGTACAACATTCTATTTAGAGAGAAGCTACACCACTCATGCAAAATACAGTCAACATGCATACACTGAAAAGACTATTTTTACTCTACTGGTTTCCACATAAAAGAGACATAAAAGCTTAATTAAATAAACTAATTATTCCACTAAAACAAGCTTATAACTGCACCTTATAGCTAACAGCTTTAGAAAAATCTACAAAAATTACTGTAGGTTCCTAACAGAAAATAAAGCATATGTACAAATTTCAGGACAATTGCATATCTACATAATATGAAAACAAATATCAGGGTGAAAAGATACTTTGAACTACACCCTATCTTAAAAAGTGTCAAACAACAAATTTCATATTTTTTTTAGAACTTTTTAGCATAAGAGCAGTCTATAAAAATTATGAGACTCAAATTTATATTTTAATTACTACAAATTATACAGAAAACAACATTTAATTAATTTAAAGGTTAACTTCAAATTATTTCACAACCAAACAGTAGTTATCATTTTCTGTGACTCTACATCACCTACACAGTTCATCAAAACAAATCTCATATTTTTCTGAGCAAAACATGATTTATTATACATTAAACAAGATATCAGCCTAAACATAAATTAATTACTACTGCACATAAAAATTATCATAACAGAGCATATTATATTTTTCATGTACAGATCTCATCAAAACAAACTTAACAAAATTGGTTTCACATTTATTGGATTAACAGAACAAGTTATGATTTAAACAAGCATTATCAGCATTTCTGAAAAACATATATTCAAAAACACTAAACCCTAACTGCTACATGCACCCGACACAACTGCACCCAAGCGACTGACAACCGGGGCCCGTGGTCAAAGCGACCCCACCTGTCACACACAGAAAAACAGAGGAGGAGTTGACCTCGCCGGAGCTCGCCGACGGCGGCTCCTCAGGCGAAACCATCACCACCTACCGACTCTACTCAAACCCGCGTCGAACGGTACCACTCTCGACCCTAGCGACACTACGGATCGAGCACGACACCGGCCATGGCGGTCACGGCGGCGCGGGCTCATCACGCCGGCCGATTCCGACCACGGCAAGCCAACCAACTCCTTCTTCGCACTCCTCTGGCCCTAACAACTCCAGCGCAAGGCGAAGAGCGAAGGATTCGACACAACACGAGCATGCCATCGCCGGCGCGCATGGCGGACGGCGGACGACGACGTGCCGAGGCGACCAAACCCTAATCGGCTAAACCGACTCCACTACTCTCTTCCTGGATGCTCACTGACTCGCGAACGCTAGCTAGAACATCGCGGAACCCACGGAAAGGGAGTCGACCACGGCGGACCGAGCTCGGCGGTCATGGCGGCCATGGCGGGAGCTCGTCCCGCGGCTTACCTAGGCACTTCTAGCGAGAGCTGGCTACGGCACGCGAAGCAGGAGGCGAAGGCGAGGTTGGCGGTGTGGTTTGCGGGACGAATGCGCGGCGAGACGACGGCGGACGGCGGCTTTCCCCTTTTCGCCCGCACGGTCGCCGGCGAGAGCGCAAGGCGAAGCAGAGAGGGAGAATGGGCGCGTCTGGGAGGAGGAAGGCGTGCGCGGGCGGTCAAGGCTCGCCACGCCGCGCGCGCTGGCTGGCTTCGGCCGGGAATCGAACGCCACGCGCGTTCTTCCCCTGCGCGCGGTCGGCCACTGAAGCCGACTGATTCAAACTGAATCGGGCGATTCAGTTGGCTAATGGCCGACTGACGGCCCATTTTCAAACGCGATTAACTCACTAACCATTCCATCAAACGCTAAACCAACTGCACCATTGGTTAGAGCTATACACCGACTGCAACTTTGGTTATAAGATTGACCACTGGTTCGGCTTGGGTTGGGCTCAGATCGATGCCAAACATGGCCTGACCGAACTGGTTTTCAGATTTAGGACTTAGGAAAATTTCCAAGTCTAAAACCCTTCCAATTCTGTCTTGTGGACCCTAAAACACCATGCTAAACCCATTTTCATGAGTTGGTCCTTAATTTTGTTCTATACTAAATTCTACACACTTTTGCTTAAGGGCCCACAGCCATGCAAAGCTTCTATCGAGGAGGTCTTTGTTAGTCAAACAAAAGGACTTTAGAGGCTCTATAGGGTTGACTAGGGTTTAACTACTTGATTAGGCAAAATGACCAGCATAAACATGCCTTCATTTTGACCTCTCAACAAGGTTAGATGGTTAGAAAGACTTAACCACTCCAAAGCAAGACAAGCAACACTTCATCAAAGCAACTTATAAGCAAGCAAGCACATGAAATGACATTTTATGTGAGAAAAAGAATAACAATGAATGCTTCATGATCATGAGATGATTATGCATGATGAGAAATGATGTCATGCTAGCTTAACACCAGAGGTGTTACAGCCCTTCCCCCTTAAAGAAATCTCGTCCCGAGATTTACTGACCATTGCTTATGGAACGATGGATAAACTTTCTGGAGATAGTCTTCCGTTTCCCAGGTTGCATCTCCGTCATCATGACGACTCCATAGAACTTTATACACCTTTACTAAGCGATTGCGAGTTACTCTTTCTTTGCTGTCCAAAACTCGCACGGGTTGCTCTTGATATGTGAGGTCTGATGCTAGCTTCAACTCCTGAGGTCTATTCTTTCTTCCGGTACACGTAGACACTTCTTTAACTGTGAAACATGAAAAACTGGAAAGATCGAACTCATAGCTTCGGGTAACTGGAGTTGATAAGATACTTCTCCCTTTCTTTTCAAGATACGATATGGTCCAACATATCGAGCTAATTTCCTTTTAATGATGCCGAACCTTTGTACTCCCCTCATCGGAGTATCTTTATGGTAAACATTATCCCTCCTTAATCCACGGGTTCTTCTTTTATCGCATAACTTTTCTGTCGGATTGAGCTGCTTGTAAGTGTTGAGAATAATCTGAAACCTTTTTCTCCGGCTTCTCGCACGAATTATTACCAAAATATCTTCGTTCCCCGGTTTCTATCCAGTTTAACGGAAGTCCACACACTTACGTTCATTATAAGCTTAAACGGTGCCCTTTGATACTCTCTTGATGGCTATTGTTTGTACGAGACTTGCTAAACGGTAGCCATGATTTCCCATGCTACCTTTGGAGGATAACACACAAGCTCTAAGCAATCTTCAAGAAACTTGATTTACTCTTTCGGTTCGACCTGCGGTCTGAGGATGATAAGCTTAAGGTAATACAACTTCGTTTCCCAAACCTTTATGTTAACTGCTGCAAAGTGCGCTGTGGAATGAGAATCCACGATCTGAGGAACATTGTCTTTGGTATTCCATGTAAACGACAATTCTCTGTTGATGTAGATATCTGCATACCGAGGCGGTCGGTACTCCCGGTTTTGAATGGAATAAAGTAACAGATTTGGTCAAAACATCCACTTTACCCAAATGAATCATTCCTTTTTCCGAGGTGGTAATCCAGTTATGAAATCCATGACTGATGTCTTCCATTTCCAACCAGGCGTAGATAACGTTTGTGTGCAAAACACTGCCAGGTTTCATGAGCACTGCCTTAACTCTGCAACAGTTATCCACCTTGCAACATAGGCTGCTATCTCTTTCTCATCTTGGTCCACCAAAAACGGATGTAGATCATGAATACTTTACTCGGTCCCTGGGTGAAGAATAAACTTAGATAACGTGGGCCTCATCTAAGATTTTATCTTGAGACTTGTCTGGTGAACGACAAAGTACGATTCCTGAACCATAACACTCCTTGTTCATACCAACTTAAAAGAAGTTAAAGGATCTTTTAACATCTTTTCGTGATATGAGCAACATCCGTTTATCTGACTTCTGGCTTTCTATAATCAAGCTCTCTAGTGAGCACCTAACTGATGTGAACAAAACTTCTGGATTATCAGGTTAAACTTTTCTTGTCAAACAACGGTTGCACCACGACACAGTGCCGATTTCGACTTAAAGCATCGCTCAAAACCACGTTTGGCCTTCCCTGGGTGATAGTGAAATTGCAAGTTATAGTCCTTATACACTCCAGCCATCTGCGCTTGTCTCAATGTTCAACTCAGGTTTGAGTAAAGATATACTTTGACTCTTATGATCGGTATAGATGTTGCACACATTTCCCACAGTAGTGTCTCCATACCTCAGAGCATGCACTACTGCCGCATAACCTCAATCAATGTGTAGGGGTAGTTTGATCTCATGTTTCCTAACTGTCTTGAGGCATACGCTATTACTCGTCCATCTGCATTAGCACACAGCCTACAACCTATCTGGATGCGTCACAAAACCATCAAAAGGTTTCTCTATACCGGTTGAGCCAAAACAGGGGCAGTGGTCAACAGTTCCGTACGATTCGGAACGCTGCTCACACTCCTCTGTCCAGACAAACTTCACGTCCTTTGAAGCAAACGATGTCATCGTTTTGCAAATCTGGAGAAATCCGGAAATGAAGCGACGATAGTAACCAGCCAACCTGAAAACTTCTTACGGTGTGCCGTGACGGTGGTACTGGTTTCCATCCATAACTCTTGTACTTTCCTGATCCACTGAGATTCCATCTCCTGATAACACTGTCCAAGAAAATAACTTTCTTCAACCACAAAACTCACATTACTGAACTTGATATAGCTTATGCTCTCGAAGTCTTGTAGAACTATCTTAAGTGCTCCGCATGATCTTCTTCGTTCTCTGAATATATCAAGATATCTCCAAAAAAGACTATCACAAACCGATCCAACTCAGGCATAAACACGGAATTCATTAGGTACATAACGTATGCAGGAGCAATTTTCAAGCCAAACGACATGACAAGATACCATACAACCCGTACTAGTGAAAAAAGCGTTTTTGGGTATATCTTTGGGTCTGATCTTGATCTGCTGTACCCTGATCTTAAGTCTATCTTGGAAAACACTCTAGTCTCGTCAACTGATCAAAAGGATATCAATCCGAGGTAAGGATACTTATTCTTGATGTACGTGCTACTTCAGCATTCAAGGTCTGTAATCCCACACACATACGCAGACTTTATCCTTCTTTTTCACACAGAGTGCGGACATCCCCACTCAGATGAACTTGGTGAATCAAACCCTATCCAACAACTCTTCAACTGAACCTTTAACTCCGCCAACTCTTAGGAGGCATACGATACGGGTCTTCTGGATATAGGTGCTGTTCCAGTATCAACTCTATTGCAAACTCCACTTCCCTATCTGGAGGTAAACCAGGTAACTCATCTGGAAACACATCTGGAAACTCACATACTACAGGGATTTCTGAAGATCTGCCACTTGCACTGCACAACTCATAGCACTGAGATTAAGACGGTCAGGAAGAAACACTTGAAACCTCTGTTTTCCTCGGGATCCCCAAAGAAATCATCCTTTTCCCGGTATCTAAGATCACTTCCCACTTTTTCATCCAGTCCATTCGAGGATAACATCCAAGGATAAACCTGGCATGACTACTAGGCTTACTCGATACCGCTTGTCTTTCCAAACTAAGAGTAGCTCCACATACCACTTGATTAGACAATACACTTGCACTAGCTGACGCTTCGAAACCCAAACTCCATTGTTACCATTCCTGATATGCTTAAGTGCAATAGCTTGACTTACACAGAATGGGATGAACCAGAAGACAACAAAACAACTGCAGAGATATTGTGATAGAGAAACATACCACTTCAGGCTCACCCTCTGAGATGCCTTCCAAAGAAGTTGATGCACACGAGCTTGCACTGGATTGGTCTTCTTTCTTGGGTCGACATGTTCCTGGACAAATGCCCTTCTTGCCACAGTTGTTAACATGGCCCCTGACGTAGCGCCTGTGATTTCTGGTTTCCAACCCTGCTCTATACTAATGCGATGTCTGACCTTTGGCACTTTTGGACCTTGGCTTGCCTGCTGATTTCCCTGAAAAACGACGCTGGGAGGCTTGAACCGTGCTCCCCGTGCTGCGATATGAAATGAGGACGATCGCCACTTGATTTCTGCTCTGCTGTGCTCCTGTATCAAAAGTTTTCTTGCGGGCTTTAGATGCACTATAGAGATTGTTGTGGTTTTCTTGCGTCAACAGTCACTGACGAAGTATTGAACCGGGTTCTAGAAGAATTTCCCATTGTCTTCAGGAGCTTTGGACTTTAGGCCCCTTTTCATACAAGCAATCTTCTTTGCTCTGTATTGACATACTCGGCGCTATCGAGCAAAGTTGTTGAAAGCATGAAGTATATTCAGCCATTGATTTGGTACCCTGTTGTCAAACTCAAAAACTCTGTTATCCTCATAGCCCATTAAACCTGAGGAATATATGACCTCGAAAAGCGCTGTAAGTGCTCCCAAACTATAGGTTGAATTGCCGGAAAAGCGGTACGGTGATGTGCCACCATATACCAGCCGTCCTTGCAACTGATTAGCTGCTATTCCACCTTCAGAGACTCTGTCAGACGGAGCAACCTGAACTTCTGTTCGACCGTGTTGATCCATTCATCTGCTTCCAAGGTTCCACTGCTTCCTAAAGATTGGAGGTCTAGTTCCAAGAAGTCCCTTAACGTGCTGTACTGGTTAACGTCTTGACCACCCAGACCTGCAGCCCTCTGCGGGTATTCTCAGCGATGTTTGCGGAGATTTGCTCCATGTTGCTTGCATAGCTTCCATACTATGCTGACTTCCAAAACTGAGCAAAGAACTGTTCTGCCGTGTAAGGAGGAGGAGGAGGAGGATTGGCTTCCTTCGCCCGTCCACTCCCATCTGCACCACTGGCACTAGCCGTTCCACGACAGTGTTTCACCATCTGCATAGCCAATCATAATCGATGAGTGATGCTATATATAAGATACAAATGCGTCAATGACTGCATACTGTATGCGAACATAGTTCAGACAATAAGGCACATTCACAATTTGTTCCACACAATTAACATCACAACAGATTATACGAAAAGCGCTTAAAACTCGCATGGACACGAACGGATAAGTCCAATCGATAGCCTGATACTTTAAAACGATCCAAAGGTAAGCAACAAGGTTCTTAAGCTTACACACATCAAAGGTTCTACAGATCCACAAAACCGATTACACAAGACCAACACGATAAACCTCGAGACCTAAACTCTAACCTAATCGCTTCACCTCTGAACATGACCCTCGACATATGCTCCATCATCTTCTTCTTCTTCGTCTTCTCTTCGTGATTAGCGAAGAGATTCCTCCATTCATCAACCGTCATCAGCAAGAAACCACTCCCAACTCCCATCCATCTCGGGCTGCACCTGTAGGATGGTATGGATGAAGCTGGTTATGAAAGATGTGCACTTCTCGTGGAGGTTGTTGTTGTATGCTTCCAGTTGTCGCTAACTGCTGCCAAGCCACGATACAAAGAACTCTCATATCCACCTCTTCTTTCCCATGCCTGATTCGCTGCTGAGAATCTTACCATCTCCTGATCTCCCGCTTCGATTAGCATGCTTCTCACGCCCTAGTGCTGTCTTGCAGCTGATGATCTCTGGCTCCAAAGTCAACTACATTCCTGGCAACCACTGATCCTTCTCTATGGTCTCTGCTTCAGCTCTTCTGCATATTTTCCACTCTTCCTCAATAACTCGCGCTGAGCTTGCCTTTTCTCCACCTTGACATGGTATAGGACTAGTCATCTGCGCACGCTGGTTGCATGACCGCGTACCCCTTTCATTCCCGCATACATGGCACTTGCTTGCCTGGACCATCACATGCCTGAAGCTCACTGGGCTACCTCAACTGCTTCCTGCCTAGTCTGCAACCCACAACATCCTTGCAACGGGTCAGCCCTCGGAAACACTCCGGCTAGAGCTCGACTGAGGTCTTCTGGGAACCGACCCATGATGTCCTGGAGAAGAGGACGCTGCTGACTGCGCCCCTTCCCAAGGATCCCTTCCTTTGCTCTCATACATCCACCAACCATTCAGATCCTTCTTCCCTGGCTTCACTACTGCAGTAACATACACCAGGGTGTGTCTCCCAGAGGCTCTTTTCGACACCAGAAGTAGCGAGGCTCCTTACCATCCGGGTATCCCCCGAAACGCAGAACCCTCCAAAGCAACGTAGGTGTCCCAAACACCTCCAGAAACTTTGCTTGCACCTCTCCGACCTAGGTGCCAACTGGTGTCTGGGAACCCTGCCGCCGTTGACTTACGTCGGTTTCCTTAGTCCGTCCATCTGTAGCAGGATTATCATGATAACATAAGCATAGGTCTTCCAATCTCGAGCAATGAATCCATAAAGGGTGGAAGTAATGCAAAAGGAAGAAAGCATTATGCCATGATATGTATGTGTATGAAAACGTTCCGTACGTCCTTTCTACTACATAAGAACTATGCGGTGGCAAACCACGATACTCTCATACGTTAACTATTTCGTTCTAACGGTGCGTAGTTAGTGTACCTGCAGAAGATCCATTTCAACCCTGCCCCACAGTATGATAATTATGCATTGCTGAAATTTAAATCTAAATACTCACCTAGGTGTACACCCGTATACACGTAAGCAGTATATGTACCCATTTAACAGTATCACCCCCGTTACTGCGTACCTTCCCCTGCACCCGTTGTATCAACGTGTGTAGGTTCCAATACCAACTAACACTTCCCTAGGTCGACGGTTGTCCGACCATGCTCTCACAACTTTCCTTACCTTGGCGTAGAGGCAACTGATCCATACATTACCATTCCGAAGAACAGCACCCATACAATTTCACCCTTGCCGTATGGACGACAGAATAAACGAAAATCAAGCATGATGCAAGACCCTTCCAAGTTAGTACTTAAATAAGCCACCTGAGATCCTATGGGCATAAAGGATATGACCACTGGCACACTTATATCTTTGCTTTTTTTTAAATTTTTCTTCTACACCGACCTTGCGAAAGTTTTGAAAATAATTTTGGGACTCCAGATTATTTTTATTACCAAATTTTTAGTCCTATGAACAGTACCTGCTGAATTATGCTCCGATGCCAGCTGTAACAGAACCGACCAATTTATAAGAGCACAAGTACGAAATTCTCCGCCGAGGCAGTAAATTTGAGGCACTTGAGCCCCTATAAACCCGGTAGTCCGTGAAATCACGAAGGATTTCAAACTTTCCAACATCACAACATAGGATCGTAATATTCAGCATCGACCGTCACACGACAGAGATTACATAAATAGTTCGGAGTAGCAACTTGAAGGACCGAGAAGCTAACCGAAAGCGACCAGAGGGGGGGTGAATGGGAGCTTCAAAATTTCCTTTCGGAAACTAGATGCCACTGTCCCAAAATCACCCCAAGAGCGAACCCTAGAGCTTGCTAATGTCCACGACCCTATATGTAGGGTGGATGCTTCCTAGAAGCACAGCGAGACACTAGACAACTCTAGAAAGCCAACGCAAAAGACGGAAATCAATTCCGACAACGAACGAGCGAACCGCGGACGAAGCCGTGCGAAACCAGTCACATCGGACGCTGGCCTGCGTCCGAATGCCAGACCACCGGAAGCGTCCGATGCAGGACTAAAACGCCGAAAACGTGGACACGCGTCACCGGAGCGTCCGATGCTAGGGACCCTAGCGTCCGATGCTCCCGTTGATAGCGTCCGATGCTCCCGAAAACAGCGCAGTTCTTTGATGATTCAACCCGATCTCCTCTAAATCAAAAGCTCTAGGCCTCGGATTCGATTGAGGGGGTCACAAGGATGTTAGTGAGCTATCTCTAAGAGATCATGGCTTCGAACCTAACTCCAAATCGGTGAATCAAGAAATTTCGGGGCATGGAGGCAAGAACGCAATCCAAAACGAAAATCGATTGATCTCCTAGACCGTGAGGTTAGAGTTTAATTCCTTCGGTGGAAAGGAGAGCCTCACGATCTAGAACAACTTGGTTCAAACGGTTTTGCAAAGATGACCGAGCAAAGAGATCAAGCGACGGGAAAATCGTGGAGAAAAAGGATTCCGCGAAGAACACAAGAAAACGCGAATCAACAGCCACGAACTCGAATTAAGGACGCAATCAAGCCATCGATCTGTGCTCCAAGGTGAGGATATCGACCTCACTTCCTCGAAATCAACAGTACACAGAGTGGGAGTCTCTCTGTGGATCTCAACTAGCTAAAGCAGGAGGTGGGAGAGTGGAAACCCTAGGAAATGAAAGCTCTAACTGCGATTGAGATGGGGGAGGAGGGTGTCTCCCCTAGACTACTTATACTAACCTAGCCTAAGTCTATTTCCTACTCTACCCCTCTCTACTCTAATTACAGAGCGGACCAGCCTAACCCTAAGGCTATTCTAGTCCACCCGCTGGTGGTAGGTAGATCCGACGGCCACGCCCGCACGGTCTTCCGCGTCGCCTCCACGCAACCTTCAGATCGCCGCCACGTGCCGCCACCACTCTGCACCCCCGGTTTTGCGGCCCAAACCGGGAAACCAGCCTTTTCCATCAGCCCCCGGTTTTGAGGCCAAACCGGGAACCAGCCTCCAGCCCGAGTTTTGTGGCCCAAACTCGGAAACCGTCCGCGCCCGAGTTTTGAGGCCCAAACTCGGAAACCGGCCCACGCCCAGGTTTTGAGGCTCAACCTGGAAACCGTCGCGCCCAGGTTTTGTGGCTCAACCTGGAAACCCAGCACCCGGTTTTGAGGCCCAACCTGGAAACCGTCCACCGTTGGTTTTTCCCGGGCTCTACCAACAAACCGGCGTCGTAGAGGGGATGCACCGCCTGTGCACCCCTTCCACCGACATGATCGCACTTTCTCCGCTTGTCGCTGTCGCAGGCTGCCAGCCACCACAGCTGATCCTCCGGCCTCCAGTCCATCAGTCCAAGTCCACGTCCGCCCTTCACCGTCCGATACATCGGCATGGCACGTCCGCCGCACGGCACGCCCATCCTTCATCGCGCCCAGTCCGTCGGCACGGCACGTCGCAACTTGACCTTCACCCGCCATCGATCACTGTCTCCGTGCTCGACACCTGCACAACACAAGCCAAAGAAATGCGCATCATCTCCGTTGACAATCACTCATCACACAGAGACTCGGCATACACCCATGTATCCGCAATCTCCCCCTTGATGAGTGCATTGTCAACTCCACAACAAATCATGAATAAGAAGAAGGAGGTAGGAAGGAGTGGGAAGAGAAAACCCAACCAAATGACCCAAAAGCCTAACAAAAGCCAAAGAAGGTCAAGTGGATGAAGCGAAAACTTGGTCCCCAAAGACATGGGCAACGGCTCGACGCAACCAAGCAAAGCAAAGCTAGCCCTCAAGAAGAGGTAGAACAGGCTCAACACCGCTAGCAGATACCAATTGGAAGATCGGAGGACAACAGAAGCAAAATGCTAGTCCCTCAAGATAGAGGCACAGAGGCTCAACACAACTAGCAAGAAAATCACTCCGAACCAATTGGAATTCAACCCCAAACCAAATGGGAATGCACACCAGACGATACCAATTGAACGCCAAATGAAAAGCTTATGAAAGCTCATGAAAAGCTAGGAACGTTTGCTAGTCCCTCAAGACAGAGGGCAACGGCTCAACACAACTAGCAAACTCCCCCTCGACAAATGCAAGCAACTAGGACAAAAGATTTCAGGGCATATGATTTGCGTAAATTTCTCCCCCTAGTTGAAAATGCACTTATCAAGGCCAAAAGGTATCGGAGAAGCAACTCTCTTCACATAAACTCCCCCTGAACACAAGATCTCCGTCCACAATGCATATGGAGTCAAAATGCAAGTTAGGAGCTTCAAGTATATAGTCAAAAGAGTGCAAAGATGCTCTAATCAGTATAGCTCCAACATCTCAATTAAGCACTCAAATAGCAAAGGCTCAAACTGATCACTTGTACGAAATATGAAGCATATGAGCATGTGAGCAGTTTTAAGCCAAAAAGATAGTCACCATCAAAATAGCACTAGACATGTATAGAAGGAATCCAAACAAGTGCTAAGCATATATACACGGTGAACTACCCCTAGCAAAGTTCAATCATCATGCATAGGAATGAAGCATATACTTGTGATTTCAAATTCATATCGGAGTTGCAGCGGTAAAAGAATTCACAAGTTCATTTTTAGCATGTGATTGCGAGAGGTTGAAAGCTTGTCATCGCCTAACTTTTCAACCGTGCGAAGCCTATGCCGAAGCAATCAGAAGCTTAAAGCAACGGTTTCGGTCATACACTACATGGCTCAAGTTTAACTCAAAGTGCAATGAGAAACAGTCTCAATACCATGAGGTGTTGACAAGCAATCCCATCTCGATCTTTTCAATTCAACAATACTTGGTTCAGATTTTAAGCAAGTTATGAACAACCAAGCAAGTGAATGACTCAGAACTAGAGACATAGCAACCTAGCATATATGAAAAGCAGGAATGGACTCAACACAACCTACACATGCTAGTTGCATATCTCAATGGTGAACATTTTCAGATTTATATACATTAGGCATAAATCACCATTCCAAAAATAGCTCGCTCATAATATGTAACAGTGATCAGATAGAGCATAAGCTACAAGCATCATCATAAGTATCGGAGCAATACTAGCAAGAGCATAATTACATTCTAGTGAATATAGACATGAAGCTCAGAATGTAAATGCGTATGCCCGACACAAAACTGAAAGAAAGAAGATACCAAATGGAGAGACTCAAGAAACTCAAAAGAAAAGAGCCTCAAAATAAAAGAGTCAGTCTGTACATCTCAAAATGCTTCCCCCATCTAAAAGGGGAAACACATACCAAGCTCACCCCTCAACCTATTAAAGGTTGATTCGTCTAAAGGCTTGGTGAAAATATCAGCCAATTGGTGATGAGTATCGACATGGCGAAGGGTCGATATCACCCTTCTCCTGGTGGTCTCGCAAGAAATGAAAGCGCACATCAATGTGTTTGGTTTTCGAGTGGAGCACAGGGTTCTTAGCAACGCTAATGGCACTCGTGCTGTCACAAAGCAAAGGAACTCGAGTAAAGCTCAAACCAAAATCACGCAAAGTGGCCATCATCCAGAGTAACTGGGAACAGCAGCTAGCCGCAGCAACATATTCAGCCTCCGTGGTAGACTGAGCGACACTAGACTGCTTGCGAGAAGACCACGACACCAGAGAAGACCCAATAAACTGGCAAGTCCCAGAAGTGGACTTGCGCTCAATGCGACAACCAGCAAAATCAGCATCAGAAAAACCACAAAGCGAGAGGGTGGAAGAAGCAGAATACCAAATCCCGAGCTCAGGCGTGAAACAAAGGTACCTGAAGATGCGCTTTACCGCCTGACGGTGAGAAGTGCGTGGCGAAGCCTGAAAGCGCGCGCACAAGCACACGGCGAACTGAATGTCCGGCCGTGTCGCCGTCAGGTAGAGCAGCGATCCAATCATGCTGCGGTACTCCTTCTGGTCCACTGCTTCTCCATCCGTGTCAGCATCCAGGGCAGTCGTCGTCGACATGGGCGTCGGAAGAGGCTTGGCCTCACCCATGTCGAAACCGCTTCAGCAAGTCCCTCGTGTACTTGCCCTGGTGCACAAACGTCCCCTCTCGGGATTGCTTAATTTGCAACCCGAGAAAGAAAGTCAGCTCGCCCATCATGCTCATCTCGAACTCCCTGCTCATAGTATCTGCAAACTTGGCAACCAAAGCGTGAGAAGAACCACCGAAAATGATATCATCCACGTAAATTTGGACCAGAGAGTATCTTTGCCTTGCCGGAGGAGAAAGAGCGTCTTATCTACACATCCCATTTTAAAACCCTTAGCTAGCAAAAAGGTTTTCAATCTCTCATACCAGGCTCTAGGGGCTTGTTTCAAACCATACAAAGCTTTGTGGAGTTTAAAAACATGGTTTGGAAACTTGGGATTTTCAAAACCGGGGGGTTGCTGGACATAGACCCTCCTCCTCAATGTAGCTGTTTAAGAAGGCACTCTTGACATCCATTTGAAAAAGTTTGAAACCCATGGATGCAGCATAAGCCAAGAGTATCCTAATAGCCTCCAAACGAGCTACAGGAGCAAAGGTCTCCTCATAATCTATCCCCTCCTTCTGACTATAACCCTTCGCTACAAGCCGGGCCTTGTTTCTCACAATGTGGCCCTCCTCTCCTTGCTTGTTTTTAAATACCCATTTTGTCCCAATAGGTTTACAGTCAGGAGGTGGTGGCACTAGAACCCAAACCCGATTTCGCTCAAAGTTCTCTAGCTCCTCATGCATGGCATTGACCCAATCCGGATCCGTCAATGCGTGTCCAACATCTCGGGGTTCAAAAGACGCAACAAAAGCAGAATGAGCAAAGTGCGAGATGTGCTGTGACCTGGAGCGAGTAACCCGCTCGTCGATGTCGCCGATCATCTGTTCAGGGGGGTGCTGGCGCTGGATATGTCGTGGCGCCTCCCGGGAAGAAGTGACCTCCCCCTCAACAGTAGCTGGTTCCACCCCGGGTACAAAAGGTACCGCGCGAGGTGGAGGATCCCACGGCCCCCAGGAAGAAGAAGTGTCGGGGCCGTGAGTCGTCGTCGAGGCCGCTCTTTGCGGCACGGCAGGTGGAGGGGGTGCTGGATCATCTATACCTTCAGCACCCTCGTCCTCGTCATCAAAAAGAGGCTCTCCAACCTCATGATCACCTGCACGCTCAAAACGAGAAGAGGGACAAACAAGAGTCTCGTCGAAGGTGACATCTGATGTCTCCATGACTCGGTTAGTGTCAAGGTTAAGTACACGATAAGCTCGAGTGTGAGTGCCATAACCCAAAAAACACACCGTCAGAAGAACGAGACTCAAACTTGTCCAGGTTGCCTTTTTTCAATATAAAACAGTGGCAACCAAAGACTCTAAAATAACTCACCTTGGGCTGGCGACCAAAACGCAACTCATAAGAGGTCTTCTTCAAAAACGCTCTCAGAAAAATGCGATTCGAAATGTAGCATGCAGTGTTCATAGCTTCGGCCCAAAAGCGCCTAGGAGTCCTATGCTCATCAAGCATCGTCCTGGCCATCTCAACAAGGGTCCGATTCTTCCTCTCTACAACACCATTTTGGGGCGGTGTGTAGGGGGAAGAAAACTGATGCTCCAAACCAAGGCGGTTACAAAACACCTCAAAATCCCGAATTCTTAAACTCGGAACCATTATCACTTCTAATCGCTCGCATCGAGTTCAAAGGGAACTCGTTCTGAAGACGCAAAATCAGATTGCGAGCGAAGGAGTATGTCTCGGACTTCTCAACTAAAAAGAAGACCCACGAATACCTCGAAAAGTCGTCAACAATAACCAGCACATACCACTTCCCACCAATCGAGCTCACCCGAGCCGGACCAACAAGGTCCATATGCAAAAGCTCTCCGGGGTGCGAGGTCATAACCTTGGTCAAAGGATGGTGGGGAGCAGCAACCATCTTTCCATGCCGGCAAGCATGGCAAACTAGATCCTTCTCCAACGAAAGCTTGGGCAATCCTCGGATTAAGCCAAGTGAGCTAAGTCTTGCAAGCAAGTCAAAACTCAAGTGACCGAGCCTCCTATGCCACTTCCAAAGATCAGAAGAAGAAGGACTAGCCAAAAGACAGCGAGAAGATCCAAACGACTTTGAGAAATTCGCGCGAAAGACATTCCCAAAGGGTGAAATCAGACATACAAGATCACCCTTAGGATCTAAGATCCGGCTAAGGTTCGGTTTGAAACGAATCTCATAGCCTTCACGAAAAAGTTGCGAAACAGAAAGCAAGTTAAAATGCAGGTTAGAAACAAGAGCAACCTCGCGCAACACAAAGTGCTCATTAACCCGCACTGCACCAACGGACAATACCTTGCCCTTACCTTTGTCGCCGAAGGTTATGTACTCCTTTCCGGCGACCGGACTATGGCTGGAGAACCATTTGGCATTTCCGGTCATGTGCCTCGAGCAACCGGAATCCACAAGCCAAATGTCCTCCAACCGCTCCTCCTACATCAATAAAAAGACATAGGGTGAACATACGGTCCAACACTGGGGTTAGTAAGATAAGAAGGAAACCAGTGTTGGGCCGGCTGCTCAAAAGAACGGTCAGTGTAAAAAACCATCCTGTCTAGGGGGATAGCGATCACCACGCACAGGAAAACGTGGTCCGCTGGGGAAGAAGCGCTCACCGCGAAACTCTACCTGCGGTGGGACAAAGCGCTCAACAAAGCCTCCGCCACGGGGTCCGTTACCTGCAAAAGCAGGACCCCGTCGGGCACGCTCTCTACGAGGTCTACGCCTAGGAGCATGCTGCTCAACTCTAGCGTCCCTCCTCGGAGCTCTCTGCTGCCTAGGCCTAACAAACTGAGGTGCTCCACCTCTAGGCCTAGTCTCCCTCCTAGGGGCTCTCTCCTGCTGCCTAGGCTGGGTATGCTTCCCTCCAGACCTAGCAGCTCTCCCCTGAGGCTTCGGAGCATGTCCACCACGAGCTGGGTGAAACATGTCCGGGTTCTGCATCTCCCTAGCACGGCGCGCCTCTCTCCTGCGCCTAAAGCAGAACTCACTCAGGTGACCATCCCGCCCACAAAAGTCACACTGAAACCTCACCGCGCGCAAAGGGGGTTGTTGGTTTGCAGGGATGTGGGTATGGTTCACCTTGCCCTTGCCCTTCTGTGGCAACTCCTCTCGGATGGGTGGCATTGTGTCAAGCTTGTTCTTTAGGTGATTGGGCTTGGGTTGCCATTGTGGATTCTTGGGTGGAGCCTTGGGGGGTTCAACTACAACTCCATCCTTGGTGACAGGCTTGGCAGGCTCTTTGGGTGGAAGCTTGGTTAGTTTGGGAGTAGTGGTGGAGTTGGGCTTCTCACAGGGGTTCAGACCACTAGACTCTCCAATCTTACCAAAAACTGAAAGATCAACACTCTGGCCAAGACCTACACCAGGAGCCCCAGCAGCTCGCTTGAATTGGGAGATCATCATCCCGAGCTGAGGCTCACCACAAGACACCCATGACAAGACGGTCCGAAGGTATGTGTTTTCCTCCTCGGTACGCATCTTGTCATGCCTCACATTGGCCATCTCCTGCTCCAGGCCCTCACACAAAGCACACCTCTTGACACAAGTGCTATCCGAGCCGGCCTTCTCAAAAGACTCAAGCTTGGCATTCTTCTCTGCCAACTCGGATTGCAAGACAGGACAAGTCTTGCACGCACCAACAGCTGCGGTCTAGCTCGGAGCTCATCCACCTCATCTACCAGCGCAGCATGCTTACTCCTCAGAGTGAGAAGATCCGTCATGTGCGCGGTGCAACTCTCGCACTCCAACTCCTCCGACACAACCACGGTGGACCGAGCGAACTCAAGCTCCTTCACCGTGTCCTCCCACTTCTACCTAAACTCCTTGCGCTCTCTAGCGGCACGCCTAAGCAACTTATCTTGGCTAAGGAGGGCAGCAGTCAACTTCTCAACCTCGGAGGAAAGCTCGTCGTAGGTGAGAGATACCTGGGAGGTGTCGTCGTCGTCGTCGTTCCGAGGTGTGTGCTCCAGCTCGCCACGGACCTCATCTCCGAGCGCCATGGTACACAGGCCTTCGTCGCCGGCGAAGAAGCACAAGCCGTTGAACGTGTCCTCCAGCTTCTTCTTCTCGGACTCGTCATCACTCGATCGAGCGGAGTCGTCATCCGAACCGTCGACGTCGCTGAGCGTGGCGAAGAACGCACGCTGCTCAGCCTGCTGCTTCTCCAAGTACTTCTTCTTGATGTACTCCTTGTCGAAGCCGCCCCGCTTCTTGTGCCTTGGGGGAACGTGCTTCTCCTTGTACTTGAAGTCGCGCCTGTGGCCGTGATCGCCCTTCCCAAGATGCTTGTTCTTCTTCTTGGGGCAGTCGGCGATGAAGTGGTCGGGGTCGCCGCACTCGTAGCATCCGGCGCGTCCTCCTCCACGACGGCGGTTCATGCGGTTGTTGTGGAACCGCGAGAACCGGTTGGCAAGCAAAGCCAACTCGTCGTCTCCCAAAGACTCCAGCTGGTCCTCTGTCACAGAAAAAAGAGAAGAAAGTGCAAAACCAGCTGAGGGGTTAGAGGAAGAGCCGGAAACCAAAGCCATGGACGGGCGAGAAGGATTTCAAAGGAGGCCCTCGCCATAGCATCAATCTCACTGGACTTGAGCTTACTGAAGAGCTCGTCGCAGGTGAGAGTCTCATAGTTCGGGGATTCGATGATCGCCTGAACTTTGGAGTCCCACACCGAACGGTCAAGAGTGTGCAAAAGCTTCAAAGCACGCTCATGATCGTCAAATGGCAACTGCTCTCTGTTAGCCCTCATCCTGTTGACAATCACCTGAAAGCGAGCGAATAAACTTTCTATGCTCTCGCCAGGTTGATGTCTAAAGTTCTCATACTCTCCGCTTGAACGACTCGTAGAGTCGGGTTTTGACTTGAGAGGTGCCCTCATGAAAACGCATGAGAGTGTCCCAGATCTCCCGAGCCGTAGCGAGGTGAGAAACGCGATCAAACTCACCCATGCTCAAACAAGAGAAAAGAGCATTACGGGCTCGGCTATTGGCATCGTGCTCATCGACCTGCTGTTGAGTCACACGAGCAGCCAAGACCACGTAATCAGGGGAGTTGCAAATATCCCAGATCGAAGCGCCCAAGCTCTGCAAATAGGCCGACATACGTATCTTCCAATACGCATAGTTCGTCCCATCGAAAAAACGGCGGTTTGCCCACGCCGCGATCCATGTCGCCTTCGGTGGATCTGGAACCGGCTAAGGTGGAAGATCCTTAACCTGCTCCGATACCAATTGAAGGACCGAGAAGCTAACCGAAAGCGACCAGAGGGGGGGTGAATGGGAGCTTCAAAATTTCCTTTCGGAAACTAGATGCCACTGTCCCAAAATCAACCCCAAGAGCGAACCCTAGAGCTTGCTAATGTCCACGACCCTATATGTAGGGTGGATGCTTCCTAGAAGCACAGCGAGACACTAGACAACTCTAGAAAGCCAACGCAAAAGACGGAAATCAATTCCGACAACGAACGAGCGAACCGCGGACGAAGCCGTGCGAAACCAGTCACATCGGACGCTGGCCTGCGTCCGATGCCAGACCACCGGAAGCGTCCGATGCAGACTAAAACGCCGAAAACGTGACACGCGTCACCGGAGCGTCCGATGCTAGGGACCCTAGCGTCCGATGCTCCCGTGATAGCGTCCGATGCTCCCGAAAACAGCGCAGTTCTTTGATGATTCAACCCGATCTCCTCTAAATCAAAAGCTCTAGGCCTCGGATTCGATCTGAGGGGTCACAAGGATGTTAGTGAGCTATCTCTAAGAGATCATGGCTCGAACCTAACTCCAAATCGGTGAATCAAGAAATTTCGGGGCATGGAGGCAAGAACGCAATCCAAAACGAAAATCGATTGATCTCCTAGACCGTGAGGTTAGAGTTTAATTCCTTCGGTGGAAAGGAGAGCCTCACGATCTAGAACAACTTGGTTCAAACGGTTTTGCAAAAGATGAACCGAGCAAAGAGATCAAGCGACGGGAAAATCGTGGAGAAAAAGGATTCCGCGAAGAACACAAAGAAAACGCGAATCACAGCCACGAACTCGAATTAAGGACGCAAATCAAGCCATCGATCTGTGCTCCAAGGTGAGGATACGACCTCACTTCCTCGAATCAACAGTACACAGAGTGGAGTCTCTCTGTGGATCTCAACTAGCTAAAGCAGGAGGTGGGAGAGTGGAAACCCTAGGAAATGAAAGCTCTAACTGCGATTGAGATGGGGAGGAGGGTGTCTCCCCTAGACTACTTATACTAACCTAGCCTAAGTCTATTTCCTACTCTACCCCTCTCTACTCTAATTACAGAGCGGACCAGCCTAACCCTAAGGCTATTCTAGTCCACCCGCTGGTGGTAGGTAGATCCGACGGCCACGCCCGCACGGTCTTCCGCGTCGCCTCCACGCAACCTTCAGATCGCCGCCACGTGCCGCCACCACTCTGCACCCCCGGTTTTGCGGCCCAAACCGGGAAACCAGCCTTTTCCATCAGCCCCCGGTTTTGAGGCCCAAACCGGGGAAACCAGCCTCCAGCCCGAGTTTTGTGGCCCAAACTCGGAAACCGTCCGCGCCCGAGTTTTGAGGCCCAAACTCGGAAACCGGCCCACGCCCAGGTTTTGAGGCTCAACCTGGAAACCGTCGCGCCCAGGTTTTGTGGCTCAACCTGGAAACCCAGCACCCAGGTTTTGAGGCCCAAACCTGGAAACCGTCCACCGTTGGTTTTTCCCGGGCTCTACCAACAAACCGGCGTCGTAGAGGGGATGCACCGCCTGTGCACCCCTTCCACCGACATGATCGCACTTCTCCGCTTGTCGCTGTCGCAGGCTGCCAGCCACCACAGCTGATCCTCCGGCCTCCAGTCCATCAGTCCAAGTCCACGTCCGCCCTTCACCGTCCGATACATCGGCATGGCACGTCCGCCGCACGGCACGCCCATCCTTCATCGCGCCCAGTCCGTCGGCACGACACGTCGCAACTTGACCTTCACCCGCCATCGATCACTGTCTCCGTGCTCGACACCTGCACAACACAAGCCAAAGAACATGCGCATCATCTCCGTTGACAATCACTCATCACACAGAGACTCGGCATACACCCATGTATCCGCACAACTTAGTTATTACAAACTGGTTTTGAAAACAGTAGCGGAAGCTTAACTTGAAACATTGTTCCGAAATTCACACACGCACACTTAAAGATTACAGTGCCATTTAGTAGTCATCCTTAACCTAGCAAAAGATACGAACAGAAGAGGTCCTTGCCCGGGACCTAGAATTCACCCGAGGCTGGAAAGAGACAATTGATGCAATAACCATGGAAGACCTGGCCATCTGCAACAACAAAAGGGTAGAACCCTGAGTACGAGAAGGTACTCAGCTAGACTTACCCGCCTTAAACCAGAAATAAAGTGACACCAAGGAGTATGCAAGGCTAGTATATAATGGAGGCTGGCAATAGATCACACTTTTGCATAAAAGCCATTTGTTAATTAAATAGTTCTCCTGCCCTCTAGCTGTCAATTTAAATAGTAATTACCCTATTTACTAGATTAGCAAAACTGCACTAGAACAAACATGGTAGTGATCCAACGATCACCGAAAATGTAACAAACAGACCGAGTGACCATTTCCAAAAGTATAAAGATAGCTGTCTCGTGTTCCACATTTTTCAGTATCGAGATTGATCAGCGTTCGAGTCAAGTGCTCACTATCCAGGAGCGATGGCGATTATAATCGATTACTAACCAGCTGGTGATTTATTTCCCACACAAACCACACCCACCCGTCGGTGAGCTACAGATAACCACAACATTGTTCCAGGAGTCGCGGTTTCAACCGCCACCATCACACCCGGAGGCAAGCCCGACTGCCAAGGAGTTGGACTTAACCACCATCACCCGGGTCTTACTATTCGCGCCCCCGCGTCCCACTAACCCTCCACCGTGGCTTCGGCTGATGCGTAGGACCTGAGAGCCGGCCTGGAACAATGAGCGGCTTCGCGGTCGGAACGAGTTATCCTTCTAGCTAAATGTGGGACATGCGTTCAACATGACAAGAAGTCTATCTCACAAGATACTGATTCCCATAAAACACGGCTAGAAATGCTGTAGCATAAACTACAGGAATCTGCCGATCTCCATTTTTCCACAACACTCAGTTATCCCACTTAATGGAAATATTTGGTTAATCGGTCAAGTAACCACCTATTGCTCGCGGGTAACATGAAGGTTGCCCGACTTCTACCGGTCTAAGCAATTCTAAGCATAGCTCGGACCTGACTCTATATAGGTATCAAGGATGATATTTCAAGGTAACAAGGTATGAATAGTGATGCATCAACGGTATCAAACAACTCCTATACTTAATGCAACAAACATAAGCAGATTAAGTTAATCATAAACTGTAGGTAGTTAGAAATGCTCCGGGGCTTGCCTTTCTCGAAGGTGCTCGGTTGGTGATTCGGGCACTCCGGAAGTTCTTCTTCAAACTCTTCCCCGATAGCTCCTGGTTCCTGCTCCTGAGGCTGCTCCTCGTTTTCCTCGGCTATCACTGTCTCTTCTACCGAACCTGTTATGATGCATATGCGAGAATGAATGGAGGATACATGGGCATAGAAAAATGCATTGCAATTGAATTGACCGAATAGGCGCATATTTCCTCTCTGGTAGAGTACAACACTCTATTTAGAGAAAAGCTACACCACTCATGCAAAGCACAATCAACATGCATACACTGAAAAGACTATTTTACCCCTGCTGGTTCCCTCCATGAAAAGACACAAAAGCTTGATTTTAAATAAACTCATTATCCTACTAAAACAGCTTATAACTGCACCTCATAGCTAACAGCTTTAGAAAAATCTACAAAAATTACTGGAGGTTCTTAACAGACAGTAAAACATACTGTACAAATTTCAGGACAATTGCATGTATATATAATTCTGTATGAAAAAGACAAATATCAGGGTGAAAAGATACTTTGAACTACACCTTACTTTTAAAAGTGTCAAACAACAAATTTCATATTTTTGTTTAGAGCTTTCCAGCATAAGAGCAGTCTATAAAAATTATGAGACTCAAATTCCATATATTTTAATTACTACAAATTATACAAGAAAACAGCATTTAACCAAATTAAAAGTTAACTTCAAATTATTTCATAACCCAACAGTAGTTATCATTTTTCTGTGACTCTACATTACCTACCTAGCTCATCAAAACAAATCCCATATTTTTCTGAGCAAAACATGATTTACTAAGCATTAAACAAGATATCAGCCTAAACACAAATTAATTATTACTGCATATAAAAACTATCATAACAGAGCATATCATATTTTTCATGTACAGATCTCATCAAGACAAACTTAACAAAATTGGTTTCACATTTATTGGATTAACAGAACACAAGTTATGATTTAAACAAGTATTAACCATATTTCTGGAAACATTTATTCAAAAACCCTAAACCTTAACTGCTACACGCACACAACAAACTTGCACCCAAGTGGCTGACAGCCGGGGCCCGAGGTCAAAGCGACCCCACCTGCCATACACAGAGAAACAGAGGAGATGTTGACCTCGCCGGAGCTCGCCGACGGCGGCTCCTCCGGCGAAACCAACTCCACCGACGGACTCCTCTCATCCTTCCGCGACGACGGTACCACCCTCGACCCTAGCGACACGACGGATCGAGCACGACGCCGGCAATGGCGGCCACGGCGGCGCGGGCTCTCCACGCCGGGCAACTCCGGCCATGCCGAGGCTAACCGACTCGTGATTCCTACTCTCCGAACTCCCACGGACCTAGCGCAAGGCTCGGTTTCACTCCGAAAGCTCGGGACCACGCCATGCCAGTCTCCCGGCAACCATGGCGGACGGCGGCGATGGCGGACCGAGGCAACCAAAACCCTAATCGGCTAAACCGACTTCACTTCCTTCTTCCTGGACGCTCACTGACTTGCGAACGCTAGCTAAAGCATCTTGAAACCCACGGGAAGGAAGCCGACCACGGCGGACCGAACTCGGCGGTCATGGCGGCCATGGCGGAAGCTCGTCCCGAGGCTCACCTAGGGCTTGCCGAAGAGCACTGACTAGCGCAAACGATGCGGGAGACCAAGGCGAGGCTAGCGGTGCGGTTTGCTTGGCGAATGCACGGCGAGACGACGGCGGACGGCGACTTCCCCCTTTCGCCCGCGGGGTCGCCGGCGAGAGCTTGGAGCGAGGCAGAGAGGGAGGGAGCGTGCTCTGGCGGAGGAAGGCGTGCGTGGGCGCTTAAGCACGCCACGCCGCGCGCGCTGGCTGGCCTCGGCCGGGAATCGAACGCCACGCGGCGTTCTTCCCCTGCGCGCGGTCGGCACACTGAAGCCGACGGCTTCAAACTGAATCGGGCGATTCAGTTGGCTAATGGCCGACTGACAGCCAACTTCAAACGCGATTAACTCACTAACCACTCCATCAGACGCTAAACCAACTGCACCATTGGTTTAGAGCTATACACCAGACTGCAACTTTGGTTAAAGGATTGATCACTGGTTCGGCTTGGATTGGGCTCAGATCGATGCCAAACATGGCCTGACCAAACTGGAAACCAGCTTTAGGACTTAGGAAAAATTCCAAGTCTAAACCCTTCCAATTCTGCCTTGTGGACCCTAAAAACACCATGCTACAACCCATTTTCATGAGTTGGTCCTTAAACAACTTTTGTTCTATACTAATTCTACACACTTTTGCTTAAGGGCCCCTAGCCATGCAAAGCTTCTAACAAGGAGGTCTTTGTTAGTCAAACAAAAGGACTTTAGAGGCTCTATAGGGTTGACTAGGGTTTAACTACTTGATTAGGCAAAATGTCCAGCATAAACCATGCCTTCATTTTGACTTCTCAACAAGGTTAGATGGTTAGAAAGACTTAACCACTCCAAAGCAAGACAAGAAACACTTCAACAAAGCAAACTTATAAGCAAGCAAACACATGAAATGACATTTTATGTGAGAAAAAGAATAACATATGAATGCTTCATGATCATGAGATGATTATGCATGATGAGAAATGATGTCATGCTAGCTTAACACCAGAGGTGTTACAGGTGGGCTATAGCGTTTGGGACACCGGTTCACCGCGGCGCGTCAGTCCGCGGCGACGTGCATGCGTTTCACATCGCCGTGAGCTCGTCTCCCTACCTAGTTCGGAGTGCGGTTCATGAGGCATCAACGTGTGCGCGGTGGCGTGAGTTCGCTCCGAGCCGGTAAAGGCTCTGGCCTGCGCGCTCCGGTACGGGCGCCATGGCCGATGTAGAGGACGAAAGATGGCGAAGGTGGCATGAGGCTTACCGTGGTGGCGGTGAAGATAGGATAGCGGTGCAGGGCGATTCGAGGCCGTGTAGCTCCGGTTGCAGTGCCGTGCAGCTCTGGTTCACCCCGTGCTCCGCTCGCGGTCCTCTTCCTCGGTGCCGACGAATTTCCGCGGCGGCGCCCGATCCTCCACGGCTCCGCTCCTTCGCTACTCTCTTCTCTCGGCTGTGTGGTGTGGTGAGTGCGCCACGGTGTGGCGACGCTTGCTGGGAACCCAGGGGTTCCGGCGAGGCTCGGTTTATATAGGCACGAGTGCGTGTCACGGCGGATGGCGGATTGGCCGCGCAACCTTGATCAAGGGTTACGAACACTCCGATTCCACACGTCTCCAATTCAAATCGCAGGGGACAAGATTCCCTAGTTTGTTAGGGTTTTGTTACCACGGTCGGCCGAGGTGGCACGGTGGGGGCCGCCGCCGTTGCCGTGCTCTGCCTTCCGGCTTGCGCAAGAAGAAGAACAGAGGTGGGTTGAACATAGCGAAGCTTACTGAAACATTGTTCCGAAATTCACACACGCACACTTAAAGATTACAGTGCCATTAGTAGTCATCCTTAACCTAGCAAAAATACGAACAGAAGAGGTCCTTGCCCGGACCTAGAATTCACCCAGGCTGAAAGAGACAATTGATGCAATAACCATGGAAGACCTGCATCTGCAACAACAAAGGTAGAACCCTGAGTACGAGAAGTACTCAGCTAGACTTACCCGCCTTAAACAGAAATAAAGTGCCACCAAGGAGTAGCAGGCTGTATATAATGGAGGCTGGCAAAGATCACACTTTGCATAAACCATTTGTTAATTAATAGTTTCTCCTGCCCTCTAGCTGTCAATTTAAATGGAAGATTCCCTTTTTCTGATTTTACCTGCCAATCCTGATATGTATCGCGCAACAAGCATCGACACGATAGAATCGTAACAAACAGTGACCGTATGTATCCAATCGATCACAAAACGTTAAATTAGTACACGATCACCGATTACAGCCTGAGTGAGCCATGTCCAAAGTATAAAGATCCTGTCTGTTTCCCATTTTCAGTATCGAGATTGATCAGCGTTCGAGTCAAGTGCCACTATCCAGGAGCGATGGCGATTATAATCGATTACTAACCAGCTGGTGTTATTTCCCACACAAACACACCCCCCGTGGTGAGCTACAGATACCACAACATTGTTCCAGGAGTCGCGGTTTCAACCGCCACCATCACACCGGAGGCAAGCCCGACTGCCAAGGATTGGACTTAACCACCATCACCCGGGTCTTACTATTCGCGCCCCCGCGTCCCACTAACCCTCCACCGTGGCTTCGGCTGATGCTAGGACCTGAGAGCCGGCCTGGAACAATGAGCGGCTTCGCGTTCGAACGAGTTATCCTTCTAGCTAAATGTGGGACATGCGTTCAACATGACAAGAAGTCTATCTCACAAGATACTGATTCCCATAAAACACGCTAGAAATGCTGTACATAAACTCAGGAATCTGCCGATCTCCATTTTTCCACAACCTCAGTTATCCCACTTAATGGAAATATTTGGTTAATCGGTCAAGTAACCACCTATTGCTCGCGGGTAACATGAAGGTTGCCCGACTTCTACCGTCTAAGCAATTCTAGCATAGCTCGGACCTGACTCATATAGGTATCAAGGATGATATTTCAAGGTAACAGGTATGAATAGTGATGCATCAACGTATCAACAAACTCCTATACTTAATGCAACAAACATAAGCGATTAAGTTATCATAAACTGTAGGTAGTTAGAAATGCTCGGGGCTTGCCTTTCTGAAGGTGCTCGGTTGGTGATTCGGGCACTCCGGAAGTTTTCTCAAACTCTTCCCCGATAGCTCCTGTTTCCCTGCTCCTGAGGCTGCTCCTCGTTTTCCTCGGCTATCACTGTCTCTTCTACCGAACCTGTTATGATCCATATGCGAGAATGAATGGAGGATACATGGGCATAGAAAATGCATTGCAATTGAATTGACCGAATAGGCGCTATTCCCTCTCTGGTAGAGTCAACCACTCTATTTAGAGAAAAGCTACACCACTCATGCAAGCACAATCAACATGCATACACTGAAAGACTATTTTACCCCTGCTGGTTCCCTCCATGAAAAGACACAAAAGCTTGATTTTAATAACTCATTATCCTACTAAAACAGCTTATAACTGCACCTCATAGCTAACAGCTTTAGAAAAATAAAAATCTACAAAATTACTGAGTTTCTAACAGACAGTAAAACACTGTACAAATTTCGGACAATTGCATGTATATATAATTCTGTATGAAAAAACAAATATCAGGTGAAAAGATACTTTGAACTACACCTTACTTTTAAAAGGTGTCAAACAACAAATTTCATTTTTTGTTTGAGCTTTCCAGCATAAGAGCAGTCTATAAAATTATGAGACTCAATTCCATATATTTTATTACTACAAATTATACAAGAAAACAGCATTTAACCAAATTAAAAGTTAACTTCAATTATTTCATAACCCAACAGTAGTTATCATTTTTCGTGACTCTACATTACCTACTAGCTCATCAAAACAAATCCCATATTTTTCTGAGCAAAACTGATTTACTAAGCATTAAACAAGTATCAGCCTAAACACAAATTAAAGCTTCAAAGCACGCTCATGATCGTCAAATGGCAACTGCTCTCTGTTAGCCCTCATCCTGTTGACAATCACCTGAAAGCGAGCGAATAAACTTTCTATGCTCTCGCCAGGTTGATGTCTAAAGTTCTCATACTCTCGCTTGAACGACTCGTAGAGTCGGGTTTTGACTTGAGAGGTGCCCCTCATGAAAACGCATGAGAGTGTCCCAGATCTCCCGAGCCGTAGCGAGGGTGAGAAACGCGATCAAACTCACCCATGCTCAAACAAGAGAAAAGAGCATTACGGCTCGGCTATTGGCATCGTGCTCATCGACCTGCTGTTGAGTCACACGAGCAGCCAAGACCACGTAATCAGGGGAGTTTGCAAATATCCCAGATCGAAGCGCCCAAGCTCTGCAAATAGGCCCGACATACGTATCTTCCAATACGCATAGTTCGTCCCATCGAAAAACGGCGGTTTGCCCACGCCGCGATCCATGTCGCCTTCGGTGGATCTGGAACCGGCTAAGGTGGAAGATCCTTAACCTGCTCCGATACCAATTGAAGGACCGAGAAGCTAACCGAAAGCGACCAGAGGGGGGGTGAATGGGAGCTTCAAAATTTCCTTTCGGAAACTAGATGCCACTGTCCCAAAATCAACCCCAAGAGCGAACCCTAGAGCTTGCTAATGTCCACGACCCTATATGTAGGGTGGATGCTTCCTAGAAGCACAGCGAGACACTAGACAACTCTAGAAAGCCAACGCAAAAGACGGAAATCAATTCCGACAACGAACGAGCGAACCGCGGACGAAGCCGTGCGAAACCAGTCACACTCGGACGCTGGCCTGCGTCCGATGCCAGACCACCGGAAGCGTCCGATGCAGACTAAAACGCCGAAAACGTGACACGCGTCACCGGAGCGTCCGATGCTAGGGACCCTAGCGTCCGATGCTCCCGTGATAGCGTCCGATGCTCCCGAAAACAGCGCAGTTCTTTGATGATTCAACCCGATCTCCTCTAAATCAAAAGCTCTAGGCCTCGGATTCGATCTGAGGGGTCACAAGGATGTTAGTGAGCTATCTCTAAGAGATCATGGCTCGAACCTAACTCCAAATCGGTGAATCAAGAAATTTCGGGGCATGGAGGCAAGAACGCAATCCAAAACGAAAATCGATTGATCTCCTAGACCGTGAGGTTAGAGTTTAATTCCTTCGGTGGAAAGGAGAGCCTCACGATCTAGAACAACTTGGTTCAAACGGTTTTGCAAAAGATGAACCGAGCAAAGAGATCAAGCGACGGGAAAATCGTGGAGAAAAAGGATTCCGCGAAGAACACAAAGAAAACGCGAATCACAGCCACGAACTCGAATTAAGGACGCAAATCAAGCCATCGATCTGTGCTCCAAGGTGAGGATACGACCTCACTTCCTCGAATCAACAGTACACAGAGTGGAGTCTCTCTGTGGATCTCAACTAGCTAAAGCAGGAGGTGGGAGAGTGGAAACCCTAGGAAATGAAAGCTCTAACTGCGATTGAGATGGGGAGGAGGGTGTCTCCCTAGACTACTTATACTAACCTAGCCTAAGTCTATTTCCTACTCTACCCCTCTCTACTCTAATTACAGAGCGGACCAGCCTAACCCTAAGGCTATTCTAGTCCACCCGCTGGTGGTAGGTAGATCCGACGGCCACGCCCGCACGGTCTTCCGCGTCGCCTCCACGCAACCTTCAGATCGCCGCCACGTGCCGCCACCACTCTGCACCCCCGGTTTTGCGGCCCAAAACCGGGAAACCAGCCTTTTCCATCAGCCCCCGGTTTTGAGGCCCAAACCGGGAAACCAGCCTCCAGCCCGAGTTTTGTGGCCCAAACTCGGAAACCGTCCGCGCCCGAGTTTTGAGGCCCAAACTCGGAAACCGGCCCACGCCCAGGTTTTGAGGCTCAACCTGGAAACCGTCGCGCCCAGGTTTTGTGGCTCAACCTGGAAACCCAGCACCCAGGTTTTGAGGCCCAAACCTGGAAACCGTCCACCGTTGGTTTTTCCCGGGCTCTACCAACAAACCGGCGTCGTAGAGGGGATGCACCGCCTGTGCACCCCTTCCACCGACATGATCGCACTTCTCCGCTTGTCGCTGTCGCAGGCTGCCAGCCACCACAGCTGATCCTCCGGCCTCCAGTCCATCAGTCCAAGTCCACGTCCGCCCTTCACCGTCCGATACATCGGCATGGCACGTCCGCCGCACGGCACGCCCATCCTTCATCGCGCCCAGTCCGTCGGCACGACACGTCGCAACTTGACCTTCACCCGCCATCGATCACTGTCTCCGTGCTCGACACCTGCACAACACAAGCCAAAGAACATGCGCATCATCTCCGTTGACAATCACTCATCACACAGAGACTCGGCATACACCCATGTATCCGCACAACTTAGTTATTACAAACTGGTTTTGAAAACAGTAGCGGAAGCTTAACTTGAAACATTGTTCCGAAATTCACACACGCACACTTAAAGATTACAGTGCCATTTAGTAGTCATCCTTAACCTAGCAAAAGATACGAACAGAAGAGGTCCTTGCCCGGGACCTAGAATTCACCCGAGGCTGGAAAGAGACAATTGATGCAATAACCATGGAAGACCTGGCCATCTGCAACAACAAAAGGGTAGAACCCTGAGTACGAGAAGGTACTCAGCTAGACTTACCCGCCTTAAACCAGAAATAAAGTGACACCAAGGAGTATGCAAGGCTAGTATATAATGGAGGCTGGCAATAGATCACACTTTTGCATAAAAGCCATTTGTTAATTAAATAGTTCTCCTGCCCTCTAGCTGTCAATTTAAATAGTAATTACCCTATTTACTAGATTAGCAAAACTGCACTAGAACAAACATGGTAGTGATCCAACGATCACCGAAAATGTAACAAACAGACCGAGTGACCATTTCCAAAAGTATAAAGATAGCTGTCTCGTGTTCCACATTTTTCAGTATCGAGATTGATCAGCGTTCGAGTCAAGTGCTCACTATCCAGGAGCGATGGCGATTATAATCGATTACTAACCAGCTGGTGATTTATTTCCCACACAAACCACACCCACCCGTCGGTGAGCTACAGATAACCACAACATTGTTCCAGGAGTCGCGGTTTCAACCGCCACCATCACACCCGGAGGCAAGCCCGACTGCCAAGGAGTTGGACTTAACCACCATCACCCGGGTCTTACTATTCGCGCCCCCGCGTCCCACTAACCCTCCACCGTGGCTTCGGCTGATGCGTAGGACCTGAGAGCCGGCCTGGAACAATGAGCGGCTTCGCGGTCGGAACGAGTTATCCTTCTAGCTAAATGTGGGACATGCGTTCAACATGACAAGAAGTCTATCTCACAAGATACTGATTCCCATAAAACACGGCTAGAAATGCTGTAGCATAAACTACAGGAATCTGCCGATCTCCATTTTTCCACAACACTCAGTTATCCCACTTAATGGAAATATTTGGTTAATCGGTCAAGTAACCACCTATTGCTCGCGGGTAACATGAAGGTTGCCCGACTTCTACCGGTCTAAGCAATTCTAAGCATAGCTCGGACCTGACTCTATATAGGTATCAAGGATGATATTTCAAGGTAACAAGGTATGAATAGTGATGCATCAACGGTATCAAACAACTCCTATACTTAATGCAACAAACATAAGCAGATTAAGTTAATCATAAACTGTAGGTAGTTAGAAATGCTCCGGGGCTTGCCTTTCTCGAAGGTGCTCGGTTGGTGATTCGGGCACTCCGGAAGTTCTTCTTCAAACTCTTCCCCGATAGCTCCTGGTTCCTGCTCCTGAGGCTGCTCCTCGTTTTCCTCGGCTATCACTGTCTCTTCTACCGAACCTGTTATGATGCATATGCGAGAATGAATGGAGGATACATGGGCATAGAAAAATGCATTGCAATTGAATTGACCGAATAGGCGCATATTTCCTCTCTGGTAGAGTACAACACTCTATTTAGAGAAAAGCTACACCACTCATGCAAAGCACAATCAACATGCATACACTGAAAAGACTATTTTACCCCTGCTGGTTCCCTCCATGAAAAGACACAAAAGCTTGATTTTAAATAAACTCATTATCCTACTAAAACAAGCTTATAACTGCACCTCATAGCTAACAGCTTTAGAAAAATCTACAAAAATTACTGGAGGTTCTTAACAGACAGTAAAACATACTGTACAAATTTCAGGACAATTGCATGTATATATAATTCTGTATGAAAAAGACAAATATCAGGGTGAAAAGATACTTTGAACTACACCTTACTTTTAAAAGTGTCAAACAACAAATTTCATATTTTTGTTTAGAGCTTTCCAGCATAAGAGCAGTCTATAAAAATTATGAGACTCAAATTCCATATATTTTAATTACTACAAATTATACAAGAAAACAGCATTTAACCAAATTAAAAGTTAACTTCAAATTATTTCATAACCCAACAGTAGTTATCATTTTTCTGTGACTCTACATTACCTACCTAGCTCATCAAAACAAATCCCATATTTTTCTGAGCAAAACATGATTTACTAAGCATTAAACAAGATATCAGCCTAAACACAAATTAATTATTACTGCATATAAAAACTATCATAACAGAGCATATCATATTTTTCATGTACAGATCTCATCAAGACAAACTTAACAAAATTGGTTTCACATTTATTGGATTAACAGAACACAAGTTATGATTTAAACAAGTATTAACCATATTTCTGGAAAACATTTATTCAAAAACCCTAAACCTTAACTGCTACACGCACACAACAAACTTGCACCCAAGTGGCTGACAGCCGGGGCCCGAGGTCAAAGCGACCCCACCTGCCATACACAGAGAAACAGAGGAGATGTTGACCTCGCCGGAGCTCGCCGACGGCGGCTCCTCCGGCGAAACCAACTCCACCGACGGACTCCTCTCATCCTTCCGCGACGAACGGTACCACCCTCGACCCTAGCGACACGACGGATCGAGCACGACGCCGGCAATGGCGGCCACGGCGGCGCGGGCTCTCCACGCCGGGCAACTCCGGCCATGCCGAGGCTAACCGACTCGTGATTCCTACTCTCCGAACTCCCACGGACCTAGCGCAAGGCTCGGTTTCACTCCGAAAGCTCGGGACCACGCCATGCCAGTCTCCGGCAACCATGGCGGACGGCGGCGATGGCGGACCGAGGCAACCAAACCCTAATCGGCTAAACCGACTTCACTTCCTTCTTCCTGGACGCTCACTGACTTGCGAACGCTAGCTAAAGCATCTTGAAACCCACGGGAAGGAAGCCGACCACGGCGGACCGAACTCGGCGGTCATGGCGGCCATGGCGGAAGCTCGTCCCGAGGCTCACCTAGGGCTTGCCGAAGAGCACTGACTAGCGCAAACGATGCGGGAGACCAAGGCGAGGCTAGCGGTGCGGTTTGCTTGGCGAATGCACGGCGAGACGACGGCGGACGGCGACTTCCCCCCTTTTCGCCCGCGCGGTCGCCGGCGAGAGCTTGGAGCGAGGCAGAGAGGGAGGGAGCGTGCTCTGGCGGAGGAAGGCGTGCGTGGGCGCTTAAGCACGCCACGCCGCGCGCGCTGGCTGGCCTCGGCCGGGAATCGAACGCCACGCGGCGTTCTTCCCCTGCGCGCGGTCGGCCACTGAAGCCGACGGCTTCAAACTGAATCGGGCGATTCAGTTGGCTAATGGCCGACTGACAGCCCAACTTCAAACGCGATTAACTCACTAACCACTCCATCAGACGCTAAACCAACTGCACCATTGGTTAGAGCTATACACCGACTGCAACTTTGGTTAAAGGATTGATCACTGGTTCGGCTTGGATTGGGCTCAGATCGATGCCAAACATGGCCTGACCAAACTGGAAACCAGCTTTAGGACTTAGGAAAAATTCCAAGTCTAAAACCCTTCCAATTCTGCCTTGTGGACCCTAAAACACCATGCTACACCCATTTTCATGAGTTGGTCCTTAAACAACTTTTGTTCTATACTAAATTCTACACACTTTTGCTTAAGGGCCCATAGCCATGCAAAGCTTCTAACAAGGAGGTCTTTGTTAGTCAAACAAAAGGACTTTAGAGGCTCTATAGGGTTGACTAGGGTTTAACTACTTGATTAGGCAAAATGTCCAGCATAACCATGCCTTCATTTTGACTTCTCAACAAGGTTAGATGGTTAGAAAGACTTAACCACTCCAAAGCAAGACAAGAAACACTTCAACAAAGCAAACTTATAAGCAAGCAAACACATGAAATGACATTTTATGTGAGAAAAAGAATAACATATGAATGCTTCATGATCATGAGATGATTATGCATGATGAGAAATGATGTCATGCTAGCTTAACACCAGAGGTGTTACAGTGGGCTATAGCGTTTGGGACACCGGTTCACCGCGGCGCGTCAGTCCGCGGCGACGTGCATGCGTTTCATCGCCGTGAGCTCGGTCTCCCTACCTAGTTCGGAGTGCGGTTCATGAGGCATCAACGTGTGCGCGGTGGCGTGAGTTCGCTCCGAGCCGGTAAAGGCTCTGGCCTGCGCGCTCCGGTACGGGCGCCATGGCCGATGTAGAGGACGAAGATGGCGAAGGTGGCATGAGGCTTACCGTGGTGGCGGTGAAGATAGGATAGCGGTGCAGGGCGATTCGAGGCCGTGTAGCTCCGGTTGCAGTGCCGTGCAGCTCCTGGTTCACCCCGTGCTCCGCTCGCGGTCCTCTTCCTCGGTGCCGACGAATTTCCGCGGCGGCGCCCGATCCTCCACGGCTCCGCTCCTTCGCTACTCTCTTCTCTCGGCTGTGTGGTGTGGTGAGTGCGCCACGGTGTGGCGACGCTTGCTGGGAACCCAGGGGTTCCGGCGAGGGCTCGGTTTATATAGGCACGAGTGCGTGTCACGGCGGATGGCGGATTGGCCGCGCAACCTTGATCAAAGGGTTACGAGACACTCCGATTCCACACGTCTCCAATTCAAATCGCAGGGGACAAGATTCCCTAGTTTGTTAGGGGTTTGTTAGCCACGGTCGGCCGAGGTGGCACGGTGGGGGCCGCCGCCGTTGCCGTGCTCTGCCTTCCGGCTTGCGCAAGAAGAAGAACAGAGGTGGTGCTCGCTGACGCGTAGGGCCAGTGTGTCAGGGTCTCGGCGCGGAGGCGAGCGGGCGCACACGATGGCAGGGCCGCTCCGCGCGCGGTTGGGCTATCCGCGAGGGCCGTGCATGCGCGCGCGTTGCTCGGTTGGGCCGTGCTGTGCACGCGTGGTGACGCCGGGCCGCAATGGCCGTGCAGTGATTTCCCTCCGGCGGTTAGCTGGGCTGCGCAAAGGGTTTCGGCCCAGTCAGTTCGTTTACCGTTTCTCCATTTCCTTTTTAATTAACTCAATGCTAGTGTTGCTCCTTAATCCAAATATTGATCTTAGGTTATGGGTTTGTCACGTAACATGCTTTGCAAAGTTTATATATATGTATTGATGCATTTCACACAAGAAATCCAAGAAGAGCCAAATCACATATGCTTATTAATTGGTTAGTTAGTTGCTTACTATGCTACTAATCATAATGGTCAAATATAAATGTTAATGCATATGTTTAAGGGTGAATACAAGTAGGTTGTCTCACTCATCATGCAAGGTGAAAAGAAAAGAAAAATTTTGTGGTTGGGATTTTGAGGTAGAAATTTGTGGGTTGTTACACCGAGTCTCCATTCAAGAAGCACAAGTACAAGCAAAAGCACAAGTGCAAAGACAAACGCAGAAAATCGCTCTCCACGCGCCAATGCTGCTCTACTGCTTAGCTTAGCTTAGCCTAGCTCTAGTTAGCAGGAAGAGAAGTGTCGGGTGGAGCTCAGCAACCGGAGTCTGGAAGAGTCTTTCTGAGCTTCTGGTCTGGTATTGCTTTTTTGTATCTATCTCAAGTACTTTATTCTAATTCAGTTATTTCATATTTCAAGTACTTTGAGTATTTATCTTGTGCTCCTAGATTTCAAGTACTAGTTCTTGCTTGATCATTATCATAGTGAGCTTAGGTGCTTGATCTGTGGCAATAGGTTGCTTAGTTTATCTAGTGTTAGTCATATCAAGTCTTGTGATTACTCTGTCGTCTGGTTAAGGTGTCTTTATCTCTGAGCTCGGGTAAAGATAGTAGGAATATAGATTAAGCGAGGTGCTTAGGCTATAGGCTTACCTGCAGATACGGCTAAATCTCCAGATAGTTGTGGTAGCACCAGGTGGTGACAACCCTAGATCGCCTACATATTCCACCACGTTGGGTTTAGTTCTTAAAACGTAAGGCTCGTTGTGCGTTGTGTTCAGTTTAATCAGGAGCGTGTACACCTCTGTTGCTTGATAAGATAAGACTACTACTTTATTTACTTTCACCCTATCTTGTTCTTGTCCCAGTTATAATTGTTCTACCCTTATTCTTCGTGTTCGTAGTTCTAGATCTGTCGATGGTACAAAAAAGGGGTACCCCAAAACCTCGATTAAGAAAAAACACAACCAGGGCCAAGAAAATAAACGACGCTACTTGGCCCACCAGGCCAAAAGCCCATCAAGAGGAAGCATGCCACTGTGGCCCAACGATCCTAGCGTCTCGCCCGAACCCTCCGAGCTAGGCCATGAGCGAACGCTTATTCTCTGTCTCGCCCAAGCCCTCCAAGCCAGGCCTCGAACGAAAGCCTCACCATACATCCTCGACCCTCCACACAAAGGGGTCGAGCCCCAACCTCGAAGACTTCCTAGTGATGGAAGCAAGCCTCGATTACCCCGTACCTACCACTTGTACGACCCGAGAAGCATTAAATGCATCATACCCACTCCGGTCAGACCGGCGTGGCTACAGCAAGTACCACAGTTGATCGTACCCTAGTAAAATCAGACTCTGACCGCCCACACCCGGGAAACAAGCACGTCGTGCAGAGTTGACATCCCACGCCGCGTACAGTACTTGTTCGAAGGCACCACTCAAGGCATGTTCGTCTTCGCGTACCACGCTTGACCCCGAGCTCGTCCCATTCTGCGCCGGCCTCGAACTCGTCCGCGGAGGCCTCGACCTCACCCTCGAGCACGGTTCCACCAGGACTGGTCAACTCTCCAACAACTCCCAATACGACGTCTCTGCACACGCCGGCGCATGGGCTTCGTCCTTCACCGCCATCGCCGATCACGTCGCCACAGGACGAAGTACATCGCTACAACGGCACCGACATGACCGACATCGTCATCACCAATGCCATCGTCGACATCATCGCCTACGACAGCCCTAGAACTATGTGACCATGTGCCTCCCCTTTGCTTATAAAAGGGGACACCGGGCTTAGGATAGGGCAGGTTCGCTCAAGCACTCAAGCTCTCAAGCTCCCTCCATAGTCTAGAACTCTAGAGTTAGTTCCCTAGCCCTAGTTCCTTCCTCCATACACCCTGTTCTCTCCCGTTCATGCTTGTATCTGCCCCTGTACAAGCACTTCGATACAAGATAATACAATCTCTCTCTCCGCTGGACGTAGGGCCTTCTCTTGCCCGAACCAGGATAAACTGACTATATACTTCTTGGATCACCATCCGGATCAGGGAACACGCGCATGCAAATTCACTCGTCGGTGTAGATCCCTGGGTCCAAAACACCGACAAGATCCCATTAGTTTAGTTAGTTTAGTTATACCTAGTTCAATCCTTCCATCCACCAAACCTTTCGTTCATCCACATCAAACTCATTCCAACCATCTATTCTTGCTAGCCATTCATCCCTTCTTCCCTTTCCTCAATCTCTTCTTGCCGCTTTTAACTCGATCGTTACACCACCTAGCCTTCTCTTGGGAAAATATAAATTTGACACCTGGTTACTCCCAGGCGAAGTGCTACACACGATAGTTCTGTGCGCTTGCAGAATTCCCTTTTGCAAACACTCCTGTCTGGCTTGTTGCTAGTGTCGGGATTGACAACCCCGCAAGGCATTAGTATTCAGCCGCTCTAGCGCCACATCCCTAATGTCGCTAAGAATTATTGTTAACCATTTCTGAAGCCGTTATCGAGGATAGGCTTACCCCTGTTCTTAGTAATTGATGTAAGGAGTGTCAACAGTGAGATCATTGACTAACACTTGAAGCCTATTGGACATCTCTGGCACACTTTCATCTTCCTTCATCTTGAAGCTAGCAAACTTCTCTTTGAGGATGTATGCCTTTGTCCCTTTCACCGCTTGTGCGCCCTCATATGATTCTTCAAGCTTCTTCCAAACATCATGTGCCATCTCCAAGTTCTTGATTTGCTTAAACACATGTTGATCAATAGCATCATGAATGACACTAAGGGCAATATCATTGTTTTGTATCTTCTCTTCTTCATCATTAGTGAGATGCTTAGAATCATCAATCTCAATCTTTGTTTCCACCATATTCCAAATCTTTCTATTGATTGACTTGAGATGAGTGGTCATCTTAGCCTTCTAATAGCTATAATTTGTGCCATCAATTTGGGGCGGCCTTTTGGTGTGTTGATTTGAGCCATTTTGACGATTTAGGTTGTTAAGCCTCAAATAAATAGTGACCTTGCTCTGATACCACTTGAAAGGTCTTAAATGGCTAGAGGAGGTGAATATCCTATAAAAATTTCTACAACAACACTTAAACAAATTTGTTAGACAACTAAATGGTGAAACGAGTTTTACACTAGCTCTACAAAAATGTGCAAGCCACATATCCACAATTCTAGGTAATTTTGATCTCTATGTCACACAATAACTATGTTGCTATAATTAGGCTAAGTGACCTAAAGAACAAGAGTGATTACTACTACACAAGATGATACAATTATCACTTGCTTGAATGAAATAATGAAGGTACAACTGATAGAGTGGATATACCGCAATGGCAAGAGATGTACACAATGAATACCAAATGAAATCCTTGGACAATGATGACACAATGATTTAATCTGAGGTTCACTTGCTTGCTGGAAAACTACATCCTCGTTGTAGCGATTCTCCCACTTGGAGGTTCACTAGCTAATTGGCATCATAGGCCAAACCCTCAATATGGTGCCACACAACCACACCAGAAGATGGGGATCCACAAGCCATGAGTAATCCACTAAAGTTACTTTTCACGATCTCCCGCAGGGAAGGCACAAGAAACCCCTCACAATCCACTGATCAGAGTCGACAACAATCACCAATAGCCGCTCAATGATCCTTGTTGCACCAAGCCATCTAGGTGTTGGCTAACACCAAGAGTAACAAGCGAAATCTATAGTGAAACACAATCACCAAGTGCCTCTAGATGAACACACCCTTGCAATACACTTGGATCTCCCAATCTCTCACTAATTGATGAACAATCAATCAAAAGGAGTGAGAGAGTTGGCTAGGCTCGCAAAGAAGTTTTGGCAATCAAAATGTGTAAGGGTATGAGCCCAAGCCGACCAAACACATTATACAGAGACACCACAAAGTGGCTAGCTGTTGGGCTGAAAATGGCCATGACCGAACACACCAGTCGGGGCGACAGGACGCGCTGCTCCCAGCTAGCATCACGTCGTCTAATGGATGCCACATGTCTATGAACTCAGCCGCTCGATCCCAACAGCTATCTCATGACAACTGTGCGTCTATGTTCGACCAAACGCATTGGTCGAATTGACCGGATGCACTAAACTCAGAGTTCGGTCACACGCTTCCTTCAACGGCTATGAAAGGATCAAGATGCCCAAGAGGGGGGTGAATTGGGCTTTTCTAAAACTTTAGCACAAATTAAAACCTATTAAGCCCAATTAACCCTTGTGCTTAGAAGTGTGTTTCTTTCTATTCTACCGCACAAAAGACAATGTCTATGCCACTCCTACTCTAGCAAGGCAATCCAACAAAGTATGAACAACAAGTAAATTGCGGAATTGAATTGCTCAAAGGTAAATGCAAAAGTAAAGGAGTAGAGATGACACGGCGATCTTTTGCCGAGGTATTGAGGTGTCGGCACACCCCCTAGTCCTCGTTGGAGCACCCACGCAAGGGTATCGCTCCCCCTTGATCCGCGCAAGGATCAAGTGCTCACTATGAGCTGATTCTTCACCACTCCGGCCCGGTGAATCGCTCACTACCGGTCACAAGCTTGCTTGGGTCATCCACAATGCCTCCGGATGCTCTCCAAGCTTCACGATCGCCACCAAGCCGTCTAGGTGATGCCGATCACCAAGAGTAACAAGCTAGAACTCTCACTTGACCAAGCCAAGGCCAAAGAGATGGATGGATGCACACTTGCTACTCAATTCTCACTAGAAGGTCACTAATTCTCGCGATTAACAATTCTCTCAACCTCACTAGGGCTCTTGCTCTCCCTTTCTCTCTCAAGGTGTTTCTCACCAGAATAGAATGGCAAGAACACTCCAATGGAGGAGGGGGAGGAGTATAAGTACTCCCCCAACCGTCCATCCAAAAGAGCACTGATGAACAGCTTTTTCGGGGGCATCGGACGCTCTGATGCCTGGCATCAGATGCACCGATGCCCTCGACCCAACGGTCAACTATACTATTTGTCAGACTGTTTAAAGGAGCATTAGACGCTGAGCAGCGTCCGATGCCTTCCCATAGGACGCGTCCGATGCGATTCTGACCTCTCTGGATGGACATCAGACGTTGGCCCTCAGCGTCCAATGCCAGCGTCCGATTTGCCCCTCGGGGCACTCTCTCGGAACAGTGGCACAGGTGCGTCCAATTTGACAACACCGGAGCGTTCGATGCCACGTCGCCAGCACACTCAAGTCTGGTGGACATCAAACATGCGTCTGATGCCACTAAGGCCAGCGTCTGATGCCCAAAATAGGGCTGAAACAACTTCGGATCGCGACGCTGCCTTAACGACTTTTCATCCTCACGACATAAGGGCTCTCTCAAAGCTACCTAGGGCTATGAAATAACAAGTGTGCACCACACCTACCTCAATAGACTCATCTAGGTCAAGCTACTGATTCACGTTCCCCTTTATAGTATGGCCAAAGGAAAAACAAAGACCTAAGACTACCTAAGTGTCCTCCAACACCATATGACACTTAGCCTAGTCTACCACCGTCTTCGTCGTCCATCCTTTGAAAACCGAAATGATTTCCATCGCTAGGGGACATGAACTTCATATGCCCGTATCGTCGCCATTACCCTGACCTAACTCATCCCTGTTTCTGCAAAACACACGTTAGTTATAGTAATCTTGTGTTTCATCCAATCACCAAAACCCACTAGGGGCCAAGATGTGTTCAGGCTATTTCTGACAACTGACCAGATGCACTATTAGAAAGTGATTGGACGCTATATCCCTAGTGTCTGGTCCAACTCAGAGAGGTTCTAGAGAGGAAAAATCCTGATCGGACGCGTTCGATCAGGTCTGATCGGACGCACCCAGCGTCTGGTCAGTCCCTGTTGTCAAGCTTGCTCCATGTCATCATTACCAGACGCACCAGCGTCGAGTCCGACCATATTTTTCTCAGAGTCTGGTCACACCCAAACTACTGCTCAGGCTAGGGTTAGGTACTGGACGCATCCGATCACTACCGAGACAGCGTCCGGTCATCTCTGTGATCCTACAATCTTTCACCTTTCCTCACCTTCATGCAAATGTGTTAACTCCACCAAGTTTCCACCACTTGTGTACATGAGTTAGCATTTGTTAAGCACTTTTCCAAGGGAAGTTAGCACACACTAGAATCATAATGCATATGCAAGTATATCATCTAGTGGCACTTTGATAACTGTATTTCACAAACGAGTTCCACTCCTCTTAATAGTATGGCTATCAATCCTAAATGTGATCACACTCTCTATAGTGTCTTGATCACCAAAACAAAATGGCTCTATGGTTATACCTTTGCCTCTAGCCCATTTTGTTTTTCGCTTTCTTCTTTCCAAAGCTTTGGAGCACTTGATCACCATCATGTGGACATCACCATCCATCTAGCTCCATCACTTGGTCTTGGACCAACCTATCTCCTACACACTTGAGAATAGGTCCATTAGGTTTCATCAATTATCCAAAACTAAACTAGGGCTTTCAACAAGGTGGCTGTGTACCCGCGGGGCAGTGGGCGCACTGTCCCACTCATTGGTGTCTACGTCGACGACCTCATCATCACTGGCGCTGAGGAAGAAGTGGACAAGTTCAAGGCATAGATGAAGGACAAGTTCAACATGCGTGACCTCAGACTCTGCTTCTACCTTGGTGTTGAGGTGCGCTAGGATGCCACTCGCATCACCCTCCGCCAGGCTCACTACGCCAAACAGATCCTTGAGCTCGGCAGGATAACTGGATGCAACACTGCCCACACGCCAATGGAGGAGAAGTTGTGGCTCATTTGAGAGAACCTTGCGGAGGAGGTAGACTCCATGCATTACAGGTGGCTTGTCGGCGGCCTCCGGTACCATGTGTACACCCGGTCAGACCTAGCGTTTGTGGTCGGGTACGTGAGCCGCTTCATGGGACGCCATAGTGGAGCACCTACAGGCCGTCAAGCGCGTTCTTCGCTACGTGGCTAGGACTCTGGACTACGGTCTTCACTACAAGAGAGCTCCAAGCATGGCGCATTGGCGCGCTTCGTTGGCTACTGCGATAGTGACCTCGCCGATGACATCGACACAAGCAGAAGCACCAGCGGAACCATGTTCTTCCTGGGCGACTGCTTGGTCAGCTGGCAACCGGTGAAGCTGAAGGTTGTGGCATTGTCTAGCTGTGAGGGAGATTACATTGCCACCACCACTGCTGCAACACTAGCTCTATGGTTGTCAAGGTTGCTGGGAGAGCTCCTTGGCTGAAAATTCGATGTGGTGGAGCTGAAGGTGGACAACAAGTCTGCTCTAGCACTGGCCAAGAGTCCAGTCTTCCATGACAGAAGCAAACACATCAGGAACAAGTATCATTTCATTAGAGACTACTTGGAAGATGGAAGCATCAAGGCCAACCACATCGCCACTATTGATCAGCTTGCAGACATACTCACCAAGTCATTGGGCAAGGCCAAATTCCAAGAGATGAGGAGGATTGGTTAGAAGCAGATCACTTAGCACTAGGCTTAGGGAGAGATTGACAGTTAAGCCTATTGCATGTATCTTACTTTCAACTATTACTATTCACTGTCTAGATATTTTCAGGTGGCTTAACAATCAAGTTTAGTATCTAGTTTATGTCTAGAATATGTTGTAGTGGTTGGCTATCCACTTTGCATATAAGCAATGGCAGACCTCCCTTGGTTCTCAAGTCTTGTAAGTTGTTGCAATTCTATTCAATCCAAGCGGTCTATGGCCAAGCTGCCCTGTGGACTTTCCCCTCCACTCTCTAATTGATATGTCTGGGTAACAACTGACATGGTTCATTCTGTTTTCCATGACATAAATCATCTCCTCATGGTGTTGATAGGACAGTTATATAACATAAAGAATGCCAATAACCAAACTTACATAAATCATAAATGCTTGATATTTCTGTCTCAGTTCCAAATTTGTTACCTTCACTAGTAGTAATAGCGCGTCCTGCGCGCCAAATGGAGAATTGAGATAGCCAGAAGCTTCGCAGATTACTGAGGAAGCTAATCGATGCACAAAGAAAAAACAAATGTGTTTCACCAATGTAATAAAATTTGCAAACCACATGAGAACAATTGAATGCACACACAAGATCTAAGGCAAATGAGCATTTAAAAGTTGTTAGGTTGCGTAAACCTCATAGGAAATAGCAGGTGATAAGGTCATAAAAGACTTCCTCATGTACTCTTGATAGTTTCTAGAAGTTGCAGGGACCATTATGTATACCTTGTGTGTAATTTGTCATGGAATATATTTATTTAACTTTTATAATAACTAATAACATTGTATAACATATACATCATACAAGCGGCCACTTGTATTTTTTATCAACTACTGACCACAGTAGATGCCTAGGGCTCTATTAGTAGTCTTTACAGTTTATGTTGAAGCTCAATCATTGATGCATTGCCCTTTTTCGTATCATCTGATCAAGAAATAATGCTAGCCAAAAAATTCAATTTGAGTACGAAGACCACTTTGAGGCCTCACATATGGATGTCACGTGGCTCCTAAGAATCTGGGGCAGTTTGATGACGCACTCCTAAACCTGATGATGTAATAAATGCTGTTAAAAACGGTCCAACATCAACAAAATCTGATATATGAGTGACCAATCTGTAGATATTAGGGTTAGGCTATAGGGAGTCATATAGACCTATGTCTCGTAATTGCTATATATTTGTAATCCACCATTTTTTTGTGGAGGCACGTAGGCAAACTGTTGGGAAAGGGTTAATGAGTCTCAACTTTGAAATTGACAAAAGTTAATAGGAAGCATTGACTGGAACTTACTAAAATAGTGTGGCGAGCAACTGGGCAATCAAGATTGGCGTTAGAGCCGAGGTGTAGTAGTTCCATCACCACGGGAGCAAGCTATCTGAAGGCAGTATGACCTAAAAGTTTTGACAACTGTCATGTGTGGTACATTTAATATTATTTAATATTACTACAAAGCATGGTGCAATAGAAAATAGACTTTGCCTAAAAATATTTCTCTATTATCTGACAACGAAGGGTCGCTCTCCAAAGTATATAGGGCACATTACAAAAGGTGTTGATGAAGTTTAATATGGAGTTTGTCTTAGAATGTGATACAAATTTATTGTCTATTACTGTATTCAAGTGGTCTGAATGGCTACAAATATAGTTTTAATTATTAGTAATTAAAACTCTAAACAATGTAAACTAAGTTCAGATGTTCACCAATTTTTGAAGAACATGGGCAAAGCAACATGAAAAACAAATTTAGGAAAGAAAGATATGAGGGTTAAAGCATACCAGTGTATAGGAACTGCAGAGTGTAAGTTCTTTGTTGCATTCAGGATTGGTACTATTCCTTTACCATAGTATCCTGAACTCCTATGAAATGGTGAGAAATAATTTGAATTAGCAAGCACCACAGAACCTGGTAGTGGAACTCTAAACTTCAGAAATTTTTATATCAAATTCTATGAAGGCGATGCCACTTCATTTTTGTAGCGTTCAAGTACAAGCTAAATCAAAATCTCGATATATAACAACCCACATATAGAGAACGAACGAAAGCAGTCCACGTACCTATGAATGCCTTTAGTAGCGTAAGAGAAGAACAATAGAGCTACTCCTTAAGGTGCTTTTCCAGATCCTGTGGAGAACACATAGAACATACTCAAATAGATTAAGAAAATGGGCAACAGTTACCTATATCTGTAAACATGGTTATTCTCATTTAAGATGGAATTTAAGGCCATAATCTGAAATTTAGCTTCATAAATAAATGTGGGAGGTTTATGGCATTCTCCAATCTAGGAAAGGAGGAAAGTATTTCCGTTTTTGTGCAATAATGCATATATTTATATTTATGAAAGAGGGAGAACACACCATGCATGGAAATTGGTAACATAGTAGACATCGCTAGTAAACTATATAATATTTTACCTCCCCACTTGGCTGGGTTGAAACAGAATGGCTCGAAAGCTCGTTGCGCTGAACTGATAAGGCTGAAGAAAAGGAAAAGAGCTAAGAGTGGAAGCCTGGCATTCATGGTAAAGGGTAAACAAACCAGGGAAAAAGGCAAGACCAGCATGGCCATCTTCATAAAATCCTCGTGGTTTGTAGCTGTACGGGGATAACAAATCAAGGTGAATCTAAAATTCGAAACAAAGCTCACGCTCTAAGCATGTAAGGAAGCTAATGTTCAGGAAAAAAATAGAATGGAATCTGCATCAACACAATCAGCTAACCACTAATGCACAGTTCAGCAGTGTTACCCCTGGATTCTTGATTCACATAGTATGATGTATAAATAAATCACTAGAATATATTTAGTATTTCAGAATCAAGGCAGGAACATAATGGAACAGAGAGATTGGGAGGTCGTGAGTGTTTATTGTTGCCTAATGAAATGCACAGGTCCTAATATAGATATAGATAAATAATAAAAAGATTATCTGACTTGCCAAACGAACTGTTAGAGCAAGTGCCGGTGTTAAGAGTATGATCATAAGCTAATAATGTGAAGCGAATGAACTAATAAATGAGAAGGCAACAATGTGGTAAAAGGTATATGGGTTTACCTTGCTGTCCAAATATAATTAAGGACGGGTGGATCTGTGGGGAAGAAGACAACCAAACTGCACACAGTAAATAGATTAGGTGCAACATTAATCGATCAAACCCAGATAAGCCTGTTCAGAGTGAACAACACTATAGAAATATGATCTATATAATTGTCGCGTCTATATCATTCAGATTTCTCTCTGCAAACCAATATGTTTTTAAGGTTAGTTTTTTCGGAGGGAAATAGTTTTTTGGGGGCCTCAGAAATATAGCAATCATCATTTATTCATGAGCTTGGAGCTTCAAGGCATGCTGACAACTTCGCTACCCTCATAAATTGCATAATATAGGTATCAGATCATGCCTAGTACCTCACAAGCGAATGAACATCAGATCAGATCCTTGCGCAGTGGCTATGGATTTTTCATCACATGCTAAAGACGAGGGAAATGGTAAATGGCAAATGGAAACAAATCCAAGCAGAACATGGTAGACAGGTTCATTAGGAAATTATGGCGGTCAAGCGAACCACATCTACACAGGTGGACCAATCAGAATGTGCGGAGCTGATGTGGCGCTAATGTGGACCAATCAGAGAATTCCGGAGACGTGGCCCAGCTAGCTGCGCTTGGGTGAACTTGTGAATGTAGGAGTAAATTAACACCTGCATTGTATAGGAGTAACTTGGGAACCCATTCACTGTAATAAACCAGAGACGGCCTGGAAAGGAGATATCTTGGGCCGCCAAACGAATAAAAATGTAGCAAGTGGCCCTGAACAGGAAAGCAGCGACGGTAACCAGCCATGTCCGCGGGAGAGGGATGTCGGGGGGCGCCGCATCATTGCACGCGGTGCAAATGAGGAGAGAGAGGGAGCAGATATTTTTTTCGGGGGAAGTGAATGAGTGGAGGGGGATTTTTGGATGACGTGGACGAACCATGGCTATGGGAACAACATTGTAGAGGTGGACCAATCAGAATGCGCGGACCTGATGTGGCGCCAACATGGACCAATCAGAAAATTCGAGGCGACGTGGCCCCGCTGTCCGTGCAGGGCGTACCTTGCAACTGTAGGTATGTAAAATTTCTATCTTACCAATGGAAAAGGTAAGTTTTTAATGGGAAAAAGGTCTTTTAGAGGCCTCAGAAAGATGCTAGTGATCATTTGTTCATCGACTTGGAGCTTCAAGGCATGCTGATAAATCATTTATTCTCAAGAGCTGCATAACAAAAGTTACAGTTCATGCCCAGTATTTCACAGGTGAATAAATATCAGATCATATGCTGGAGCAACAAGCATCGAATTTTCATCACAGTCTAAAGAAGGAAATCAACCACGTCGAGAGAGGGGGGCCAAGAGGTGTGCGGGGGAGGGGAGAAAATAGCTGGTGATCGGCCACCGGCAGCCAGTGCGCTGCCGCATCAAGACAGGAGGGAGAGAGAGGGGGAGCCCACCACAATTGATACATGGCTTACCTTGTGATTGTAGGTATGTAAAATTTCTATCCTACCAATAGAAAATGTAAGTTTTTTAATGGAAAAAGAATTTTTAGAGGCCTCAGAAAGATGCTAGTGATCATTTGTTCATCAACCTGGAGCTTCAAGGCATGCTGATAAATCATTTATTCCCAGCAGTTGCATAACAAAAGTTACAATTCATGCCCACTACCTCACAGGTGAATAAACATTGGATCATATGTTGGAGCAACAAGCATCGAATTTTCATTACAGGCTAAAGACGGAAAATCAACCACGCTGACAGAGGGGGACAAAGAGGTGTGCAGGTGAGGGGAGGAGATAGCGGCCGGTCGGCCACCGCCAGCCAGTGTGCTGCCGCATCAAGACACGAGGGAGAGATATAGGGAGCCCACCACAATTGATACAGGGTTGACACCCATTACCTTTATTATAAGCTATAATATAAGAGCGAACATGTTGCCTGCAACACGTAAAATTAAATTCAAATAAAATTAGGCTTCATACAAAAAGGAATACTGCACATACACATACACTTAAAGCTAGGATTTGATAAATGAACTATGCGGTGAGCCAACCCGGAAACGAGGAGGCACAGACTAAGTTGTAGTGACCGGCATATATAGTTAGATAAAATTTGGGCGCAAAATATAGAAACAACCAAAATGAGGAGACACCAACACATGGAACACCAACTCTGAACATGGATATTTGACTGACCAAACTAAGGAAACATCTACAAATCATATAGGCCTACAACACAAGGACCGTCAGCCTGCATCTATATTGAGTGAAACAACTATTTTTGGCCTGCATCTAATGCCTGCCAGCTAGATTAGGCATACAAAAAAGAAATTTAATCTCTGAAAATACAGCCCGTAAGATGGGGGCATAAACTGAGAAGCGATTGCTTTTCTAAAAGACAACATGGGCAGTAAGATAGAGGCTTATATCGCAAAGTCAATCGCTTTTTAGAAGCTACTATTAAAATAGGTGAAAGCAAAATACAGCATTCTGCACTGTATTGCTGCTGGTATCTACATTAGCATTAATGAATTCTCAATTCTGAAATTATCATAAAGATAAACCAAAGAACATTTATTTGTTTCTCTTAGTCAACCTGAACATCTAATGTGTTATACTAAACTGAATGTCATTTTAGTACTCACTCTTAATTCTACACATGAGAACAATTAAGAGAGATGGAGAGGAGAGTAAGGGTGTGTTTAGTTGGAAGAATTTTGGATGTAAAGTTCCTGTAGCACTTTCGTTGTTATTTAACAAACTTTATTCAAATATGGACCAACTAGAATTAAAAGATTCGTCTCGATATTTATAAACAAATTGTGCAATTAGTTATTTTTTTACCTATATTTAATACTTCATGCATGTATCTAAAGATTCGATGTGATGGTGAATCTTATAAATATTTGGGATCTAAACATGCCCTAAATGGTAAGAAGTGTTTGGTGTTGTACCTTGTGGAGCAGAGGAAGCATCATGATGGCAACCCTGACACACCATTAGTATAAGCAAAGCTATAGTCTATGCAGGTGTCACCGTAAATGTGAGACAGGAGGACACCTCTGTATAGACAACATTTATTGTTCTAAGCAACATGCGAAACAACGGACCGGAGGTGGCCATGGGTGAAAAACGGTCTTTTAAGATATAAACTAACAGCCTGGACTGAATCTGGACATACCAATTAGTATTTACAAAACTGGAAATGAGCAAACATATTTTATTCCATTCAACTAAGGTAAGCAGGACTACTATTATGTATATAAGCCAATGGCACATGCACTGATCAACGAACTAATCAACATCGTAACTTATTAGTCAGTTTTATATGTAAAAAACTATTCTGAGAAATGGAACACCACTATTCTGAGGGAGCATCATACCTTTCATGGAGCAGGACTGCCAAAAACATCAGTTTTACAGAAGGACTGCAATAGATAAAGTAAAACCCAGCTGAATTAGATTGAGAAGGACAACCATTACACATAGAAAAATGAAGGAGCAAAAATGTTTCATGTAACATAAGAAGTAATAAATTGCTATACAATATATGGTAGTTGTTTAAAAAAATAGAGCATGATCCAACAACAATAACTCATCCAACATGCCTAAATAGAAACCAAACCGAATTGCAGCCATAGGTAAACGCTGAAGAGGCTTGAAAGGTAAGAAGAATACATTCTTTCACTATAATAGAGACAATATGAAGCAACTAAACATGCCTCATCAGAACCCAAAGTATTCGGTGGACATAGCGTAGTGTTAAACAATCACAAAGAAACAACGTTGTCATAATTAGGTGAACGACACTCAAGATTATCTAAACCAAGAACCCCCAAAATAGTAAAACCTAATTAGTAAACGCAGGTACCAATTGTACAATGAGTTGCTATAAATAGAACGATTGGGTGAAACAAGCAATACAACATAGCCACCAGTTCCAAAAGCAAACAGATAATCACATAATCACCTACCTGCCTTCGATGCCTTGTAGGTGTCTGCGAGGTAAAATTGAATCATGAGGCGATGCCTTGTAGCTATTGGTGAGGTAAAATAGAATCATAAGGTATACATGCATGTTAAATCTAATTAGAAGCTACAGTACCAGGTAAATCTATGTGGAGAAGAAATATGCAGTACCAGGTCAATATATGTGGGGAACAAATATACACAATACATAAAAAAACAAATAGAGAATATACGTCTAGAATAACCTAACCCTCTATCATCAGGAGCCATGGCAAAGAGAACAGGACAGACAGCTAGGATTCTGGCTGACCACAGGAGGCCATGCGAACCGGCGAGAGCAGGCTGCGCCGAGGACGACCACCACCGTGGGGCACGGACCGTGCTCTGCCACCGGGCCGCCCGGGCGAGTGGAGGAGGGGGCCCGCATGGCCACGGCCGGCCCGGTGTACCATCGCACGAAGATCAGTGGCCACCGCTGGCATGGCTACGGCTGGCCCGGTGTACCGTCGCACGGAGATCAGTGGCCACCGCTGGCATGGCCACGCCTACGTGTCGTCGTCTCGCCGGGCCGAAGGCCAACGGAGAGAGGAAGAAGAAGTACAGACAGAGGCGAAGAGAGAGAGAGAGAGAGAGAGAGATGCACGCGGGCTTGGTGGAGGGGCAGTGGGTACTGCTCCACCTCCACTGCTGCGGGCACCGCCTGGTTGCGCCTGCACCATGGCGCCGCCACACCGAAGGCCGGCACCGCGATACATCGCCGGTGTGGCACCGGATCTAGAGAGAGAAGGAGAGGGAGAGAGAGAGGAAGCGGAGCAGAGGAAAGAAGAAGGAGAGTAGGCGCCGTAAGTTTTGGCGACGCTAGGGTTTGGGGAGGGGAAGCAGCGGAGTGAGCCGAAGGGGGAGCGACGGAGGCGTTGACAGCAAGGTGAGGCATGGGGGTGGGGGGCTCTCGGGGTGGCAGCCGCGACTGCGTCCCCATGCGGTGCGACACGCGCGAGGTCGGATGGGGACGACGACGCTGCAGTGGCGCCAGAGGACGGCCACCGCGATGACCCGCCCGCTCCGCTGCCAGATCCGGAGAGAGGGATAGCGAAGCGAGCGGGAGGAGGTGACGGGGACGGGGACGGGGATGGGCCCGACGGTGTCTGGACCATTGGGGATCCGGCGGCGCCGCTGCCCTTGCCCCGATGAGGGTAGGAGAGAGAGAGGGAGGGCGGGGGGCGAGGAAGGGGAAGGGATGATGGCGGGGGGGGCGCATCGCGCGCGGCGGAATCCGGCGGCGCCGCTGCCCTTGCCCCGACGAGGGTAGGAGAGAGAGAGGGAGGGCGGGGGCGAGGAAGGGGAAGGGATGATGGCGGGGGGCGCCGCATCGCGCGCGACAGTGCGGATGAGGAGAGAGAGGGGGGGGGGAGGGAGCAGATATTTTTGTCGGAGGAAATGAATGAGTGGAGGTGTTTTTTTTTTTGATGACGTGGACGAACCGTGGCCAAGAGAAAGACCGACCAATCAGAACGCGCGGAGCTGATGTTGACCAATCAGAGAATTTCGGAGGACGTGGCCTGGCTCCCCATACGGGGCTCTATCGGTGAATGTAAGAGTAAATACTACTTGCAGGCATCCATCGGACAATTACTTGGAAGACCTATGCCATCACTTGCAACCGCAGGAACCCCTAACTTCGAGAATGTGTTCACTCCGCCAATGCTACAACTCTGCATAGGTCGTTCCTATTAGGTAACAAACAGGATTAGCTAACCATTCTTCAAATTTGACTGTATATGCATGACACTGCTTAATGATCGCTACTTCATAAATTAGGTGAGCAGTGACCATCTCCAAAAGTTTGGTAAAATTGACTTGTCAAATGTTGTGTTTTAGCAAGTTGCTAAAATAATGTAAAGTTAAAAAGAAGCTCTCTCCAACAGTTCTCTATTTTCAACTTGCCAAAACTGAAAAAAAGGCCCACCACATACATATACACACTACTTACTGTAGTATATGTCAATGCATGCGCATCCATGCAAATGAGCGAGCACATGCAATGCAATCAGTGGTAGATGGGGCACATCATGAGGTTGTTCTCGTTGCACTTGCCGCACCTCTCCGTCCCTTCATCCGCCGCCACCACCTTGCAGTTGCCGCCGCACTCCCAGCACAGCACGAACCGCGCGCCGCCGCAACCCTCGCAGTCGCGGTCGTCCTTGGCCGCGCATGCCTCGCCCCGCGCCTTGGCCCACCGCATCATCTCCCGCGTTTGAGGATAGCAATTTGGATAGCAAGTTTGTATATATGAGTGCGAGGCCTCAGGATAGCAAGTTTGGATAAATAACAAGTTGGTTTGAGGAGTTGCTGGAGAAGAATTTTTGTGATTTTACCAAATTAATAAGGATAACAACTTGATTTGAGGAGTTGTTGGAGATGCTCACCAAAAGGTTGCCGTTGTCACTTGTCAGTCATTTGTAGACTCCTCGCTTATAGTGCGTATTGCATTACCTGCCACATCTATACAAGACAATGTAAGGAAAAATTTGATGAGTGTCATTATAATTTTGCAAAATTAAAGATATATTATCCTGGTTTACATATCATTGACTTATGTGTGCTCCACGTGTCAGTGAGATACGAGTGGCGTATCTCAAACTTTACAAAATTATAATGATATGGTTCAAAATATCCCGACATGTAATGTACTCATAGTTGAATCATATGCTTGTGATATGCATACTACTTCATTCCATATTATATCTGGCTCTTGTAGGTATATACTTTTTTTTGGCTATGTATCTAAACTTTCTCATAAATTAACTATTTCATGATTAACGAGATGCATTTGCCTCCGCACTCGCAACTTGCACGCGGTTTGTACTAGTGTTACTGCAGTTCGATTGTTTTTCATATTTGCATGAGATATAAAATAGATCACAAATGTCATGTTGGTTACTTAGTTGCTTGCCATAGCTGATCAGACTCCTTTGTGTGGTGTCATTAAGTTATTTTGTACATAGAAACTGCTATGGACACTATGAAACTATGGGTTGGACAGAATGGTTTCTGTTTACCCCAGATTTTGGACTAGGAAAGATCGTTATTTTATAGGCATAAACGGCTGGTTTACTAAAAGAGAATCGGCTAGAAAAATAAGAGAAAGCCTACTTGGATTCAGACACGACCAGAAAAAGTTCATGTGGGGCAACGTGACGGGTTTTGAAGACATGTCGGATTCAACAAAGGAGTTCAAGTCCGGGTCACCATTGTATCCTAGTCGTGTTAGGATAAGAGTCTGTCGGGTTATAAATAGCTAGAAACCCGATTTTTGTAAAGACATTTCAATCAATTAAACACATCGGCCACCGGCCAAAACCCTAGGAGTAGGAGTAAAGTAGAACTCGGCGGAACCTTCAACCAGACAGGGTTGCATCGGCTAGACCAACCTCCGGTTTGCCTGTAAGTTTCACCAATGGCTCATGTTATTGTTCAATAAGGCTGTATTTGGCATCGACCAAACTCTTGTTTAGCTATGACATGAGTTAGTTATCGGTTTAAGTTCGTCTTTTGTAATACTGTCTTGACTCTGATTAATATCTTGCTTTAGTCAATCTTGACTATTTATCGGCTCTATTAGTTTTGGCAAGCTAATAGATTCATTAAGTTATCAATGTTGTTTATACTTTTTAATGTTTTCTTTAGATTTAAACAATATCTTTCCCAATCAAGATTGACAAACTAGCTTAAGCTTAAATGTTGTTTAGTTTCGGCTATCCAAAGGCTTTGCACGTTTACACCAAGGAAAATAGTCGATCTAAGCTTCTCATCAACTATTTTGTCAATCTTGATTGTTACATGTTGTGTGTTCGAGATATCCGATAAAATCGTGGTTTGATCTAAGAAATAGGTAGATTTGATCTGGCATGTTTATTACAGCTGTATTTCTGAACCCACGCATAATAGGTTAAACCTGCTTGATCTTGAACCAAATCGTGGTTTTAACGAATAGATCTTGTTCGTGCTTCATGGACCCTGTATCGGCTAAAATAGTTGATCCAGTTATGCTTCCTTCATAATGTATGCTTTTAAGTAGCATAAAATCAATGGATCTGCTCGTTGCATCGGACGTGATTTAGCTTGGTCATCATTATGGTGGCTGCATGAAGACACACCACTGTTGATGTTCAAGTTACTTTATCGATCTATTTGTTATTATGGCTGCATGAATACACCCCACTGTTAACGAATAGAAGTGCTTATGCAATTAGCTAATTTATTGGTTTTATGTTATTTAAACGTATACATAGATCTTTACTTTACTCACATGTTTAAGCTTTTCGGTTGTTCTTGTTCTAAATGCTTTCTTTATATATATACAATAATCGTCCTGCTTACAATTTTATTGATGCTTTCAATCTTCTCTTGGGAGTTGACTTTGTAGTCAAAATCCTATAATAATGGCTATATCAGAGTCGTATAAATTGGAACGGTCTGGCACCAAACCGGCAGGTTCCACAATTTGACGCTTTTTTCTTTTCCTTGTCAATTGTAGGTCAAATTGACTGGCACGCCCAGAGTCGTTCTCACCAAGATTCGACACCGCCATCTTTTGAAAGGTCCAGGAGGTCAAGACCTTGCTATACACGGCTTCTGAGGACCGTGGTCGAGTGTGTTGGCACCCTCGTCCAAAATTTCATATCAACACACTCTTTTGGCACACCTAGTGGGACCACAGTCGTTTGATCATGACGATCGGCAATGACGAAGTGTTGAATGTGACGATGGATGAACTCCCAGAGGAAGTCCAACGCTTGATAGATGAAACTGTCGAGCAATATCGAAGCATGTGTTTGCTGAGTTTTAGCAAAACCAGGGATAAGAAAATTATCCAGAAGTCTCATCTTCCAAGGGTGGTTCTAGAAGGTTATGTTGATCCGATGATCCAGATACAACACAATGTCATGCAAGGAACAATTAGCAAAGCAATGTCTGCCACGCTGATTGCTCACAATGAGACTTTCCTCAATAGTCTCTCAAATGCCATTAAAGAAGCTTTCAACTTGAGTAACAATAGAAGAGGTCCGACATATACAGTTGAGAATAATCAAGGGGCTAGAACTTCTGGAGGTTCGCAGATGAACGGTCCCAATGGCAATGGAAATCAAATGATGGTTAGCCCAGGGGGCATTACGCAGCAACAATTGCAACAACCGAATATGAGTAACATGTACTCATCGGCTATAAAAATAGCTCCACATGCAAGAAGGATTACCAGAGATTTCAATGCACCACCTTATCAAGGGAATGTAACACCTAGTGATGTTCCTCCTGGATATCACTACGTGTCAGATTTTTATACTTTGGATGCTCATGAGAATCCAGGGTATCAAAATAATACCTTCGGGGGGCAAAGCATCGGCTATCAGGGGTCGGTAAATCAAGTGGATCAGTTGATGAGTCGAGTCATCAATATGGTTCAGAAGCAATTCGGTTTGACACCGAAGAATACATTGACCGGCTATAAGAAACCATATCTAGAATGATATGATCAAGTTGTCTTCCCTCCAAGGTACAGAGTTCCTGATTTCACCAAGTTCACAGGAATGAGATCAATGACAACCATGGAGCATGTAACTCAGTTCTTAGTCTAGCTTGGGGAAGTTGGTGACGAGCCAACACTTTGTTTCCTCTATCTCTGTCTGGCTCAGCTTTTTCATGGTTTTCATCTCTACCACCCAACTCCATTCAAAGCTGGGAAGATTTGGAGAACAAGTTCCATAAATATTTTGACTCTGGAGTCTTGGAAAAAGGAGTTGTGGATCTAGTCGATATAAGACACAGAGGCAATGAATCTGGATGCCAATATCTTCATAGGTTCAGAGATGTAAAGAATCAATGCTATACCTTAACATTATCAGATTCAGGGGTGGTTAGCATTGTAATTCGAGGGCTAATACCAGCCATCAGAGAAAAGGTGGGTTTTGGTTGTACTAGTATGGCTGATTTGGCCAAGAAAGTAGCAAATATCGATGCTCAGAATAGATATAATCAAGTTTTCAAGCCCAAGAAAGCCTTCAATGCAGAGAGTTCCTTCTTTTTACAAGAAGAGGATGATACAAGTGATGTAAGTGAGGATGAAGAGGCTGCTATTGACTGGGCTAGGAAGAATAGTGAATGCATGCCTTGGGCAAAGGCTAAAAGTACTGATAAAGATGTGAAATACAACTTTGATATCACTAAAGCCGATAAGATATTCGATTATCTATTGGAGAAAGGTCAAATCAAGTTGACTGGAAACCACAATATTCCATCGGCTAAGGATCTCAAAAATAAAAGGTACAATAAATTCCACAACTCTGGTACTCATACTACTAACGATTGTAGAGTTTTCAAAGATATGATCTAGAGAGCCATTGCTAAGGGAAGGATTGGCCTAGAGAAAGCCAAGGGTATGGGCATCAATGGCCATCCCTTTCCAACAAACATGGTAGCTCCTGCAGTTCAAAGTGAAATCAAAGTATTGACTTCTGACAAAGCCAGAGCAGCTGGGACAGTCGATCCAAAGAAGCAACTAACAATCAGAGAGTATCAGGAGATGAAAGGAAAGAAGAACACTGATCAACACGATTTCCCTGAAATTTCAAGAGCTGGTGAAGCAAGGAGACTGTTGGGGCGGCGCCCAGACCGCAGGCGCCTCCGACCCGCATTTTACCGAAAGATGATGATGCTTTCGTGCGGAAGGGAGCATTCGCGCGGAAGCACAAATTTCGGCCCGCGGACCAAGGGGAGGCGGAGCTTTCGTGCGAAAGGAAGCATTCGCGCGGAAGCAGGCATTCGCCTCCGGTCCGCGTGACCGGAGTAGGGAGGCAGAGCTTTCATGCGAAAGGAAGCATTCGCGCGGAAGCACGCGTTTCGGCTTGCGGACCAAGGGAAGGCGGAGCTTTCGTGCGAAAGGAAGCATTCGCGCGGAAGCAGGCATTCGCCTCCGGTCCGCATGACCGGAGTAGGATGGAGTTTTCGTGCGAAAGGAAGCATTCGCGCGAAAGGAGCCCAGCGTTTCCGGCGAGAGTTTTCGTCATTCATGACTTCGGTTTTTCTTAGGTTTTCGCAGGTCGACGGGAGCCTGGGTCAAAGGGAGCGGGCCCACCGGCCGGGAAAAGGAGTCGGGGGACGCTGGGCCCACCAGATGGCGAAGTTACGATGATGCCCCTTCGCGCCGGAAAAGGCGGCGTACAACCATGGAGTAGTTGAGCAGGGCATCATTGTAATTGTAGCAGAGTGGTTGGAAGGGCATTCTTGTACTTTCAAATCGATCTGGATTAATATAAAAAGCTCCCAACCTCCCAAGGGAGAGGGGGGGAACACTGTTCACTTCAACTATTTTCCCGTTTTACCGTTCGTTTTCCGCTTTCGCTTCGGGCTTTCGTTCGTGCGACAACCCGCTGTTTCGGGATCTCGGTCCCCGAAACAACATTGGCGCCCACCGTGGTTGTCGCCCGAGCTTACCATGCCACCAAGGAAAGCGCCGAAAGCGGTCGACAATCTGGAGACTATCGCCGCGAGAAAGGATGCTTTCGGCACCGTCGCGGTTCCAGTCCCAGCTAGCCAGGTTCCACCAAACGCAGCCGCAGAACCGCCACCTTTCGGCGGCGCTCTGTCGATAGAAGCGCAGCCACCGTCGGGAGCATCGACGAGCCAAGGCGTGCGGCCTCTGGATCAGCGGACTTTGGGCAGAGACGGCACGCCGGAAGGGCACGTCGAGGACGAGTTCGATGACGAGGATGAAGATGCTGACGAAATCACAAGACACGCCCAAGCAATCCAGACGTTGGCACAACAGCAAGACGAAATAGAGAGGCTGTTGTCGCAAAGAGATCAGCTACAGCAGCGGTTAGCAGCAAAAGCAAGAGAGGACGAAACTCGCAACGCCATTCGGCGAGCTGAGGCGCAGAGAAGGCAACTCGAGAGGGAAATTCAAGAGCTGCAGAGGGCTGGGGCGGCCCCAATCCCGATAGCCCAGGAAAATACATTCATACCAAGGCAAGAGCAACCGCCAGCTTTCGGCAATGCCATCGACGAAACCTCTCCGCTTTCGAGGGAGTTGCAAGCCCATCCGTGGCCGCTCAGCTATAAGCCGCGCATTCCGACTTTCGACGGTAAAGCGAATCCACGCAAATTCTTGGCAAGCTACGAGACAGCTGTTTTTTCGGCAGACGGGGACAATCAAGCCCTAGCAAAGTCTCTCATCTTGGCGGTCGAAAACGTGGCTCATGATTGGTACACCACTCTCAAGCCACTGTCCATCTATTCGTGGGCCCAGTTGAAAGCCGAATTGCTTGCTACCTTCTAAGGATTCTGTCCGGATATCAAGACCACGAGGGACCTCATGAATTGCACCCAGCAAGACGACGAGCCCCTATCTGAGTACCTCAAACGCTTCATCCAACTGAAGGCCCAAGCGCCGAATGTGCCGGAAGCCGCGGTGATCGCAGCAGCCATCGAAGGCTTGGGGACTGGACAGTGCGCCGCTCACCTATCCAGAGAGCCACCGAAAGATGTTAAGGAATTGTTTGATGTGATGAATGCGTACGCGAGGTCGGATGACGACTTTCGGCGACGTAAGGCTGCCCGAATGATGCAGAGGCAAGCGACGAAAGCAAGCCGACCACCGCCCGTGCCAAATCAAAGAATTGTTAGGCCCTTTCGGTCAATCAACAGTCTATAGGAGGAACCAGCACAATCAGCGGCAGGCACGGTGAGGCCCGATGTGGCCGACTTTCAGCCCCAGAGAGGGTTTGATCAGCCTTTCCGCGGAGGATGCGGCGGAAGGACAGGACGCGGCGGTCGAGACGGCAGAGGCCGCGGAAGAGGACCCAGGCCACCATATTGCGTCATTTGCGATGGCAATTTTGGTCACACCACCCGTGACTGCAAATACAGCAAAATGGCGAAAGAGCTGAAAGACAAAGACCAAGCCTCAGCCTCTGCCGAAAGCTCCAAGCATGTCTTCCACAATTCCCAAGACCCGGCAGCAGCGGCAGCAACACGCGGCAATTACGCAAGCACGCCTATGCACCCCCCGTAGTACATGCATCCCCAAAACTTGCATTGGTACAATCCGGCGTATCAGAGTTACCAGCTTCCGGTCTTCGCACCACAGTCGGTGGCAGTTTCGTCACCTATGCACTACCAGCGTCAGCCAACGCCGCCGCCAGCGCTTCCGGTTCAGACCCAACCTCAGGGGCAGCAAGCACAGCCGGGTTTCCATCAGGTGCAGGAGATGGAAAATGAAACTAGCGCAATCAACAACATCCTTCTGTCAAGAGGGCACATTTTCACTATCACGGGCGGATCCAACTTGGAGCACGAAAGCAAAAGGGCGAGAAAGGACTATCATCGGAGGGTCCAGACGGTATCACCAAGGCTTCCATTGAACAGGCCAGCTTGGTCGCTAGCGCCGATATGTTTTGATGAGTCCGATTTCAAAGTCCGCGACTACCCGCATTGTGACGCTTTCGTCGCCACGGCCAATGTGGCCGGTTTCACCTTGCACAACATTCTGATTGACACCGGAAGCTCAGCTGACATCTTATTCGTCAAAGCTTTCGAAGCAATGGGATTCGACAGGCGCAGTCTGGACCCCGCCGGCAACTCACTGTATGGGTTCGGAGGAAGGAAAATTGACGCTATCGGCAAAAAGCAAGTCCCTGTATCTTTCGCCGAAGGAGAAAGAGTCCGCACCGAAACACTGACATTCGACATAGTAAACATGGACTATCCATACACTGCCATTTTCGGCAGAGGCTTCACCAACAGGTTTGACGTCGTCATTAAGCAAAGCTACCTGTGCATGAAAATGCCATCTCCTTTCGGCATCATCACTGTACACGGAGACCAGCAAGCCTCTAGAAGAATAGAGGGAAGGCCAACCCCAGGCTACAGCCTTATCAATGAGGTGGCGAATAAAAACGAATCGCAAGCAACCACCGAAGAGCATGCTATCGTCAGCCCGTCGGAATGCAAGGTTGGGGCAGCCGAAGAAACGACAAGAATTCCGCTCGCGGCCTCCAGGCCCGAAAGAGCCGTGCACATTGGGTCAAGCATGCCGGAGGAAGAAAGGAACGCTTTGGCATCCTTCCTCGCGAACAATGATGACATTTTCGCTTGGTCCGCAAGCGACTTGCAAGGCGTTAGCAGGGATCTCGCCCAGCACAGTTTGAACATTGCAAGCGGCGCTAAACCCAGAAAGCAAAAACTGAGAAAGATGTCAAACGAAAGGGCTGACGCGGCGAAAGCCGAAGTACAAAGATTACTCGACGCTGGAGTAATTCGGCCAGTCCAGTATCCCGAATGGCTGGCCAATGTCGTCTTGGTGAAAAAGAAAAATGGAAAATGGCGAATGTGCGTCGATTTCACCGACCTCAACAAATGCTGCCCGAAGGATCCGTATCCTTTGCCTCGTATCGACAAGCTTGTCGACATTGCATCTGGTTGTGAAATAATGAGCTTGCTAGATTGTTTTTCAGGCTATCACCAGATTTGGCTTCATCCCGACGATGAGGAGAAAACCAGTTTCATCACCCCTACAGGCACATACTGCTACCGGCGAATGCCGGAAGGGCTGCGGAATGCAGGCCCTACTTTCTCGCGAATGACTGACAAAGTGTTCGAAAGCCAGAAGCAAAAGAAAAACTTGTTGGCTTACGTTGACGATATAGTGGTCAAGAGCGATAGACAGGAAGATCATCAGGCAGATTTGCTCGAGACTTTCGGCAATCTCCGGAAGAGCGGTTTAAAGCTAAACCCTGACAAGTGCATTTTTGTGACGGAACGACCCTAATCCCATGGCCCACGTGTCCCTGTCAACCTCTGACAGCCGAACCCATGTTCCATGTGATTAAGACCTATTCGCCACCGGGCTACATCAGTGCCCAATGTCCGCAGGATCATCTCACAATTCGGTTACAGCATTGCATACTTTTACAAATAACATCGGAATAAAAAGCGGAAGACTTAAATAACATTAGTTTTACAAAACGAGGTTTCAAATGAGGTAAGGAGTACGGTTATTACAAACCAAGTTCTGATAATAGAAATAGACATAGGCAACATAGTGGAGAACAGCAAAGATACTTATAATCACCCAGCCCGAGGGTGTACAACTATTCTTCGGCCTCATCGGCCTCTTCCTGGACGATGGTCACGCAGCAGGGTGCAAGACACATCGGGGACTCTGTCATACCTGCAGCATGGGTAACAAACCCTGAGTACTGGGGTACTCAACAAGACTTACCCGACCAAAGAAAAAGGGAGAAGACTCAGGAATGAGAGGCTTAGGGTAGTCAAGGTAAGGCTTAAGCAAGATCAAGTATTTTGCAGAAAAGCATTTTTGTAAACCTTATTTTATTTTGAAAGATTCAGTATTCCTCAATTCTTCATCATTCATGATTCATTTTACATTTCCAAAACATTCCTAGTTGAGAACCACTCTCCGTTGACAGTAAGTGGACCAAGTCTCCATAACCGAGGAGCAACGTTAATCCGGATAAATAATACTCAGCTAGGATCCCTATCCACACTGCATATGTAGCACCCAAGCTTGCATATGCCAACTCGTCTACCACGATTCCTCCAAGATTGGGCCCGGTCCTACGCCACCCGGAAGTACAGTACACCACTCCTTTCCAGGTACGACGACCACGTGGGTACATCCTACTTCCGCCATCTCTCCACTCCCAGTGCGCGGTTGTCGGTCCAATAAAGGATTCCTCGGAGCCAGAGCTTTCCGAAGTATGTGAATAGTTACAAGTCTTGACCAGCAGGCCCCCATACGGATGGTCCCTAATTTTCCAGCCAGAACTATACCTTGGTCATATCTCACCCAAGTGTAATAGTCCTGTCAGTTTTTCAACCATGTCCCGGTCGGTGTCAACTGTTGAGTCCCGGACTACAACATGACGGCACCGTACGCTCGGACAACCTCTCCTCGCTATTGACTAGGTACGGATCAGATACCTAACCAACAGACGGGGAGTAAGACCAAATTCCCATAAACATTCCTTAAGTGATCACACTTTTAAAATTGGCATTTTATTGCAAAGTCTAATTCAATAAGCATTGCTAAGCATTTTCAAATACTTTTGAAAAGCAGGTATCGAGTGTATCAGTGGTCAAGGTGGATAGTGCATCAATTAGGATAGCACACAACTCCTATAAACCTAATGCAATAATTTAACTCAAAAGCATTTAAGGAAATCATTTTATAAATTCAAGGAAAGGGTTAAATGCACCGGGGCTTGCCTTGAAGAGCAAAGACAGCTGGCTCAGGGTTGGAGGTGCAGAGGTCGAAGCTCGGGGTAGCCTCAGGGACAGGTTCGTCGGCGGCTGCCTCGATCTTGACTCCTTCTTCGGTGACTATACGAATGCAATGATGCATGCACATGAGTATGCTAGCATGAACAATGCAAAACAGGACATACAACATGAACCCTAATCACTTTTTCTATTTTCCTTAATTATTTAAAAAGGTCATTTTCTGAAGTTGCTCCAAAAATTACCAAATTAATCACATAAGTTCATTCAGGCATAAACAGATGGCAAAACAAATTTCATAATTTTTGGAGGTCATTAAGGTGCTCAATTAAATCTAGACATTTAATTAACAAAAGGCACTATTCCTTAATTAAAATAAATGCTCAAAAATCAACTTGCTCCAAAAGACTTCAAGATTTTACCAGAGGTTCAGCATGTTATGACAAGGTCACAAAAATTTATCTCAAGATTTTTGGAGCTAGAAATAACTCTCCAAAAATCCCAAAACCTTCATTTTTCAATTAAAAGGGGAATTTTACATTTTCAAATTTCTGCACAAAACTCAAGTTTCATATTTTTATAAAATATTACAGAGCATAAAGAGTCTACCACAAAAATTTCAGAATTTTTGGATCAACACAGAAAATCATACAAAAAAGAGAAAACAGAACACTATTCACAACTTTCAGAAAAAGAAAAGAGCGCTGTGCTCCTTCTATGAAGGGCTCGGGCGAAACGGGCTCGGGCGAGTCGGAAAGTGACTGCACCGTCCGAGGCCTGGCCCGGAGGCTCGGGCGAAGCGGAGAGCATGCGCTCGCCGAGGCTTGGCTCGGGCGAAGCGGACTCGGGCGAGACGGAAGGCTCGGGCGAGACGGAAAAGCAAGCGTCCGTCCGAGGCCTGACTGGGAGGCTCGGGCGAGACGGAGTGGAAGCAGAGACCGGAGGCTTCGGTGCTTACCACGGGTCGGAGGCAGGGCTCGAGGGTGTGGCTCGGGAACGTGCTCGAGGGTGAGGCTCGAGGCTGAGGCTCGACACGTGCTCGAGGGTGAGGCTCGAGGCTGAGGCTCGACACGTGCTCGAGGGTGAGGCTCGAGGAAGGAGACGACCGCGGCGGCACTCCGGCGAGTCGGCGATCCTGCGCAACACACGAGACCACAAGGGCCTGGTTAGAGTCGCGCGGAGCCGAGGAAGCTGACACAGGGGTCAGGGGAAGATGATCGTGGCCGGAGAGGGAGTATTTGACGAACCCGAGTTCACCGGGTTTCCGTCGGAGTTTGGGAAGATGAGGTTACGCCGGGCGATTGGAGACGGGGAAGGTGAAATTGAGGGGTGGGAAAGCTTCACGAGCTCAAGGCGGAGCTTTTGGGCTAGGTGGTTGAGCGGCGGAGGGTCTGGAGTGGGCTGGCCACGGTGGCGGAGGTGAGTGCGGCGCTCCGGCTCCGGCGGGCCTTTTATAGAGGCGGATAGCGGCCGGTAGAGACCGTGGTGATGGCTGGATAAGCTCGGCGAGCGCACGCGCACTCGATTGCACTCTGGCGGAGGCGCTGGCGTGCAGCCGGGGCTCGGGCGCAGGCAGCGCCGGTAGTGGCCACGCGGCGGCGGCGAGCAGGAGCAGTAGGGGCCGAGAGATGGAGTCAGCGCTCGCGTGCGGGTGCGGAGGGGACCAAGGAGCGGCTGGGGCAGGACAGAGGCGCGTGGGGAGCAGCCGTATGCGCTGCAGGCGCAGCGCCGGCGCCATGGCCGGGCCCCCCCCTCCCCCTGGCTCTACGGGGAAGAAGAACAGTGTAGGGGCTAGGGTTTGACTTTTGGCCAGTTTTTGTATTTTGCAAATTTCTCTCAAAATTTGAACTGAGCAGCAAAAACTCAAAACACCAAAGTTGTTCAGAAAAAAGAGATCTACAACTTTGTCAAAAAGAATATTTTCAAATTCCAAATAGTTTTTGGACCATATTTGAAAACAGAAAAGGGAACACTTTTGGGATTTGAGTAAATTCAAAATTACTTTTGATTTTACATTGAAAGTTGGAAATCTGCAAATATGAAAGTTGTTCCTTTTATCAAAACCTACAACTTTGCTAATATAACCTTTTTCTGAAACTCAATAGTTTTTAAATAAATTTTGAAAACTGAAAAGGGAACAAAAACTGGAATTTGAATGAATTTGGATTTACTTCAAACTTTGTACAGAAACTTGAAAATTTGTAAATACCAAAGTTGTTTCTCTTGGCCAGATCTACAACTTTGCTTTTTGGACCAACCTCAAATTTTGAATAATTTTTGAATTACAAAAAGAGGGATAAAATCCAGGGTTTGGAAATCAGGGTTTTGCAAAGGGATTTGAAATCTGATTTTGGTTTTGAACTTTGGCCAACACAACAAAACTTCAAGACATCCAACTGAACAAGAATTACACAAAGCTAGGCACAGAGGTGAAATTACCATTTTTGCCCTTATAGGAAGATTTGGGCTTTTAGGGTTTTTGAAAAGAGATTGCTACACAAGTACTAAGCAAACATAAATGCAAGACAAGAATGATTAATGACTAATGATGATGACATGTCAGGTTAATTACAGTTAAACACCAGAGGTGTTACAGCCTTTCCCCCTAAAAGAAATCTCGCCCCGAGATTCCACGTCTTAAGAAGGAAAAAGGCAAAACCTTACATCTACAGAGATTCGAGAAAGTCGGGATAGTTCTTCGCTAAAAAGTCTTCGGATTCCCAGGTGGCTTCTTCTTCAGAGTGCTGGTTCCACTGGATCTTGTACCATCTTGTGGTGGTTCTTCGGGTAACACGATCCTTGTGATCCAACACGCGAACTGGATACTCAGTGTATGACAGATCTGGTTCTAGCTCAACACCTTCAACTTCAACCACATGTTCAGGTACTCGGAGACACTTCTTGAGTTGAGAGACATGAAACACATTATGAACTGCTGAAAGATGATCGGGCAAACTTAGCTTGTAAGCGACCTTGCCACAATGATCCAGAATTTCAAACGGACCAATGTAGCGGGGTGCTAACTTTCCTTTGACTCCAAAACGAGTGACTCCTTTGGTGGGTGAGACCTTTAGGTACACATAATCCCCGATCTCGAACTGCAGAGGTCGACGTCTCTTGTTAGCATAACTTTTCTGTCGAGACTGTGCAATCTTCATGTTCTCTTGTATATGCTTGACTTTCTCTTCCATATCTTTTACTAGGTCAACTCCAAAGAATTCCCTTTCTCCGGGTTCAGACCAATTGAGAGGTGTACGACAACGGCGGCCGTACAGTGCTTCAAAGGGTGCCATTTTGATGCTCTCTTGGTAACTGTTATTATATGAGAACTCTGCCAAGGGCAAACAGTCATCCCAAGTATCTGCGAAGGTGAGTACACATGCTCTCAACATATCCTCTAACACTTGGTTGACTCGCTCAGTTTGTCCATCTGTTTGCGGATGATATGCCGTACTATGCAAGAGCTTGGTTCCAAGTGAGGTATGGAACGCTTTCCAAAACTTGGCGACAAACTGGGTACCACGATCAGAGATAATGCTCTTGGGTATGCCATGGAGTTTCACTATGTGGTTCTTGTACAAAGTGGCATAAGTGGGGACGGTGTAACTGGTCTTCACTGGCAGGAAGTGAGCTTGCTTAGTGAGGCGATCCACGATCACCCATATGGAATCAAAACCTCTTGATGTCTTGGGTAGACCATTGATAAAGTCCATACTGATATCGTCCCATTTCCAAGCAGGTACAGGTAAAGGTTGCAATTCTCCTCCGGGCTTCATGTGCACGGCTTTGACTTTCTGGCAGGTATCGCACTGAGCGACATATCGGGCGATCTCAATCTTCATCTTTGTCCACCAGAATTGCTGCTTCAAATCCTGGTACATCTTGTTGCTGCCGGGGTGGATGGAGAATCTAGTCAAGTGTGCTTCATCAAGGATTAACTTTCTTAACTCAGGCACTTTAGGAACTACTAACCGATTCTTAAACCATACTACTCCTGCATCATCGATCCTGAAACAATCAGCCTTTCCGGATTGGACCTTTTCGATGATGTGCTTGATTCCAGGGTTATCTTTCTGTGCAGCGATGATCTGCTCTCTGATAGGGGTTTCTATTCTGATATTATTCAGAGTTCCTTGTGGAATCATTTCAATATTCAACTTTTCCAGCTCATAACACAAAGAAGAATCACCGGGTTTCATCATCAGACAGTTGCAATAAGACTTGCGACTGAGCGCATCGGCAACCACATTCGCCTTACCCGGATGGTAATGCACTTCAAGATCATAGTCCTTAATTAACTCAAGCCATCTTCTCTGCCTCATATTCAGTTCCTCTTGAGTGAAGATATACTTCAGGCTTTTGTGATCAGTGTACACATTACAGGTACTGCCCAACAAATAATGACGCCAAATCTTCAAGGCATGCACTACTGCTGCTAACTCGAGATCATGAGTTGGGTAATTCTCTTCATGTCGCTTAAGCTGTTGGGAGGCATAAGCGATCACTCGACCTTCTTGCATCAAAACACAGCCCAAACCAGTACCAGATGCATCACAGTAGACATCAAAGGGCTTCTCGATGTTCGGCTGGGCTAGCACTGATGATGTAGTTAACAGTTTCTTCAATGTTTGAAAGGCTTGCTCACAGGCTGGTGACCAGACAAACTTCACAGAATTCTTTACTAACTCAGTGATAGGCTTGGCGATTCTTGAGAAATCCGGAATGAATCGACGATAATATCCTGCCATTCCCATAAAGCTGCGGATTTGATGAACAGTGGTAGGTGGCTTCCAATCCAGAATGTCTGCCACTTTACCAGGGTCAACTGACACACCTTCAGCGGATAGGACATGACCAAGAAACTGTATCTGGTCTAACCAGAACTCACATTTACTGAACTTGGCATACAGCTGATGTTCTCTGAGACGGGATAGAACGATACGAAGATGTTCGGCATGATCTTCAGGGGTTTTTGAGTAGACAAGGATGTCGTCAATGAACACGACCACGAATTTATCAAGCTCTGGCATGAACACAGAGTTCATGAGGTACATGAAATGAGCAGGGGCATTGGTCAAACCGAAGGACATGACCAAGTACTCATATAGGCCGTATCTGGTGGTGAAAGCTGTTTTAGGAATATCTTCAGGACGAATCTTTATTTGGTGGTAGCCAGATCTGAGATCGATCTTGGAGAATACTTTGGCTCCAGCTAACTAGTCAAAGAGAAGATCAATACGAGGCAAGGGATATTTATTTTTGATGGTGACCTCATTGAGTGGGCGATAATCAATGCACATTCTGAGAGTCTTGTCTTTCTTCTTTACAAAGATTGCAGGACAGCCCCAAGGAGACGAGCTTGGGCGAATGAAACCCTTGTCCAACAAATCTTGTAATTGGATTTTTAGTTCTGCCAACTCTCTGGGAGGCATTCGATAAGCTCTGCGGGATATAGGGGCAGTCCCGGGCTTTAGCTCTATGGCAAACTCAATGTCACGGTCAGGAGGCAAACCAGGCAAATCCTCAGGAAAAACATCAGGGAATTCACAAACTACAGGGATGTCTCGGATCCCTTGATCATAGGTAGCATTTAGCTGTGTGGTAGCTGGTTTCGAAGGCATAGGAAGTTGGAGAAGGAGTTTCGAGGTACTGTTAGGAACATCCACTCTCACAACTCTACTCAGAATGTCAAGCATGGCCTTATACTGGCACATCCAATTCATGCCTAAAATGACATCTATCTCCTGATCTTTCAACACTATCATGGTGGTAGGCAACGCATGATTTCCCAACATCACTGGTATACTGCGAACCACCTCTTTGGTGTTTATACGCCCTCCAGGCGATAAAATGCAAAAACTTTCTTTCAACTCCCCAATTGATATGTCATGCTTAGAGACGAAGGTACGACTGATGAAAGAATGCGATGCACCAGAATCAAACAACACAACTGCAGGATGATTGGCAACGGAAACCTACCGATCATGACGGGCTCCCCTTCTGGAATATCGCTGACAGTGGTGTAGTAGACTTGCCCGTGCTTCTTGACGAACTTGCCCTTCTGCACTTGCTGCTGTGGAGCACGGTGTTGCTGCTGCTGTGGTCCTCCAGGACCCTTCTGAAAGTTCTGAGCAGGCTTCTTGGGCTTTGGGCACTCACGAGACCAGTGGCCAAGTTGACCACAGTTGTAGCAGGGATGGTTATAGGCGGTTTGTGGGGTGGTGATACGAACACCTGGGGCGTTCGGCTGAGTGGCACTTTGTTGGTTGGCGTTGTGGGTGGTAGCCGCGGTACGGACAACCACTTGCTGGTGAGGGTAAGGTGGACGGTTGTGGTGGTGACTAGGATGATATATGACCCTCTGGCGCTTGTGATTGCCAGAGTGGCTGCTAGATCCTGCTTTCTTCTTCTTCTTCTCCTCTTGGTACTGAGGGTTACTCTCTTCAAAAGCAACTGCCCGGTCAACAGCCTCATGATAAGAACCGGTCAGGTTGTTGGACATGCTTCTGCGGATCTTAGGGTGCAATCCCCTAAGGAAACAGTCTCTCTTCTTCTCATCCGTGTTGACATATTCCGCTGCATACTGACTCAGATGGTTGAATTGACCCACATACTGCATCACTGTGGAGTCCTTCTGCTGCAGGGCTAGGAACTGATCAAGCTTCATCTTCATCAGACCTGATGGGATGTGGTGTGCACGGAAAGCGGTGCGGAACTCTTCCCAGGTCAACTCATGACCTTCAGGCTGGGCAGCCAAGAGGTTGGCATACCAAGCACTTGCTGGGCCACGAAGCTGCTGCGAAGCAAACCGGGGCTTCTGGATTTCAGTGCATCGGATGAGACCAAACTTCTGCTCCATGGTGCGGAGCCAATCATCAGCTTCGAGGGGTTCATCGGCTCTGGTGAAAACCGGTGGACGGGTTTCAGTGAAATCCACATAGGTGGTCTCCTGGCTGTGACGACCACGGTGACCAACATTCTGCTGTCCTTGGTTCTGAGCCATCAGATTGGCAGCGGCGGCCAGGGCTGCAATGGCCTCTGCTAGGGTAGCTGGTATAGGTGGAGGGTTTGGGAGACGGTCATCTCCAGCACCTCCGGCTCCGGTACGGGTGTTCACAGGCATCTGTATAAGCAACTCGGAACTCAGCATAAAAGGACAAAGGTTCTGAAACGACCGATTGATAGCTTCATTGATACAAAGATAGCTGGCTTGATAAAGATGACAACAGACTGATAAGGGAAAAAAGGTACGAAAAGAAAGATACATGCCAGACTTGGCAACAGACAGACTAACGCCCCCAAACCTAGTCTAAGGTTTTAGGTAAGCAGATGGTACAGACACAAGGAGTCTAGTCGTCATCGATGAAGATCAACTCTTCGCCATCATCATCATCCTCGATGATAAGCTCAGGCTCTTCCTCCTCATCTTCATCTTCAACGTGGACATCTTCAGCAGGTTCCACTTCCTCATTCTGATCGGGCTCGTGTTCCACTTCAGGTTCCTCCACGACTCCGTCTTCGGGGTCCTCAGCAACTGGTGGAATCACGGGGTGAAGCTGGTTGTGCAGCTGGTGTACTTCCTCATGAAGCATATCATTGAACTGCTCGATCTGGGCGGTGTACTGCTGCAGTCCATGTAGCTGGGCTCTGGTGACATCCTCTCGGATCCATGTTGCATCACGCTGCTGGATAGCGTGAACTACATTCTGGTTAGCTTCCTCAAGAGCGGCTCGTGTCTCATAGAACTCCAGGCGGGAAAGGTAGAAGTCATGCTCCATGTTCTCCATCTCAGCCTTCAGGTTCTTGATTTCCTCCTTCAGCTGTTTGCGGGTGCGGCGGGGAAAGCGACGACCGTTGGAAGATTCTCCAGTCTCCTCCCCAGCGCGTGGTGCCAGCTGGTGGCGTGGCACACCATGCGGTCCAGTCGACTTGCGGGCAGTCAGCTTGATACGGGCCATGTCTGGACAAGAGGTTATAGATGAGAAAGGCTAGCAAGAAAAGGTATAGGTACACTATCCCAACGAACTCATTTATATACTTAAGTGAATATGACATGATGCATGAATCGTTCCTACGGAACAAGGCAATGCAATACTTAACATATATATATAGGGCTTAATATATATATACCATTGTCCTGCTACTAGTGTTGCCAATTAAAGACAAGTTGAGATAAGCAATTTGGACCAAAATAGTCAAGTTTAAATTTTGTTTGGACTCAGAAGAACTTTTGAAGTTTTCGCAAAAGAAACACTGCAACGTTAAAGTGAGATGCTCCGATACCACTCTGTGACGGAACGACCCTAATCCCATGGCCCACGTGTCCCTGTCAACCTCTGACAGCCGAACCCATGTTCCATGTGATTAAGACCTGTTCGCCACCGGGCTACATCAGTGCCCAATGTCCGCAGGATCATCTCACAATTCGGTTACAGCATTGCATACTTTTACAAATAACATCGGAATAAAGAGCGGAAGACTTAAATAACATTAGTTTTACAAAACGAGGTTTCAAATGAGGTAAGGAGTACGGTTATTACAAACCAAGTTCTGATAATAGAAATAGACATAGGCAACATAGTGGAGAACAGCAAAGATACTTATAATCACCCAGCCCGAGGGTGTACAACTATTCTTCGGCCTCATCGGCCTCTTCCTGGACGATGGTCACGCAGCAGGGTGCAAGACACATCGGGGACTCTGTCATACCTGCAGCATGGGTAACAAACCCTGAGTACTGGGGTACTCAACAAGACTTACCCGACCAAAGAAAAAGGGAGAAGACTCAGGAATGAGAGGCTTAGGGTAGTCAAGGTAAGGCTTAAGCAAGATCAAGTATTTTGCAGAAAAGCATTTTTGTAAACCTTATTTTATTTTGAAAGATTCAGTATTCCTCAATTCTTCATCATTCATGATTCATTTTACATTTCCAAAACATTCCTAGTTGAGAACCACTCTCCGTTGACAGTAAGTGGACCAAGTCTCCATAACCGAGGAGCAACGTTAATCCGGATAAATAATACTCAGCTGAGGATCCCTATCCACACTGCATATGTAGCACCCAAGCTTGCATATGCCAACTCGTCTACCACGATTCCTCCAAGATTGGGCCCGGTCCTACGCCACCCGGAAGTACAGTACACCACTCCTTTCCAGGTACGACGACCACGTGGGTACATCCTACTTCCGCCATCTCTCCACTCCCAGTGCGCGGTTGTCGGTCCAATAAAGGATTCCTCGGAGCCAGAGCTTTCCGAAGTATGTGAATAGTTACAAGTCTTGACCAGCAGGCCCCCATACGGATGGTCCCTAATTTTCCAGCCAGAACTATACCTTGGTCATATCTCACCCAAGTGTAATAGTCCTGTCAGTTTTTCAACCATGTCCCGGTCGGTGTCAACTGTTGAGTCCCGGACTACAACATGACGGCACCGTACGCTCGGACAACCTCTCCTCGCTATTGACTAGGTACGGATCAGATACCTAACCAACAGACGGGGAGTAAGACCAAATTCCCATAAACATTCCTTAAGTGATCACACTTTTAAAATTGGCATTTTATTGCAAAGTCTAATTCAATAAGCATTGCTAAGCATTTTCAAATACTTTTGAAAAGCAGGTATCGAGTGTATCAGTGGTCAAGGTGGATAGTGCATCAATTAGGATAGCACACAACTCCTATAAACCTAATGCAATAATTTAACTCAAAAGCATTTAAGGAAATCATTTTATAAATTCAAGGAAAGGGTTAAATGCACCGGGGCTTGCCTTGAAGAGCAAAGACAGCTGGCTCAGGGTTGGAGGTGCAGAGGTCGAAGCTCGGGGTAGCCTCAGGGACAGGTTCGTCGGCGGCTGCCTCGATCTTGACTCCTTCTTCGGTGACTATACGAATGCAATGATGCATGCACATGAGTATGCTAGCATGAACAATGCAAAACAGGACATACAACATGAACCCTAATCACTTTTTCTATTTTCCTTAATTATTTAAAAAGGTCATTTTCTGAAGTTGCTCCAAAAATTACCAAATTAATCACATAAGTTCATTCAGGCATAAACAGATGGCAAAACAAATTTCATAATTTTTGGAGGTCATTAAGGTGCTCAATTAAATCTAGACATTTAATTAACAAAAGGCACTATTCCTTAATTAAAATAAATGCTCAAAAATCAACTTGCTCCAAAAGACTTCAAGATTTTACTAGAGGTTCAGCATGTTATGACAAGGTCACAAAAATTTATCTCAAGATTTTTGGAGATAGAAATAACTCTCCAAAAATCCCAAAACCTTCATTTTTCAATTAAAAGGGGAATTTTACATTTTCAAATTTCTGCACAAAACTCAAGTTTCATATTTTTATAAAATACTACAGAGCATAAAGAGTCTACCACAAAAATTTCAGAATTTTTGGATCAACACAGAAAATCATACAAAAAAGAGAAAACAGAACACTATTCACAACTTTCAGAAAAAGAAAAGAGCGTTGTGCTCCTTCTATGAAGGGCTCGGGCGAAACGGGCTCGGGCGAGTCGGAAAGTGACTGCTCCGTCCGAGGCCTGGCCCGGAGGCTCGGGCGAAGCGGAGAGCATGCGCTCGCCGAGGCTTGGCTCGGGCGAAGCGGACTCGGGCGAGACGGAAGGCTCGGGCGAGACGGAAGGCTCGGGCGAGACGGAAAAGCAAGCGTCCGTCCGAGGCCTGACTGGGAGGCTCGGGCGAGACGGAGTGGAAGCAGAGACCGGAGGCTTCGGTGCTTACCACGGGTCGGAGGCAGGGCTCGAGGGTGTGGCTCGGGAACGTGCTCGAGGGTGAGGCTCGAGGCTGAGGCTCGACACGTGCTCGAGGGTGAGGCTCGACACGTGCTCGAGGGTGAGGCTCGAGGAAGGAGACGACCGCGGCGGCACTCCGGCGAGTCGGCGATCCTGCGCAACACACGAGACCGCAAGGGCCAGGTTAGAGTCGCGCGGAGCCGAGGAAGCTGACACAGGGGTCAGGGGAAGATGATCGTGGCCGGAGAGGGAGTATTTGACGAACCCGAGTTCACCGGGTTTCCGTCGGAGTTTGGGAAGATGAGGTTACGCCGGGCGATTGGAGACGGGGAAGGTGAAATTGAGGGGTGGGAAAGCTTCACGAGCTCAAGGCGGAGCTTTTGGGCTAGGTGGTTGAGCGGCGGAGGGTCTGGAGTGGGCTGGCCACGGTGGCGGAGGTGAGTGCGGCGCTCCGGCTCCGGCGGGCCTTTTATAGAGGCGGATAGCGGCCGGTAGAGACCGTGGTGATGGCTGGATAAGCTCGGCGAGCGCACGCGCACTCGATTGCACTCTGGCGGAGGCGCTGGCGTGCAGCCGGGGCTCGGGCGCAGGCAGCGCCGGCAGTGGCCACGCGGCGGCGGCGAGCAGGAGCAGTAGGGGCCGAGAGATGGAGTCAGCGCTCGCGTGCGGGTGCGGAGGGGACCAAGGAGCGGCTGGGGCAGGACAGAGGCGCGTGGGGAGCAGCCGTATGCGCTGCAGGCGCAGCGCCGGCGCCATGGCCGGGCCCCCCCCTCCCCCTGGCTCTACGGGGAAGAAGAACAGTGTAGGGGCTAGGGTTTGACTTTTGGCCAGTTTTTGTATTTTGCAAATTTCTCTCAAAATTTGAACTGAGCAGCAAAAACTCAAAACACCAAAGTTGTTCAGAAAAAAGAGATCTACAACTTTGTCAAAAAGAATATTTTCAAATTCCAAATAGTTTTTGGACCATATTTGAAAACAGAAAAGGGAACACTTTTGGGATTTGAGTAAATTCAAAATTACTTTTGATTTTACATTGAAAGTTGGAAATCTGCAAATATGAAAGTTGTTCCTTTTATCAAAACCTACAACTTTGCTAATATAACCTTTTTCTGAAACTCAATAGTTTTTAAATAAATTTTGAAAACTGAAAAGGGAACAAAAACTGGAATTTGAATGAATTTGGATTTACTTCAAACTTTGTACAGAAACTTGAAAATTTGTAAATACCAAAGTTGTTTCTCTTGGCCAGATCTACAACTTTGCTTTTTGGACCAACCTCAAATTTTGAATAATTTTTGAATTACAAAAAGAGGGATAAAATCCAGGGTTTGGAAATCAGGGTTTTGCAAAGGGATTTGAAATCTGATTTTGGTTTTTGAACTTTGGCCAACACAACAAAACTTCAAGACATCCAACTGAACAAGAATTACACAAAGCTAGGCACAGAGGTGAAATTACCATTTTTGCCCTTATAGGAAGATTTGGGCTTTTAGGGTTTTTGAAAAGAGATTGCTACACAAGTACTAAGCAAACATAAATGCAAGACAAGAATGATTAATGACTAATGATGATGACATGTCAGGTTAATTACAGTTAAACACCAGAGGTGTTACAATTTTCGGCATCAAGAAAGGCAAGCTCCTCGGTTGCCTGGTATCGGCAAGAGGAATTGAAGCTAATCCCGACAAGATAGCGGCAATCATCAACATGCAACCGCCCTCAAACCGAAAGCAAGTGCAAAAATTGACAGGAAGGCTGGCTTCTTTGAACAGATTTATCGCAAGGTCCGCTGAAAAAGGACTGCCTTTCTTCCGAACTCTGCGTAGCTCCGACCCTTTCGATTGGGGGGACGAGCAGCGGCAGGCCTTTCAGCAACTAAAGGAGTATTTAACAAAACTGACCACGCTATCCAAACCTTCGCCGGAAGCGACACTCTTGCTGTATCTCGCAGCATCGCACACCACCGTAAGCGCAGTACTGGTGGAAGAGAAGGAGCATGAAAACAGGATGACGCAGTTCCCAATCTATTTCGTCTCCGAGGCCCTTTCGGGTGCAAAACTGAACTACTCAGAGCTGGAGAAGATAGCTTACACAGTAGTAATGGCCTCTAGAAAACTGAAGCACTACTTTCAGTCCCATCACATCATAGTACTTTCGGCTCAGCCATTGGAAGCCCTGTTCCGCAACAACGAAGCTATCAGCCGAATCGGCAAGTGGGCGGCGGAGCTGAACGAATACGTGATCGACTTCCAGCACCGATCCACAATCAAGTCGCAGGCATTGGCGGATTTCGTCGCAGACTGGACTCCTGCCGCTTTCGACACAACGCTCGAATTCGAGGAGCCCGTGTGGACAGTGAATTGTGACGGTGCATGGGGAATGGCCGGAGCCGGAATCTCAGCGATCCTTACGCCACCAAGAGGACCGAAGGTCAGGTTCGCCGCGAGGCTGCAGTTCCTCACAACCAACAACACTGCCGAATGCGAGGCCGTGCTTCTAGGTTTACGAAAGCTCCGAGCAATCGGAGCGAGAAGGTGCATAGTCAAGTCGGATTCCCAAGTCGTTGTTGGTCACGCCGAAAAGGATTTCACAGCAAGAGAGCCAGAGTTAGCCAAGTATCTGACAGCAATCAGAAGAATGGAGAAGTATTTCACTGGTTTCACCCTGCGTCACATTCCAAGGGCCGAAAACGCAGAGGCAGACGAACTGGCCAAAGCCGCAGCACAAAATTTACCACTTCCACCAGACGTGTTTTATCAAGTCCTTTCAGCCAAGGCAGTGAAAGAGGAGGAAGATCATCCAAGTTCGGTACACGCTATCGTCAGTGACGACTGGAGGTCGCAGATATTTGCATATCTGGCCGGGACCTACGAGCCAGAGTCCAGGAAGGATGCCGAAAGGATGGCCAGTAGAGCGAAAGGTTACTCGATCATCGGAGATCAACTGTTCAAAAATGGGATAACAGCCCCTCTTCTGAAATGCATAAGCAAGCGTGAAGGCATTCAACTACTCGAAGAAATGCACGCCGGAATGTGCGGAGCGCACAGGGGGCCCCACGAAATAGCACACAGAGCAATGAGGCAAGGTTTCTACTGGCCGTCCGCCGTGTCAGACGCCAGAGCGCTGGTCAAATGTTGCAAAGGTTGCCAGATGTTCGCCAAAAACCAGAAAGCCCCAGCAAATGAAACCACGCCGATAGTGCCAACTTGGCCCTTGCAGAGGTGGGGCATCGACATAGTAGGTCCGCTACCAGCAGCTCCGGGCAACCTGCGTTTTGCAGCGGTCGCCCTCGAGTATTTCACCAAATGGGTGGAAACAAAGGCCCTCGCAAGCATAACTTCCACCTTTTTAACCAAGTTCGTCTGGCAGAGGATAGTTTGCCGTTTCGGCGTTCCTTCCTCTATCACCTGCGACAACGGGAAGCAGTTTGACTGTGCCGAATTCAGGAGCTTCTGCGATGAGCTCAGCATCCAGCTTAATTTCGCCTCAGTAAACTACCCGCAAGCAAACGGGGCCGTCGAGAGAGCGAATGGTTTAATCTTTTCGGCAATATCAAAAACCTTGTATGATTCACCGAAAGGTAAGCGGGCCAACACCCTGACAACAGCTGTATGGGGACACAACATTTCACGATCCAGAGCTACCGGCTTCACTCCGTTCCGATTGCTTTACGGTGAGGAAGCAGTCACCCCGGAAGAGGTAAAGCTGGGTTCCTTTCGAACTGAAATGGCTCCAAACACCGAAGAGAAAAGACAACTCGAGCTCGACACTATCGAAGAAATAAGATCGCAGGCTGCAGAAAACCTCGAGAAGTATCACACCGAAACGAAGCATCACAGGGACAAGACGATAATCCGAAAGGACATCAAGCCTGGAGACTTGGTCACCATTCGGCAGCCAGACAAGCAAGGCAAGCTGCAATCGCAGTGGCAAGGACCTTTCGTCGTGGCAAGCATGGCAGCGCCAGGTGTATTCCGGTTGATGAATGACAAGGGCGAAGAATCAGCCCACACATGGAACGCGAGCAATCTGCGCCGTTTCTACCCGTGATTTATCCCTTTTTCAACTTTGGTGTAATTTCTCTTTCTCTTTCACCATTTTTGTAACCAAAGGTTGGTTGTGCTCTTTTTCCTCGCCGGGGAAGCCCTTCATCGGGGTGCGAGGTTTTTTAACGAGGCAGCCGAATGTAACCGCTACATTACTAAAGTAGACGTAATTCCCCCCCCCCCCAAAAAATGTCACGCGACTCGGTAGAAGACGAAATCAACCAAACATAAGGTTGAGACATTCGTCAACAAAATGTGATAAAAAGAGAATGTCGAGGAGGTAGGGCAAAAGAAACCCCATCCATCCAACGACAATCTCGAAAGCCTGCGGGCTATATGAAAACACCGACCCTCCGACAAAACGAGAGGGCGGGACGAAAGACTGCGGGCTATGAAAAAAACCGACCCTCCGACAAAACGAGAGGGCGGAACAAAAGCCTGCGGGCTATAAAAAAACCGACCCTCCGACAAAACGAGAGGGCGGAACGAAAGCCTGCGGGCTATATGAAAACACCGACCCTCCGACAAAACGAGAGGGCGGGACGAAAGCCTGCGGGCTATGAAAAAAACCGACCCTCCGACAAAACGAGAGGGCGGAACAAAAGCCTGCGGGCTATAAAAAAAACCGACCCTCCGACAAAACGAGAGGGCGGGACGAAAGCCTGCGGGCTATGAAAAAAACCGACCCTCCGACAAAACGAGAGGGCGGAACAAAAGCCTGCGGGCTATAAAAAACCGACCCTCTGACAAAAAGCGAGGGCGGGACGAAAGCCTGCGGGCTATGCGAAAACCGACCCTCCGACAAAACGAGAGGGCGGAACGAAAGCCTGCGGGCTATATGAAAGCACCGACCCTCCGACAAAAAGCGAGGGCGGGACGAAAGCCTGCGGGCTATGCGAAAACCGACCCTCCGACAAAACGAGAGGGCGGAACGAAAGCCTGCGGGCTATATGAAAGAACCGACCCTCCGACAAAACGAGAGGGCGGGACGAAAGCCTGCGGGCTATGAAACAAACCGACCCTCCGACAAAATGCGAGGGCGGAACGAAAGCCTGCGGGCTATGAAAGCACCGACCCTCCGACAAAACGAGAGGGCGGGACGAAAGCCTGCGGGCTATGAAAAAGCCGACCCTCCGACAAAATGCGAGGGCGGAACGAAGGCCTGCGGGCCACGAACAAACCGACCCTCCGACAAAACGAGGGCCGAACGAAAGGGCAAAACAAACGACAGCTGGCAAGCATTTACAGCCGCTAAAACGTAAATGTTGTATTAACCTTTCACCTACCAAGTGATCACAAATACAGCCAGGTGAGTAAATGCGGCCGTCCTGTACCATGGGCAAGGCAGTATAAATAGGCAACAAAGTGCAAGCCTCCCATCCATCCTAAACTACCGAGGCTCTTCAAAATGTTAGTTCCAGGTAGTCAGCTCATTATCGAAAATGCGAGTAGGAAGCATCAGGAGCTACGCTTTCGCTTTTATGATCGTGTCATCGGCATCGCGTCCACCTATCGTCACCAATCTGGTAACTATAGGCGGTAGTACTATCGAGTGGCTCTCCCATCTCAAACCAAAGATAGGAGATGAACCAAGCCGTGCATGCGGCTGGACAGCAGTACGAGCAATATCATAATCATAGTCGATTGTATGCTCCCCATGTTGCGTTCATAAAGACATTTTCGTCAACCGAATTATCAAGCGCCTTCGCGCGAATGCTAACGCCCCTCGCCTAAGTGAGTGGGGGCGGGCGCGTCTTGGCTATCGGCCGAGGGGCTCGCACCGAAAGCTCCCTCGCGCGAATGCTAACGCCCCTCGCCTAAGTGAGTGGGGGCGGGCGCTTCTTTGCTATCGGCCGAGGGGCTCGCACCGAAAGCTACCTCGCGCGAATGCTAACGCCCCTCGCCTAAGTGAGTGGGGGTGGGCGCTTCTTTGCTATCGGCCGAGGGGCTCGCACTGAAAGCTACCTCGCGCGAATGCTACCGCCCCTCGCCTAAGTGAGTGGGGGCGGGCGCTTCTTTGCTATCGGCCGAGGGGCTCGCACCGAAAGCTCCCTCGCGCGAATGCTACCGGCACACGACCATCCAAGTCACTTTCAGGCGAAAGAATGAAAAAGTCGCACAATCGCAAATAACGATTAACGCCGAAAGTCAGAACACACTGCGACACTTCTTATAGCACCAGACTTGTGGGATGAAGTTTGTACAATGTAATTCAGGGCCGCGAACTACTTTCGCGGCCAAGGAAAATGCTATATCGCCTTTTATCTGGAGAAGGCACGGCGTCTTCATGCTCCAGCTTAACGAACGCAGCACCATCGAAGCCTGGTGGTGCGCGCGAAGCCCCGCGCATCATTCGCCTCGATTCAAGTTCACGTGGATCGAAGTTTTCGTAAAAAACGCGTAGTCGCTCTTCTGTGCGCCTAAGTTTCTTAGCGCGTTTCCTCATATAAGCCGAAAGCGACGCCGTCGGGAACCTAGAGCGAATACTCCTCCACAGGTCTCCACCAACACAGACATCGCCAGACCTAATCATTAATGGGCAGATGTCGAGAACAATCGGCGTTCCCGCATCCGCACCCTGTTCAAAATACAATATTCGAACTTAAGTTCCAAATCATACACACGGTCCAGAAGCAAAGTTACCAACACATTAAAGACGAGTCCTAGAAACATCATTCGTCTACCGCGGCGTCTTGTGAAGCATTCGCATCGCGGGCAGTAGCAGCAGCCGAGCTTTCGGGAGCTTCATCGTTAGGCGTGGGCGGTCCCGCCTCGTCTTCCGGCTCGACCTCGCGCGCCCGTCTTTCGGAAATGTACTCCGAAAACACCTGACGAATGTGCGCTTTTTCTTCCGAAGTCTGCACATGGAAGCGAAATCCCAGAAGAAGCGTTGCTCAAACCAATAAAACAAGATAGGATCGCGTAAACGAAAGCACAAATGAAATATCATTAGTAAAACGAAAGCATAAATAATCGGCAAAGTATACCTTTCCACGAGCCACAGCGGATTGCATAAGTGACATATCGTTTCCGCCGGCCAGCCAAAACTCATCAAAAAATCTCTTGCCAAGAACTTTCGCCGCTTCGGGGGTGCGCCAATAATAGTCCACCTCTTTGACCGAAAGGTCCATGATATGGGAGCAGCCGGCGTCCACAAGGCTATGACCGATCGCCTTGATGCCGGTAACGGCAACGTAGTCACGACCGAGAGCCATATGTCCTTCCAGGGACTCCATCTCGGAGCGGATCCAGCCAACGAAGCTATCGATGTTACGCTCTGAGGGACCTTCCGCTTCGACGCCGATGCTGCGAAGGCACTCGCGGAAGCGAGCCACGGCCTCCTCAGCAGAAGTCAAAAGAATTCCCTCCTTTTCGGCTTGGGTGGCCCGCAGCAGCGAAAGCTCTTTCTTGAGATTTTCCACCTCTTTTTGACTTGCTTTCCTTGAGGTGCGCTCGGCGTCAGCCCTCTTGGCTTGCTGCTCAACGTCGGTGGTCAGTTTCTTCACTTGTGCGTCGAAGTTCTTCACTTGGGTATCTAGCTCCTGCTTCTCGCGCTCGAGTTTGCGAGTATAGAGGTCCCTTTGATTGACCTGGCTACGAGCGACAACAGCGGCCTGCGAATAACAATAAAATGCAGTCAAAAACACCGAAAAGAGATCGAGAAGAAAACGACGAAAGTTCAAAACTTACGCTAGCCAGATGAAAGGACAACGCATCGTCGAGTTTCAAGCTGCTCACTTTCAGGAGATCTCTCTCCATCTCCGATGCAACGAATGCTTTCTGCGAGAACTCCACAAATTTGGTGGCATCCTCGCTGCTGCCGGGAAGGATTCTGGCTCGGCGATAGTCAAGTCGGCACGCGAGTTGGGCGTCCGAAGGCGCACCTAAAGAACGAGCAATGCGATAAGATCCTTCTTTCGCCTCGTCAGTATCATTCGACGAGCTCAAGCCAGTATAAAAACGCGGATTCTCATAGTCCGATGGCGCCCCGTCGAGAACCAGCCTCCCAAATCCCAAAAGCTGCCCTTCCACCATCTCTTGTGTCAGTCGAATGCAATGTGGCGAAAGGTGTAGCTTACCTTTCTCAACAGCAGCAGGGGCAGGCATCTTCAAGGACGCACCATCCTTTTCGGCAGCAGCAACTCTTTCGCCCGTCGCCTGCACGGACGCATCCGGCCGCGGAGTTTTCGCCCTCTTCGCTGGACGCTCCGTGGCATCGATCGGGCCGGAGGGCCTCCGTGCCCCGACTTTCGCAAACGTCGGCATATCGGCAACCGAGGCGTCGTCATCAAACGCCGCACGCGAAAGCGGAGCACTTGACTTCTTCGGAGCCATTCCTCCAGCGTGCGAAGCGCTCTGAGACGAAAAAGGGGGGTTAAGAATGCATGTAACCAATAAAACGAACAATTGCAACGTTCCCACACGTTAACAAGGTGCGAAAGAAAAATTCGAAGGCACGCGAATCAAGGCCCGGGCAGAAGAGAAAGGCGTAGAAACCAACCACACTCGGACGATCGAAAGGATCAACATCGGGTATCGAATCCATCGTTCTCGCTTGGCTTTTGAGCATCGGCTTGGCAATTAACCGCCCGATGCGAATTTCCCCAAGTTCGGCGGGCTTTCGCCGAGGGATCACGTCGCTCCGACCACCGCGTCGAGTTACGCCTTTTCCTTTTGCCCGTGAACCTTCACCCTCTTCTTTGCCCTCGTCAACTAGAGGCCTTTCGGCGTACTCGACGCCCATAGCGTCGAAGGCCCGGTTCACGCGGCGGCTCCGGCCGAGATTACCGAGCTGGAACTCGCTCTCTTTACGTAAGTACGGCCCGCAAATTTTCCTGGCCTCCTTCTCGCTTTGCTTCACATAAAGTTCATCATCGGAGTAATTCGCAGGTTTCTCTAGCAATAGAAGGGGGCCCCAGTATCCGTCCTTCTCCGAAAAACCTTCGAAAGATGTGGCACTGCAGAGCGGATTCATCCCGATGGCTATCCACTCTTCCACCAAATCCCGGCTGATTTGAAATCGTGCAGTAAGCGCGAATGCATCCCCACAGCGAATGGCATCCGGGTCACTCAGCACAACTGGCGGAAGATGCCTTCTAGGGCACCTCTCCAAAACAAACACAAGTGGAGAGCCTTTCTTCTCTCCTTTACTTAACTCAATAGCGGCGGTTTCGTCCGAGCACACGCGATAGTAGAACCAGAAGCGATTCCAGTCCGGCCACTTGTTCCGATATGTGAGTGAAATGGAAACACTGCCCCGTGTCTTCCGCGGAACAAAATTAATGCAGCCAATTTCGCTGGGTAACTTGCATCCTAGAAAGGGGTCATACACTTGCGTCGGACGACGATGGATATCGTAGAACCGCACGAAAGCGTCAGCTCGCGGCGTGCAGTCCAGCATCTTCATTGCATGAGCGAAGACACTGAGTCTGAGAAAAGCATTCGGCATCAGCTGATGCAGTTGAATACCGAACCCCGATAGGACATCCGAGACGAAGTCCTCGAGAGGAAAATCAAGCCCGGCTACGAAGCAATCGCGAAAAACGATAGCTTCGTTGGGCCGAGGAATAGGCACCTCTTCGTCTCCTGGGACGCGACAGTTCGCAAGATGATCCCTCCTTAAAGGCCCCTTTTCGGCCATTGTTTGCAAGCTGGCGGCTGTTATTCGCGAAGCGCCCAGAAAAAAAGAACAATCTGTAGGGACCGAAACCAGACCGGAGTCCCCATCATTAGATAGACTTCCGCTGTGGCTTGGTATTCGCGGAGCTTCCCCGGATCCAATTGACACTTCCGCGCTACGCTCGCGGCGAGAGGACTCGGTTCCACCGGAACTTTCGCTAGAAGAGCTCGTGGACGACGTCGAGTCAGAAGACGCCATCTAACATGGCGCGAAAGGAAAAATAAACAAGCAGTGGATGCGAAAGGAATAAATAAAAAGGGAAGGAGAAAGGCGGAATCAAGCAAACTCAAACAACCAATTCACAACTTGTGAAGCAGAAAGATAACGAAAAGACAAGAGACGAGAGCTACACACCTCAGCGGCCGTTCGACGAGTCACTAAGGCTGGAGAATGCACCTTTCGCCCAAAGCGAATCGTGTCAGGCGAAAGGCGCAAGACGTCACGAGACGGAAGCAGCAGGTGCGGGGAGGCCTCAACTGAACGGGTGCCCTCCCCATCCGAAGCCTCCAAGCTTTTATACGGCAGCCGCGACACGGCGACCGAGGAAATCGAAAAGACATGTGGGCACAGAGTCCTAAGCGTCGTATAGGCATCCCATCATGACACACGGTTTTCGAGGAAGACGAAAAGACGTTTAAGCACAAAAATTAAGCATCGCAGCGGAATCACAAACGTCACACCGTGTCAGCAAAATGAAAAGGCAACCGGTTGCGTCAAAAAAAACCCTCAGCTTCGGGACGAAACGAAGGTTCTTTGGGCGAGCGTAGGCGCCTAGCGAAAGGACACGGTCGAACTTCACAAGCTGCAGATTCAACCGTAAGGGGCTATTGTTGGGGCGGCGCCCAGACCGCAGGCGCCTCCGACCCGCATTTTACCGAAAGATGATGTTGCTTTCGTGCGGAAGGGAGCATTCGCGCGGAAGCACAAATTTCGGCCCGCGGACCAAGGGGAGGCGGAGCTTTCGTGCGAAAGGAAGCATTCGCGCGGAAGCAGGCATTCGCCTCCGGTCCGCATGACCGGAGTAGGGAGGCGGAGCTTTCGTGCGAAAGGAAGCATTCGCGCGGAAGCACGCGTTTCGGCTTGCGGACCAAGGGAAGGCGGAGCTTTCGTGCGAAAGGAAGCATTCGCGCGGAAGCAGGCATTCGCCTCCGGTCCGCATGACCGGAGTAGGATGGAGTTTTCGTGCGAAAGGAAGCATTCGCGCGAAAGGAGCCCAGCGTTTCCGGCGAGAGTTTTCGTCATTCATGACTTTGGTTTTTCTTAGGTTTTCGCAGGTCGACGGGAGCCTGGGTCAAAAGGAGCGGGCCCACCGGCCGGGAAAAGGAGCCGGGGGACGCTGGGCCCACCAGATGGCGAAGTTACGATGATGCCCCTTCGCGCCGGAAAAGGCGGCGTACAACCATGGAGTAGTTGAGCAGGGCATCATTGTAATTGTAGCAGAGTGGTTGTAAGGGCATTCTTGTACTTTCAAATCGATCTAGATTAATATAAAAAGCTCCCAACCTCCCAAGGGAGAGGGGGGAACACTGTTCACTTCAACTATTTTCCCGTTTTACCGTTCGTTTTCCGCTTTCGCTTCGGGCTTTCGTTCGTGCGACAACCCGCTGTTTCGGGATCTCGGTCCCCGAAACAACAGAGACGTCCAACTATAAGAATTCTATTGAATAAATGGCAACATTAGAAGGAAAGAGATCAAATGCATAGAGAGAAAGATGAGCAAGAATATCAAGAGTGGCTTGAAGAGGAGGAATACAGGACGTATCGAGAGGAAGAAAGGCGCATCAGAGAGGAAGAGAAGAATCATTGGGATTGCCCTTTCTTCAGGCATTGTTGGAATGACGGTTTGAAACTTTCTACTCTTCGTAATTGCCCGGAATGCAGTGAACAATATTGGGAGTATAGGCAGTCGAGAGACAACCGCCGATCTGTGCATGAAAGATTAAGATTTGAAGGAACAGATCGACGCGCAAAAAATGAGAGTGTTCATGATCGGCTTGGAGTAAAGTTAGCCGATCGGAATCATCCTTGACAGGAAGGACAATGGTGTCCGGGTGGTTTAACTAAAAGCCAGAAATGACGGGTTCAGATACTAAGGAATGATGAAATTCAAAAGAAGAGACCCAAAGTCTGGCAGGTGAAGCAGATAGCTGATAAGAGATAACCATCAGCTAATATTTCTGCTCTGTTTATGTTACCTGCGAAATTCAGATCTACTGATCATGAAGAGGAATCTGATGATGAAGAGACAGTTGCTCAGTGGATCTATCAAGCAGAAGGAGCTACATTTCAAAAACCTAAAAAAAATTCCCATCTAAAGGCTTTATATCTAAAGGGGTTTGTCGACGGAAGGCCTTTAAGCGGGATGTTAGTTGATGGAGGCGCAACTGTTAACTTAATGTCATATGCTACCTTCAGAAAACTTGGAAAAACTACAGAGGACTTGACTCAAACCGATATGAGGTTAACAGACTTTGCTGGGAACGTATCGACTACCAAAGGTGTTGTATGTGTTGAATTAACAGTTGGCAGCAAGAGTTTGCCTACTACTTTCTTTGTAGTCGATGCAAAGGGCTCATACAACGTGCTTCTTGGAAGGGATTGGATCCATGCTAATTGTTGTGTTCCATCTACTATGCACCAAAATGTGACACAGTGGATCAGAGACACTATAGAAGTGGTACTAGCCGATTCAACTGTGAGCATTGCATATTCTGATCCTAATGATTGGAACTTCGACAATGTGGAGTGGTTCTCTGGGAAAGTTCATGAGGAAGGTTTCATCAAGACGTTTGATGATGGCCAACAGCCGATCCAAGCAGTCGGCTTCAAAAAATATATTTAATGGATTATCCAGTCAGTGAGGACGAAAGCAAGATGGGTGAAGGTTTTACATCAGCCAACGAACTAGGAGTTGTTAGACAATGACAAGTCGAGGCTGATGTATTTTTAAGTTATGTTTGATTTTGTGTTTGCGCAGGGGTTTAGCCCTATTGTAATTTTATAGCCGACACTAAGGTGTCGCCTTCAGAATAAAATAGGCGATACTGGAGAAGTATCGCCTTTAGCACATTCAATGGAGAAATAAAATCAAGGAAAATTCTGAGAAACTCAGCAACAATACAAAAGGTGTCAAACATAAATTTATTTGAAGCCTGACAATGCAGGAACAGTTTGCAGATTTTCAGTTTGTTCAAACAGATAAGACCGAATCTACAGAAGAACGTTAAAAGAAACTAATCTAGATGGAGCTTGTTCAGGAGGTCCTCCAGGTGCGTCACCTCCGCCACGACGAGCCCCAATGGCTCGAACTCCTCCACCAGCTCCCTGAAGTCGTCCCTTGTTCTAGTACCAACAAAAGAGGGGGCGACTTCCCCGAAGATTTCAGCACCGCTGAGCTCACCGCTGAGCTCTGCTCCACCCAGGGCGAAGGTGGCACCGTGACTGACAGTGTGGAGAACTAGCTCCCTGGTACGCACCCCGACGTCCTCAAGGCGCGCCTTCAATGTCACCCCTCGGGCGTTCACAAAATCGGCGATAGCCGTGGCCAGCCCCGGGAGCCAGTCGAGTTGATGTTGAAGCTCTGCATTCAGGCAAGGAGGGATTAAGGTTAAAGATAGTCGATTCAACCAAACGTGAGAACAGATCGGCTAAATATTCGAACAAGCAATCATCGGAAATCAACCAGAATAACTGTGCAAAAGATAACTGATTATGTTGACTCAAAATCTTGGTCGGGTGCGCCAACACACTCGGAACACGGTCCTCAGAGGGGTACGGAGCGAATCTTGACCTCCTGGACCTTCAGCAAGTGGTGGTGCCGATTCTCAGCAGAATCGACTTCGGGCGTGCCAGTAAATTTGACCTGTAATTGACCAGGAGAAGAAAAAGATCATCAAATTATGGAACCTGCCGGTTTGGTGCCAGACAGTTCCAAATTATGCGGCTCCGATATAGCCATTTGTCTTTAGGATATTGACTACAAAGTCAACTCCCATAAGATTGTATGTAAAATGATGAAAAAGATATGAAGCATAATGGCTATAACAAGTATGAGATGAATATTTATGATAAACAGACAGCCGATAAGCTTAAGAGACATTGATAGATAAAGATCTATATGTACGTTCAAAAGGCATAAAATCGACGTATCAACTAAATGCACGAGCAGTTCTATTCGTTAACAGTGGAGTGTCTCCATGCAGCCGTAATAACAAATAGATCGATAAAATAACTTAAACATCAATAGTGGGGTGTCTCCATGCAGCCTTGATGATGGTCAAGCTAGATCACGTCTCGTACATAAAGTAGATCCGAGAGTGTGATACCGGTGACTCTGGCGTCGGAGGCCTCCAAGTGCTCCAAGGTACTGTTCAGACGAGCGCGGAGGATTCCTAGCCCTTCCTCGGCGTGAGTGGCTCGGCGGCGTTCCTCTTCCAAAAGGCGCCGAGTGTTGGAGTAGCCCCGGATGAAGGCCCAAGCGTCCTCATCCAGTGCTAGTCCATAACCCGATGGAGGTCGGCTAGGGCCTTGGTCGTCCGCCGGAGGAGAAGGGCTGTGACGAAAGGGAGAAAAGGTTAGGGTTTTCTCTTGAGTAAAGAAGAGATTTTGAGGCACAGGGAGAACGGTTGTGAAAGGATTGTTACCCAAGCACGCAACGACGGGTCACCGGAGGGCCATCAACAGACTCCTCCTTAGCGGGGCGCTTGTCGCGGTCGTCCGCCATTGATTTTGGTTACTAGTTGAAGAAGAAGAGCAGCCAGTAGTTAAAGGAAGGAGAGGTCGGAGAATGAGGCAGTGAATGCGTGGTGTGTTTGGGAAGCCGGCGTTTTGTATTTATAAAAGATAAAGAAAGCAAAAGGGTGTCGGTTTGAGAAGCTTCAGATCTAAAACCTACGGTAAATCGATGAGGTAGCAAATACAAAAGCCGTTTGGGTACTGATCGGCTAAAAACATACAAGACATATGAAGTGGCATCGGCTGGATAGCTGATGAACATCGAATGTTAAAGGAATGAACGACAAAGAAGATGTCATTTACAAAGATGGATCAAGAGTCAAAGATTACATGACATAAATCATCAAGTTTATTTACATATTCAACATTGATCTCAGAACATCCAGGGCGTTTGAGCAAATGTTGTTTATGTCGGCTATCTTCTTTTGATCCTCTTCACTCGAACCTGGGATTGATTTCTTCTTGTTTTAATGCTTTGAAGCTCGTTGCGGAGAGATGTCATCTTTTTCTTTTTGTCTCGAAGCATGATTGGGATCCGAGCCAGATTTTCTTTCTTCAGTGTAATCTGTTCATCGACAGCTTGAAGCCTTTCTATCAGTTGATCTCTCTTAGATTCCAGGGAAGATAAACCACCAATAAGGACAGTGGAATTGTTGTTCAATTGATCTATTGCGTCCTTCGTAGACATCATGTCGGAGATGCATTGTTGCTCCTTATTTAGAATATCAGCCTGAGCTTTACGTGCCATAAGCTTAGCTTTGGCTTCGGTGAATTCTGACCGAAGGAACTCTATATGGACAACGGGAACCAGAGCTTTGTTGAGGTTATATGGTATATCATTTTTTATCAGGTCAAAGATGTCTCTGATTTCTTTTGCATCTTGTACCAAAACGGCTATGTTGACCTCCAAAAGGGGGAGTAGCAGCTGGAGCCGAGTCCTGATCTCTTCAGAAAGCCTTTTGGGAGATTCTGGTATAGAGGTTTCCTCTTCATCCATGTAATCTTCCAAATCAAAGGGGATGACAGGGGAAGAGGACTGTCCTTGTTCCTATACAGATAAGTGTATGAGTGATTATAAATAGGAAACTGTTAAAAGAAGAGGATTTTATTTGAGGTACCTAATCAGATGGGATGATTTGAAGATCGGGGGCAGCCGATGAAGACTCAGGGAGTACATCTGAATAAGTTTTTGTCAGATTTTGAAATCATTTATTGCAAATATGGAGCTATCAGCTAGAATATTCTTGGATTTGGACACTGTGGGGATATTACCTCCGTATACCCCCATGGACCTACATGGGCCCTTCGTCAAGGACAGCCCAGCTCGCGAGGCCTTACAGCACGCGACCAGCTCGTCGTGCTCGTCAAGGACTCTCATGAAGCCTTGCCCGCCAAGGAAGATCCTAGAGTTAGATCTGGATTCCTTGCCTTAAGGAACCGTTTGTAATCTGATAAGGACTCGACAACTGTAACACTGCTCCCTGGCTATATAAGGCGAGCAGGGACCCCCTCTCATCTCACCTCAGATCTCACCCGAGATCAACTAAGATCCCATCGGATCATCCAATCAGCAATACAAACCAGCCACCAGAACACAGGACGTAGGGTATTACGGTGACTTGCCGGCCCGAACCTGTCTAAATCGCCGCCTCACATTCCTGTGTCTACACTTTGCAGACGTCTCGCACGCCTCCACTGCTTAATCTACTACCTTGGGCATACCCCTCGGTAGACTATCGACCATATTTCGTCGACAGTTGGCATGCCAGGTAGGGGTGTCTGCTACGACACCATGATCTGCCAAGCGGTCACTTTTCCTCGATCCATGGTCCTCCCAGAGGCCGACACTACTTTCCAGATCGGATCGATGACCTGGACCGTCAGTGACCACGTCCCAGCTCTAGAAACTGTGGAATCTACGTAGCTCCCTGCGTTGGGTGCCCTGCCGCCCATCCGTCGCGTCACCGCGCCGACACGCCGCCAGCCGAGAATTGTCCCTTGCAACGACCTGATCGAAGCCATCGACTGAGCCAACTAAGGAATCGCAGAGTGCATCGACGCCATCGAGGTAGCTCGCATACAGCTTTCCGGCCGACCTTGCTTTCAGCAATTTTTAGGTACACCATCGGGAGTTTCCAGCGCTCAGCCCACCCACCGCCCCAGATCGGATCTACATCCGGCTCGTCGCCGCCTTCGCTCGTCGTCGACCGTGCTCGTCGTCGACCAGGATCCTTTCCGCGTTCATCGCCGCCTTCGCTCATCGTCAACCGGGCTCGTCGCTGCCGTCGCTCATCGTCGACCGGGCTCGTCGCCGCCATCGCTCATCGTCGTCTTCGCCCGTCGCCGCTGTCGCTCGTCGTCGACCAGGCTCGTCGTTGTCGTCGCCTGTCGCCGACCCGGCTTGTAGCCGCCTTCGCTCATCGTCGACCAGGCTCATCGCTGCCTTCGTTAGTCGCCGCCTTCCCTCGTCGTGGATCGGGCTCATCACCGCGTTCACTCGTCATCGACCAGGATCATCGCTGCCTTCGCCGCCGCCTTCGCTCATCGACGACCGGGATCGTCGCTGCCGTCGCTCATCGCCGCCTTCATCGCTGTCATGGCTCGTCATCAACCAGGATCGTTGCCGCCTTCGTCGCCTCCTCCGCTCGCCGTCGCCATCACTCATCGTCGACCAGGATTGTCGCCGCCTTCGCCCGTCGCTGTTGTCACTCGTCGTCGACCAGGATCGTTGACGCCTACGTCGTCGCCTTCGCCCGTCGCTGCCGTCGCTCGTCGTCGACCAGGCTCGTCGCCGCCTTCGCCCGTCGCCGCCGTCGCTCATCATCGACTAGGCTCGTCGCTGTCGTCGCTCATCATCGACCGGGCTCATCGCCTTTGCTCGTCGTCACCTTTGCTCGTCGTCGCCTTCGCTCGTCGCCGCCTTCGCCCATCGTCGACCAGGCTCGTCGCCGCCTTCGCTCGTCGCCGTCGTCGCTTGTCGTCGACCATGCTCGTCGCCGCCTTCGCCCGTCGCCGCCGTCACTAGTCGTCGACCAGCATCATCAATCGGGCTCGTTGCCGTCTTCGCCAAATGACTCGCCGACCTCTCCAAACGATCGCCGACCACTCCAGACGTTCGCTGACCTCTCCAAATAGCCTGGCTGACGCTGAAGGAGTTTCAGAGCAGGGGCTACTGCCACCGCCGGACGCGTGCATGAGCTCCTGCCCTCTGCACTATGGCGGCCAGTAGTCCTCCCAAGTGACGTCCTGACCTCTCTACGCGTGCATGAGCGTCTGCCCTATGCGCTACGAAGGAAAGGCTAAGCTTGGGTTGAGACCTCCAAACGCTATACGTCCAGTGCCTGTATGCGCTTGTTCTCCATACGGTCTTCAAGCAGCCTGACTGATGCCGATGAAAACTCAGAGCTGGGGCTATTGTCACCATCAGACGCGTGCATGAGCGCCTGCCCTCTGCGCTATGATGGCCAATATCTCTCTCAAGGGACGTCCCGACCTCTCTACGCGTGTATGAGCGTCTGCCCTCTGCGCTACGAAGGAAAGGGTAACTTGGGCTGCGAATTCTGAGGCTACACGCTCAGTGCTTGCATTCGCGCTACCCACGCGCTCGACGAACGGTCTCCATTCGCCCAGGTCACGCCACGATCGAGCCTCTCGGAAAAGACCCTGTCTGTGGTACCTCCTTGCGCGTGCACCAGCGTCTGCCCTCTGCGCTATGGGATGCCAGCAGCGGTTCCTTGGGCGACGCTCTTGACTCCTACGTGCAAACGAGCTCCGCGCTCTACGCTACGGATCATGGGATAACCCAAGGCCGAATTGTTCATCGCTACGGCTCACGACTATTGGGTCTGCGGAATTCGGGGAATGAACAAAACACGCCGACTCGCTACAAGTTTTGTTTCTATTCGCCCAAGAGTCTATTTACAGACTACTCTCCTATGCTACACTCCATGGCTGCCCCACAGCGAAAGGATCTACATCGGCGACCAGGGCCTCCGCGCTCGGCTCCATCTCCGTCTCTAGATGCTCCATGTCGGCACGACGACTCCAGGCTCAGGACTTCGTCAAGCTGCAGTCATCCTTCGCCACTGGTTTTTCTTAATATTTTATTCGTACATCATCATGTACTACTGCTCTCCATATTTATTTTCAGGGACTTCGCCTTCGCTCATCGCTGATCACGCTTGGGGACTTCGCCTTAGCTCGTCGCCGACCAGGCCTGGTGAAAGGTCCTAGTTTGGTTTTGGTAATTGAGTGACAACTTAGGTGGACTAATATGTGTTTGAAGTGAATTACACAGGTGATTAGTCCATAGGTGATCATGTGTGAGCAACATATGCCATAGAGGAGAAATGGCTTGGAAGATGTTGCAAGGCTCACACATGTGAAGAAGGAGCTTAATGCACATGAAACATGACATGTGGTCATGTGGCTAAGATGGTGAAGATCAAGGCAAGACTTGGCTTGATGGACCGGTTGCGAAGGTGAAGGGCAAGTTGAGGCTTTGAAGCCGTTGGTACCGAGTGTCGGGAGGCTTAAGCAAGACTTGGCGCCGAAGGACTGAAGCGATGGTGAAGAGCAAATGATGTCAAGATCGATGGATCATGGAGGCCATGTGATGATATGAAGTGGATCATATCATTTGATGAAGAGGATTGGTGCATGTGTTGCATCAACACCGGAGGAGATGAAATGGAATGCGCAAGGCAAAGGTATACTTGTAGGGCATTTCATTTCACCGGTCATAGGTGTGTAGAGAAGATTATGACCGGGTTTAGGATAGATGGTCGTACTATTAAGAGGAGCAAACTTGTTTGCATATCGGTCATCTAGTGCCACGTGAGCGATCTCACTTTGCGATGTTGTTAGGATCGAGTGGCGTGGAGAGAGCAAGTGAAAATCCTTTGAAAAATGATTGTGAAAATGCTAACACACATGCACATGTTGTTGTTCACTTGGTGGTGTTGGCACATTTGCAAAGGAGAAGTTGTTGGAGTTGATTTGGATCAACACAGAGAAGAAAATGAAGTTTTCTGAGTATGGTCGGTGGTACCGCCCATGGGTGCTGCGTGCAACCTTCTCTGTGTTGGGGCTGATTTGGCCTGGCGGTAGTACCGCCATAACCTCGGTACTACCGCCGGCGGTGGTACCGACCAGAGGGTCGGTGGTACCGTGGCCCTGAAGGGTTTTGCAGGCTCTCTGTGTTGAGCTGAGTTTGGCCTACCGGTGGTACCGCCATAAGGTCGGTACTACCGACCGTTTGAGGTTTCGAGGTGTGAGGAGTTTGGAAGCTCTCTGGAAGTGGCCAGTTTTGGCCTACCGGTAGTACCGCCATAGGGCCGGTAGTACCGGGCTCGGTAGTACCGACCAGGTGGTCGGTAGTACCATGGTATGGAGGAGTTTTGGATGCTCTCTGTGTAGATCCAATGTTGGCCTGTCGGTGGTACCGCCATAGGGCCGGTACTACCGACCGTTGGAAGATCCGAAGGCAAAGGAGTTCGGGGCTCTCTGTGTAGTCCCCAGTTTGGCCTGTCGGTAGTACCGCCATAAGGCCGGTACTACCGACCGTCGGAGGTACCGACCAGGAGTCGGTTGTTCGTTTTGGTCAACACGCCGTGTGTAACGGCTAGTTCTGACCTGTCGGTACTACCGCCCAGGGGGTCGGTACTACCGACCGAAGCGCAGATAAGGGGAAACGGCTAGTTGGCCGCTCCCCTCTATATATAGTCGTTGAGGCCAGCTTTGGGCTGGCTGCCGGAGCACTCCAAAGCCTTGGTGGCTTGTGTGGATGTGCCTGTGAGCCCTCTAACACACATATGCTTTAGTGCTTATCCGATTGTGTGAGAGAGTGATCCTAGTGCGTTGCTTTGAGAGATAGCATCGAGTGGCACTAGGTGTTCGAGTTGCAAGCCGGTGTGCTTATTACTCTTGGAGGTTGCCACCTCCTAGACGGCTTGGTGCGTGTCTCCGTCGTGAAGCCCGCGTGAAGATTGTGCGTGGCTCCGGAGAAGCTTTGTGAGGGGCATTGTGCTCGCCCCGCGATAGATCGCGAAGAGCAACTCTAGTGGAGAAGAGGCGTGAAGAGCGCCAAGTGGTCCGGCCGTATCAAATGCTAGAGCTCTTGGTGAGCACTCCATCGTGGAGAGCGTGACTTAGGGTCACCACTAGCAAGAGGATCGGCGGCAACCTTGGGCTTGCTTCAACGGGGACTAGCTTGGTGGCAACCAAGTGAACCTCGGGATAAAATCTTGTGTCCCCGTCTCTTGTTGCTCTTATTGTTCTTTGTTCCTTGCATATTACGCTTGTTTGTATTCTTCGTGTTCTTCCTCCCTCCTTCACTCTATCTTAGGTTGGGAAGACTCGATCTACCTTTTGGCAAGGAACCAAGATGTGGGAAGCTACATTCGTCATCTACATCATCTAGGGAAGTGGGGTAATTGCTAGATCTGAGATTGCATCTCATCCCCTTCGATTTCGTAGCTCCCTGCAGGTGCTCGGTAGTACCGGCCTAGAAGCCCGGTAGTACCGGCCTCGGTAGTACCGGCCTATAGCCCGTTAGTACCGACTACCTGCTGTTTACACTAGCTTGTATTGCAATACTAATCCTTGTGCTAGTGTTTAGTTGCTTAGTTTGTGTAGCTAAGTTGAGCTCTCTAATTTGGCTTGAGTAGCCTTGTTATTGAGCATTGCTAGTGAGCTTAGGCTTTGTGCTTTGCTTGCTAGATTGCATAGGAGCTCCCCCGTGCTTGAAGTACTAGTTGCATAGGCTTGTGTGACCTTGCTTCTAGAATTGGTTAGGTGAGCTCTAGCTAGCCCGACACCTTATTTGCATTGATTAGGATCTTTTGTAAGGTGTCATAGAGTATAGGTAGAGGGGTGTAGTCTTGGCTAGACCGATAGTTTTAATTCCGCATTTGTGTCAGTTAGCCGCTCCGATTAAGTTTAATTTTAAAAAAGACTATTCACCCCCCCCCCCCCAGTCCGCCATCTCGACCCTTCAAGTGGTATCGGAGCTAGGTCTCTCATTTGTGGTCTTTACCGACCCGAGAGGATGGCGACTTACGGGCTAGGCATTGATTGTCCACACATTTTTGATGGCATTCACTTTACACGATGGAAAACTTGGATGATGTGTAATTTCAAGTTTATTTGCCCTCAAATGTGGTGGATCGTAGATGTAGGCTTTTCTCATGTGTTGGATGAAAAGAATCTAACTCAAGCACAAGAGAAATGCCTAGATCTCGAGTGCCAAGCTACTAACATCATTTTTAGATCTTTGCATGATGATATCTTTAGTGAAATCATGGATATGAAGTCCTCCCATAACATGTGGAAGTATCTAAATGACAAATATGGGAGTACTTCAAATGATGTTGATGATGATGTTAGTGAGCCCAAGGAGGTGGCACATGAGGATGATGAGCATGACCACAACTTGGTGATTGTGGAAGATTGCTCCACCTCATGGTCAAGTGATCTTGATAATGACCAATCCACAAGATCACTTGACAAGGAAGATGGTGATCATAGCCAAAACTCAAGTGGTGCAAATGATGATGCTATTCCATGCACACTTGATGATGATGATGATGACGGCTATGAGAGTGATGTCTCATCAAGCTCTTCTACTACACCACATTGCTTCATGTCACATGGTGACACTAAGGTATCAATTGCTAATGTGGTTGTTGATTGTGATGATCCAAACTTAGAGCTTGTATGTAGACTCACCAAAGCTTTAGAAAATGAGATGGCTAAAACAATGAAATTGACAAAAGAAAACTCATTTCTAAAGAATGCATGTGAACAACAAAAGCATCTACTTTATGTTACTATTTGTTCACATGATGAGCTTAAATTGACTCATGAGGAACTTAGTGTTGCTCATGACAACTTGGTACAAGATCATGCTTTTCTCACTAAGAAGCTTTCTAATGAAGAAACTAAAACTAGTGAGAGCTCATCATTTGGGTCAAATGATCAATCACATATTTGTGCTAACCCATGTGATGTAGAGAAGAAGCATGTATCCACCTCTTGTGAAGATTTATTATCTATGCCATGTTCTTCACATATAGATGCTTGTTCTACATCCTTGTCTTGTGAGACTAACATTTTGAAGGAGAACAATAAGCTCAAAAGTGAAGTGAAGAACTTGAGCAACAAGTTAGAGAGGTGGTGTAGATCAAAGGTCACCTATGAGCACATGATGAAAAATCAAAGAAGCTATGGTGACAAGAGTGGCATTGGCTTCAACAAAAGCAATGTCAAAAACAAGAGATGGGGCAAGAGAAGATATGAAAAAGAAATGAAGAAGCAAGAACAAGAAAAGCTATCTCATTTCATGTGCTATCAATGCCATGAGATGGGACATCTTGCAAAAGCTTGCCCCAACAAGAAGAAGCCCCAAGTTCAAATCAAGAACAACCATCATGATGGTGACTTGATGAAGAAGAAGAAAACAAGAAGGGGTGGAAGATCAAGGCATCCAACTCACATTCAAGATGCCAAGATGATGATGAGCAAGAATGAAGAAAAGAAGAAAGATTTGGCTCACATCAAGTGCTACAAATGTGATGAGATGGGACACTTTGCCTCGAAGTGTCCTACCAAGCTTGAGAAGAAGGATCAAGCAACTCATGAGAGGCAAGGCAATGAGAAGCAACAAATGAGCAAGGAAGAGAAGGCTCAATCAAAGAGAAGTTGCTACTCATGCCGGGAAAGGGGACACATGGCAAATTCATGTCCCCTAGGTAAAACTTCTAAGCCTATTTCAATTGATGATAATATTGTGCTTAGAAAGGATGAAAATGGTACCTCTAAGGCTACTATTGCAACTCATCCCGCTACTCATACTAAGGCTATGCCAAAGTATGTTGCACCTAACTTGAGAGGACCCAAACAAGTTTGGGTACCATCAAAGAGTGGATGAATGTGTGTAGGTACCATGGCATTGGAGGCTTGATTCAATCAATACCATATTGTCCATCATATGTTTGAGTCAAGTAAAGAAGCTTAGTGCAAATCCATCCCAATGCCAAGTCAAGTGAAGTGAAGTCCAAGTGCTACAACATGCAAGTGCAAAAGATCAAGTTGTGGTGGTAAAATGGAATATTTGAAGGCTTGCAATCAAATTTAGTTGAAGCTTTCTTTTGGATGATCATGAGCTACTAAGGTATATCTCTAGTTGATCATGTTATTTTAGATGCATATGAGATGATTGAATCGGATATATATGCATATGTTGCTTGCTATAAGATGATTGAATGGATTTGATGCTTAGTGATCAAAATTGAGTTAGTTTGAATGGATATGTTCATGAGACTTCTTTTAGTAAGTGATTTGAATGGATATATGTCTTGTGAGAGTATTCAAACATGTTAGCTCAAGTTTGATTCAAATTGGTAGAGTATAGCTCAATTGCTTCAAGTTGTCAAAAATCTGAAATCTGAGCTAGCTGTGATAATAGCCACGTTTGAGTGATCAAATCTATTTGGATTGGCTTGAAATTTGGTACACATGCTCTACACTTATGATATTAGTTGCTCTGCAAAATTCATGATTATTGGATAAGATGTACTTTGGTTTTGGAGTAGATCTTGTCAACTATAGTGCAGCAGTTTTTCAGCATGTAGTACTATGGAAAGAATTAAAATCTGGTAGCAATCTAGAAAGCCGATGAAGCTCAAATTTTTATGGCTGCTAGAACACTTAGAGAGACACATCTCCACCAAATTTCATAGTCATTGGACTTATATCTTGGGAGATATGAATGTTTCTTTGAGAAGGACAGAATCTGCCAGAAAAGTGACAATTATTGGATTAATCTAGAGTCACTTTGATTGAAAGGCCCTCAAGTTGGAATCATGTTTATAAGTGATTGAGGGACCTATGTTTGGTTTTGAAATGAGCTAGAAGTATGACAAAGATGTGATCAAGACCAACATCAAGATGAAGAGAAAGATCAAGTCCTAGTATCAATTGAAGATCTTTTGGAAGAAAGAAAAGGACTCAAAGAAGAACTCAAAGAAGGATTCAAAGTCACATTTCAAGAAGAGTTCAATTGGATCAATCAAACAAGGTCAATTCAAGTGAGTATCAAGGATGATTCTTTGGAGAGAGGTCACTTCTCCCTTTTGTAGGGGCTTGCCGCCTTTGGTAGGTTAACCAAGCTAGGCTTGGAAGGCTAACATGGAAGTGGTGATCTAAAGTGTCATTTGAGACGCTTAGTTGAAGAAATCAAAAGGGTTGATCTAAAGAAGCAAGCAACATCCAAGATAGAAAAGCAAATCTTGCCAACTCAAGTGGTATTTATATGCAAGCAAAGGTCAAATGAAGAAGCAAGCCAACCACAACAAGATAGTGCACTTGATCATATGGGTGAAGATTTGATTCTTTCAATTGGTATCTATTGGTCTTCACCATGGACTTCACATTGCTATTTTCGGAGTTGAAATCAAATGACTAACCTCTACTCCCAGATAGCAAGGTATCATTGTTTGTCATATGCATTCATACTATGCTTAGGACTTGATTAGAGCATATAGACATCCTTGTGATACTATCTAGGAGCATCCATGAAAATCAAATGTTTTGATGCTTATATGATGCCACTATTGCTTCTATGCTTTACATGATCTAGTGGTAACATATAACATGTTTATGGGCTTGCAATCCTAGTGTTTAATCTAGAGAATGAGCAATGGAACATTTAACCAACGTGAGTAAGATAACCATTGCAAAAATGTGTGAAGAAGCTTACTCTAGAGCAAACAGTGTTAAATGTTTCATGCAAATGATCTAGGTTGAACCACAAATGAAATGAAACAAACATCTCTCTCTTAACAAATTTGAACCTCCTTTATGCAAACCTTTTATGGAAATAGATGACAAAGGGGGAGAAAGTATAACAAAGATAAAATGAAAGGGGGAGAACAAAGATAAAATGAGGGGAAAGAATGTAAAGATAAAATGAAAATGTTTTTGAGCACACAAGTAGGGGGAGCAAGCTCATGAACTTGGTTGTTGCATTTGATATGTGCATAATCATGTGCTTGCTTGCATTGCATAAGCTTTCAAATCTTATATGCATGCTTGTGTGGTGTATGCTAGTTATAGGGCTTAATTGATGATTTGATAACTAGCATGCATAGGTTGATAGCTAGACTTGTGCTTTTCATGCAAACTAGACCCTTGCTTCTAAAGTTGATCTCACGGGGTTTTCTAGTTTTTATGATGTCTAGCTACTCTTGGTGCTAAAGAAGGTGTACAACTATGAACTTCATCGATAACACGCTTCAAAGGTTATTCTATACACCTTAGCACTTTTTGGTAGTAATTACTCTCCCACACTTCGATATCTATGCATATGTGCAAGTTTCATTTTCAAACACTCTAGCACATATGTAGGGGGAGCTAATACTACCAATTCGGATTTGTGCTACTTGTCCAAAATCCTTTACACATGGTAAAATAGCTTGGGCAAGCAACATGAATCCAAACCAAGTTAGCAATTTACATTCTTGTGAAGTGCTAGCTTGGAATAAGCTTAATTTCCATATCTTTGTAGAGTTGTCATCAATTACCAAAAAGGGGGAGATTGAAAGGTCCTAGTTTGGTTTTGGTAATTGAGTGACAACTTAGGTGGACTAATATGTGTTTGAACTGAATTACACAGGTGATTAGTCCATATGTGATCATGTGTGAGCAACATATGCCATAGAGGAGAAATGGCTTGGAAGATGTTGCAAGGCTCACACATGTGAAGAAGGAGCTTAATGCACATGACACATGACATGTGGTCATGTGGCTAAGATGGTGAAGATCAAGGCAAGACTTGGCTTGATGGACCGGTTGCGAAGGTGAAGGGCAAGTTGAGGCTTTGAAGCCGTTGGTACCGAGTGTCGGGAGGCTTAAGCAAGACTTGGCGCCGAAGGACCGAAGCGATGGTGAAGAGCAAGTGATGTCAAGATCGATGGACCATGGAGGCCATGTGATGATATGAAGTGGATCATATCATTTGATGAAGAGGATTGGTGCATGTGTTGCATCAACACCGGAGGAGATGAAATGGAATGCGCAAGGCAAAGGTATACTTGTAGGGCATTTCATTTCACCGGTCATAGGTGTGTAGAGAAGATTATGACCGGGTTTAGGATAGATGGCCGTACTATTAAGAGGAGCAAACTTGTTTGCATATCGGTCATCTAGTGCCACTTGAGCGATCTAACTTTGCGATGTTGTTAGGATCGAGTGGCGTGGAGAGAGCAAGTGAAAATCCTTTGAAAATGATTGTGAAAATGCTAACACACATGCACATGTTGTTGTTCACTTGGTGGTGTTGGCACATTTGCAAAGGAGAAGTTGTTGGAGTTGATTTGGATCAACACAGAGAAGAAAATGAAGTTTTCTGAGTATGGTCGGTGGTACCGCCCAGGGGGTCGGTAGTACCGCCCATGGGTGCTGCGTGCAACCTTCTCTGTGTTGGGGCTGATTTGGCCTGGCGGTAGTACCGCCATAACCTCGGTACTACCGCCGGTGGTGGTACCGACCAGAGGGTCGGTGGTACCGTGGCCCTGAAGGGTTTTGCAGGCTCTCTGTGTTGAGCTGAGTTTGGCCTGCCAGTGGTACCGCCATAAGGTCGGTACTACCGACCATTCGAGGTTTCGAGGTGTGAGGAGTTTGGAAGCTCTCTGAAAGTGGCCAGTTTTGGCCTACCGGTAGTACCGCCATAGGGCCGGTAGTACCGGGCTCGGTAGTACCGACCAGGGGGTCGGTAGTACCATGGTATGGAGGAGTTTTGGATGCTCTCTGTGTAGATCCAATGTTGGCCTATCGGTGGTACCGCCATAGGGCCGGTACTACCGACCGTTGGAAGATCCGAAGGCAAAGGAGTTCGGGCTCTCTGTGTAGTCCCCAGTTTGGCCTGTCGGTAGTACCGCCATAAGGCCGGTACTACCGACCGTCGGAGGTACCGACCAGGAGTCGGTTGTTCGTTTTGGTCAACGCGCCGTGTGTAACGGCTAGTTCTGACCTGTCGGTACTACCGCCCAGGGGGTCGGTACTACTGACCGAAGCGCAGATAAGGGGAAACGGCTAGTTGGCCGCTCCCCTCTATATATAGTCGTTGAGGCCGGCTTTGGGCTGGCTGCCGGAGCACTCCAAAGCCTTGGTGGCTTGTGTGGATGTGCCTGTGAGCCCTCTAACACACATATGCTTTAGTGCTTATCCGATTGTGTGAGAGAGTGATCCTAGTGCGTTGCTTTGAGAGATAGCATCGAGTGGCACTAGGTGTTCGAGTTGCAAGCCGGTGTGCTTATTACTCTTGGAGGTTGCCACCTCCTAGACGGCTTGGTGCGTGTCTCCGTCGTGAAGCCCGCGTGAAGATTGTGCGTGGCTCCGGAGAAGCTTTGTGAGGGGCATTGTGCTCACCCCGCGGGAGATCGCGAAGAGCAACTCTAGTGGAGAAGAGGCGTGAAGAGCGCCAAGTGGTCCGACCGTATCAAACGCTAGAGCTCTTGGTGAGCACTCCATCGTGGAGAGCGTGACTTAGGGTCACCACTAGCAAGAGGATCGGCGGCAACCTTGGGCTTGCTTCAACGGGGACTAGCTTGGTGGCAACCAAGTGAACCTCGGGATAAAATCTTGTGTCCCCGTCTCTTGTTGCTCTTATTATTCTTTGTTCCTTGCATATTACGCTTGTTTATGTTCTTCGTGTTCTTCCTCCCTCCTTCACTCTATCTTAGGTTGGGAAGACTCGATCTACCTTTTGGCAAGGAACCAAGACGTGGGAAGCTACATTCGTCATCTACATCATCTAGGGAAGTGGGGTAATTGCTAGATCTGAGATTGCATCTCATCCCCTTCGATTTCGTAGCTCCCTGCAGGTGCTCGGTAGTACCGGCCTAGAAGCCCGGTAGTACCAGCCTCGGTAGTACCGGCCTATAGCCCGGTAGTACCGACTACCTGCTGTTTACACTAGCTTGTATTGCAATACTAATCCTTGTGCTAGTGTTTAGTTGCTTAGTTTGTGTAGCTAAGTTGAGCTCTCTAATTTGGCTTGAGTAGCCTTGTTATTGAGCATTGCTAGTGAGCTTAGGCTTTGTGCTTTGCTTGCTAGATTGCATAGGAGCTCCCCCGTGCTTGAAGTACTAGTTGCATAGGCTTGTGTGACCTTGCTTCTAGAATTGGTTAGGTGAGCTCTAGCTAGCCCGACACCTTATTTGCATAGATTAGGATCTTTTGTAAGGTGTCATAGAGTATAGGTAGAGGGGTGTAGTCTTGGCTAGACCGATAGTTTTAATTCCGCATTTGTGTCGGTTAGCCGCTCCGATTAAGTTTAATTTTAAAAAGGACTATTCACCCCCCCTCTAGTCCGCCATCTCGACCCTTCACCTGGGGACTTCGCCTTCGCTCGTCTCCGACCAGGCCCGGGGACTTCGCCTTCGTCGCCTTTGTCCATCGCCGTCCAGGCTCAGGGACTTCGTTCGTCGCTGACTTCGCTCGTCGCTGCCTTTGCTCATCGTCGTCTTCGCCCGTCACCGATTAGACTCGTCACTGCCTTCATTCGTCGCTGACCTGGCTCATCGCCGCCTTCGCTCGTCGTCGCCGACCGGGCTCGTCGCCGCCTTCGCTCGTCGTCGCCTTGGCTCGTCGCCGCCTTCGCTCATCGCCGACCAGGCCCGGGGACTTTGCCTTCGCTCGTCGCCGACCAGGCTCGGGGACTTCGCCTTCATTCGTCGCCAACCAGGCTCGGGGACTTCATCTTCGCTCATCGCCGTCTTCGCTCGCCACCGCCATCATTCGTCGTCTTCTTCTGTTTCCTAAGCATAAGGTCGTAGGTTCATCAACCTGTCGTCGACCAGGTTCATCGACCTGGTCTTCGCCCGTCGCCCAGGCTCGTTGGCCTGGCCTTCACTCGTCGTCGGTGTGCATCAAGTCGCTCCATGCTGTTCGGATCAGGGTGCTGATTTTGTGCAGCTCATCGGGGCACTTGCTAAATGCTCTACAAGCTCGGCACCACGTGTCTTCAACACCTACTACCAAGCTCGGGGACTAAGTGGATACACTTCACCTTGTGGTGAATGTATTTTCTTTTTCTCTGGCATTTCAAGGATGCTCCGTCAAGTTGGACTTGCACAGACTTCTACTAGGACCACGATGTTCCTTATAGTCTTGCAAGCTCCAAGTGGATACACTTCACCAGAAGAAAACTCTTCAAAAAATTTCTTGAGCACCTTACATCCTTCTGGCGAGCCTTACTTGCTCGACATCGACTTCGTCTGCTCGAACAAGCTCAAGATGGCGTCGCCAATGGATACAAAGTGCTCGGGGACTAGCTGTGGGGATATTACCTCCGTATACCCCCATGGACCTACATGGGCCCTTCGTCAAGGACAGCCCAGCTCGCGAGGCCTTACAGCACGCGACCAGCTCGTCGTGCTCGTCAAGGACTCTCATGAAGCCTTGCCCGCCAAGGAAGATCCTAGAGTTAGATCCGGATTCCTTGCCTTAAGGAACCGTTTGTAATCTGATAAGGACTCGACAACTGTAACCCTGCTCCCCGGCTATATAAGACGAGCAGGGACCCCCTCTCATCTCACCTTAGATCTCACCCGAGATCAACTAAGATCCCATTGGATCATCCAATCAGCAATACAAACCAGCCACCAGAACACAGGACGTAGGGTATTACGGCGACTTGCCGGCTCGAACCTGTCTAAATCGCCATCTCATGTCCATGTGTCTACGCTTTGCAGACGTCTCGCACGCCTCCACCACTTAATCTACTACCTTGGGCATACCCCTCGGTAGACTATCGAACATATTTCGTCGACAGACACCATACATTATAATTCACTTTGGGAGGATTCAAAATAACCAGGTCCTGCAAGCATTTACAATTGATATCAGAATAGGCAAATATTGAAAACATAAGGCTTGAGAGTAGTGAGATCATACTTCATCAGTTGCCTGAAAGTCTGAATCTAATTTGAGACAATAAGTGGATACAACCTCATTAAAAAGATGGATGCTCCATTGCTTCCACCAATTGTTGAAAGAGGATGAAGAGAAAGGCTAATAGTTCCATTCTTTGACCATATCCAAGGAAATGGATTGTTCCAGTTGAAAGATTTTGCTATATTCTAGAGCTGTCTCTACTGCTTCTCTTGGCTTGAGCTTGTCAGTAAAGAAGAGAGCTGGGGGCACCTAGCCGAAACCCATTTGTCGGGCTGCTATGACAGGATGGTAGAACTCATAAGACATTAGGGGTTTCTCCCTGCCATGTCTGATTTCAGTGGGCAAGAGGCAAGGTTTCATTATTTGGCACAAAATCTTCAAACCCTCGTCATCACATTCTTTTTGGAATCTGAAAGAGTATGGATTCTCAAGTTCTGCAATATCTGGATATTGAAACCAAACAAAGAATGTTGCTGAAAACCCCCGATAGAAAGGCTTGAAAAAGAAGCTGATTGATTCATCAATAGTTATAATGGCAACAGCTTCTCCAAACGAAGTACACCTTCTCATCTTGGCTTTATCGGCTAGTTGTTTTTCTTGATCCTCTAGATATAATGATGGAAAAGACAGAGTCCTCAGATCTAGGGTTGTCAATCTGTGAAAGTGAAGGTTAAGCCAGAGCTAGAGTAACCACCAAGGTCTAGTAATTGATGGGATACCTTCGTTTTCCATCAAACTCTAAGAAATTTTGTTTAACATACTATACAGGGCACCCAAGAGATATTTTCCTAGAGGAATATTTGAGTTCAAAGGCAGTATCTCTGCTAAAGCTAAGAAGTTGGAGGTTGGACCGCAGCTCTGCCCACAGAATAAGTATTTCTCCAACCACATATTCAGAAAGATTGAGTGCTCTCTTTCTGAGATGTTGTTCTGAGGGGTGTTAAAAGAAGCAATATAGCCGGACCAACCACCAGTCTTGAGATTTCTGAGTTTGATGGAGGGTTTGACTTGGAGGTTATAAGGATTGATGAATCCAGTGATGTTTAAGCCGGTTAACATATGCACATCGGCTAAAGTTGGGGTCATAGGTCCTTGCTTGACCATGAAAGCGTTGAAAGTGCCAGACCAGAAATAGCATGCAGCCTTTAACATTGATTCATTTCTTTTCATGTCCGCTAGAGACAGAGTGATGCACTGGTCTAAATGCGGAGAATCCAGTCTGGCTATTTCTTGGCCTCTACTTTGATTAGCCAATCCCTCCAGCCCGGGATGATTGACGACCAGTTCCTAAAAGGAGTTTTTCCCCAATGTTTTGACTGCAGATCCGAATTCTTGAAAGGGATCCTCTGAGTTTTGGCAGCAATAACCTCAGTGGGGTCAAGGTTGCCCACCGAACCAAGGAAAAAATCATTTGGGTTGTTGTGCACGGGGATGAGGATTTGGTCGTGGAGCACCTAAAAATCGAAAATATGGAGGATGTGCTAGGCGAAAAAATCATCAAAAGAGAGAGAATAGAGGCAGAATTTCTTACCTTGGGAATAGAATCTTGAGTCACCATTTGATTTATGGAAGCACTAAACTTGAATTCTTGGAGATTTTTGCTCGAATTGTGTGGCAGCGGACTTGTTCAAAAGCTAGGGTTTGAAATTGGCTTTGAAAAGAGAAACAACGGTTGGAAGAGGAGACTCCACTGATCGACTAAAGAGGAGACTCAGTTGGTCGGACCATAAGGAAAGGAATGGCAATTCTGGAATAAAATAAATTTCATCTCAAAATTGGGGGCATGTGTTTACACCAGATTTTGGACTGAAAAAGATCGTTATTTTGTAGGCACAAACGGCTGGTTTACTAAAAGAGAATCGGCCAGAAAAATAAGAGAAAGCCTACTTGGATCCAGACACGACCAGAAAAAGTTCATGTGGGCCAATGTGACGGGCTTTGAAGACATGTCGGGTTCAACAAAGGAGTTCAAGTCCAGGTCGTCATTGTATCCTAGTCTTGTTAGGATAGGAGTCTGTCGGGTTATAAATAGCTAGAAACCCGATTTTTGTAAAGACATCTCAATCAATCAAACACATCGGCCACCGGCCAAAACCCTAGGAGTAGGAGTAAGGTAGAACTCGGCGAAACCTTCAACCAGGCAGGGCTGCATCGACTAGACCGACCTCCGGTTTGCTTGTAAGTTTCACCAATGGCTCGTGTTATTGTTCAATAAGGTTGTATTTGGCATCGACCAAACTCTTGTTTAGCTATGACATGGGTTAGTTATCGGTTTAAGTTCGTCTTTTGTAAGACTGTCTTGACTCTGATCAATCTCTTGCTTTAGTCGATCTTGGCTAGTTATCGGCTCTATTAGTTTTGGCAAGCTAATAGATTCATTAAGTTATCGATGTTGTTTATGCTTTTTAATGTTTTCTTTAGATTTAAATAATATCTTGTCCAATCAAGATTGACAAACTAGCTTAAACTTAAATGTTGTTTAATTTTGGCTATCCAAAGGCTTTGCACGCTTACACCAAGGAAAATAGCCGATCTAAGCTTCTCATCAACTATTTTGTCAATCTTGATTGTTACATGCTGTGCGTTCGAGATATCCGACGTGGTTTGATCTAAGAAACAGGTAGATTTGATCTGGCATGTTTATTACGGCTGTATTTCCGAACCCCACTGATACGCATAATAGGTTAAACCTGCTTGATCTTGAACCAAATCGTGGTTTTAACGGATAGATCTTGTTCGTGCTTCATGGACCCTGTATCGGCTAAAATAGTCGATCTAGTTACGCTTCCTTCATAATGTATGCTTTTAAGTAGCATAAAATCAATGGATCTGCTCGTTGCATCGGACGTGATTTAGCTTGGTCATTATTATGGCTGCATGGAGACACCCCACTGTTGATATTCAAGTTACTTTATCGATCTATTTATTATTATGGCTGCATGGAGACACCCCCTTGTTAACGAATAGAACTGTCTATGCAATTAGTCGATTTATTGGTTTTATGTTGTTTAAACATATACATAGATCTTTACTTTACTCACATGTTTAAGCTTTTCGGTTGTTCTTGTTCTAAATGCTTTCTTTATATATATACAATAACCGTCCTGCTTACAATTTTATCGATGTTTTCAATCTTCTCTTGGGAGTTGACTTTGTAGTCAAAATCCTATAACAATGGCTATATCAGAGCCGTATAAATTGAAACTGTCTGGCGCCAAACCGGCAGGTTCCATAATTTGACGTCTTTTTCTTTTCATTGTCAATTGTAGGTCAAATTGACTGGCACGCCCGGAGTCGTTCTCACCAAGATTCGACATTGTCATCTTTTGAAAGGTCCAGGAGGTTAAGACCTTGCTCTGCACGGCTTCTGAGAACCGTGGTCGAGTGTGTTGGCACCCTCGTTCGAAATTTCGTGTCAACAGTTTCCATAAGATATTTATTGCTCTCTCTTTCCTCTAGAAACTACCCATATAAACTATAGGTTGGGACTGCCCTAACAAAGCTCTAAAAATATATGGCAAATTTTTAAGCCTTGGGTAACTTTTTTTAGTTCTTGTTTTTGGTTATCTTGGAACTGGCCGTAACTTTTGGCTTGCTCTCCTCCTGTATTCTAGAATGTAAATGTTTGCCAATCATAATCAATAAAATTCTTTTGTTTAAAAACAATCAATAAAATTCCTAAAAAAATTTAGGTGAAGCCTGAGCTATTGGTTTCGTTGCTCACGACAGGCCCGTTGGCCCTTGCATGGGCTGGCCCATATAGCAGTCGGAATGTAAGTTCTTCCGTTACAATTTATCTTGTTTTCTATGTAGAAGGTATAAACAACATATCTTGTTAGTAAAACATTGAAAAGGAATAAACTATTTACAAATTTGCTTTGATTTTTGAAGTGCTGAGCAATTGAAGCTTGGTACGTCATCTCATGAGTTAACATATTGTCTTGCACCTCTGTATCATAGAATGTTTTAGTGTTGATCAAGTCAAATTGCAGTTATGATGGAATTTGTATATTTTGTGGCTCTCGTTTGCACGGACAAACGGCAAGTTGTACAATGTTCTCAGCAATTAGCATCTCAACACTCTCGGTAATGAGCATCTCATCTATGTTCTCAGCAATTAGCATCTCATCTGTGTTCTCAGCAATGAGCATCTGAATACTCTGTACAAAATATTCTCAGCGATAAGCATCTCATCTATGTTTTCATCTCTCGTTCTGAGCATCTCATTTCTCTATTTTGAGTAAAAGAACTGGAGATAATAATTATTATTCTCCATGTCTTTGCGAGCTAAACCTACAAGACTATTCTCATCCCTATACGTTATGTAGCACATATCTCCACTGAAAAAGAACTTGTACCCGATAGTATTGAGTTTTGGTGCCGAAATGATATTGTTTCTAAATTTTGGGAAAAAATAGACGGACTTCAGTTGGAGTCCTGCAATAGATACATCGCCCTGCACCTTGGAGAATCCACTTCCGTTCCCTGCTACATCAAGTTTCATGGTTTTTTTCAAGCTTTGTTTCCGAGTCAGACAAGTTTCTTCACAAGTGACGTGGTAAGGACACCCTGAGTCCAATACCCACTCACCCTACAAAACAAACAAGGTAAAAACAAACAGATCAGTTACAAAAATTGCTATTGTAATGCATCTCGATTCATTCCAAAGACCCCCTACGGGTATGTATATATATATAGATATACATATACGTGTAAATATACTATAAGCAGCCCCTGTACCATGCATGGGTTGATTACATGTGACTTCATATGCACACACACCTCCACTTCAAACTCATTGTGTGGGTCAAAAAACAGAGTTTGGACAGATCAAACATATGACACGCCGTGACATGCAAGGACAACGGGGACCAGACTCCGACAGCAAGGACTTGGGCATGGAGGTTGACCACGGTGGGTGGGGACTGGAGTAGGGCGTCGTGGGCTCGTGGCCATCGGGAGGGGGATTGCAGTGGGCCGCTGACTTGTCAATAGTTGTCATCAGGTTCGGCGGCATCCTAAGGCCTCGTTTGGCTGCCTGTGTTTTGGGCTGTATTAGACCTGGAACCACGCCACCTGATATTTTGTTTGGATGTACATGTATATTTAGCTAAATCCACATATGTTGGAGTGTATTTAAACTAAGTTACACTCTAATTTATATGGTTTGAGGTAGATACATGAGCATAAAACAAGGCCTGAGGATACAAGCCCACGCCGGGGTGAGGGTCCACGTCCGCCCCCAAATACGCATTTGGCTGAACGAGTGTTTGGCGTGGGTCGCAGACTAATACACGCGAATACACCCGAATACACCGGTGCCAGAAAAATCCTCACCCGAGTCGTGGAAACACCGAGCTCGCATCTGGCGACGTCTCGCGTGCGAGCGGCCGAGCCCGAGCGCCGCACAAAGCACACCCATCGTCGCCGGTGCTGCTCCGCCTCCGAGCACCCCCGCGCCGGTGCTGCTCCGACCACATCCGCAGCGGTGCCCTTCCCCTCGTGCACCACCCACCCCTCATCGCCGCCCTGCCTATCGACGTCACCACCGTATCCGCGAATCGTCGCCGTCGTCCACTCCACTCCGGCAGCCCGTGCGTAAATCTACTCTGGTGAGCCTCTCCCACCTGCTCACCATCTTTCTCACCACCCTCCCCCCATCTCCATCACTGTGCTCCCATTCTTTTTTGGACTAGGGTTTCCTTTTCACCTTTCTTTTCCCTCAGATCCGGTAGATTCAGATTTGGTGGAGTTGCAAAACATTTCAGTTCTGGTGGAAGATGATTTTGTAGACCATTTGTTTGAAAATTAATAGAGGAAACTATTGTACAGAGAAAATTATTTCTCACTTTGGTTCTTGACTTCTTGTGCAGAAGAAGGTATCAAGAAGCAGTGACCACAGAAAGGTTGCATCTGCTGTTGCTCTTGCTACTGGTGCTACGAACAAGAGACGTAGGGTAAGTGCTTTCTTCTGTTTGAGTGACTAAGAGTGAACTGCTAATCAACTATGGCCCAGTGTTACACTTTGATTGGTAGTAACTTTCATAGACCGGATCAGTGAGCTATATTCTTGGTTTAATGACTTGTTCTTGTTTCATTGATTAATTAGTTCATCCTAAATCTCTTTTTTAGGTGAGAAGGGAGAGGCTCGTGGACAGGATCAAAGCTCTACAGCATCTGGTTCCTCTATTCAGGAAGTTGAGGAAGTGAAAAGAGCAAAAAAAAACTCCAGGTTTTTGGCTATATGCCCTTTAATTGCTCGCTAATTGATTGCTATTATATAAACTTCTGTAGCCTCTTAATTGCTCGTACAAGGACACCTGTAGCAGTTTGGCATCCAATGATGGGCAAGGAAACTGACGGCAAGCTATTTTGCCCATTAAGATTGGCAAGCTGTAAAACTGAATTTATTCAACAATTAAATCTGAATTTTTTCTCCTTCTACCTTGTACACAAGTTGTTAAATTGTGATATGTTAAAATTGAATTCTTTTTTTCTTCTACCTCTAGGCTGTAGCAGTGTGTTTGTTGAAACCTTTTTTTTCTTTTGCGAGTCATAGTTAGCAAGTCATAGTTAGTACTCTCGGAAACTATTGTCACAATTTGACATTTTCCTTTTACCTCTAGCCTGTAGCAAGTTGTAGCAAGTCATAGTTAGCAAAGGTAATTTACCAATATTTGTTTAGTCAATTATTTAAAAAGAATTTGGCCACTACCATGGCCTACGTGTTAGAAGTATTGAAGAATTTGTAATCTAAATTGTCTGAACCTAGAAGTAATGGGGAAGGGGAATTGGAAGCTAAATCATTGTTTCACAACGTAATCAAGTTTTCAGCCCCAGATGACTGAACTAAATCCTAGGTAACCTCATGGGCGGTCTAGGTCTTTGGGTGATTGACTGATTATAGATGCATTTTTGTGAGCGGCAAACTGTGTTCCCTACCCATTACCTAGTGCATTCAATTCAAGAGGAAAACTGAAGTATAGGTCAATAAGATGTGCTGCAAACTGTGGTGAGAAACACTTTTGGTGATATGCCCTTTTACTCACGTTTTGTGATTGCCTTTTAACATTTCCTTACTAGTGCAAATGTAGACAACCAAATTAACTGCAAGTTATTTGTTTACCCTCCTTTTTCCTGCTGTAAAACTAAAATTAAACAGACTGCTCAATTTAAGAGCATCCCTGCATTATTCAGATGCCTTATTCTTTGATGCATTGCTGATTTTCAGGGATCTGGATAAAAAGGATGTGTACAAAAATGTGTTTTGAGCTCGGATGAAATTGTTAGATTTATTCAGAATAGAGCACGTTTGTTTGGGTTTGTTGCCACTAAATTCAGTATATATAGCTCTTAGTGACCTCTTGATTATAAACTTGGGAATACCTTTCTTTTGTTCTCGATCATTGTGTTCTAACTAAGTTGCCTTTAATGCTTGCTTTGCAACAGATATAAGCTCAAATCACGAGAGATGGTCGTGCAATATTTACCCAGAGGAAAAAAAAGTAGTAATATATGATGGTGTTGATTTGAAGACCAACAAAGATGGATATTTATTTATGTAAAAATGTAATGTTAAATTTAAGATGACAGGTCTTTGTGCTCTATATATGTTTATCAGTTTTATTAGATCAATTCTGATTGCTTGAAGAGTCATAAGCACGTAGAATGTAGAATTAATGAAATATGTTTAGCAGTCATGGGTGCTGTAAATGTACGTGCATGATTAAATTTTTCCCCAGATTTAGTACGACTTTATAGTTTATAATCCTTCTTATCATACGGTATGGGATGGTTAATAGTCTACCACTATTTTTATTATATTATAAAAATATGATTACAGAACGGAACACTAGCAAATGCACGGTGGGAGGGATTCGGTGGGATCATCCAAATGAAACAAAACCAATACACGGTGGGAGGGTATTGATGGGAGCGGGATTGGGTGACCCGACTGGGTTCACCCGTTCCATGCCTGGATGACAACACACGTGGTTGATTTCCACGTTCAGCCAAACTCCACGTATTGATGGGAGGTAAATCGTGTGTGGTTTAATTGATTGCCAGGTATGGCAATCACGTTACCTCCTTTACCTTGGTAAATCCTGTGTCTAATACCTTGTAGTTAGATTGATTGCCACTATTTATACAAGGCAACCTAAGCCGGTAGTCATCCCTAGGCACAATGGGGCCCTAAGCCACGAGATAAACCAAACATCCCACTGTTTAATCAAAAGATTTACTACTACACTCAACTGAACCCCAGTTGGTTTGTTCCAAACTCAACCGCTGGTCAAGCATTTATGCCTCCAGCTCAAACATTACTACTCTGTTGGTGGTTTTGAGAAATAATAAATGAGCATCTCGAAATTTAGGTCTTAAGGACACCCTATCTTCAGAGATTTAGAATTCTAGGATAAATTCTCAGCCTAGGAATTGATATAATCAAGGACGGAGGGAGTACGTATAACAAAAATAAACAAATTAATTGTAGAGTTGGAAAAGTAAAAGAAAATTTCAAAAACTAACCTCAATTTCATCATCAATTTTGTCCTTATCCATAAGATCCTCCTTCCAAACCTCAGTTGCTTCACACTCAAGAACAGAATCATTAAAGAAAGTCACCATATATGCCATACGATTGTGATCCAGTGAACCTCTTCCAACGATATGATTGAACTTTTTAGCCATGTGTATTGTGAAATTTCCCTCATCGCCAATCAGTACGGAATATCCGTTTGAAGTGAGCTGGCCAATAGAGACGTACAACTCAAATTGTTCGAGATCCTTGCTGACATACACATTGTGTAGTCTCAATCGCTTGCTCAAGATATCACCAACATCATCAAACTTGACCATTTTATTTGCTGCATTATAGAATTCATTTTGCTCCTCCTTGGGAAGTTTTCTTTTATTCTTGACCCATGTGTACCCTCCGCAAATGTGGTTAGTTGCCCCTGAATCCAGATTCCAAAAATGTAAAGCTGGTTGCGGATTTATGCAAAGAATTCTCCCTACAACCGCACAATGTGAATCCTGTGAAAAAGAAAATCAAAACCTGCCAATTAGTCGATGCCTTAGGTTTGACAAGTTGATTTTAAAAAAAAAAACTTTGATTTTACCTTTCTGCCAATCCTGGACTGCTTACATTCTGTCTTATCAGCACCAATTAGAGACCTTTTGATTTTCTGGACAGGCATTTCACTCTCCATGGAATAATCATAGGCAGCCAGCTGCAAGAGGGTAACAGTCAATCACCTTCACTCTATGTTTAGGATTGCCTATAGACAGGCAGCTGTAATATATTCTGTTGTACCTCTTGTAGCTCCTGAATACCAGTAACATTAGATCCAACTAATATGCCTTTGCTTTTAGTTTCAGCATGCTCTCCATTGGTGTCAATATCCTGAATAATGAAACAGAATTTAAGTAACTTGTGAATACATGATTGATTTGGTAGAATGAAGCTGCAGTAGTAGTTGGTTTTGCCAATGATATAATTTTATATGGGATATAAATGAGATATTACCATGTCTTTGAACTCATTGCCTTTCAGTAGCCTTTTGATCTTGAGGAGCTTTCTGTTGGTGGATTCAGAATGAACAGCAGATTTCTCTATAGCAAATAGCAAATAAATTCAGTAAGAATTAGACGACTTCATTTACCAATGTATATTCCAGTTCAATAGCATTATATCATTTTCTTAACTAATTTTAAGCAATCAATATTACTTTATGTTGTATACGCATCAGGCATCCTAAGACATTAGCTTCTAACAAATCAATATGCAACTCTTGAAGCATGCCAGGTGAAGAGGAGATGCATATTTTTCAATTATATTTCATGCACAAGTCTTGGTTTTGACAATATTCTACTGATAACAAATATCCTGCCTCAAAGGAATTTGTTCAATAGATATTCAATTGTAGTGATTGCCATGAAATAATGTAACAATTTGAGTTTAAGTTGTCCTTTGTAGAAAATGGGACTACATATTAAATAAAAATCATGAGTTCGAAGTCTCCTATAATTCAACTACTCAAGTTACTTCTAACATGACCTGTTGGACTACTACTTCAACAATAAGCACCATAATCTGAACATTCTGCAGGAAACTAAAACTCAATATGGCATTGCAGACTTTTTGTGTATAGATTCAGTTAATTACCCAATCTTTCGTTGGCTGAATTCTTCACATATCCATCATGTATTTTGGCAGCTTGGTTTGCTTGGTCATCCAGATTTCCTTGAAGTGTCGCTACTGTCATGTCATCCATGGGAACTTCATGGTCTAATGCCTGTAAATATGATCATATATCAGCACTGTAAAAGAATGTTCACTTTGGTATATATGGAATCACCACTGTTCTGTTTGGTTCTTACAGTAGCTGATGCATTATGCATAATTACCTCCTCTGCATGCAGCAGTTTGGCATGAGCAATCTGAAATCGTTCATAAATCTTGTCAGCAAAATAAAAAAATTTAGCACAGAAGGGAATAACAGTATACAAATGATAAACAAAGAAGTTCATTGGGTTGACCTGGTTTATAGAATGACCATCTTTGCTATTCCTGTATAGTACACCATCTTTAAGTAGCCTCTCCATAATATCTGAAAAACCAATCATTAGTCTAGTAATTCGATACTTCAATGGGAGTGAGAAAGGAATGCCTGATTTTATTTTTGGCAACAAAACCCTTTTCCTGGATTACCTTCAATCATTTCCTGCAAAGTATTCAACAAGAGGTTGTCAGAAAACAGCCCATACAACTCGAGCAGTGTGTATCAAGACATGGGTTGATATACATGCACTGTTGTACCATGACAAGTTTGTCACTTGCTTAGAAAATATAGAACAGAGAACTAGCAAAATAAATGGAACAGCAATAAATTACCACTGGTATGTAAGGGAAGTTAGAAAGGACATCTGAAATATTAAGGGTTCTGATTTCTCTTCTTGAGTATATCCAATTTTTTACTTGTCCTGTAAGTTTTTCCTCATGAGCAGCATCTTGAGTATCATCAGCAAACATAGAAAGTTAGAAGAGAAAATATGCATGGACAATGACTACACCAAAAGGTATCAAATTCAGAAGTGCCAAAGACATGCAAACACACTACTAAATAAACTAATAAAATCAGGTTCTCTAAGTAGAGAGGAGGAATAAATATATGCACTGGCAAATGAAGCTACACAATCCAAATATTCCTTCTGAGATAGTACCAATACTTTGATCTTTGCATTTTTTATCAGTTAGAAAAAAATGTATTAATTCAGAAACAGCAAATGCAAAAGAAACATTGTTGAGGCTTACCGTTAGGAGGAACGACCTCAGCGGGATGAACCTAAAAGAATCAAATAATATATGTTAGGCAACAATTCAGATAAAAGGAACAGAAGCAATATAGGTTTAGGCACTTGAGCCCTAATGTTAGTAACACACTACTAATAATAAGTTCTCATCGTATCTGTTTGATCTTCACCTCAGTTTGAGAACAGTTATAATCTTGATGGGCCTTTTTATCCACTGCTATGCCAACATATCCACTATTAAAATTAGCATGCTTGTGATCAAGGACACTCTTAGTCTGCAGAAAACAAGAAACTGTAAGAAATATGAAAGATCAAAGTATTTATGTCTCATTTTCTTTTACCTCCAAAGCTAATACAGGGTGTTTGATATTGACATTAACCCCTTCCATATTCAAGGGGTTCTTCTCCCATGTATTTATGACCTCATTGTCAACACAAGAGTTGAAGAAAGGAGGTTCATAATCCTCAGGCTGCCAAATATGGAAAACAACTTTGTTGACTTCTACCAGCAAATTCAAGAACACGAGAATTTATTTCCTTATTTTCTGAGAGCTAGAGAAGGCTACTGCTATGTAAGTTCCCCAGTATTCATCTGATCTGAAAATTGAACAGATAAAAGTTTCACTCACTGTGACATCATCATAGTACAGCATCTTCATTGCAATAGTTCGCTTAACACAAACAAAAACCATAGTATCAGGTCAGTACAACAAATTATGGCATGCAGTTGCTTTATTCCCCACTGGAATAAAGCAAGCGAACCTCTGTTTCTATTTTAAAAAAATAAGGAATATGAGAAAAAAAAATACCTCCTCTGTCATTGGCTCCATGGTCCTCATAAGTGAAACCAGCATTCTGATCATCTTACATGCAGAAATCCTTAAAAAAACCAAGGACATGTCAGAATATCACCATAAGAGAGAGGTTACAATAGTCACCCTCCCACTGAACAAGCAAATTGGATAAACAACCAGATATACAAAAGGTACTAAAGCACCATTGTACAAGGACAGTAGCCTCAAATCTTCATTACTATAATTGTGTAAACCAGGTAAAAAAAATATAGGACGGTTTATAAATAAATAAAACCTTGATCACTTTAGAGAAGTATGCATCTTTGTATTAATAGGTACAAAAAACTGTCCAATTAAGCCAATTCCATGGCCAGGGTTAGTTTTTCAGTTACGTGCACTCCTGGTACAAGAGGAACAGCCTAGAGAACTAGCTGACATTAACACTTTAGGTCACCTAGGACTTTTGCCCCCATCATCACCCATAGACACCCCTGGTCAGCGGCCTCCCAGAGTACACACGTAGTTCCTCATGAACTGAATAAGTATTATCTACTCTTGTTTTCACACAATCAGCATGTTCAAATCATAATATTCCAAATGCAAAACTACTTCTGTACAAAGACTGAAACTTCAAGAAAATCGGCATCTGATGTAAGACAGTACCTCTTTTGATGATGATTTACTTGGGAAGCAGCTGATTTGAATGTAGCGCTACCATTTTTGCTCCTTGTACAACCAATGTTCATATCCACTTTGTCAGAACTGGAGTTGGGATAGCTAAACGTGACTGTAAGGAAACATTGACATAATAAACAATTGTGTGGCACATGATCACCGATCCAACCTAATATGTTACAAGTTAGATATATTCGACAGGAAAAAACTTACAAGCATACTCTTCAATCGTTGTGTTTTTGTCCTCATAGATGCAGTAGCAAACTTTCTTGAGATGTTTCTTTTGCAAAGCATCAGTGATGCCTAAAAGTTTATTCAAAGTTGATACAATAAAGAAATTAGAACAGTAGTTTCACACATAATACCTCTATTCCCAAATGAATTTGTTCCAGAATATATGCCAGCAGCATTTTCATCAAAAGTATTTTGATGCTATTAATTCTTAACGTGAATTTGTTCATGTAAGTTAGAAAAACAATGGTCAAAGATGATGTTAGAAACCATGTTGACATCCAAAAAAAAGGTAAAAACAACAAAGACTTTTTAAGTAAACTAGATAGGTGGTAATCAATAAATAGTGAGGTCGTTAGATGAGCTCAGGACATGTTTCACCTTCATCTATCCAATTGATCAGTCTCCTTGACTCAGTATCCATAGGCATCAGCTTCTTAATTGTCATGTCTTCAGAGATTAAAGGACGTTTAACATAAAAATTCACATCAGCTGCAGATTTTGGATATAGATAGTGGGTTTGAATATTGGCAATTCTGACCTATTTCTGGCACCAATTCATCAATGAAGTACTTCTCATGGAATAGGCCTCTGATGTAGCTGATGTTGTATATTGCAAGACGAAGCAAGATCCTTTTCTGTTGATAAAAAGTAACATCACTGTTATAAGAAGTATTTATACAAAAATGAAGTTATATTATGATTTCCTAAACCACATAGGTGTTGAAAGAAATAATTCAAAGGGTTAAGCTTCTGCTCATAAAAATTGAGGCCAACCAAAAAGGAAAAAAACATGTTCGAGGAAAACACACATTATGTATGTGTTGTGTCTTTGGACAGTGGAACTCGGATTAATCAGCAATCAATAGACCTTTTTTACAATAAAAAACAAGTAGAGTATTAAAAAATGTAAGGCTGAACTATGCACTAATTCCTGTAATATGAATGATATTTTATGATGTGGATCATTATGCAACTGAAGCAAAAATAGCATCACGCATCCAGAATGCTATTCAAAATAAGATCTAGCAACATAAAGGAAAACGTTCCACCAAAATGCAATTGATTGGTTGCATGAAAAAAGTACAGGACAAGGAAACAAGAATGATCTAACTGCAAATAAATTACCAGCCTTTTCATCAAGAAAATAAAGAAGTAAAACTTCCATGACAAACCAAACATCATGCAAATGCCGCTATGATTCTACATATAAGTCTTGATCTGATTACCGAAACTATACACTCTATTATACAAAGAAATTGGTACTATCAGAGCACTAGGAAAGGCTTAATAAGCTCATGCAATCCCCACAACCACAAGTACACCATAGTTTAGTAACTGTAGGGCTAGTATGGAAACTCTCCAATCCCTTTAAACTTCTTAGACTGGCACAGGGCAACAGCCAGTTAGAAACTGAAGGGCTAGTATGGGAACTCTTCAATCCCTTTGGCATCACGGAATTTTCTCCTGGTACACAATGCATGGGTATTTCCTTTTACTTAGTCATTTAGTTGTTTGTAGGAGCTTTCCATCCTGGGCTTGTCTCCCCCTTACTTCCAAAATTAGGCCTAAAAGGAGAGTTTGTGATTCCCAAAACTAATGCAGAAATATGTAGCGTGGTTGGTTCAAACGCAAGGTAGAACTGAAAACTTACAGCGCGTTTGGTTCGCGGCACCTACCAGTCCGAGAACGATCCGAACCTACGTCCGAACCTCTATTGCTGTTTGGTTTAAGTCACAGAATGAGCTCGTCCGTCGGTTCCACAGACAAGCTAACAAGCTAATAAGGGGGGCCGGTTGGTTCTGCAAAAATTCGTCGGATGGACTCGTGCCGAACCGACCCATGTTGCATGCAACCAACCGCAAAACTAAACATGTCATTAGTCTCCTGCTAGAAACATTTTTTTAAACCCATCATGCTAGAAACATTGACTGATACTGTTGAACTCAATTTCAAATAAAAGTTGTTTCGTTGTTCAATCTTCAATGTATATTCGTACATGAATGTAAACCTAACAAACGTGATCTTAAAAGTCTGCAGAAACTAAAAACCATAGAAGGCTAAATCAATCAACACAAGCAGAGTGAGTGGCAACCAGAAGTACTAATTTCTCCAAAAAGGTGTTAAAACGACGAGAAATCATGTATGCATACCAATCTGATAAAAAAAACTATGTATATATATTGCACTACGATGAAATCGAAACGCAAATCGAAAAGTTGGTACTTCCTAACAACAAATCGAGACAGATTGACTCCCAATGTTCGAAAATCGCTGAAATCACCACAACGCGACCTATCGATTCAACGCCTAGCAATGTTCCAACCGCAGAAACCAGAGCATAAACGAGGATAAGTTCGATCCCCACTAATTTTGGACCGAAGTTGTGCGCAAACCTAGCAGGGAACCATCCGTTGAGTGATGCTACCAGAACGGTTAAGAAATTCGAACAAGTAACGAGCACGAAAAACACCTACAAGGTTCGTGTGTACGCGAACAACTGAGACAAAAACACGAACAAGTACCGCAAATGCAAGCCGACTTGACACACAATGAAGGCATTGCTCGAATCGACCCCCTATCTGAATAACAGGATTGCGATGAAACCTTCATGCAAATCAGTCAGAAATCTCAGCCCAACAAGCGCTTCGATCCAATAACAACGATTCAATTGGCGGGAACTCAGTCCAACCCGCTCGAATTGCTCGGAATTGAAGCGAAAAGGGGAGGAGATGGAGATGGGAGGGCGACTTACTACTAGAGTGAGCGATTCCATTTCCTGTTCCATGATCACAGCCGCCTCCGTGTCCTGAGACAGAGCGGCACGACCTCGATCAGCTACCTTACAAGCGCGTGATTCGAAGCATGGGGTAGATTAGGATCTCACCATTTTGCTGGGCAATCTTCGCTGTGCCGCGGCGCGCGCGCTCCGACCTCAGGGAGAGGAGAGGAAGCGGGGAGGTGGTAATGGTCCGCGATTTGGGGTACTTATAGGAGAAGGGGGTGCGGGGCTGCGGGCAAATGGCAGTGGGCGGATGCCGGTAGCTTAGGTGCAGAGCCGTGGAAGAGCAGCCGCCCACGAAGGGTGCGTTCCTTGAATTGAAATACGAATTCTTCGTGCTCGGTGTATAGATGTCCAGGAAGCCCGTGGGCCGGCGTTTTGGCCCGGCCCGAGCACGGCACGGCCCGGTGGCCACCGGGCCCAGGCCGGCCCGGCCCGAGGTGTGGGCCGTGCCTGGGCCGCTACCCTGGCCCAGGCACGACCCGATCTACTATGCGGCACGGTGGTGGCCCGGTTAAACTAATATTATATGGTGAAAATAATGATATTTATGAGTTGACAATTATATATATGTGTTGTTTTATTATACTATTGAATTGATTAACACTTAGTTGAAAATGATGAATTATTTCAACACTTTGTGAAGAAGATATAGATTTTTTAGGACTTTTTAAACTGACGGGCCATGGGCCAGCACGGCACGACGGGCCGGCACGGCCCGAAAAACGGCCCATGGGCCGTGCCTTGGGCCGCTACCCCGGCCCGTGGCCCGTAGTGGCACGGCCCGCTTGGCCCGATGGCCCGTGGTGGCCCGACCCTCACCGGGCCGGCACGGCACGACGTCGGGCCGGGCCGGCACGGCACGGCCCGTTGGACAACTATAGCTCGGTGTGGACGAGATTTTATTTTTCAGTATTTGGCGGATCTTTTACACTGAAATAGCTATTTTGCCCCTCTTAATAAATAGATAAAGCTAACCATAGTTAATTTATCCATATATTAATAGAACACTAAAAATCTTGAAAAAAATCACATAATAGGTACATCACAAATTCATAACTATGTTAAAATATCAACTCAAAATAATAAAGAAATGGAAAGTGGGCTCTATGGTTATTTTTTATTTTTAGAAAAATAAATAGAAATTTTCTCAAAAGTCTATGCCGCAATATTTTTTTCTTCATAGCGCTTTCCTTGAAAGTCGCTGCAAGGCCAACAGGACAGAGCGATGGGTGTTTTTTTATTATTTTTAACATGTTTTAAAAGATATTTTAGAAGTAACGATGTTTTAATAATTTTTCAAAACTAACATTTTTTTGCCACGCTACCATGGCAGGCGCGGCCAAACTACATTGCCGAACTATGTATGGTGGCGCGGTGGAGGTGCCACGTGGCCTAGGTAGGCCACCGGCTGGGATAATGCGGCTGGTTACGTGGTAGGCGATGCGACGCCGCAGATCTTGGCGTGGCAGCCGCCACTCCAAGATCTATGGCGCGGCAGCGCCTACCATAACTTCGCGCAGACGGTCGTCCTTTCCCACGATTCACACTTCTTCTGTTTCAAACCGAACTGGGCGGCCTCCCTGTCCTCCCTATCGATCCCTGCGTCCCCGTAGCCCTCCGGTCGGCCTCCCTGTCGATCCTCGCGTCCCCGTAGCCCTCCGGTCGGCCTCCCTCTCCTCCCCGCCAATCTCCCGCATCCCCAGAGCCCTCTAGCCGGCCTCGTCTCCCTCTTCTACGACAGCCACCGCTTCCTCTCGTCCCCAAGCCTCACTTCTACCTCGGTGACGGTAATGATATTCTTATTTGTTGCTGTAATTATGGAAACCATAAAGTTTGTGTGTGTAGGATGTACATATGAAATGTTTTTGTTACTTTATTTGGCTAGATGGAGAACTTGTATCCGGAGAAGTTTTGGCAAGAACGTGGTCATCCTAGAGAACTATACCCCGGTGCATCTAGCAAAGATGCCCTTGACCCTCCCGATGTACCTATCTCTAACTGTGACTATGGTTTTTCGGCACATGTTTTCCAATCGAGACATCCAAATACAGTTGCTCATTGCTTCTACACATGCATTCGCTCTAAAGTAATTTATTTTGTCACTTGCATTGTGTTTACACCAGATTTTTGACCAAAAAGGGTATTATTTTGTGAGCACGAACGGCTGATTTATTAGTGAAAGGATCGGCCAGAAAAATAAAGAGACTTGTTTAGACCCGGACACGACCAAAAGTTTATGTGGGCCAGACATGACAGACTTTGAAGACTTGTTGGGTTCGGCCAAAGAGTTTGAGTCCGGGTCGTCTTTTGTTTTATTTTTATGTAACCTAGTCGTGTTAGAACTAGAGTCTACCGGGTTATAAATAGCTAGAAACCCGATTTTGTAAACACAATCGATCAATCAACACACCGGCAACCGGTCAAAACCGAGTAGGAGTAAGGTAGAACTCGGCGGAACCTTCAAACAGGCAGGGTTGCATCGGCTCGACCGACCTCCGGTTTGCTTGTAAGTTTCACCAATGGCTTGTGTCATTGTTCAATAAGGTTGTATTTGGCATCGACCAAACTCTTGTTAAGCTATGACATGACTAGTTATCGGTCTAAGTTCGCCTTTTGTAAGACTGTCTTGACTCTAATCAATCTCTTGCTTTAGTCGATCTTGACTAGTTATCGACTCTATTGGTTTTGGCAAGTCAATAGATTCATCAAGTTATCGATGTTGTTTATGTTGTAATGTTTTTCTTTAGATTTAAACACATCTTTGCCCAATCAAGATTGACAAAGTAGCTTAAGCTTAAAAAGTTGTTTAGTTTCGGCTATCCAAAGGTTTTATACGCTCACACCAAAGAAAATAGCCGATCTAAGCCTCTCATCGACTATTTTATCAATCATGATTGTTACATGTTATGCGTTCGAGATATCCGATAAAATCTTGGTTTGATCTAAGAGAAGATAGATTTGATCTAACATGTTTATTACGGCTGTATTTCCGAACCCCACTGATACATATGATAGATTAGATTTGTTCAATCTTAAACTGAATTATTGTTTTAACAGATAGATCTTGTTCGTGCTTCATGGACCCTGTATCGGCTAAAATAGCTGATCCAATTACACTTTCTTTATAATGTGTACTTTTAAGTGGCTTGGAATTTACGGATCTACTCATTGCATCGGACGTGATCTAGCTTGGTCATCATTATGGTTGTATGGAGACACCCCAATGTTGGTGTTTAAGCTATTTTATCGATCTATTTGTTATTATGGCTGCATGGAAACACTCCACTGTTAACAGATAGAACTGTCTATGCAATTAGTCGATTCGTTGATTTCATATCGTTTAAACGTACACATAGATCTTTATTCTCTTCACGTGCTTAAGCTTATCGACTGTTTAGCTGTCCTAGGTGTTTCTTTGCACATACCATAGCCGTTTTGTTTTATATCTTTATCAATGCTTTCATGCAATCTTTTGGGTAAACAATGGCTATATCAGAGCCGCATAATTTGGAATTGTTTGGCACCAAAGTGGCAGGTTCCATAATTTGACAACGTTTTCTTCTCTTTGTCAATTATAGGTCAAATTGACTGAGACGTCCGAGATTGTTTTCACCCAGATTTGGCACCGCCACCTTTTGAAGGTCCAGGAGGTCAAGACCTTGCTCTGCACGGCCTCTGAGGACCATGTTCGAGTGTGTCGGCGCTCTCGACCAGATTTTCATGCCAACACATTGTTTATTCCTTTGAGTTACTAGTTTACTAATATTTTATTTAAACCGTGTTTTGTAGATGGACCCTCAGAGGTGTTTTTTCTTTCAGTGGATTGACGGTCCTGACAAATTTGACCAAAGATACCTCCTTTTCAACGATTGGTGGAGAGGGAGACATCCACATGAGCGCTTTGAGCAGTGGGTTCCATCTACCCCTACCCCCCTGCCAATGACGAATAAGAAGAAGCACCTTGTTGTAACAAGACGACTCGAGACACCACGTGAGAATACGATGGATTTTGTGTGTCCCAACATTGAGAAGGTAAGCGAAAAGTTATGTTTTGAAGTTTTTACCTACCTTTTATACAAGTACTAATTTATCGTCTTGTAGCTCCATGGATGGCGGGAGTGTTTTTCCAGAGAGTGGTTGTATGGTCCTAAGTCTCATTACACTACTAGGAAAGTGCTTATCAATGATGTTTCACTTTCGTCACGGAAGACTCCACAATCGTCACAAAAGTCAATCTGTGACGAATTTGTGACGAAAAATAATTCGTCGGGGATCGAGCATCATAGATTAACCTGTGACGAATTGGAAATTTTTCGTCACAGATGTGATTTCATTCTATGACGAAAATACTGTCGTCACCGAATGGTTTTCATTCAATGACAAACCATTTTCGTCATCGATGTGGGTGCAGTTTCGTCATTACTTGCCGGCCCGTCAGTCAGCCAAACGGCGTTTGCCACGCTGGCAGCTGACGTGGCAGGCCCACGTGGCACGCCACGTGTCAGCTCACGTGGACGTACACGTGGCAGCAGATGTGGTCCGACACGTGGCAGCTGACGTGTCGCCGTGTGGCAGCTGACATGGAGCCACATGACAGCTGACGTGGAGCAACGTGTCAGCTGACGTGGAGCCGCATGGCAGTCTACGTGGCTCGCCACGTGGCAGCTGACGTGTGTTGACGGTCCTTAAGTATCAATTATATCTATCAAATAAATAGAGAAAAGGATCTAAATGAAACCAACACCCAGACTTAGGGTTTTATCTGACAGAATTCCACGAGTTTTGCTGTTTATCTATTTCTGCAGGGGGTTATCAGGAAATATGAAGGAAAGGCCCACATGTCGGGTTAATGACGGATAATTAACGTAACCCCCAATTTTCCTTAATGTGGAAGAGTCCAGAAGCCATGGGAACGAGCGGGAGGCCGAACGGGCCCGGGACCAGGGCGCCCGCCCTAGTCCCTTGGGCGCCCGCCCTGCCCCCTCAGCCAATCAGGCTCCGCCTCGAGGATTATGCTCCACCGACCTAAAGGATTAAGGAAAACCGTCCGTTCAATGTCGGTTTGATCCAACGGCCCAGATTCACCCGAAAAGACTATATAAGCAAGGCCCTGGACCCTGGAGCAGGCACCTCTGTCTCATTATTCAGTTCCTAATTCAGTCATCAGGAGGAGAGAGTCTCTGATCAAGCCCTAGAGCCACCACATCAACTAGATCTCTAGTTTTAGCATAGCTACATAGGATTAGAACTAGAAGGAGTCAATCTTCGATTGGTTCCCGGATCTGTCAAGAGGATTCTTGGTAATTTCTCTCCTGTTCTTCAATTGTTCATCATTGTTCTTCAATATTATGAATACTACTTTGTTCTATTTCAATATATTGAATATGACTTTGCTCTACTTGATTATATTAGCAATTATATTGTTCTTAGTTTATCGTAGTTATATGCTTGGCATAGTTAGATTGGAATTATATACATGCCTAGGATCGTATAGCGTTTATCCATGTGCGCAGTGGGTGAATGATAAATATTGTGTAGACGTGGTGTCTATACCGTCTTTATCTGCGATTGCACCCTATATGCCGGATCGGTGGGTAGTTCGCGATAGTGACAGCTTCGTTGATTCTTATATAGTCCCCCTCTCGTGTATAGGGCAGGCAGAGCAACATTATTACAGGGGAGTGATTGCTATGTTCTTCATCTTCCTTGCTAATATTCACTATGCATGGGTGTAGTCTTTTCTCGCTATGATTGCCAAGTATAATTGCACTAACTATGATAATGCTAGACTTTATAGTTAATAATTACTTAGGGAATATCTTTGTAGTTCATCCTAATTCCATGCTAATGACTTGCTAGAATATCTGTTGAGGTGCTTATCATTATTATATGTGGCTAGTTATGCTGATCAGATTAATTATCCTTGTCACTATTCATATTTATCTATATTCTATGTGACATTTATCCCTGTATGATGAGATAGATAGATGCTCTATATTATACATGCAATGATAGATACTCAGTTCTATATTCTCATTCCACGATCAACTACGATGCTTAGAATCCCTTCCCAGTGGTAAAAATATAAATAACGATACCTGGAATACTTCCCGGTTAAAATGCTGCATCGGTATTAATCTGTGCGCTTGCAGATTCCCTTTATTTATTTATCTTGATGAGCAATTGCATATTTCAATACCGCGTCTCTCATGTCATGCTGGGGATGACAACTTGGCTTAAGTGGCATGAGGGATAGGTTTGGCATTTTTGGCGCCGTTATCAGAATTAGAGAATTAAGTCTACTTTTGGTAATGACGTTAAGAATGCCCAACAAGCATTTTGGCGCCGTTGCCGGGGAAGGTTGATTTCTAAGTTGGAATGAATAAAGAACTTTGAGACATCATTCGCATCACTAATATATTCGAGCTTATCATTCTCTCGTACAGTTTTTACCCCTGCATTTTCCATTTTTTATTTTATTTCAGGGTGATGTATGAATAAAAGTCTTCCAGACAACTTTGTTGACGACCCCGAAGCCTTTCAGAAGAACAAGAGCCAAGCTCAAATCGTCAACACTTCAGCGCAAAACTTCATCCAATCAGAAGACCGCCGAAGTTTCGTCCGGAACTTGTCAGCTGATTCGAAGCTATGGCGAACAAGTCGATCCGCGAGTTCTCAGCTCCCACTACGGAAACATCCGCCTGGGACCTGCTGTGAGATCGACCGCAACTTCGAGCTCAAGCCTGGGCTCATCAAACATGGTGCAAGCTAACCATTCTGTGGGAAGCCGCACGGAGGATGCTAGTGCTCATCTTCAACACTTCCTGGAGATCTGCAAGCACTTTCACCATGGCTGATGTTCCTAGAGACGCCATACTACTTCGCCTTTTTCCCATTCTCACTGTTGGGGAGAGCGAAGCAGTGGTTCTACGCTACAAGGAGAAAATACTACGTGGGCACTCTGCTCCACGAACTTTCTAGCCAAGTTCTTTCCCATGGGCAAGACAAATGCTCTCCGTGGGAAATTACAAGCTTTCAGCAACAGCACGATGAATCCGTTCCAGAAGCATGGGAGCGCTTTCAAGACTACATCTCCTAGAATGTCCCCATCATGGAATGGAGAGCTGGTGCTGATGCAGACGTTCTATCATGGGCTCGTCAATAGTGCCCGTGAGACCATGGATGCTGCAGCTGGAGGAGCATTCCTATCACTCACCATACCACAAGCCACAGCTCTTGTGGAGAAGATGGCGTCCAACCAAGGTTGGAATGAAGAGAGAACTCAGACCCGCAAGAGAGGTGGAGGTATGCATCAGCTCAAGGAGGTAGACATGCTGTCTGCCAAGCTAGACCTACTCATGAAGAAGCTCGATGACCGAGCTGAGAGAAGAAGGAAGTAATGCACGTCTACGACTCCCACATGATTGTTGAGGAGTGGTGGAGGTGTTGGACATTCGGGCAATCACTGTCCCGAGTGCTAGAGGACGTGAACTACATCAACAACAACAACAATAACTACTACAACCGTCCTCAGCAGAATCAAGGTTGGAATCAACAAAGGCCTAACTACTCAGGTAATTACCAAGTAAACATTCTTTCAGTAATAATAATTATCTACCTTTAAGAGAGTAGTGTCTAATCAAGGAAGCTAATGGATAACATGTCTAAGAAATTGGCATCTAATGATAAAATTCTAGAAAATATAAATAATAGAATGGATAATTTTTCTACTTCTCTACTGCCATCAAGAATCAATTAGCTTTAATAAAATGATTGAATCTCAATTGAATCAAATAGCTGCTGCTGTTCCTGCTACTACCCCGGTATACCATCACAACCGGATGCATTAGAATCTGCAAATCTTGTAGACATATTTGATGCAGGAGATTACTGAGTAACCCCATCATTGAGGTAAGTACTGAACTTCTGCCAGTCAAGAGAGGCGACCCAGGACGCCCCGTCATCCCGATCTCCATCGGCATGCGAGACTTCCCAGAAGCACTCTGTGACTTTGGCTCAAGCGTCAACACATCATCATGCCCAGGGTACTCTACGAAAACTCTTTTCACAACCATTATTAGAAAACCATGTGTTTGCAGCTTGCAGATAGGACACTAAGTTACCCAAGAGGAATCTTGAAGAACATCTGTGTCCGAGTTGGTTCCTCGTACGCTCCAGCAGACTTCGTAGTAATAGAGACCGGTTCTGACGAGAGGGCTCCCGTCATCCTAGGGAGGCCATTCCTGAACACCACGGGAGCTGTCATCTATGCTAGTGCTGCCAAGATCAGTTTCCACATAAAGGGGAGGAAGGAAATGTTTTCCTTCAAGAACAAGACCGTACAAATCCTAGAGCAACCCCAATATGAACCAAGGAGGACCAACAAGAGGAACAAGAGCAAAAAGCAAGTGTGGACCGAATCAGTCAAGATGGTCACTGTCGTGCACAAAGGTCAAGATCGCCAACTCAAGTCACCATTCTTGGACAAGAAGGACGACCCAGGTATGCCAAGCATTTATTGCTCCATTAATGGGTACAACTTCTACAAGACACTATGCGACACTGGGTCGGGCGTCAACATATGGCCAAGGTCACCTATGAACTGCTGTTCGGAACCATGCCCTTGAAGCCGACATACATTCGTCTCCAGATGGCAGATCAAACATTCCGACAGGTTGAAGGTACAGTAACTGACGTCCCTGTCAAGATAGACGATCATTTTGTCCATACAGACTTTCAGGTTGTTGACATGGGGGAAGACGAGTATGATCCACCTATCATCCTTGGAAGACCGTCCTCATACTGTCAAAGCAATCATCTACATTGGAACTGGAGAAGTCCACATGCACTTCCCCTCGAAAGGTACGCCTTTACTTTACTGACCCCAACTACGTATTTGAAGAATCTAAGCAGGTCAGGACAAGGAGAAGGAGGCGGAACCGCAACCAGAAGCAACCGGTCATCAAGGATGGATGGGCAGACTACGAAGGAGAAGTGGTAAGATCTGAGGACATACCACTCAATCAGCACTGTCTTGAAGAGACCGAAGCACCAAGACAATGTGGAAAGAAAGACAGTTGAACACGAGGAGGAGGCGCTGCCGGAACCACCGACTACGCCATCCACTGACTCCCAAGACAACTGAGTACACATAGAGTCCCGTTCGGAGGACTTAAAAATGCCGGACGCCTTGCCAAGAGTAACTTGGTAGTTATCCATTTCCTTCTCAGATATTTACTTAATAGTTTGTTTAGTTAATCATATTCATGTTATCTTAGAGAGAAAATAAAAATGTTAAAAAAAAAAACTCTAGAAGCCCCATGTGAGTATACGAGTGGCATAAAAACCCATAAGTACATTCACTGTGGTGGCATAAAAAAAAATAATAATATTTTCTTCTTCTGCTTTATAATGAAAACATAAAAATAATCAAGGAGGCTCAACATGATAAAGGCTAGATATTTATGCTAACACTTAATCAGTTCCACAAGCTTTGTTGTCTATTTGAGCTTCACAGAATCCAAGAGGACTGGCAGACGGAGGACATTCTAATCGCTGTCAGGGTGCTGCCGACTTTCAAATACACCTCCGCTATCTGCTAGCTACATCAAGAGAAACTACGTCAAGATCCAGCTTGGGGGAGAGCACCCCCGTTATCTCTCGCTAAGTTTTCTATATCTATCTTTATATTTATACTTATACTATATTAAAATAAAACCAAATAAAGATTTTGTGCTTATATATATATATATATCTATATCTTTTGCTTAGTGTGTTTAATAAATAAATAAAGTGGCTATGCTAAAATGAATCTAGATAATAAACTCTAGCATGGATATGATGAATAGTTGCTCTGCCTAATTTCAATTAGAAGTTCTCTCTCTAGTTTAGACATAACTGTTATTATTTAAAAGCTTACTCTAAACCTGAACTTGTGGGAAGAGAACTTGATCTAAAGTCTAAGTTGTTAACGGATATGATGGGAAGGTTGAGCTGCTGTTATCTATTCCTAGAGATGCTAGAATTCTGGAGAATTTTATCTTTGAAAATCTTTAAAATGCTACATGATGAGTTCCTTTATGATGAGAGTTAAATTCCTACCACGGCCATACATACATGCTTGCTAGACTTTAAGCTATACATTTACTTTTTACTACTTATGAGCATTGAGTGTAGTCAAGCTGTGTACCCTTAGGAGCTTGTCATGTGGTTAAATCAAGATTCACTTGCACGTTCACTCATATATGCTGCTTCTCTACTCCGGAAGTACGCATCCACATACATCCATTCCCATCTCCAGATCCACATAAAATTATTCTACTCCTAACCCCGGAGAGAATAGTCAAAAACATTTTTCCTATTTCCTGTTATTCCCTGTGAAATAAATGCTCAAGTTATTTTGGTTACTACCACTTGCTAATTGTTCTAAGGAGATGAGTGCTCTATCCGAGGAAATAAAAAGGGGCAAGTGCCCGGAACCTCGAAAAGAAAAATATTACGAGGAAATAAAAAGGAGCAAGTGCTCGGAACCTCGATGAAAAAAAAAAGTGAAAAAGTGTGAGAAGAGAGGTAAAAATGGACAAGTGTCCGACAGTAGAATTAGGGGTACAAGATACCCACCTGAGAGAAAGAAAAAAAAATAATAAATAAAAATATAGAGCATCTCATCCTCCTCAAGAGCACCAAAAGCAAGAAAGGTATGTATCCCCTCAAAAAGCAAAAGTAGAATTAGACACTCTCCACCATTATCACCATTATCACCATTATCACCATACACCATTCATTCACCACACATGCACATCTTGATTTGACTTATTGACTTGTTTCTCTGGATCCATGGTTTGACTATGCAATAAATGTCTTGTAAGTATGTATACCTTATCTCCCACCTATGAGCTCCAGATATCAAAAACCTTATTAGGATAGGTTGAGAGAGAAGGCAATGCCACTCTGCTTATACCACAATACTACATACTTTGCTTTGAGAGAAGGCCAACACACCATTACTGCCTTGGTGAGGATCCAGAAATACCACAAATGAGAGACCTGAGAGAGTCATACAAGGAATCTCTGAGTTTATTTGAAAATCTGCAAAAACTCCAGAGCTATAGCTGATCAAGAATAAGAGACATGGCGCTTGACTAGACTGTTCTATCTTTTAACCGCTCAAGACAAAGGTGACAGTTGCAAGCCCCATAGTGAAAGGCACAATGAGTAAGTTTTAAGTCTTGACAGTTTACTCTAATTCAGAGATAACCTCTATTTGAAAGCATGTGTACCGTCAAAATTCAAAAGCATTCAGCAACTTCTGATCCATCACTGAGACTATCCTTGCTCAGGGACGAGCAAGAGGTAAGCTTGGGGGAGTTTGTTGACGGTCCTTAAGTATCAATATATCTATCAAATAAATAGAGAAAAGGATCTAAATGAAACCAAACACCCAGACTTAGGGTTTTTATCTGACAGAATTCCACGAGTTTTGCTGTTTATCTATTTCTGCAGGGGGTTATCAGGAAATATGAAGGAAAGGCCCACATGTCGGGTTAATGACGGATAATTAACGTAACCCCCAATTTTCCTTAATGTGGAAGAGTCCAGAAGCCATGGGAACGAGCGGGAGGCCCGAACGGGCCCGGGACCAGGGCGCCCGCCCTAGTCCCTGGGCGCCCGCCCTGCCCCCTCAGCCAATCAGGCTCCGCCTCGAGGATTATGCTCCACACCGACCTAAAGGATTAAGGAAAACCGTCCGTTCAATGTCGGTTTGATCCAACGGCCCGATTCACCCCGAAAAGACTATATAAGCAAGGCCCTGGACCCTGGAGCAGGCACCTCTGTCTCATTATTCAGTTCCTAATTCAGTCATCAGGAGGAGAGAGTCTCTGATCAAGCCCTAGAGCCACCACATCAACTAGATCTCTAGTTTTAGCATAGCTACATAGGATTAGAACTAGAAGGAGTCAATCTTCGATTGGTTCCCGGATCTGTCAAGAGGATTCTTGGTAATTTCTCTCCTGTTCTTCAATTGTTCATCATTGTTCTTCAATATTATGAATACTACTTTGTTCTATTTCAATATATTGAATATGACTTTGCTCTACTTGATTATATTAGCAATTATATTGTTCTTAGTTTATCGTAGTTATATGCTTGGCATAGTTAGATTGGAATTATATACATGCCTAGGATCGTATAGCGTTTATCCATGTGCGCAGTGGGTGAATGATAAATATTGTGTAGACGTGGTGTCTATACCGTCTTTATCTGCGATTGCACCCTATATGCCGGATCGGTGGGTAGTTCGCGATAGTGACGCTTCGTTGATTCTTATATAGTCCCCCTCTCGTGTATAGGGCAGGCAGAGCAACATTATTACAGGGGAGTGATTGCTATGTTCTTCATCTTCCTTGCTAATTCACTATGCATGGGTGTAGTCTTTTCTCGCTATGATTGCCAAGTATAATTGCACTAACTATGATAATGCTAGACTTTATAGTTAATAATTACTTAGGGAATATCTTTGTAGTTCATCCTAATTCCATGCTAATGACTTGCTAGAATATCTGTTGAGGTGCTTATCATTATTATATGTGGCTAGTTATGCTGATCAGATTAATTATCCTTGTCACTATTCATATTATCTATATTCTATGTGACATTTATCCCTGTATGATGAGATAGATAGATGCTCTATATTATACATGCAATGATAGATACTCAGTTCTATATTCTCATTCACGATCAACTACGATGCTTAGAATCCCTTCCCAGTGGTAAAAATATAAATAACGATACCTGGAATACTTCCCGGTTAAAATGCTGCATCGGTATTAATCTGTGCGCTTGCAGATTCCCTTTATTTATTTATCTTGATGAGCAATTGCATATTTCAATACCGCGTCTCTCATGTCATGCTGGGGATGACAACTTGGCTTAAGTGGCATGAGGGATAGGTTTGGCATTTTTGGCGCCGTTATCAGAATTAGAGAATTAAGTCTACTTTTGGTAATGACGTTAAGAATGCCCAACAACGTGGCGTACCACGTGGATGCTGACCTGGTGCGCCACGTGGCTGCTGATGTGTGGACCTCGTGGCAGCTGACGTGTCTTGTACACGTGCGTTATTTTAAATGGTCCACGTGGCGGGGTACGGTTGGTCCACGTTGCAGGCTGCGTCTGGTTCTTTTTTCGTCACAAAACTGATTACAAAATCATCACAGAACTATTTGCAAATTCATCACATATTGTCCAGATTTTTATCACTCCCATAAGTGCATACTCAGCACACCAGAATGCAAATACCAAAAGACATATTAACAGATTCCAGCAACATAAGTGCATACTCAATAGACCCATAACTTAAGTGCATAAACTTAGTTCACCACCAACACTACTAAACTAGGTTCAACTACCAGCAACATAAGTTTTTGCCTACTAGGTCATTGCATAAAACAAAATGAACAGCAACAGCTACAAGCTTTTGGGAAATTCCTACACAATTTTTTGCCAAGCATCAGCAACTAAATCACCAGCACAACTTCCTTGCTCAATGTACCAGCAGGTAAGAGCAGCTCTCATGTGGAAGAAATGTTGCTGAGGTTCAACAGACACCTGAGCATGATATTGTTCTCCTGCATCTCCTTGTTGGTCATCTCTGCCTGCTTCTTCATCTCCTCCATCTCCCTTTGTTGCCTCTCAAGCTTTTCATCAGCTTCTTCACTTCTCTTCTTGAGAGCGTCGAGTTCACCTTGCACAACAGCCCTAGCTTCAGCTGCTAGTTGTTCCGAAGCTCGCTTTCATTTGGTGCTGCTGATGTGGAGGATCCCACTGGTTTGATGCCAAGACTCTTGAGGAAAACTTTTGAGCTGTTCTTGGTGAGCACTTGGGACACAACCTGCACACTCGATACTCCTGCCTCACCTTCAGCAACTGGTTCTGCCCTTAGAGCTTCCATGTTAGACTGAAACACAAATGAACCACCATTAGTTGATAGTTAAAAATATAAACAACACTATGTACTGGAGAGGTAGAAGTAATATGGACAGGCTGTAGCAAATTACAACAATAGAATATATAAACAGAATATATAAACTAAAATGGACAGCCATCCTTATATTAGTGCTATAATGGACAGACTAGTATATATTTGTCAAATTATTAAATAAACAGCAAGATACATGTTACTACCACAAAAGTCAATTATTCGGTAGCTACATGGTTAACATAAAAGGTGTTCTTGTCCAGCCACCACCAACAATTTGAATGGCATCTCCCACATATGCACAGCCAGGTACTTATGTGATCACAGTAACATCACAATTTAATCATTTGGTCAAACTAAAAGTAAGTATACTAAACTTTTCTTCTAACACACTTCATTCAGCTACTCTGATTTTTGTGTCGAGAGAATTGGTATAAAAAGTGTCGAGAGAAATACTATAACTTCCAGCAAGGCAGTAACAAGCTTAGCATCAAGCACAGATGGACTTCTACTTGTCTCTGGATCTAAGGATGGAAATAATCATTTCTACAAGCAAACATTATTTTAGCACCTATTCATCAAGAGAGGACTATATCACAGCAAGCAAATATCACACCTATGCATCAAAAGAGGACTATATCAGATTATTTTTGCACCCAGAACTTTTTGCCTACTAGTGTTCCTTCCCTACAGCCACCAACATTTATTTCAGCAGATATTCCACATATGTAATGCACATGAGAATAATTAAAAGCATGGGCTTTATAGAGTTGGCTACAGTTAGGTTTCTTCCATTTTCATGTGACTAGAGAAAGGTACAAGCAAACCAAGAAAAAGGACAGTGAGAACAGAAGTGGGGACTCACCACTGCTTCTCTTGCTGGTTCACTCAGACCTTTTTTGGAGCTGGTATGGCAGGTCTTGAAGGCCTCCACCACATCAAGTTCTTCATCTTGTTGTGTGTTGGGTTCTGCATTGTTCCTGTTCTTCTTCTGTTTCATAGATAATCAATTACAACAAAGTTCAAAATTGTGTCAATGTTAAATAAGTTCTATGTACAAGATACTCTTTACTTACAAATTCATGCAAGTGTGCCACATAGCTGCGAGAGCCGGTGGTCTGATGATACTTGACTTTACCACGATTAGTCTTGTTCTTTTGACATGTTTCCTAGCACAGAAAGCACATGTGAGATGAGACTAAAATGGGAAGATCCTTTGGAAATTGAATGAGAAAGAATACCCATACCATGTTCTTAGGATTAGTCCACTTTGCAGTCAATGCCTGCCACTGTGCATCAGTCATGCATGGAACTGGAGAAGCTGTCAGAATCTCATTTGCAGGTTTACCATCAAAGAACTTCTTCTTCAGCCGATAGCGTATTTGTCGCATCCCAGTGCGCAACATATCGGCGCAAGCTTCCTTTGTTGGCTCGTTGTCGTTGTTAATGGCGATGCGCCCCTAGTCATATGACAATTCCACAATTAGTTAGTCAATTGAGGTTACGAAGATATACAAGTCAGCCATATGAAAACAGTAAGGCACTTACAGCTAGCTTTCCCTCGTAGTCATTGTAATGTTTCATGTTTTTCTTGTAGTCCTTCCAATGAGGTAGGATGGGATGCTATTCCGAATGATGATACCAGACTCAGATGCAAACTTGGCTGCTTGAACAGGGTCATGAGGCCTTCTTTTCCCTTCAGCAACAGCTATGGGCAGTCTTTGACCCATAGATTTTGTCAACTTGTTCAGATGTGCTCCCTTGGTGGGTGGCCTTGGCTCCCTTGGGGCTCTCTCTACATGAGCTACAAAACAGAAATGCATTTAAATGGTTTAATTAAAAACAAATCAGCCAAAGAGACGACATAATGGAATGACAAAGAATCTTTAACTTGCCTTGAGTGTCATCCCCTGTAGCTACATTGTCTTCATCAACACCAGCTCCACCGTCTTGAGCATCAGCTCCCCTGACTTCCTCTATGGCTGCAATGTCTTGAGCACTAGCTGCATTGGCTTGCTCTGCACCAGCTCCACTGCCTTGTTGTGCACCAGCTCCATTTCCTTCCTCTTCAATCTGCCCATCTCTTGCTGCTAGCTGTAGCCTTTTTGATGCTCTTAATTGGGGAGTAGGAGTTTGCAGCTGTGAACCTAGAGTTGCCCCTCACTCTCTTACTAGACCGAATTCCTGGCAGCATGTTGGCACCTCCCTTCTTTATCTTTGAACAGAGGATTTTCCTCCTAAACCCTTGAGGAGACTTTGGGAAAAAAATCAAGTCAGTCATGTGCATTAATAAGCAAGAGCATATGTTAAGGAACATCTATGAAAGAAAGAATATTGTGTAAAAGGCAAGTGCATATATTAAATAACAGAGTGAAAGCAAGAGCATATATTAAGGAACAACCTTAGTGGGTTGTGGATGCGCTTGAGATTCGGTTTCATCATCATCACTATCTCCTTGATCCTCATTTTCAAGGAGATACTCCGATGTATCCGAATCTTCACTACTTGTTTTCTTGTTTGCTGATTTTCCACCCTTGCCATTTGCAGATTGTGGTAAAGAGTTATCAAATTCAGCAGCTAATGTTTTCAATCGGAGCGCTGCCAACATTGCCTCATTCTTCGCCACGCGTGCATCTCGCGTCCTCTCATAATCAGTTACTGGAGGTTCTTCTAAGAGCAAAAAAATTGTATCTATTAGATGGCCGAACCAGCTCCTTTTCTTACTAGAAACTAGAGATATGAACTACTCTACTGTTTTTTTCTAACTATTGGGCCAATTTTTTTCATTAAGTTACATATATCAGGCTATCAACAAAGTACAAAATAGCATAACATTGAGCCTATTGCAAAACTCCCACAAGTAATGGAATCAGGTGCTACTACTCTGATTAGATCCCTATGCACAGTTGCACATGTTATTAGCTATTATCAGTGTGTAGTGGGATACTGCTACTGCAAATATACATGACACGTCATGCTATCTAAAATCCAAAAACTCAAAAATGTAATCATGGCAACAACACCCCAGACTATCAACTAATACATACATGAAAAGCTCTAGGCAAGTATACAAGAGCAATTGATAAGAATATTAGGCTCAATGTTAGGGTTGAGATACAATCAGTAAAAAAAGCAAATAAAATGGTGCCTATCTTAGATGTGATCTAGGAAACATACAAAGTACTAACATCATACGGCCATCATTAGTGGATGTAGTCAACTTAGAACCTAAAGTGTATAAATGCTGTCATAACCCTAAGCCGAATTATTTTGTTTGTTTTTCAAAGAACAGCTGAAACTAAGCCTATCTGCAGTTTTGACCAAAAATAAGTGGCACAGAAGTTCCATGCAAACTGCCCGACGAAAGAAACAAGCATGATTTGCACTGATACGTTATCAATATCTTGAATAACAGTAACGCCACCAAGTTGTATTCAGTGTATATAAGATGACCTATGTTGTGTAGACACATACTGGCAGGAAAAAACGTACGTGATATTAACATCTACAATAAAGAAGCAATCCAAGTTCTCTTTCATTTGCCAATGCCACATAGAAGTTTATAGCGCAGGAGCACACCTAAATGGTGGTACAATCAAGTCCTACAGCAACCGATTCCTACCTCAATCTCGCTGCAGGGACAACTGTGTGAGATAAATTCTTTTCTGATAAGGATCCTGGTTGCATAACAATTACAGATCCCGCCGGCCTATCTGACACCATAACTGCGCATTTTGAGATTCGGGAAGACTTGCAGGGAGCGATGAAATTGGTCAGAATTCCACACGTTTCTACTTATGACCGATGTAGTTAAACCCAAATCCATATATATAAACAATAGAAGACAGAAAAATCGACCAACAATATGACTTCAAGCCATGGGTCTCCAAACACTGTAAGCTGACCCGACAAGAGAAAACAAATCCGGACATCCTGGTGGAGCAGAAGCATCATCTCACCGGAGCTTACCTTGATCTTGTTCTTGTTCTGCAGTTATCTTCCTACCCCTTGTTGCCACCATCGAAGTTGTGGCGCACTTGAGGACGGGGAAGCAGATCCAGACCGCCGAAGAGCCCCACTCTGGCGGTGCTGTGGCGACGACCCCCACTCCGGCGGTTGTTAGGGTTAGTTGGGGCGTCGAAGAGGTGATGGGGCGAGGGGAATGGGGCGGAGAGGACGAGTGGCCGAGGGGTGAGGAGGGACTAGGGGATGTCGGTGGCGAAGGAGTTCCTGGGATGCGACGGAGCTTGGCGACGGCGGTGTTCTCGGCGGTGGGTAGGGTTTGGAGGGGTTGGAGAAATGTGGGGAATAGGCTGAGGGGTGACGAGGGAGTGGGGGAAATGGGGAAAAGCAGCGTCATTTTGGCGCGTATTTTTTTTTGGGATTTTTTTTTTGGCGCTCCCTCCTATCGTTTTATCTAAATGGCGCACTGGACCTAACTACAACACTTGACTAGCGTATTGGTAAGGCACTTCGCCTATATGTTTAATTTTTTTGTCATATTTTGAATTAATTAATAGTATATCATTGTTCAATGATTTATTCATAGATTTTGAAACATGTCATGACATTAAAATTTCAAATGTTTTTTACAAGGTATTATGCACCTTGTACAAGCATGAAACACACTTAGTTATTAGGATATATGTTAGACGTGTATGCTTTTTGTGAGGATGTTCATGACCACTTTCTCCAAATTAGATGAAACGTTTTTGTCAACATTATACACTAGAGCGAAGTGTCCATGCAAGTTTTTAGAATTTTTAAGTAGCTTAGGGTATTTTAACATTTTTCCTTCCCTATTCCAAACAAAATTACAATAATATATAAACTTGGTCAGAAATTGCATACATGCACAGAACATCATAGTTTGGTTCCATAAACATCACATAAAAATTTCAATTAATTTCGCCAAGGTGGTACTATACATCTTGTTCAAGGATGAACAAGTCTCACTTAGTTAATAGGATATGTGTTAGACATGTATGCTTTTGTGACGATGTGCATGACCACTTTCTCAGAATAAGATAAAACTTTTTTGGCAACATTATACACCAAAGTGAGGAGTCCATGCAAGTTTTTAGAATTTTTTAGGAAGCTTAAGCTATTTCAACATTTATCATTCTCTATTCTAATAAAAAATTACAGTAATAAGTATACTTGGTCAGAAAATCACACAGATGCACACAACATCAAGTTTGGTTCCATAAACACACCAATAAAATTTCAAATTTTTTGACTTAGTGCTACTATACATCTTGTATAGTAGCACTAACAGTCCCACCTAGTTATTAGCATATGTGTTGTACATGTATGCCCATGTGAGGATGTGCATGACAAGTATAAGTTCTATAATATGTAAAAACCTAACAAATAAATAAAAATGAATGAGGTTAATAAACATTAATCTATATTTCTTTGTGTGGAAATTAAAATAATAATAAACAAAAAAAATGTTGGGAAAACAAAAAATGTGACTCCCCTAGGTTCGAACCCGAGAGCTCGGGTTCAATTGGACGAGCATTACCATTGCACTATTGAAGTGTGTTTGTTGAAAGTTAGCCATGGCGACCATTATAACTTATTCCACTGAAGATTGAGGACCCCCCGCTCCTCCTGCTATTAATCTTCCTCCTCTTACCGCCGGCGGCCATCCCCGTTCCTTGTACACTCGCTGCACGCCATGGAGAAGGCCGATGTGAGCGAGATCCCGCCCCTCCGCCGTCTCCTCACCACTACGCCGTGGAGAAGACCCACCCCGGCGCGTCCGCCCCCTCCAATTCGCTACGCGCGCCTGATCCCCGCCGTGCTCCACCTACCCATCCCACTGCCGCCGCACCAGCGCCACCTACCATTCCCAGCGCCGCCTCCTATGCCGCCGTCAACCCCAGAGGCAGGAAGATGGAGGGCGCTTGGCGTCCTCACTGATCTGGTGGCCACGCTCTCCATCATGGCAGACTGCATCGAGCATCCGGGAGATCCCAGCTGCTCCGGCATTGCTGACTCATGACCATCAGGATTACTTATATCCTCTTCGCCTCCAAGTTGTTTCTTAGCTGTAGGATTTACTCTGTCAGGGCCTGTGCATTGTGTTACCTTAGCTGATACTTGGAGCACACCGAGACAAAAAGAAAAACTAGCAGAATAATATAATCAATGCAATTGCTAAGTAAGATGAACTCATAATCGAGTTTATTTCAGTTTTCAAGATCTTCCTTTTGAGATATTTCTGTTGCTTCGTTAGTCATCATTTTGTTGTACCACATATGTACATTAGGAGTCAATTGACTGAGGGAACCAATTTAGACTCTAGGCTATGACAGGATCGCTATTTATTTAGAGCTAAGGGCTACTATTGTTATCTAGGATATTAGTGCTCCTTATGAGTTCTCTCAGTATCTGTCACACCCGGTTTTAAGAACAAAACCAGGTATACACCATATGTGAGCCCAGGAAGTCAAATCTCACATATAGCCACAAATAAAGGGTAATATCGAAAGACAATGCTCTTATATAACGTATATAAAACAAAAGAAATAACCTTAAGGAGCAGACCGCGGAAAGACACTCCGATCTTCAGATGGAGACACCAACTTCACAGGGACAACTGACTGGTTGACCACAAGCCTAAGCTTCTCCAAAGCTTAACTCTCTGGGGTGTGGGGAAAAGCAAGAGTGAGTCCATGTCGAACTCCACAAGTATAGCAACAAGTGATATAGATCCCAAGTTTCATGATCAATGTAACATAAATAATGAATAGCATAAAATGGTAAATAATGAACATGTTAACCAACAAAAGTCATAATCTTTACGTCTTTAAGGCCGCTCGTGTCCTTGAGCAAGGCTGATATATCAGTTTAATAAACTTTGTGCAAAGGTGTACACTTTCACTGCGAGACGTGAATTGCCCTTTCGCCCGAGGGAGCCAGCCTCTTAACCCACTTCCAAGGAAGGTCGGCAGGGTTCACGATGAAACCTTTCAAAGGTTCGTCTAACAAGTTAGGGCCGCTAGGTCTTAAGGCAAGGGGAAGAAGGGTCTCTCAACCTTACGGCAACGCAGGCAAGGTGAAAGTAGCCGCCCTAAATCCAGCTCGGCAAGACCCAACGCGCCTATACAGGTGTCCACTAACAAGCTAGAAAAGGTCCTCATACTGAGCTAAAGCCAGAGCCATATAACCCCAACAGTTGCACTGTAAATCCCGAAGGTGCTCGTACAGATAATTTCTTAAGTTGCTAATAAGTCATTTTTATCATTCGATGCATACACTAATTAAGTAACATGATCATGATTGCGAAAAGAAAACTCGATTGCTATACTTGCCTTAAACTCAAGACCCTTCTTCTGTTGACTCGTAGACTTTCAAAGGTTGACTCTTGATCACGAGCTTCTTCTTGATCACCAACGTATAACTCACCGTCTGGACATACGATCACAGAACACCACACATGCATCCAAAGGCAATCATGCAAAGCAAACATAGCCTATAATTAGAACAGTACACCAATCAATAAATAAATAAATAAAGAGTTTTGAAAACTGATCTACGATTCGCTACGAACACACAGACGCGAAAATCACGCTAATCGGAGCTATAACGAGAAAGATATGAACTAAACAAGATTAAAGACACTAATTACTAGATTAGATTTAACTCAAATTTTAATTACAGAAAACAGTACTGAAAGTTATATATTTAGAAAGAACTTTTTGAAACGAACCTGACGCAAGTTGAACGGATCAAATCGGAGTTAAAACGGAGATTTTATAGGCTTTTGAAATCTGATGGCAAAACTGTAAATAAATTGAATTTGATTTTGCAGATTTAAATAATTAAAACGAAATTGAAATTCGGATGGACTGCGCCTCGTTTAGGAGAAAGCGCAGGGGTTTAGATGCAAGTTTACGCAGACTCATCGCACAGGATATAATGGACCGCGGGTTTATACTTAAAAAGGTGTAAGGGCTTATATGCAATTGTAGCAGGCGAAGGGGTATCAGCGGATTCAAGCCGTTGGATCAGATCCGCACGGCGCAGATTAAACGAGGAGAGGACCGGGCGGCGCTGGCGACCGGAGTTGGGCGGGAACAGCGGCTCGCGGCGGCGCCATCGCCGGAGAGCGGCGGCGATGCTTGGGAGCGATCTATGGTGCGTTAGAAGCCTTGGGAAACGGTTCAATCGAATCAGGAGCTCAAGGGGATCTCACCTGACCCAACAATGTCGACGGGGAGACTTCAGGGACGGCTGGCGACCCGGTTAGGCGGCGGCGGCTCTGAAAACACGACAGCGAACAATTAGAGCATGAAACAAATGGAGAAAAAGGAGGGAAAAGTGCTTGGTTGGCTTCGGGAGATCGAGACGGAGCTTGGGGTACCATCGGAGGGCGATTGAATTTGCCAAAACGCTGAGTAGGTGGCGGCGGGATCTATGGAGCGGCGGAGCTTGCGGCTATAGCAGATTAGGGCACAAGGGTTCGGGTTTTCGGGAAAAGGAGAGGCGGTGAACACTGGGGAATCTTATAGGGGCGCTCGGAGTGCTCGGCTAGGCAGGGAGAGGCGAGCTCGTGGCGACGGCGGACTCGGAGAGCAGAGTCCCAGTCGGAATCGAGGTAGGGGAAGACACCACTGACAAGGTGGACCCACCTGTCATTGAGAGACATTGCGGGACCGGTTCGTCAGTCAAACAGAGAGAGAAGGGGAACGCCTGCGCGGGCCGGCGCTCGCTGCTCGGCTGATTTTCGGTTGCGGGCCGCGCGGGAAACGGAGGGGGAGGTGTTGGGCCGCCGAGCTGAGGAGAGAAGGGCGCGGGCCGGCTGCTGGGCCGGAACTTGGGCCGTGCAGGAGGAGGGGAAAGGCCGGAGGGGGAGGGGAGGAACCGGCCTTCGGGCCAGAATCAAGGAAGGAGTGAGGGAGAGAAATAAAATGCTTTTCATTTTTTATTTCAGATTTTCAAGGGGATTTTCAAAAGGGATTTGACTCATTTTGAATTCCCTTGAAGTTTGATTTGGATCTTTGAGAAAAGAAAGTTTTTGAAACTTTGAACTTTTCCAAACTTTTGAAAAACAAACAAAACCTTTATTCATTGTTTAAAATATTTCCAAACCATTTTGAACTCACTTTGGATTTTAACCAAAACCACACATCACAAAACTCAAATGCACCAACATGAATGCACAAACATGTTTCTAAACCCTAGGATAACTTTTAACTTAGAGAAAATTTTTATTTACCTACATTTTATGAGCACAGAAATTCATAAATAAATCATTTTAACTCTAATTCAAGAAACACAAATTTCAGGGTGTGACAAATCTACCCCCCTTAAAAGAATCTCGTCCTCGAGATTCGGAAGAAGAAGAACGAAGAGATAGGGACACTCTGGCTTTGAACTTTCATCTTCACTTTCTCGAGTAACTTCATCATACTTATCACGATCGGTGTAGCAGTGAGGCTTTCTGAGTCTTCGTGGAGTCGACTTATAGATGGTCAAAACCAACTTGCTCTGGGTATGTTGAAGATCGACTCTCATCTTGCAACAAAGATCAAACTTGATGCATACTTGAGCTTCTTGAAAACAAACCAACATGTTACTAAACTCATGCAAGAAGATAATTGCTCTTGATAGTGACTTTTCAACCATAAAGATAACACCTCGCAGAGAAACACTAGGATGTGAGAAACCTTCTTCTTGTGACTCCTTTATCTTGGCTACCCCCTTAAAAAGGGTTGAACTAGGGGCACCAAGGGTAGCTTACATATTATTTTCAGCATGTTGACAGGCATAACCAACTTCTGATATCCCAGAGAAACTCATATGTAAAGGTAAGAACAAGAATTCTGAAATTTCTCGCGAGTATCAAAACAGCAGGGCAGTAAAACATCCATAACTCGAGCTCTGTTTATCCAATGAAGTTGCAGTTTAACTTTCTGGAAAGATTATAAAATCCTCTACAACTTTCATGTAGAACACTTTTCCAGATTCTGTAGTTAAGGTCGTCAAAAACAGCAGACAACAGAAACTATTCCAGATTCCAGATAGCACAGATGCATCAAATTGTGAATTTCATAACTCCAAAACCATAACAGCTATCAGGGTGGTTCTTGCGCTCAGAGAAAGATCATGAAGTCTACTTGTGTCCAGAATTGTTCCATGATTTTTGAACATCCATAAACAGAGATATGAGCTGACAAAGACAGACTGCTCCGAAAAGACAGGATAAGAAAGACAAGAGAAGAGCAAAAACCCAACTATCTATGCATAAAACCTATCAACTAAACCTAAATGAGATTGTGAGGAAACCCACAAAATCATTGCACTCGTTACAAAGATGCAAAACAAACATTATCATAAGGACAAACAACAAACATCACAGGTTCACAAGCCACACATGGGCCAAGGACTTGACTTAACTTCGTTACTAACGTTTCATTACATAAGGGCTCAAGAACTACTAGAACACGATACATCTGCAAGAACATCAAGGGTAGCTTTTCTTGTACACTCTTTATTTGTCAACTGCTATCAGGGACTTCCTTTGCATCAGGCACTGACATCACTTGTTGGTGGCTACTCTGTAGTGACTGGGCTCTGGCTACTTCCATGAGTCGACTGTTGATCTTTTGGGGCAAGATCTGACGTAATGTCCTTCCTGTTGGCAATGATAACATCTTCCTTTGGCTGGATCTGTTGCGGTAGAAGTGTTGTTTGATGTGCTGCCATCCTGCTGACTCAGAGGATTGACTTTTACCAGTTTATCCTGCTTCTTAACTCGCTTCCGTGGTTGGAATTCTTTGTAGGTGATTGTCCATCCATCTATGCAAACCTCATGTGGAAAGTTCTTAATTGGGGGAGCTTCTAAATGCTACTGATCTAGGCTGGTCTGAACAGGAGTTGAAACTGGATGTGATACTGGGGTAGAACTCAACTGTTGGTGACGTATCAACGGTGGCTCGAGTGATTTTGCTTTCCTTTTCTTATCTTCCTTGACTTCACCACTTGGGTTCGCCTTGACCTCATCCTTGGTTGACTTCTCTTGAAGACAAGAATTCCCATAATGCTTGCAACATAGACATCGATCTTGAACCTCTTGCATCTTACTACTGCTATCTCCCAATAGACTTGCTTCACATTCATTGGGTGATAATGGCATACCTCGATATTCAATCCTTTCGCCTGATGGTGTTCTTAAAAACACTGAATGTCGGGAATAATTGACCTCACTTTTATGACCCCTTAACCATCCATGTCCAAGGATAACATCGATTCCGGAAAGTTCCAAAACATTCAGCTTCACTATGAATTCACTCTCCTTTATCTGGACTCTAACATCTCGGCATTCATGGTTTGTCTCAATTTCTCCAGTTGGTGTACGAACTACTATGAGCTTCTTTGTTGGCCATTCCCTTATCTTCAGGCGAGCTACAAACTTGGCAGACATGAACGAGTACGAGGCACTAGGGTCAAAAAGAACCATGGCAGTTACTGAATTGACTGGGATCATGCCATACACAACTTTCTTTGCTCCATGAATAGTGGTCATATCCACATGCCTCAATTTTCCGTAAATGTAATCTTGCTCCACTTCATCACCTTGTAACTATTCTTTATGGCTTCCTTCCATGTTGGTTGGTCCGTGTGTTGCGTCTTGCTGTTGCGTCATTCTTCCTAGGTCTTGACTTTGCATAGCGATCAGCTTCTGTTTGTCAACTGCGGTCAGAGATGATATAGCTTGGTCAACGATCCATCTACTTAGACAGAGGGAAGTTTTCAAAAGCAATTCAAGGCAAGGAGTGAATGTGAGAGCAAAATTTAAAATTTAAGCAACAAGGAGGAGATCAATAACAAGGGTAGAAGATACAATAGGAAGAAAATATCAAGGTTGATAGAACAAGGGTTCTATAGCAATTTTCAAAAACTTAAAACGACCAGTTTCTATCTAGGCTTGCGTCCTACAGTCAGCATTGCTCTGATACCACTTTGTCACACCCGGTTTTAAGAACAAAACCAGGTATACACCATATGTGAGCCCAGGAAGTCAAATCTCACATATAGCCACAAATAAAGGGTAATATCGAAAGACAATGCTCTTATATAACGTATATAAAACAAAAGAACATAACCTTAAGGAGCAGACCGCGGAAAGACACTCCGATCTTCAGATGGAGACACCAACTTCACAGGGACAACTGACTGGTTGACCACAAGCCTAAGCTTCTCCAAAGCTTAACTCTCTGGGGTGTGGGGAAAAGCAAGAGTGAGTCCATGTCGAACTCCACAAGTATAGCAACAAGTGATATAGATCCCAAGTTTCATGATCAATGTAACATAAATAATGAATAGCATAAAATGGTAAATAATGAACATGTTAACCAACAAAAGTCATAATCTTTACGTCTTCAAGGCCGCTCGTGTCCTTGAGCAAGGCTGATATATCAGTTTAATAAACTTTGTGCAAAGGTGTACACTTTCACTGCGAGACGTGAATTGCCCTTTCGCCCGAGGGAGCCAGCCTCTTAACCCACTTCCAAGGAAGGTCGGCAGGGTTCACGATGAAACCTTTCAAAGGTTCGTCTAACAAGTTAGGGCCGCTAGGTCTTAAGGCAAGGGGAAGAAGGGTCTCTCAACCTTACGGCAACGCAGGCAAGGTGAAAGTAGCCGCCCTAAATCCAGCTCGGCAAGACCCAACGCGCCTATACAGGTGTCCACTAACAAGCTAGAAAAGGTCCTCATACTGAGCTAAAGCCAGAGCCATATAACCCCAACAGTTGCACTGTAAATCCCGAAGGTGCTCGTACAGATAATTTCTTAAGTTGCTAATAAGTCATTTTATCATTCGATGCATACACTAATTAAGTAACATGATCATGATTGCGAAAAGAAAACTCGATTGCTATACTTGCCTTAAACTCAAGACCCTTCTTCTGTTGACTCGTAGACTTTCAAAGGTTGACTCTTGATCACGAGCTTCTTCTTGATCACCAACGTATAACTCACCGTCTGGACATACGATCACAGAACACCACACATGCATCCAAAGGCAATCATGCAAAGCAAACATAGCCTATAATTAGAACAGTACACCAATCAATAAATAAATAAATAAAGAGTTTTGAAAACTGATCTACGATTCGCTACGAACACACAGACGCGAAAATCACGCTAATCGGAGCTATAACGAGAAAGATATGAACTAAACAAGATTAAAGACACTAATTACTAGATTAGATTTAACTCAAATTTTAATTACAGAAAACAGTACTGAAAGTTATATATTTAGAAAGAACTTTTTGAAACGAACCTAACGCAAGTTGAACGGATCAAATCGGAGTTAAAACGGAGATTTTATAGGCTTTTGAAATCTGATGGCAAAACTGTAAATAAATTGAATTTGATTTTGCAGATTTAAATAATTAAAACGAAATTGAAATTCGGATGGACTGCGCCTCGTTTAGGAGAAAGCGCAGGGGTTTAGATGCAAGTTTACGCAGACTCATCGCACAGGATATAATGGACCGCGGGTTTATACTTAAAAAGGTGTAAGGGCTTATATGCAATTGTAGCAGGCGAAGGGGTATCAGCGGATTCAAGCCGTTGGATCAGATCCGCACGGCGCAGATTAAACGAGAGAGGACCGGGCGGCGCTGGCGACCGGAGTTGGGCGGGAACAGCGGCTCGCGGCGGCGCCATCGCCGGAGAGCGGCGGCGATGCTTGGGAGCGATCTATGGTGCGTTAGAAGCCTTGGGAAACGGTTCAATCGAATCAGGAGCTCAAGGGGATCTCACCTGACCCAACAATGTCGACGGGGAGACTTCAGGGACGGCTGGCGACCCGGTTAGGCGGCGGCGGCTCTGAAAACACGACAGCGAACAATTAGAGCATGAAACAAATGGAGAAAAAGGAGGGAAAAGTGCTTGGTTGGCTTCGGGAGATCGAGACGGAGCTTGGGGTACCATCGGAGGGCGATGGAATTTGCCAAAACGCTGAGTAGGTGGCGGCGGGATCTATGGAGCGGCGGAGCTTGCGGCTATAGCAGATTAGGGCACAAGGGTTCGGGTTTTCGGGAAAAGGAGAGGCGGTGAACACTGGGGAATCTTATAGGGGCGCTCGGAGTGCTCGGCTAGGCAGGGAGAGGCGAGCTCGTGGCGACGGCGGACTCGGAGAGCAGAGTCCCAGTCGGAATCGAGGTAGGGGAAGACACCACTGACAAGGTGGACCCACCTATCATTGAGAGACATTGCGGGACCGGTTCGTCAGTCAAACAGAGAGAGAAGGGGAACGCCTGCGCGGGCCGGCGCTCGCTGCTCGGCTGATTTTCGGTTGCGGGCTGTAACGTAACGGCTCTAATCCCATGGCCCACTGATCACCGTCAACCACTGACAGTCGATCCGTACTGCCAAGAGATTAGGACCGGTTCCGCTACTGGGCTACATCAGTGCCCGTTGTCCGCAGGATCATCTCACAATTCGGTTACAATCTCTTTAACATTTTGACAAACAACATCGGAGTAAATAGCGGAAGACTTAGATAACAATAGTTTTACAAACCAGGGTTCAACATAAAATTAAAGTGAAGCTATTACAGACCATAGTTCAAATAGATAGAGTTGGCAGAGTAGCATATGACAACAACTAAAGGTAAAGATACATCACCCAGCCCGAGGGTGAATAATCACTCATCGGCCTCATCGGCCTCTTCCTGAACAACAGTCACACAGCAGGGTCCAAGGCATACTGAGGAATCTGCCATACCTGCAACATGGGTAATAAAACCCTGAGTACAAAGGTACTCAACAAGACTTAACCGACTAAAGAAAAAGGGAGAAGACTCAGGAATGAAGGCTTAGGGTAGTCAAGGTAAGGCTTAAGCAAGATCAAGTATTTTGCAGAAAAGCATTTTTTGTAAATCTTATTTTATTTTGAAAGGTTCAGAATTTCCTCAATTCTTCATCATTCATGATTCATTTTACATTTCAAAACATTCCTAGTTGAGAACCACTCTCCGTTGACAGTCAGTGGACCAAGTCTCCATAACCGAGGAGCAACGTTAATCCGGATAAATAATACTCAGCTGAGGATCCCTATCCACACTGCATATGTAGCACCCAAGCTTGCATATGCCAACTCGTCTACCACGATTCCTCCAAGATTGGGCCCGGTCCTACGCCACCCGGAAGTACAGTACACCACTCCAATCCGGACTCTAACCCACGTGGGTACATGCTACTTCCGCCATCTCTCCACTCCCAGTGCGCGGTTGTCGGTCCAATAATGGATTTCTCGGAGCCAGAGCTTTCCGTAGTATGTGAATAGTTACAAGTCTTGACCAGCAGGCCCCCATACGGATGGTCCCTACATTTTCCAGCCAGCGACAAGCACCTCGGGACTCTAACCCAAGAGTACAGGTCCTGTCAGTTTTTCAACCCTGTCCCGGTCGGTGTCAACTGTTGAGTCCCGGACTACAACATGACGGCACCGTACGCAAGGACAACCTCTCCTTCCCATTGACTAAGTACGGATCAGATACTTAGCCAATAGTGGGAGTAAAGCCAAATTCCCATAAAAGTTCTTTAAGTGATCACACTTTTGAAATTGGCATTTTTATTGCAAATCTATTTAATAGCATTGCTAAGCATTTTTCAAACACTTTTGAAAAGCAGGTATCGGGTGTTTCAGTGGTCAAGGTGGGTAATGCATCAATTAGGATAGCACACAACTCCTATAAACCTAATGCAATAATTTAACTCAAAAGCATTTAAGGAAATCACTTTATAAATTCAAGGAAGGGTTAAATGCACCGGGGCTTGCCTTGGATGGCAAAAAGGACGGACTCGGGGTTGGAGTAGGTGTCGAGCTCGGGGTCGCCTCGGGGACAGATCCTTCGGTGGCTACCTCGACTTCAGGTCCTTCTTCGTCAACTATACGGATGCAATGATGAATGCTCATGAGAATGATGATATGGACTTAAGGTGCAAGACAATTCCACTGATTCTAGATTACTTTTAAGCAAGGCATGATTGAATTCTAGGTTGAGCATAAAAGGTAATCATTTCTTCCTTAAGCAATATTGATTAACTAGCCCTTAATATAATTATCCTAAGCACCAACCAAACATAGCATCACAAACATCATAGACCAAAGGGTAGGGGTCTATGAACATCAATCAATCCAAAGATCACATCATCAACACTTATTACCAACCCTAATCCATCTTTTCTATTTTCTTAATTTATTTAAAAGGTCATTTTATGAAGTTGCTCCAAAAATTACCAAATTAATCACATAAGTTCATTATGGTGTAGATAGATGGCAAAACAAATTTCATAATTTTTGGAGGTCATTAAGGTGCTCAAATAAATCAGACATTAATTAGAAAAAGGCACTATTTAACAATTAAAATAAAAGCTCAAAAATCAACTTGTTCCAAAAGACTTCAAAATTTTACCAGAGACTAAACATGGCATAAGAAGCTCACAAAATTTGTCTCATGATTTTTGGAGTTATAAATCACTCTCCAAAAATACCAAAACCTTCATTTTTCAATTAAAAGGGGAATTTTAATTTTCAAATTTTTGCACAAAACTCAAGTTTCATATTTTTATAAAATACTCCAGAGCATAAAGAGTCTACCACAAAAATTTCAGAATTTTGGATGCACACAGAAAATCATACAAAAAAGAGAAAACAGAACACTATTCACAACTCTCAGAAAAAGAGAAGAGCACTGTGCTCCCTCTAGGCCGGGCTCGCGAATCGCGGGGCTCGGGCGAAACGGAGAAGTGAGCCTCGGTCCGAGGCCGACTCGGGCGAGACGGAGAGCATGCGTCGCCGAGGCTTGGGCTCGGTCGAAGCGGAGGGTCATGCGCTCGCCGAGGCTTGGGCTCGGGCGAAGCGGAGAAACAGGCCTCTGCCCGAGGCGTGACTTGGGCTCGGGCGAAGCGGAGTTGAAGCAGAGGCCGAAGGCTCGGATGCTTACCACGTGTCGGAGGCAGGGCTCGAGGGTGAGGCTCAACTCGAGGGTGAGGCTCGACACGAGGGTGAGGCTCGACACGCTCGGGGGAGAAGATGACCGCGGCGGCGCTCCGGCGGTCCGGCGGTCCTGAGCAACAACAGCGACCGCAAGGGCCGGGTTAGAGTCGCACGGGGTCAAGGAACACAACACGGGGGTCGGTGAGAATGATCATGGCCGGAGACGGCGAATTCCACGAACCCGAGTTCGCCGGGTTTCGGCCGGGATGGGGACGGCGAGCTTACGCCGGGCAAACGGAGGCGGGAAAGGTGAAATTGAAGGGTGGGAAAGCTTCACGAGCTCAAGGCGGAGCTTTAGGGCTAGCTGGTGGAGAGGCGGAGTGTCTGGAGAGGTCTGGCCACGGTGGCGGAGGTGAAGTGCGGAGGTCGGGCTCCGGCGGCTTATATAGCCGCGGCCAGGGGCCGGTAGAGACTCGGGGTACGCGGGTAAGGTTTGCGGGGGCGTGCGCACTCGATTGCGCTCTGGCGGTCGAGCTGGCGTGCAGCCGGGGCTCGGGCGCAATGCTCGGCCGGCGATGGCCACGCGGCGGCGGCGGCTGGGCACTGTAGGGGCCGAGAGCGATGGTCAGCGCTCGCGTGCGGGCGCGGAGGGAACAGGGAACAGCGGCGACAGGTTGGTGGCGCGTGGGGAGCAGCCGCCTGCGCGCTGCAGCCGCAGCGCCGGCGCCATGGCCGGGCCCCCCCTGGCCTCTGGCTCTACGGGAAGAAGAACAGTGCTAGGGTCTAGGGTTTGACTTTTGGCTGGTTTCTGAATTTGCAAAAATCTCCCAAAATTTGAACTGTGCGACAAAAACTCAAAACACCAAAGTTGTTCAGAAAAGTGAGATCTACAACTTTGTCAATATGAACATTTTCAAATTCCAAATAGTTTTTGAACTACATTCAAAAACAGAAAAGGGGACACTTTTCAAATTTGATTCAAATCAAAATTACTTTGGATTTCAAACTGAAACTTGAAAATCTTCCAATATGAAAGTTGTTCCATTTGACAAAACCTATAACTTTGCTAATATACACTTTTTCTGAAACTCAATAGTTTTTGAAAAAACTTTTTAAAACTGAAAAGGGGACAAAAACTGGAATTTGAATGAATTTGAAATTACTTCAATTTTTATATAGAAACATAGAAATCTGTAAATACCAAAGTTGTTCCTCTTGATCAGATTCACAACTTTGCTTTTTGAACCAACTCAAAATTTTGAATTTTGAAAAAGTTATTAAAAAAGGGAATAAATCCAGGATTTGGGATTTTAGGGTTTTGCAAAAGGAAACTCAATTCAAATCTGATTTTGAACTTGGATCAAAGCAACAAACATCAGGGCACTAATTTGAACAAGAATTACATAGAACTAGGCACAGAGGTGAAATTACCATTTTGCCCCTATAGGAAGAAGTGGGCTAATAAGGGTTTTTGCAATAGGGTACATCACATAAAATGATACACTAAGCAAATGCATACACATGAAATCATGATCAAGATGATTAATGATGCTAATGATGATATGTCAAGTTAATTACATGCTTAAACACCAGAGGTGTTACAGCCTTCCCCCCTTAAAGAAATCTCGCCCCGAGATTCTGCGTCTTAAGAAAGGACAAAGAAGGGATAAAGGCAAAACTTTACATAGACAGGGATTCGAGAAAGGGGGTAGTTCTTTGCCAAGAAGTCTTCAGATTCCCAAGTAGCTTCTTCTTCAGAGTGCTGGTTCCACTGGATTTTGTACCACCTTGTGGTAGTTCTTCGAGTAACTCGATCTTTGTGATCCAACACGCGAACTGGATATTCCGAGTAGGATAGATCAGGCTCTAGCTCGACACCTTCAACTTCCACGACATGTTCTGGTACTCGGAGGCACTTCTTGAGTTGGGAGACATGGAAAACATTGTGGACAGCAGAGAGATGATCGGGCAACTTCAGCTTGTAAGCTACCTTGCCACAACATTCCAAAATCTCAAACGGACCAATGTAGCGGGGTGCTAACTTTCCCTTTACTCCAAAACGAGTGACTCCTTTGGTTGGTGAGACCTTGAGATATACGTAATCTCCAACTTGAAACTTCAGAGGTCGACGTCTCTTGTCAGCATAACTCTTTTGTCGGGATTGGGCAATCTTCATGTTCTCTTGTATCTGCTTGACTTTCTCTTCCATATCTTTGACCAGGTCAACTCCAAAGAATTCTCTTTCTCCGGGCTCAGACCAACTGAGGGGTGTACGACAACGACGACCGTACAGTGCTTCAAAGGGTGCCATTTTGATGCTTTCTTGATAACTGTTATTATATGAGAACTCTGCCAAGGGCAAACAGTCATCCCAAGTATCTGCGAAGGTGAGCACCATGCTCTCAACATATCCTCTAACACTTGGTTGACTCGCTCAGTTTGTCCATCTGTTGCGGATGATAAGCTGTACTATGCAAGAGCTTGGTTCCAAGTGAGGTATGGAACGCTTTCCAGAACTTTGCGACAAACTGAGTACCACGATCAGAGATAATGGTCTTGGGTATTCCATGAAGCTTCACTATGTTGTTCTTGTACAAGGCGGCATACGTGGGGACGGCATAGCTGGTCTTGACTGGCAGAAAGTGAGCTTGTTTGGTGAGTCGGTCCACGATTACCCAAATGGAATCAAAACCTTTCCGAGTCTTGGGTATCCATTGATAAAATCCATGCTGATATCTTCCCACTTCCAGGCAGGTACAGATAAAGGCTGCAATTCTCCTCCAGGCTTCATGTGCACGGCTTTGACTTTCTGACAGTATCACAGCGAGCGACATAGCGAGCGATTTCAATCTTCATCTTTGTCCACCAGAATCTGCCTTAGATCCTGGTACATCTTGTTGCTGCCGGGGTGGATGGCAAAACCTTGAGTGTGCTTCATCAAGGATCAACTGTCTCAACTCAGGCACCTTGGGAACTACTAGACGGTTCTTGAACCAAACAACTCCTACATCATCGATCCTGAAACAATCAGCCTTACCGGTCTGGACCTTTTCGATGATGTGCTTGATTCCAGGGTTATCTTTCTGTGCAGCGATGACTTGTTCCTTGACCGATGTTTCTATCCTGACATTGTTCAGGCTTCCTTGCGGAACTATCTCAATACCCATCCTTTCAAGAGCATGGCACAAGGAAAGATCATAGGGCTTCGTCGTCAGACAGTTGCAGTATGACTTGCGACTGAGGGCATCGGCAACTACATTTGCCTTACCCGGATGGTAATGCACTTCGATATCATAGTCCTTGATTAACTCAAGCCATCTTCGCTGCCTCATGTTCAGCTCTTCTTGGGTGAAGATATACTTCAGGCTCTTATGATCGGTGTACACATTGCAGGTACTGCCCAACAGATAATGACGCCATATCTTCAAAGCATGCACCACTGCTGCTAACTCAAGGTCATGGGTTGGATAATTCTCCTCATGTCGCCTAAGCTGCCGTGAGGCATAAGCGATCACTCGACCTTCTTGCATCAAAACACAGCCTAACCCAGTACCAGATGCATCACAGTATACATCAAAGGGTTTCTCGATGTCTGGTTGAGCTAGGACTGGTGATGTAGTTAGTAGTTTCTTCAAGGCTTGAAAAGCTTGCTCACAGGCTGTTGACCAAACAAAATCCACGGAATTCTTCAACAACTCTGTGATAGGCTTGGCAACTCTGGAGAAGTCTGGGATGAAACGGCGATAGTATCCAGCCATTCCCATGAAGCTGCGAACTTCGCGGACAGTGGTAGGTGGCTCCCAATCCAGATATCTGCCACTTTTTCAGGGTCAACTGACACACCTTCAGCGGACAGGACATGACCAAGGAATTGAATTCGATCTAGCCAGAATTCACATTTACTGAACTTGGCATACAGCTGGTGATCTCTGAGACGAGAGAGAACGACACGAAGATGCTTGGCATGATCTTCAGGAGTTCTTGAATAAACAAGGATGTCGTCAATGAACACGACTACAAATTTATCGAGCTCTGGCATGAACACAGAGTTCATGAGATACATGAAATGAGCGGGTGCATTGGTCAAGAAAGACATGACCAAGTACTCATATAGGCCGTATCTGGTGGTGAAAGCTGTTTTGGGAATATCTTCGGGACGAATTTTTATTTGGTGATAGCCAGATCTGAGGTCGATCTTGAAAAACACCTGGCTCCAGATAACTGGTCAAACAGAAGATCAATGCGAGGCAAGGGGTATTTATTTTTGATGGTGACCTCGTTGAGCGGGCTGATAGTCAACGCACAGACGAAGGCTTTTGTCCTTCTTCTTCACAAAGATAGCAGGACAGCCCCAAGGAGATGAACTTGGGCGAATGAGACCCTTATCCAATAGCTCTTGCAATTGGATCTTCAGCTCTGCCAACTCTCTGGGAGGCATTCGATAAGCTCTACGGGATATAGGAGCAGTCCCGGGCTTTAGCTCTATAGCGAACTCAACTCACACATCACGGTCAGGAGGCAGACCAGGTAAATCTTCAGGAAAAATCAGGGAACTCACAGACTACAGGGATGTCTCGGATCCCTTGATCATAGGTAGCATTTAGCTGTGTGGTAGCTGGTTTTGAAGGCATAGGAAGTTGGAGAAGGAGTTTGGAGGTACTGTTAGGAATATCCACTCTCACAACTCTATTCAAGATGTCTATCATGGCTTTATACTGACACATCCAATTCATGCCTAAGATGACATCTATCTCTTGATCGCGCAGTACTATCATGGTGGTAGGAAAGACATGTTTCCCCAACATTACTGGTATACTGCGGACCACTTCCTTAGTATTTATCCGCCCTCCAGGCGAAAGTATGCAGAAACTTTCTTTTACTCCCCCATGGGCAACTCATGCTTGATGACAAAAGTGCGACTGATGAAGGAATGCGATGCACCAGAATCAAACAAGACGACTGCAGGATGATTGGCAACAGGGAACCTACCGAGCATGACGGGCTCTCCGTCTGGGATGTTACTGACGGTGGTGAAGTAGACTTGCCCGTGCTTCCTGACAAGCTTGCCCTTCTGGACGTGCTGCTGCGGTGCACGGTGCTGCTGCTGTGATCCTCCAGGGCCTTTCTGTGCATGCTGGGCATTCTTCTTGGGTTTTGGGCACTCGCGCGAGCCAGTGACCAACTTGGCCACAGTTGTAGCATGGATGGTTATAAGCTGTTTGTGGGGTGGTGACACGAACACCAGGGGCGTTCGGCTGAGTGGCACTTTGCTGGTTGGCATTGTGGGTGGTGGCCGCGGTACGAACGACCACTTGCTGATGGGGGTATGGGGCACGGTTTTGGTGGTGGCTGGGGTGGTAGATGATTCTTGGGCGCTTATGGTTGCTGGAGAAACTGCTAGACCCGCCTTCTTCTTCTTCTTCTCTTCCTGATACTGGCGGTTGCTTTCCTCGAAAGCAACAGCACGGTCAACGACATCATGGTAGGATCCGTTTAGGTTGTTGGACAGACCTCTGCGAATCTTAGGGTGCAGACCCCTGAGAAAACAATCTCTCTTCTTTTCCTCTGTGTTGACATAGTCGGAGGCATACTGGCTGAGGTGGTTGAATTGTCCCACGTACTGCATGACGGTGGAATCTTTCTGTTGCAGGGCCAAGAACTGATCCAACTTCATTCTCATCAATCCCGAAGGGATGTGATGTGCTCTGAAAGCAGTGCGGAACTCTTCCCAGGTCAGCTGGTGACCTTCCGGCTGGGCCGCCAACAGGTTGGCGTACCAGGCACTTGCAGGACCACGGAGCTGCTGAGAAGCGAACCGAGGCTTCTGGATCTCCGTGCAGTGCAGAAGACTGAACTTCTGTTCCATGGTGCGTAACCAGTCGTCAGCCTCGAGGGGTTCATCGGCCTTTGTGAAGACCGGTGGTCGTGTTTCAGTGAAGTCCACATAGGTTGTCTCTTGGTTGTTGCGGCGACCACGGTTGCCGTTGTTCTGCTGCCCTTGATTCTGAGCCATCAGATTGGCAGCGGCGGCCAAGGCTGCAATGGCATCTGCTAGGGTAGCTGGTACAGGTGGGGTTGGGATGTTGGCATCATCAGAACCTCCGCTCCGGTACGGGTGTTCACAGGCATCTGTATAAGCAACTCGGAACTCAGCATATATGGACAAAGGTTCTGAAACAACTTGATTGAACTTCACTATACAAGGATGGCTGACTTGATAAAGATGACAACAGACTGATAAAGGAAAAGGTACGAAAGGAAGATACATGCCAGACTTGGCAACAGACAGACTAACGCTCCCAAACCTAGACTAAGGTTTTAGGTAAGCAGATGGTACAGACACAAGGAGTCTAATCATCATCGATGAAGATCAACTCTTCGTCATCATCATCATCCTCGATGATAAGCTCAGGCTCTTCCTCCTCATCTTCATCTTCAACGTGGACATCTTCAGCAGGTTCCACTTCCACGTTCTATCGGGCTCGTGTTCCACTTCAGGTTCCTCCACGATTCCGTCTTCAGGGTCTTCCATAACCGGGGGTACCAAGGGATGGAGTTGATCATGCAGTTGATGCACTTCCTCGTGAAGCATATCATTGTACTGCTCGATCTGGGCGGTGTATTGCTGCAGTCCATGGAGCTGGGCTCTGGTGACATCCTCGCGGGTCCAAGCATCATTGCGCTGCTCGATAGCGCGAAACGTGTTCCGGTTGGCCTGCTCCAGGGAAGCTCGTGCCTCATAAAACTCCATGCGGGAAAGGTAGAAGTCATGCTCCATGTTCTCCATTTCAGCCTTCAGATTCTTGATTTCCTCCTTCAGCTGCTTGCGGGTGCGGCGGGGAAAGCGACGACCATTGGAGGATTCTCCAGTCTCTTCTCCGGTGCGTGGCGCCAGCTGGTGACGCGGCACACCGTTTGGTCCAGTCGACTTGCGGGCAGTCCGCTTGATGATGGCCATATCTGGACAAGAGGTTATAGATGAGAAAGGCTAGCAAGAAAAAGGTATAGGCATACTAACCCAACGAACTCTTTTATATACTTAAGTGAATGTGACATGATGCATGAATCGTTCCTACGGAACAAGGCAATGCAACTACTAAGGTAGGTACATAGGGCTTATACAAGTTGTCTTGCTACTAGTTGCCAAAGACAAGATGAGATGAGAGAAGCAATTTGGACTCAAAATAGTCAAGTTTAGCTTTTGTTAAAAACATTTTGAAGTTTTCGCAAAAAGATTGCGACGTCATAGTGAGATGCTCCGATACCACTCTGTAACGTAACGGCTCTAATCCCATGGCCCACTGATCACCGTCAACCACTGACAGTCGATCCGTACTGCCAAGAGATTAGGACCGGTTCCGCTACTGGGCTACATCAGTGCCCGTTGTCCGCAGGATCATCTCACAATTCGGTTACAATCTCTTTAACATTTTGACAAACAACATCGGAGTAAATAGCGGAAGACTTAGATAACAATAGTTTTACAAACCAGGGTTCAACATAAAATTAAAGTGAAGCTATTACAGACCATAGTTCAAATAGATAGAGTTGGCAGAGTAGCATATGACAACAACTAAAGGTAAAGATACATCACCCAGCCCGAGGGTGAATAATCACTCATCGGCCTCATCGGCCTCTTCCTGAACAACAGTCACACAGCAGGGTCCAAGGCATACTGAGGAATCTGCCATACCTGCAACATGGGTAATAAAACCCTGAGTACAAAGGTACTCAACAAGACTTAACCGACTAAAGAAAAAGGGAGAAGACTCAGGAATGAAGGCTTAGGGTAGTCAAGGTAAGGCTTAAGCAAGATCAAGTATTTTGCAGAAAAGCATTTTTTTGTAAATCTTATTTTATTTTGAAAGGTTCAGAATTTCCTCAATTCTTCATCATTCATGATTCATTTTACATTTCAAAACATTCCTAGTTGAGAACCACTCTCCGTTGACAGTCAGTGGACCAAGTCTCCATAACCGAGGAGCAACGTTAATCCGGATAAATAATACTCAGCTGAGGATCCCTATCCACACTGCATATGTAGCACCCAAGCTTGCATATGCCAACTCGTCTACCACGATTCCTCCAAGATTGGGCCCGGTCCTACGCCACCCGGAAGTACAGTACACCACTCCAATCCGGGACTCTAACCCACGTGGGTACATGCTACTTCCGCCATCTCTCCACTCCCAGTGCGCGGTTGTCGGTCCAATAATGGATTTCTCGGAGCCAGAGCTTTCCGTAGTATGTGAATAGTTACAAGTCTTGACCAGCAGGCCCCCATACGGATGGTCCCTACATTTTCCAGCCAGCGACAAGCACCTCGGGACTCTAACCCAAGAGTACAGGTCCTGTCAGTTTTTCAACCCTGTCCCGGTCGGTGTCAACTGTTGAGTCCCGGACTACAACATGACGGCACCGTACGCAAGGACAACCTCTCCTTCCCATTGACTAAGTACGGATCAGATACTTAGCCAATAGTGGGAGTAAAGCCAAATTCCCATAAAAGTTCTTTAAGTGACCACACTTTTGAAATTGGCATTTTTATTGCAAATCTATTTAATAGCATTGCTAAGCATTTTTCAAACACTTTTTGAAAAGCAGGTATCGGGTGTTTCAGTGGTCAAGGTGGGTAATGCATCAATTAGGATAGCACACAACTCCTATAAACCTAATGCAATAATTTAACTCAAAAGCATTTAAGGAAATCACTTTATAAATTCAAGGAAGGGTTAAATGCACCGGGGCTTGCCTTGGATGGCAAAAAGGACGGACTCGGGGTTGGAGTAGGTGTCGAAGCTCGGGGTCGCCTCGGGGACAGATCCTTCGGTGGCTACCTCGACTTCAGGTCCTTCTTCGTCAACTATACGGATGCAATGATGAATGCTCATGAGAATGATGATATGGACTTAAGGTGCAAGAAAATTCCACTGATTCTAGATTACTTTTAAGCAAGGCATGATTGAATTCTAGGTTGAGCATAAAAGGTAATCACTTCTTCCTTAAGCAATATTGATTAACTAGCCCTTAATATAATTATCCTAAGCACCAACCAAACATAGCATCACAAACATCATAGACCAAAGGGTAGGGGTCTATGAACATCAATCAATCCAAAGATCACATCATCAACACTTATTACCAACCCTAATCCATCTTTTCTATTTTCTTAATTTATTTAAAAGGTCATTTTATGAAGTTGCTCCAAAAATTACCAAATTAATCACATAAGTTCATTATGGTGTAGATAGATGGCAAAACAAATTTCATAATTTTTGGAGGTCATTAAGGTGCTCAAATAAAATCAGACATTAATTAGAAAAAGGCACTATTTAACAATTAAAATAAAAGCTCAAAAATCAACTTGTTCCAAAAGACTTCAAAATTTTACCAGAGACTAAACATGGAATAAGAAGCTCACAAAAATTTGTCTCATGATTTTTGGAGTTATAAATCACTCTCCAAAAATACCAAAACCTTCATTTTTCAATTAAAAGGGGAAATTTATATTTTCAAATTTTTGCACAAAACTCAAGTTTCATATTTTTATAAAATACTCCAGAGCATAAAGAGTCTACCACAAAAATTTCAGAATTTTTGGATGCACACAGAAAATCATACAAAAAAGAGAAAACAGAACACTATTCACAACTCTCAGAAAAAGAGAAGAGCACTGTGCTCCCTCTAGGCCGGGCTCGGCGAATCGCGGGGCTCGGGCGAAACGGAGAAGTGAGCCTCGGTCCGAGGCCGGACTCGGGCGAGACGGAGAGCATGCGTCGCCGAGGCTTGGGCTCGGTCGAAGCGGAGGGTCATGCGCTCGCCGAGGCTTGGGCTCGGGCGAAGCGGAGAAACAGGCCTCTGCCCGAGGCGTGACTTGGGGCTCGGGCGAAGCGGAGTTGAAGCAGAGGCCGAAGGCTCGGATGCTTACCACGTGTCGGAGGCAGGGCTCGAGGGTGAGGCTCGACTCGAGGGTGAGGCTCGACACGAGGGTGAGGCTCGACACGCTCGGGGGAGAAGATGACCGCGGCGGTGCTCCGGCGGTCCGGCGGTCCTGAGCAACAACAGCGACCGCAAGGGCCGGGTTAGAGTCGCACGGGGTCAAGGAACACAACACGGGGGTCGGTGAGAGATGATCATGGCCGGAGACGGCGAATTCCACGAACCCGAGTTCGCCGGGTTTCGGCCGGGGATGGGGACGGCGAGCTTACGCCGGGCAAACGGAGACGGGAAAGGTGAAATTGAAGGGTGGGAAAGCTCCACGAGCTCAAGGCGGAGCTTTAGGGCTAGCTGGTGGAGAGGCGGAGTGTCTGGAGAGGTCCGGCCACGGTGGCGGAGGTGAAGTGCGGAGGTCGGGCTCCGGCGGGCTTATATAGCCACGGCCAGGGGCCGGTAGAGACCTCGGGGCTACGCGGGTAAGGTTTGCGGGGGCGTGCGCACTCGATTGCGCTCTGGCGGTCGAGCTGGCGTGCAGCCGGGGCTCGGGCGCAATGCTCGGCCGGCGATGGCCACGCGGCGGCGGCGGCTGGGCACTGTAGGGGCCGAGAGCGATGGTCAGCGCTCGCGTGCGGGCGCGGAGGGAACAGGGGAACAGCGGCGACAGGTTGGTGGCGCGTGGGGAGCAGCCGCCTGCGCTGCAGCCGCAGCGCCGGCGCCATGGCCGGGCCCCCCCCCTGGCCTCTGGCTCTACGGGAAGAAGAACAGTGCTAGGGTCTAGGGTTTGACTTTTGGCTGGTTTCTGAATTTTGCAAAAATCTCCCAAAATTTGAACTGTGCGACAAAAACTCAAAACACCAAAGTTGTTCAGAAAAGTGAGATCTACAACTTTGTCAATATGAACATTTTCAAATTCCAAATAGTTTTTGAACTACATTCAAAAACAGAAAAGGGGACACTTTTCAAATTTGATTCAAATCAAAATTACTTTGGATTTCAAACTGAAACTTGAACATCTTCCAATATGAAAGTTGTTCCATTTGACAAAACCTATAACTTTGCTAATACACACTTTTTCTGAAACTCAATAGTTTTTTGAAAAACTTTTTAAAACTGAAAAGGGGACAAAAACTGGAATTTGAATGAATTTGAAATTACTTCAATTTTTATATAGAAACATAGAAATCTGTGAATACCAAAGTTGTTCCTATTGATCAGATTCACAACTTTGCTTTCTGAACCAACTCAAAATTTTGAATTTTGAAAAAGTTATTAAAAAAGGGAATAAATCCAGGATTTGGGATTTTAGGGTTTTGCAAAAGGAAACTCAATTCAAATCTGATTTTTGAACTTGGATCAAAGCAACAAACATCAGGGCACTAACTTTGAACAAGAATTACATAGAACTAGGCACAGAGGTGAAATTACCATTTTTCCCCTATAGGAAGAAGTGGGCTAATAAGGGTTTTTGCAATAGGGATACATCACATAAAATGATACATTAAGCAAATGCATACACATGAAATCATGATCAAGATGATTAATGATGCTAATGATGATATGTCAAGTTAATTACATGCTTAAACACCAGAGGTGTTACACGGGCCGCGCGGGAAACGGAGGGGGAGGTGTTGGGCCGCCGAGCTGAGGAGAGAAGGGCGCGGGCCGGCTGCTGGGCCGGAACTTGGGCCGTGCAGGAGGAGGGGAAAGGCCGGAGGGGGAGGGGAGGAACCGGCCTTCGGGCCAGAATCAAGGAAGGAGTGAGGGAGAGAAATAAAATGCTTTTCATTTTTTTATTTCAGATTTTCAAGGGGATTTTCAAAAGGGATTTGACTCATTTTGAATTCCCTTGAAGTTTGATTTGGATCTTTGAGAAAAGAAAGTTTTTGAAACTTTGAACTTTTCCAAACTTTTGAAAAACAAACAAAACCTTTATTCATTGTTTAAAATATTTCCAAACCATTTTGAACTCACTTTGGATTTTAACCAAAACCACACATCACAAAAACTCAAATGCACCAACATGAATGCACAAACATGTTTCTAAACCCTAGGATAACTTTTAACTTAGAGAAAAATTTTATTTACCTACATTTTATGAGCACAGAAATTTATAAATAAATCATTTTAACTCTAATTCAAGAAACACAAATTTCAGGGTGTGACAGTATCTGTGCACCTTGACCCTGAATCATGAAAAATAAATGGACTATTGTATACTGTTATGAATTTGACTGAGGAAATTCTTGTAGCAACACAAGGATGTGAAGCTTTGGATGCTTACTGCTAGAGGGAATCGAAGGAGCAGACCAACAGATAAATACCAAAGATGCGCCCGGCTGCAGAATCATGGTGGAGGCTATGTCAGCTGGATGCTGATGATCTGGATGGCGCGCCCAGCTGCAGAATCAGCTAGCTTTTGTTGCCAGCCATTGCTGGTTGTGTATGTTGTCATGTAAATAAATTTGCTTTTTCTAAGTGATACGTTTAGAGTTGAGTCACTTGACAAGATGTCTCTGTTCTAAAGTGATTCAGAGGGTATTGGTAACAGAATCTGTACCCTTTTTCACTTGAGCTGGAATACATGTAATCTGTACCTTTTGTCACTTGTGAAATCTGAACCTGTTGACATTTGCAAAATCTGGAAAATATGTGTGGAAAGCATGTGTTGATTCCATGTCCATGGTTTCTAAATTGTTTGGTTGTATGGCCTGACTACATGCATGTTCTAGCAGAACACAAGACTGTCATGTTAATGCTGATAGAACAAATAAATAGAACTATAAACACAAAGCTCTTTGTACAAGAATTTCCACCAATTGAGAAATGTCTTTATAGAGGAACAAATAAAAAGCACAAGAACAAACAAAAAGAACTATATCTGTTAATCCTTACAATCTTTCTCTGTGAATAGAACTTGAAAAATGGAATATGCAAGCACATTTGAATGCCATCACAGGCATGTCTAAATAATTATAAAAGTGTTGGGAAAAACAAAACATGACTGCTCTGCTGATTCAATCAGAATCTTCATCTTCATCGTCCAGGGACATGTAACCATTGTTCGCATTGCCACCATCACTACAGTACTGCTCTTCTGTCTCATCTTCCTCCTCATCCTCACTATCTGCATGAACAACAGGTTGCTTCTTGCTATTTATAAGGCGTTGTAAATTTCCTTCAATTATAGTAGCTTGTCCACCTTGAATATTCTGAATGACCTCATTCTCATCACCTGCTTCCACTACATGTTCAGTATCAGACCCATAATCATCCTGATGCACAACATGACTAGGCTCCTCTTTTTTAGACACATCATAAATACTCCTATGTTCAAATTTCTGCACAACTCGCCAATCTTTACCTAAAGCTGTGTCTTGCAGGTAGAATACCTTTTTCGACTGAGTAGCTAGGATGAAAGGATCAGTCTTGTACCATAATGACTGCACATTGATGGATTTGAAATGTCCGTCATCTCGAAGGCCTCTCGTCTTGCCTACTAGGTTGTACCAATCGCATCGAAATAGAACCACCGTCCGACGGAATTGCAGATTCGAGTTATATTGCAACTCAATTACCTCTCTAAGGACTCCATAAAAATCTACGTCTGCCCCATTATGTGAACCTTCAGTCACTACACCACTATTTTGTATCAGAAGGAACTTTTCACGATCCACAATGCTATACCGCACTCCATTGACCTTGCAAGCTGCACAAGTCCGGACTCGCAGATCTGGGCCACATGACAATGCCCACAGTCCTTCGCTAACCGATTGTGGATTCTCCTCGATTTTGTCCGCAATCTGTTGCAACAAAAGTAATCATTTCACCAGTTACATATGGGTACTAGTGCATTTACTCCCAGAAACAAAATGTGTAGTGACTTACGTGGGACTTAAACCACTTTGCAAATCCCTTCTCAACCATTATATCAACATCACGCACACCTTGGTCCTGTAGGTTGGCCCTGTACAAGCTGCAAGGCAAAGTTTAGTCATAACAATAATTTTAAAATTAAAAATACAAAAACTTAAACTCGAACATGTAAACGATACTTACTCCACATATTCCTCAACTTCTTCACATTTATTTAGCACATACCAAACTAACTTATTGAAGACATCATCATCAATGTATTGGCTCCTATCAGATCCAACAAGAGTAACACGATGCTTAAAAACAGTGACGTCATTAGGCAATGGCACCTCTCCATCACTACCATCATCACGGTTAAATCTAGTGTCAACATCCTCCATATACCTAGAACAAAAAGTGAAGGTGTCACTTGCCATATATGCATTAGAAATTGATCCTTCCGGCCTACCCCTGTTGCTTACAAAATTCTTCAAAGTACCTAGCCGCCTTTCAATTGGGTACATCCATCCGTACTGAACAGGTCCTCTAAGCAGTGCCTCATCAGGGAGATGGATGGCCAAGTGCACCATGACATCAAAGAAGGCAGGTGGAAAGATCTTCTCAAGCTTGCATAGGATCAATGGAATTTCTTCTTTCAGCCGTTTCACGACATCAATCCGTAGATTTCTACTGCATAGTTCCCTGAAGAAGGCCCCAAGCTCTGCAATTGCCTCATATACATCCTTCCTCACCAGTCCTCTTAGGCCAGCAGGTATGATTCTTTGCAGGAGTATGTGGCAAGAGTGTGTTTTTAGCTTTCCCTGGATCCTCGAGCCATCTTCACTTATGTATCTTGCTAGGTTAGCCGCATATCCATCTGGAAACTTGATACCTTTGAGAAACTTGCAGAACGCGATTTTTTGCTCCTTCCCCAAGACATAGGGAGCAGGTGGAGCAACGACCGAGTTGTCGTTCTGCTGCAAGTGCAATTCATGCCTTATGCCCATATCAAACAAATCCAGCATAGCATTGGTTGTGTCCTTGGTCTTGCCCGGTACATTGAGTAATGTGCCAAGAATGTTTTCACATATGTTTTTCTCTATGTGCATCACATCGAGATTATGTGGAAGCTTCAAATGTTCCCAGTATGGCAATTTCCACAACCCAGATTTGCGACTATATATCTTTGGACCCTCATTGCGCTTCCTTTTATTTCCAGTAATGTAAGGATGCTGCCCTGGCCTGACATCTTTCACCTTCTCTAGCTCTAGCCGGATCTCCTCCAAAGTGAACTTGCTTGGCTCGGCTCTATTCTCACGCTTACCATCGAAAGCCAAGCTTCTCCGCCATGCATGTCCCTGAAAAAGGTAACGGCGATGTCCAATGTAACATATCTTATTCCTTATTGCCCGAGACAACGGATCCTTGTCGCAATGAATACAGGCAAAATACCCTTTTGTTGTTCGCCCTGATAAAGTGCTCAACGCTGGATAATCATGTATACACCATAGCACAGCAGCACGAAGGTCAAACTTCTTACCAGTACATGCATCCAAGGTGCTAACACCCTTCCATAGCTTGATCAGGTCTTCAATTAGGGGCTCAAGGAACACATCAAAATCCTTTCCTGGAGATTTTGGACCTGGGATGAGTAATACCATAAAGCAGTTTGCTGGATTCACGCATTCCCATGGCGGGAGATTCAGTGGCGTTAGAAGCACTGGCCACATACTGTACTGGGTACTCATGTTGCCAAATGGATTGAATCCATCGGTAGCTATGGCAAGCCTCAGGTTCCTCGGATCGGCTGCAAAGGATGGTTCCTGAATGTCGAAGTCCTTCCATGCTTCCCCATCGGCTGGATGGCTCATTACATTGTTGACCGGTGTCCTCTTTTTCTTGTGCCATTATGTTTCCTCAGAAGTTCGCTTTGATGCAAAAATTCTTTTCAGCCTAGGCAAAAGTGGAAAATACCTCAGTACCTTCACTGGAACCCGCTTGGTCCCAGTTTCATCTTCCCATCTAGACGACTGGCATACTGGGCACACATTGTCTGTTTCATACTTATCCCGAAACAACACACAATTCTTCGGGCACACATGGATGTTTTCACATGCAAGGCCCAATTCTTTAAGATATTTCTTGGCCTCGTCGTATGATTTTGGCAACTAACTCTGAGGGTACCCTTCTGACATCAACTTTATCATCGCGGAAAATGCTGTATTAGCAATTCGATAACGAGACTTGAGATACAACATCCTCACCAGAAAAGAGAATTTTGAGTGGCTAGATCCCAGGCTAAGTTGCTTCTTGGCATCTTCAATGACTTTCTCAAACCTTGGCGGTTCTCCGCCATCTGCCTCTGCCGTAGCAAATAGCTCTCCTATCATCTCTGGTACTCCGTGATCCTCATCATAGTCATCATCGGCCACATCCTCATGTATCCCAAAGTCATGATCCCTTCCTTCGAACTGCTGCTCCAAATTTTCAATTATTTCAGTATCCGCCGACTCCCCATGATGAATCCACCTGGTGTACGTAGGTGACATTCCTTTAATGTGTATATGGTCACTTACAATAGGCAAATACATCATTTTTTGATTGACACATTCGCTGCACGGGCAAAGTATCTTGCTGCCTTTGGGGTATCTTTCACGAACAAACTTCATGAACTCTTCAACTCCTTCCACATATCGAGGTGTGAACGGTGTCCCAAAAATCCAGCTTCTGTCCATCTGTAAACAATACAATAAACCTTGTATTCAGTCTTCAAATTCCAGTAATAAATTAAAAAATACATTGAAGACATGCATATATGTACAAAACATTGATAAACAAATCAAACCTTGATCTCTCCTGCCAGGGCCACTCGGCGACGCCTAATCTGTCCACACACGTCGCCGCTGACCGGTGCTCCTCTGCCCGACCCAAGATCGTCGGCGCCGCCGCTGCACGACGCTCCTCTGCGCCATAACCAAGCATGTAATTATCAACTGAGCAGGGATAATATGCAAATGCAAGGAATCACTAGAACATTATAATAATTTATATACTACTTCGTCATCATCATATATTAAGTTCATAGAATAATAGGACAATCATCTAAGTTTAAGAGCATAGGATTAAATTTAATGAGAATACCAAATCGACATGTCTCCGTGACCACGTGGTGATAGTGCAAACTGTACATATAGCAGGGCAGAGCGAGGCATTCACCTACACCGATCGACGGGCACTCGGCGTCAGCGTTAGGACGGCAGCGTGTTGTGTCCCAAGCTCGTCGCCGCTCTGCTCGCCCCGCACGGCGCTGATCAGCCGCCGGGAACGCACCCTCGACGGCGGGTTTAGGGTCACGGACAACCTCCCTGGCGGCCGATCGTGGTCTACGCGATCATGAATAAGGTACGACCCATTAACTCGATCTATTAAAAAAATGAAATATCATGGTTTAGTACAAATAGAGAAACTTGTATGTTATCATCACAAAAGCAGCAGTGTCCTACTGGTAAGTCAGCTACCTATTAATCCTAAGGTTGCTGGTTCGATTCCAACAACCTGTGCTATTTTTATTTTTTTACAATAAAATATAGGACGTGAGGGGCTGCGGGTTGGAGCTGGTGCACCTGGCCCGTGGGCCGTATTGCCATACGTCAGGGCGGGTTGGAGCTGGTGGACCTGGCCCGTGGGCCCGTACTGCCACATGTTCGCAGCCACGTCCCACTGGTGGGACTACATTGTCATGTCATCGCAACATTATTTACAAATAAAAAAACATGTATCTTAAAAACACAAAAGTAAAGTGCTTGTGTTCTGTTGGTAAGGCTACTCTCTGTTCACTGATAGGTCTTGGAATCGAACTCCTGCAAGAGCAATTTTTTTTGCAAAAAATAAATGGAGCGCGCAGGCATCTGGTCGACTTCAACCGTGGGCCCGCGGTGACACGGCCACGAAGTGGGACCCGCTAGTGGGACCACAGCGCCATGTCCTTGAGGTGAAACAATAACCTAACAATCAATGACGATTTGGTTTTGTTATTGTATGACGATTCTTTAGTTTTCGTCACTATTCTTCTTGTCAAAGCTCCGTCACTTGTGAAGCATGACAATATATCCAATTTCGTCATAGAATGCTATCATTCTGTGACGCATTTGGTAATCGTCACTAGTGAATCGTCATGGATTACCACATTTCTAGTAGTGGCCAGAGCCGCCGTTAAAGGAAAAGGAGAAGAGGAAAGAGACAATAATCTTCAAAGAACCTCCATGTCTCTACAAATGTGGTGTCAAAGCACACTACGACCTAGTTCCTTTAGAGCTTTCGTACTGGTGTGGCCATATGGTCGACTATGATGAGGTTGGTTATTATTGTGGATAGCATGAGATCAAATATTTGTTATTTGCTAACTCTTCTTCAATTTTTTATATTGAATAGAGCAGCAGGAAATGCAAGATGGAATCCTTCAAAGGTAAAGGGGAGTTCAAGGAAATAATTGGGAAGAAGAAACTTATGGGACAGAAGTTTGGTTGTGGATCTGAACTCATCATCGATTACATTAAACAACGCAAATGGAAGATGTGTGAGCTGGCTAGGCAAATGGGTGTTCTTACCCCGATGCATGTTGAGTTAAAAAATGGCATTTGGCAAGGCAGCAGAAGGAAGAGGAGGACAGAACAAGGGAGGCGGCAAGAAAGAAAGAGAAGGCATTGGACGACCTTATTGATTCCCTATGTGCTAGTGAGTGATTGACCTATGGTTTGTTAGTTATTTGTTGACCTACAATACAATGTTAAAAGTGCTTGCATATTGTTATTATAGAGATAGGATGTGACCGGGACCATGCTGTTGAGGTGGCTCATTGAAGATATTTGAAGAAGAAGGCGGAAAAGGAAGCGGTTGAGGATGACGATACTTTCAGGTTGAGCGAGCTCATCGCTCTAGCGGAGGCGGGTTTACAGGAGCAGGAGGAGGATGACAATAATAGATTGAGCGAGTTGATAGCTTTAGCGAAGGCATGTTTACAAGAGGAGGAGATGTAGTTGGAGGATGATGACTTCTTGACCCAGGTAGATCTCGCGAAGGCAACTTACTACAAGGGCAAGGCAGAAGGGGCATGTCACACCCCGATTTTAAGAACAAAATTGGGGGCACAATATATGTATGCCAAGATCAATTTTCATACATATATCGACATTATAGTAATATAAAAACAATGCTTTATTAATATATCAAACTTTATTACAAAAATGACCCACAGGTCCAAAAGAAAAGTATAGATTCTCAAACTGACTCTAATGAAGACTCGCGGAAACTGGACGCCATCTCCACAGGAAAGTCGACTGGAGGTAGCATCAGCCTAGTACAACTCGTCAGGGTCGAATCCACCGTCTTCTGGATACTCCTGCTCCTCATCGTAGTCGCTAGCGTCTAGGTGGGGTAGCAGGGAGGACAAAGAGGAAGGGTGAGTACATCGAAATATACTCTGCAAGTGTAGGAAAATAATGTCTTGGGGCTAAAATCAAAGGTAGGCTAACTCTATTTTGATTCAAGCACCTAAAGCGACACACCCTATCATTCCTATTAATCCTATGCACCTATTTACTAGGTTATAACCACATACTCCAGAGTAAAAGTTACCACACTTGGAGTCCACCGAGCAAAACCACACTCGGAGATCCACCGAGCAACCGACACTTGGAATCCACCAAACAACCAACACTTGGAGTCCACCAAGCAAACCTACACCTGAAGTCCATCAGGCAAACCACACCATCAGGCAACCCGAACCAGAATGAACCAAACTAATCTCAAAGAAGTTGAAGTCACTCGTGACCATGAGCACGATTGACATATCAGTTTTATACTCAGCAGAGTTTGCACATCGTTACCCATGAGTCGTGTTGCCCTTGTGCCCGAGGTAGCTAGCCTCTTGACCCACTTCCAATGTGAGCCGGCAGGGTTCACTACAAGGCCTTTACAAAGAGTCCTCCTATGTGTATTAGTTCCATATGTCACGACATAGAAGCTACCTTCCGTAATAACACCAGGACTGGCGCCAGAGCCTGGGAGCCAGTCTTCCGTACCAAGCAGTATCCTGCGTAGAAGAAGCATTATGTACCCATGTTCATATGAAACTAATAACCGCATAAGGCTTCTCTAATTAATTGGTCAGTCCCAGAGCTATATAGGCCTCATGGTTGCACTGTTAAGTCGGGTTACAGGCTTTGAGAACCAGTTCCTAGAGATCCAGGAAGGATAACAAACCACAAATGTTAACCAACGCCAAGTCCATGGCAACCGTAACACCAAGTCCATGGCAACCACAACCACCACACGGTCCATCCTGCTAGATTTACCTAATCACCATACTACTATGAAAGTTACCAAACCACAGTGTTCCATAGATCATTAATCAGGATTTATATTTAAAACCATCTCATCTCAACCATGACTGCAGGGCTAAGCATTTACATCTACTCATAACTCCCAAACCAGGTGACAAGGAAAATAATACAAGAATCTAATAAACCCTAACGTAGGAGTCAAATTAATGACACTGCATGCAACTACTGGATCTAACTACTCTAATACCAAAGAAAAATAAATACAGGAGCAAGTATGGTCAAGGACACTTGCCTTTTATGTGAAAACACAATATAACTCGAACTCGGGATCATTGGGGTCCATCGGTGACTTTTCTTCCATCCCGGTAAACTTCTGGCGCGCAAACATACAAACAAACATGTACAAATAAATAAAAATAGTACAACAAACATTATAAAAACATACTAGAAAGGTTGCTAACGCGTAGGCCTTGTTTCTACGATCGCGTGAGCGCGAAAACCGCTAAAAACGAAGCTACAATTTGAAAGTTATGGCCTTTTGAAGTTTAGAGGGCAATTTGGTAATTAACATGATTTAGTTTTTAAATACTTTTTAAAATCAGTGACTAAAAGGTAAAACATTTGAACCAAAAATTATTTTATTAACATCTAACAGATTTGTTTACAAGAAATGCATTTTTAGAATTATTTTTATAAGCAAAACACATTTAAGGACATTATAAAAGGGTTTATAAAGGCATTAAACATTTTAGTAAACCAAAAAGAAACTATTTTATTTTATGAACCAGAATAGATTATTGAAATAATTAATTAATTTAATAACACCATTAACCATTTATGGATTAAACAAAACCAAAACACATTAAACTCATTCTCTTCTCTGATCTGGGCCAAAACGTAATTAACTGTAGTCTATAAGGGTTAGATCAAAAGATGTACAAGACACAAGAAACAGTGCATGAATTTTGAATATACCTAGGGGCTAGTTCATAAAAGATGTTGACTGGAGCTTTGACCTTGATGACGGGGTGATGACCGATGACGTGGCTATCTCTGATTGGAGGGTGAAGATGACGTGGTGGCTTGACCGCTGAGGTGGCAACGGTTGACCATCGTGTTGACCATGGGTCAACATGGGATCCAAGCCATCTAAAAGTGCATGTTGCGCTTAAGTATGTGTTGGATGACTTGATGACAACATTGATTAAAAGTCTAATATGTTTACTAAGTGTGACACAGGAAAAGGTTTATCTCACAATGTACTTGAAATAATAAAATGCAAAACCAAAATGATGGATTGTTGTATGAAAATCATGGTAAGAGCACGAGACAACAATGAAAATGATATTGATGAGAAGATTATTCTATTGTGGGATAAATATGGTTCATATGTGTGCAAACAAAGAATTCAAAGCAAAGTATGATTGAATGACTTCAGTTGGTGAAGATAGCAAGGAAAGAGTCTTCGAGGTACTAAGCAAGGGTGAAGGGCAAGCGACGACTTGGCGGCCGAAGAACCTAGCTAGGGTGAAGAAGAAAGTACTTGCATTTAGTCGAGAGATCAATCAAGCTTAAAGGTTACATTGAGTGGAGAATCAACATTCCTAGCAACAATGTTGATTGGAGTGACTTGACACATTTGAGATTTCTTCACATCACATTATGGAGTCAAGTCACATGCACAAGATGACTATGCTCAAGAAAAAATATACTATTAATCATGACAAACATTCCCCAAAACGAAGAAGGCAAAAAGAAGCGACTTCGGTTCAATGGAAATCAACTTAAGAGGTTTAAAATTCGTCTTTTAATTTAACTTGAGTAAATAGGAATGTCATACTATTAAGAGGGATGCAACATATAGTAGATGATTCTTTATAAGTGTTCAAACCAACCTAAGTAAGACATGAGAGAACTAGGACTAACCTTTACTTCGTTGCTGCACTGTATGTCCATACGGAGCCCACAGCGGTGCAACCGTCCTCTGGTTGTGGGTTTTGTTTTGACGCAGAGAGTCCATATCGGACATGTCCGGTATGTGCCCACAACAACGCACCTTTGCTTTGGCTATAGCTTGTGTCCTGGCGCAGAGAGTCCATACCGGACATGTCTAATATGCGTACCGGACATGTCCGGTATTAACCAGTTTTGTCTAGACCGCCCGCGCCCAACGCACGGGGTCGCCCGTGCCCAGCACACCTGACTGCGCTCGCCCGACGCAAGGAGCTCCTCGCAGCCGCCGCACGAAGTCGTCTCGACCGCCTCGCAGAAAGAGAGAGACGATACAGTAGAGGAGAGGATGGGAAAGGTATGAGTGGATAAGGGGCATTATTGTCTTTTGGTGTTACTGTAAAGGTTTTTTTTGTTTTTATTTTTTTAATGCAAAAAAACTAACGAAAAAGTAAGGGTAAACTGAGCTTTCCTTTTTACAAAGCAGGGGTAAAATCACAACAGTGACAAAAACGAGGGTAAAATTACAATTACAATTAAAAACAAGGATAAGAACGCAATAGCCCCTTTTATAGTGTAGAAAGAAGTTTAATGGCTAAACACATAGTCTAATTCTGTGTACAACTTGATTGTGGTTTGGTCGTCAGAGCCTTTGAAAAGACCACCAAAACACATGGTTGATGGTACATGTTAACTCTATTTTCTATAATTTTATGATAGAGGGAGTACATGCTCGTTCCTTCAGAGAATTTTCCAAGAGCATATAATGGATGTTTTATTTTCATTTCATATAAGAAACAAGCCTTTTCATATGAAAGGGAAACCTCATTCCTCCACTCCAAACATCATAAATTCCTATGAAAATCCTCCAATCCGAACAAAGCCCCAAGTCAGCAAAAGACAGTGTTGGACTTGCACGTCCATAAACTGGTGAAGTCAGAAGCAAATCCCTCAACGTAGATATCATTATTTCAACACCATTTTTTATTTAACTAATCAAAACCAACACCAGTTCACAACACGAAATAATCCTGGCTCAAAAGTAATTTAGACAAGGGTAAGCCCAATCGACTCGCAGCTTACACTCACCGATTTCAAAGCAATTGAGTGCCTCAATGGCCTCCTCGGCATGCTCACGGTGCTGGAAGATGACACAACCGTATCCCTTGCAGACCCCGGAGCTGCGCGTCGCTATATGCCACATCCGCAGCTGGCCAAACTGGCTGAACAGTGCCGCAAATTGCTCTTTGTGGTAGTCCCGCGGCAAGTTGTTCACACGCACAAGGCACCGCATGAACTCGAGGCGCCTCGAGTTCCTTTCGTCGTGCATGGGAGGTTCTTCCATTTCTTCCTCGTTATGCCTTGGGCACTTGTAACGAAGTGTGGTTGTGTAATTACCCCAAAGAGCAAGCCGTGCTCTACAGGGAACATACGTGAACGGGGAGAGATAGTTGTAGGGGCACTTCAGCTCCAAATGCACTTCCTCGTCGTCTCCACAGATGATGCAAAATTTTGCATCTGGATCCCTCCAAAAACATGTGGTGGAACCTGTGCACAGAATCGTTTCCGTAAAAGCAGAGCCAATAAAAATTTGTGATGACATAAGTAAGATACATGTGCTGATGCAATCATATTGTATATTGGGACACAGAAATAAAATAAGGCAAAAAAGAACTATAATCAAGCTAACTATTGATGAATCCAGTCTCTGAAGGAAACTTGTGGTCAAAATCATTGATCACAACCCAATAAAATTGTATTGAAGTTCAGAGAATAGCATCAAATAATATATACTTCCACAATGTTACACTTGAGTTATTGTGTTAATACAAGTAGTCAAAGTTGCATCTTGGTACCATTCACTTGAAAGTCAAAATTACAAATAACTTGTGACATGAAGGAGCATTGAACATGATTATAATAAGATATAAGCAAGACAATACATACATTCCCATGGATGCTCCTACCATGTATCCTTGGCACCTATAGCCCTCTTCCTAGACTATTCTTCAGGTATAGCATATCTATAATAGTGTTGAAATGGGTGCACGTGCACTAGGCCATACACAGGTTTCAGGGGCTCTGACTGGTTACCACATATAATTGCTAGTTTCACTAAGTAAACAGAAGCCATACAATTCAGTACTAAGAGGTAAAAATGGTTAGCTGAGCCTTACAACAAGGGTCAAGCACAGGAACATTTATAACATCAATGAATAAACCTTTGTTTCACTTCCACACACACACTAGATATTGTGGAACCAGGACAAACACTCATTAGCACTTGCATAGAAATAAGCATGCATGTGCTGTGGAGAGACATTAGTTTTTGCATGTTGATACAGTAGCCCTTTTCGTTATCCCAGCTTTATGATGTATATAGAATCCCCACTGACACAACCCCAGATAGACCATCCACCCCCATATCTGCATGTGCTGTGGAGAGGCATTAGTTTTTGCATGTTGATATAGTAGCCCTTTTCGTTATCCCAGCTTCATGATGTATATAGAATCCCCAATGACACAACCCCAGATAGACCATCCACCCCCATATCCCAGTCTGAACATCAGTTCAAACAGGAGTATTAGCTACTATGCACAAGATGGCCATATGGCATGGCTCGAGGGGGTCAGCATGTATTGTGCAAAAATGAATGAGAATGCTGAGCTAGAGAATGGAGGTACTACTTCAGCAGAGGCACTACCGCACTACTCTCTATCTCCAGCAGTAGCATACCAGAGCGCAGATAAAAAAACATGTTGATACTATGATCTATCTTGTACTTAGTCAGACTAAACCTACTATTACATTTCAATGCCATGAGCCATGGCTGAGATGCTTTTACATTGGCCCTGATGCTTCAGCATAAAGCCATAAACCATGGCTATTTCATCCTGATTCTGAATAATGGCAGTAGCCAGTAATTATAAGCCAGCAACAAGCTGCCTTTGTTGCTTTTATCCATTAATCAGTTTAAGCTCATTGTTTGAATAAGCTGCACAGTCATCAATAATTATACAAACCAACAGCCCAACACAAAAACACAATGCAGTGAAGTTCAGATACTAGTAACTACATACGGAGTACATTATAGTGTTTCAGATAGTAAACTTCACCTCAAATGTATACTTTAAACAGTAACCTGATGGTAATAGTTGCAGTGAAGTGTGAAGAACATGGTTTTTTGGCTACTTGCTTTGTTTTATGGACTATGGTTGTGATGATTTATGAAATTCATTATAAAAATGGCGCGAAGACAACAAGCAAGCATAAAATTAAGTCACTTACGCCCCTCCTCCGGCTCCACCAGGCTCATATTTTTAATCAAGTCCGCCTTGTGCTGCTGCTCCTTTTTACTCTTCTTCCGCCGAAGAATAGTCATCTCCCAGAGACTAAAGAACCTCATAAACTTAAACCTGTACAGGTAAGAAACTCCCAGACTCGAATTTCTGCCTCCTGAAATCAAGAAGCATGTTGGTTAACAGTGCAAGGTCGCAGGAAACGTTTCTAGATCACTTGGGAACATATAGAAGAGCTAAACAGAGAGTTGAAAATTGGTACGCAGGCAACCAGAATCGATTGCTGGACACTGGAAATTTGGGCAGTCGCACAGATGAATGGAAGTTTAAGCAAACGAGTCGATGAAAGAAGAACGCACGTTGCAGCGGAAGCCGCTTCTCCACCATCTTGTTTATCCTGTCTTTTGTGGCACTCGATCTCTTAATGCCTCTTTCCCTCTGTCTCCCGACGGGGGCCATCACCACCTTCCCACCCCCGGCGCCGGCGGCGCACACGGACGTAAATAGCGGCGAGGTCGGCGGGCGCCGGCGTGCTCGGGATGTGCAGCGGTCGCAGGGACTTGGGAATTGGGATCCCTAAGAGCATCTACAAGGGCTTTGGCAAATTGACTTGGCATTTGTTGGTATTTGCAAACTCCCATAACAAAATGCAAAGGATAAAAATAGATCATCTCCAAGGGAATTGGCATTTGGACTTGGCAAAGGATAAAAATAGAAGGTCTCCAGGTGCGCGCGCTTTCCTCGCGCGCGACTTTGCTCGCGCGATGGGGTTTGCAAAGTCGTGCACGGCTTGGCATTTTTGCCAAGTTTGCTCCCTCATTTGCCAAGTTGCCCAAATTGCAAAGTAAAAATGCAAAACCGTTGGATAGCTCTTTTGAAGCTTTTTGGCAAATTACTCAAATGCAAACCTCAAATGCAAAACCCTTGGAGATGCTCTAACCCGAGGGCCCGTTGCTTCGAGTTCTAATGGAAGAAGAGTTCTTGTTGTATTCACGGCCTTGGGACGAAGTCACGAAGGCGAGCACGCCTGGGGGCTGGGCGAAGAGAAAATTGTTGGGCCGCAAGACCCTCAGATTCGGTCATATATATGGGCCGTGTTCCTCGGAAGAAAAACATTAGCACGGGCCGCACGAGGCGCAGCGCGCCGGGCAACAAAACGCCGAATTGTTCCCCGCTCGTACGGCGAATCTCGTCGCCTCCTGCCGGCTGCCGCCACAGCCCACAGCCCACAGGCAGAAAAAAAGAACTCATCCTCCAAACTGTAATGTGTACTCCTCCTAGTCTGTGTCACTCTGACCTACGTTTCCATTTTCTTGTCACTAAGGGCATCCGCAATGGTGTTCAAATCGCTAGCTATTTGGTCTCTAGGAATAATGTTATTAGCTCTCAATGACAACTTACAAATAGCTAGCTAGATGAGACATATAAATAAATACCCCCTCCGTCCAAAAATGATATTCGTATTAGACTAGTCAAAAAGTCATACAAAATATATTTTGACCATTAATTTCTCTTATAATATAAAGTTGGTGGCTAAAAAATCAATAGCATCTTAGAGGCACTTTTAACACGAATCTATATTGATGTAAGTTTTATACTCTAAACTTTTATATAATTTGATTAATTATTGGTCAAAATTTATAAAATTGACTTTTTGACTAGTCTAATACGAACATCATTTTTGGACGGAGGGAGTACTATTTTGATGAGGCAACTTATAAAAGTACCACTTTTATTGGCTATTGAGGAGAGAGATTAAATAGCTAGCTATGCTACTTTTTATTATTTTTATACGTCATCTCGCTAGCTATTTATAAAGTGTTATTCAGAGCCAATAGAATTCCTCCTAGCTAGCTACTCCCTCTGTCCCAAAATATTTGTCGCTTTCGTTTCCCGAGAAACAAATACTGGCAATTTTTATAAATAATAAATATCATCGAATAGTATCATAATTAGTACTATCGGAAAGATCTTTGAATCTAGTTTTTAACAAATTTATTTAAAGATATAAATATTACACATATTTTCTATAAATCGAGTCAAACTTGTGGCATGGAAACCAAAAACGACGATTAATTTGGGACGGAGGAAGTATTTAACAATCATTGCGGCTGACCTGATAACGTCTTGCGGCAAGCCGGAAATTTTGACTGTAAGGCTATTCTACCTTGATTGCACAGTTTAGTATTACTTTTTCTCCCTCAACTTTAACGAAAGTTCTATTTTCCTTCTTTAACTCCAAAACGAGACAGAACATCTTCCTCAACTTTTAAAACAATACAATTTACCACCCTAGGCAGTTTTGGACAGTAGTTTTGCTACAGTAATGACGGTTTTGCTACAGTAACAGTAATTTTGTCTTTTTCTTTTTTTTATTATTCATTTCCGCTGCATCTTTGAAAAATTATAGTAAATTATATAAAAATCATAAAATAAAAAATCTAATTTTATTGGACTCCACATGAGTAGATCTACATAATAAACATATAATATGGTAGACTTTAGTACAAAGTTTTTGTTGTAGATTTAGATAAATGTTTTTATGTAATTAAAATAAAATTATAACTATATTATACATGATCCAATGAATATATTTTTTTATTACAATTTAAGATTATAATAATTAACCCACCATAAAAATCCCACCAGCTATGAATTATTCTAATTAATTATGGAAAAGCATATAATTGTATGAAGTTTCTATTTCCAATTATGGTGGAATTATTCTGGTAGGCTAATTATTGTAATCTTAAATTGTAATAAACATTTTAAACTCATTGGATCATGTATAACATAGTTATAAATTTATTTTAATTACAGAAAAACATTTATCTAAAGCTACAACAAAAATATTGTACTAAAGTATATACCACATTATATGTTTATTGTGTAGATCTACTCATGTGGAGTCTAACAAAATTAGATTTTCTATTTAATGATTTTTCTGTGATTTACTATAATTTATTAAAGATTCAATGGAAATAAATAATAAAAAGAAAAGATAAAACTATGTTACTGTAGTAAAACCGTCTTAACTGTAGCAAAACCATTGTTCAAAACCATCCAGGGAGGTAAGTTGCATTGTTTCAAAAGTTAAGGGAGGTGTTCTATCTGGATTTAGAGTTCAGGGAGAAAAATCGGACTTTCACAGAAATTAAATTGAGGGAGTAAAAGTAGACTTTTTCATACAGTTTAAGTATCTGCTACCTTTTGTAGGAAAAAAATGAACGGTTGAAATGCTACAGTTACAGTATTTTAGTAGTGACAACAGGTTAAATTAGCAAACTCTTTTTTCATACTTACCCTGTAGCATGTAGACTGCATATTCGCTTGTCGTACACAGGAGTTATCCAAATCTGCTTAGGCCCCATTTGGCAGAGCTCTCAGAGTTGATTTTGTGCTGAATCTAGCAGAAGCTTTGCCAAACAGTTTTTCAGAGAAAAATGATTCTCTGCTGATTTAGTGAAATGATTCTCTGAAGTGATTCTCATAGCTTTCCCTAATTTTGTGAAATTATTCTCCATGTTGATTGTAAGAGTTTATGCTAAAGAATAAAAAAGAATCACTTTCAGTCATAGAGAATCAACTTCTATAAAGAATCAGAATCAGATATAGCTCTACCAAACTGGCTTTTGTTAAGCGACTATGCAGCAATGAGACAATTGGGGATCTGAGCTAAAATGGAGAGTTCTTATATCCTCAAGCAAATTAATAATGGGTTGAGCTCTAAAACTGAGAAAAGCATCGCTCCTTGGCAGGGTAGGCATATACTGAATATGTTCCTCGTGCCTTATCTTGCCTGAAGCTTTTGCAACCAATGGGAGGGTGGCATGGCGCCTTTTGTGGGGCCGTACCTATCACTTGTCTTGTTTTCACCTGCAGGAAGCATCCATATGCTAATGGCTACAGCACACGGTCTCCTCCTTTCTGTTTCTGGAGGTACCAAAGCACCAGCAGGGCGGCAATGGCGCCTCCCATGCCTCCCCTCTCACTCTCAGCGTCACAAAGCACAATCACCATTCTGAAGGTTTTCCCAAAACCTCCTGCGCCGGAGAGCAGCAGCAATAACTTCACTTCTGGGGCCAAATTCGACAACAGGAGGTATATATCGTCACATATTTAGATTTTAGTTCCTCCTCTCTCCTGGATCATCGGATGTCCTCCTAGCTGAAGCTCTTTTTTGCTGTTCTAGGGCACTTTTATGCGGCTTGGTCGCTGTTGGTGCCGGCACCGTGCTGGGCCCTGACATCGCTGGCGCTGCTTCGAAGAGGCGGCCTCCACCACCAAAGCCGGCAGAAGAGAAGAAAGACCCGAATGTTAGTGGTGTGCAGGCTAAGGTGCTGGCCAGCAGGAAGAGGAAGGAGGCCATGAAAGAAGCCGTGGCCAAGCTGAGGGAGAGAGGTAAGCCAGTTGATAAGTGAAGGCCACAACCAGTAGCCTCATTATTATGGCTCGACAATTGTAACTTGCTACGTCTAAATTATACATATATAAGCCGTTAATTTGGAGCGGAGGGTACAAGTACCACTCACTTTATGTGTACAGTTGAGAATAAAAAAAAAAAGACAGCTATTTTTGCTTGTATGCATTTTAATTTGTTCCAACTTTATTTGTTGCGTGCATTATTCCGGTTCTTGCCACATGCTCTCATTTGTTTGGAAACTAAAAATAAGCAAGGAAATAACTCTAAGAAGCAACAACCTCGGAAGAACAATCTCAGACCTTGACCACATCTATCTAACAACATTATGAGACATGCATGATGTTATTCAGAGGACAAACACCACCAGGGCAGTCCCTTTTAACACAATGAACTCTTATACGAGTATAAGTCTTACCCTATTATATCAGACAACTTATTAACTTGCACTAACTGTTCGCTACCTGCAAAAATCTCAACCGGAGGGCAGAGAAGTTTGAATATTAAAAAGTCATGAACAAGTTTTGTGATGCTTAATCTTCAGGCTTCAGCTACACACAAGAAGGGTAAACCCAATCAACTCGCAGCTTCCCGCCGCCGCCACCAGCCTCATAGCCATTGAGCTCGTGGATAGCCTTCTCCCCATCCTCGCGCCTCTTGAAGACGACGACGCCGAAGCTCAGGAGGACTTCACTCTTGCAGCCGCAGCCGCAGCCGCAAATTTCATTCCTCAACCTGGGAACGTCCGACATCAGCAGCGGCCCGAACGGGCTGAAGAGGTTCTCGAGCTCCCACTCCCTGAAGCCCGGCGGCAGGTTGCTCACGCGCACGAAACGCCGCAGGAACTTGCGACGATCCCTGGCGGTTATTCTGTGTTCTCCGACAGGGCAGTCTCCTCTGCAGGTATCATCACCATCATAGTGCCCAAAGATGTAGTTGAAAGGGCACAAGTGCTCCATGTGGTCGTCACCGTCGTCTCCGCAGATGTAGCAGGTGTCTTGCTCTGGGGACCTTTGGTAGGCCATGATACTGAACCGAATCATGCCAAGGTTCCATACTTCCTCCTCTGCTGTCAGCAGGAACAAACGCCCACACATGTGTTCGATTTCGTCGCAATTATAATCATGGTGGCTATACATGTTAATTAGGAAACATAATTACCGGACATGTGGATAGTCCAAAGCACAAAGTACGTTAAGGAAGGCGATCGAAGTCGAAGGGTTTCAAATTTCTGTTTGTGGTCATCTATTAGTATCAAATTCCTGTTTACTCACTGGATTTTTTTAGTATATATCTGCATACTCAGTTTGCTTCATAGTACTAAATAAAAGCCTCGGTATTGCTTATCTTATACTGTAGTATCTATCAAAATATCAAACAGTGAACTGTTTTCGTCTGCAGGAGCTCACAAGGAGCAATGGAATAGCAACTAACGAAACAAATTGAGGTGCTAATGTGCTATGATCTGGGTTTACTGCAAAGACGCATACATTACTAAGGGCCGTTTGGATCTCTTCATTTTATTTTTGAAGAATTGAAATCCACTCAATTACTAGGTTATTTGTCATGGAATTTGACATTCCACTATTTTACAAAGTTTACGTATAAGACTATCTCAAATACATAGTGTGTGAGAGAGAAATGGATTCTATAGTTCACCGTGTTATATTTCTACTTTGCAACTTAAAACACTCTTTTCAACTCACTCCCCTACAATAGAAATGCAAAATATGACTATCTCTCGTATAGCCAACAATAATACATATACAACCACATTTTGATTTAAAATTAAAATGAATTAATTTTAAGGATCCAAATGGGCACTAATAGAAAACAAATTAGATTGAAAGAAGAGTTAAGCCGGTAGGTGCGAATCTGCAAAAACTACTGGTGCTCCAGATATACTCCCTCCATATACAAAATGAATGCCGTTTTGGAAAAGGTTTGGATCAAATGTTGGGAATATAAATCATAAATAACTTTAAAACTACTGTTGAGTTTAGAGATATAAAAATCATATAAATAAATTTGTCTTGAAAAGTACTTTTATAAAAATATACATCAAATATTTTGTTAAAGAAACAGATGGTCGCTTTGAAGACCGTGTCGTTGTTATAAACGATGTCTATTTTATATAGAGAGAGGGAGTATCTCACCGCACGTGACTTCGAGGAATAATGGAAGATACTAGTACTGAAGATGGGCGCACGAAAGAGCCAGATTAGAGTTCTGACTGTTGAATGTTGATATGCAACACAGTCGAGTGATGAAGATGGGTAAATGGGTAGATCTACAGACTATGACAACAGATTAGAGATGCAAATTTAAAATATTTTGAGTCATTAAGTCGATCCAAAAAATTGATCGAATGAACTAGAATGACGTTTTTTAGTTTGATGAAAGTAAAAAATGAATTAGAATAATATTTAACCATAATTAGTTAGCTGACTAAAAAAACATAAACGAAGCAGACTAGATTCAACAAGAGTAAGGAAGCACAGGCACCTTCCTCCGAATCTCGTTTCCTCCGGATCCTCTTCCTCCTCGTCTTTGTGGAATTGTACTTGCGGATGCGTTTGCGTTTCTCCCGAAGTATCCTGGCGGAGGCCATCCTCACCGATCCGGGTCGCCTCCCCCCAGCGGCGCTCGCGGTGGGATCGATGGATGCCCTAGGACGGGATCGCTAATGCTCAAGACGAGAAAAGAAAACGAAAAAGAAAACTCCTTCAACTATTGTACGGAGTATATATAGGTCAAATTTCAAAACTAGATTTTCTGAAAAAGTTCGTCTGCGGGAACAGGTTTTGAAGTGGTTTTGATTCACGTGTCCCATATCAGTTGTCCTACATGACGTCACGTCAACAACAATAAAAAGGTGAATCGGACTTTCACCGTAGTTTTAAGATATCAATTTGACTTTATAAAGAATTTTAAAAGTAATTTCTCAAAAATAATTAAATATTCAAAAAATATTATAAATTAGTAATTATCAGGTTAAGTTAGTGTTAATTGTACATTGATTAATATATCATTAACTATCGAGGTTAAATAATTAATTAATCTTATCTCATCTAACCAAACAAAAAAAAATAGAATTGTCTCATCCTCACAAGGTGCTGTTTGGTTGGGGAATGAGGACGCAAACGTCAATGGTAACAGATAACACTGTCATCGGAAATCATGTATGCGATTATGGCTTCTGTTTGGTTCATATCGCTAACATGCGAGAAGATCAAGCCATCGTTTGAGAGTCGTACTTGCGTCGAGTTGAAGTAGTTGCGAGTCCTCTTGTCGGCGCGCGTCTGTGAAGGTGGCGGAGTGGCCCTGTTTGTTCGTCGGGAGGAGGACGACGATGCCGTCTTCGTTTTTGTTATTTCCGAATCGTTTTCTGTTACCAGTCGAAGGGGAGCGGTATCGTATTTGTATTGGCCTGTAACCGATACCGTGTAAATGGATTACTGGGCTTCTAAATACAAACACGTTTAAAGGTATCGGTTGCCGCTGTGATCCGTTAACGCTCATAATTTCCCCAACCAAACAGCACCCAAATAGCTAATATGAATGATGCCATCCCGCAACTCACTACTACAGAGATCTTAATGGAGGTGGTCAAATAGGTTAACAAAAACTGGCATTGCAACTGTCTCCAATCAAAGGTTGTTGTTATGGTGGCTTAACAGAGACGTTAGTCTGTCCGTCTCGATTAATATATTAACGGAGACAAACGCTACAAGACAACTATCTCAGTTAAATTAACAGAGACGGTTGTCCTTACTTGATCGCCTCTGTTAATCTATTAACTGAGGCGAGCGTTATAACTTGACCGTCTTGATTAATGATAATTAATCAAGACGAACGATTTAAGACGTCCGCCTCCGTTAATTATTAAACGAAGTGATCGTTTTGGGACTAACCAACCGTGGCCGACCTGGGAATAATGAGGGCGGGCGGAAAAGACGTTTGCCTCAGTTAAAGAAATAGTTGTGTCACGCAAATCAAGTTGTAGTAGTGTCTATACGAGTATCCCGTTCTATCCAAACTTATTCTCAAGTCTCAGCACGTGAATTATATACTATCAGAATATTTCTTAAAGTGAACATAAAAATATAAATCTTATATTGTTTACGTATTTTTTTAATATTATGGTTAAAGATAAAAATAATTAACTTAGAACAAAGCTAATATGACATAATTTTAAATACAATTTTGCATTAGTTTTTGTGGGACAAAAACACATATTTTATTTACTTAGGTTTTGTTTGGCTGCACCTAAATATACCATAATCCACGTGGGTTGGAGTAGATTGGAGTGGAATTGTCCCCACCGACGGGAAAATTTAAAGATTGCTATTATAATTTTGCTAAATTGTCATCCTGGCTCACATGTCATTGACTCATGTGTGCCTCATAGGTTAGTGAGATACCAGTGACATATCTCCAATTTTGCAAAATTGTAATGACAAGTTTTAAATTGTCCCTCCACTAAATTATATTTCAATCTCCTTTAAACTATGTAGATTGAGATATATTTGTGTGTAACTAAATAAGGTCTTGCATGGTTTTGGGATTCATGTATGACTTATTTGTTTTTTTTTATAATAAGTGACAACTTTATTAATCAGCAGCAGGAGTGTGTGAGTTATGTGAAAAAAAAGTTTGTAGGCAACCAAAATTGTTTCTTTTTTTAAAAAAAGGCAAAATGTCCTACGGAAGTTACCGGGAACATGCAGGTGCTCCCCCAAAGGAACGACTTCGACTTTGACAGGCCCGTCCACGGTTGCTGTACCAACGTAGACTGTAGAGTAACATCGGCCCGGGGTCAACCGGCGCAGTGGGCCCATCGGACCAGCGTCGAAGCCCGTTTTCTCCGGCCTCCGCAGTCCGCAGACGGCAGAACCCCGCACACGACAGAACCGCACCCTGCAGGAGACTGGACGTCTGGACCCACCCGCGAGCCCGACCCCGAACGGCGACCGCTCCCACCTTCTCCGCCTCGTCGCCCCCCTGCATAACCACCACCTCCAGACCTCCTACCATTCCTTCCTCGCCCGGTCACGCCTCGCTTCCGCTCCCATGGTCCTCGCGTGCGCGCCCATACCGCTGCCGAAACCCTAGGGCGCGACACGCACCGTCCTCGTGGGTGCGGGCGTAGGCGCAGGCGGCATGGCGCCGCAGGCCGCGGGGGCGGCCCCGGCGGTGGCGGCGCTCGGGTTCCTCCTCCCGACCTGGTCACGTGCCTGGTCAACGGGCCAGGCACGGGCCCATGGGCCTATTTTCGTGTCGGGCTGGCCCGAGAAGCACGACCATTTCTCAAGTCGAGCCGGCCCGAGGCCCATAGAGAGGGGGTGGGGAGAGCAGATCCTGCGGCCGGAGGAGGAGGCCCCTGCCGCCGGCTCGTGCTTGCGCTCGAGACACATCTGGCGCCCGGAGGAGGAGGAAGCCACCACCGTCGGCGGCTTGTGCTTCCGCCCGAGGCAGATCCGGATGGCGCATCCGCCCGGTGGAAGAGGACGGCAGGAGGCCCATGGCTCCGTCTGCTCGTCGGAGCGGCAGCGGCCACATGGGGAGCTCAGGGACGAAAGAGCCGAAGGGGAGGGCGCTCGCGCGTGGCCGCCTGGGGAAGTGGGGAGACCGGGAGGGAGTGCAGCGAGGGCGAGGCACAACGGCGGCACGGTGGGGGGTGGAGCGTGGAGGGCGCCTCGCGCGTGGGCGCGTGCGGTGCGGGCGTGCGGCGTGCGGGAGGCCGCGTGGAGTGCGCCGCCAAGTGGGAAGTGGAGAGAAAGAGGGTAGGGTAGGGTTTGGGAATTGGGAGAGGCTCTTAGCAGGCCTGCTGGGAGGCCTTATTAGCAGGGCGGGTTGCCTCGTGCCTGTCATTGAAGGTCGGGTCGTGCCCGGGCCAGCCCGCGTGCCAAGGCCCAGGCACGGCCTGCACCCCCGGGTGGGGCCGGCCTGAGCCCGTAGCCTATCGGGTCATGTCGTGCTTGTACCGGGCCATTTTTTCGTGCTTCGGGTCATGCCTCTGTGCCTCGGGCTGCATGGACATCTATACTAACCAAACATAAAAATACAATTGTCTCATCCTCACAACCAAATTGCTAATATGAATGATCCCATCATGCAACTCACTGTTACAGAAATCTTAATACAGGTGGGCAAATAGGTTACCGGAAGCTGGCGTCGCAACTAGTTTGTATAACAAATTGTATCTCCAAGAGTATATACAAATAGGATAACAAAAGCTAATATAACAGCTAATTTTAAATACAAATTTGCATGATTTTGCATTAGTTTTTTTTGGACAAAAGTACATGTTTCATTTAAGGGCATCTCCAAGAGTTTGCTATCTTAACTTGATATCTATAATTTTTTACAAAATAAGAAAAAAAAAACAGTCTTCAACAGATTGACATCCTAACGATATTTTTTCAACTTGACATCTCTCTTCTCAGCGTGTATCTCTGCGCGTATACGTATTGGCAAAAGTTATTAGAATAATGACAAATGATTAGAAACCATGTATGACTTATTAGTTGGGCTACAATGGAGTGTGTGAGTTATGTGAAAAAAGTTTGTAGACAACCAAAATTGTTTCTTTTTTTCAAAAAAAAAAACGACAAAAATGTCCTATGGAAGTTACCGGGAACATGCAGGTGCTCCCCCAAAGGAACGGCTTCGACTTTGACAGGCCGTCGACGGTCGCTGTACCAGCGTAGACTGTAGAGTAACATCGGTCCGGGGTCAACCGGTACAGTGGGCCCATCGGACCAGCGTCGAAGCCCGTTATCTCCGGACTCCGCAGTTACGGACGGAAAAACCCTATTTCTATTTCCGTTTCTATATTTTGTAGCGGAAAACGGGACCGGGTTCGGAAAGTGCGGGTTCGGAAACGGAATCGGAATATACGGACATACGGAAACGGATAAATACGGATTGAGAGTCGGAAAATTAAATTAAGATAATATAATCTAATATTCTCAAAATATACATATATAAAGTCATATAATAATGTATACAGAGTTTAATATTCATTTACATGCTATGTACGTGAACATAACATCTAAATTTGGTGATTCGTAGTTATATTAACATAATATAAGGATATGTAATTGTTAAACATAGTGCACACATATTGAAAACGGAAAAAATACGGAATAAATATGGGTCTATTCCGTATTAAAACGGGATTACTCAGAAACGGACGGAAAATACCCTTTTCTACTTCCGCAAATACGAAAACGAGATCTCGCAAATACGGAAACGGACGGAAAAATATAGAAAACGGAACGGGACGGTACGGGAAAATTTCCTTCCGTTTTCATCCCTATCCGCAGTCCGCAGACGGCAGAACCCCGCAGATGGCAGAACCGCACCCTGCAGTAGACTGGACGTCTGGACTCTGGACCCACCCCGCGAGCCCGACCCCGACCGGCGACCGCTCCCACCTTCTCCGCCTCGTCGTCCCCCCCTGTAATTAGAAGAAAAATTTAGTGCAGACCCCCTCCACCGAGGCTATGGGTAGACCTAGTGCCGATTTATGTCACGTGTCCTGAAAATTGATCACACGGCCAGGCGCATCGTGGCTCCGATGCTGCTCGTTTTCCCAAGCCGCGTCGGCTCAGGCTCCCAATCTCTCGGCTTGCCTAAATCATCAGCGGCGGCGTCTGCAACTCGATGCCCACCGCCGCTGTCTCGATTCCAGCTGCCGCCATCGCCGTCTCGGTGTCTGCCTCCTGTCACGACGCCAACCAAACTCGAGCCTTAGAACCTGATGCTTAACCCTGCACGCGAGAGATGAGAGACGGGAGACCAGCTAGCGTACGCAGAGGACGGCGAGATTCGGTGTTCACTATTCTGGCAGATCCCACCTGTCCAGAGGAACAGAGGACGGGACGTCCCGACGACGTTCATCTTGGATCGTCCGTCCGTAGGAGACGACGTTGGGCGAAGCTCCTCGTGCAAGCATGGTTTGGTGTGTGCGCAGCCCACCACGTGCTCGATGGAATGCCTGACATAGTGGTGTGTAAGTTCTCCACTAAACGATTCAATCTGTTACTCATGAAATCTTCCAACTTCATTGTTGATTATCCATGCGCAGTTACATGGGATTGAGATATATGCCGATTTTCTGCAGCACGCTCATCATATCTTGAATCGGGCACCATTCAGAAATACAACTTCCAGAGTCTGCCTAGATTTTGTATTTTTTTGGTGCATGTAATGCAACCCTGGTTGCTATTTGGAGCAAAGCTAAAGGAACATATATGTTTTCAGCTATGTAGGTTCTTGGCTCTATTTTCAACAGTTTGTGCAGAATCATGGTGGCGGTGAGCCGGTGATCAAGTGATGAGGTGTGCTCTGGCTGGTCAAACACATGGAGCAACACATGCTAGAGCTGGAGAGATTGTGACAGAAATAGAACTTGTATAGGACTGCAGTTTGATGATTTATACCCCTTCTTTGTAATATATAAAAGTTTGTTTATGGTCAATTTGCATGTGAACTCAGATCCAATAATTTGTACAATATATTTTCTTATTTGAAATATATATAGTTGTCCTGAATACAAGCCTGTTATTTGAAAGCTCGTTGTCTACGATGACCTTTTATTCAATAAATATTACTATATTTGAAATCGAGCAGAGAAAATCTTCTCTAACACATTTTGTCTGGATGTTCACTTGCATGTAAAAGTTCAAACATTTCTGCTAAAATTAACATGTTGCATCTTGATTCAACCAGTAAAACATTTTTGATATCCAAGACTAAAAGTGCAGTATAGCAAGTCATGGTTCCTGATTTGACAAAAAGAAAGAAAGAAATCTCTCCAGCCGCTGGTTTTGGCAAGCCAAGTAACTGTGCTTGCAGCCGAGCCAGGGAGCCTAAGCCGATATGGCTTGCGATACGAGCAGGGTCGGAGCCACAACGTGTTGGCCGCGTGATCAATTTTCAGGACGCGTCGCATAAATCGACACTAGGTCTGCACAGAGCCTCGGTGAAGGAGGTCTGCACTGAATTTTCTTCCTGTAATTAACCACCACCTCCAGACTTCCTACCATTCCTTCCTCGCCCGGTCGCCCCTCGCTCCCGCTCCCATGGTCCTCGCGTGCGCGCCCATACCGCTGCCCAAACCCTAGGGCGCGGCACGCACCGTCCTCGTGGGTGCGGGCGCAGGCGCAGGCGGCATGGCGCCGCAGGCCGCGGGGGCGGCCCCGTCGGTGGCGGCGCTCAGGTTCCTCCTCCCGACCTGCTGGGAGATCGAGGTCACGTGCGCGGCCGCGATGATCCTCGTCGCGCTCTACGCTGCCTACGAGCTCCTCAACCCGCGCCCCTCGCAGGTGGCAGAGGCGGGCGACGCCGACGAGCTCCTCGTGCGGGGGCTAGACGGCGCCGACAAGGTAACGGCTGCGTCTGTCTGGGTTTCGGAGAATTTGGGTCATATATGGTGCTGGTGATCACGGATGCTGACGCCTCGATCTCCCGCTTGCTGGATGCGCTCGGATTGGATTTGGGGGGCAGTTCAAGGGAGGTGCGAGCGGCCCCTCTGCTTATGTAGTGAAGGTGATCAGTGATCAGCTTTTGGCCTCCATTCCTTTTGTGTTGCTGCCGGCAGTTGTTCTGGATGGTTTATGACTCGGATTGGATGTGTCTGTTCAGCTCGAATTGTTGGCTGCAAAAAATTTGATGGCGGCTAACTTAAATGGGACGTCTGACCCGTATGCATTGATCACTTGTGGCGCAGAGAAGCGTTTCAGGTGATCACATTCATTCAATACTTTGAACCTGCTATTTGGGCGATTTCAGTTCTTTTATTAACTGTATATAATAACTTTTGAAGTAGTTCCATTTCTAGCTTATTTATCAACCTGAGAATTCGTGGACACTGTAATTTGTTTAGCCGCCATGTTCTATCTTCCCTTTGATGGGACATACACCCAGAGAGCAAGTTGGTCATGTTTTGGGTGAAACTAATTAAGTGGCTGGCCGGTGGGGTGGGTTTTTTATTGCTCTGAAGTCAGATCCTTTGTAAAGCATTACTCCCTTTGTTCCAAATTATAAGACATTTTGGCTTTTCTAGATCCATGTATATCTAAGCGCATAGCAAAAGCTACGTATCTAGAAAAGCCAAAACATCTTATAATTTGAATGGAGGGAGTGCTTGATAGTGCATACATGTTAAATAAGGTAGGTTCAAGGGAAAACTTTTTAGGAATGAAACTTCTTACTTACTTTTTGTATGAGTTTATGGGTAGCTAGAGAGAGATTTTATTCCCTGACAATTTGGGCATTTGGGATTCATCATTAGAGATAGGACAATACGGAGTCACTGACTTTGGATCTAGCAGTTCAAGCATAGGCTGTAAAGTAGAGAAAGCAAGGGGCAACTGCCCCAGGATTGTTTGAATATTCTGGAAATGGTGATGTCTGATGATTGCAATAGGGTAACGTGTAAATGACGGCTACACATGCTATCCTGAAACTGTTCCGTGGGAAAAGCAATGGTGGAAGGTGGACAGGGGAAACAACTTCAATTAACCATCCTTTAATATAACATAATATTAACCTCTTTGATGAACTTATAGATCTATGTCACACAGCTAATGCCCAACTAGTCTAATCTATGTTTTAACACCTTACAGCTCCATGGTTCCTGGCTCAAGAAACCCAATGTGGGGAGAGGAATTCAATTTTTTTGTTGATAGCCTTCCTGTAAAGGTTATTCTCAGCTCTCTCCTAGTTAGTGGTACTCAATCCGTTCCAAATTATAAGACGTTTTGGTTTTTCTAGATTCATTACTTTTGCTATGTACTTAGATATACACTATGTCTAGATGCATAGTGAAAGCAATGTCAAGAAAAACCAAAACGTCTTATAATTTGGAACGGAGGGAGTATCTTTTAAAAGATGCGGTGTTTGTCCATCACTGTTGTAGGAAAATATGACTAATCAGTAATCACAATTTGTATAGTTTACATAGTCAAATCACTAATATACCATTCTTATGTTAAAAGAACTGCAGCTGCACTGTTGCACTACATCTACAACAATATTGTCTTATACTGTCATGGGTTTTGCAACTTTCCATTTTGCTTCTCATCCTGATAAACTTGTTGCAAATTCATGAGTTCATGTAGTGCAACCCAGGATGTTTTTCCATTGTTTTGATTTTGATGCATTTGTGCCTTTGACCAATTATTCTGTTCCCATAAAAAGTATGCCAAGGCTTTTGATGCATTTTCCTTGTTCCCATGTTTTCATTCTCTACACTTCCATAGATAAATGTCACGATATATGACTGGGACATTGTATGGAAAAGCACAATTCTTGGTTCTGTCACTGTTCCTGTTGAGTCTGAGGTTCCGAGTGGACCAGTTTGGCATACACTTGACAGCACATCAGGCCAGGTAAGTGATTTCTGCAAAACCAGTTGGTTTCTGAGGTTAAATTTGTTTTTTTTGTCACCTTTGTTTTACTTTTTTTTGTATTGTCAGGTGTGTCTTCATATTAAAGTAATCAAGGTTCATGAAAGTTCCTCCAGGTTAAAATCTCACTCTATTTATTTAATTTAATCATTAAATCCGCTTTCCCTTGTTCCTGTCATATTATTTTTTCACCGAAAAGCATGATCTTTTTTATTCTGTTTGTCCAATTAGCGAGGTTTGAACAACTTTGGCGTGTATGTTTTAGCTATTTGCTTCATTATTTTGCTTTGACTTTGTGAACATCAAAAGGGAAACTACAGTAGGAATTTATGTCCGGTTCATCATGCAAAATATGCTGTCCCTCACTTTGTACCTTATGCAGCCCAAATTTAATTTTTTAAGTCTCACATTAAAATCAAGGTGAGGCTTCAATTATTCTGATGTATCACTGCTCTGCTTTAGGGCTCTAAATAGCTCAGCTGAGGCTGGCGCTCGAAGAAGGATTTCCTTGGATAAGCAAGGTCCTACTGTAGTTCATCAAAAGCCAGGTCCTTTGCAGACAATTTTTGAACTACCTCCAGATGAGGTGGGTAATTACTACAACTTCACTCATTCATGCATGTATCTAATACCAACGGTTCCAACTTACAAGAGTTGTTGTTTCCTTGTCTTATTCCTTTCAGGTTGTTGACCACAGTTATTCATGTGCACTTGAGAGGTCATTTCTATATCATGGACGCATGTATGTCTCTTCATGGCATATTTGCTTTCATTCGAATGTCTTTTCAAAGCAAATTAAGGTTAGCTCACTTGAAGTTCTCAATTGCTATCCTTTGATTAAATATGTTTGCCGTAGATCCTTTGTTTAGAGCTTACTTGTTAATGTCTTTATGATAAAGTAGTCAAGTTTTTAATGTCATGTTGATCTGAACTGCATATTCCATCTAACAGACACTTTGATGATCGTGAGATTATGGCAGATTCTGATAACTGTTTGTAGTTTATGTTGAAGAGCCACAACATTACTAGGGCCCACCTTTTTTTCAAATTAAGTCAGAAACTTGTGTTAGCTCTCAGTCAACAGCATATAGCATAATAAATTGGGAAACACTAACATGTCAGTTTGTGGGGAGCAATACACGTTCCATCTTTTTTTAATGGATTTTCAAGTGATATCCCTTTACTATTTCTTATTCAATGGTGTTGTAATTAAAAATTATTTGACCTAGTCCTCTTGATTGAGATTCTATTGAAACCAAAACTAAATAGGCTATGTTTTCAAATAGCCCATCGAAAATTGCACATACTGCCTACATGCCCCATGCTATTCTATTATTTCCATCATTCATGAATGAAATGGTTGTTTACCATATGTGTTTGCTATCTTTTTGGGAAATTATTGCTTGCATCTTAGGAATATTTCCATCATTTCTATTTTTTGTGTTATTGTGGCATCCAGTTTTCTGGCAAATTACTTTCCATGCATCAGTTCTCTTCCTGATTTTGTTTGATGAGGCTTAGGGAAGTTGCTTTTTTTTCCCCTGTAAAGCATATTCATATATAATAATTTTTTTGTACATAAATTTATTTTCTTAATTTTATTTGTGTGACTAAAACATCTTTTCTTCCAATATATAAAGGTTGTGATTCCTTTGAGAGATATTGACGAGGTAATTCATGTTCCACTTCTGTTCTACTATGTCTGCATAATTTTCGTGATGCACACATTTAATGTGCCATCTATTTCTTTGATTACAAACACTGCAGATAAGGAGAAGTCAGCATGCAGTTATTAATCCAGCTATTACAATATTTCTTCGAATGGGAGCTGGAGGATTTGGTGTTCCTCCATTAGGATGTCCAGATGGTAAAATCTTCATAACATATAAGTGGTTCTTAAATCAATGGACCCTGCATGTCTTTTTTTTCCTGATCCACTATACACAAAACATTGATACAAGTAATAAGTACCAAAGGTCTACCGCATAAAAAAGAAGAACAAAAAAATTACAGGGCCTACAGGACCAAATGGATGTCTGAAAAGTGAAAACAATTGTGAAACAGAATTGTTACTCTGAATCCAGTTGGGAAGGAGCCACTGGAATTTAGTGGGTGATCTTTCTTTTAGCAGACTTATCTTCTACAGACTTATCTTCTACAAGCATTCTTTTATCTACTGTTTTGGGGGTGGGGTTGACTTATCAAAGATCCGCCTATCTCTGTGTACTCAGATGTTAACACCCCCATAGTGATCAAAATCCTTCTCTCGTTATGCAATACTTAGTAAGCTGATAAACCCCATTTCCTGGCCCTACAAGTCACGCATGATCTCGATACCATAAAAACCATACCATACAGTTTATGTAGACTGCAAAAAGGACTGCTAATAGCAATTTGATAAGACAGGGTTGTGGTTGCTACATATCATGTTTCCCTATATTTTTTTGTAGGAAGAGTCAGGTACAAATTTGCATCGTTTTGGAACAGAAACCATACATTTAGAGCACTGCAGCGAGCTGTGAAGAACTTCAAAATGATGATAGAGGCTGAGAAACAGGTGCAGCATATGTGTGCCGTGTGCGGTACACTAGATCTTTGCTTTTTAATTATAATCTTACATATCTTCAGCCTTACTGTCGGCACACTAGTTTTGAAGGGATCTTTGTTGATTTTGCTGTTTGTGATACATGTTCTTATCTCCTCAAACATTCTTCAGATTTGATAGTCTTTTTCACATTTGGATTCCAGGAACGTGCTCAGTCTGCATTACGTGCACACAGTAGTTCAAGAAAAAATAGCAAGAAGGAAATAAATGTCCCAGAAGATTGTGCTGCATTAACAGGGCAGTTACAACCTTTTGTCAAAGAAGAAGTTTTGGTCCCTGTATTCAATGTAATAATGACGAACATTATTTTAGCCTCACGATTTTCTTTAATGGTCAAGCTTTGTAATTGGTACCTGATCCTTAACTGTTCATGATTTCAGGGAACTTTTCCATGTACTACAGAACAGTTCTTTAGTATTCTTTTAAGTGATGATTCGAATTACATAACAGAGTATCGAACAGATCGGAAGGATAAAGATATAAATGTAAGTATCCAGCACATTGCCAGCCTTTTGCACATATAGTACATTCTATGACGAACTTATTCTCAATCCATGTATTCTTGCGTATTAGAGAATTTCCACAAAAAAAGTTGTTAGATAGAAATCGGTAGATTATCATAATATGTCAAATAGAGTAGGTGGTCATACCCTTTTTTTTCAAACTAATACCCAACTGAGCAAAAGACATCCACCGTGCTCCTATTTTTAATAATGGTGTATTTTAGTACTGGTGTTTTTGTCATTGAAATTTTCAGCTTTTCAAGTTTTCTCATTGAATTTTTCAAAATTTCATGTTTAGGGCATCTTTCAATAATGGTGATTTTAGTGCTGCTAGGGCACAATATGGAGCTGCCAATTACTATAGATCTACCAGCTTTATAACCCCAGCCCCATTCTGCCGTTGTCTGTGTTATGTATTTCTAAAAAGGTTGTCTGCTATGATTTATGAATAATTCAGGTAGTATGCTTAGGATCGGTAATTTGGGTTCCTATTTCCTAGTGGATATCAAGCTTTGGGAAGCCTCGTCCTATGAAGATAGTTTATTTACAAACTTCGAGTTAAGAGATTTTAGTCTGTTTTCAAGGTGGCATGTATGGCTCCACTGAACCTATAATAATATGTCACCATCCTGTATGGACCTGACAACTAGGCAAGAATCAGTACATAAACCTAGTGGTAGCCACCCTCCTCTCGAATTTCAAAATTAAACTTCTCTCCATTAGGCTGGCCTATGCCATATGCACTCCAAATGGATTTATCCAAAGGAAGCATATGTACTGATCATCCTCCAGGCATATATTGTGGGTTAACATTCCACCTCTTACCTTGTCCAAAAAAAACACCTCTTATGCTAGCAGGATAACATAAACCAGTTATATTCCTTTATGTGATCAGTAACCTGAACGGCTTTGGTTTTCTTTTACTTCATATTCTGCGTCAAACTGTTGCTTTTCTGCAGCTGGGCCAATGGCACGTCGCAGATGAGTATGATGGCCAGGTGAGGGAACTTAATTGTAAATCAATATGCCATAGTCCAATGTGCCCTCCTTATTCAGCGTTGACAGAGTGGCAGCATATAGTTCTTTCAGCTGACAAAATGGATCTGGTATGTTTCTACCGTACAACAGAATGTTCCATTATGGCAGATAATAGTTCTTGGTAATTTGCTTGATGTCACAAGCATTATTGAGCTCTCACCATTATTTATCTGTAGGTATTTGAGACAGTACAGCAAGTACATGATGTTCCATTTGGTTCCTTCTTTGAGGTACTTATGGAAAATATTGGTTACAGTTTCCTGCCCTCTCTTTCGTTTTTGTAGATCTGTGAGCATTTTTCAGTGCTACAATAGCAGTCATCTTTCAATAGTGTAGTGATTCTGCTATATTATCTTTCAGGTGCACTGTAGGTGGTCTGTGAAAACTATTGGCTCTAGCTTGTGCAGTCTCAACATAAGTGCTGGTCGGTGATTCCTTCTGATCCCTTTTGTCTAGCTCATGTGCTCTCCTATTTATTTTCATCGATAGCTTCTCTCTTCTTAAGGTGCAATGAAATTTAATGATTTTATTAATACAATAGCCATTCAGGTGCGCATTTCAAGAAATGGTGCATAATGCAGTCTAAGATAAAGAGTGGTGCTGTGGATGAGGTATGTGTTTATATTTACTGAGCTTTTGTATGTATGCTATTTTGTTGCCAATTTAATCCAATTGTCTTCAAACTTTAACACATACAATTAATATAGCTTGTGGTAATTTGTGGAGTAGAGTACATTCTAACTAGACACGATCACATACAGATACAGGTGTAAAAAGAATGATCTACTCTCTTATCATAGCTCCAATGCATGAGATTGTCAGCTATTCACTTAAAATTCGTGTACAGTTTTGTTGGTGAGATCGTCAGTTTGGACAACATGAGCAAGCATGTTTATCCTTGAAAATATACTAGGCTACACAAAACCACACATCATTTGCCCCCCCACGGTTATTCTATGTAGCTTTTGCTGGCTTGCAAGTTGTGGTACATATGAGCATATATAAGCCGGCTAATAAGCTGAAGCGGCTGATTTGTTACGAGAGAAAAACACTGTTCCACGACTGATTTGTACAGATTATAGCCGGCTTATAACTCAAGCGAACAAAAGTAATGCAAGAGAGTGCAAAATATGAGTTTACGGAATACTCTGTGCTTCTTTAATTTCTGCATGCCAGAACTTCTAGAAAGTACATAAAACTCTTGATTCTCAGAGTTCACTTCATTTTGTTATGAAATCGTGCAGTTGAAGAAAGAAGTCAAGGAAATGTTAGACTTCGCACAGGGGTATATGCTCAAAGTTAGGTCTCCTGACCAAGAGAACAATAATCTCGTTCAACAAGATGTGGCGCCAGATGCAGTGCCTGTTGATCAATAATTATTTCAGGTTATGCGTCCTGATTTAGAGTGACAGCTGCCATCACGTGACAATGAATTATGATGTTATACACAGAAGGGCAGGTGGACCTATAGCCTGTCCACATGAACCACATTTAACATGTTAAGCTGACTTCCAAAAGAATGGGTGGACCTTGTAGCATGTAAACTTCTTTTCGTGTCATTTCTCTATCCATTCTGGCAGTTTGGCTGATGTATATAGTTGTAAAAACACGTAATATATAGTGCTGACTGCGGACAGGTCAATGTGTGTTGTATGAAGATAAACAAAGAAAGAAACAAAAGAGAAATATTTGCCCCAGAACCATCAGAACTTGTGCAGTGTACATTTCTGTAGTCACAGGTTCTACGTTGTACAAATTGAAGTTTGATGTCCTAAAAACCACTTTGCAACATTTCATAAGAATTTTGAGTAACGAGCACCAGATTTCAAATGTCATTTTCCTATCTAGTTCTGAAGATATGAGAGGAATGCTTGCAGTTCAACTTTACATAGATGCCTATACGGACTAGGGAGGATGCCAATTGGGGTCCATGACTACCAGTTTCCACGGTGTGAAAAAAAATGTATCCAATGGGGGGGGGGGGGGGGGGGGGCGCTTATTTTGATAATGAAGGAGTTTTTCTCTGTTACAAGTGCGTATAAGAGTTTTTAGACAGGAGCAGATCAACAATTGCAAAAGGGGTGGGACTACTTGGCCAAAGGAGAGCATCGTTGCAGTGATGGAGGCTGGGGCTTCGTACTGAGGGGACTCGGGCGGTAATGTTGTCACAGCTCATCGAGGAAGAGTTGAGGTCTTCGTGAACTGCATGGTGATAGTGACCTGGCTATCTCCAACAAATGAGACCTATTCAGCCTACCTATTTCAGCTTTTGGGTCTCCCACAGGAAAGGATAAGCCACCTAAAAATCTATCCTCTCCAACAACGACCGACCCAAATCTTCTCTCCCCAACTCGTGAAGCCTCCGCCCGCCGATCTCCCCGCCGGACGCCCGCGCCAGGCCAGGGTCGCGTCGCGTCGACCACACGCCCAGTTGCGTCGCGGGGACCCCTCCCTCCCACGCGAGGCAGCAGCAGGCGGCGTCGCGTAGCTCCCTCGACCCGACGGAGCGGGGGCAGCAGCAGAACACGGCAGCCGTGCTCCGACGGCGGGGCCTCGCCGAGCCTCGACGATTGTGTCCCGCCGCCGGGACTCCTCCTCCTGCGCGGGGCAGCAGCAGCAGGCGGCGGCGCGCGGCTCCCCCAACCCGACGTGCGCGGGGGCAGCAGCAGCACACGACAGTCGTGCTCCGCTGGCCGGGCCTCGCCGAGCCTCGACGGTCGTGCCCCGCGCAACGGCCGTGCTCCGCCACTGGGCCCATGCACAAGATTTGCGTCTTCCCTTTCAACGATGCTTTTCTGCGTCTCCGAAGAGCTCCTACCCAAAATGCGTAGCTCATATGGGTTCCCTGTTGGAGGATGTTGGTACGAGGCAAAACCACTGTGTCATACCCATTTTGAGTATGAGTTGTATTGTTGGAGTTATGGGGTGTTTAGTTGGTAGGAATTTGGGCGTAAAGTTACTGTAGCACTTTCGTTGTTATTTGACAAACTTTGTTCAAATATGGACTAACTAGACTCAAAAGATTCGTCTCGACATTTACAGACAAACTGTGCAATTAGTTATTTATTTTTATCTACATTTGATACTCCATGCATGCGTCTAAAGATTCGATGTGATGGGTTATCTGGTAAAGTTTTGGAATCTAAACGTGCCCTTAGTCACGTTGGGTTGGCTGGGATTGTAGCCAATCTCCGTAGGCCACCTTGCCTGGATAAACATGTCTTCAGTTAGCCTACATGTGGATCTTTCTCTGGTCAATTCTCGACGAAACCTCCTCGCCTCAAACCTGGAATCGAGCTACTGCTCCGGAGTCATCATGGAATGAATCCCGGCGTCCGGTCCTCATGGCAGCTTGATTAAAACCTACTTAGGGCTCGTTCGGCAGCAGCCAACCAGTTTTGAATCCTGGCCAAAATACACCAGTTTTTAATCCGTTCCACGAAGGAGCGGAACGGCCTGTTCCACAGTAAACGAACGGTGCCTTACCGAAATCCCTCGCTTGCCGCAATCCCTGCGCTGGAATGAATCCCCACGATCTGCTTGCCGAACTCTTAGAGGCAGCTGGATTAAAACCTCTTCAAAGCAAACAACGCCTAGCTGCTGGAGTGGGTCGTGTCATCGTCGAGGCAGACACGGCGGAAGCTGTTCAAGCCGTCTACTCCTAATGCTGTTGATACCAGTGCGGTGACAAATTTTGTCGATGAGCTCCGTAGTCTTTTGGCCTTTAATTTTATTTCCAGGAACGTACTTATAATAAAGTAGCCCATGAAGTACCCGTTCTCGGTAGGGTGTGTGATCCGGATGAGGGCCCATCTTTTGGTCTTCATTCCGACGAAACATTCAGGTTGTAATTGGTGATATTCAGCTCCAGTCTGATTAATGGACGTAAACAGAAAAACACAGAACATGCATCATCATCAGACTGGATCCGCTGGCCCCGGGCCCGTTCTGGGCCGCGGCGGTATTGGAGTCAGATTTGGAAGCCTTCCGTCCGGATTCCGGAGGCGCGCGGGCGCTGCTCCCGGCCGCCTAGTCGCTCGCGGATCGCCTGCGCCGACGCCGGCACAGCACTCCGGCACGCGCACGCAGCACAGCACAGCCATGTGCCCGAAGTCGAGGCCACACCGGACGGACCGGTGGTCCGGGCGCTGCTGAGCCAGGCCAATGAATGCAACCCTGCATTGTTCAGTCGGCTGTCCCTGTTCAGACACTGTTGAGGCACGAGGATTGGAAAACGAGAGATTTTTGCTTCACAGCAAGTTGGCTTCTTGCTCTTTTCGCGGTTTGCCCAGCGAGCATTGCACGTCAACAACGTACCGTGCGTGTGTGTTGTTGCCCCAACCGCTCATTGGCCGTTGGTACTAGACTAGCAGTGCTCCGTAGTACTGTACGCCATAACTCAAGAGTCCGGACCATGACCAACTTCACCGTCGAAAGCTCTGGATTCGTAATCGTACCCTCTACCAGCGCAAGCACGTACTCCCTCCGTCCCCCCCCCCCCCCCCCCCCCAAAAAAAAAGTCACTGTGGGATGCGTGCTAATCAAACTTGCTCAACTTTGATTGAATTTATACAAAATGTGTGCAATATTTTTATCTCTAAATAATTTTATTATAAAAGTACATTCAAAGATCTATCCAATGATACTAATTATGTAACATAAATATTAATACTTTATTTTATATATTTGGTAAAAGTTAATATCTGTTGACTTTTTGAAGCGAGAATGACTCTTTTTTTAGACAGAGTGAGTACTCCTCCTAGTACTGTAGCACGTCTCGTACGCCCAAAGGTTGGACCAAGGAGCAGTGCTGTGTGCAGATACCTGTAGCAGCACGACTCCGGAACCCAATTGGCAATTATTGATAATTTCTGATGAGGAATGATGAGTCGATGAAAACTCACGCTCCACGTTAAGGCCTTGTTTAGTTTTCGCCAAAAAAATTTTTTTCACTTATCCCATCGAATATTTGACACATACAAAAAGTACTACACATAAAGTCATAAGCTAAAAAATAACTAATTACACAGATTGCGTGTAAATTGTAACACGATTTTTTTTAGTCTAACAAGTTTATGTTTCAATAACGTTGTGTTACAGTAAACATGCGTTAATGATGAATTAATAAGTCTTAATAAATTCGTCTCATGGTTTTCAGACGAAATATGTAATTTTTGTATTAGTTTATTTTTAATATACTAAATGAGTGTCAGAACATCTGATGTGACGCGCACCATTAAAATTTCCTAAATGCAATACAATCACTACAGCAACCTTACTGAAATAAAAAGTCTACTAGTTAGCACTAGGAAACCGAATGTTTGTAATGTCGGCACAAAACGATTCGTCCAGCTAGCTCTAGCCGAGCAAGTGAGCAGGCAGTAAGAGCAACTCCAACCCACCTCCTAAACAGACCCATATTTTAAATTTGGAGACTTGATGTAAAAAAATCAAGTCCAGCCCATCTTCTATTTGGGCTCCTATTTTAGGAGACATCTCAAAATTTAGTTCTACACCCTCGTCCACAGGAGCCCCCTATCCCCCTCCCCAGAAGCCGTGTTCTCCGCCGCCCGCCGCCAATCCCGCCTCTTCCCCGCCGGGGAGCGTCTCCTATCCCTACCCCTGCCCGGGCAAATGGAGCTGGACCGCCGTGGAGATGGACGGCGATCAGCAGCAACAGCTCCGGAGATCCACGACGAGCTCCTCCATCAGCGCCTGGAACACGGCGGCCTCCACCGCGGCGCTCGGGCTACACGTCGGCGGCGACTAGCTTCGAGGTTGGGAGCTCGGACGCGACGAGCTCGGACACTCGCGCCAGCTCCTCCCTGTGCGCGTCCCAGTAGGCGGCAGCGGACTCGTTGTCCCGGCAGTGCTTGGGGCTGGTGCGGTAGTAGTCGCCGCGGCCGTAGCAGCAGTCGTCGGAGGAGGCCCTGGCGAGCAGCGCGGGGCTATACGACGCCGCGTCCAGGAGGTCCCGGAAGACGTCCATGGCCATGGCAGCGGTGCCGACCTTGGACGACGAGGACAGCAGCTTGCTGTGGACCGGGGAGGTCTCGAACGGGTGGTCCAGGACGGAGACCGGGCTCAGCTGCTGCTTCTCGTCGTCGGAGTCGCAGTCGGTGCCGTCGTAGCGCTCCGCCGCGGCATCCTGCGCCTTGATGATGTCGGCGGTCTTGACGGCATCCAGCTCCAGCTCGAGGTGCGTCGTCGTCCTCCTGCTCCTGATGTCGTCCACCGTGACGACGGCCGAGGCCGCCGGCAGGAGGAAGCCGCGCAAGGGAGGGGCGTCGGCGCCAGTGCGGGCGGTGCGGGTGATGCGCCGGCATCGATGTGGGTGAAAAGGATAGGGTAGGAGGTGTTGGGCTGGAGTTGAATGCAATTTTGAATCTCTATTTTTTGCAAGCCAGCATGCAAATGAGGAGAAAAGGGACTCAATTTGCATGTTGGTCTGAAGTTGCTCTAATAGGCCATGGCATATTCTAGTCGCAGGTTGCATTTCTTCGTGCAGGAATCTCCTGCTTTGCCTAGAGTGCAAGCGAGCGGAGACAACAAACACCCCCCGTCTGCAGTACCTGCATTGGCATTTGGCTATACGGCGGCCATACGGGCGTCCGGCAGCATGGGCAGCGGGGCGAAAAAGGGCCGACTAACCGCACGGCTCCCACCGGCGCCGTACGGGGGTTAGTTTACGCTGTTCACGTCCGATTCCATTCCACCTGGACGCTCGCCCGCCCGCCCGCAGCCCCCAGCGCCGTCGCCTAGCCGTTGTCTGCTCGGTTCCTCCGTTGGCTGTTCTTGTTCGTTCAGACTTTGCCGGCGCCAGAGATACAGATACAGCACGCCAAACGAACGAACTCGCCCTCGATAACAGTTAACAGGGGGGGAATCTTGTCTTGTTCTTTGTACCATCAGGCGTGCGTAGCGTATCATCTCCTTTCTCCTTGGCATTTGTGGCCACGGGGTCATCCAACGTCACATGATTCTCCTGACGGGTTCACATTTGCTCGGGCGCCGGTCACGCAACGCAACCACCTCGTCTCGGTCCCGCCCCACCCTCACTACCTCAGGCTCGCGCGTTTCCGGGCCCGGGCCCGGGGCCGATCAGATGGCGTGGCGCTTTCGCCGGCGCTAGCGCACCAGCCCCACGCGGTCCACTGGATCACGACGGCACCGTGGACGCAGGCGCAGCAGCCAGCAGCTGCGGTAGTGTGGTGACGACCGCGCCCCTGTGCCCGTGCCGTGTCCCAGGTCCACCAGCTGCAGCTGCAATGCACGGCCGCGCCCGTCTCCATTCGACGACGAGACCCCCCACGCCGCCCGCGTCCGCTCGCCCGCCCGCACCTCGTCTTTGTCTTTGTCTCCGCCGTGACCGTGGCCTCGCGCTGCTCCACTGCTGCTGCTCGGCACCGGACGCCCGACGCAGCCCCAGCCCCAGCCCCAGGCCCCAGCGGGCGGCGACTACCACCGCATTTCCACACATCACGTGCACGCGCGGGATCTACGTGCGCGTCCGTCCGGCACGGCGGCACGCCACCGATACAATACAGGAAGTCGACGACTCGACGGGGGAAGCAAGCAACTATTGTACCAAGTTACAAGTAGGCGTACGTCCAAGTCCGTGTGTTCATGTGTTCTAGGCGTTGCACACGAACGACCCCCGAAAGGCGCGTCCTCACCGACTACTGCAAAGCAACCTCACTGGCTCTAGTCGCTGACCCTTTCGCTTGCTCCACCACCACATGTATGTACGTATATTTCGCAAAAAAAAACATGTATGTACGTATAGTACGTACGTACGTGGACCACAGTTTGGGCTGCTGATTGCTGATTGTGATTGCTTGTTGCTGATGCTGAAGCCCCACCCCACAGTTCCTCCTTCTCCCCAACCGAACGAACTCGGTTCAATTCACATATAAAAAAAATCAGATATATAGGTTCAAATGAATTGCGTCCCGAGGCAAGCAATGGACGTAGTACACCTACAATGTACTGCTTCCACCTGGCTACCTGACGGCAGCTTATCGTCCCTCTTGGCCACATGGCTCCACCATGGTCGCAGCAAGGCGGTGGTTGGCCGAAGAAGAGGAGGAGGAGGAAGAAGAAGAACCAAGAAAAAGAAAAAACACGGAAGGGCGGGCTCCTGCACTGCACGCCACGACGGCACGGCAGGTGGAGTACTCCACGGCGAGGAGCCGAGGACTGTTCCGCGCGCGTCGATTAGCATGCAGTACCGAGTGATTACTACGTATAATCGACCGGCCGGCGCGGCATTACGCGCGGGGGGTGGTGGTTACGGGGTGCCAATCACTCGCCGGCTTCGTCGTCGTCGTCACCGCTAATCAATTCAATTCAGTCGGTGGCAGCGGCAGCAGGACCGGGCATTGCTACTGCTCCGGCCACTGTTCGGATCCCCTCGTGCACGAGATGATGGACCGGTACGCTGTACATTTACGGATCCCTACCACGTTATTACGATACGACTATTAATTCCTGGAGTATGTACGTACGTACGTACAGTAATAATAGCACGGGAATTCGATCGGATCCGAGGCGTAGTAGTAGATAAACTCGTTGCCAAATCGAGCTTGGTGCCGAATTCGCGGGTGATTTGTGCAAAAAATCACAGGAAGGGATGGGGGCGGCTGCTCTCTTTTCTGCTCGCCTCTTTTTGGAGTTGGAGAGGATAAAGAATGCAGCGAGCCTCCTGTCCTGTCCCCATGCCCAAACGGCCAAGCTTGTCTGCCCCCCTTGGCCTTGCCCCGAGGAAAGCAACGGCTCACCGCAACAGTTACCACCAGCACCAACCACCCACCCCACCTCCACCACCACCGTGCCTGTGCTGCTGGCTACGGGGCTAGGCTACTGCACACCACGCAAGGCCGGCCACGACGGGTGAGGGCCGAGGGGTGGCTGACTGCCTTGCTGTGCCTGTGCTGCTGCACGCAGGACGCAGCACAGTGGACGCGTCCGAGCGGCTGTGCCTGGCTGCATGCAGCATGCGTGTGTCAGCTGCTCGCTACGGTTACTACTGCCCCCCCTTCTTGGCTGGCCCGCTGCCCGCCCGCCGTCTCCAGTTTCCACTCCACATCCTACAGGTCACAGCCAACCAAGCAGCAGCAGCAGCCGCGGAGAAACTAGAAAGAGGTGTCGAGTGATTCGTCTCTACTCTCTCTCTCTCTCTCTCTCTCTCTGCTCGTCTCGGCTGGAGCAAGCGCGGCCAACGCAGCGGTCCAGCCAGGGCTGGAGGCAGAGCGCAGAGGCAGCCAAAGGCAACAGTGGAGGCCGGAGCCGCGCGGAGCGCCGAGGATCCTCCTTGACTTGTTTTTCCTTGGATGTGACGACCGACGCGCGCGGCCGCGCCCCTCCCCTGACCGGACCTGCGTACCCCGCGACGCTGCAGGGCGGAGCTGCCGCGTATCCCGCCAACTAGCGGTGAGCCGGCGGAAGGAAGGTCCCCGCCCGGAACTCGAAGCCAGCCTTTCCAGTTTTCTCCCCCCTCCGTGCGGCGCCCACAGCAAAGCCCGGAGGAGGAGAGCGGAGGAGAAGAAACCACTGGGCGCCCGGATTTCCGCCGAGAGGTTCGCGTTCCCTTGTTCCCCCGATTCATCCTCCTCCCTCTGTTCCAAGATTCTTCGCCTTCCCTTTCCTCTCCGAGCGCTTTGCTTTTTTGCGTTTGCTCCCACGCGACTCTTTCCCCCCAAATTTTTTTTGGCCATTGCCTGCCGCTTCCTCCGACCAGGAGGGGGCGGTGCGAGGCTGAGGCGGACGGACGGTTGTTTGCGAAGTGTGTCTGCTCCTTGCACCTTGCTGGTATATATCTAAAATTGCTTCGCGTCGAATTCAGCGGTTGTTTAAGGTTTGCGCGAATTGATTGCGCAACCAGTGGTGGTACTTTTCGTGCGCAGGATTCGGTTGGTGCTGTTGTTCTTCCTCTCTTTTTCAAGATTTTCTTTGTCGAGGGGAAAAGTTGGGGTTTCGGGGACGACAGGACCACCGCCGCCCACACATGACTTCTGCTGCTGCTACTACTAGTATGTGGATTACCAATTGTGGTGTCTGTTGAGCGTGTTTCGCTTTGGACCGAGTTCAATTCGTTTCCTTACAAGCAAAGACAAATATTCCCCAGGCGTACTGCCTCCGTAACCACCACAGGAGGAGTATTTTTCGAGCGGCATTTCTTGCATAACCACTTGTGCCATTCAGGAGGGTTCTGCGGTTTCTGTCGATTCAGTGATAGTAATAGTACTCTTCAATAGGTTTGCTCGATTTTCTTCGTCTGTGTCCTTTTCTGAAATTATCGCTAGTCTCCGTGCGATTCTCCGTACTCGAATCACCGTGCGGCGATTCTTGGTATGGTATGAGTAAATGCGATCCGCAGTGACTTGTGAGCCAGGTTTCTGCACCATCACATTACATTCACGAAAAAAGTCGCAACCTTTTATTGCATTCAAGGACAGGGGTGCTGGTCTCACTTTCGTTAGGAACCGCCAGGTTGCCTGCCGGATTTTTACTTTTTGGTTCCAATTTGTCCGGTGCTTTTATATGACGACGACGATGATAATCGCATTGCTTGGTCCGACAATGCAGAGTAATGCGCTTAAGGATCCACGACAATGGCTTCGTTGGTGCCCGGTGTCCTCGTGAAGCTCCTTCAGCATATGAACACGGATGTAAAAGTCGCCGGCGAGCATCGGTCCTCGCTCCTTCAGGTTGTCAGCATTGTCCCAGCGCTTGCCGGGAGCGATCTGTTCACCAACCAAGGGTTCTACCTCAAGGTGTCGGATTCATCCCATGCGACCTATGTTTCCCTTCCAGAGGAACAGCATGATCTCATCTTGAGCGACAAGATTCAGCTGGGCCAGTTCATCCATGTGGACCGTCTGGAGGCGGCCACTCCTGTCCCCATCCTTAGAGGAGTCAGGCCAGTTCCTGGTCGCCATGCTTGTGTTGGCACCCCTGAGGATCTCGTGGTAACCAGCTCCTCCGATTTTCATGGCAGCAAGAAGGCGCAACCATCAAATGGAATGAAGGATGCCAGCATCTTGTCACTAGAAAAGGAAACGGGCAAATTGGAGAAAATAAATGCTTCACGCAAGCCTACTGGGGCGGAAAATAAGAAACCGATGCTCACCAAATCAAACTCTTCACTGTCAAGACAAGCTTTGAATGGGATTGCTGATAAGAAGGAAGCAGTTAAATCAAAGGTGAAGCCAGCTATTACTAGGTCCACACCTTCATCACCAACCAGTGTCTATTCTCTACCTGCATCATTCGACAGATTCTCTAATGATCTGAAACAGAGGAACAAAGTAAAAGGAGCAGAGAAAGCTTCATCTTCTAGGCTTTCCTTGCTAGAAAAGGCTGCTTCTGTTTTGAAGGCTACCACTGCCGGGAGAAAGTCTTCTGCTGGTAATTCAATCAGTAGCTCTGTGTTGAGTATTGGATCAGGGCCAAAGGCCTTGAGAAGAAGCTGGGAAGGAAACACGGAAATTAAAGGAAAAGGCAATTTGGAATCAAAGGCAGCCAAACCTGACAGGAAGTCTGATAACAAGATCCCAGTGGTATGTAATATGCTGACTCTCTCTTTCAGTGTATAGATAATGCATTTAGTTTATGTGATTAGTGACCACTGGGTTCAGCCACTTTCTTCAGGCTTGTTCAACTTTTAGAATTCCCATTGACAATGGATAATAGAGACTGTATCTCACAATATCTGTTTATTACTGTCTCGTCAATGACACCATGTGTGGCAACTGGCATGGCAAGGAAATCTGATGGCATTCTTCCCATTTGCACCGACCATTTATTTTTACTCAAAGTTAGATAATATGTACATTCTTAATATGCAGACTCCTAGACGAAAATCACCAGTGGATGAGAAGGTGCCACATAAAGATGATAGTCAGAAAGCTGCTAGGAAGAGCACCGCAAGTGCTCCCTCAGATGGCGCTGACAAAGCAGTTAAGAAGCATATTCCTACTGTAAAGAGAACTTCTGGGGTTTTAGGAAACTCAAATGTTACAAATCTAGTGAAGATTCCTCCCAACAGCAAAAAACTAACAGATGTTAGCACTTCATGGACATCACTCCCTCCACCACTTGCCAAACTAGGAAAGGTATGGCTAAAATTCATTGACACAATTGATATGATTTTGAACTTTTGCTTCCACAATAGTTTGAAAGATCAAGCATTGCTGAGTATTTCAAATTTTAAATTGGCATACCCTGTCTGTGTCTGTGACAGGAGCTTCTGAAGTACAGGGAATCAGCGCAAATAGCTGCTGTTGAAGCCATGCAAGAAGCTTCCGCTGCAGAGAGCTTGCTCAGATGTTTGAGGTACTTTTTTATTCTGGATACAAGCCCTATGATTATGACGAGTTTTGTATGTTTTCTAACTATAGTTCTAGGCTCATTTTCTTATTGGTAGACTACGACATACCGTTTGATATATTCCCTATGACTCTGACCAAGTTGTTTTGCTATTCAATCCATTCCTTTTATGCGTATCTTGTAGCTCCTAATGCTTGTATTCTTTTCAAACAGCAAGTTTATTTCTGTATTTAAATCGGGCAAAGTATCCCCTAGCTTATATAGATAACTATAAACGTATGTTTGACACTTAGATGGCATCACATGCTTGATGATCTGTCTATTAAAATATAGTAGAAGAGAATCTTGTGGTTTGATTTGGAAACCTGCCATGTTATGCTAGCTTCTATCCAATTATGCAGAAGATGTGGCACCTACTGGTATCAGGGTACTCTGCTTCCAGTAAATTCAAATTAGAAAAAATCTTCTGCCAAATTTCCACATTGAACTTACACTTCTGTGCTCTCCAACAGTGCTCTTCTGCTGTTCCATTATTCTTGAAATCCTTCAATAGAAATGAGTCAACTATGCTCCAAGGACTAGCCTTATGAAGCCGAAGATCACATGCATCTGGCCGTAGACAGCCTTGATTGCCTGTTCCCGTGCTGACGAACATGCTAGATACAGGGCATGGTGATCGGGAACCAGGACAGGTGGTATCAGCTGTGCTTTTAGCAAAGCCTGCTGTTCATTGTCACATGGTTGGTTTCTGATTGCACCTCACTGAGGCAAGATCATGAATAACCCGTAGGTCTCATCTCATGGTCCAAATGTCTCTGTCCGAGCTGTCTAGCATGTTGCAATAATGTTATCAACCAGGCTCGGTTCCTCCCTTTTGGAGCTCGAGGACCATGCTGGAGTGGTCCCTGCTATCTTTTTTTCTGATCTGAGAGCAGACGTTAGCTATGAATGTTTTTACAGATTCTTTTTCAAATTAAAAATGTTTTCACACATTAAGATTAACTCACATAGGTTAACTTACACTTTACCAAATATCTGAAGTTAAAAACATAAAATTGGCATTCTGAGTTACTACTATCTGTAAACATTTGTGAACTGCCCATTTGGACATGGTAGAAAGTACAAGCTTGCAGAAGGTACAACCCAGAGAACAGGAAAAAGAAATCTTGTATTGTGGTATACAGGTTTGCATAATGCATAGTACAGTTGATGCCATGGCTTGTACTGTGTGTTAGTTTTGCTTGTTGGCATCCAGATGGTCCAGGAGGCAGGACATGGATCAACATGCTTCTGAACTGCCTCCGAACCATGCTATTGTACTGTATAATGATGCTTACAGATGCTGTGCTAGACAAACAGGAAGTTTCTTGTCTTCTATTGAAAGTACCTGTTTATTAGTACATTGCTAGCTTCAGTATATTCTCCAGTTAATCTGAAAAGTTGTGTTTTGAGTCAGAAGAACCTGCCATTTTTAGCTTGTAATGTTACAGCAATTTTTTCTGTTGGAAAAGTTCACATCAAGAGCTGCAGCACGATTTTTATTTTATTTATTTTGCTACCACTGTTGATTCAGTTATAACTAACCGTATCTGCCTTGTATTGGCCGGAGCAGCTCATACGCGGTGGTGAGCTCGACGGCGGAGGAGCAGAACCCGCAGCCAGCCGTAGAGCAGTTCCTCACCCTCCACGCCGCGCTTTCGCGCGCCACCGTGCTCACCGACACCCTCACCAAGTCTGCCACATCTGCAGCCTCGCCAGATTGCTCGGCAGCAAGCGACGCAGGAACTGTGGGCTCCGCTACCGACGAGGAGGCCACTGCCATCACAGCCGAGCGCCGGCGCCGAGCTACGTCCTGGGTGAGCGCAGCTCTCGCTACGGACCTGTCCGCCTTTGGCATCTACAACCTCAAACCGGCCCCCGCCACCATCTCGTCGCCGCTGGCCGTGGTCGTCGTTGACGAGTCCTCGAAGTCGGCGGCAGCCACTGCCACGGCTACGAAATCATCGCCGTCGCCCAAGTCGCGGCTGTCCCCGGCGAAGGGGAAGGCGAGGACGGGCACTGCGGCGGCCGCAGCGGCGCTGACGACGACGCCCGCGCCGCCGGAGTGGGAGAGGGGAGGAGGGGCCGAGGAGAGGGGCGAACTGGCGAAGCGGCTCGGAGAGGAGTCAAGGGGCTGGTTCCTCGGCTTCGTGGAGCGGTTCCTGGACGCCGATGTGGCGGCTTCCGCGCCATGGGACCGGGAGCGCGCGGCCAGGATGCTCCCGCAGCTCAAGCGCGTCAACGACTGGCTCGGCGAGATCGGGAAGCGCAGCGAGACTCCGTCGCTGCCGCCGGCCGACGCGGACGGTGAGGCGACCACCACGAGCACCGCCCCTGTCCCCGCGAGCGGCGGCTGCGGCGTGCCTGAGGAGACGATAGAGCGGCTAAGGAAGAAGATCTACGAGTATCTCCTCACCAATGTCGACTCTGCCGCCGCAATGCTTGGCGGTGGCGGAACCGGCGGGGCGGCAGCGCCGACGAACGCGAAGAAGGGCTGACGAATGGATGGGAGGTCCTAATTGGGCCGTTAGTAGTGTGAGATTGATTGGGCCAAAAATGGGCTGGGTTAGCTAATGTAGGCTTCGTTTCTGTTGTTTCTTTGTTGGGTTTTGACTTTTGAGCCTTTCAGCTTCTTAGTTTCTTATTATGGTTACAGAAAAAAGGAAAGGTGGTGAAAAATTGACTTGTATTCCGTCGTATTTATCACTGACGTTGACTGGGTGACTCTGAATTGTGGAGTATTGCTCCATTGGATGGTTTTCTGATTTTCGAGATTGGAAAGTGATTCTTTGCACAGAGAATATGGACTGTTCGTTAGTTGTATTGCTACCCTGTGTTGCACACATCTTTATTCTAGTTTTTTTGCCCAGAATTTATAGAGTATACGTATGCGTGTATGTTCGGTTGTACTCCACGTTTTTCAAACACTAGAGGCGAGCTTTCCAATCTCTTATTTTTGTGTATGGTGTGGATGTAAAGTATATGAAATATGTGTGTCTAGTTATACCAGTAAAAAAAAGTACATATACCCATCCGCCTTTCAGAAAATGTAATAAACCTCTTTGACCTTCGGAGTAACCGAGGAAAATCTGTTTGTGCTATCACGTGCTGTTTTGTGTAGTCATTAGTCAGGTGTCAACCACTTGCGCGGAACATGCTTTTAATAAACTTTGCATCCCGTTAATAATTGAGGTCAAGAAATGTTTGATGACGACAGTCTCAACTCACAAACTATGAGGTAGCTCCTACACTATCCAATAATAATAACATATAGACACTATATATAAAAACTATATGCTTCCTCTGTTCCGAAACAAAAATTGTTATAAAATACGTATATGTCAAATTTTCTTAACTTTAATTATATTTATATTTCTAAATAAGTTTATTATAAAAAATAAATTCTCTATTTGATAATACTAATTATATATTACAAATATTAATATTCTTTCATATAATTTGTCAAAGTTAAAAAAAAATGACTTCTCAAAAAATGAGAATAACATTTATTTTGGAACGGTGAGAGCAGTTCTAATGACTTGTTTTTTTTTCAAAAAAATCTAATCACATCTCTTCTCTCTCCAATAAAGCATCTTTATTAGATCTCCTATTTTTTGCTCCTTTATATATAACCAGTTATAGGAGATCTCTCAAAAAGAAGTTCAGTGTACTTTTTTGCTTCAGGAGTACCTAAATTTCATCTCGATTTAGGAGATGAAGAGGTTTCTCCTTTTTTTTGAGGTGACACTTTGGTGGCTTTAAAAGATCTTCTGAATAACATAGAGATAGGCAGTGGTAGAGGACAAGAAAGAATTAAGGTACGACTTATATTATTATCTTTAGCAAATGAAAACAGCATGCTATAGTGGATATCAGACATGGTATGGCAGTGGTCCTACCTTGTCATATTGAGAGCTCTGCCCTATTTAAGGGATAAGAGAGTATAAGATATTTGAGAGTGTGTGCAAATTCTTGATTTGAAATGGGTTTTGTATCTTTCTAAACTGATTCTAATTTAATGATTTTATTCTTTTATAAGTAATAAGAGGGTGTTTGGGTTTTGTATCTTTCTAAACTGATTCTAATTTAATGATTTTATTCTTTTATAAGTAATAAGAGGGTGTTTGTTTCCCTAGCAAAAAATTTAACCATATCACATTAAATTTTGTGGCCCTAATTTAGTTTATTAAAAATAAAGTAATTAAAAATAAAGTAATCAAAAAACTAATTTATCAGCGGAAGTCTAATTTGCAAGACGAATCTATTAAACTTAATTAGTTCATGATTTGATAATATGATGCTATTGTAAATATTTGGTAATAATAAATTAATTTATCTTAATAGATTCATCTTGTTAATTAGCATATGACAATGTAATTAGTTTTATAATTAATTTATTTTTAATAGACTAAATTAGTGTCACATCCGATATAACACGGCAAAAAAATTTACCAGCAAACCGAACAACCCTAACAGGCGTATCTTGGGGTGTCACGATGAGGCATTGAGGCCGTGAGAGAGCTATTTCTTTTACGACCAAGCGCCGCCAACAGATTTGTGTGCGCGGTAAGGCTAATCTCAATGCTGAGTTTCATTTTGTTGTTTCCAAGACTGTCATGTCATATGAAATAAAATGAAACTTGAATGAAACTCTCTATTGAGAGCGAAAGTTTCATTGTAAAGTTTCATAAGCATTAAATTTCATGACTTATAGAGAGTTGGTATTCGTGACAAGAGAAACTCATTTCTTCTCTCACTTCTTAAATAGAGCGTCATGTCATCAGCAATGCCTATGTGGCAACCTATTTAATGCAAATGAAACTCAAATGAAACCCCATTGATATTGGTCTAGGGCACGTACAACGCGGCTCTACGAGCCGTCTACGTGATGTAATTTTTATGGAAAACCCCTCAGGAGCAGCAAGAGACGGCAAGCTCGTCGTCTCGTGTGACGACGACCCCGGCGCGTGCACCGATGTCAACTCGCCCAGTCGAACGCGCGTTGTACCGGTGTCGTCGTGTCCACGCGATGCGCAAGGATCCGGATGCGGTATGCGCGAGAAGGCAGAAAGCACACCAATCTTCCTGCACGAAATCGATGGGCGCGGCAGCAGTGCGAGTGGCCGCGGTCATGGTGGCGCCGCAGGCTTCCAAGGAGCGCAACACCGCGGGCAACCGTGGTCACGGCGGTGGTGCGGCCATCTAGGGCATGGCAAGAGAGCGCGAGTGGCCGCGGTCGTGGTGGCTTTATGGGATTCCAAGTGTGTAGTGACGGTGCCGGCAAGCACGGCCATGGCGACGATGTGTCTATCTAAGCACGGGGAGACACCCCATCGCGGAGCAGACGTGCGGTGTTTGGCGCCCTCGGCAAGCAGGCAAGCGGCTGCTGCTGCCAAGTTCAGGTTTCAGATCCTGCTTGATCCAATTCTCAGCATTCTAAATGTAATTAACCTGTTGGGATTAGGTAAAGTTATTCCTGATTCAAAGCTTTATAATTGTTGCTTAAGAACACAGACCAAATTCTCAAAGGTTTGAGAGATACAAAATTGTGAAGTGTGATAAAACACTGTAAATGTGGTACAAAATTTAGAGTTCAGAACTTTTGTTCCAAAAGTGCATGATATCTATCTTTTTCTTTTGATTTCATACGTTAACAATTCAACCGGTCTTAATTAAAGATGTTGATACTACTATTGTTTAAACATTAGTAAATTCGAATAACCAGTGGATCCCAAGATATAGGAGCTCGAAGTTTGGAGAAAAACTTGTCTTCTGTACATATTGTTTGGTCTTCTCTGCCGGTTAAATTGCTGATCTTTCCTCTGATTGCATAACACGAGTCAAATTAACATTGTTGTATTTTGTAGTGATCGGTTGATTCATAGGCTTGGTTGTTGCCAAGCTGATCTTATACTTTTGTTTTTGTCAAATAGTAATACAACGGTGTACAAAATGATGTTCATAATTGATCTTAGCTACGCATAAAGCATTAAATAGTCTACGGATAGTGGAATTGACTGTCTACTGTACGATTTGTCTTTTTAACCGTCTCTACATCAGATTCGAGGTCATTGGATACAACCCTTGTCTATGGGTTGAACATGCCCTTAGGACAAGTATAGCGCGTCTTCCAGACTCATTTGTATGGCGTATATTTTACAAAAGCCCCCCTCGAGAGCTGGGATCGAGGCGAGGTCATCGTCTCGTCAGACGACGACAGCGGCTCGTGCTCCCAAGCCGAGTCATCCGTAGGAGGACGCGTTGTACAACATCATCGTCTACAAGTGCCGGACGCGGGATCCAGCATGCCTCGCGCTAGAAGTGGACCTAGCGGGGCGCCGCATGCTCCCCTGGCGGGGCGGCTGCTGTCCGCTGCCAGGGGCGCTGGGTTGCGAGCTCCCATGGCCGGGCGGTTGCCCGGCGGCCACTGTGCCTGGAGCTCCTGTGATCGGACGGCAGCTACGCCACGAGCTTCACTGGCGGGGCGACCGTGCACCTCGCTCTGGATCCCCTGGCCGGGTGGTCGTTCCCCTCTCCTCCTGCATTTCTTAATTGCAGTAAGTTTGACTCTGTTGGATTGGGAGGAATGTGGAGTTTATGTTTGGTTGTACCTATATTTTCTGAAGGATTTGGATATTAGTTTCAGACAACTCTTTTGTGTTGTACAGTGAAGAAATCAAGCTATTAGATTCAGAAACTTTGGAGAGAAAGGATGTTGATATAGACCTTCAGAATTTTGTTAGCCAAGTGCAAGTAGGAAATTGACATGACGAAGTCTGGAATTAGCCTCTTAATGTTCAGTGCTTCTAAAATCATCGACTTTCTCTAGATGGCAGCTACAAACGTGTTGTTTCAGTTAGTATTCAACTGATGACATGATGATTTTGCTGGTGTCCTGTTGCCTTAGTATGCACAGGCTGCATATTCTTGTAAAAATTTCTCTGAAAACTTATTGGAGATTGAATGATGAAATAGCCTAGCTTCTGAAAGTTTTCACTCAGTTTGGCCGTTTGTTCAATTTATATATGCTTACTCAAACCATGGCAATAGTATGATACAGACCATCTAGTGCTAGCCTGTCTGCACTGAAGTGATTGAGGAAGAGTCTGTTTTCTAACATCACTCATGCTTTTACTATGAATATGAAATTTCAGAGAAGCTGAACACTGTCACCTTTACTTTATAGTGTGTATGGTTGCTGATAGTGAAAAAACGATGGTTCTAAGAAAATATTGCAATCATATTCAACAAATTCATGTTTGAATTGTTTTTCATCAACTAGCAACACAATGGTATATTTGATTGATATTCATGATTGATCATGGATATATGTAAGCATTAAATCACCTGCAGACAGTTAAATAGACGATTCTTGTCTGTGGTTTGTATGAGCTGTCTGTATTGTGACTTCCAAAAACTTACAGACAGATTGCAGACAGTTAAATAGACGATTCTTGTCTGTGGTTTGTATGAGCTGTCTGTATTGTGACTTCCAAAAACTTACAGACAGATTGCAGACAGTTAAATAGACGATTCTTGTCTGTGGTTTGTATGAGCTGTCTGTATTGTGACTTCCAAAAACTTACAGACAGATTCCTGTGTGTGGCCTGTACATTCCCTTAGATTGAGGCCATCAGTTTGCTACCGACAAAAAGTCCGGGATCACCAGGACTTCGCAAAATTCAAGAGAATCGCCACAAATTCGTGTGGGAAAATGCTGGGTTTGAATGGTTGCAAGCGCCCGGCGGCGCCGAAGCTCTTTGTACGTGTCGGGCCGGCCGTGCACCGCACACCTTTGAGAGCACGCGGCTCCGGCCACTTGGAACGACCACGCCGTCGGGTCCCACGCCACGCACCACGCTTCGCGGCAATCCGCGCCGTCGATCGCCCGACGGACTGCCCCCGATCTGGGAGACGCCCTCGAGGGCCCCGTGTGTCCGTGTGGGCCCGGCACGGGCGAGCCAGCGCCATCAACAGCCGGCCAACCTCCTCGCCTCCTTTTCCCATTACTCGCCGTGCCGTCCCCTACTCCCCCCCTCCCCCCTTCTCTCCCTCTCTCCTCGCTCCCCACGCCACGCATCGTACTCTCGCCTCCTCGGAAGGCGGCAGCGCTGCGAGCGACGAGGGGAGGGAGCGGGGATGAGGATGCTGTCGAAGGCGTGCTCGATCGTGGCTTCCTCCCTCCCGCGCTGCTCCTCCTCCTCCGCCCCCACGGTCGCCCCCTCTATCTCTCTCTCTCTACCTTCCACATCAACTCTTCCCTTTTCGATGTGGTTTCCAGCGGGGCGTTTGGATCTGGGGTTGGGGATTTCCATCCCGGCGCATCGCCGTGGCCTGCAACTGCCTCGGTTCCAACGGAGCGGGTCGTCGTTTCGCACGACAGCCACTGTTGGCTTCCCGCGCTATTGCGGAGATGCCCTCCCAGCTGTTTACCGGTTCTGTAGTTGTCCCTTAACTGGAGATAGCTAGTTTTTGTGTTGATTTGCGCGGTATGGAGATGGGTTTGGTGGTTAGTCACCGTTGCACGAGTAGTTCTCTGTGAATTCTTGGTCGTGATAGATTTTGGTCTGCTTCTGTTGTTTTGCAGATGAGGGGGCAGCCGTCCTTGCTGCCGAGCGTGCGGAAGCAATGGCCCGGGAAGCCACTGCTGTATGGAATCGGCACCCTGTTGGTCATGCCACTGAGGACACTGTATGGAGTGGGCCGTGTTTTTGGCGCAGGGCGGTTCCTCTGCAACATGACCAGCGTCTCTTCGTCGCTGCAAATTGAGCTTGTAAGTGGTCTGCAATTCTTGTGTGACTTCTACCTAACTATTGAGTACTTAAGAGTTAAGACTGCTTATAGATATTCTCTTAATGCTTATCAATGTAAGCACACACCCTGTATCTGTATCGACGTGGTGGTACTATTTAGAAGAGAAGCCAGCAGTCAAAACAATTAGTTCTGCAGTTTTTTTTTTCAAAAAAAAAAATCAGTTGTGATGAGTTTCTTACAATTGGATGCCATTGCTTTGTAGAAAGGAAATACAAGTTCATAACTCATAAATTTATTTTTAGTAGGAAAAGGCCAGTGTCTATGAAAAGAAATGTCATTCTTGATCCACTCTCACGTACTGCTTTACTCATGCTTGGCGTTTTGCTGTTTCTGCTGTTCTCCACCTAACTATGATGTTGTAGACCTTAGACTGTATCTCTATGACTAACATTGTCAAGCTCAACCATACATTGGTGGGCCACATAATTTGCATGTTAGTTTTTCACAGTTTCCTCAACACAAATGACTACTATTCTTTTGATGGGACAGCACGGCTCCTAGCCTAGATCATCATAGTGGAGATCAATATCATAAAGAAATAGCAGCCATTGTTATAATTAGCTGAAACAATAAATAGGACTTTTTTTTTATCAACTTCTTGTTATCAGTTGTTATGACATACTTGTTGCTCTTTACATAATTATCCTCCTACCTGTAGATATTTCTTGTCATTCAATCACACTACTGACTACTGAGTGTCCTAAAATATTCATCAGCAACTGTCCTGGTTTATATGCAGGTACCTTGCCTTCGAGATAACTATGCATATATCCTGCATGATGTTGATACTGGAACAGTTGGAGTCGTGGATCCTTCTGAGGCTATGCCTATTATAAATGCATTGGAAAAGAGAAACCAGAACTTGACTTATATACTGAATACCCATCATCACTATGATCATACTGGTGGAAACTTGGAATTGAAGGCGAAATATGGTGCAAAGGTATAGCTTTGGGCTATTTTCTTTCTTCTTTCTTTTCTTGTATCATTCAGTGACTCTGATACTGTATGACAGTGACACAATCAAAATGTGTTTTGTTATAAGATAAAGTGAAGACAATAGGGCTATACCCAAGGATCGGCTTATTAATTTTGTTTTTTATAGCATATATTATTCTTATCGATAAAGTATATGTTAAATTCAACAAGATTTATAGTTTCCAAGTTTGAATTATAACAGAAGTTTAAAAGTGAGCAGATACTAATGGCTGTGCCTCAAGCTTGAGCATGACTTCTGCCTACAGTAGCAAATCTAAGTTTTGATGATTTTCTAGGTGATTTGAAGGGAACTGTTTGATGCAAATCTTTTTCTTCCATTGTTTCTACACTGGACCACTGAAACACTAATGTTAAATGCATATAGATGAAGATTGGTATGTCTGATTTAGTTTTCTGATAATCATATACATTTTAGGTAATTGGTTCTGAGAAGGATAAGGACAGAATACCCGGCATTGATATCACTCTTAAGGAGGGTGACACATGGATGTTCGCTGGCCATCAAGTTCTTGTACTGGAAACTCCTGGGCATACATCAGGTGTTTGATTGAAACTTTCTTATGACTCGTCTTGTATTCGTTCTTGCATTGAAAGTTAAATGATTAACTCCTGCAGTGCACACAAAGGCTTTTCACTGACTTTTCATGTATTTCTATTAGGTCATGTGTGCTATCATTTCGCTGGTTCTGGAGCTATATTTACAGGTGACACCTTGTTCAATCTATCATGTGGAAAGCTTTTTGAAGGGACTCCACAGCAGGTTTTTTTACTTCTTTCAAATATGTTTATATACATGTATGTTGTGTCAATGTGCTACTGGACTTCCATGACAAGCTACACTTTTGTAGTGCTTTTGTTTCATCAAAGAAGTTTCTTTATTGTGAACAACAAACATTTTTGTTGCAGTTTCTGAATTTTTTAATCGAACTTAAATTATTTCTCAACTGCAATTATTAGAATATGTAACCATGAGTAAGCAAGATAGTATAGGTATATTAAAGGTTAAAAGTGGTCTATGAACTTGAATGACTTGAGTTTGTTCTACATTATGTCAATATTTATACTTTCATTTGTTTGAACATGGGGGTAATTGTAATTAAATCAATTATTGATATGATGGACTTTAATCATTTAATAGAAATCTAGAAGGTTGTGAACTCTTGGTAGTTTTATTTATCATCTATGGCTCAGTGACTTCTCCTTTTTCGTAGAAGGTATGGAAAATATTGTTCCATGTATCTTTGAGATTACATGACCATTTGAGCCTGCCTCATTGCAGATGTATTCCTCACTCCAGAAAATTACAGCTCTGCCTGATGATACAAAAGTATACTGTGGGCATGAATATACCTTGGTGAGTAAATTTTTCATTTCATTTCCAGTTTCCTGCATTGATCTGTTATTTAATGTCTGATGTTCCTCTGTGCAGAGTAATTCAAAGTTTGCCTTGAGTGTAGAACCTGGTAATAAAGCATTGCAGGAATATGCTGCAAATGCAGCTGAGTTGCATAATAAGAATATACCCACGGTAATATTATCTCAGTCTTTGTGACAAGCTAGTGCTTCTTAAGCATGAAATTGTGAATTCCTATCTTTGTTTACTTTAAAAGTCCTTGATTCCATTCTTTCTTGTGAACATTTCATAACGTGGAATGCATAATTTATTGCATGAGCTCTCTGCAATACTTAAGTCAAGAAATTTCCACCTTTTACTCTGAGCTTTTAAATTAAATCCTTAATCCAAATTTCATGTTTGCAGGTGCCAACAACAATTGGAAGGGAGAAGGAATGCAATCCTTTCTTGCGGACCTCCAATCCAGAAATTAAGAGAACACTGTCCATTCCAGATCATTTTGATGAAGATCGGGTGCTTGAAGTTGTCCGTCGAGCAAAAGATAACTTCTGACTAACAAAAGGAAATTCTCGTGACACATGACCTATATCTTGTTAAAGTTCAGACAGAGAACCTCTAAGTCACAAAAAACATAGGAGGAAAGGAGGGTATATATGTTTGAGCTAGATTTTGAAATGCTTCGGCAGAATTATGTCGAGTGTATGTAGCTTGGGCAGTGTTTGTCTATAGCAATCAGTGATTCTTTTTACTACTACAAATAAACGTGTTCTGCTATCATCTACCTTGTAAAAAAACACGCTACTTAGACTTAGCCGTTTCATAGTCGATCTGCATTTCTTATTCAATACTTCAACTTGGTGGTTTGCACTGTGATAATGCATAGTACTTGAATGCATTGCATTGCAATTTGCATGGATCCATGTTTCTTTGTTTCTCTTTTTTTTTTGGGTGGGAAACCGCATGAATATAATATCAACAGTGCAATGCTTGGAAATGTACTTGTAGGCTACTTATATGAAAGGTGCTTGTTGGGGTCCTTTGCTTGCCAGGCTTGGATTTTACGTCACATTTTGGGAAGATTGCCGTTCAATCATCAACCATCGTCGATGTGATGCGTCACCGACGTAAAGAGTAAGCATTGTCACATTAGCATGATGTGCCATGATTCTTCCGAAGCTTCGCTGATAATCTGAACGGCCTCGGTGTTTCTGTCACGCTGAACTTTGAGTTCGTGGTACAATGGAAGTTTACTGCTAACCGAAATGTCCAATTGACATGTTGATCCCCCGGAACAGGCCAGCTGTTCTTTGGGTTGTCAAATGAAAGCTTGGGATTCCATGAGCTATTCGAGTTCGACAAGATTAAGCTCGAATGCATATGCATATGAAATCAATTCAAAGCTCATGAAATAGAGATTCGATCCTAAACCTGCATCCTAAGATCGTGAAAATTCATATTATCTTGCTTAAAAAAATCATATTATCATCAAGCTCCAATCTTAGAATCAAAGATCGAAACTATTTACACGCCTAAGTAAGACCGAACTTTTTACATAAATGTCGAGCAGGGAGCTCAATGTTCCAGCATATGAAGTGCTTTTACCTGTTTTGATTTTTGTGGAGAAAAAAAAAAGTAAAACAAAAACAGCCAAGATTGTGAAACGAAAACCCCCTCGTTCTCTTCCCCAATCCCCATTTCTTCTTGTCCCCCACCTCCGTCCCACTCGGCCACTCCCACCCCACCACCGATGGCGACCGCCGAGCCCGGCCCGGCCGCGCCCAAGCCCGCCTGCGCCGTCACGTTCGGCCGCTCCACCCTCCTCGGCCGCTACCTGGCCGCGGCGCTAGCTGCCTCCGGCCGCTGGTCCGCCGTCGCCATCCTCGACCCCTTCCCCACCTCGCCGTCCCCGCCGCCCGTCCCGCCTGCCTCCCACCTCGTCTACCACCACGACGTCGACTTCTCGGACCCCGAGCGCCTCGGCTCCGCGCTCGCTGGCGCCGCGGCTGTCTTCCATGTGGACGCCACCACAGCGGCCGCCTCCGGGAGCGACGGGTCGTTCCTCTCCCTCCACCGCCTCGCCGTCGAGGGCACGAAGCGGCTCCTCGCGGCTTGCCGCGCGGCCGGGGTAGAGAGGGTGGTGTACACCAGCTCAACCGACGTGGTCGCTGCCGTTGCCCGGGATGTGATCAACGCCGAGGAGGACTCCGCGCCCTACCCTGACAAGGTTTGGTGACTCGCAGCCTTGTGTTACCTCATCGTGATCTGCTTGGATTTGGGATCCTTGGGTTTGGCGGTGCCATTAGTCTGACAGGCCGCTTGGGTTTTGGCTGTGGGCGCAGTTCGGGAACGCGGTGAGCGAGCTGAGGGCGCAGGTGGAGATCATGGTGCTGAGTGCGGACGGGGTGGACGGGATGAGGACGTGCGTGCTGCGCCCTAGCAATCTCTTCGGGCCAGGGGATTCCAGCTTGGTGAGGTTTGTTGCTGGATATGCAAGGTCTTTCTTGGGCAAGGTATTCCAAAATGCAATTCGCTCCATGCTTCTTCAAACTATGAAATACTAGCTTTCTTATGCAGTTCTTTTCAGTTTGTAATAGGCAGTGGCAGTAACATGTCTGACTTTACCTACGTGGAAAATGTGGCCCATGCCAATATTTGCGCAGAGCAAGCCTTGTGTTCAAATGCAGTTTCTGTAGCTGGGAAGGTACATTTTTAGAGATAAAAGGGCTATGTTCAGCCATATTACTTTTATGGTTAATTGTGCACACTGAACTTTTACAGCCATTTTTTGTTACCAATGATGAACCTATGGAAACATGGGAGTTTATGAATTGCATGATGGAAGCCATGGGTTGTCAGAGGTATTTCTCCCTCCCTCTTTTCCCCTCTCTGCTCTTTGAAGGAAACTTGTGAAGTTAACATGTGCTATGGTTTCTCATCCATTTAGGCCCAGGATTAATCTTCCTGCCAAGATGTTATCGTCTGCAGCCTTGCTCTCTAAAATGCTTCATCACAAGCTTGGTTTTCAAATGCTTTCCACCCCTCTTCTCCATCTGGATACAATATACTTCTTGTCATGCACTAGAACCTTTAACACTTCAAGAGCCAGAAGATTACTTGGATACCGCCCAATTGTATCATTGGAGGTGAGCTTGTTTTGTTACCTTGCTATATTGCAATCACATATGTTCCCTTGGGTCATTTGTTTGGTACTCCCCATGTCTTTTTGATATGTTCCTTGTAAAGGCACATGAGGCCCCTTCAAGGTCTTTCTTTTTCTTGCAGTGCAGACGTTGATAACTAATAAATTTTAATGTTTAACGTGTATCAGGATGGAATTATGAGAACTGTTGGGTCATTTTCTGAACTATCAGATAATTTGGGGTTGTCAAAAAAACAAGGCTCCTGCAGATCATCGAAGGCAGATAAGCTGCTAGGAAGTGGAACAGGTGATATAATCCTTTTTTAAAAAGAAAATACCTCTCTTGTGTTTTCTGCTTTCCACCAAATTGAATGAACAAAAGTCTTGGATACCAAACTTTTCTGATATAGTTGTGTAGAACACTTTTCATCGTTGTTTACTTACTAATCACTCCTGTCAAGGGCGTCGGGCCCTAGGGTGCCGGCCCTCGTCTGTTATGATAAATATTTGTTTTGCACTGTTGACGTCTTCCATTTCCACTGCAGCTGCCGATATTCTTCTTTGGAGGGATGAAAAGAGAACCTTTTCATTTGTCACAGTATTGTTTCTGCTTTTCTACTGGTTCCTGCTTTCAGACAGAACTTTTGTTTCATCGGCTGCCAAATTTCTTCTGGTGCTCTCCCTTGCTCTCTTTATCCATGGTGTGCTGCCTTCAAAAGTGTACGTGTTTTGGTTGTTCAGTTATCTTTTGAGTACAATAATCTGAAATTAGTATTCCCCAGTTCTTGCAAAACAATTTTGTATTGTACTATGTTTGAATACTGAAGTTGAATTCCTATTGCAGGTTTGGTTTTCCAGTTGAGAAGGTTACATCTGCTCATTTTGAAGTATCAGACTCAGCATTGAGGAATTCACTTGTGTGTCTGGCTTCTGCATGGAATGGGAGCATTCATAAACTAAGGGTTCTAGCAGAAGGTGAAGATTGGAGTTTATTTTTGAAGGTTGGTGTTCAGCTTTCTTCAGAATTTTGTCTCCTGGAGGTTTTCTTCATTAAAAATACTCAATTCATCGTTGTTTTCCATTATGTGCTGCCTACTAAATTTGGGCTCCTTGAGCCCACATATGTTTGAATTTAATCTACTTCAGTGATTGCTAGCAGCGGTCTATCTCTAGCATATTCATGAACCATCTTTTTTTTTCTCTCTGGAAGTTATAGTATTAGTTGTAGTTGTTTTCATAAAATTTAATATATTTAGTATTCAAAATATTTGTGCATTCATGTGAAGTGATTGAAGTCTCTGGTTATCTTGGTATAATTTTGGGCCTTTTGGCTTTAGTTGAAACAGAACTAGAACTAATTTATATTGGGTTACTGTGATACTGTCTTTCTGTATCTTAAATACACTAATACATTTTTCTTTGGTCATGTTTGGTTGATGTTTGTAAGTTACTTGGTTTAGTGATTGTCATAAGGGACCAGTCATTCCATCTCAGTCAGTGAATAACTTACCATGTTAAGATAATGCTACTCGATTAACAGCGTTTAGAAGGATGCAAAAATGGCTATTCAAGTTTTCCTCAACCAACAGATGGGCTTTAAGTTGAAAATTCACTGCAAATCAGTAATAAATCCTTACATGGCAGGGAAAATGTAGCTATTGTTGCAAAAATGAAGTCGTGGTCATATAAGAATCAAGTTACAAATAATTGATCCATAGTTTCTTCGCTATTTTACAGGTATTTGCATTTCTGTACAGCATCAAACTAATGCTGAGCTTTCAGTTCAGAGTTCTGATGGGCCTTGGTAAGGGATTTTCTTTTGCCACTTAAAAACATTGTGATCAACTGATCTTTTAGTGTTGTAAAATAAATGTATCATCTGCTTCTCCTCTCCTGAATGCAGTACTGGCATCCTTGTTCATTGTTTTCATTGTCTATGAACAATGCGAGGACGAAATTGACAGTGTGGTGGCAATTGCTTCTGTCAAACTCAAGTGGCTAACGGACAGAGTAGTTGGAAATTTGCCGGCCTCTTTGAAAGGGTATATAGCCTAGAGGAGACATCTGAAGGATGTGTCGGCAACTCGCCATGGCGCTCCTATCTGTAAAAATTCTTAGTTCATTTAAGCTAACATGTGTGCGGTTTACCCAAATGTTTGACACTTTGATATTCATATTCTTGTTCAAGTTTCACTTTTTTTATTAAGTGGGAATCCTTTCTTGCTGCTGTTTACAATTCGTGAGTTGGCATACAGCTGCCTGTGTTTTTGCATGGGCACCAAACTGCCATGTCAACAAATTTATAGAAAAATACATAACACGAAACAAGATTCGTGGTTCCGTGCTGAAAAAGTTTGGGCTCTCATGGTAAACCCGTAAACGGGTCGGGAGAAACGTGTTTTTTTGGGGCGGGTTCTTATATGGAGTGTATGTTGACTTATACAAATGGGTGTTATTTCTCTGCGGATCGGGGCGGATTTGAGTTACAGAGAAAATGGGTCAGAGTGGATCAGCGGAAAGAATTGCGCTTATGCACTTCTCATGCTCAGTATTTTTTTTTTTTTTGTTTATGGTGGGTTTTGAACCTAGACGAACGGGGCTAGTTGGGCCGGATTTATTCACTAAATATTTAAGCGCGACTAAGGTGGCTGAAGACGTCATGTGGCAATGAGTTGGTGCGGGTGTGGGACGAATTTGGTCCACGTTAGCAATGAGTTGGTGCGGGTGTGGGACGAATTTGGTCCACGTTAGCAGGTTTATCTCATGGTGTGCCGTCTCGTTACGAACAAATCATATTCGATTACTAGCAAATATGCAGTGGAGTATACAACTTGTGTGGTGAATTTTTTTTATTAATAACCCAATTAAATAAAAAATTTCATAAATAACACTGTCTATTTTTTTTTGCAAAACTAACCCTTTTGCCGCGCCGTCCCCAATGGCGCGGCAAAAGCGTTAGCCGCGCCATGCATGGCGGCGCGGCAAAATCGCCACCGTGGCACCGCCCGGCCACGCAGGCCCTGGTGGGCCCCTCTCGTCAGTTTGCCGCGCCAGACGGGCTGGCGCGGCTAATGCGTTTGTCGCGCCAGGCGGCCTGGCGCGGTCAACGGCTTTGCCGCGCCAGGCGGGGTGGCGCGGCAAAGCCAATCTAGATCTGGCCGCCGCGCCCTTCTTCCTCCTCGTTCCCTCTGCTGCCCGCAACACCCGCCACCGCCGCCGCTCCAGCCCGCCGCCGCCGCCGTCCCGCCGCCGCTCCAGCTCGCCGCCACCGCCGTCCCGTCGTCCGCCGACGTCCGTGCCTCGGCCGCCCGTCCCCGCCCTCCATCCGGCCGGACAGGGCACCTCGCCGGCGGCCAGTGGTGCTCGCCGGGGGCCATTGGAGCTCGTCGGCGGCCAGTGGAGCTCGCCGGCGGCCGGCCCCCTCCCCCCGTTCGCTCTCCCCAGCTCAAGCACCTGAATCTCAGGTTTGTTTGTTAGTTAATTTTAGTTTTTATTTTTTTTTGCAAAGTTAGTTAGTTATTTAGTTAGCAAAATGTTAGTTAGTGAGTTAGGTTAGGTAGTTTAATAAGTTAGGGTTAGTGACTTAGGGTTAGTGAAATAGGTTAGTTTAGTGAGTTAGGGTTAGGTTAGTTTAGTGAGTTAGGGTTAGGTTGTTAGTGACTTAGGGTTAGGTAGTTAGTGACTTAGGGTTAGGTAGTTAGGGACTTAGTTAGTTTAGTGATTTCAGTTATGTTAGTTACTTAGTGACATAGGTTGTTAGTAAAGATATGTTAGTTCGGGTTTTAGGGTATTTAGTTAGGGTATGACGAAATATTACTGAAGATATGTTAGTGAAGCCAACTTAGTAAGTAGTTACGCCGTTCTTTACTTTTGAGAAGACAATCACTTGACCTTAGTTCCACTATTGACTTTGTAGATGGACACTGTATTCAGATTGTTTTATGGAGGCACAGTTAGTAAACGAGATGGGTTGTTTGATGATAACATGGAACAAGAACTCGAAGTATTTGATGAGCGTCCTCCTTTTACGGAGCTTATGTTGCGTCTGAAGGAGAAGTTCGATGGTGATTTCTCGTTGAAAGGGAGATTTGACAGTGGCAAGATTAGGGCGAACTATGCGTTGATGCCCTTGCGCAACCAGGCTGACTGGGCAAAATACCAGACGATCGTTATGGCATCCAATTCGACCATGGCTGAGATCGTGGTAGAGGATGGTTGGAGGAAGCAGGCAGAGGCGTCCAATGATGGCAACGAAGGTGAAGCACAGGAGGTAGGGGATGATGACGATGCAGCTCCGATGACTATGGACGTTGATGGTCACCCCACGCAGGAGACGGTGTATCCATCTGAAAATGTCCACGCTGACGTCGGTCAAATAAACAATGATTTTGATGTGGCCGACCTAGAGCGGCAGGAGCAGGAGGACCAGGAGGCACAATTGTTTGATGAAAACTATGATTCTGATGATGATTCAGATTATGACGAAGAAGAGGACAGTTTTATTTGTGCTATGCCTGACCCGGTTCGTGGTATTCCACAACCGGTTCGTGCTATGCCACAACCGGTTCCTCAGAATTTGCATCCTCCAGGGAGACTAGTCACTGATATACCAGAGGATCGTACACATTTTGATGCGTGGCGGCGTTTGAGCGAAGCGAGGTATTATGTTGTGCCCGATCCTTTGACTGAGACAGAGCTGCAGCAATTGAGGTCGGTTAACATGCAGTTTAGAGGCGTTCCAAGTTATAGGGATGTCAGTATGGTGGACCAGGCAGTTTGTGATACTGGATTGAATCTGTGCAAGCAAACACTACATAACCATACAGATTGGATTCTTCAGAAGGGTATGATTTTCAACACTATGACTGAGCTGAAGCTTTTCCTTGAGAACTATGCTGTGCATCATCATCGACCGTACACAGTCAGCCATTCTGATATTAGTTTGAGGTACCACGTCAAGTGTTTGAGTCTTGGTTGTCCGTGGAGGCTGAATGCTCGCAAGAGAACTGATGGCAAGTGGAGGATCAGTAAAGTAGTACAACCGCATACCTGTTTTACAAATAAGGGACAAGAAAACATCCTCAATTGACGGCAAGATACCTTGCACGGCGCATTTTGACATTTGTTGATGATGACGCCGACGTATCTGTTTCACAATTGCTTATCTCCATATTTGGATTCACGGGCTATAAGGTGACTTATGGAAAGGCGTGGCGTGCGAAGCAGATCGCCCTTGCAATTCGTTGGGGTGGTTGGGATGAAGCGTACAACAGGATTCCTCGGATTTTGTGTGCAATGGCATACTATAACCCTGGCCTTAAATGGTTTCCACACACCAATGGGCAGTATATAGACCGCAACACCGGCAAGGTTACACATGTGCTTCAGCGTGTATTTTGGTCTTTTGCACAAACAGAGCATGCGTATCAGTACTGTCGTCCAGTCATACTTGTGGACGGTACTTTCTTGACCGGAGCGTACAAGGGTGTGTTGATGATGGTGGCGGCTGTTGATCCCGAGGACCAGATAGTTCCAATTGCTTTCGCCTTGGCTGAGGGGGAGAACGTTGAGTCTTGGTCTTGGTTCATGGCCCTGCTACGGATACAAATGTTAGGGCCTTCTCAGACAATATGTTTGATTTCGGACCGTCATGTTGGGTTGCTTCGTGCCGCAGAGGAGGAGATAGAGGGTTGTCCTCCTCTAGTGCACAGATGGTGCATGCGTCACTTTGCCACCAATTTCTGGCGTCGGCAGAGAAAAAAGGAGGTTTGTGCCAAGGTGAAAGAGCTATGTTGTGTTAAAACTGAGCACAAATTCAAAGAAACAATGGAAGAGTTGGACAAAATGTTAAACAGTGCTGCCAGGGCCTGGATCGAGAGACAGATGGAACACAAGGAGAAGTGGGCGCTTGCTTACGATGAGGGCGGTTTCCGGTTCGGCATAATGACCACCAACTCATCGGAGTCTTTCAACAAGGTATTCACCGGTGTTAGAGCCTTGCCCGTTTCTGGAATCGTTGAGTACTCGTTTCACAAGACCAACGAGTACTTCGTGAAAAGGTGGTCCATTGCTCAAGACAACCTACAAACGGATGGTGAATTTGGAAAGGCGGGAAAGGAGCACATTCAGGAAAATGAGATCTGGGCAACGCAGCTAACTTGTGAGGCTTATGGACCAACCAGACAAATCTATAATGTTCGAGCAAAGGGTGGAACTACCATGGGCGGGGAACGTTATGGTGGTCGCAACTATCGGATCGATCTTGAAAGAGTGGAATGCAGTTGTAACGTGCCGCAGATAATGCATGCCCCTTGCTCTTACATGATTGCGTCCTGTGGAGCGCGCGGATATAACTACAAGGACCTACCATACATGTCCGACTACTATCGCCAGAGCAACACCGTCGCAATATGGCAGAGCAGCTTCGAGCCTTACCTTGATCCCACTCAATGGCCTCCATACTTGGGTAGAGACTTCATGCCTGATCCTGAGCTGCTGAAGTTAGGTAAGGGTAGGAGGAGGAAGAAGAGACTAAAGGGTGACATGGACAATATGGATAGGTATGGCGGGGGGGGGGGGGACTTCGACCAGACACCGAGCACGAACCTATGCTCTGTTTGCCACATGCCAGAGCATAATGCAGCCTTCCATCGTAGACAAACACAATAGGTGTACATATGTCTTCATTTGTTTTAATGCTTTATTATTTTTATCTTCACTTATATTAATTATTTGAATGCTTTTGCTATTATTGTACATATGTCTTTCATTTGTTTTAATGCTTTATTATTTTTGACGTTGTACTAACCTGTTACCATGTTTTGTTTAAACAGGATGGCGAACCCTCCGGCGTACCCTCTCCTTGAGCCGTTCTACGATGGCGACCACCGGGCGCACAGGCTCACCGACTACGCCCCTCCGGAGAGGTTGTCGTTGCTGAGGCCGCGCACCCACCTATGGCACCGGTGGGACGAGCGCTACGCACCCTTCTGTAACACCTCTGGAGTTTAATCTGTAATTAACATGACATGTCATCATCATTAGTCATAATCATTCTTGTCATGCATTAATGTTTGTCTAGTGGTTGCTTGCCTTTACCTTTTCCTAAAAGGTATTTTGTTGTGTAGTGATCTCTTTTCAAAAACCCTAAATGCCCAAATCTTCCTTTAAGGGCAAAATGGTAATTTCAACTCTGTGCCTAGTCTTGTGTAATTCTTGTTCAATTTGATGTCTTGAAGCTTTGTTGTGTTGTTCAAAAATCAAAATCAAAAATCAGATTTCAAAGTCCTTTTGAAAAACCGTAATTTCCAAACCCTGGCTTTTACCCCTCTTTTAATAATTTAAAAACTATTCAAAATTTGGACTTGGTCCAAAAAGCAAAGTTGTAGATCTTGTCAAGAGAAACAACTTTGGCATTTACAAATTTTCAAGTTTCTATACAAAGTTTGAAGTAATTTCAAATTCATTCAAATTCCAGTTTTTGTCCCCTTTTCAGTTTTCAAAATTAATTCAAAAACTAATGAGTTCCAGAAAAAGTGTATATTAGCAAAGTTATAGGTTTTGACAAAAGGAATAACTTTTATATTTGCAGATTTCCAACTTTCAATGTAAAATCAAAAGTAATTTTGAATTTATTCAAATCCCAAAAGTGCCCCCTTTTCTGATTTCAAATGTGGTTCAAAAACTGTTTGGATTTTGAAAATGTTCATATTGACAAAGTTGTAGATCTCCTTTTTCTGCACAACTTTGGTGTTTTGAGTTTTTGTTGCTCAGTTCAAATTTTGGAAGTAATTTGCAAAATACAGAAATCAATTCAAAGTCAAACCCTAGACCTAGCCCTGTTCATCTTCAACCTAGAGCTACGGGGGGCCCCGGCCGTGGCCGAGCCGCCGGCGCTGCGCGTGCCGCACGCCTGGCCGCTCCTCGCCTGCCACCAGTCTGCCGCCGCTGACACCGTGCTCATTCCGCACCCGCACGCGAGCGCTGACCCTCTCTCCCGTCCCCCACTGCTCCCAGCACGTCGCCGCCGCGTGGCCGTCGCCGGCGAACGCACACCCGGTCCCTGCGCGCACGCCCGTCCTTCCGCCAGCGTGCAATCGATTGCGCACGCTTCGGCCAAGCTTATCCGCCTGCACGCGACGCTCATCCATCCCCGAGCGCGGCTATAAAAGCCACCCACCAGCCGTCGTTCCTCCGCCACCATCGCCAGCTCACTCCAGAGTCTCCGCCGCTCCACCACCTAGCCCAGAAGCTCCGCCTTGAGCTCGCGAAGCTTCCCAGCCCCTCAATTTTACCTCCGCCGCCTCCAATCGCCCGGCGTAACCCCATCTTCCCAAACTCCGGCGAAACACCGGTGAGCTCGGGTTCGGGAAATTCCCACTCTCCGGCCATGATCATCTTTCTCCGACCCCTGTGTCAGCTTCCCTGTCTTCTTGCGGCTCTAACCGTGCCATTGTGACCTCGTGCGGTGCACAGGATCGCCGGCACGCCGCTCGCCGCCGAGAGAGCTCCGTCGAAACACCGCCACGTCGAGCTCCCTCCTTCGACCCTTGTTCCGTCCCGCCGAGCCCTGCCTCCGACCCGTGGTAAGCACTCGAAGCCCCCGGTCTCTGCTTCCACTCCGCTTCGCCCGAGCTAGGCCTCGAGCAAGCACTCGCTCGAGCCAGGCCTCGAGCAGACACGTACCCTCGCCACTTCACCGAGCCCAGCCTCGGAGCGGACTCACACACCGCTTCGCCCGAGCCTAGCCTCGAGCGGACTCACGCACCCTCAGCTTCGCCGAGCCTAGTCTCGAGCAAGCATGCACCCTCCGCTTCGCCCGAGCCTCCCGGCCAGGCCTCGGACGAAACGATCGTTTTCCGTCTCGCCCGAGCCTCCCGGCCAGGCCTCGGACGAAACGATCATTTTCCGTCTCGCCCGAGCCTCCCGGCCAGGTCTCGGACGGCCGTTGGTTTCCGCTTCGCCCGAGCCCTGCGAGGGAGGAGCACAGTACTCTTTTCCTTTTTGAAAGTTTTGAATAGTCTTGCTATTTCATCTTTTTGTATGATTTTCTGTGTTGCTCTAAAAATTCTGAAAATTTTACAGTTAACTCTTTATACCATGTAGTATTTTATAAAAATATGAAACTTGGACTTTGTGCAAAAATTTGAAAAATGAAAAATCTCCCTTTTAATTAAGAAATGAATGGTTTTAGATTTTTAGAAAAACATGTGTAGCTCCAAAAATCATGAGATAAATTTTTATGTGCTAGTTATGTCATGCTTAGTCTCTGGTAGATTTTCGAGGCCTTTTGGAGTAACTTCATAAAATGACCTTTTTATATAATTAGAAAAAATAAAAAAAATCAAGTAGAGTTCATGTTGAATGCCCTGTTTTGCATTGTTCATGCTAGCATACTCATGTGCATACATCATTGCATCCGTATAGTGACCGAAGAAGAAGGAATCAAAGTCGAGGCAGCCGCTGACGAACCTACCCCTGAGGCTACCCCGAGCTCCGACACCTGCACTGCCGACCCCGAGTCTGTCCTTTTTGCTCTTCAAGGCAAGCCCCGGTGCATTTAACCCCTTTCCTTGAATTTATAAAATGATTTCCTTAAATGCTTTTGAGTTAAATTATTGCATTAGGTTTATAGGAGTTGTGTGCTATCCTAATTGATGCACTATCCACCTTGACCACTGATACACTGAAGGGTCGAGATGGCGGACTAGAGGGGGGGGTGAATAGTCCTTTTTAAAAACTTAAACTTAATTGCAGCGGAATGGCTAACCGAAATAAATGCGGAATTAAAACTATCGATCTAGCCAGGACTACACCCCTCTACTTATACTCTATGACACCTTATAAAAGATCCTAAACAATGCAAATAAGGTGTCGGGCTAGCTAAAGCTCACCTAACCAATTCTAGAAGCAAGGTCACACAATCCTATGCCACTAGTACTTTAAGCACGAGGGAGCTCCTACACAAACTAGCAAGCAAAGCACAAAGCCTAAGCTCACTAGCAATGCTCAATAACAAGGCTACACAGGCCAAATTAGAGAGCTCAACTTAGCTACACAAACTAGATAGCTACACAAGCACAATATGTATGAAAGTAAATATAAGCTTATGTATGGAGATTGCAAACCACCGAGAAGAGTAGACAATGTTGACACGGTGATTTTTCCCCGAGGTTCACTTGGTTGCCACCAAGCTAGTCCCCGTTGTGTCGACCACACACTTTGGTAGTTCGGCGGCTAATAGGCACCACACCTAGCTCGACACTCGAGCGCCGCAAGAACTCACCCACAAGTGAGGGTAACTCAATGACACGCGCAATCCACTAGAGTTGCTCTTCGCGATCCCCGCGGGGCGAGCACAATGCCCCTCACAATCCTTCTCCGGAGCCACGCACAATCTTCACGCGGGCTTCACGACGGAGACTCGATCACCAAGCCGTCTAGGAGGTGGCAACCTCCAAGAGTAATAAGCACCACCGGCTTGCAACTCGAACACCTAGTGCCACTCGATGCAATCTCTCAAAGCAACGCACTAGAATCGCTCACTCGCAATAGATCCGCACACTAGCAAGCACAAGCGAGTTAGAGGGCTCCCAAGCACATCCACACAAGCCACCAAGGCTTTGGAGTGCACCAACATCAACCTAGGGCCGGCCACAACGACTATATATAGAGCGGGGAGGGCGGCGGCCCGATCCCCATCTTTTTGCGCTTTGCCGGTAGTACCGGCCCCTCCTGGGCGGTAGTACCGGCCTTGGTCAAACTAGCCGTTTCCTCACATCCCGCTGATTAAGGCGAAGTACCGATCCCTGGTCGGTTCCTCCGAGGTCGGTAGTACCGAGGTAATGGCGGTACTACCGCCAGGCCAAAATCGCCGCGAACAGAGAGCTCTGCGAAAAACCAGTCACTACCGACCTTGCGTCGGTACCACCGTGGGCGGTAGTACCGAGGTAATGGCGGTACTACCGGCAAGCCAATTTTCAAAACAACAGAGAGCCTCGCGAAAAACCAGCCACTACCGACCTTGCGTCGGTACCACCGTGGGCGGTAGTACCGAGGTAATGGCGGTACTACCGACAAGCCATTTTTCAGAAACTACAGAGAGCCTCGCGAAACTCCTCAGGGCCACGGTACCACCGACCATCCGGTCGGTACCACCGCCGGCGGTAGTACCGAGGTAATAGCGGTACCACCGCCAGGCCAAAAACGTCCCATTACAGAGAGGGCTGCACGCAGCACCTATGGGCGGTACCACCGACCACCCTGGTCGGTACCACCGACCATACACAGAAAACTCCATTTTCTTCTCCGTTTTGATCCAAACCAACTCCAACAACTTCTCCTTTGCAAATGTGCTAACACCAACAAGTGTACAACATCATGTGCATGTGTGTTAGCATTTTCACAAACATATTCAAAAGATTTTCACTTGCTCTCACCACGCCACTCGATCTTAGTAACATCGCAAAGTTAGATCGCTCAAGTGGCACTAGATGACCGATATGCAAACAAGTTTGCTCCTCTTAATAGTACGGCCATCTATCCTAAACCCGGTCATAATCTTCTCTACACACCTATGACCGGTGAAATGAAATGCCCTACAAATATACCTTTGCCTTGCGCATTCCATTCCATCTCCTTCGGTGTTGATGCAACACATGCACCAACCTATCTTCAAATGATATGATCCACTTCATATCATCACATGGCCTCCATGGTCCATCGATCTTGACATCACTTGCTCTTCACCATCGCTTCGGTCCTTCGGCGCCAAGTCTTGCTTAAGCCTCCCGACACTCGGTACCAACGGCTTCAAAGCCTCAACTTGCCCTTCACCTTCGCAACCGGTCCATCAAGCCAAGTCTTGCCTTGATCTTCTCCATCTTAGCCATATGACCACATGTCATGTCACATATGCAATAAGCTCCTTCATCACATGTATGAGCCTTGCAACATCTTCCAAGCCATTTCACCTCTATGGCATATGTTGCTCACACATGATCACCTATGGACTAATTACCTGTGTAATTCACTTCAAACACCATTAGTCCACCTAAAGTTGTCACTCAATTACCAAAACCAAACTAGGACCTTTCAATCTCCCCCTTTTTGGTAATTGATGACAACTCTACAAAGATATGGAAATTAAGCTCTTTGGATTCTATGTTACTTATCCAACATTAAGACCATATAAGAGAATTTGGATAAGCACCATACAACCCGACTTTGTAGTGTTAACTCCCCCTACATGTGTGCTCAAATGGTTTGGTTTCAAGCTTGCACACATGCATAAATATGAAATTTGTGGGAGTGTTAGCACTACTAAGTGATGCTAAGGTATACATAATGAAATTTTACCTTTGAAGCGTGCATACCACATTTTGATTCATCCTTAGCATCGAAGAGTAGCTAGACATCATAAAAACTAGAAAACCCCGTGAGATCAACATTAATAGCAAGGGTCTAGTTTTGCATTAAAAGCACAAGTCTAGCTATTAACCTATGCATGCTAGTTATCAATTCATCAATTAAATCCTATAACTAGCATACACCACACAAGCATGCATATAAAATTTTAAAACTTATGCAATGCAAGCAAGCACATGATTATGCACATATCAAATGCAACAACCAAGTTCATGAGCTTGCTCCCCCTACTTGTGTGCTCTCATTGTCCAAGAATTTTGATCCTTCAATCTTGCTCCCTCTTGATCCATGTCCATCTTCTTTTCTCCCTCTTTGTCCTTGACATATCATAATTGACATATCTTTTCCACAACTTCTCCCCCTTTGTCATCAATGACCATAAAAGATATGCTTCTCTTGATACAAAGGGTTGGACTAGGGTAGATGGATGATACTTGAGTCTTCATTTTTGATGGACACCACCATATGTGTTGGAATGATACCATGTGTAGGATCTTTGACCTTGATACCAATAGGTGGGGCACCTCCCCTATGTCATAGCATGGGTCATCCACTTGATAAGCTTGAGCTTTTGTTGGTGATGGATCTTTGCTTGATTTGATCACTTAAAGTTGAGGATCACTTGAAGTCTTGTAGGATACCACTTGAATAAAAGGTTTAACTTGATATCCATTTGCATTATTATCTTCTTCTTGAACTCTTGTCATCTTCATGAGCTTCTCATTTGTGACTTGAACTAGGCAATATTGCACAAGATATCTAACTCGGTTTGCTCTAGAGTAAGCTTCTTCACACATTTTTCAATGGTTATCTTACTCATGTTGAATTAGACACTTGAATGTTCATCTTCTAGATCAAGTACTTGGGTTCACTAGCTCATGAACAAATTCACATACTATCCACTAGATCATATAGTCAATCAAGCAATAGTGGTAGGCTATGAATTTAAACTTTTCAATTGTTATGCATGATCCTATTGAGCATGTACTATATGCACTAACCGCATACTAGTAAGGGATGAATATGATCATGCACATTACAATGATACCTTTGCTATCTTGGAGTAGAGGATAGTCATTTGATTCCAATTAAGCTCCAAATAGCAATGTGAAGTCCATGGTGAAGACCAATATATACCAATTGATAGAACAAATCTTCACTCATATGATTAAGTGCGCTATCTTGTTGTGGTTGGCTTGCTTCTTCATTTGAACATAGCTTGCATATGAATACCACTTGAATTGTCATGATTTGCTTTACTATCTTGCATGTTGCTTGCTTTGCTTGGTCAATCCTTTCATTGCTTCAACTAAGCATCTCAAATATCCTTTGAATCACCACTTCCATATTAGCCTTCCAAGTATCATACTTGGTTAACCTACCAAAGGCGGCAAGCCCCTACAAAAGGGAGAAGTGACCTCTCTCCAAAGAACCATCCTTGATACTCACTTGAATTGACCTTGTTTGATTGATCCAATTAAACTCTTCTTGAAAATGTGACTTTGAATTCCTCTTTGAGTCCTTTTCTTTCTTCCAAATGATCTTCAATTTGATACTAGAGCTTGATCTTTATCTTCATCTTGATGTTGGTCTTGATCTTCAATTTGAGTACCAAATGTGTGCCAAATACACTTCCCAATCACATGAACTTGTACTCATATTTGCCATACTTCTAGCTCATCTCAAAACCAAACATAGGTCCCTCAACCACTTTATAAACATGATTCCAACTTGAGGGCCTTTCAATCAAAGTGACTCTAAATCAATCCAATATTTGTCACTTTTCTGGCAGATTCTGTCCTTCTCAAAGAAACATGCATATCTCCCAAAATATAAGTCCAATGACCATGAAATTTGGTGGAGATGTGTCTCACTATGTATTCTAGCAGCCATAAAGATTTGAGCTTCATTGACTTTCTAGATTGCTACCAGATTTCAATTCTTTCCATAGTACTACATGCTGAAAACTGCTGCACAATAGTTGACAAGATCTACTCCAAAACCAAAGTACATCTTATCCAATAATCATGAATTTTGCACAGCAGCTAATATCATAAGTGTAGAGCATGTGTACCAAATTTCAAGCCAATCCAAAAAGATTTGATCATCCAAACATGGCTATCTTCTCAGCTCACTCAGATTTTGCAATATTGAACAACTTTGAGCAATTGAGCTATACTCTACCAATTTGAATCAAACTTGAAGCTAACTTGTTTGAACAATCTCACAAGACATACATCCATTCAAATCACTTACTAAAAGAAGTCTCATGAACATATCCATTCAAACTAACTCAATTTTGATCACTAAGCATCAAATCCATTCAATCATCTTATAGCAAGCAACATATGCATATATATCCGATTCAATTATCTCATATGCATCTAAAATAATACGATCAACTAGAGATATACCTTAGTAGCTCATGATCATCCAAAAGCAAGCTTCAACTAAATTTGATTGCAAGCCTTCAAATATTCCATTTTACCACCACAACTTGATCTTTTGCACTTGTATGTTATAGCACTTGGACTTCACTCTTTTGTCTTGGCATTGGGATGGATTTGCACTAAGCTTCATTACTTGATTCACTCACATGATGATCAACATAGAACAAATTGAATCAAGTCTCCAATGCCATGGTACCTACACGCAATCATCCACTTTTTGATGGTACCCAAACTAGTTTGGGTCCTCTCAAGTTAGGTGCAACATACTTTGGCATAGCCTTAGTATGAGTAGCGGGATGTTTTGCAATAGCGACCAATGTGGTACCATTTACATCCTTTCTAAACACATTAGCATTATCAATTGAAATTGGCTTAGAAGTCATACCTAGGGGACATGAATGAGCCATGTGTCCCCTTTCCCGGCATGAGTAGCAACTTCTCTTTGATTGAGCCTTCTCTTCCTTGCTCATTTGTTGCTTCTCATTGCCTTGCCTCTCATGAGTTGCTTGAGCCTTCTTCTCAAGCTTGTTAGGACACTTCGAGGCAAAGTGTCCCATATCACCACACTTGTAGCACTTGATGTGAGCCAAATCTTTCTTCTCATCTTGAGTCTTGCTCATCATCATCTTGGCATCATGGATATGAGTTGGATGCCTTGCTCTTCCGCCCCTTCTTGTTTTCTTCTTTTTCATCAAGTCACCATCATGATGGTTGTTCTTGATTTGAACTTGGGGCTTCTTCTTGTTGGGGCAAGCCTTTGCAAGATGTCCCATCTCATGGCATTGATAGCACATGAAATGAGATAGCTTTTCTTGTTCTTGCTTCTTCATTTCTCTTTCATGTCTTCTCTTGCCCCATCTCTTGCCTTTGACATTGCTCTTGTTGAAGCCAATGCCACTCTTGTCACCATAGCTTCTTTGATTCTTCATTATGTGCTCATAGGTGACCTTTGATTTACACCACCTCTCTAACTTGTTGCTCAAGTTCTTCACTTCAAGTTTGAGCTCATTGTTCTCCTTCAAAAGGTTAGTCTCACAAGACATAGAAGTAGAACAAGCATCTATATGTGAAGAACATGGCATAGATATTAAATCATCACAAGAGGTGGATACATTCTTCTTGCCTACATCACATGGGTTAGCAACATTTTGCAATTGATCATTTGATCCATGTGATGAGCTCTCATTATTTTTAATTTTCTTTGAAAGCTCCTTAATGAGAGAGCCATACTTTTCAATTAAATCATCATGTGAAGCTTTAAGAACATCAAGTAAGCGCTTATGTTCTTCACATGAGTTCTTTAGAAATGAGTTTTCATTTGTTAATTTCATTGTTTTATTTTTCTCATTTTCTAAAGACATGGTCATGCTAGCAAGTCTACTAACAAGCTCATCATATGAATCAACATGATCAACCACATTTGCATTAAATACCTTGGTGTCACCTTGTGACATGAAGCAATGTGGCGATGGGCTTGTAGTAGTATCACGATCATCGCCCGAGCATGAGCCATCAACATCATTAAGTGTGCTTGGAGTAGAATCATTATTTGCATCACTTGAGGCATCATCTTCCATCTTGTCAAGTGTGCTTGAAGTATCTTCATTGATTGCATCACTTGAACGTGAGTTGGAGCAATCTTCCACAATCACGGAGTTGTGGTCTTGCTCAACATCCTCATATGCCACCGGTTCATCCTCCTTTATGAACTTGCCATCATCAAACGTGGAGGGATCACCGAAGGTGGTCTTGATGGATTCCCACATCTCATGGGCGGTCCCTTTGGAGTTGATCTTATAAAACAACTCAAAACTCAATGCATCCATTAGATAACAATAAGCATTTGCATCAAGTTCAAAGAGATCCTTTTGAGCTTTGGTGAGATTTCTATGGTCCAAAACATGAGTGAGACCACTAGTGATAATCCACCAAAACTTTGGCCCCTTTGCACGAAAATGATCAAGCATATGGTATTTCCATTGTGCAAAGTGTGTGCCATCAAAAATATGTGTATCACACACATCATCTAGCCCACTAGACGCCATCCTCTCGGGTCGGTGAAGACCACAAATGAGAGACCTCGCTCCGATACCAATTGAAGGGTCGAGATGGCGGACTAGAGGGGGGGGTGAATAGTCCTTTTTAAAAACTTAAACTTAATTGCAGCGGAATGGCTAACCGAAATAAATGCGGAATTAAAACTATCGATCTAGCCAGGACTACACCCCTCTACTTATACTCTATGACACCTTATAAAAGATCCTAAACAATGCAAATAAGGTGTCGGGCTAGCTAAAGCTCACCTAACCAATTCTAGAAGCAAGGTCACACAATCCTATGCCACTAGTACTTTAAGCACGAGGGAGCTCCTACACAAACTAGCAAGCAAAGCACAAAGCCTAAGCTCACTAGCAATGCTCAATAACAAGGCTACACAGGCCAAATTAGAGAGCTCAACTTAGCTACACAAACTAGATAGCTACACAAGCACAATATGTATGAAAGTAAATATAAGCTTATGTATGGAGATTGCAAACCACCGAGAAGAGTAGACAATGTTGACACGGTGATTTTTCCCCGAGGTTCACTTGGTTGCCACCAAGCTAGTCCCCGTTGTGTCGACCACACACTTTGGTAGTTCGGCGGCTAATAGGCACCACACCTAGCTCGACACTCGAGCGCCGCAAGAACTCACCCACAAGTGAGGGTAACTCAATGACACGCGCAATCCACTAGAGTTGCTCTTCGCGATCCCCGCGGGGCGAGCACAATGCCCCTCACAATCCTTCTCCGGAGCCACGCACAATCTTCACGCGGGCTTCACGACGGAGACTCGATCACCAAGCCGTCTAGGAGGTGGCAACCTCCAAGAGTAATAAGCACCACCGGCTTGCAACTCGAACACCTAGTGCCACTCGATGCAATCTCTCAAAGCAACGCACTAGAATCGCTCACTCGCAATAGATCCGCACACTAGCAAGCACAAGCGAGTTAGAGGGCTCCCAAGCACATCCACACAAGCCACCAAGGCTTTGGAGTGCACCAACATCAACCTAGGGCCGGCCACAACGACTATATATAGAGCGGGGAGGGCGGCGGCCCGATCCCCATCTTTTTGCGCTTTGCCGGTAGTACCGGCCCCTCCTGGGCGGTAGTACCGGCCTTGGTCAAACTAGCCGTTTCCTCACATCCCGCTGATTAAGGCGAAGTACCGATCCCTGGTCGGTTCCTCCGAGGTCGGTAGTACCGAGGTAATGGCGGTACTACCGCCAGGCCAAAATCGCCGCGAACAGAGAGCTCTGCGAAAAACCAGTCACTACCGACCTTGCGTCGGTACCACCGTGGGCGGTAGTACCGAGGTAATGGCGGTACTACCGGCAAGCCAATTTTCAAAACAACAGAGAGCCTCGCGAAAAACCAGCCACTACCGACCTTGCGTCGGTACCACCGTGGGCGGTAGTACCGAGGTAATGGCGGTACTACCGACAAGCCATTTTTCAGAAACTACAGAGAGCCTCGCGAAACTCCTCAGGGCCACGGTACCACCGACCATCCGGTCGGTACCACCGCCGGCGGTAGTACCGAGGTAATAGCGGTACCACCGCCAGGCCAAAAACGTCCCATTACAGAGAGGGCTGCACGCAGCACCTATGGGCGGTACCACCGACCACCCTGGTCGGTACCACCGACCATACACAGAAAACTCCATTTTCTTCTCCGTTTTGATCCAAACCAACTCCAACAACTTCTCCTTTGCAAATGTGCTAACACCAACAAGTGTACAACATCATGTGCATGTGTGTTAGCATTTTCACAAACATATTCAAAAGATTTTCACTTGCTCTCACCACGCCACTCGATCTTAGTAACATCGCAAAGTTAGATCGCTCAAGTGGCACTAGATGACCGATATGCAAACAAGTTTGCTCCTCTTAATAGTACGGCCATCTATCCTAAACCCGGTCATAATCTTCTCTACACACCTATGACCGGTGAAATGAAATGCCCTACAAATATACCTTTGCCTTGCGCATTCCATTCCATCTCCTTCAGTGTTGATGCAACACATGCACCAACCTATCTTCAAATGATATGATCCACTTCATATCATCACATGGCCTCCATGGTCCATCGATCTTGACATCACTTGCTCTTCACCATCGCTTCGGTCCTTCGGCGCCAAGTCTTGCTTAAGCCTCCCGACACTCGGTACCAACGGCTTCAAAGCCTCAACTTGCCCTTCACCTTCGCAACCGGTCCATCAAGCCAAGTCTTGCCTTGATCTTCTCCATCTTAGCCATATGACCACATGTCATGTCACATATGCAATAAGCTCCTTCATCACATGTATGAGCCTTGCAACATCTTCCAAGCCATTTCACCTCTATGGCATATGTTGCTCACACATGATCACCTATGGACTAATTACCTGTGTAATTCACTTCAAACACCATTAGTCCACCTAAAGTTGTCACTCAATTACCAAAACCAAACTAGGACCTTTCATACACCCGATACCTGCTTTTCAAAAGTATTTGAAAAATGCTTAGCAATGCTTATTGAATTAGACTTTGCAATAAAATGCCATTTTTAAAAGTGTGATCACTGAAAGAATCTTTATGAGAATTTGGCTTTACTTCCCGTTCGATGACTGCTTGCCTAGCTAGCATGTGGTCATTGTCGAGAAGAGGTTGTCCGCGCGTACGGTGCCGTCATGTTGTAGTCCGGGACTCAACGGTTGACACCGACCGGGACAGGGTTGAAAAACCGACAGGACCTGTACTCTTGGGTTAGAGTCCCGAGGTGCTTGTTGCTGACGGAAAAACTTTAGGGACCATCCGTATGGGGGCCTGCTGGTCAAGACTTGTAACTATTCACATACTTCGGAAAGCTCTGGCTCCGAGGAATCCTTTATTGGACCGACAACCGCGCACTGGGAGTGGAGAGATGGCGGAAGTAGCATGTACCCACGTGGTCGTCGTACCTGGATAGGAGTGGTGTACTGTACTTCCGGGTGGCGTAGGACCGGGCCCAATCTTGGAGGAATCGTGGTAGACGATTTGGCATATGCAAGCTTGGGTGCTACATATGCAGTGTGGATAGGGATCCTCAGCTGAGTATTATTTATCCGGATTAACGTTGCTCCTCGGTTATGGAGACTTGGTCACTGACTGTCAACGGAGAGTGGTTCTCAACTAGGAATGTTTTGAAATGTAAAATGAATCAGGAACGATGAAGAATTGAGGAATACTGAATCTTTCCAAAATAAAATAAGGTTTACAAAATGCTTTTCTGCAAAATACCTGATCTTGCTTAAGCCTTACCTTGACTACCCTAAGCCTCTCATTCCTGAGTCTTCTCCCTTTTCTTTAGTCGGGTAAGTCTTGTTGAGTACCCCAGTACTCAGGGTTTGTTACCCATGCTGCAGGTTTGACTGAGACCCCGATGTGTCTTGCGCCCTGCTGCATGACCATCGTCCAGGAAGAGGCCGATGAGGCCGAAGAATAGTTGTGCACCCTCGGGCTGGGTGATTATCAGTATCTTTATTTTGTTGTACTCCGCTACGTTGCCTTTGTCTATTTCTATTATCAGAACTTGGTTTGTAATAACTGCACCTTAATTTCTATTTGGAACCCTGCTTTGTAAAACTAATGTTATTTAAGTCTTCCGCTCTTTATTCCGATGTTATTTGTAAAAGTATGCAATGCTGTAACCTAATTGTGAGATGATCCTGCGGACATTGGGCACTGATGTAGCCCGGTGGCGAACAGGTCTTAATCACATGGAACATGGGTTCGGCTGTCAGGGGTTGACAGGGACACGTGGGCCATGAGATTAGGGCCGTTCCGTCACACCTTCCTACGGCGCGCGGGCTTCTTGGTGCTAGCCCGCGTTGCCAACGACGTGGTGTTGCAGCTCGACCCCGCGCTCCTCACCGCGCTGGCGGACAGGTGGCGTCCCGAGACGCACACCTTCCACCTAGCCTGTGGGGAGATGACCGTGACGTTACAGGACGTGGCCAAGATTTTTGGTCTACGCCTGGCAGGCCTCCCCGTGACGGGGATTCTTGACACCGACACGTGGATGGACACCGTCCACCAGTTCTGTGGACGTAGGCCCCCCGACGACGCAGACGCTAAGAGGAACAAGTAAGCTAATTTTTTTTCTAATTTAGTTGCATACGATTGCTACTATCATTTCCTAACTTTTACTTTTTTAAAACAAACAGGAAGACTACTGGGGTGCCTTCGTCGTGGATCACCGAGCACTTTTCGTATTGCCCCCCAACGCTGACCCACAGGTAGTTGAGAGGTATGCCAGAGTGTGGCTGTGGCACTTTATTGGGGCGTTCCTGTTTCCCGACTCATCGGGGAACACGATCAGCTGGATGTTTGTCCCCATCCTCGCACAGCCGTGGGAGAACATCTCCGGCTACAGCTGGGGGAGCGCAGTTCTAGCATGGCTGTACAGACAACTGTGCGAGGGGTGCCGGCGGATGCATGCCTCGTCTAGCTTGGGAGGGTGCCTGCCCCTGCTCCAGGTTTGGGCCTGGCAGCGGCTGCCTGTGGGTCGTCCCCGTGTACGAGAGGAGGCGATAAGTACATACCTCTTGCATACGTGTGCTTTTATAAATTTACAGTCATTTAACTTATTCAAATTGGAATACAGGTGTGGAGGCACCCGGACACCCGACCCACTGCTCTGTTTGTCTGGTCCACGGCAGAGGCAGTTAGAGGCAACCCCCAGCGCCGCTACCACCTGTACACGGACTTGCTGGACGTCCTGACACAGCACCACGTAATTCCGGAATGAGTTCAATTTTTTATATTGAAAAAGAAACATGACTAACTATGTTTGTTCATTACAAACAGGTCAGTTGGGACCCCTGGGACCTGTACGACAACGTGTTCGACCCCGCCACAGAGCTGGACCGTGTAGATTGGCGTTGCACCGTCCCTCTTATCTGCTTCTACGTGGTCGAGATGCACTTGCCCATCAGGGTGATGCGTTAGTTCGGCCTACGACAGGAGTTTCCTCCACCTCTGATTAGCACGGATCAGAGGTTGCACAAGTAAGTATCCTCCACAGTGTTGTTCTATTACTCTAGTAAATTCTATCTTATGCTCTAACAGATGGGTTTCCTTTGCAATGCAGGGTGAAGCGCCAAAGCAGACGGAAGAATCCCGTTGATTGGCGCGCGGAGCACGCCGATCATGTCCTGAGTTGGACAAACAGGTACCAGCAGGACGTTGACGACGACGAGCCGTACGACCAGGGCGTCTTCGACCAGTACCTACAGTGGCTGCACCGGAGCACCAGGTTGCACATTAAGCCACCGTACTACGAGGCCACCGCTGAGGACGAGTCGGACGACGACGAGGACCCGTACGATGCTACCACTAGGGCTTCGACTCAGCCTGACAGAGCCCCTCTACAAAGCTACGTGGTAATATATCATGCCCTTCAACTATTGTTTGTGTTTCTGTACTTGGTGCACTTACCCCCTGGTCTTGTGTCGGCAGGCGTCGCAGCTGTCTCGGTACTCCGACGAGGCAGCGCAGCTTATACACCACACCAGCTCTACTGGGGACCACGACCCGGTACAAGCTTTTCTGCAGGTATCATAACACATTCGAACCGCACTCGTAAATCTTAAGAATTCATAAACTGTACTAATATATATTATTTTCTTATTTGCAAAAAATCAGGAAGGGCTGCAGGAAGCTTGCTCAGAAGCTTGGGTGCATGGACACAGCGTGGGCCCCACCGCACCTTCCTCAGCCTTCGAGCCCTTTGGTGTCAGACACTGTCCCAGCAGCAGCAGCGTCGTCCGACGCTCGGACGGGAGGCACTTCTGCGGATCCACGCGGAAAGGGCCCCACTGCAGAGGAGCAACCCGAGGAGGAGGGGGAGGAGGAGGAGGACGAGGAGCAGTACGTCGAGCGCACGACACCACCCTACACGGCTAGTGCAGGCTACATGGCCCTCGGCCATAGCTCGCACTACGCTGGAGGGTCCTCCTCCAGAGGTGGCCTGGACGACACGGCGTGGCAGGTACCTGGTGCTTACGACTACCCTAGTGGCTACTACACCGGCCCTGGCTGGCAGCCTTGGCCAGAGCAGGGCGCAGCACAGGAGCTGGGGTACTCACAGCTAGGTGGAGCTCCACTACCTACTCAGGAGGACGTGCAGGTACATAAGTTGACCGCTATACATTTAAGTTCGTCAGATATATTTAAGTTGTTTGCTAACATTTATTTTGAATGTTGCAGGGACCTAGTCAGACGCAGGGGTCACCACGCCGGCAGCCACGCGCACGAGACCGCACGGACGTCACGTTCACGCCGAACATGGACCTGTCGCAGCCGAGGCGTCGGAGGCGGCCTCGTCAGCCGTACACACCTAGCTAGGCTTAGTGTTAGACTATATGGATAGGTGATGTATTTGTTAGATAACTTGTTTGAGAACCCTATTATGTACTTCGTGGAGCCTGAGCCACTAAGCCTGGTTTTTATGACCGCTATTATGTTTCCGTTTATTCAAATTGTGTCAATGTTTGGTTCCTTGTTATTCCGTTTGCGGAAAAAGACAGGAAAAATAGAAAAACACATTCGATCAACTAGAGACAACACATTAGGACAAAGATCGATCAGGAACTCGACCGGTCGGCGGGAAACCTTGGGGCTTTGCCTGCTGCAAAACTTCTTGAGGCTTTGCCGCGCCAACCCTGGGGGCGCGGCTGACGCTTTTGCCGCGCCAGGAGGGGTGGCGCGGCTAATGCATTAGCCGCGCCATCCCGCCTGCGCGGCTAATGCATCAGCCGCGCCCCCAGGGTTGGCGCGGCAAAAGCTGGCATCTTGTTGCACAGCCTTTTCAGTGTCGTGTCCTGTCCTCATAAGTGCTCTGTAGTTTTGATTCCCATAGGCTTTTCAGTGTATAGGCTTTTCAGTATATAGGCTTTTCAGTGATTAGATTTTTCAGCGAATAGCCTTTTCAGTTGCATTAACTACACACTCACAATGCAGCTGAGATAATTCACAAGTTCAAAACCAGGGCTCCGCCTATATAAACCCATCAGCGCCTTGCATATTCAACAACTTCAGCAGAGCTTGCGAGGTTCGTAGTAGAGATGTCTGGAGGTTCGTCCAAAGGCGGGAGAGGAAAGGGTGGGAGGAAGGGACCTCCCATTGTGTGGGAGGGATCTCTTGGTCCTGATTTCTTCTTTGAGGCACTATATGACTTTCCCGTTGAGAGCAAAAAGGATTTCAGCCGGGACCGACCTCTTAGGGGATACGATAACCGTTTAGAGGACTGGTCAAAATGCCGCCATGGTGAGGACTGTTTGGTGCAGATGCTCCACGACAACCTGGAGGCAGGCCGACGTTTCTTCAAATGCCCGCGAGCATGGGTAACTTTATTTAATTGTTGTTGCTATGCCTCTCATGTTTGCTAATACTAAGTCATTTTGTGAATGTCAGTCTTCTATTTCCGAAGAAAACTGCGGCTTCACCAGATGGGTGGATCCTCCTCCAATATGGCCGCATCAGGAATACATCTATTATCTGCAGCGTCGTATCGACGATCTTGAAAGAGAAGTTAAAAGCATGCTCAAGGACTATGATGATGACGACAACGATGCAGGCGGTTCAGATGAAGCAATATGCCTTGATCCATATTGCAACTGCCCGCATCACAAGAACAAGGGGCCTCCACCGCCGCCCCCACCACCGCCACCACCACCACCACCCGCAATGGGAGGCTATTACGGAGAAGGGTTTACTCAGTTTGCTATGTGGGACGGCTTCTAGACTACTTAGACCACTATGTGTGTGTTGTGTTGTGCCAATCAATTACCTAAGGCATGTTAGGATTAGTCTAGGACCTTTTAACCAAGTTACGGTAAAAGGTCCTCACATGCCATGTACTAGTTTGTTATTCGTGTAATGGTTTGCTTTATTCTATTTCGTACTTTATCCCACAAAAAATCAACGACACATGAACTACCGCAAACAATACAACAACATATAATAAAGCCGAACAAAGTGCAGTTCAAGACTACATAATCGAGGATCCGAAATAAACGGTACACGGAAGTACAAACCAACAGTACAATACACTAACAAGTCCACCAAATGACAACGATGTTCATTACTCAATAATGACTACTGAACCTACCACACTACTGAGTGCAACGAGGTCACTTTCCCTTCCTCACAACATCCGGATCCTGCTCCATGGCAGCCTTGGCACGGCGCACACGCTCAAGCCTCTTCTCCCTCTCCCCCCTACGCTTAGCTGCATCCCTCATTCTTGCCTCTTCCTCATGCTGCTTTTGTGCTGCCTCTTCTTTGCGTCTCTTCTCCAAACGCTCCTTGTCCTTCGCAGCCCACTTTTTCATCCTCTCTACGTGCTCCTTGTCCTCCGGCTTCATCTCAGTGTCGATCCACTGCTCGAAGTCACATAGTGGTGGAGACTCCTGCAAAATACGACTAAGTCAATTAGGTAATAAAATATAAATGATTTGTCATTCATGTATAGAACAAGTCATCAGCTTCTCACCATCAGTCCAATACGGATCTGTTTAGGTGTAGGGTCAAAGACATAATTCTCACACATCCAATACCTCTGACCGTATGTGTGCTCCTCATCAGATATTGCGACCTTATAATCATCGCCGCAGTAGCACATGGGCACCGGAACACCGCTAGGCAATGTCAAACGGGCAAAGGCATTGCCCGTGAGAGGCTGCCTACAATCATCAACGCAATAACAAATAAACATAACACAAAATTACTTCATTACAAATAAACAATGTACCGATCTTACCTTGCCTTACTAGCTTTGCCACGCCGCGGCATCCTAACAATAAAAAATATGTCAACATTACACATACATTCATGATTAATTATAAATCTACGTAATGGCCTAACAAATATTACACAAATAAATGTACATAAATTGAAGAAAATATTAAGCAAAACAGATCTAAAAAGTCTAATACATGAACAAATCCATCATTAGTTAACAACTAACGTAACGACAATTTCAAAATAAATTTTGTCTACAAACCCTAACTTAGAAAAAAATGATTCAATCAAACACTGCAAATATAGATAAAGAACAAGAATATGGAGATCAAAATACCTCTTGTGCAGAGACAACAAGTTTGATTGAGGGAGATGAAGAGAGGAGGAATGAAATGGAATGAATTGGATTGGATTGGGAGTAGAAGAGAAAGAGGAGGCTGCTGCAGGCCGCGCGACCAGATCTAGATGGGCTTTGCCGCGCGACCCCGCCTGGCGCGGCAAAGACGATGAACGCGCCAGCCCGCCTGGCGCGGCAAACGCACTAGCCGCGCCAGCCCGCCTGGCGCGGCAAACTGACAGGCGGGGCCCGCACGGGCTTGCGTGGCCGGGCGGTGCCATGGTGGCACTTTTGCCGCGCCGCCATGCATGGCGCGGCTAATGCTTTTGCCGCGCCATTGGGGACGGCGCGGCAAAAGGGTTAGTTTTGCAAAAAAAAAAAGACAGTGTTATTTATGAAATTTTTTATTTAATTGGGTTATTAATAAAAAAAATTCTGTGTGGTTACCTAGATAATTTGTGGCTTGGGTACAACTTGTATGGTTACCTAGACAATTTGTGGCTCGGATTACATGTAGGATGGACGTTGTTTGGCTGATAGCTTATGTGGTTGGAAAACACTATCTTAGACATATTTGTATAAGAGAAAAACATTGTTTCACTATTAAAAAGTAAAATTAATTTTGGCTTATAAGCTCTCAAGCTCTCAAGCTTGATATGTTGTGCTTTCTAATTTAGGCTTTATGTTATGTTTGAACATGTTTTTTTAATGAGACTCAGTTACAAATACAGACACTCAAGTACGAGTGTACACTCACCATATGAATGCATGCATGTACATTCTACTTCTATGAACGTATCCGGAAAACTAGGATGAACCGTCAAATCTTAAGATTAATGAAGTTACCACAAGCATCTCATTGTTGACAGGCACGTGGCTTACTATAACATTCCTAAATCCTGAAAAAATGTCGTGTGTTCTAACAAAAAACAATCCTTGTAAACTTGAGTAAATAACAGTATAAATGAAATTCCAGAGCTGCCCACATGGGAAAAGATCAAAATTAGCGTGTTCAAAATTGACCGAGCAGGTGAAAAATATACTCAGAGCTTCGGCTGAGCACCCTGGCGAGTTGGCTCAATGTTCGATATGTTAGGCCAATCATAAAGCCTTCTAAACGTGTCTAGGCTAATCTCGACTAGAAAACTCAAGGGTGCAAATTAGTGACCTTTAAGTGCACCTTCAAATCTTTTTAGTTCAAATATTTGTACTACTTTTTTAAAATATGATTTCATTTAGTATAGATATTTGAATTAGAAAAGGTTATAGGTGTTACCTAAAGGTTACCCATTTGCAGCCTTGAAAACTGCCATATTAAACAGGCACATGCTCAACCAAAAGATGGGCTTTACGGTTCCATATCGCGTTTGACTAGAGCTATTCTAACTCGTACGAGCACGAGTTATATATAAGCCCGGACAAAAGAAACTCTTTCGATTGTTAGAGGGAGACAGAAAATAGTAATAATAATAATAATATGGAAGAACAAAAAAATAGCTAAAATTTTGTCTATTTCTAACTCGTATATGATCACATGTTATGTATAAGTCTGTCGGAAGAAACTCTCTATTGTCTGATAGCTAGGGATAAATAGACAAAAAAATGGATGAACAAAAAATATGCTAAAATCTTGCATATTTATATTATTAAAACTAGAAAACACTACTACAGATCCGGGAAAGTCTCGGGTATCCCAACCGGGACTAGGAATCCGGGACTACAGGTCCCGGCCTTTAGTCCCGGGTCCTTACCACCGGGGCTAAAGGTCCACGGACGAAAAATAAATATGTATTGTGTGTGATTCGAACTCAGCAACTCTCGCCTCAGGCATGCTTACCAACTAAGCTACGCAACTCACGTGATGTAGTTCTGGACGTTTTGCTTTTGAATCCACTCGGGAAGGACCTTTAGCCCCGGTTGGTAACACCAACCGGGGCTAAAAGGAAGGGTCACCCTTTAGCCCCGGTTGGTAATACCGCCTGTTTTCTAGTAGTGAAACATCCACTTGTTGCAATGGAATACCTCATCGAACTCCGTATCGTTAAACGGGAGTTCTTCTAATTTTTATAAGTACGGTTCATAAGTACGGGTAGCATATGCAGCTGACTGAATACGTCTTAAAATCGGATTTTGTATTGCACTACACATAAATTGTTCCAACTTGTATGTGCACGTGATATATAAGTCTGGACCAAAGAAACTCTTTAAGTCTTTATTGCTCAGGTTGTTATGAGAAGTCAAACCAAAAATATGGATGATGAGAATTTTTTGTCTTAGGCCATGTTTAGTTCCAAAATAAAAAACTTTATACTTTCACATCGAATCTTTGGACACATGTATGAAAACTAAATATAGATTAATAAAATAATTAATTATATAGCTTGAATGTAATTTGCGAGACAAATTTTTTTAAGTCTAATTAGTCTATAATTTGACGCTAAAGTGCTATAGTAATACATGCATGAATGACAGATTAACTAGACTTAAAAAATTCGTCTCGTGATTTACAGACAAATTCTATAATTTATTTTTTTGTTAGTATCCAAAAACCTTATACAACACTCTTATACAACACCCTACGTAACATTCAATGTGACATTTAAATTTTTTACAACGTGGAACAAAACATGCTCTTAATTAATATTAGGTAGACATAGATATATATAGATAGATATAGGTATAGATATATGGATATAGAATAGATATAGATAGATTATTAGAGCATCGTGTTTTTTTTGTGACAACAAGTATTGTTGTGATTCGAATATGACCAAATGTACTAGCCTTCAAGTTTGGTTTCCTTCTTTTTATGGGTTGGTCAAGGTGCCTCTTGGGTCAGGTTGGGGTCGGGCGGGTACGATTGATCAAAATACAGAAGCGACACGATGACACCCGGTTCGGGTTCGACTCGAACACATTTGTGCTCTGAATAAGTACGGACCGAATCACACACAGCCCACCGTTCAGACTTCAGAGCCCAGACAGACTCTCGCGTGCACATCCAACCAGATTCCCCGTCCTCTAGGGCTCCCCGTTCCCGCGACCCCCTCCCTCTCCGCAGCTCCGGCGATGTCTTCGGAGCCTCCGCCCGCGGAGTCCCCCGAGGCGCCCGCCTCCGCCTCCGGCTCCGGCGCCGGCTCCCCTTCGAAGGATGCCGGCACTGAGGTCGGCGCCGCTGCGGGGGGCCCGGAGACGAACACGCTCTGGGTGGGAAACCTCCCCTCGCACGTGACCGAGGGCGATTTGTTGGCGCTGTTCGGGCCGCACGGCGCGCTCGATTGCGCCCTCGCACGGGCCGGATCTCGCAGCTACGCGTTCGTCCTCTTCCGTTCCCCAGCCGAGGCTCGCACAGCCGTCGAGGCCACCCGGGGTGAAAAGGTCAAGGGGGCCGCCATGCGCACCGAGTTCGCGCGGCCGGTAATTTAGTTCCTTCTGCGCCCTCGCTGGGATCTGCTCCCTCCCGTCCCACGTTAGATTTTTTTAGATTGAAAATAAAAAAAAGGAAACTCCTGCCCTAGATTTACCCCGCTGCTTATTGCGATTAGTGTCCGCGACGCCACGTTTTTTTTCGCTAGCTAGGGTTTAGGTCCGCCTATTTATTTTGACGGTGGATACCTCGATCTGGAAATTGTAGTTGCTGATGAAAATGCAACACCGACAGTTTTCTTCGAGGATACTGGCCCTATGCCGTGTTTATCTATTTTCAGTCTGGCTAATTAGGTCCTTAATTCTATATGATATTAAAATATGCTCCTTTTCTTGCAAATTTCTTATACGGTAGTATTCGTTCCGATGATTCATGCAAAAATGCAGGACACTGCAGTTTTATGCTACTCAGGATCTATTGTTTTGAAGATCCAGTGTGCAAAATGTGTTTGTCATGGTTTTATTTTAATTTTCCATGGTTTTATTCGAACCAGAACCTTTATAATGTTTTGTTTGTTGTTTTGGTTTTTACAGGCTAGAGCTGTTAGGAATCTGTGGGTTGGTAGCATTAGCCCATCGGTTTCAAAAGAGGAGATTGAGGAGGAGTTTCAAAAGTTCGGAAAAGTTGAAGGTGTTGCATTCTCCCAAGATCAGACTTCAGCGTACATTGATTTTGAGAAGCTTGAAGACGCAATTTCTGCTCACAGATCCTTGAATGGAAAAACTTTAGGTGGCAAGGAATTGTGTGTTGATTTCCAGAGGTCCAAGGGAAGAGCGGTGTGTATCCATAGTGTTGGCTGGATTTGTATTTCCTCTGTTCAAATTTTATAATGGATTTTTCTTGTTATAACTTGTTTGTATTGATTTGTATAGGAATGGTCAGAAGCTAGCAGCTTCAATGGTAGAGTATCAGGGCCAGTGGGTGATAAGAGAGGCAGTGGCCCTCCAAAGGTATGCACTGTTTAGATATATAGTTATCATCATCTGTCTTGTTGGTGATTCTCGTTTATCTGCTGATGTTGCTTACTATCATGTTCTGTTGACCTGGCAGGGTTCTGCTGGAATACGGATGCGAGAAGCACAACCTACCAATGTTCTCTGGGTTGGTTTTCCTGGTTCTTATAAAGTCATTGATGAGGAGACACTTAAGCAAGCCATGTCAGCATTTGGTGTCGTTACGAAGATCAAAATTTTCCCGACAAGGCAGTATGCTTTTGTTGAGTTTGCAAATGTTGCGGAGGCTTATAATGCTAAGATGAATCTAGATGGCCATCTTTTCAATGATCACAGGATTCAGATTCTTTTCTCAAACAGTGAGCTCGCACCAAACAAAGTGGATAACCCAACATCGGTTGCTGGATTTCCTAGATCAGAAATGTATTCCAGTGATGGCCGTCAAGGCCCTGGTATTGGCAGTAGAACTTTGCAAGGGTATGATCCACCAAGAGGAGGAAGAACAAGATATTATGATTATGGGGGTATGCCTACTCCAGGTGGTATCATTTCGCAACCTGAACTGTTTGATCCAAGAGAAGCAAAAAGAATGAGGCTCGATGCTGGGGCTGACCCTTACGATGTTAGGGCAGGCAGCACGGGTCTTTATTCTGCTGGGTACAGTTCTGTGCATGCTGAGGGAAGCTCAAGTCCTGTTATTCGAGTTCGGGGCACAGTGCATCGAACATCATACATTGATCACTGTTGGCGTGGCAGTATTGCCAAAGGTGGATCCCCTGTTTGTCGCGCTCGTTGTTTGCCTATAACAAAGGGTAGTGACATACCTCTGTAAGTCCAAACATCGTTGTACAAATATTTGTTCTGTATAAAGTTGAATGTGTATGTTAATTATCTTACTCTGCTAATTTATACTTTGCAGACCGGAAGTTATGAATTGCTCAGCTCGGACTGGATTGGATATGCTGGCAAAGCACTATGCAGATGCTACTGGATTTGACATTGTATTTTTCTTACCAGATAGTGAAGATGACTTTGTTTCTTATACTGAGTTCTTGCGCTACCTGGGCTCAAAAAGCCGGGCAGGGGTTGTAAAAGTTGATGCAGGGACTACTTTATTTTTGGTGCCACCATCAGATTTTCTAACAAATGTGTTACAAGTTGATGGTCCAGAGCGCCTTTATGGTGTGGTATTGCACATTCCACAAATCTCTGCTGCTGCTGCACTGAGGCCACAGTTGACTGGGACAGAACAACCTCCTTACTATGATGAAAGGGAAACTCTGCCTACTTCACAAAGAAAGTATAGTATCATTTCTCCTAATGACAGTGGCCACCTTGATGCTGATTATCGAGCATCTTTGCATGAGGATTCAATGCATCGTTTGGGGCATATTCCTGGAAGGCCTCGGGTGGATGAAGTTCAAGCAGTTCAGCCAGCTCTTGCTGGTTTTCCTGCTAATCAAGCAGCTGGGCTGCAAGTACAACCTTCACTCAAGCCTGATATTATGGCTACCTTAGCAAAACTTCTGCCTAGTGTGCAATCATCAGTGCTGGTAAGTGGTCAGATGAATGCCTCAGAGAGACCATCACAGATGCAGGATCCATCTATGCTTTCAAAAGTATGGAATCCTGAAAACCAAGTTACAGCTTCAAATTCATCCTTTGGGCAAATTGCTAATGTTCAGCATCCAGGACAGCAGTTTAGCAGACAGGCTTCAGCTGCTCATTTGACAAACTATGGGAACATGGTGAGTGCTCAGGAGCGCTCAATACAGCATACTGCTTACAACCCTGAAGTTGCTTTGAACTTACCACCACCACCTCCACTTCCAGCAATACCACACAGTTCTGCTACATTACCATCTCAAGGTGGACACAGTTTGCCCACACAGACAAACCAACAACTGTATCAGCCTGAGCAGTATTATGTGCCCCAAAGCAACTATGGTCCATTAACTCCAGCTAGCCATTCTAACCTTCAAATCAACAACACTAACAACCCCACCCCTACCATTCCACAAGTGAACCCTGGACCTCCAACTAATAGTCAGATCGGGAATTTGGCCCAGCTCCAGCATTCTATGCCAGTGCATGTTGATAGACCAAGTCAGGATTTCTCTTCCCAGGGGCAACAGCAAAATCTTGGTCCTGGTGCTGCACAGGCTCCTGAGGAGGATAAAAGCAAGAAGTACCAGGCGACACTCCAGTTAGCTCAAAGCCTACTGCTTCAGTTACAGCAGCGTGGATCTGGAAATCAATCCTGAGACCTAATTATTGCTTCAGGTAAGTGCACCTCTTCATTTAATACTTTCTGTTGTTTGCTATATCTTATCTGCTTGTGCAAGGTTCATCTAATCATTGTTAACCTAATCCTAACAGTAGCTCACATTTGGTAAGTTCAAAATATAATTTAATGAAATGAGGTTGTTTTAAACAATGCTAACAACAGAAGGATGCTGTAAATCGCCAAGATTGTGTTAGGTTGGCTTAGAATTTGACACACCGCACAATTAACACTGAAACATTAGAACAAGGTTTAATCTTAGACATTCATATCCTAGTCAAGTAAGGCCAGTATGCACACTTGATTTTATTTTTATTTGCTTGCATAGCACTTCTCTTGCCAGTTTGCTTGCATGATTATGTTGATATGTGTATTCTTTCTTGACTGCCTTGCTAAATCTGATCTGCACAGTTCCTTGGTAGTCTAGTGGGAGTTCAGCATTACAGTAAAACAGTAGTTAAAGTCATTGCTAAAACACCACATTGCTTACATGAGGCAATATTAGATCTCTAATTGATTAATGTATGAACATCTTTAATGTAATTGTTTTATGATATCTATACTTGAGAGAAGTGGGGATACCTTGAAACAAAATGAAACAAAAAGCTTCTTCACCAGCTTTAAGGCAGTTTTTGGTTCTTGTGGTAAAGTGGGAGTACCTATTTCTCACAATACAATGAGAAACCAGTATGGTTATTCGTCTACCTCTGCGAACCCTGCTGTCTACCTCCGCGAACCCTGCTGTCTACCTCCGCGAACACTGCTGTCCTCTGTGAGACTCGGTTTAGACCCCCTGCTGCTTTCTTCTATGTAGTATCAGACATCTTTCGTAAACAATAACGTGCACTCAACAACGCCTTATTGGTGATGTTCTTCTGTTAGCCAAACCCCTATGCCCCCGTAGTATTCATCCTTGGCGTGCCACCATCCTCGTTCTGCTGGAACAAAAAAAAAGAAGAAGCATACCTTAGATTCAATTATCGACTGTCTTGCAGACCAAATGACGAAACGAGAGCATCGTGGTTAATCAGCGACTGAAATTACCTGTTTATCCATGGCTACGATGGATTCTCCAATTCCTCCTGATCATACCTTTTGCTTGTTACATGCAAACTGGCATGTGGCATTTGATGGCAGCCCGCAGCGCCAGCTGCAATCACTTGCCTGCCTCTGTTTTCTTGTTGCTACTTCGTTTGAGCATCGACGGGCCTGTAGGACGAGTGCATTATGGAGCATCTGTAGCGGTCGATCGTTGAGGCGATTGTCCCTAATGAGGAGTGAGCTTGTCAAATACAAACATATTAATCGTTGGTGTAAATCGTATGAATTTCAGCGCCTCACTCGTCGATGTTGAATACGCCCAAGGAAATTGAAGCAAAAGTACGCATTACTAGTTTGCGGGTCTTGTGCCTGTGGCCTGTGGTGCTTTTGTCTCGACGCCACCGCGAATGCTTGAATCATGCGATGGCTCTCCAAAGCTGGCCTTATTAACGAACAAGGGTGAACTTACTACGAACCAGTGGTTGTAAACATTGCTGCCAATGCAGTGCGCAGTGCGTGCAGCGTAGGAAATACTTGGCCCGGCTTGTCTCGCTGAACGCATTCTTGCACATTCTGCAAGCGGCCGATCACTGGCACGCTTCGCTTCCGCTACTCGTGCGTGCGAACATCTCCGTTCTGTCTATGTTCACATAATGAAGCGCACACTATTTACTTTTTGGTCGATAGCCAATGAACCATGGCACGTCGTTTTATTCGACGCACGAGGTCGATATAGAAGCTTCTCGCGGTCGAGCTTGTTGATTGTTCGCTCGTATTCTTTTACTTGCTTATTATTATATTTCCTCCATCCTAAATTATAAATCATTCTGACTTTCTTACAAAGTCAAGGCATCACAGGTTATATATCAAACTTATATATAATAAAATAATAACATTTAACATACAAAATAAGTATCATTAGCTAGGGGCTGTTTGGTAGAGTTCTATCTGATTATCTGATTTTCTATGGAAGTTGATTCTATGAGAGAAGTGATTCTACGGTTGATAGCAATTCTCTTTGATTCTTTAGCATAAATTCTCATTAGGACAGAGAATCACTTCATAGTTTCTTCAACTCCTAGCCTCTTAGGGGTCATTTGGTAGAGCTCCACGCAGCGGATTCTTAGGGAGAATCACTTCCTGAATGTCAAATGTATTTTTTGTGAGAAGTGATTCTTTGCTGATTCTGTGAAGTGATTCATTGAAATGAACTAAGAGGCTGAGAGCTGATAAAAGTAGTTTCACCTGATTCACAGAATCACTGAATCACTGAATCATGGAGCACAACCAGAGAATCAGGGAGCACAACTCTCCCAAATAGGCCTTTAGTTCATTTTAGAGAATCACTTTATAGAATTAGCAGAGAATCACTTATCTCTAAAAAACCGTTTGACAGAGCTTATGTAGTATTCACTAGAGAATTTGCTTAGGGGAGCTCCGCCAAACAGGACCATAGATTTTTGTTAGTTATATTTATATATCTATTTGATGCCATTTTTTGTAATTTTTTTTATAATTTTGGTCAAACTTGAGATCCTTTTGACTCTTGAAGAAAGTTGAAATGACTTGTGCTTTGGAATGGAGGAAGTATCAATTGAGAGCTTGTTTGGATGCCCATGTATCTACTACAATTAATATGTGTTGGGGGTGAGTTCATGTGAAATTTAGTTGAAATTGCATACCAACCTACTTCAATACACATCATAGATTGAGGATTACACATGGGCATCCAAACAAGGTCTAAAATAGTATTAGTACAGACAGTAGAGCTGAGATGATAGACTCGTTTATTTTCTTAACTGGGTAAGAAGAGTGGAGGAGAGGGAATAGAGAGTTCAGATAATAGCCACTCTATAAATCGCTTTCGTTCTCCTAATCGCTCAAAGTTTTTTTTTTTCCCTCCGATGTGCTAGTCGCCCTCGGCGGTCCAAAATTAAGCTGGGCTGAATCATACCCATACGGTTAGGATTTTGTTCCTATTACCAACGTTTTCCGTTAGGCAAACACAAATTGTTCATTCGATGATTATCCTCGAACTAGCGCGGCGCCTGAACCTGTGAATTAAAATGACAGGCTTCAGTCTGGCAGTAGCGGAACTTTTGTGGTGCATTTCCTGCATTAGACTCGACTACGAGTATATGCGTTGAGTACTTGTTTCGTTATTTATTATCCATCTGCAAGTCAGATTCTTCAGCGTCGTATTCCTGACAAAAACGTTTGTGTAGGTACCATCAAGTCTCATATCAGGCTCGGCTGGTCTTAAACAACGAAAAATATTCCCAACTTGCGGCTTCGCCTCCACTCCTGCAGGCTGCAGTGCACAACGGAAGCGGCCCATGGTGTCAGTCCGTTAGCCTGCACCTACCTACCCCAGTTCTGCCTTTTTTTAGAAGACAGACATTACAAGAAAACAATTTCTTTTTTTCTTTTTATTTTCCATGTATTTGATATAGATATTCCGGCCTGGATTTTGTACTCGTATGTTAGTTTGGCCTCGTGTTATGTTATTGTTTACTTCTTTGAAACCATATGCTATTTTGTACTTTTTGCTGGTGTGTTGATTCCAACAGAAGGGAAGCTGACTCATAGTGGAATCATGACTCGCGTAGCTGCGCTAGTCCATAGGTTCCTTCGATGCCTCGGCTCTCAAACTGTAAAAACCTCAGCAACACTGCATGGATAAAAATGGTCCACAAATGGCAACAGCACACAACACTGCATGGATAAAAATGGTCCACAAATGGCAACAGCACCCCCTTTTTTTCTCTCCCTTAACTAGGGGTTTGTTTAGATGTACCAATTTTGTAAAAAATTTTACTGTAGCGTTTTCGTTGTTATTTGACAAACTTTGTCTAAATATGGACTACGTAGACTCCAAAGATTCGTCTCGACATGTACATACTAAAAGTACAATTAGTTATTTTTTTATCTAAATTTAATGCTCTATGCATACGTCCAAATATTGATGTGATAGAAAATTTTGCAAAATTGGTGCATCTAAACAAGGCATGTGGACTTCTATTTGTTTGTTATTTTAGAAGCTTTTCTCTTTTTTCCTATTACATAATACTCCATCCTAAAATACAGTGCATTATGACTTCTAAAATTTATAAATGCATTTTATTTATTCTCTACGGTACCCATATCGATTTAACAAAAGTTTGTTAAAAAGAAGCCACAAGTTGTCTTATTTTAGATTCTGACAGCAAATTATCAAGTTAATGCAAGTGAACTAGAAAAATTGCTACAAATGAAACATATATAGACATATAGAGTCTGTTTGGATCTCACCCACTAAACTTTCACTAAACATAGTAGTATGATTTATAGGGTGAGATCCAAACATGCCCATAGTAGTATGATTTATCGCTTCAAAACTGATGGTGTTACCATAAGAAAGGATGAACAAACTCTATGTATAATTGAATATAAAATTAAGATATTGGTATTACTTTTATGATGGAAGATATAATTTTAATATGTATAGTTAATTGCAGTAGCATACCAATCTGTTCGTTTTTATTTTATTTCCTCTTTTTTTTTCAAAAAATTTTATGTCCAAGTCAACCAATGCAGATGTCTATTTTTTTTGGAAGGGTCATCATATGCAAAGTAAAATGGGAGCAAAAAGAGCCTCATTCAAAGTGTGTAAAGCCGCACCTTTGCACGAGCAGAGCCTTCTTCTACAGAAAACACGCCGCCGCCCTTCCCTAGGGCTTAGGCCGCCGCCGCCGCCGTTTCTATCTTCTTCACCGTTGGTCCCCTTGCCTTACCGTTTGGTATCTCGCCGGAGGTCGGAGGGAGTGGAGATCCATCATTTTTAATAAGTTTTCTAGTAGATTAAGTCTTCTAGAGTTAGGTTTTTCCATGCCAACGACCTTGGTATTGAGGGTGTATTTCCTCCTCCTCCTTCCCGACGACGGCGATGAGGTATGGTGGATCTAGTCTCTCCATGGTGGCTCTGTTGAAGATGAGGGCGACAAATTCGGCGTCAACATCTACATCGACAAGACAATATGAAGACTTTTTTTTCTCGGGCTTCGACATCAAAACGGAGATGATGTCGGCGCCATGGAATAATTTTCTTCAGTCGGTTCTTCATTTTGTTGTGGTTGGATCTTGCCACGATGGAGGACTAGGGAGAATATTTTCTAGATCAGTCTTCCTCATTCTTCGGTGGCAGAAAGAAGAAAAAGGAAGACACAAGGAAGAAGAAAAAGAAGTTTCTCAATTCCGCCTGCAGGAATGTTGGCTGTCCGTTGGGCATCTGTTCTCAGGCAAAAAACAACTGTTGCCGAGTATTTACCTGTGCGGTCATCTATACGAAGCGTCAATCAGGTTTGGATTTGAGAGGTTGAGTCTTTCACAGCATGTGTATAATGTAGATGATAATCAGTTTCTGGATACATGTTTTTTCCAGAGTACCTGTAATACGATGATGTACCCAGCTATAATTTAATATAATTCTTTTTTCGTCTAAAAAAACTGAACACAGCAATTCACTGCACATGCATGAATAATAAATCATATCCTATAATCAACTGTAGAATTTTTTTCTTCGCCTGTTGCATTCCAGCGTTCCATGTCCATCTACTTCTCATGCGAAAAATGCCCTTTAGGGATAAAGTATTGAAGTGACAGACAGGGGAAGCGGAGAGCTCAAATCTCAGGCAAACGAGAAACGGCACAGCCCTCCCCTCCACTCTCCAATCCTCTCATCATTTCCTCTCGCTTCCGCTGGGTTGCAACCCAGCGCCGGCGCGTAGATCTTATTCTTGGACGAGAAATTCTCCTCGAGCTCTCCGATTCCTGTTCTTGCGCCGCTTAGCAATTCGTCCCCGAAATTCTTTTGCGGCGCAGTCGGCAGTCTTCACCCGAATCTTGGGTCGTAGCCAAGAAGATGAACAAGGACAAGGCTCCGATGCCGGGAGACGGCGGCCCCAGCGACGGCTTGCCGCCGCAGTCCACGCGCCGTGCCGGGGCGCCGCCCGCTTCGTCGACCCCGCCGCCGGAGTACGACATCAGCCGCATGCCGGACTTCCCTACCCGGAGCACCGGCCACCGGCGTGCGCACTCCGAGATCCTGGGCCTCCCCGACGACCTCGACCTCAGCGCCCCCGGAGGCGGCGACGGACCGTCGCTGTCGGACGAGAACGACGAGGAGCTCTTCTCCATGTTCCTTGATGTGGACAAGCTGAACTCATCGTGCGGGGCGTCGTCGGAGGCCGAGGCTGAGTCCTCGTCCGCCGCGGGCGGCGGCGGTGAGGGGGCTGAGCTGGGCCACGCGCCCAGGCCAAGGCATCAGCACAGCCAGTCCATGGACGAGTCCATGTCTATCAAGGCGGAACAGCTGGTGGGGGCGCCGGGGATGGAGGGGATGTCGTCTGCGGAGGCCAAGAAAGCAGTGTCTGCGGCGAAACTGGCTGAACTTGCTCTTGTTGACCCCAAAAGGGCTAAAAGGTCTGTTTTTATCACAGAATTGTATGTTTGTTCTTGTGAAATGAAATTTTATCTATAATGCAATTTTTTTGGGTAATTGGTTCGGTTGGCCAGGTTTATTGTTGAAACTGAATTGGCTACGATGATTTGGAGTTGCTGCATTATTTGTTGAACATTTTCTTATCAAATGATTGCATCCGTAAATTTGCCCTTGCTAGATTCTTAGCTAAAGGGAGGTCAGCGCATTATTTGTTGAACATTTTCACAGAACAGGTTGTGTGAGAGGCAAAGTGGATCAGTAGACTGAGGGCGAAATTACATAATGAACTTTAACTAAGAGTCTGATTCTCAGGTTTAAAGAGCCAAAGACGTATTGAGGGTTGCTTTGCACAAGTAGTATTGAGCGTGAAAGTGTCTGATTCCCAGAGCTTCATGTTTGTTCTTGTGAAATTTCTTCTACATATAGTCCTTTTACATACAAATCAGTTTGTTTGGCCCAATGTTTTCCGGTCGTCCAGTCGAACCTAGTCGCCATGGGACTGACTAGGGCGATTAATCGGACGACTTGGACAAGTCGACAGTACCCCTAGTCGGTCACCAAGGACCGACTAGGACGATTAATCGGACGACCAGAAAACATTGGTTTGTCCAGTCTTACTTTGAATGATTACATTATCTGCTGGTCATTTCACATCAAACAATTGCATATGGAAATCGTTTTCTAAGCTCTTTAGCTAAGGGAAAATTTACCATGGAAATGGTTTAAGTAATCAAGGTTACCTTCATAGAGTGGGTCAGGTTGTAAGAAAGATCGGTCAGATTACAACAAAGATAGTTCATGGCCAGGTGAGAGGAATAAGAAATATCGCATGCAAGTGGCCAAACAATCAAAGAGTGCAAATGGAACCTGTTCTCTCAGTTTTAGAGTTTTTCCATTGCCTTCTTTCATTATGCATCATTCTTCAAGATAAATTCAATTTTATTCTGTAAATAAGCATTCTTATACTGATTTATTATCGGTATCATTTGACAGGATTTGGGCTAATAGACAATCTGCTGCAAGATCGAAGGAAAGGAAGATGCGATATATTTCTGAACTTGAGCGCAAGGTGCAAACCCTACAAACAGAAGCCACGACATTGTCAGCTCAGTTAGCATTGCTGCAGGTAGGCACTACTTCTCTTGAGCTCCCTTATGGATTTTGCTGGTTTGAAGTTAGTCTTGAACTAGCTGTTGGGGTTCTTCCTGAGATCATCCAGGTTTAGTAACTGTTTGTCAATTAATGTATACCGAAGAAGCATGATTTAAAAAACCAAACTGGCTACTGAGTTGCTAGAACTCACAGTTCTGGTGCTCAGACCAGCAGTTGAATAGTTGTTGTGCGGATGTTAGATGCCTCAATATATTTCCATACAACGCAGCCTGGCTCCTGGCTCCCTGCTTCAGTGCTGCTGCACACCCAGGAGGCCAGGAACCCAGGACCCGGATTCTGCACTTCTGCTCCCATCAACATGTGTTTTTAGGGATCTACTGCAGTCCACATTGATGACTTATAATCCGTACTTTGCTTTGCCTTGCCATATGCATGATAAGCACAGTTTGGGCGTAAGGCATAGTCGTCTGATTGCAAAATGCTTAAATGCTATTTATCCAAGGTGAAGTTATAGGCTTATAGCCTTTTCATTGTCATAAGTTATAACCATTATAACCATAGCTAGTGTTTTCTTGGGTGTTAGCTTGAGAGTTTTGGACAGATTGAGGGTTCGATCCTTCCATAGTTATGTGATTATGTCATACCAGCTGCCAGTTTCTTTTTGGGTGTGAACCAGCTCTCTGCTCTGTTTTAAAAGGTTGTGCTAAAGTAGAAGTATCTGTTAGGAACCTATTGATGTGTCCAAGATACAGTATCATGGTTCTTCTCAGATGTTGCTGCTTTTTTAATATAAAATACTATTGAGTAAATTTGCTTTCTTTATGGAAAGGAATAATGTTCCATCAATGAAAGATGTATATCTGTACATCAGCGCAAACACAAGTGGCATCTGCGCAAACATTTATTCTGCCCATTTGCCTGCTTTTGCTACTAACTGTTATTCTACTTGTGTTGCTATGTCAGAGAGACACCACTGGGCTCACAACCGAGAATAGTGAGCTGAAGATTCGCCTGCAGACCATGGAACAGCAAGTCCACTTACAAGATGGTAATATTCATTTGACCCTTATGATTGATGGATTTTACCTTGTCCAACATTTTTTTATTAGGTCTACTGCAGTAACAGTTAATTTGTGCATGCTACTACTTTTTCCTACTAGAGCCTGTGTTCATGCAAAACATACGAGCATAGTTCACCAGTGTTTGATGTTCTTGGTGCAGCTTTGAATGACACACTGAAAGCAGAGGTCCAGCGGCTGAAGGTGGCAACAGGACAGGTGTCTAATGGTGGTGGAGGGATGATGATGAACTTTGGCGCCATGCCACGCCCGTTTGGAGGCAACCAGCAGATGTTCCACAACAGTCAAGCGATGCAATCTATGCTGGCAACCCACCAGCTGCAGCAGCTCCAGCTCCACTCCCAGCCTCAGCAGCAGCAACAACACCCTCAACACCAACTGCAGCAGCTACAGGCGCAGCAGCTACAGCAGGTGGCGAGAGACCTCAAGATGAAAGGGCATCTGGGCGGCCAAGGCCAGTGGGGCGATGGGAAGTCTGGGAGCAGCGGCAGCTGAGCCCTTACTGGCACTGGAATTTTGGTGTACGTGGTTGTTAGGAGTGGAGATCCCTTTGGTTTGGGGATGTGGTTGTGCAAGTGTAGTTCTCTTTAACTCAATTATCTTTCTGTAGGCTCAGTTCAGCTTCAGTTTATCGTTAAGTCTGGTGATCTATAGGGCTCAGCTCTCCTGCAACTTCAGTTCACAAACTCGGATGGTAACAGATGTTTATCTGCTGGATTTTGTTTGTATCTCTTTGCTAGTTTAAAGGGTAAAATGGTTGGAGTTTCAAGGTTTCAGATGAAATCTCCCGTGTCAGTCAGGTACTCAGGTAGCACGGCACTAGATGTATGCTGCAGTGGTGGGTGGTGGTGTAGCATTTAGAATTGTTTGACTCCTTAGTAATCGAAAATTATTTTGACTCTTTGGAAGCGAGAATTTCATTCTTTTTGGAACGTAGGGAGTATAATTTGTAGAGTTTACATAACCCAATTGAAGAGCCGCATGCCTGAACAGTAGTACTAGTGACTAGTAAGAACGATAATGCTGCATTAGCAGAACAACCATCAAGGTTCCTCCGGTGCAGCAACAAGCGGCGAAGGAGAATACCAAGAGATGGATGGCTCCAAACAAAACAAAGGCTGGTTCAAAGTCAACTCTGATGCTGCTTTCTGTGAGAACAAACACAATGGGGCGACAGCTTGTATAATCCGGGATTTTAGGGGGTCCTTCCAAGCTGCACAAGCGCGCTGGTATGATCGCGCCTTGGATGCCTGTATGATGGAAGCTTTAGCGTGCCGAGACGGGCTAGTTTTGGCGATGCAACAAGGCGTGCAGAAGGTATGGTTGGAAACCGACTGTTTGGAGCTCGTCAACCTGTGGCAGAAGAAGGATGACCAGCGAGCTGTCATTGGTCCGATGTTGAGGGAGATTGATGATCTCAGGCTTGCCTTTCGTTTTTCTCCTTTACTTATATTAGTAGATCTTGTAATAAAGTTGCAGATGTATTAGCTAAACAGGTTTCAAACACTCATCGAACGGAGATGTGGCATGTAACTCCGTCATGTGTGCTCGACCTGGTTCTTGCTGAGGCCTCGACCGGTTGATGGCAATGAAAGGCAAGCAGTTCATAAAAAAAAAACCCATCAAGGTTCCTCGGTGAGGCTGCATTATCGTTGTAGTACTATCTTAGATTCCGTTTTTGGTTAACTCAGTGAACTATATATACAGTAGGAGTACTCCCTCCCTATCGCAAATAGAAGACATTTTGGAAAAGGTTTCGGTCAAACATTGGGAATATAAATCATGAATAACTTTTAAATTATTGAGTTTTAAAATGTAAAAATCATATAAATAAATTTATCTTGAAAAGTATTTTCATAAAAGTATATATATACCACTTTACAATAAATATTTTTTAAAAAATAAATGGTCAAAGTTATGCTTTGGAGACCGTGTCGCTGTCCTAAACGTCTTCTATTTGTGATACAGAGGGAGTATATAGCTATCAACAGTTCTGTTGCGAGTTCAGTCGAGAACTTCATAATGTCGATAGCGTCGGATGGTCAATCTGGTTGCATCTAATTTGGAAAAAGTCTACGTAACCCTTTCAACAATTGAGCGTCGACTACTTCACCCCTAATAAACTATAAAATTAGATGTTTTACTCCTAAACTTTCTAAAAACAGTCAAATAACCCTCTCAAGCGGTTTTAGACGGTGGTTTTGCTACAGTAACGTGGTTTTGTTTTTTCCTTTTTATTTATTTTAGCCGAATTATTAAAAAAATCATAAAATAGAAAATTCAATTTTGTTGGACTCCACATAAGTAGATCTACTGTGAACATATAATATAGTATACTTTAGAACAAAGTTTTTTTGCTGTAGATTTATATCTATGCTTTTTCTTTAATTAATTAAAATAATTCATAGATGCAGTTTATTTCATCCAATTATAGTGAAATTTTTATTGTGGGCTAAATGTTGTAAGTTTGAACTGTAGTAAAAATTTCATACTCATTGGACCAGGTATAACTTAGATATAGATTTATTTAACTTTATGCTAAGTTATATCTAAATAAATTTATAGCTAAGTTATACATGATCTGATTAGTATGGAGTTTTTACTACAACACAAAGATACAATAATTAGCTCACCACAAAAATTTCGCCACAATTGGATGAAAGAAACTATATCTATGAATTATTCTAATTAATTATAAAAAAACATAGATCTAAATCTACAGCAAAAACTTTGTTCTCAAGTATACTATATTATATATTCATTGTGTAGATCTAATTATGTGAAGTCCAACAAAATTAAATTTTCTATTTTATGATTTTTTTAAAGATTCAGTTAAAATAAATAAAAAAGAAAATGACAAAACCATGTTACTGTAGCAAAACCACCGTCTAAAACCGCTTGAGAGGGTTATTTGACTGGTTTTGAAAAGTTCAGAGGGTAAAACATCTGGTTTTATAGTTTGGAGGGTGAAGTAGTCGATACTCAATAGTTGAGAGGGGCATGTAGACTTTTTTTCTTTTCGATTTCCTAGATAAAGGTAGTCTCGGATGGTCCTGGTTGGAATTTGGTTCGGCCCTTTTCAACCTGCTAGTTAATTAAATGGGGCAAAATTGTTGGATTTTAAGGGTCTCAGTCTCAGATGAAATACAATATTCCATTTTGGTCAGGTATAATCAGGCAGTATAGACGTACGTATAGTATAGTAGCCCCTCAGTGTCACTGGGTCGCGCTCCCTGCTCTTGGGGTCTACTACGTACTGGACTACACTGCCACGTGTCAACGCAGCAAGGTTCTCAGAGTCAGGTTGCCGTGCCTGTGGAGGGAGAGAGAGAACGTCGCTAACGATGCTGACCAAACGCAACCACACTTGGTGAAAAGGATGCGACTCCGGGACGGATTAGTGCGCGCCAGGTGCACCCACCCATCGGCACCAAACCAAAAAAGCCCTTGTTTACCGTTTCTGGTTCAACCACTAGTCCTATCACACACCACCGCCGACCGACCAGCATATAGCCGCGCGTGGTCCTCCACTCCTCCTCCTATCCTCCACCCCCCCGTGCACTGCACTGCACTGCACGCTCCTCTCGGCATCGATCAGCCAACCAGACCAGATCAGCTCACGTGGTATACGCACGCGATGCCGCCGGAGCCCGCGCGGGGGTACGCGCCGCTGGGCGCGGTCGAGCGGCAGCGGCGGCGGGCGCTGTTCCTGCAGAGCTACCGGTTCTCGGTGGACGACGACGGCGCCCGGCGGCGGCAGGGCCTGGGCGGGCGCCTCGCGCGGAGGCTGCGCGACGCCGTGGCGCGGGCGCGCTGGTGGGTGGGCGCCGGCCTCGCCAGGGCGTGGCGCGGGTGGAGGCCGCGCGCGGCGGACCCGCTGCTCGGCTGCTTCGGCGCCTCCGCGACGCACCACCACCACAAGTACTACCTGCACGACTACGCGTGATATGCATGTGTCACATCGTCATCGACGCCGCATGTGTATACGTTGCGCGGCTGCTCTGATTCTCAAGTGCCAACGCGTGCACATGTGTGCCGTCGTGTATACTACTGTTTAGTGTTTGATTGCTACTGTGGGTACTCGAGAGAAATGCGCTAAGATTTACTTGTGTTGTGTCCCAATATATGTCCATGTTTTTTTTTGGAATTCTTTAAACCTCGTTATCAGGTGATGTTTAACATTTTTTAACTGAAAAAGATGAAACTGGCTTAAAAACTACTTCTAATTGTGGATAGGAAGATAATTTAAACATTCCTAAATGCTACATTTTGGACGCGCACGCGTTAGCGCTGCGGCATGCGCAGCCGTCGCTGCCGTCCGATCTCACCGCACGATTAGGATTAATCGGTTCGTAGGGTCACAGGAATAGGTCCGTGCTCAGACGTCCATTCCCCATTTCTAATCTCTCGTTCTCTCTCCTCTCTCTCATCTCTCGCTCTCTTCCCCGTTCCAATCCTCGACTCCTTCGCTCTCGTCTCTGTCCTCACCGCACGTCTCTCTCGTCTCCGGTGAACTCCCTCCCTCCCTCTCCCCCGATCGATTACGGCGGTGGTACAAGCTCCCGCACCGACGTCCGTGCCCATCGGCCCACGCGTCTGCCCCTGTGCCCACATCCCGCCGCCTCCCCATGTGCACGGGCCCTGGCGGATTTAACAGTGGCGGAGGCGGCGGTGCCGAATCCACCGGATCCGGTGGCGGTGGCGCCAGATCCGGTGGCGACGGCGCCGAATCCGCCGGATTCGGTGGTGGCGACGCCAGATCCGTGGTCAGGTAGGCCCTCTCTCCTCTTTCCTCCTCCCTTACCGCTGCTAAACCTGGTTTTAAGGGTCCTCTTCATTATCCTCGATCGCGTAGTTGTTTGGTACAGGGGTGCTCGTGTGGTGTCGCCTAGGGTTTCGTCGGCGGTCCCTGCGGGGCAGTGCGGCTCCAGAAGGTCGGTCCCCGCGGCTCCCCTCCTTCCCGGCGTCCTCATCTCGCTCTCCGCAACCTCAGCACCCAGACACAGGGGGCGCCGTAGGGGCAAGTGCAGTCCTGGCCTGGGCAGGCGGCGACCGACTGCTAGGCCCTGCCGCGGCGTCCCCTGGCCGGTGGCTCGGTCCCGCTGGTGCATCTCCTGGTTGGTGGCACCGGTACCTGTCCAACAGCGGCACGAGAGCACGTGAGCGGCCCAGAGCTGCATGCAGGCTCAGGTATTTCACATAAACTCTAATACTATTTCACCTACTTGTGTAGAGCAATCGACTAGGGGAATTTCCTGTGTTATTGTGTGCACAGAGGCACAACAATTCATGATGTCAGCGTCATAACCCATCATCACAACTGAGGTCCCACAAATTTTTATTTGAATGTCAATTTATGCTAAATCAACAAGCAATTTGATCATTTTGGTTTAGCATTTTTGTTTTCTAATTTTAGCATTTTTAGTGTTCTAATGATGTGCCAATCCATGATTCGATACTACAGGATGAGGTTTCAATACTAGTTTTGTGTTTGCTTTGATAATAGATCCTTTGGTAAAGAATTTTTTGTTTGATAATGACTTCATCTAGGCTGAGTAATTTCAAATGTTTAGGCACACATACCTCGATTCTGTTGCTCCTTAGGTTTAGAACCAGGAAGTAGTAGTGTCCCGTTGGTTCTGATCCTTTATTTTTGATGACCTGAAGCATAGTTAATGCTATGACAAAGCATAGTTAATGCACCTAAAAACACACCAAATTTGAGTATGTTGAATATATGAATACACCATCTAACAATTGCGATTAGGGGAGGCCATGGGTGTGTAACACCTCTGGTGTTTAAGCATGTAATTAACTTGACATATCATCATTAGCATCATTAATCATCTTGATCAGGATTTCTTGTGTATGCATTTTGTTAAGTGTATCATTTTATGTGATGTACCTCTATTGCAAAAACCCTTATTAGCCCACTTCTTCCTATAGGGGCAAAATGGTAATTTCACCTCTGTGCCTAGTTCTATGTAATTCTTGTTCAAATTTAGTGCCCTGATGTTTGTTGCTTTGATCTAAGTTCAAAAATCAGATTTGATTTGAATTTCCTTTTGCAAAACCCTAAAATCCCAAATCCTGGATTTATTCCCTTTTTGATAACTTTTTCAAAATTCGAAAGTTTGAGTTGGTTCAAAAAGCAAAGTTGTGAATCTGGTCAAGAGGAACAACTTTGGTATTTGCAAATTTTCAAGTTTCAGTACAAAATGTTGAGTTATTTCAAATTCATTCAAACTCCAACTTTTGTCCCCTTTTCAGTTTTCAAAATTAGTTCAAAAACTAATGAGTTTCAGGAAAAGTGTTTAATAGCAAAGTTGTAGGTTTGGATAAAAGGAACAACTTTCATATATAAAGATTTTCAAGTTTCAGTTTGAAATCCAGAGTAATTTTGATTTGAATCAAGATTGAAAAAGTGTCCCCTTTACTGTTTTCAAATATTGTTCAACAACTATTTGGAATTTGAAAATGTTCATATTGACAAAGTTGTAGATCTCATTTTTCTGAGCGACTTTCGTGTTTTGAGTTTTTGCTGCACAGTTCAATTTTTGAGAGTAATTTACAAAATACAGAAAGTCAAACCCTACCCTAGCTACTGTTTATCTTCTCCGGTAGGGGGGGGGGACCCGGCCATGGCAGCTCGCCGTCGCCGCGTGCGCCGCGCGCATGGTTCCTGCCCGCCTGTCCCCGGCTTGTCGCCCGCAGTCGCAACATCGCGCCGCACCCGCACGCCCACAAACCGACCCCCACACCGTCCCCCACTGCTCCCAGTTCGTTGCCGCCGCGTGGTCGCCGCCGACGAGCGCACGCCCAGGCCCTGGGTGCACGCCTGTACTCCCGCCGGTCTGCAATCGCACGCGCACGTCTTGGCCGAGCTTTTCCACTCCATCCCGTGATCCCTACCGCTCCGTCCGCGCCTATAAAAAGGGTCGCCGGTGAGCCGAAGCTCTCACCGCCTCCGCCACCGTGGCCAGAGCAAGCCAGAGCCTCCGCTTCTCTCCCAGCTAGCCCAAAAGCTTCGCCTTGAGCTCGTGTAGCTTCCCCACCTCTCAATTTCACCTCCGCCGCGCTATATCGCCTGGCGTAACCCCATCTTCCTCATCGCCGGTAAATCGCCGGTGAACTCGGGTTCGTAAAATTCGCCGTTCTTGGTCTTGCGCTGTCTTTCCCGAGGATCATCTTGTGTTCCTCATGATCTTGCGCATCTAACCGTTCCTCGGTGGTCGCTGTTGTTGCTCAGGAACGCCGGAACGCCAGTTCGCCGCCGTTCGGTCCGCCGACAAGCCCGCCTCCGTCGACTTCCTAGCTCCGACCGTCCCCTCGCCTCGCCACCGCGCGTCATCGGTCGCCGGTGAGCTCCTGATCCTCCCCATGTGCTTGGTTTCGCTCGCGAGCCTCTGCCGTGGTCGGAACATCGTCGCGCCGACGTCTGGTCGCCGGCGAGCGCGGGGAGGAGAAGAACAGTGCCGTTTTTCTTTTTCCAGTTTTTTTTGAATAGTGCTGAGATTTCATCTTTTTGTGTGATTTTCTGTGTTGCTTCAAAAATTCTGAAATTTTGAGGATAGACTCCTTACACCTTGAAGTATTTTATTAAAATATAAAACTTGACCTTTCTGCAAAAAATTGAAAATGAAAAATCTCCCATTTAATTAATAAATGGATAGTTTTGGATTTTTAGAAAATGATTTATAACTCCAAAATTTACGAGATAAGTTTTTGTGAGCTTCTTATGCCATGACAAGTCTCTGGCGATTTTCTGAAGTCTTTTGGAACAAGTTGATTTTTGGGCATTTATTTTAATTCTTGAATAGTGCCTTTTGTTAATTAAATGTCTAGATTTAATTGAGCATCTTAATGACCTCCAAAAATTATGAAATTTGTTTTGCCATATACTTGTACCATGATGAACTTATGTGATTAATTTGGTAATTTTTGGAGCAACTTCTTAAAATGACCTTTTAAATAAATTAAGAAAATAGAAAAGGTGGATTAGGGTTGGTAATAAGTGGTTGATGATGTGATCTTTGGATTGATTGATGTTCATAGACCCTATCCCTCTGGTCTATGATGTTTGTGATGCCTTGTGATGATTATGCTTAGGCTTAATAAAGGTTGCTTAATAAAGTTGGCTAATTTTACTAAAAAGGGATAAGTAATTTTATGTCCACTTTAACAACCACTTATACCTTGCAAAGCTATACTCTAGTTTTATCCTATGCACTTTGTTCATACTAGCCTACTCATGTGCATGCATCATTGCATACGTATAGTAACCGAGGAAGAAGGACCTGAAGTCGAGGTAGCCACCGAAGGATCTGTCCCCGAGGCGACCCCGAGCTCCCACACCTACTCCAACCCCGAGTCTGCTCTTTTTGTCATCCAAGGCAAGCCCCGGTGCATTTAACCCTTCCCTTGAACTTTATAAAATGATTTCCTTAAATGTTTTTGAGTTAAATTACTGCATTAGGTGTATAGGAGTTTTGTGATATCCTATCTGATGCATTATCCACCTTGACCACTGATACACCCGATACCTGCTTTCAAAAACTAGTTGCAAAATGCTTAGCAATGCTATACAGTAGATTTGCAATAAAAATGCCAATTTCAAAAGTGTGACCACCTAAGAATATTTATGGGAATTTCTGGTTACTCCCACTATTGGCTAAGTATCTGATCCGTACTTAGTCAATGGGAAGGAGAGGTTGTCCGCGCGTACGGTGCCGTCATGTCGTAGTCCGGGACTCGACAGTTGACACCGACCGGGACGGGTTGAAAAACTGACAGGACTGTTGCGCTTGGGTGAGATATAACCAAGGCACAGTTGCTGGCTGGAAAATTAGGGACCATCCGTATGGGGGCCTGCTGGGCAGGACTTGCAACTATTCACATACTACGGAAAGCTCTGGCTCCGAGAAATCCATTATTGGACCGACAACCGCGCACTGGGAGTGGAGAGATGGCGGAAGTAGCATGTACCCACGTGGGTTAGAGTCCCGGATTGGAGTGGTGTACTGTACTTCCGGGTGGCGTAGGACCGGGCCCAATAATGGAGGAATCGTGGAAGACGAGTTGGCATATGCAAGCTTGGGTGCTACATATGCAGTGTGGGTAGGGATCCTCAGCTGAGTATTATTTATCCGGATTAACGTTGCTCCTCGGTTATGGAGACTTGTTCCATTGACTCTCAACGGAGAGTGGTTCTCAACTAGGAATGTTTTGAAATATAAAATGAATCATGAATGATGAAGAATTGAGGAATACTGAATCTTTCAAAATAAAATAAGATTTACAAAAATGTTTTTCTGCAAAATACTTGATCTTGCTTAAGCCTTACCTTGACTACCCTAAGCCTTCATTCCTGAGTCTTCTCCCTTTTTCTTTAGTCGGGTAAGTCTTGTTGAGTACCTTGTACTCAGGGTTTTATTACCCATGTTGCAGGTATGGCAGATTCCTCAGTATGCCTTGGACCCTGCTGTGTGACTGTTGTTCAGGAGGAGGCCGATGAGGCCGATGAGTGATTATTCACCCTCAGGGCTGGGTGATGTATCTTTAAGTTGTTGTCATATGCTACTCTGCCAACTCTATCTATTTGAACTATGGTCTGTAATAACTTCACTTTAAGTTTATGTTGAACCCTGGTTTGTAAAACTATTGTTATCTAAGTCTTCCGCTATTTACTCCGATGTTATTTGTCAAAATGTTAAAGAGATTGTAACTGAATTGTGAGATGATCCTGCGGACATCGGGCACTGATGTAGCCCAGTAGCGGAACCGGTCTTAATCTCTTGGCTGTACGGATCGACTGTCAGTGGTTGACGGTGGTCAGTGGGCCATGGGATTAGGGCCGTTACGTTACAGAGTGGTATCAGAGCATCTCACTATGACGTTGCAATTTTTTTCGAAAGCTTCAAAATGTTTTTAACAAAAACTAAACTTGACTATTTTAAGTCCAAATTGCTTCTCTCATCTCATCTTGTCTTTGGCAACTAGTAGCAAGACAACTTGTATAAGCCCTATGTACCTTACCTTAGTAGTTGCATTGCCTTGTTCCGTAAGAACGATTCATGCATCATGTCACATTCACTTAAGTTTATAAAAGAGTTCGTTGGGGTTAGTGTGCCTACACCTTTTTCTTGCTAGCCTTTCTCATCTATAACCTCTTATCCAGATATGGCCTTTATCAAGCGGACTGCCCGCAGGTCGACTGGACCGAACGGTGTGCCGCGTCACCAGCTGGCGCCACGCACCGGAGAAGAGACTGGAGAATCCTCCAATGGTCGTCGCTTTGCCCGCCGCACCCGCAAGCAGCTGAAGGAGGAAATCAAGAATCTGAAGGCTGAAATGGAGAACATGGAGCATGACTTCTACCTTTCCCGCATGGAGTTTTATGAGGCACGAGCTTCCCTGGAGCAGGCCAACCGGAACACGGTTCGCGCTATCGAGCAGCGCAATGATGCTTGGACCCGCGAGGACGTTACTAGAGCCCAGCTCCATGGACTGCAGCAATACACCGCCCAGATCGAGCAGTACAATGATATGCTTCATGAGGAAGTGCATCAGCTGCATGATCAACTCCACCCCTTGGTACCCCCGGTTATGGAAGAACCTGAGGACGGAGTCGTGGAGGAACCTGAAGTGGAGCATGAGCCAGGCCAGAATGAGGAAGTGGAACCTGCTGAAGATGTCCACGTTGAAGATGAAGATGAGGAGGAAGAGCCTGAGCTTATCATCGAGGATGATGATGATGATGAAGAGTTGATCATCATCGATGACGACTAGACTCGTTGTGTCTGTGCCATCTGCTCACCTAAAGCCTTAAGTCTAGGTTTGGGGCGTTAGTTGGTCTTCTATCTAGTCGAGTTTGTATCTTGTCTTGTACCCTTCCTTTGTCAGTCTGTGGTTATCTGTCGAACCTCTGTATCAGTTATCTACCCTTGCATCAATGAATCTTATCAGCCAGTTTCGTTCAAAATCAATCTTTGTATGCTGAGTTCCAAAGTTGCTTATACAGATGCCTGTGAACACCCGTGCCGGAGCCGGAAGTGCCGATGACCGCATCCCAAACCCTCCGCCTGTACCAGCTACCCTAGCAGATGCCATTGCAGCCCTGGCCGCCGCTGCTAACCTAATGGCTCAAAACCAAGGACAGCAGAATGTTGGACACCGTGGACGCCACAACCAAGAGACCACCTATGTGGACTTCACTGAAACACGACCACCGGTCTTCACAAAGGCCGATGAACCTCTCGAGGCTGACGACTGGTTACGCACCATGGAACAGAAGTTCAGTCTCCTGCACTGCACAGAGATCCAGAAGCCTTGGTTCGCTTCACAGCAGCTCCGTGGACCTACAAGTGCCTGGTACGCCAACCTGTTGGCTGCCCAGCCAGAAGGTCACCAACTGACCTGGGAAGAGTTCCGCACCGCTTTCAGAGCACATCACATCCCTTCGGGATTGATGAGAATGAAGTTGGATCAGTTCTTGGCCCTGCAACAGAAAGATTCCACTGTCATGCAGTACGTGGGACAATTCAATCACCTCAGCCAGTATGCTTCCGACTATGTCAACACAGAGGAAAAGAAGAGAGATTGTTTTCTCAGGGGTCTGCACCCTAAGATTCGTAGAGGTCTGTCCAACAACCTGAACGGATCCTACCATGATGTCGTTGACCGTGCTGTTGCTTTCGAGGAGAGCAACCGCCAGTATCAGGAAGAGAAGAAGAAGAAGAAGGCTGGGTCTAGCAGTTTCTCCAGCAACCATAAGCGCCCAAGAGTCATCTACCACCCCAGTCACCATCAAAATCGTGTCCCATACCCCCATCAGCAAGTGGTCGTTCGTACCGCAGCCACCACCCATAATGCCAACCAGCAAAGTGCCACTCAGCCGAACGCCCCAGGTGTTCGTATCACCACCCCACAAACAGCTTACAACCTTCCATGCTATAACTGTGGCCAAGTTGGTCACTAGGCTCGCGAGTGCCCAAAACCCAAGAAGAATACCCAGTATGCACAGAAAGGCCCTGGAGGATCACAGCAGCAGCAGCAGCACCGTGCACCGCAGCAGCACGTCCAGAAGGGCAAGCTTGTCAGGAAGCACGGGCAAGTCTACTTCACCACCGTCAGTAACATCCCAGAAGGAGAGCCCGTCATGCTCGGTAGGTTCCCTGTTGCCAATCATCCTGCAGTCGTCTTGTTTGATTCTGGTGCATCGCATTCCTTCATCAGTCGCACTTTTGTCATCAAGCATGAGTTGCCCATGGGGGAGTTAAAAGAAAGTTTCTGCATACTTTCGCCTGGAGGGCGGATAAATACTAAAGAAGTGGTCCGCAGTATACCAGTAATGTTGGGGGAACATGTTTTTCCTACCACCATGATAGTACTGCGCGATCAAGAGATAGATGTCATCTTAGGCATGAATTGGATGTGTCAGTATAAAGCCATGATAGACATCTTGAATAGAGTTGTGAGAGTGGATATCCCTAACAGTACCTCCAAACTCCTTCTGCAACTTCCGATGCCTCAAAAGCCAACAACCACCCAGTTAAATACTGCCTATGCTCCGGAAGTCAGGGATATTCCCGTGGTCTGTGAGTTCCCTGATGTCTTCCCAGAAGATCTACCTGGTCTGCCTCCCGACCGTGATGTTGAGTTTGCCATAGAGCTCAAGCCCGGGACTGCTCCTATATCCCGTAGAGCTTATCGAATGCCTCCCAGAGAGTTGGCAGAGCTGAAGATCCAATTGCAAGAACTTTTGGACAAGGGTCTCATTCGCCCAAGTTCATCTCCTTGGGGTTGTCCTGCTATCTTTGTGAAGAAGAAGGACAAAAGCCTTCGTCTGTGCGTCGACTATCGCCCGCTCAATGAGGTCACCATCAAGAATAAATATCTTTTGCCTCGCGTTGACCTTCTTTTTGACCAGTTATCTGGAGCCAGAGTGTTTTCCAAGATCGACCTCAGATCTGGCTATCACCAAATAAAAATTCGTCCCGAAGATATTCCCAAAACAGCTTTCACCACCAGATACGGCCTATATGAGTACTTGGTCATGTATTTTGGCTTGACCAATGCCCCCGCTCATTTCATGTATCTCATGAACTCTGTGTTCATGCCAGAGCTCGATAAATTTGTAGTCGTGTTCATTGACGACATCCTTGTTTATTCAAGAACTCCTAAGGATCATGCCAAGCATCTTCGTATCGTTCTCTCTCGTCTCAGAGATCACCAGCTGTATGCCAAGTTCAGTAAATGTGAATTCTGGCTAGATCGAATTCAATTCCTTGGTCATGTCCTGTCCGCTGAAGGTGTGTCAGTTGACCCTGGAAAAGTGGCAGATATCTTGGATTGGAAGCCACCTACCACTGTCCGCGAAGTTCGCAGCTTCATGGGAATGGCTGGATACTATCGTCGTTTCATCCCAGATTTCTCCAGAGTTGCCAAGCCTATCACAGAGTTGTTGAAGAATTCCGTGGATTTTGTTTGGTCACCAGCCTGCGAGCAAGCTTTTCAAGCCTTGAAGAAACTGTTAACTACATCACCAGTCCTAGCTCAACCAGATATCGAGAAACCCTTTGATGTATACTGTGATGCATCTGGTATTGGTTTGGGCTGTGTTTTGATGCAAGAAGGTCGAGTGATCGCTTATGCCTCACGACAGCTTAAGCGACATGAGGAGAATTATCCAACCCATGACCTTGAGTTAGCAGCAGTGGTGCATGCTTTGAAGATATGGCGTCATTATCTGTTGGGCAGTGCCTGCAATGTGTACACCGATCATAAGAGCCTGAAGTATATCTTCACTCAAGAAGAGTTGAACATGAGGCAGCGAAGATGGCTTGAGTTAATCAAGGATTATGATATCGAAGTGCATTACCATCCTGGTAAGGCGAATGTAGTCGCCGATGCCCTCAGTCGCAAGTCATACTGCAACTGTCTGCCAACGAAGCCCTATGATCTTTCCTTGTGCCATGATCTTGAAAGGATGGGTATTGAAATGGTACCACAAGGAACTCTGAGTAATGTCAGGATAGAGACCTCTATCAAAGAACAGGTCATTGCTGCACAAAAAGGTAACCCTGGAATCAAGCACATCATCGAAAAGGTCCAGACCGGTAAGGCTGATTGTTTCAGGATCGATGATGTAGGAGTTGTTTGGTTCAAGAACCGTCTAGTAGTTCCCAAGGTGCCTGAATTGAGACAGTTGATCCTTGATGAGGCACACCTGTCTAGGTTTTCCATCCACCCCGGCAGCAACAAGATGTACCAGGATCTGAGGCAGAGATTCTGGTGGACAAAGATGAAGATTGAAGTCGCTCGCTATGTCGCTCGCTGTGATACTTGTCAGAAAGTCAAAGCCGTGCACATGAAGCCTGGAGGAGAATTGCAGCCTTTATCTGTACCTGCCTGGAAGTGGGAAGATATCAGCATGGATTTTATTAATGGGCTACCCAAGACCCGGAAAGGTTTTGATTCCATTTGGGTAATCATGGACCGACTCACCAAACAAGCTCACTTTCTGCCAGTCAAGACCATTTACACCGTCCCCACATATGCCGCCTTGTACAAGAACAACATAGTGAAGCTTCATGGCATACCCAAGACCATTGTCTCTGACCGTGGTACCCAGTTTGTTGCAAAGTTCTGGAAAGCGTTCCATACCTCACTTGGAACCAAGCTCTTGCATAGTACGGCATATCATCCCCAAACAGATGGGCAAACTGAGCGAGTCAACCAAGTGTTAGAGGATATGTTGAGAGCATGTGTGCTCACCTTCGCAGATACTTGGGACGACTGTTTGCCCTTGGCAGAGTTCTCATATAATAACAGTTATCAAGAAAGTATCAAAATGGCACCCTTTGAAGCACTGTACGGTCGTCGTTGTCGTACACCCCTCAGTTGGTCTGAGCCCGGAGAAAGAGAATTCTTTGGAGTTGACCTGGTCAAAGATATGGAAGAGAAAGTCAAGCAGATACAAGAGAACATGAAGATTGCCCAATCTCGACAAAAGAGTTATGCTGACAAGAGATGTCGACCTCTGAAGTTTCAAGTTGGAGATTATGTATATCTCAAGGTCTCACCAACCAAAGGAGTCACTCGTTTTGGAGTCAAGGGAAAGTTAGCACCCCGCTACATTGGTCCGTTTGAGATTTTGGAATGTTGTGGCAAGGTAGCTTACAAGCTAAAGTTGCCCGATCATCTCTCCGCAGTCCACAATGTTTTCCATGTCTCCCAACTCAAGAAGTGTCTCCGAGTACCGGAACATGTCGTGGAAGTTGAAGGTGTCGAGCTAGAGCCTGATCTATCCTACTCAGAATATCCAGTTCGAGTGTTAGATCACAAAGATCGAGTTACTCGAAGAACTACCACAAGGTGGTACAAAATCCAGTGGAACCAGCACTCTGAAGAAGAAGCTACTTGGGAATCTGAAGACTTCTTGGCAGAGAACTATCCCGATTTTCTCGAATCCCTGTCAATGTAAGGCTTTGCCTTTATCCCTTCTTTGTCCTTTCTTAAGACGCAGAATCTCGGGGCGAGATTTCTTTAAGGGGGGAAGGCTGTAACACCTCTGGTGTTTAAGCATGTAATTAACTTGACATATCATCATTAGCATCATTAATCATCTTGATCAGGATTTCTTGTGTATGCATTTTGTTAAGTGTATCATTTTATGTGATGTACCTCTATTGCAAAAACCCTTATTAGCCCACTTCTTCCTATAGGGGCAAAATGGTAATTTCACCTCTGTGCCTAGTTCTATGTAATTCTTGTTCAAATTTAGTGCCCTGATGTTTGTTGCTTTGATCTAAGTTCAAAAATCAGATTTGATTTGAATTTCCTTTTGCAAAACCCTAAAATCCCAAATCCTGGATTTATTCCCTTTTTGATAACTTTTTCAAAATTCGAAATTTTGAGTTGGTTCAAAAAGCAAAGTTGTGAATCTGGTCAAGAGGAACAACTTTGGTATTTGCAAATTTTCAAGTTTCAGTACAAAATGTTGAGTTATTTCAAATTCATTCAAACTCCAACTTTTGTCCCCTTTTCAGTTTTCAAAATTAGTTCAAAAACTAATGAGTTTCAGGAAAAGTGTTTAATAGCAAAGTTGTAGGTTTGGATAAAAGGAACAACTTTCATATATAAAGATTTTCAAGTTTCAGTTTGAAATCCAGAGTAATTTTGATTTGAATCAAGATTGAAAAAGTGTCCCCTTTACTGTTTTCAAATATTGTTCAACAACTATTTGGAATTTGAAAATGTTCATATTGACAAAGTTGTAGATCTCATTTTTCTGAGCGACTTTCGTGTTTTGAGTTTTTGCTGCACAGTTCAATTTTTGAGAGTAATTTGCAAAATACAGAAAGTCAAACCCTACCCTAGCTACTGTTTATCTTCTCCGGTAGGGGGGGGGGACCCGGCCATGGCAGCTCGCCGTCGCCGCGTGCGCCGCGCGCATGGTTCCTGCCCGCCTGTCCCCGGCTTGTCGCCCGCAGTCGCAACATCGCGCCGCACCCGCACGCCCACAAACCGACCCCCACACCGCCCCCCACTGCTCCCAGTTCGTTGCCGCCGCGTGGTCGCCGCCGACGAGCGCACGCCCAGGCCCTGGGTGCACGCCTGTACTCCCGCCGGTCTGCAATCGCACGCGCACGTCTTGGCCGAGCTTTTCCACTCCATCCCGTGATCCCTACCGCTCCGTCCGCGCCTATAAAAAGGGTCGCCGGTGAGCCGAAGCTCTCACCGCCTCCGCCACCGTGGCCAGAGCAAGCCAGAGCCTCCGCTTCTCTCCCAGCTAGCCCAAAAGCTTCGCCTTGAGCTCGTGTAGCTTCCCCACCTCTCAATTTCACCTCCGCCGCGCTATATCGCCCGGCGTAACCCCATCTTCCTCATCGCCGGTAAATCGCCGGTGAACTCGGGTTCGTAAAATTCGCCGTTCTTGGTCCTGCGCTGTCTTTCCCGAGGATCATCTTGTGTTCCTCATGATCTTGCGCATCTAACCGTTCCTCGGTGGTCGCTGTTGTTGCTCAGGAACGCCGGAACGCCAGTTCGCCGCCGTTCGGTCCGCCGACAAGCCCGCCTCCGTCGACTTCCTAGCTCCGACCGTCCCCTCGCCTCGCCACCGCGCGTCATCGGTCGCCGGTGAGCTCCTGATCCTCCCCATGTGCTTGGTTTCGCTCGCGAGCCTCTGCCGTGGTCGGAACATCGTCGCGCCGCCGTCTGGTCGCCGGCGAGCGCGGGGAGGAGAAGAACAGTGCCGTTTTTCTTTTTCCAGTTTTTTTTTTAATAGTGCTGAGATTTCATCTTTTTGTGTGATTTTCTGTGTTGCTTCAAAAATTCTGAAATTTTGAGGATAGACTCCTTACACCTTGAAGTATTTTATTAAAATATAAAACTTGACCTTTCTGCAAAAATTTGAAAATGAAAAATCTCCCATTTAATTAATAAATGGATAGTTTTGGATTTTTAGAAAATAATTTATAACTCCAAAATTTACGAGATAAGTTTTTGTGAGCTTCTTATGCCATGACAAGTCTCTGGCGAATTTCTGAAGTCTTTTGGAACAAGTTGATTTTTGGGCATTTATTTTAATTCTTGAATAGTGCCTTTTGTTAATTAAATGTCTAGATTTAATTGAGCATCTTAATGACCTCCAAAAATTATGAAATTTGTTTTGCCATATACTTGTACCATGATGAACTTATGTGATTAATTTGGTAATTTTTGGAGCAACTTTTTAAAATGACCTTTTAAATAAATTAAGAAAATAGAAAAGGTGGATTAGGGTTGGTAATAAGTGGTTGATGATGTGATCTTTGGATTGATTGATGTTCATAGACCCTATCCCTCTGGTCTATGATGTTTGTGATGCCTTGTGATGATTATGCTTAGGCTTAATAAAGGTTGCTTAATAAAGTTGGCTAATTTTACTAAAAAGGGATAAGTAATTTTATGTCCACTTTAACAACCACTTATACCTTGCAAAGCTATACTCTAGTTTTATCCTATGCACTTTGTTCATACTAGCCTACTCATGTGCATGCATCATTGCATACGTATAGTAACCGAGGAAGAAGGACCTGAAGTCGAGGTAGCCACCGAAGGATCTGTCCCCGAGGCGACCCCGAGCTCCCACACCTACTCCAACCCCGAGTCTGCTCTTTTTGTCATCCAAGGCAAGCCCCGGTGCATTTAACCCTTCCCTTGAACTTTATAAAATGATTTCCTTAAATGTTTTTGAGTTAAATTACTGCATTAGGTGTATAGGAGTTTTGTGATATCCTATCTGATGCATTATCCACCTTGACCACTGATACACCCGATACCTGCTTTCAAAAACTAGTTGCAAAATGCTTAGCAATGCTATACAGTAGATTTGCAATAAAAATGCCAATTTCAAAAGTGTGACCACCTAAGAATATTTATGGGAATTTCTGGTTACTCCCACTATTGGCTAAGTATCTGATCCGTACTTAGTCAATGGGAAGGAGAGGTTGTCCGCGCGTACGGTGCCGTCATGTCGTAGTCCGGGACTCGACAGTTGACACCGACCGGGACGGGTTGAAAAACTGACAGGACTGTTGCGCTTGGGTGAGATATAACCAAGGCACAGTTGCTGGCTGGAAAATTAGGGACCATCCGTATGGGGGCCTGCTGGGCAGGACTTGCAACTATTCACATACTACGGAAAGCTCTGGCTCCGAGAAATCCATTATTGGACCGACAACCGCGCACTGGGAGTGGAGAGATGGCGGAAGTAGCATGTACCCACGTGGGTTAGAGTCCCGGATTGGAGTGGTGTACTGTACTTCCGGGTGGCGTAGGACCGGGCCCAATAATGGAGGAATCGTGGAAGACGAGTTGACATATGCAAGCTTGGGTGCTACATATGCAGTGTGGGTAGGGATCCTCAGCTGAGTATTATTTATCCGGATTAACGTTGCTCCTCGGTTATGGAGACTTGTTCCATTGACTCTCAACGGAGAGTGGTTCTCAACTAGGAATGTTTTGAAATATAAAATGAATCATGAATGATGAAGAATTGAGGAATACTGAATCTTTCAAAATAAAATAAGATTTACAAAAATGTTTTTCTGCAAAATACTTGATCTTGCTTAAGCCTTACCTTGACTACCCTAAGCCTTCATTCCTGAGTCTTCTCCCTTTTTCTTTAGTCGGGTAAGTCTTGTTGAGTACCTTGTACTCAGGGTTTTATTACCCATGTTGCAGGTATGGCAGATTCCTCAGTATGCCTTGGACCCTGCTGTGTGACTGTTGTTCAGGAGGAGGCCGATGAGGCCGATGAGTGATTATTCACCCTCAGGGCTGGGTGATGTATCTTTAAGTTGTTGTCATATGCTACTCTGCCAACTCTATCTATTTGAACTATGGTCTGTAATAACTTCACTTTAAGTTTATGTTGAACCCTGGTTTGTAAAACTATTGTTATCTAAGTCTTCCGCTATTTACTCCGATGTTATTTGTCAAAATGTTAAAGAGATTGTAACTGAATTGTGAGATGATCCTGCGGACATCGGGCACTGATGTAGCCCAGTAGCGGAACCGGTCTTAATCTCTTGGCTGTACGGATCGACTGTCAGTGGTTGACGGTGGTCAGTGGGCCATGGGATTAGGGCCGTTACGTTACAGGGTGCCTTTGGATAGAGCTTTCCTCTGTGTTTTCTGCTGCTAAAGAGATATAAGCATCAACAAATGCAATGGCAGGCATGTGGGCAGTGCTTCCCATGGTGCTTTTCCATCATTGGTCGATGCATTATTGAAACCATTACCCTTTTCACTCATCACAATAGAGATAAGCGCGTAGATCCTAGCTTTTCCATGCTTAATCCTCACAACCGAGGTGAGTTGTATATTTCATTTTAGAGGCAACTTATGCTAAATCAATAAGAAATTTGGTCATTTTGGTTTATCATTTCTGTGCTTTTGTTTAAGCACTTTTTAGTGTTGTAATGAATAATGATCTACCATTGATGATGATGCCCATGCATGCTTTGTGCTACAAGGTAGGGCCTACATAGACTACTTTATGTATCATTAGATGATATATTCTTAGTTAATAACCCCCTCATGTTATAATGACTTCATTGAGCCTAGTGGTATTTTTTTTCTTTGCACGCACACACACTTATCAGCTGTTAATTGATGATACAAATGCACCTGCACTGATGGAAGCCTCTTGAAGCTATCCTTTATCACAAGACCCCATTGCATTATCTCTCATTTATCTCCTCCTTTTTCTCTCCCCTGCCATGCGCTTGCCGACACCCCCTCCCACTCTGTCTCTGCTGTGGTGCGTGGACAACGATGACAGGAGTATCATCGTGCGTTCCTATGGCTCTGATGGCTGCCTATCAAGTGATGCATCCACGTCTCCCTCTTTTACAAGGCTTCTACGCCCTTCCACTTCATGCCCCAGAGTCGGGCATCACTTAGTCACCCCGTGCTCCGCCTCTCCGTTGGTAGCATGGATGTCTAAGGCACTGCTGAGTGCTGATGAGTTGTTGGGCTAGGTAGATGCACGGCTCGAGTGCAAGCCTCGCGCTGCAGGATTAGCCTTGCACGACGTCGCTGCATGGTCCGGGCTACCCCACGACCTTGGATCCGGCTGGCGTGGTGCTCCTCACTGTGTCATCAGACCAGGTCCTCCAAACGGGGCCACATAGGCACTCGCTGATCTCACCTTTATAGCTAACCTTGCTGGCCTAAATTTTAGAACTATGTTCCCCCGTTTCTCATCATGTCTGAGCTATCGGCCTTTATTTCTCGTTATCTAACTTTTATTGCTTTATCAACCATATTATTTTGCCTAATTTATAACCATATTATTTCTTAACTCTTAACACTATGTTGCCTAGCGGATGAAATAAATCTAGGAAGACATGGCGATAATATTGTTAAGAATTAAGCATGATGTTGTGGAAGAGATTAATCCAGAAAGAGGAAATCACTAGTTGAGGAGCCTAGTAGTGGAAAATTTTTGGTTACACCAACATATCAACCCCCACCAAAACGAGTTTTGAAAAGGCCAACCATTATGTTAATTACACAACAACTCTGTTGCAAGTGTAGCAAAAATGTTTGTGATGTCTATGATTGAGTGTGTGCATATGCAAGAGGAAGCCAACATAAAGAGTATGTGTTTATGCTTAAGCAATTTACTTATTGTGCCTTAGCAATTTTTTAATTGTAGCTTGGTAATTTAGTAGTGTGACTTGACAACTTTTCTTAGAAGTAATCCTTATGTTTAGTGATAGTATTAGTTTGATAGTTAGCTTGTCCTCCTATCATTATGTTCTATATCCTTTTCTTTTGCAATTGAGTAGTTTATTTATTGTGCTCTAGCATTTTTCAAATATTACAAAAGGAGTTCAGTACTTTAGTTTATTCTATTCACTTTAGTTGTTCAGTTCAGTTAAGAACTGGCAGAACTGCTCTCTACCAGTAGCGAAGAGAGGCAGAACTGCAATTTGAAACTAAACTTGAAGATGTAGTTGTTCAGTTTAGATTAGCTTTTGTAGTGCGGTGCAGGAGTCTCTTCTGTGAACATCTTGTGCATAGCAACTGAGTGAGCACCCCTGCCCAAGCGCGTGATGAGTGATGATGACGGCCTCCACCCTCCACGCCCTCACCACACACACACACTACCATGCCAATACCATTGGCCAATCCCCATGCCCCTCCCCGCCACACACACACTACCATCCCAATACCATTGGCCAATCCCCATATGCTCTGCTCTCATAAATGGAATATTCTCCTCTCCCATATTTTTTTTACAATCTAGCATTTATTTAGTTACGGCTAAGCAGTTTATTTATTTTGCCCTGGCATTTTTTCAATTGTATCTTGGCAATCTTGCATCATTTTTGGATATTTGTTGTTCATTGCCAATGACTGGCACACTGCATTCCTACCTGTTTATCTGAAGGCATATTACATAGACCATGGGCTAATGTTGTACAGTTGCTCTGTTCTTTGTCATACATAACATTGCTCGCTAAGTCAGTTTCTTTCTCCTAATCAAGAATTTGTTGTGCCATTATCTTTTTCTATAGAAATTAAAATGCTTTAATTTTGATCGTACGAAAGGTTAATGAACAAGGCTCCTTATCTAGAAAATGAACAATGGCATGCACAATTCTGTCGGTCAATTGCTTCTTTCAGATTTTCAGTCAAACATTGATTTTGTTTGGTTGTCAACTAGAATCTAGTAAATTCACTACCTCCATCCTAACAGCTTCCCTATTGTTTGCAGGGCCATGGTCCTGAGATGAATTCCCGTGCATGGACTTGCCTCACCACTTGAACCCCTGACAAAGCATTTTTTTTCAATAGTTATAAGCAATTTTGTTTTGCTATATAAGCAGTTTTAGTTAGCTTATTAGCCAAAGTGAAAATAAATGCATGGCGAACACAAGATATGAAGGGAACCAGTATGGGAAGAATCTTAGAGTGGAGATATGAAGGGAAGAAACATAGAAAATGCATTGTTCTAACTTCAAATACCTGTTACCGTTGATATTTTTTGCCTCAACACTTGCTTAGTGTTGGATGTATGCGATTTTCTTGATCATCTTGGGTTCTAGGGTTTTCCGGATGATGCATGAGATTTTTTTAATCCAAAATGGTGGGAATACCTGTTACTATGCGAAAGTTATAAAATACGACTTTCAGTACAAGATGGCTTGGTGAATATGCTTTTATATACGGGTGGGCCTGGCTTGGGAGCCCTACTCGTTTGTCTGTACGTCCGTTTATTAAGCGCGCGAAGCTATCCTGCTTTTTTCTATATCTGGCAAGTATGTTGGTTAGTTTCCTAAAATGGAATGTGCAGTCGGACGGTGGATTTTCTGCACGCGCAGGCTCTAGTAAAGTCCTTAAACATTTTCTAGAGTTTTTTTTAACGAACACATTTTCTAGAGTTGAACAAGATAAATTGTCTAGCTTTAAAGTTTGAGGATGAAATCTAACCGGCGCATGTAATGGCAAGCAGAGGTCCTCGCCGAGCTTGGCACAACCAGCAAGCGTGCGGGCAGAGGGGGTGTGTGGCAGCTGGGGCTGTCATGTACTCTCTCCGTCCCTAAAAAAGAGTCATTCTCGCTTTCTAAGAAGTCAATAAATTTTCACTTTGACTTAATATATATATTAAAATATTAATATTTATGTTATATAATTAATATCATTGGATAGATCTTTGACTATACTTTTATAATAAAATTATTTGAAGATAAAAATATTGCACATATTTTATATAAACTCAGTCAAAGTTAAGAAAGTTTGATCAGCACGCATCCCATAGCGACTCTTTTTTTATGGAACAGAGTAGTAGCTCAACAAGGAGAAATTTCAATATTTAAACCTTAATTTACATGTCTCTCTACATTCGGGCCTTTTGATATTTGATTTTGCACCTGCAAATCCTTTGGATACAGAGATTTCTTATACTCTCTCTTTTCTATTTCCAATTTTCTCTCCACACTCCTTAGGACCCGGTAAAGACCAAACTGCTCGTTCACCATCCTATCTTAAAAGGAAAAGGTCTACATAACCCCTTCAACTATTGAGGGTAGACTACTTTACCTCTCAAACTATAAAACCAGATGTTTTCCTCTAAACTTTTCAAAATCAGTCAAATAACCCCTTAAACGATTTTAGACGGTGGTTTGCTACAGTATCATGGTTTTGTCTTTTTTTTCTTTTTTATTCATTTTGGTTGAATCTTTGAAAAATTATAGTAAATTACAGAAAAGTCATAAAATAGAAAATCGAATTACGTTGAACTTCACATGAGTAGATCTACAAAGTAAACAAATAATATGTTACGCTTTAGTACAAAATTACTGTTGTAGATTTAGATCTATATTTTTTTATAATTAATTAGAATAATTCATAGCTGCAGTTTCTGTGGTCCAATTATGATGATTTTTTTGTGATAAGCTAATTATTGTATGTTTACATTGTAGTAAAATTTCATAATAATAGGATCATTTATAACTTAGCTATAGATTATTTAGATATAACTTAGTATAAACCTAAATAAATCTATACCTAAGTTAATTTAGTAGTGTTTTAAACAATATATAGGGATAGAAGATGGAGAACGTATGCTATGCAAACTAGACTTCTGTGCAAACTATGCAAACTCTAATCAAGACCACAAGAATCTAATATGATGGCTGGTAATTTTAGCACTCAAACCCCCTCCACTCATGGGGGTGTTTTGCAACAGCTGGATAGGATGAGTGGGGGGTATGAATGCTAAAATTACCAGTCATCGGATTAGATTCTTGTGGTCTTGATTAGAGTTTGCATAGTTCACGCAGAAGTCTAGTTTGCATAGCATACGTTCTATGATGGGGGCGAGGGAGTTGTTCCATCTACTATTAATTTAAAGAATAGGAAAGAATATATGGGATCTGGTAGAGATGCTTTAGCTAGACTCATTTTATTTGTCTTAAGAAAAAAAGCTACTCTCAAACGTTAGAGCATCTCCAACGGTTTTGTAAATGGGCTTTACATTCTTGTTTTTGCAAAAAAATCTAAAAATCTCATATCCAACGGTTTGGCAAATAGGTTCAAAACCGTTGGAGTTGCTCTTACACAACTGATCCAGAGTTCTTGATAGTAGTAAATTGTACGATGCATATGGGTTTGCCATATAGTAACGACGAATAAAAACATTAACCTATGTATTCTCTGATTAGTCACAACACATTTGGTTGGTTGGATGTGAAATGTTTTATTACTATTATTTTGGGTCCTACATACCTTTTTAAATTTTGCCATCTACTAATAAGTTTTGTATACACTAGGTGATTTTCAGAACTGAACTCCGTTGTTATTAAAAGGCACTATCACTATTACGCAAAGGTTTTGCAGAGTTGGCTGCAGATGATTTATAGGGATGGTTTCTCCACCGGCTCGTACGCAAGCTCTTCTACAAATCACTGATTTGTAGGTGCGACTCTATATTCAGCCGCTCCTACATACGAGTCATCTTCCGAAAATCATGACTCTAGATTAAAAAATAGAAAAATAATGCAAAGCATTTTTTTAGTTGGGCAAGGTCCCCAGCGGTCAGCCACTCGTGTTAAAAAAATTATATATCTCTTATAGTGGTCGATCTAAAAAATATTTTAGTTCTTTATTTTTAATATTTGACGTCTGTTTGTAGGGGCGACTCAATATTGAGCCGCTGCTATAAATCGGATTTATTGAAGCGGCTGAATATAGACCCACCTCTACAAAATAAATATTGAAAGGATCAAGATGCCCAAGAGGGGGTGAATTGGGCTTTTCTAAAACTTTAGCAAGAATTAAAACCTATTAAGCCCAATTAACCCCTTGTGCCTAGAAGTGTGTTTCTTTCTGTTCTACCGCACAAAAGACAATGTCTATGTCACTCCTACTCTAGCAAAGCAATTCAATAGTGAATGAACAACAAATATATTACGGAATTGAATTGCTCAAAGGTAAATGCGTAAGTAAGGAGTAGAGATGACAAGACGATCTTTTTGCCGAGGTATCGAGGTGTCGACACACCCCCTAGTCCTCGTTGGAGCACCCGAGCAAGGGTATCGCTCCCCCTTGATCCGCGCAAGGATCAAGTGCTCACTATGAGCTGATTCTTCGCCGCTCCGGCCCGGTGAATCGCTCACTACCGGTCACAACTTGACTTGGGTCATCCACAATGTCTCCGGATGATCACCAAGCTCTTCGATCACCACCAAATCGTCTATGTGATGTCAATCACCAAGAGTAACAAGCTAGAACTCTCACTTGACCAAGACAAGGCCAAAGAGATGGATGAATGCACACTTGCTACTCAATTCTCACTAGGAGGTCACTAATTCTCTCAATTAGCTATTCTCTCAACCTCATTAGGGCTCTTGCACTTTCTCACACTCACAATGTGTCAGCAGATGGAAGTGGCAAGAACACTCTAATGGATGAGGGGGGGAGTATAAATACTCCTCAACCGGCCATCCAAAAGAGCATCGAACAGGTGTTTCTACGGGGGCATCGGACGCTCCGATGACCTCGACCAATGGTCGATTGTACCACCTGTCAGACATGTTAAAGTGACATCGGACGCTGGGCAGCGTCCGATGCCATCGCATAGGACGCGTCCGATGCGATTCTGACCTCTCTGAAACCTCCCTGCATGGACATCGGACGCTGGCCCTCAGCGTTCGATGCCAGCGTCCGGTGCAAGCCCCAATTCACGCGCACGTGAACAGTGGCACAGGCGTGTCCGATGTGGCAACACCGGAGCGTCTGATGCCACGCACCAGACTAAACCCTAGTCTGAGTGAGCATCGGACCTCCGATGCCACGCACCAGACTAAACCCTAGTCTGAGTGAGCATCGGACGCGTCCGATGCCCACCAGGCCAGCGTCCGATGCCCATCTCAAGGGCAAAACCAACTCGGATCGCGACGCGGCCTTAACGACTATTCATCCTCACGACATAAGGCATCTGTCTGAGCTACCTAGGGCTATGAAATAACAAGTGTGCACCACACCTACCTCAATAGACTCATCTAGGTCAAGCTACTGATTCACGCTCCCCTTTATAGTACGGCCAAAGGAAAAACAAAGACCTAAGACTACCTAAGTGTCCTCCAACACCATATGACACTTAGCCTAGTCTACCACCGTCTTCGCCGTCCGTCCATTGAAAACCGAAACGATATCCATCGCCAGGGGACATGAACTCCATATGTCTGTATCGTCGCCATTACCGTGACCTAACTTAATCCTGTTTCTGCAAAACGCACGTTAGTCACAGTAATCTTGTGTTTCATCCAATCACTGAAACCCACTAGGGGCCAAGATGCATTCAAATGTCATATGTAAGAGCGGCCTATAGTACGAGCTTTCCCTATAAATAGATTTATAGAAACGGCTCGTTTGGAAGCGTTTGTAGAGGCGGTTCAATATAAAGTTGCCTCTAAAAAAAAGAAGGTCTCTCTATAAATTCTTTTTGTAGTAGTGTATACACCATTGATGCACAATGCGACCTGCTGGGCAAAATATATAACAATAATAATAAATGAATGAAAAATGCAGTGCGATCTTAGTATAGAACTGTACTTTTCATTAAAGGGAGATGCTTGCACGATAATGTCTGGAACGTTCAGCTAGCCTGTCGAGCGATTCATGCAAGCCGTTGCCCGAGCATTCTTCTCAAGTTGGACATTGCTAAAGCCTTTGACAGTGTCTCGTGGGTGTTCTTACTGGAGGTGCTGCAGCACATGGGTTTTGGCAGGAGATGGCAGAACTGGATATCTATGATTTTGGCGAGCTCCAGCACGAAGATCCCGCTCAATGGGCATCTGGGGAGGCGAATATGTCATGCTCGAGGCCTCCGGCAGGGAGACCCTTTATCCCCACTGCGGTTTGTGCTTGTGATGGAAGTCCTCAACCTCAATTTGCGTTGGATTAAGATGGGAGGTTTCCTCCAACCAATTCCGGGCTTGGTGGGATGCAGAGTGAGTCTGTATGCGGATGATGTTGTCCTGTTTGTACGACCCGATGTCCGTGACTTGGTGGCCATCAAGACTATGCTCAACTTGTTTGGCTCCGCGTCCGGGCTGTTCGCGAATTTGGAGAAGAGTGGCGCAACGCCTTTTGGCTGTTTGGACGCTCACCTGGCATGCGTCCAAGGAGTGCTGGCCTGCCGTGTGGAAGGCCTCCCTTGCCGTTACCTGGGAGTCCCGCTGTCCGTGCGTCGGTTGAAGAAATCAGAGGAGCAGCCGCTAATTGACAAGGTAGCAGCCAAGATTCCGGGTTGGAAGGGATCCATGTTGAACCCAGCTGGCAGGTCCGCGCTGGTCAAGGCGACGCTGTCGGCCATCCCAATTCATACATCTATTTCCCTCTGCCTCTCGTCTTGGGCGATCGAGGCTATTGACAGGTTGAGAAGAGGTTTCATCTGGGCAGGCTCAACGACGGTTGCGGGAGGGAAATGCAAAGTGGCTTGGGCGGTTGTCTGCATGCCCAAGGAACTTGGTGGCCTGGGTGTGTCCGACCTCAGGCGGACTGGAGTGGCGCTTCGCGCTCGCTGGGTATGGGCTGATCGGCGAGCTGGGCATGCGCCCAGATCTCCGGAAAAGGCCACGCTGGATCTTTTCCAAGCGGCGACCATCTTCACGATTGGTGTTGGAGCTTCGACCTTTTTCTGGACGGATCGATGGTTTCAGGGGCGAAATATCAGGACCATCGCCCCTTTGGTGTTTAAGGCTGTTAGGAAGAGGAAGCTCAGGGGCGATGGTGGCTGAGGCCATCGTTAACAATAATTGGGTGAGGCATCTGCAAGGCCCGATCTCGCTCGAGCTGGTGCGCGAGGTCAGCAGGCTGTTCGATCTGTTAGAGTCTGTGCATCTTTCGCAACAGCCGGATACCTTTGAGTGGGGCCTTACGGAGGATTGGCGCTATTCTGCGGCTTCAGCATATGGCACAATGTTCTTCGGTACATCGGTTCCCTTGGGAGCAAAGCAGATTTGGAAAACTTCGGCCCCGCCCAAAGTGCGATTCTTTGCATGGCTGGCCATGCACGGTCGTTGCTGGACGGCGGAAAGGAGGTTACGTCACGGTCTGCAGCAGGACGACATTTGTGTTCTGTGTGACCAAGGTTCAGAAACCATTGATCACATTTGGCTGGGGTGCAGTTTTAGCAAGGAAGTTTGGCACAGGTGGCTGGTCAAGGTGCGGTTGTTGTCTCTGGTCGGAGTGCCGTGCCATGATGACGCAATCTTCGAGTGGTGGATCAGCTCTCGGAAGATGGTGCCCAGGGAGATTCGTAAGGGCTTCGACTCCGCCTTGCTGCTCCTAGGCTGGCGCCTTTGAAAGGAAAGAAATGCTCGGACTTTTGACTCTATTTATACGTCGGCTTCACGGTTGGTGGACGAGGTGTGGGCCGAGGCGCAGGTTTGGTGTGAGGCTAGGGTGGGCCGGTTGGCGCCGCTAATGGCTGGCGCTGCTGATGGCTGAGGCGCTTCTCGGTGTTTAGTTTCGTCTACATGAAAATTTCATGTGTGTTTTTTTTTGCTCGTGCCGACGGTAACCTGGGTTAACGTCGCGGGGGTCGTGCTTGTCAAACCCTGGTTCGCGACGTGATCTAAAAAAACATTATATATGTCCATGGAAATGAAACCCGATCCTCGCTTACATTCCGGTTCCCTCCTCGATACGATCATTCCTGGAACTTTCGGTACAATATATAGTAGCTACTTCCCCGTCCTAGCTTTTGTTAGAAATAAAGGCAATTTCCATGTCATTTTAATTCCGTAAATTAACATTATGATGACGACATAACAGAGATAATATAAAAGTGATTTCATAATATCACATATGACCATAGCAGTACGGCACATATGTGAAAGAAGCATGTGAATCATATATATGATGATAAAACATAACAAATCATCTACTGCAACATATTCAACAGTGCTACTGAAATAGCATGACGGAACAAAATACTGAGTTACGAAAAACAGAGAGAAGATGAACAGTTCATACCCGCCCATCCTTAGCGCAGATCCAGATCCTTGTCCAACTTCCTTGGTCATATTGCAGTAGATGAAGACGAAGACCAATCACCGGGAAGTAGACGAACAGCCAATCACCGGGAAGAAGACGAACGTCCAATCACCGGGAAGAAGATGAACAGTAGCAGCAACTTCGCTGGGAAGAAGACGACGACGGCGATCCTCCTGAAGAAGAAGAATGGCGGCGAAGATCGTTCGGGCAGTCGCGTAGTCGCTCCCCAAAAACCTAATTGCCGATCCCTCGTGCAAGGTCTCGATCGACACTGGCTCCGGAGGCACCTGCCCTCTTGCTCCTCCGTGCACGCGGATGAACGAGATGAGAAAGCCTTTCCTGCAGCGGAACTGAGCTCTGGAATGTGTTCGGGTTGGAGAGAAAGAAGGAAGGGAATTCAGCCAGCGCACAGGAGGAGGCGCTGCTCCTTTTATTCCCGTATGGGCGCAGGGAGAGCGCAGGAGATGAGGAGACAGACCATTAAAAAGAGTTAAAACTTCCTTCGTCATGGTGAGATAAAGAGTTGTAACTCCCGTGATTAAGGCATGGTTAGTGCGGCGTGATTATTGCGTATTAAAACAAAATTAACACGCCACGCTCACCTGCCTGCCTGCCCGCCTGCCTCGCCTTGCCTCGCCTCGCCACGCCACGGCCCGAGCCCGTGCCCGTGCCCGGCCCGGCCGGCAGCGGCGGCGGCGGCGCGCGCGCGTGTGGCACGCCTTGGTCCGTTTCACAACTTCTCAAATTAGATGGAATAAATCCCACCATATAAGTTGAGTCAACGTCTCTTTAAATTCCAATCCGGTACAAACAATAATTCCCACAATTACACCATAGAGTTATTGATTTATTAAATATATTATTGGGCCTGGCCCATAATAAATCTAACAATCCCCACCAAACTCTAGGGTTAACAACTGTGAAATTCCAGAATCTCAATTCTTTGATATACCAGTGTTTCGATGGAGACTGTTAAGTTGAACATCCATCTAGAGCAAGAGTTTCACTCAGTCACAACTGAACAATGGACTATGCCTTGAATTGACAGTTTTGCGTGAGGTGAGATTCACTCAAGTCCTTTGCTGGTACTAGGCTGCAACAGACATCCCCGCTGTTTGAAGCATATAAGTCACACTTTAGTGCCTTTCATGAGTATTTAGGGACCGCCCAAATCCCATAGACTGTGACTAGCAGTCTGACTCATATAGGTGTATTCCTCATAAGATGTTCTGTAGGACAACATCTCATCTTTAAAAGACTCTCGGAATACATTAAGGTAAATACCAACCTGCCTTACAGAAGGAAAGTTATGCATCAGAGATAGGTTCAAAAGGGAACTTTCCTCTCAACCTACTCATAGCTTGTTTCACCACTCTACTTCACGGGATCTCCGATCACATAGAGCAGGTTACCACTATAGTAGATTTTCATATGGGTCTCATACCCATCTCCCTCGATGCATTTTCTATCACATTTCGTGACAATCCCTTAGTGAATTGATCTGCCAGATTATTCGACGTGTGGACATAATCCAACGTTATAACTCCGGAGGTTTTCAGTTTTCTAACAGATTTCAATCTTCTCTTAACATGCCTAGTAGACTTCAGGTTACTCCTAGAACTGTTGGCCTTCACAATCACAGTTTGATTATCACAGTTCATGGAAATAGCCGGTATTGGTTTTCCAACCACCGGTAAATCCAACAAGAGTTCACGAAGCCACTCGGCCTCAGCCCCAGCAGTGTCTAACGCTGTGAGTTCTGCTTCCATGGTAGACTTCGTAATGAGAGTCTGCTTGCAAGACTTCCAGGAAACAGCGCCACCTCCAAGCAGGAACACATATCCGCTTGTGGCTCTAAGCTCATCAGCATCAGATATCCGGTTGGCATCACAATAGCCTTCTAGCACTTTTGGGTGACCAGTATAGTGAATATCGTAAGTCATAGTACCTTTCAGGTACCGCAACACTCTCTCAAGAGCACGCCAGTGATCATCTCCAGGTTTGGACACAAACCTGCTCAGCTTGCTCACAGCATATGAGATGTCAGGCCTTGTTGCACTCGCAAGGTACATTAGCGAGCCAATGATCTGGGAGTATGTCAATTGATCCCTTGCTATTCTTCGGTTTTTCCGCAATAGCACACTAGGATCATAAGGTGTAGGAGCAGGGTTATAGTCACTATAACCAAAGCGACTTAACACATTTTCCACATAATGGGACTGCAACAAAGTCACCCCACCATCACCTTCTCTAATTAACTTGATGTTCAGAATAACATCAGCTTCTCCCAAATCTTTCATATCAAAATTACTTGACAAAAGTTTCTTAACTTCCTCAATCACATTGAGGTTTGATCCAAAGATCAATATATCATCAACATAAAGGCACAACATAACAGCCTCACCCCCACCATACCTATAATACACACATGTGTCAGCTTCGTTCACAACAAAGCCAGCAGCTAGTAGAGTATTATCAAATTTTTCATGCCATTGCTTAGGTGCTTGTTTCAGGCCGTATAATGACTTTAACAACCTGCACACCTTGTTCTCTTGACCATCCGCAATGAAGCCCTCTGGCTGATCCATATAGATCTCCTCATCCAACTCTCCATTTAGGAAAGCAGTCTTTACATCCATTTGATGAATGATAAGACCATATGAGGCTGCCACGGCAATCAAAGTGCGAATTGTAGTCAAACGAGCAACTGGTGAATAGGTGTCAAAGAAATCTTCACCCTCCTTTTGGGTGTATCCTTTGGCCACAAGCCTTGCCTTGTACCTCTCAACGGTACCATCAGGCCTAAGCTTTTTCTTGAATATCCATTTGCAACCTATAGGTTGACAACCATAAGGACGGTCAACGACCTCCCAAGATCCATTAGATATAATAGATTCCATCTCACTCCTGACAGCTTCCTTCCACAAGTCAGCATCAGGAGAGGAATATGCCTGTCTAATAGTGGTTGGTGTGTCTTCCACAAGGTACACTATATAGTCATCACCAAAAGATTTTGCAACCCTTTGTCTCTTACTCTTTCGAGTAACTATAGTGTCATCCTCCTCAGGGATGTGCACATGAGTATCCTCAGCATGATCTATTTGTTCTGGTTCATAGGGAATTATAGTCTCATGACTTGTTTCACTTGTTTCACTAGGTGTATTCTTCATTGGAAATTTTCATTGGAAATTCATTCTCAAAAAATGTTGTGTCTCTCGATTCCATGATTGTATCAACATACACATCAGGAATATCAGATTTAATAATTAAGAACCTATACCCAACGCTATGAAAAGCATAACCTAGGAAAATACAATCAACTGTTTTAGGTCCAAGTTTACGCTTCTTGTTGATTGGCACATTCACCTTAGCCAAACAACCCCAAGTGCGTAAATATGAGAGATTTAATCTTCTCTTTTCCCATTCCTCGAATGGTGTGATCTCTTTGTTCTTAGTTGGAACTCTGTTCAGGACATGACACGCTGTCAAAATCGCCTCACCCCACCATTCCTTGGATAATCCCGCTGTACTCAACATTGCATTCACAAGCTCTGTTAGAGTGCGGTTTTTCCTTTCAGCAATCCCATTGGATTGTGGTGAGTATGGCGTTGCCCTCTCATGAACAATCCCATGTTCCACACAGAACTCATCGAACACATTAGAGAAATATTCTCCACCTCGATCGGACCTTAAACGTTTTATTTTCCTCTCAAGTTGGTTCTCAACTTCAGCTTTATAGGCCTTAAAATAATTAAACGCTTCATCTTTTGATTTTAAGAGATACACATAGCAGAACCTAGTGGAGTCATCTATAAAGGTGAGAAAGTATTTTTTTTACCGCCTTTAGTCAAAATTCCGTTCATCTCGCATAGATCGGAATGCACAAGTTCTAGAGGTGCCAAGTTCCTCGCCTCAGCAGCCTTGTGTGGCTTGCGAGGTTGTTTCGATTCAACACACACATGGCACTTAGACTTTTTGACTAAATTAAATTTAGGAATTAAATTCAGATTTGCTAACCGCATTAAACAGCCAAAACTTGCATGACAGAAACGTGAATGCCATAAATCTGACTCATCAGAAATATTAACAGAATTCACCAGTTTATTACACACATCATGCAACGATAAGCGGAACGAACCTCCGCAATCATATCCTTTACCAATAAACAAACCATGTTTAGACAGAACACATTTATTCGACTCAAGAACAACTTTGTAGTCATCTCGGCACAACATGGAAGCACTAACAAGATTTTTCTTGATAGAGGGCACATGCTGCACGCTCTTCAATGGCACTGTCTTTCCCGAAGTAAACTTCAGAATGACTGTACCAACACCAAGAACATGAGCACGCGACCCATTTCCCATCAACAAGGCGCCAGACCTCCCGACCTGGTAGGAGGAAAATAGAGATACATCAGCACACACATGTATATTTGCACCACTGTCCATCCACCACTCAGGTGAATTACAAACGGAAAGAACGAATGGTAAAGAATTACCATACCCAGATGTTCCTTCACCATTGTCAGTAGTAACAACATTTGCTGATTTATTGTCCCGGTGGTATTTGCGATCAGGACACTCACTTGCCCAATGCGCATCACTACCACAGACAAAACATCCTCCCTTCTTGTTGTTGTTGTCCTTTTTCTTAAATTGTGTTGTCTGATTGGTCTTAGGAATGTTCTGTTGCTTGTTCTGGTTTTTCTTCTTTTTGTACTTGCGGAATTTGGAGTTTCTCTTCTGCACCACATTGGCAGTAGAGGTCTCAACATCTTTTCCATTGTCCTTTGCTCTCGCCCTCTCCTCAACATCAAGAGTGCCAATGAGCTCTTCCACATTGAACTCTTGTCTCTTATGTTTGAGAGAGGTAGCAAAGTCCTTCCATGACGGTGGCAGCTTAGCGATAATACCGCCAGCCACAAACTTGTCAGGAAGAGGACAAGGAAAAAGCTCAAGTTCCTTTGCTAGTGTCTGAATCTCATGAGCCTGTTCCACTACAGATCGGTTCTCAACCATCTTATAGTCATACAGTTGCTCCATAAGATACAGCTCGCTACCAGCATCGGTAACTCCAAACTTTCCCACAAGTGCATCCCACAGCTCTTTACCCGAGGGAAGTATGATGTAGCTTTTCTGGAATTTTGCATCAAGTGCGCTAATCACTGCTCCTCGAAAGAGGTTGTCATCAGCCTTAAACTTAGCCTCATCCTCAGGAGACAAGTTATCAGGCTTGCCCTCAATCACATGAAAGCATGACATAGCAATTAGCCACAATTCCATCTTAGCTCTCCATATCAAGAAGTTTTTCCCATCAAAAGCATCAGGTTTTAACACGGTAGCAAAACCACTGACACAAAAATGCCTATAATTAGGTTTTTGGAATGTTAGAAATAAAGGCAATTTCCATGTCATTTTAATTCCGTAAATTAACATTATGATGACGACATAACAGAGATAATATAAAAGTGATTTCATAATATCACATATGACCATAGCAGTACGGCACATATGTGAAAGAAGCATGTGAATCATATATATGATGATAAAACATAACAAATCATCTACTGCAACATATTCAACAGTGCTACTGAAATAGCATGACGGAACAAAATACTGAGTTACGAAAAACAGAGAGAAGATGAACAGTTCATACCCGCCCATCCTTAGCGCAGATCCAGATCCTTGTCCAACTTCCTTGGTCATATTGCAGTAGATGAAGACGAAGACCAATCACCGGGAAGTAGACGAACAGCCAATCACCGGGAAGAAGACGAACGTCCAATCACCGGGAAGAAGATGAACAGTAGCAGCAACTTCGCTGGGAAGAAGACGACGACGGCGATCCTCCTGAAGAAGAAGAATGGCGGCGAAGATCGTTCGGGCAGTCGCGTAGTCGCTCCCCAAAAACCTAATTGCCGATCCCTCGTGCAAGGTCTCGATCGACACTGGCTCCGGAGGCACCTGCCCTCTTGCTCCTCCGTGCACGCGGATGAACGAGATGAGAAAGCCTTTCCTGCAGCGGAACTGAGCTCTGGAATGTGTTCGGGTTGGAGAGAAAGAAGGAAGGGAATTCAGCCAGCGCACAGGAGGAGGCGCTGCTCCTTTTATTCCCGTATGGGCGCAGGAGATGAGGAGACAGGCCATTAAAAAGAGTTAAAACTTCCTTCGTCATGGTGAGATAAAGAGTTGTAACTCCCGTGATTAAGGCATGGTTAGTGCGGCGTGATTATTGCGTATTAAAACAAAATTAACACGCCACGCTCACCTGCACGCCACGGCCCGAGCCCGAGCCCGAGCCCGGCCCGGCCGGCGGCGGCGGCGGCGGCGCGCGCGCGTGTGGCACGCCTTGGTCCGTTTCACAACTTCTCAAATTAGATAGAATAAATCCCACCATATAAGTTGAGTCAACGTCTCTTTAAATTCCAATCCGGTACAAACAATAATTCCCACAATTACACCATAGAGTTATTGATTTATTAAATATATTGTTGGGGCGGTAGCCCGGACGTGAGCTACCCGTTTTCGCCTGGTAAGGTTTTCACCATCAGAACCGAAAGCGTCAAGATCGCGAGGGTGAAATCCGAAGGCAGGCGGCTTCACGGGCCCGCCTTTCGCGCGAAAACAAGGCGGGCTTCAGGGCCTTCGCGCTGGTCGGGCTTTCGAGCGAAAGCCGAATGTCAACGGCGTGCCTTCACGCCGGTCAGGCTTTCGAGCGAAAGCCGAATGTCAACGGCGTGCCTTCGCGCCGGTCGGGCTTTCAAGCGAAAGCCGAATGTCAACGGCGTGCCTTCGCGCCGGTCGGGCTTTCGTGTGAAAGCCGAATGTCAACGGCGTGCCTTCGCGCCGATCGGGCTTTCGAGCGAAAGCCGAATGTCAACAACAGGTTTTCGATTATTCCTTTTGGCCATGGCCGTGTGTTTCCTTTCCGCAGGGTTCTCCGGATGATGACACGGAGGGGGCCCACAGGTCTGACGGACGGGCGCGCAGACCGCCTCGCTCCCGCGTGTATTTACGGTGATGCCCTTCGGGCCCAGAGAGCCAGAGAAGCCGCAAGGTAGATTAAGAGAGGGCCTTTTTGTAATTAAGGCAGAGTGGTTGGAAGGGCATTTTTGTACTTTTAACCGGTCTGAGATCAATATAAAAGGCTCCCGTACTCCCAAAGGGAGGGGGGAGGAACACTGTTCACTTCACCCAAGTTCTTACTCTCCTCCGTTCACTTTCGCTTTCGCTCTGTGCGTTCGCTCGTGTGCATTCGCTCGTGCGACAACCCGCTGTTTCGAGGTCTCGGTCCCCGAAACAACATTGGCGCCCACCGTGGTTGTCGCCCGAGCTTACCATGCCACCAAGGAAAGCGCCAAAAGTGGTCGACAATCCGGAGACGATCGCCGCAAGAAAGGATGCTTTCGGCACCGTCGCGGTTTCAGTCCCAGCTAGCCAGGTTCCACCAAACACATTCGCAGAGCCACCACCTTTCGGCGGCGTAGCCCAGGAAAATATATTCGTACCAAGGCAAGAGCAACCGCCAGCTTTCGGCAACCCCATCGACGAAACCTCTCCGCTCTCGAGGGAGTTGCAAGCCCATCCATGGCCGCTCAGCTATAAGCCGCGCATTCCGACTTTCGACGGTAAAGCGAACCCACGCAAGTTCTTGGCAAGCTACGAGACGGCTGTCTTTTCGGCAGGAGGAGACAATCAGGCTTTGGCAAAATCTCTCATCCTGGCAGTCGAGGACGTGGCCCACGATTGGTACACCACTCTCAAGCCACTGTCCATCTATTCATGGGCACAGCTGAAAGCCGAGCTGCTGGCCACTTTCCACGGATTCCGACCGGATGTCAAGACCATGCGGGACCTCATGAATTGCACCCAGCAAGACGACGAGCCACTTTCGGAGTACCTCAAACGTTTCATCCAGCTGAAAGCTCAAGCTCCGAATGTGCCGGAAGCCGCGGTGATCGCAGCAGCCATCGAAGGCTTGGGGACTGGGCAGTGCGCCGCTCATCTGTCCAGGGAGCCGCCGAAAGATGTCAAGGAACTGTTTGACGTGATGAATGCGTACGCGAGGTCGGATGATGACTTTCGGCGACGCAAGGCCGCCCGCCAGAGGCAGAGGCAGGCGACGAAAGCAAGTCGACCACCGCCCGTGCCAAATCAAAGAATTGTTAGGCCCTTTCGGTCAATCAACAGTTTACAGGAAGAACAAGCACAATCAGCAGCAGGCACGGAGAGGCCCCAAATGGCTGACTTTCAGCCCCAAAGAGGGTTCGATCAACTTTTCCGCGGAGGACGTGGTGGAAGGACAGGACGCGGCGGCCGAGACGGTAGAGGCCGCGGAAGAGGACCCAGGCCACCATATTGCGTCATCTGTGACGGCAATTTCGGCCACACCACTCGGGACTGCAAATACAGCAAGATGGCGAAAGAGCTGAAAGACAAGGATCAAGCTTCAGCCTCTGCCGAAAGCTCCAAACACGTTTTCCACAATTCGCAAGACCCGGCAGCTGTGGCGGCAGCATGCAGCAATTACGCGAGCACGCCTATGCATCCCCTGCAGTACATGCATCCCCCAAATTTGCATTGGTACAATCCGGCGTATCAGAGTTACCAGCTTCCGGTCTTCGCACCACAGTCGGTGGCAGTTTCGTCACCTATCCACTACCATCGTCAGCCAACGCCGCAGCCAGCGCTTCCGGTTCAGACCCAGCCTCAGGGGCAGCAAGCACAGCCGGGTTTCCAGCAGGTGCAGGAGATGGAAAATGAAACTAGCGCAATCAACAACATCCTTCCGTCAAGAGGGCACATTTTCGCTATCACGGGCGGATCCAACTTGGAGCACGAAAGTAAAAGGGCGAGGAAGGACTATCATCGAAGGGTCCAGACGGTATCACCAAGGCTTCCACTGAACAGGCCAGCTTGGTCGCTAGCGCCGATATGTTTTGACGAGTCCGATTTCAAAGTCCGCGACTACCCGCATTGTGACGCTTTCGTCGCCACGGCCAATGTTGCCGGTTTCACCTTGCACAATATTCTGATTGACACCGGAAGCTCAGCTGACATCTTATTCGTCAAAGCTTTCGAAGCAATGGGATTCGACAGGCGCAGTCTGGACCCCGCCGGCAACTCACTGTATGGGTTCGGAGGAAGGAAAATTGACGCTATCGGCAAAAAGCAAGTCCCTGTATCTTTCGCCGAAGGAGAAAGAGTCCGCACCGAAACACTGACATTCGACATAGTAAACATGGACTATCCCTACACTGCCATTTTCGGCAGAGGCTTCACCAATAGGTTTGACGTCGTCATTAAGCAAAGCTACCTATGCATGAAGATGCCATCCCCTTTCGGCATCATCGCCGTACATGGAGATCAGCAAGCTTCCAGAAGGATTGAGGGAAAACCAACCCCAGGCTACAGCCTTATCAATGAGGTGGCAAACAAAGACGAAATGCAAACAACCACCGAAGAGCACGCTATCGTCAACACGTCGGAATGCAAGGTTGGGGCAGCCGAAGAAACGATAAGAATCTCGCTTGCGGCCTCCAGGCCCGAAAGAGCCGTGCATATTGGGTCAAGCATGCCGGAAGAAGAAAGGAACGCTTTGGCATCCTCCCTTGCGAGCAATGATGACATTTTCGCTTGATCAGCAAGCGACTTGCAAGGCGTTAGCAGAGATCTCGCCCAACACAGTTTGAACATCGCAAGCGGTGCTAAGCCCAGAAAGCAAAAACTGAGAAAAAGGTCAAACGAAAGGGCAGACGCGGCGAAAGCCGAAGTACAAAGATTACTCGATGCGGGAGTAATCCGACCAGTCCAGTATCCCGAATGGCTGGCGAATGTCGTCTTGGTGAAAAAGAAGAACAGAAAATGGCGAATGCTATCACCAGATTTGGCTTCATCCCGACGATGAGGAGAAAACCAGTTTTATCACTCCTACAGGTACATACTGCTATCGGCGAATGCCGGAAGGGCTGCGGAATGCAGGCCCTACTTTCTCAAGGATGACCGACAAAGTGTTCGAAAGCCAAAAGCAAAAGAAAAACTTGTTGGCTTACGTCGACGATATAGTGGTCAAGAGCGATAGACAGGAAGATCATCAAGCGGACTTGCTCGAGACTTTCGGCAATCTCCGAAAGAGCGGTCTGAAGCTCAACCCTGACAAGTGTATTTTCGGCATCAAGAAAGGCAAGCTCCTGGGTTGTCTAGTATCGGCAAGGGGAATTGAAGCCAACCCTGACAAGATAGCGGCAATCATCAATACGCAACCACCCTCAAACCGAAAGCAAGTGCAAAAGTTGACAGGAAGACTGGCTTCTTGGGGTATCTCGCAGCATCTCATACCACCGTAAGTGCAGTACTGGTGGAAGAGAAGGAGTATGGAAACAAGATGACGCAGTTCCCGATCTACTTCGTTTCTGAGGCCCTTTCGGGTGCAAAACTAAACTACTCAGAACTAGAGAAGATAGCATATACGGTGGTAATGGCTTCTAGAAAGCTAAAGCACTACTTTCAGTCTCACCACATCATAGTCCTATCGGCTCAGCCATTGGAAGCCTTGTTCCGCAACAACGAAGCTATTGGCCGAATTGGCAAGTGGGCGGCAGAGCTCAACGAATATGTGATCGATTACCAGCACCGATCCGCAATCAAGTCGCAAGCGTTGGCGGATTTCATAGCAGATTGGACTCCCGCCGCTTTCGACACAACACTCGAATTCGAGGAACCCGTGTGGATTGTGAATTGTGACGGCGCACGGGGAATGGCTGGAGCCAGAATCTCAGCGATCCTTACGTCACCAAGAGGACCAAAGGTAAGATTCGCCGCAAGATTGCAATTCCTCACTGACCAACAACACAGCCGAATATGAAGCCGTGCTATTGGGGTTACGAAAGCTCCAGTGCAATCAGAGCGAGAAGATGCGTAGTCAAGTCGGATTCCCAAGTCGTTGTTGGTCACGTCGAAAAGGATTTCACAGCAAGAGAACCAGAACTAGCCAAATATCTGGCTGCAATCAGAAGAATGGAGAAGTATTTCACGGGTTTCACCTTACGTAATATTCCTAGGGCCGAAAACGTAGAGGCAGACGAATTAGCAAAGGCTGCAGCACAAGGTAACCGCCACATTACTAAAGTAGCCGTAATTCCAAAAAAAAAACGTCACGTAACTCGGCAGAAGACGAAATCAACCAAGCTTAAGGTTGAGACATTCGTCAACAAAATGTGATAAAAAGAGAATGTCGAGGAGGTAGGGCAAAAGAGACCCCTTCCATCCAACGACAATCTCGAAAGCCTGCGGGCTATGTGAAATCCGACCCTCCGACAAAACGAGAGGGCGGAACGAAAGCCTGCGGGCTATGTGAAATCCGACCCTCCGACAAAACGAGAGGGCGGAACGAAAGCCTGTGGGCTATGTGAAATCCGACCCTCCGACAAAACGAGAGGGCGGAACGAAAGCCTGCGGGCTATGTGAAATCCGACCCTCCGACAAAACGAGAGGGCGGAACGAAAGCCTGCGGGCTATGTGAAATCCGACCCTCCGACAAAACGAGAGGGCGGAACGAAAGCCTGCGGGCTATGTGAAAACCGACCCTCCGACAAAACGAGAGGGCGGAACGAAAGCCTGCGGGCTATATGAAAACCGACCCTCCGACAAAACGAGAGGGCGAAACGAAAGCCTGCGGGCTATGTGAAAACCGACCCTCCGACAAAACGAGAGGGCGGAACGAAAGCCTGCGGGCTATGTGAAAACCGACCCTCCGACAAAACGAGAGGGCGGAACGAAAGCCTGCGGGCTATGTGAAAATCGACCCTCCGACAAAACGAGAGGGCGGAACGAAAGCCTGTGGGCTATGTGAAAACCGACCCTCGGACAAAATGCGAGGGCGGAACGAAGGCCTGTGGGCCATACGAAAGCTGACCCTCCGACAAAATGCGAGGGCGGAACGAAAGCCTACGGGCTACGCAAATCAAGCAGTCCCTGCAAGACGGCAAGGACAGCCGGCAGGCCCCGGCAGCCTTTAAGAGCATAAATGCCATATTAACCTTTTACCTGCCAAACGACAGCAAGTACAACCAAGGGAGTAAATGCAACCGCATCGCAACAAAGGTAAGGCAATATAAATAGACACCAGGGGGCAAGCTCCCCTACAGCCATCCAAAAATTACCCAGCCTCTTTAAGTGTCAAGCCGCGAAAGGGTTGGCGCAGCCGCAAAAGTACGAATAGGAACCATCAGGAGTAACCCTTTCGCTTTGATGACTGTGTCATCGGTGGCGCGTCCGCCTATCGTCACCAATCCGGTAACTGTAGGCGGCAGTTCCATCGAGCGGCACCTTCATCTCAAACCAAAGATAGGAGATGAACCAAGCCATGCATACGGCTGGACAGCAATACGAGCAATGTCGCAGATATAGCCGGCTCCCTCGCGCGAATGCTACCGCCCCTCGCCTAAGTGAGTGGGGGTGGGCGCGTCTTTGCTATCGGCCGAGGGGCTCGCACCGAAAGCTCCCTCGCGCGAAAGCCTTCGCCCCTCGTCTAAGTGATTGAGGGCGGGCGCGTTTTATACTATTGGCCGAGGGGCTCGCACCGAAAGCTCCCTCGCGCGAAAGCCTTCGCCCCTCGTCTAAGTGATTGAGGGCGGGCGCGTTTTATACTTTCGGCCGAGGGGCTCGCACCGAAAGCTCCCTCGCGCGAATGCTAACGCCCCTCGCCTAAGTGAGTGGGGGCAGGCGCGTCTTTGCTATCGGCCGAGGGGCTCGCACCGAAAGCTCTTTCGCGCGAATGCTACCGCCCCTCGCCTAAGTGAGTGGGGGCGGGCGCGTCTTTGCTATCGGCCGAGGGGCTCGCACCGAAAGCTCCCTCGCGCGAATGCTACCGCCCCTCGCCTAAGTGAGTGGGGGCGGGCGCGTCTTTGCTATCGGCCGAGGGGCTCGCACCGAAAGCTCCCTCGCGCGAATGCTACCGCCCCTCGCCTAAGTGAGTGGGGGCGGGCACGTCTTTGCTATCGGCCGAGGGGCTCGCACCGAAAGCTCCCTCGCGCGAATGCTAACGCCCCTCGCCTAAGTGAGTGGGGGCAGGCGCGTCTTTGCTATCGGCCGAGGGGCTCGCACCGAAAGCTCCCTCGCGTGAATGCTACCGCCCCTCGCCTAAGTGAGTGGGGGCGGGCGCGTCTTTGCTATCGGCCGAGGGGCTCGCACCGAAAGCTCCCTCGCGCGAATGCTACCGCCCCTCGCCTAAGTGAGTGGGGGCGGGCGCGTCTTTGCTATCGGCCGAGGGGCTCGCACCGAAAGCTCCCTCGCGCGAAAGCATTCGCCCCTCGTCTAAGTGATTGAGGGCGGGCGCGTTTTATACTTTCGGCCGAGGGGCTCGCACCGAAAGCTCCCTCGCGCGAAAGCCCTCGCCCCTCGTCTTCGCCCCTCGTCTAAGTGATTGAGGGCGGGCGCGTTTTATACTTTCGGCCGAGGGGCTCGCACCGAAAGCTCCCTCGCGCGAATGCTAACGCCCCTCGCCTAAGTGAGTGGGGAGCAGGCGCGTCTTTGCTATCGGCCGAGGGGCTCGCACCGAAAGCTCCCTCGCGCGAATGCTACCGCCCCTAGCCTAAGTGAGTGGGGGCGGGCGCGTCTTTGCTATCGGCCGAGGGGCTCGCACCGAAAGCTCCCTCGCGCGAATGCTAACGCCCCTCGCCTAAGTGAGTGGGGCAGGCGCGTCTTTGCTATCGGCCGAGGGGCTCGCACCGAAAGCTCCCTCGCGCGAATGCTACCGCCCCTAGCCTAAGTGAGTGGGGGCGGGCGCGTCTTTGCTATCGGCCGAGGGGCTCGCACCGAAAGCTCTTCGCGCGAATGCTACCGCCCCTCGCCTAAGTGAGTGGGGGCGGGCGCGTCTTTGCTATCGCCGAGGGGCTCGCACCGAAAGCTCCCTCGCGCGAATGCTACCGCCCCTCGCCTAAGTGAGTGGGGGCGGGCGCGTCTTTGCTATCGCCGAGGGGCTCGCACCGAAAGCTCCCTCGCGCGAATGCTACCGCCCCTCGCCTAAGTGAGTGGGGGCGGGCGCGTCTTTTCTATCGGCCGAGGGGCTCGCACCGAAAGCTCCCTCGCGCGAATGCTAACCGCCTCTCGCCTAAGTGAGTGGGGGCGGGCACGTCTTTGCTATCGGCCGAGGGGCTCGCACCGAAAGCTCCCTCGCGCGAATGCTAACGCCCCTCGCCTAAGTGAGTGGGGGCAGGGCGCGTCTTTGCTATCGGCCGAGGGGCTCGCACCGAAAGCTCCCTCGCGTGAATGCTACCGCCCCTCGCCTAAGTGAGTGGGGGCGGGCAGCGTCTTTGCTATCGGCCGAGGGGCTCGCACCGAAAGCTCCCCGCGCGAATGCTACGCCCCTCGCCTAAGTGAGTGGGGGCGGGCACGTCTTTGCTATCGGCCGAGGGGCTCGCACCGAAAGCTCCCTCGCGAATGCTAACGCCCCTCGCCTAAGTGAGTGGGGGCAGGCGCGTCTTTGCTATCGGCCGAGGGGCTCGCACCGAAAGCTCCCTCGCGTGAATGCTACCGCCCCTCGCCTAAGTGAGTGGGGGCGGGCGCGGTCTTGCTATCGGCCGAGGGGCTCGCACCGAAAGCTCCCTCGCGCGAATGCTACCGCCCTCGCATAAGTGAGTGGTGGGCGGGCGCGTCTTGCTATCGGCCGAGGGGCTCGCACCGAAAGCTCCCTCACGCGAAAGCCTTCGCCCGTCGTCTAAGTGATTGAGGGGGTGCGCATTTTATACTTTCGGCCGAGGGGCTCGCACCGAAAGCTCCCTCGCGCGAAAGCCTCGCCCCTCGTCTTCGCCCCTCGTCTAAGTGATTGAGGGCGGGCGCGTTTTACTACTTGGCCGAGGGGCTCGCACCGAAAGCTCCCTCGCGCGAATGCTAACGCCCCTCGCCTAAGTGAGTGGGGGCAGAGCGCGTCTTTGCTATCGACCGAGGGGCTCGCACCGAAAGCTCCCTCGCGCGAATGCTACCGCCCCTAGCCTAAGTGAGTGGGGGCGGGCGCGTCTTTGCTATCGGCCGAGGGGCTCGCACCGAAAGCTCCCTCGCGCGAATGCTAACGCCCCTCGCCTAAGTGAGGTGGGGCAGGAGCGTTCTTGCTATCGGCCGAGGGGCTCGCACCGAAAGCTCCCTCGCGCGGAATGCTACCGCCCCTAGCCTAAGTGAGTGGGGGCGGCGCGTCTTTGCTATCGGCCGAGGGGCTCGCACCGAAAGCTCTTTCGCGCGAATGCTACCGCCCCTCGCCTAAGTGAGTGGGGCGGGCGCGTCTTTGCTATCGGCGAGGGGCTCGCACCGAAAGCTCCCTCGCGCGAATGCTACCGCCCCTCGCCTAAGTGAGTGGGGGCGGGCGCGTCTTTGCTATCGCCGAGGGGCTCGCACCGAAAGCTCCCTCGCGCGAATGCTACCGCCCCTCGCCTAAGTGAGTGGGGGCGGGCGCGTCTTTCCTATCGGCCGAGGGGCTCGCACCGAAAGCTCCCTCGCGCGAATGCTACCGCCCCTCGCCTAAGTGAGTGGGGGCGGGCACGTCTTTGCTATCGGCCGAGGGGCTCGCACCGAAAGCTCCCTCGCGCGAATGCTAACGCCCCTCGCCTAAGTGAGTGGGGGCAGGCGCGTCTTTGCTATCGGCCGAGGGGCTCGCACCGAAAGCTCCCTCGCGTGAATGCTACCGCCCCTCGCCTAAGTGAGTGGGGGCGGGCGCGTCTTTGCTATCGGCCGAGGGGCTCGCACCGAAAGCTCCCTCGCGCGAATGCTACCGCCCCTCGCCTAAGTGAGTGGGGGCGGGCGCGTCTTTGCTATCGGCCGAGGGGCTCGCACCGAAAGCTCCCTCGCGCGAAAGCCTTCGCCCCTCGTCTAAGTGATTGAGGGCGGGCGCGTTTTATACTATTGGCCGAGGGGCTCGCACCGAAAGCTCCCTCGCGCGAAAGCCTTCGCCCCTCGTCTAAGTGATTGAGGGCGGGCGCGTTTTATACTATTGGCCGAGGGGCTCGCACCGAAAGCTCCCTCGCGCGAAAGCCTTCGCCCCTCGTCTAAGTGATTGAGGGCGGGCGCGTTTTATACTTTCGGCCGAGGGGCTCGCACCGAAAGCTCCCTCGCGCGAAAGCCCTCGCCCCTCGTCTTCGCCCCTCGTCTAAGTGATTGAGGGCGGGCGCGTTTTATACTTTCGGCCGAGGGGCTCGCACCGAAAGCTCCCTCGCGCGAATGCTAACGCCCCTCGCCTAAGTGAGTGGGGGCAGGCGCGTCTTTGCTATCGGCCGAAGGGCTCGCACCGAAAGCTCTTTCGCGCGAATGCTACCGCCCCTCGCCTAAGTGAGTGGGGGCGGGCGCGTCTTTGCTATCGGCCGAGGGGCTCGCACCGAAAGCTCCCTCGCGCGAATGCTACCGCCCCTCGCCTAAGTGAGTGGGGGCGGGCGCGTCTTTGCTATCGGCCGAGGGGCTCGCACCGAAAGCTCCCTCGCGCGAATGCTACCGCCCCTCGCCTAAGTGAATGGGGGCGGGCGCGTCTATGCTATCGGCCGAGGGGCTCGCACCGAAAGCTCCCTCGCGCGAAAACCTTCGCCCCTTGCCTAAGTGTGTGGGGGCCGGCGCGTCTATGCTATCGGCCGAGGGGCTCGTACCGAAAGCCCCCTCGCGCGCGAAAAAGTGCATGCCCAGTCGCCGAAAGCGCATGCTCACCATTTCAACACTCGAAAGAAGAGGGCGCAATGAACAAAAAAATAAAAAGCTTAATTAAAGCGAAAGTTACACTTCACAAAAAGAGTCGCAGTGCACAAAAAAAAAACTAAGTGTCCCTCATCGCACCAAGGGACATGCTGTATCTACGAGCGTCGGGCGAAAACGAATAGTCCTCCGGCTCTTGTTTTATAATCGGCCCTTCGCATTCGCCCTGGGCCGCACGTTTGCTATCACGCCTCCTCCGTCTTTCTTCTAGCAGCTAGAGAGTGCGCGCAGACTCTGGCGGCGCGGGGTAAGCCCCCTGTTATACCCACGCGCACGGGCGTCGAACGGAAACCAAGAAGTACGGAGCGGCTCGGAGCACGAGGAGGCGCTTAAAACACGTCTCGGGATGCCAACCGTCGCGTCTCAAGATGCCAACCGTCGTGTTTCGAAGCGCCAACCGTCGCGCAATCCGAACGCCAACCGTTGCGCACTGAGGCGTCTCTTAAATCCTTAATCCAAAACCTTAAACCCTAAAAATGCGTCAAGGACAGGCGAAAACAGGAAACCATTTCCGCTTATCCTTTCGCGGGCGGGCGTACCACGAGCAGACAACGTCAACCCGTGACTTCGCTCAAGATGACGTTGAGGGGCTATTGTTGGGGCGGTAGCCCGGACGTGAGCTACCCGTTTTCGCCTGGTAAGGTTTTCACCATCAGAACCGAAAGCGTCAAGATCGCGAGGGTGAAATCCGAAGGCAGGCGGCTTCACAGGCCCGCCTTTCGCGCGAAAACAAGGCGGGCTTCAGGGCCTTCGCGCTGGTCGGGCTTTCGAGCGAAAGCCGAATGTCAACGGCGTGCCTTCACGCCGGTCAGGCTTTCGAGCGAAAGCCGAATGTCAACGGCGTGCCTTCGCGCCGGTCGGGCTTTCAAGCGAAAGCCGAATGTCAACGGCGTGCCTTCGCGCCGGTCGGGCTTTCGTGTGAAAGCCGAATGTCAACGGCGTGCCTTCGCGCCGATCGGGCTTTCGAGCGAAAGCCGAATGTCAACAACAGGTTTTCGATTATTCCTTTTGGCCATGGCCGTGTGTTTCCTTTCCGCAGGGTTCTCCGGATGATGACACGGAGGGGGCCCACAGGTCTGACGGACGGGCGCGCAGACCGCCTCGCTCCCGCGTGTATTTACGGTGATGCCCTTCGGGCCCAGAGAGCCAGAGAAGCCGCAAGGTAGATTAAGAGAGGGCCTTTTTGTAATTAAGGCAGAGTGGTTGGAAGGGCATTTTTGTACTTTTAACCGGTCTGAGATCAATATAAAAGGCTCCCGTACTCCCAAAGGGAGGGGGGAGGAACACTGTTCACTTCACCCAAGTTCTTACTCTCCTCCGTTCACTTTCGCTTTCGCTCTGTGCGTTCGCTCGTGTGCATTCGCTCGTGCGACAACCCGCTGTTTCGAGGTCTCGGTCCCCGAAACAACATATATTATTGGGCCTGGCCCATAATAAATCTAACAGCTTTCTCCGCCGGTCGATAAAAAGATTATTCGGTTCGTAATCGTAGCTAAGCTAGATGCGGCCGCTCTGTAGGATCAGAACCGCGCGCGTTGAGCAGAAGAAAAGAATCACATACGCAACGCATACCGAACCTAGTGATGACGAGGTGATCACACGCGTCCCCCATCCCCACTCCTTTCTTCTTCAACCTGGCCGGTCTTTCCAGGCAGGGGAATCGGGAAAAGTAACGAAGCGAACAAGCGTACCCTGAAATGAAACGTTGGCTGCTCGAAAGAAAGGAAGGAAGAAAGAAAAGAAAGGAAAAGAAAAGAATAAATAAATAAATAAGACAACCGAATAATCTCACAAACTGAAAATCTATCCGGACGACCACGAGCATTTACAATCACACCCGACTCGATCAGAACAGCCAGTCCAATAGTCACACACAGTTTTATTTCGGGCATGTGTTTCGTTCGTTGGCGAAATCAAATCAAAGACGCACACGCTCTGCATGCCGAACTCGGATGTGGAAGCGACGACGACGAGAGCAAGTACTAGTACTACGGACGTATCATAATCTGCCAATGGATGGATGGATATCGAGCCCAACCTAACCTCCTCCCAGTTCCGCCAGTTTCTTCTATGTGATTGGTTGACTTTGACTCGCGCACCATGATATGGAAAACACCTCCTTCCCTCCCAGTCCCATGCATGGTCAACAGAGATCGAGCGAGGCATCGAGCACATAGGAGGACTATGCCTGCCGGCCGCAGCAGTCACTCACTACGAAGCTGCGTAGTCCATGTCCACGCGAGATTCGCCGGCTGGCTCCTCGTTTCGTCGTCTCGGGCTCTCGGCAGATCAGATCCACGCGCTCACACGGCGGCGGCGGGCTCCTTTCCATTCCACCGTGTAGTTAGCCGGTGCCTGCCTCAGCAAACGCGTCAGGATCCAGTGTCCAAATCCAACCGACCCCCGCGCCACCGACCCACCGGCGACCGGCGCCCCACCCCCCCTCTCTCTCTACAAGTAGCCCCGCGCGCCCCCGACCGATCGAGCACCGGCAAACCCGCGCGCAACGCGACTCGCGTACCTGTACGTACATTCGTCCAGCCACAAAAATTAAACACACGCACACGCACCGAACCGATCAAGCACCTCCATCTCTCTCAGAGTCTGATCAGCTAGCTTCTCCTTCCTTGGATCGAGATCGTCGTCGATGGCTTCGTCGTCCAGGCAGCAGCAGCAAGCGGCTCTCGCCGCGCTCGCGCTCGCCTTCGTCGTCCTTGCGTGCGCCAGCGTCGCCGGCGCCGCGAGGCCAGCGCCTGATGCACCGAGCGGCGGCGGGGAGGTGGGCACAGGCGGCGCAACGGCGGCGCCCGCGTCGCCGTCGTCGTCGTACCTGCAGATGTACCCGGCGGCGGCGGTGGTGGAGAAGGCCAGGCAGACGGTGGAGATGCTCATGGCCAGGCTGCCGGCCGGGCCCAGCCCCAGGGGCCCCGGTCACTAGCTGCCGTATCGTGCGTGCCTGCAGTGGACATACAGCCAGCGTCTCGGATCGACACGTACAAAACACATGGCGTACGGACTACGGAGCATGTATATAGATTGCCTCCTCCGTTATTGGCCATGATGATATAGTAGTAGTATAAAAAGTTGTATATATATATAAGTATACTCTGCTCATCAGGTGCTATAATATATGATTCTTTCATTGATACGTTTATTGTCACCACTCACAAGTCACTGGTAGTAGCATATATATTGTTACGTTGTGTGCGGAACACTTCTATTTGTACTTTTCTTTTGTATATATATGCTGTTTGAATGAGATGATGAAGAACTAATAGGTGCAATTATATTACTAAAGAAAACAATTTTGCATATTTTTCTCCGGTTCAAAAAGTACAAGTGCCTAATCTTCTTCTCTGCTTGTCAACGGCAGATGGATGTCTCTTGCTTTTTTTAGACGAAACAAGAATTGTATTAAATTATAGTTGGGTACATCATCGTATTACAAGTATTCTGGAAAAAACATGTATCCAGAAACTGATTCTCATCTATATTATACCCAAACCGTGAAAAGCTCAAACTCTCAAATCCAAACCTCTTTGACGCTTCGTATATATGACCGCACAGGCAAATACTCGGCAACAGTTGTTTTCGGCCTGAGAACAGATGCCCAACGGACGGCCAACATTCCTGCAGGCGGAGTTGAGAAACTTCTTCTTCTTCCTTGTGTCTTCCTTCTTCTTCTTTCTGCCACCGAAGAATGAGGAAGACCGATCTGAAAATTACTCTCCCTAGTCCTTCATCGTGGCCAGATCCAACCACAACAAAACGAAGAAGGGACCAGAGAAAATTATTCCATGACAACGACATCATCTCTGTCTTGATGTCGAAGCCCGGAAACAAAAGTCTCCATGTTGTCTTGTTGATGTAGATGTTGACGTCGAAGTTGTCGCCTCCATCTTCAACAGAGCCACCATGGAGAGACCGGATCCACCCTACCTCCTCGCCGTCGCCGAGAAGGAGGAGGAAAAACACCACCAATACCAAAGTCTTTGACATGGAGAAACTCTAGCTCTAGATGACTCGATCTACTAGAAAACCTATTAAAAACGATGAATCCTCACTCCCTCCGACCTCCAGTGAGATACCGGAGGGGGAGAGAGGGGGACCAACGGTGAAGAAGATGGAAGCGGCAGTGGCGGCGGCTCACACCCTAGGCCCTAGGGCAGGGCAGGCGGCGGCGTGAAAAGACACACTATGTCTCTTGCTTTCTTCTGCTGCTTGCTTCTATATAGAAATAGAAGTATGCATGTTACTGGAGTTGTTTGATGACGTGCAACCGCTCGTCGTCAATTGCGAGTACACACACACAAACATACCGAAGAAGGATGACCAAAATCTGACCACGGCGGCATTATTTACGCACCACGCACGAAACGGGAAATACTTATCAAATTATACTTGCTTTTTGGCCACGCTGAAATGGAAAATAAAAATAAAAATGGGCCAAGCACTGACACCGCACACACGTCTCAAGCAAGCATGCATGTGTGCTCTGCTAGTTATTATGACCTCCGATCCATGTGGACGGACGCTGATGAGCTCGTTGCTTCCACCTGTGCTTCCTCCCCCCCCCCCCCCCCCCCCCCCCCCCTTCCGTGCGTGCGTCAAATCCATGTGCAACTGCTGAATGCTGAGTGAGCAACTTATTAAAAATGACAGCCACAAATGGTCAGCAACAGCTGCTGCTGAATGCAGAATTCAACACGCACCAACCAGGAGATGTAAATGTGACTAACTTCTTTGCCTCTATATAAATAATATGCAAGCACCCAGACCCAGTCCCCACTACACTTATATCATACAGTAGAGCCCTAAATCATAGGCAGAGTACATGGGCACTGTATTTTTCATTAAGACGATAGCAACACAAGTAGACAAGGCAAACCATGGCTTGCCCAAACCAAGGAGGAAAACAAAAGAACCGAGAAAACAGAGGCTAGGGAAACTAAGACTGTAATTACACAGTTACATTACATGACCATAGTTTTTTTTTGCGAGACCCAGTTACAGACGCAGACGCTCACAAACACGAGCACGCATTTACCCTACCCCTACTATGAACGCACGCACCCACACCCTACCCCTATGAGCACCTCCGAAGAACTGAGTTGGACCGGCAAATCTCGAGATTGACGAAGTCACCACAGGCGCCTCGCTGTCGACGGGCACGTCGCCTACCACTGAAAGAATAGTGTCGTTAAATCCTGGAATAAATCCAGGAAAATGCGAACACCCGTGTCAAGTCGAGGACTTGAACCCGGGTGGGCAGGTTCCACCACAAGGAACCCAACCAGCTGAGCTACGCTCAGTTCGCATTACATGACCAAAGTTACCAAGAGAGATAAGGAGATTTTCATCATGATGAAATCCGTTATATATAGTTACCAACACAAAAGCTGATGTGACAATTTTGCTAACTGTACTATATATGAAATTCTACACTGAGACTGGTCTTACGACACACACTTATCGGAAAGAAATATGTAAGCCAAATCAGCCGGAAAAAAAAACTAAATAATAGCCCGGAAGAATTATCGACTTGCACGGCTGAATATATAGCTGTGCTCGTTCGTGCAGGCTACCACAAGTCCAAATTAAAGAAGCCATCCATAAATCCGAAAGCCATGCCTTCCTACCGCGTGCACGTACCAACAACACACTGTGCAATGCATGTGATGAATAATTCATCATGAATTCGTTTGGTGAAAAGTGAAAGAAACGGCCATTATTTTTTCTCCACCACCATCGCCTTCCCCTGTCCAGACCTTATCCCTGATATATCCCAATCTTAACATGCATGAAGAAACGAGCTTAAATGGTGAGTTGGTGACCGGCCGCGCCGGAGATGAGAGCATAACCACATGGGCGGGTGCCGATCCATGTCCTTGCGGCGCACACGCGTGTGATGCTGGTACAGCAGGAACGGCTCAACCGAACGCACGTGTTCGTTCGTGTGCTTTCTATAAATACCAGGCTAGCCGCCGCCGCCTACTCGCCTCAAGAAGGCAGCGGTAGCAGATCGAGCCGCCGCCGGCTCATCGGCGGTCGGTCCGTGCGTCGTCCGCCGTCGATCCGTCGCCGATGGGCTCGCCGAGGAGGAGTTGCTGGCCGCTTCGTTTCGTGGTGGCTCTGGTTCTTGCCGCCGTAGTGAGCGCGAGCTGTGTCGACGCCGTCGGCCGCTTTGCGCCGGCGATGAACGCGAGGGAGGTGGTGGCCATGCTCGTGGCAAGGCTGCCAGCTGGGTCTAGCCCTCGTGGCGCCGGGCACTGATGAGAGGGGAAAAAAAAGAGATTTTATTTGTGGTTTGCGCAAGGATGGATGAGGTATTGAAGTGTGTGGTTGCAGAAGTGGGGATTTTTTTTTTTTTTGGTTTGAGATCAAAAGATTACCGATGCTTAGATGAAAGGGCAACGTATCCTGTGCAAACTAGACTCCTGTGAAAACATTCGTATATAGTATGGTGGTTCAGTTTTGTCACGCTGTATTGATTTTTGATGTAAATATTAAAGCTCCAGATCTCTGGGCTGGTGACGGCAGCGCCCACCAATGTCACATCCTACTTGTAAGCGTCGCCACCGCGAAGGGTCATTTCAGACTTAATCACAGCTCGATCTTCTGCATGGTCTTTTGCTTGCACCTTCTATGTGGGGGTCACGAGCTGGTCGTTGTTGGACGGTGTTTGCACGCCGTCAGTGCTCTTACTCTAACATTCTTTAGGTTTCTTGATTGCAACGTCTCACTACGGAGTAGTATATGTTATATGTTGGGTTAACGGGACGATGCATGATCCACTCTCTTGGATCTGTGCTCGTTCTTCAATCGTCCGTCCTCCAACCCTAGCCGTAGGTTGAAAGAGATTAGATCCCGGATGAACTCTACATAAAAGATGTACATCGTAGACATATACCATCACATAGGGCCTGTTTGGTTCGCGGACGAGCTTAGCCTGGCTCGCACAGAAGGAGACTGGTTCTGGGTAGCCAGGCCCAATACATACAAGAACGTGGTGTTTGGTTGTCTGTATGCACGAGACAGGTTGAGCTGAGAAGCTGTTTGGTTGCTCGTATGAGAACGAGTTGCATGAGATAAAAATATATAAATAATCATCATCATGACATTTATTACTGTCGGTGGTACAAAAAAGGTACCCCCAATCAACGCAAACACCCGAACGCTCCGTCTCCGTCTCGCCCGAGCCCTCCCAGCCAGGCCTCGGGCGAACGCTCCATCTCCGTCTCGCTCGAGCCCTCCCAGCAAGGCCTCGGGCGAAAGCTCCGTCTTCGTCTCGCCCGAGCCCTCCCAGCCAGGCCTCAGGCGAACGCTCCATCTCCGTCTCGCCCGAGCCCTCCCAGCAAGGCCTCGGGCGAACGCTCTGTCTCCGTCTCGCCCGAGCCCTCCCAGCGAGGCCTCGGGCGAGCACGATCGCTCTCCGTCTCGCTCAAGCCCTCCAGACCTCGGGCAAGCGCGCCCCCACACCTCGAGCCTTAACACACGGACCTCGAGCTGCACCGACAGCCGTACCAGCCCATACCGCGCATTTAATGCCTTCACCTACTCCGGTCATGTCCACTAGGGCACGGCGTGTACCACAGTAACTCGGTGTAAAGGTCAAGTCTCGTTTTCACCACAAGCATGGGCAAAAGGGCACCAGTGCAGCACTGTTCGGCCATGCCGGGCACTGTAACCCCTCGAGGCCGGCTACGCGCCCCTCGAGCCAGGCACTGTAACCCCTCGAGGCCGGCTACACGCCCCTCGAGCCCTGCACTGTAACCCCTCGAGGCCGGCTACACGCCCCTCGAGCCCTGCACTGTAACACCTCGAGGCCGGCTCCGCGCCCCTCGAGCCCCCGTGGCACCACCTCGAAGCCGGCTCCGCGCCCTTCGAGCCTTAACTACTTTCGTGCTCTTGGAGGACAGGTACTCCAAGACCCGGAGGGACCCCGCCGCGTACTGTACATTCCGGGATGGGTGCTGTACGGCTCCCGCCTTGTCGCGCCCCCACGTCCGCGCCCAGGATGGAAGCCACGACCCAAGGACGCCTCAACAGCGACGATCACATCAGCTCCAGTGGCCCCGACAAGACAGAGTTCCTACCCTTCTCCGTATGGGGCACCATACACCCCGACACCTGTAATACTTTCATGTAACCCTGGCCTCCCCTTGCTCTATAAAAGGGGACGCTAGGGCCCTCATTGGGGACGACGGACACAACACACAAGTCCGCGCACAGACACGAGTCCGGACTCTGGTCCACGATCACTGAGCTTGTATTCTCCCCTGTACAAGCACTTAGGTGCAAGTAATACAAGAACATCTCCCCCCGCTGGACGTAGGGCCTTCTTTGCCCGAACCAGGATAAATCCTTGTGTCCCCTTGCATCACCATCCAGGGAGAGAAGCACGCGATCATATTACTCGTTGGTGTGATACCCCCGGGTACGAAACACCGACAGTTGGCGCGCCAGGTAGGGGACTTCGCGTGTCCGAGCCGATTTCTCGTTGACTCCTGGATGGCTTCATCCCCTCTTCCGTTCTCGGCTGGTGCCGTCGTCTGGTTCGGGAGCCTCGAGTTCCTGGCCACAGGCAACGGCAACGAGCTGACTCTGCTCTCCACGGAGGGCCTGGGCGGAGTGCGTGTCACGCCACCCCGCGCAGGGGGCGTGACGCGTCGCCCGCACCACCACACGTCGCCACGTCGCGAGCGGCGCCATCGTCACCGTCGTCGTCGGGCGCAGGCGGTGCCCGCGGCAAACACCTACGCCCCCGTAGCCGGTGCAGGGGCCCCAAGGGGAAACCCGCCCGGCGCGCGGCCGGAGACCTCCAGGGCGCGCTCACGCCCGTCTAGCGACTTCGCATTCGTCATGCGTACGGACCAGGAGCCAGGCCAGAGGCCTCCAAGCCGTGCGCCGTCGACGCCGCTCAGCCTCCTCCCGCACGGGTCGCGCCGCGCTCGACGCCAGCGGTTCCCGGTCGGCCCCGACAACTCTGCGGCTGTGTACGCCCACCGCCTCGACAAGCACCATCAGGACCAGACGGTGGCGGACCGGGAGCAGCGTTCGGGCGCGCTGCTGCAGGCCATGGCCAGCCTGGAAATCGTCCACCCCGCGTGCGTCAACCGCGACTTCTTACGACCCTTCGAGCCACCTCGGCGAGCCACCGTCGGAGAGTGGTACCGCGAGTTGCGGTCCCAGCGTCGCCCAAGGCGGTGTGCCGTCAACAGCTCCGACTCCGACGAATACGACTACCATGACCCCGACCTCTGGGACCCCACCAGGGAGTGCTTCCAACTCGAGGGAGTTGTATGCGATACCGAGGACGAAGGCGACGACGACAGGCCGGCCCTCGACCTAGAGGGACCTAGCGACGTGGCCGCGGCAGGCGGATCACGCGTTCTGGGAAGGGACGAACCTCGAGCGCCGGCTGTACCGCCTAAGCACGACGATGGCCGGGCGGCACAACTCGCACAAGTGCAAGAGGCAATCACCAAAGCCGAGGAGGAACGGCGACACCTGCTGCAGCTCCGGCAAACCTTGATGCAGGAACCGCCCCAGCCCCGAGGAGCCGGAGCTCGAGGCCGGGCTCGAGAGGTCCACCGGCGGATCCTCGAGGACGGGGCACCAGCACGCCCTGAAGCATGTTTCCCGCGAGCCGGCCAGAACGTGGTGGCGGCGGCTATGATGCTCCGCGACCTGCCCGCCGTCTCCAACCCCGATGCCAGGCGCATGCTCGGAGAAATGAAAAATCTCCTCGAGACAGCCGCGGTGCAGCAGGCCGAGAGCTCGGCGTCACGCCGACGCGGAGCAGCCTCGGGGAAACCGGCGGACACGCCCCACGACGCTCGCGAGGCATCCGTCCACCAGCCGGACGCCTCTCGAGCTAGGCCGGTCCGCGAACGGATCGTCGACAACCGGCCGCCTCGAGACCCCAACGACGCCCGCAACGACATCAACCGACGGCGCAAGGACAAGGGGGCCCAAGAGCGTGGCTATAGCGCCCATCGAGGGGGGCGCTACGACAGCGACGAGGACCGGCAGGTCCTCGAGCCCCCGGGCCCCCGAGTCTTCAGCCGGGCCATCCGCAGCTCGACCCTCCCCGACCGCTTCCGACCGCCGACCAACATCGTGAAGTATGACGGGGAGGTCGAGCCCAAGCTCTGGCTCTCGGACTTCCGCCTTGGCTGCCAACTAGGCGGAGCGAAGAACGACGACCGCGTGATCATACGTCAACTCCCGCTTTACCTCTCGGACACCGCCCGTCGGTGGCTCGAGGGGCTCCCGCCGGATCGGATCCATGACTGGGCCGACCTAGTCAGGGTCTTCGACGGGAACTTTAAAGGGACCTGCGTGCGTCCAGGCAACCCCTGGGACCTACGGCGTTGCAGGCAGGCGGCGGACGAGCCCCTCCGCGACTTCGCTCGACGGTTCTCGAAGCAGCGTCTCGAGCTCCCCCACGTGCCTGACGAGGACGTCATCTCAGCGTTCCTCGCAGGCACAACATGCCAAGAGCTTGTTCATGAGCTAGGACGCTACCGTCCCGGGACGGTCGAGGACCTGATGGATCGCGTCACCAGCTTCGCTTCGGGCGACGAAGCAGTGGGGGCCTTCTTTGGCCATTCCACGGACAAAGGCAAGGCTGTGATCGCACCGGAGGGCTCCAGCAAGGGTAACGACGCCAAGAACGACAACAATGACGGCAACAAAAGGAAGAAAAACAAACGCAAGGGCCAGAAGGCGAAGCGTGGCGCCGATGACGACGACGACAAAGAGGTGCTCGCGGGCGCCCTCGAGCCTAAGAAGCCCCGAGGCCCCCCCGATGGGGCTGTTTTCGACCAGATGCTCGAGGATCCCTGTACCTACCACAGGGGCCCCGTAAACCACAAGTTGAAAGACTGCCGACTGTTGAAGGGCTACTACTCCAAGCTCGGCGATAAGAGGGAAGACGCGCCTAAGGGAAAGGATACCGATCGACGCGGCGGCAGAAACGCAGATGGCGACTTCCCCCCGGTGCGCGACTGCTACATGATCTACGGGGGGCCGACCGTCGGGCTCTCAGCTCGAGAAAGAAAGAAGGAGCGCCGGGAAATCTTTTCGCTTGGCCACGACGCCCCCCGGTATCTTGACTGGTCCGATGCGCCAATCACGTTCGACCGTGACGACCATCCGGACCAGGTCATAAACCCGGGGGCTTACCCCCTCGTTGTCGACCCCGTCATAGTCGACGTTCGGTTCTCCAAGGTGTTGATGGATGGGGGCTCGAGCCTCAACATCATATACCGCGAGACCCTCGACCTCCTGGGGATTTCAGAAGGACAGCTCCGACCCAGTGTCGGGGGGTTCCACGGAGTAGTACCAGGAAAGAAGGCCCACCCCCTCGGGCGCATCGACCTGCCGGTTTGCTTCGGCACGCCGGCAAACTTCCGTCAGGAAACGCTCACCTTCGAAGTGGTCGGCTTCCAAGGGACCTACCACGCCATCGTCGGCCGGTCAGGCTACGCCAAGTTCATGGCGATTCCTAACTACACGTACTTGAAGCTCAAGATGCCGGGGCCAAAAGGGGTCATCAACGTTGACACCTCCTACGAGCACGCATACCACTGCGACGTGGAGTGCGTCGAGCGGGGGGAGGCCAACGTCCACCTCGACTCGCTCGAGGCCTTGGCAGCTCTGGCCACCGAGGGGGCCCCAGAAGCAAAGCGTCACGCCGGCACCTTCGAGCCAGCCGAGCACACCAAGCAAATACCCGTCGACCCGACCTCGGCCAATGGCAAGACGCTGACCATCAGTACCAGCCTCGAGCCCAAATAGGAAGCAGTGCTCGTCGACTTTCTCCGCGCGAACATCGACATGTTTGCGTGGAACCCCTCGGACATGCCGGGCATACCGAGGGAAGTCGCCGAGCACGCCTTGGAGATCCAGGCCGGGTCCAGACCGGTGAAGCAACGCCTGCGCCGCTTCGACGAGGAAAAGCGCAGGATCATCGGCGAGGAGGTGCACAAGCTTTTGGCGGCCGGATTCATCAAGGAGGTATTTTACCCAGAGTGGCTAGCTAACCCTGTACTAGTTAGGAAAAAGAATGGAAAAATGCGGATGTGTGTAGATTACACTGGTCTGAATAAAGCATGTCCGAAAGTTCCATTTCCTTTACCTAGAATTGACCAGATCGTCGATTCCACTGTTGGGTGCGAAGTGCTTTCGTTCCTTGATGCGTATTCCGGCTACCACCAAATTAGAATGAGAAAATCCAATGAGCTCGCGACCTCTTTTATCACGCCATTTGGTATGTACTGCTATGTTACGATGCCCTTCGGCCTTCGAAACGCCGGAGCAACGTACCAGCGATGTATGCAACACATCTTTGGCGAACACATAGGCAAGACCGTCGAGGCCTACGTCGATGACATCGTGGTTAAAACTAAAAAAGTAGGGAACCTCATCAGCAACCTCGAGACCACGTTCGAGTGCCTCCGGGCCAAGAATGTGAAGCTCAACCCCGAGAAGTGTGTCTTTGGTGTGCCTCGAGGCATGCTACTTGGCTACATCGTCTCACAACGGGGGATCGAGGCAAACCCTGAAAAAATCTCAGCAGTCACAAGGATGGGCCCGATTCGTGACCTCAAGGGTGTGCAGAAAGTAACAGGCTGCCTAGCCGCTCTCAGCAGATTCATCTCGAGGCTAGGGGAAAAAGCGCTACCCCTCTACCGCCTGCTAAAAAAGACGGAACACTTTGCGTGGACCGCCGAAGCGGAGTGTAACGTAACGGCTCTAATCCCATGGCCCACTGATCACCGTCAACCACTGACAGTCGATCCGTACAGCCAAGAGATTAAGACCGGTTCCGCTACTGGGCTACATCAGTGCCCGATGTCCGCAGGATCATCTCACAATTCAGTTACAATCTCTTGAACATTTTGACAAATAACATCGGAGTAAATAGCGGAAGACTTAGATAGCAATAGTTTTACAAACCAGGGTTCAACATAAAATTAAAGTGAAGTTATTACAGACCATAGTTCAAATAGATAGAGTCGGCAGAGTAGCATATGACAACAACTGAAGATAAAGATACTTCACCCAGCCCGAGGGTGAATAATCACTCATCGGCCTCATCGGCCTCTTCCTGAACAACAGTCACACAGCAAGGTCCAAGGCATACTAAGGAATCTGTCATACCTGCAACATGGGTAATAAAACCCTGAGTACAAAGGTACTCAACAAGACTTACCCGACTAAAGAAAAAGGGAGAAGACTCAGGAATGAAAGGCTTAGGTAAGGCTTGAACAAGATCGAGAAATTTGCAGAAAAAGCATTTTGAGTTTTTCCGCCAGCAACAAGCACCTCGGGACTCTAACCCAAGAGTACAGGTCCAGCAACAAGCACCTCGGGACTCTAACCCAAGAGTACAGGTCCTGTTGGCAGAAAAAGCATCTTGTAAAACTTGTTTTTATTTTGGAAAGGTTCAAGTATTCCTCAGTTCTTCATCATTCATGATTCATTTTACATTTCAAAACATTCCTAGTTGAGAACCACTCTCCGTTGACAGTCAGTGGACCAAGTCTCCATAACCGAGGAGCAACGTTAATCCGGATAAAGAATACTCAGCTGAGGATCCCTATTCACACTGCATATGTAGCACCCAAGCTTGCATATGCCAACCCGTCTACCACGATTCCTCCAAGATTGGGCCCGGTCCTACGCCACCCGGAAGTACAGTACACCACTCCAATCCGGGACTCTAACCCACGTGGGTACATGCTACTTCCGCCATCTCTCCACTCCCAGTGCGCGGTTGTCGGTCCAATAATGGATTTCTCGGAGCCAGAGCTTTCCGTAGTATGTGAATAGTTACAAGTCTTGACCAGCAGGCCCCCATACGGATGGTCCCTAATTTTCCAGCCAGAACTACACCTTGGTTATATCTCACCCAAGCGTAATAGTCCTGTCAGTTTTTCAACCCTGTCCCGGCCGGTGTCAACTGTTGAGTCCCGGACTACAACATGACGGCACCGTACGCAAGGACAACCTCTTCTCGACAATGACCACATGCTAGCTAGGCAAGCAGTCATCGAACGGGAAGTAAAACCAAAATTCCCATAAAGTTTCTTTCAGTGATCACACTTTTTGAAATTGGCATTTTTGCAAATCTATTATATAGCATCACTAAGCATTTTGCAAATAGTTTTTAAAACAAGGCGGGTGGATCCTTTGGTGGAGGTAAATAATGCAGGAGGCAATAGGTCATCACACAACTCCTATAACCTAATGCAGTAATTTAACTCAAAAGCATTTAAGGAAAACATTTTATAAATGGAAGGGTTAAATGCACCGGGGCTTGCCTTGGATGGCAAGGAGAGCAGACTCGGGGTAGGAGTAGGTGTTGGAGCTCGGGGTCGCCTTGGGAACAGATCCTTCGGTGGCTACCTCGACTTCAGATCCTTCTTCGTCAACTATACGGATGCAATGATGAATGCTCATGAGAATGATGATATGAACTTAAGGTGCAAGACAATTCCACCGATTCTAGATTACTCTAAAACAAGGCATAATCGAAATCTAGGTTGAGCATAAAAGGTAACCATTTCTTCCTCAAGCAATATTGATTAAACTAGCCCTTATTAAAATTGTCCTAAGCATCAACCAAACATAGCATCTCAAACATCATAGACCAAAGGGTAGGGGTCTATGAACATCAATCAATCCAAAGATCACATCATCAAACACTTATTACCAACCCTAATCCATCTTTTCTATTTTCCTAATTTATTTAAAAGGTCATTTTATGAAGTTGCTCCAAAAATTACCAAATTAACCACATAAGTTCATTATGGTGTAGATAGATTGCAAAACAAATTTCATAATTTTTGGAGGTCATTAAGGTGCTCAAATAAAATCAGACTTTAATTAGCAAAAGGCACTATTTAACAATTAAAATAAATGCTCAAAAATCAACTTGTTCCAAAAGACTTCAAAATTTTACCAGAGACTAAACATGGCATAAGAAGCTCACAAAAATTTGTCTCATGATTTTTGGAGTTATAAATCACTCTCCAAAAATACCAAAACCTTCATTTTTCAATTAAAAGGGGAATTTTACATTTTCAAATTTTTGCACAAAACTCAAGTTTGATATTTTTATAAAATACTCCAGAGCATAAAGAGTCTACCACAAAAATTTCAAAATTTTTGGATGCACACAGAAAATCATACAAAAAAGAGAAAACAGAACACTATTCACAACTCTCAGAAAAAGAGAAGAACACTGTGCTCCCTCTAGGCCGGGCTCGGCGAATCGCGGGGCTCGGGCGAAACGGAGAAGTGAGCCTCGGTCCGAGGCCGGACTCGGGCGAGACGGAGAGCATGCGTCGCCGAGGCTTGGGCTCGGCCGAAGCGGAGGGCATGCGCTCGCCGAGGCTTGGGCTCGGGCGAGACGGAAAAACAAGCCTCCGTCCGAGACCTGACTGGGAGGGCTCGGGCGAAACGGAGTGGAAGCAGAGACCGGAGGCTCGGATGCTTACCACGTGTCGGAGGCAGGGCTCGAGGTTGAGGCTCGACTCGTTCTCGAGGGTGAGGCTCGACACGAGGGTGAGGCTCGAGTGAGGCTCGACACGAGGGGAAGAAGATGACCGCGGCGGCGCTCCGGCGGTCCGGCGGTCCTGCGCAGCACATGCGACCGCAAGGGCCGGGTTAGAGTCGCACGGGACCAAGGAACACAACACGGGGGTCGGTGAGGGATGATCATGGCCGGAGACGGCGAATTCCACGAACCCGAGTTCGCCGGGTTTCGGCCGGGGATAGGAACGGCGAGCTTACGCCGGGCAAACGGAGGCGGGGAAGGTGAAATTGAAGGGTGGAAAAGCTTCACGAGCTCAAGGCGGAGCTTTAGAGCTAGCTGGTGGAGAGGCGGAGTGTCTGGAGAGGTCCGGCCACGGTGGCGGAGGTGAAGGAGAGAGGTCGGAGCTCCGGCGGCTTATATAGCCGCGGCTAGGGGACGGTAGAGACCTCGGGGTTGCGCGGGTTAGGTTTGCGGGGGCGTGCGCACTCGATTGCGCTCTGGCGGTCGAGCTGGCGTGCAGCCGGGGCTCGGGCACAAGCTCGGCCGGCGATGGCCACGCGGCGGCGGCGGCTGGGCACTGTAGGGGCCGAGAGCAAGGGTCAGCGCTCGCGTGCGGGCGCGGAGGGAACCGGGAGACAGCGGCGGCAGGATAAGGCGCGTGGGGAGCAGCCTCCTGCGCTGCAGCCGCAGCGCCGGCGCCATGGCCGGGCCCCCCTGGCCTCTGGCTCTACGGGAAGAAGAACAGTGCTAGGGTCTAGGGTTTGACTTTTGGCCAGTTTCTGTATTTTGCAAAAATCTCCCAAAATTTGAACTGTGCGACAAAAACTCCAAATACCAAAGTTGTTCAGAAAAAAGAGATCTACAACTTTGTCAATATGAACATTTTCAAATTCCGAAAAGTTTTTGAACTATATTCAAAAACAGAAAAGGGAACACTTTTCAAATTTGATTCAAATCAAAATTACTTTGGATTTCAAACTGAAACTTGAAAATCTTCCAATATGAAAGTTGTTCCATTTGTCAAAACCTACAACTTTGCTATTCTACACTTTTTCTGAAACTCAATAGTTTTGGAATAAATTTTTAAAACTGAAAAGAGGACAAAAACTGGAATTTGAACGAATTTGAAATTACTCCAAATTTTATATAGAAACATGGAAATCTGTAAATACCAAAGTTGTTCCTCTTGATCAGATTCACAACTTTGCTTTTTGAACCAACTCAAAATTTTGAATTTTGAAAAAGTTATTAAAAAGGGAATAAATCCAGGGTTTGGGAATTTAGGGTTTTGCAAAAGGAAACTCAATTCAAATCTGATTTTTGAACTTGGATCAAAACAACAAACATCAGGGCACTAAATTTAAACAAGAATTACATAGAACTAGGCACAGAGGTGAAATTACCATTTTGCCCCTATAGGAAGAAGTGGGCTAAAAAGGGTTTTTGCAATAGAGGTACATTACATAAAATGATACACTAAGCAAATGCATACACATGAATTCATGATCAAGATGATGAATGATGCTAATGATGATATGTCAAGTTAATTACATGCTTAAACACCAGAGGTGTTACATGGAGGAGGCTTTAACCAAGTTGAAGGGGCTGCTGACTTCTGCACCAATTCTCGTGCCCCCGCGACCAGCCGAAGGTGACGGTTCCCCCGAGCCCCTCCTCCTCTATGTGGCCGCAACCACTCAGGTGGTTAGCGCGGTCATAGCCGTCGAGAGGCACGAGGAGGGTCATACATTGCCGGTCCAGCGGCCGGTATACTTCACCAGTGAGGTACTCTCCGAGGCCAAGGTCCGGTACCCGCACATCCAAAAGCTGCTCTACGGCATCATCGTCACAAGGCGCAAGCTCCAGCACTACTTCCTCGCTCATCCCGTAACGGTGGTGTCATCCTTCCCCCTCGGAGAGATCGTCAACAATCGGGAGGCCACGGGGCGCATCGCCAAGTGGTCCGCCGAACTGATGGGGGAGACCATCACCTATGCCCCGCGAAAGGCCGTCAAATCGCAAGCGTTGGCGGACTTCGTTGCTGAATGGACCGACACTCAGCTCCCGCCGGCACAGATTCAGGCCGAACTCTGGACCATGTACTTCGATGGATCCCTCACGAAGACGGGGGCGGGAGCAGGCCTGCTCTTCATCTCACCCCTCGGAGTACACATGCGCTACCTGCTTCGCTTGCACTTCCCCGCCTCCAACAACGTCGCCGAGTACGAGGCCCTTGTCAATGGGCTGCGCATCGCCCTCGAGCTCGGGGTCCGATGCCTCGACGCCCGAGGAGACTCGCAGCTCGTCGTCAACCAGGTTATGAAGGCTTCGAGCTGCATCGATCCCAAGATGGAGGCATACTGCGGGGAGGTGCGCAAGCTGGAAGACAAGTTTTACGGCCTCGAGCTCAACCACATAGCTCGGAAATACAACAAGGCCGCAGACGAGCTGGCAAAGTTGGCGTCCACGCGCGGCACGGTACCACCAGACGTCTTCTCGAGGGACGTCTTCGAGCCATCCGTCGAAATCGACCCGGGGGCTGGCCCCTCGACGCCACCCCTCGAGCAGGACACGGGGGCTCGACTCTCAACACCACCCCTCGAGAAGGACCCCTCGACGTCCGCAGAGGCGATGCAGATCGACGCACACGCCCCTTCGTCATCACGACCCCTCGACTGGCGGGCGCCCTACCTCGACTACCTAACGCGAGGCGAGCTACCAAAAGACAAGACAGAGGCCCGACGCATCACTCGAAGGGCCAAGACCTACGTCATCTACGGCGACGAACGGGAGCTATACCGACGAAGTCCGACTGGAATCCTTCAACGCTGCATCCCACTCGAGGAAGGGCGCAAGCTCCTCGACGATATGCACTCGGAGGCTTGCGGCCACCACGCAGCACCGAGGGCCCTGGTTGGCAACGCCTTCCGACAAGGCTTCTATTGGCCGACCGCCATTGGGGATGCCAAGCGTTTGGTCCAAGCATGCCATGGGTGTCAATTCTACGCCAAGCAAATGCACCAGCCCGCACACGCCCTGCAGATGATCCCAATCACTTGGCCATTTGCCGTTTGGGGGCTCGACCTCGTGGGTCCCCTCAAAAGGACAAGTGGAGGGTACACACACATGCTCGTGGCCGTCGACAAGTTCACCAAGTGGATCGAGGCTAAGCCGATAGGAGACCCCACCTCCGAGAGGGCTGTCGAGTTCATCACCAACATCATGTACCGGTTCGGGGTGCCTAATGTCATCATCACCGACAATGGCACCCAATTCACGGGCAAAAAGTTCACCAACTTCTGCGATGACAACAACATTCGCGTAACCTGGGCCTCGGTCGCCTATCCCCAATGCAACGGGCAGGTCGAGCGCGCCAACGGCATGATACTCCATGGGCTGAAGCCAAGGCTGTTCAAGACCCTCAAAAATTTCGGAAAGGGGTGGGCTACAGAACTCCCCTCGGTGCTGTGGAGCCTCAGGACTACGCCGAGTCGAGCCACCGGGTTCACTCCGTTTTTCCTAACCTACGGCGCCGAGGCCGTCTTACCTACGGACCTCGAGTACGGCTCACCTCGACTTCGAGCCTACAACGAGCAAACCAATGACGAAAGGCTCGCCAACGCCAAGGACCAGCTCGAGGAGGCCCGAGACGTGGCGCTCATCAACTCTGCACGCTACCAGCAAACACTTCGATGCTACCACGACAAGCACATGCGCAGAAGGGACCTGGCAGTGGGGGACCTCGTGCTTCGACGGCTGCAAGATAATCGAGGGCGCCATAAGCTCACCCCTCCGTGGGAAGGCCCGTACACCGTAGCCGAAGTGCTCAAGCCAGGAACATACAAGCTCTACGACGACCAAGGCAGGATCCTGGCGAACGCGTGGAACATATCTCAGCTACGTCGCTTCTACCCTTAAGGGCCTCGAGGCCTTGTTCGTTTTATTGCTTTGTACAAACACGTTGAATATGAATGGACCAACTCGTGCTCCATCTTTCATGTTCCTTAGCAACTCAAGGTAGCCTCGACCCTGCCTAGCTCAGGGTCGAGCCTCCCTCGGGGGCTGACAAGGGGGTAAACGCCCCCCAGGCTCTGGAAAAAACGCGTGTTTTCTTTTCAAAAATTTGACCCTCGTCTCGACTCACGCCTCGAATGAACTAGCGACGTCTAAATCTTAAAGTACCTCGAGCCTCCAAGGTCGGGGGGGCGTCGATGTAGACGGCCGCCTACGCCCCCGGGCTATGGTGCCCTACCTACGCCCCCCCTCGAGGGGCTCGCGACGTATCGAAGGAACACAGACTAAGTTAGCAGAAACTCGAGCTTGCGACAAAGAGAGGCGGTCAAACGCATTTGAAAAGAAAACAACTCTTTTTCATAAACAAAACGCATAAACATTCGGGTCTCGACGTACCCTCATTTATGTCATAAAATTCTTACAAGGGCCTCGACGCCCAAATTTGGCACGCAGGCCTCAGTCCTCGTCGGTGCGGTACTCCTCCCCAAGGTCCGCGATGGCAGGCTCGACCTCGACGCCCGAGCTCGAAGGAGGAGGGCTCCCGACACCGCTGCTGGCGTCAGGATGCAGCACGTCCTCCTCGAAGATCTTCGCGAGCGACGTCCCCGGCCTCTCCATCTTCTCCAAAATTTTGTCGACACGGCGGTTGTTCCACTCCTCATCCTTCCCCTCGATCTCGATGAAGCCGTTCGCGACAACATGGACCGGGAAGCGGAAACCGGAGCGAACGACCGCGAGTGTCTGCTTGACGCCGTGATGGAGAGCTTGCCGGACACGGTCCCGCGCGGCTGCGTCGAAGAAGCACAAGGCGTCGACCAAGGCATCGCCTCGAGCCATTGCACCTTCTGCCGCGGCCACAGGAGGAGCACCCCACATGGGGCCGAGCCGATCGAGAGAAGAGCGAGCCCGCTCCGCCACCATCGTCTCGTCTTGGAGCTGGTCCAAGAGAGCCTGGTTCGTCTCACGGAGCTCCTCAACCGTCTTCTCGACCCCTGCGCAATAAACAAGGAAGAGTGAGACGGCGGCGTAACAAAAAACTTCGAGACCCAAACAAAAACAAGGTGTAAGCCTCACCGTCGCAGTGTTGCCCCAGTGCGGCGAGGTCGCTGGTCAGGCCCTCAGCACGCTGCTCCAGCCTGCGCTTCTCGGCCAGCGTGAGGAGCTTCTCGGACCTAAAGTCCTCGATCAGCCGGCCCGCCTCCACCAGGGCCAGATCCTTGCGGATCACCTCCTGCCGCGTCGCCCCCTCGGCAGCTCGGGCGGTGGCGGCGCCACTCACGGCGTCTTCGGCCTCTTTTCTCGCCGCCTCCGCTGCGGTTCGGGCGGCGGCGGCCTCGCCACGGGCATCAGCAGCCTCCTGCTTCGCCGCCTCGGCTTCAGCCCGGGCAGAGGTGGCCTCGCTTCGGGCGTCCGCGGCCTCCTTCCTCGACGCTTCGAGAACGGCGGCGGCCTCCTCCCTGGATCGGGCGACCTCGCCTCGAGCCACCCGGACCTCCGCCTCCGCCTCGTTAAGCCGGCTCGCCATCTGGGCGTTCCGGCTCAGCTCCGCGCGGAGATCTCGAAGCTCCGCCTCGGCCCGCTCGAAGGCGGCTGACACCTGTGCGGATCGGCCCGCCTCCTCGGAGCAGGACCGCTCCGCCTCCGCCATAAGCGCGGCCACCTCCCGGAAGATGGACCGCACCTCGCGCGGTGCCCCCCGCTGGGCCGGCTGCTCGATGGGAACCACGGCAAGGGGCGGGCTCAGTGGAACGGGAAACGGCCATATCGGTTGGTCGAGCTCGATGTCGGGCAGATCCGCCTTCGCCTCGAGCTGCCCCGATAGCGACCCGCCGCCCGACGGCACGAGCCCCGACTCCCTCCGTCCCTCCGCCGGCGCTCCCTGTTGCGGATCGGTCGAGGGAAGGCTCGACCCCGGGCCCTCTTCCTTGGCCGGGCCCTCCGGCGCCTTGTCGGCGCAGGCCGGCACGACGGGCGCCTCCACCGTCATCGAGCCCGTGGCGAGGAGCGGCCCCTGCTCCAGCTCGTTCAGGAGGTCCTCCACCGTCGGCTCCTTCTCCGCCGACACCTCTCCCCCCCTTCCCTCCTCCGCAGCCCGGCCCGTGCTGGTTGGAGCCACAAGGGGCGCAGTCTCCTCAGCCCCAGACGCCGGCGGGGCCGTGCTCGCCCCAGGCGCTTCCCCCGGGACAACCGTCATGGTGAGGGGAAGGATGGCGCCCCCAGTTGGCACCATCGCGGGAGGAGGAGGGGGGGAGGCAGCGCTTCGGCGGATACGGTGGTGGCAGGCTCGATGCCATGAGCTGAGGCCCCTGCAAAACGAGATGACGGACAGGTCAGAACCAGGAAGAGTACCTCGACCCCTATGGTCGATGGCAACGGCCTCACCAAAATTTGCGACGATCATCCGGCCCCCTCGAGCCATGGCAGCTCGGGCCTTCTCCAGCCAAGCGGCCTCTCTAGCGGAGGAAGGTGCCATACCTCGAGGTGCCTGTGCCTCGACGGGGCTCGAGGCCTTGGCCCGCTTGGACGAAGCGAGGTCCACCTCCTGGTAGGAGCGCTTCCCCCTGAGAAAATGGAGATGGCACGCGTCATTAAAAGCAAAGAGGTGAAGCCTCACTACCGACGAGACCCAAGGAAACTACTCACCCGAAGCGGCGGCTGGGCTTCTTCCCGGAGTCACCGGACCCACTCGGGGTCCTCGAGCCCACCCCATGGCTCGAGCCCTGCGCCTGGGCCGTCTCCGCAGGGCTGGGATGGGGGGAGGGCTCCCGACGCCTCCCATGGCTCGACCTCGAGGGAGAGCTCTCCTTCCGCCCCACGTCGCGGGAAGGCGACCGCACCACCCTCGTGCTGACGTCGTGGCGCTCGCCCCGGCGCGGGCTCCGGGACCTGCTCCGGCGCCCGCGCTGGTGGTCGCGCCCTCCCGCGTCCGCCTCCGCGTCCCGGCGGCGGTGCGGCGATGGACTCCGGGGACGCTCGCGCCCCTGGTCACGAGATGCTCGGGGGCTCCCTCCCCGGCGCTCATGATGGCGCGGGCTCGACGCCTCTTCTTGGCGCCCACTCCTCCGCGGGCTCGACGGCGCCCTTGACGGCTCGCGGGGGTCGGGCCCGGAACCCTTCTCGACCTGTCGGCCGCCTCTCGAGGCCCGACCCCTCTCGAGACCCCCCGTCTGGGCTGACACGGGGGCGGCCTCCGTTGACGCTGTGGCCGAGGCGCTCCGGGTCCGGGGCTTCCTTACGACCGGGGGCGCGTCCGGCGCGGAGCTCGACGGACCTTGGGCCCCCGACGAGGCAGGGATCGGCGCCGCCTTCCGCGGCTGCGTCCCGCGTGCCCCTTTTGTCGGTGGGACCTCCAGTGTACCCTCCTGCACAGAGGAGCGGTCAGCCCTGTCATCGACGAGCCCCGCGCGCATCCATCCCCTCGTCGTCGTCCTCCTCCTCGTCACTACTCTCCTCCTCCGAGCTCGAGGAGCTTAGCTCGGGGGACCCGTCCCCAGGCTGACGGTTACGACGGGCCTTCGCCAGTCTCTGCTCCCGAGCTAAGCGACGCAAGTTTTTATCTTTCTCTTTCTTCTTTTTTGCATCCTTGCTCTCCTTGTCCTTTTGAGCAGAGAGGCGCCTCACCTGAGCATCCGCGGCGTCTTCCCTCACCGGGGGCCTCGACGCGCGACAAGTAAATGCCCCCTGAAGAAAGGAGAAGCGTGATGAGACAAACCACAAGACGGATGCAAACGGATCGAAGGAGGAAGAAGGGGGAGGAGGCTCGAGATAGCTCGGCTCGAGGGAGGCTTACCAGGTCGAGACACCCCTCGTCGGGTGCCATCGCAACCAGGTGTGAGAGTTCAGGGACGAACGGCCCCTGGATCGTAATCGACACCCGGGAGACGCCCTCGTTCCGGGACAGCCTCTCTTCAGCCATCCTCGAACGATTGAGCGCCTCGAGCTGAGCCTGCGGGCCCATCTCGTGCATAAGAAGGGGGCGGTCCGCCAGCGGAAGAACTCTTCGCTGGTGGAACGCCCAAATGACCGCTTGCACGGTCAGCTTCTTCTCATCCACCAGCGTCTTCATCATCTCCATCAACGGGGCCAGGTGGCGTTGCCTGTCCGCCGCGACGCCCCAGGTCCACTTCTCCGGGCGTCGAGTAAGGACCCTGCCGGTGTACTGCGGAAGGAGGCCACCTTCGTTCCGCAGATAGAACCAATGGTCGTCCCACCCGGCCTGGTTGGTGGATAGCTTATATCGCAGGTACTCGCGGGGGACATTGGCCGACGAGGTCCCCGCCCTCGCGGTGATGGCAAGGGAGCCCATGCGCACGGGCCGCCTCCCGCTGGGCTTCAGGGACTTGATGAAGAGCTCGCCCCGGAAGAGATGGACGAACATCTCCCAGTGCGGCTCCATCTTCAGGTACCCCTCGCACACCGCGGCGAATATGGCGGCGTGCGAGATGGAGTTGGGGGAGAAGTGTTGCAGCTCCACCTCGAAATGGTGGGCCAGCCCTCGCAAGAAGCGGCTCGGCGGGACGCCGAGCCCCATACGGTGGTAGCGCGTGAAGCTCACCACGTAGCCCTCCGGCGGGTGCGGCTCCCGGTGCTCCGCCGACGGGATAACCCACCATGCGGGTCCCTCCTCCGGGTTGGGGCGCAGAAGCCCCTGGGCCACCAGCGAGTCCATCTCGCTCTGCGTCACCTTCGACGGGCTCCAGTCCTCGGCCGACAGCTTCTGTGTTTGGGCGGCCATAACGGTGGCGCGGTGCGGATCCGAGCGGCGGACGGGCGGCCGGAAATCCCCAATCGACTAGCTCGAAGGAGAGGGCGCGTAAAGGCTACGGCGGCGGCGAAGGCAAAGGCAAAGTAAAGGGCTCTTTTTCCCTCTTTCGGTATTTATAGGGGGAAATCCAGACGGGCGCGATCTCCCACGACGAAAAAAGGTAACAGAATGCATTCAATGCGCCCACCTAACCGCGTCTCGGGCCGGGTGCAGGATACACGCGTTACCTCTCCATTCGCTCCACTACCCGGGCCCGCCACGACCGTCGCTCCGGCTTCGCGCCCGCCCCTCTCCCTGACGATATCCGCCTAAAAAGGCGTGCCCAACGGGCAGAAGGACTCCCAGACGACGGAGGCTTCTTCATAAAGGTAAAAACGGGCCCCGGCCCTAAGTCTCGAAGCAGCGAAGGCTGGCCCTCGAAAAGGGTTCGACAGCCGGCTTCGAGCACCCGAGTCAGGGACACCAAGGGGCGCCACTCGCGGCATTACTCGAGGGCCGAGCCCTCGAGGCCCCTCACGTGTATCCAAGGCGGGGAGCTCGACGTGCAGTGAGATCCCCTCGGAGGGAGGCATCGAGCCACCGGGTCCTATCGAATGGACCCGGCACTCCTGCAGACTGAGCACCCATGCTTTATGAGACCGCCTCCGGGCCACAGTCGACCCCTAACGAACGGGGCACGAGCTCTCACTTGGATTCCCCGTTACCAGCTCACCGGGAACCTCGATACTCGCCCACTCGGGGTAGTACGAGGCATCCCCCCTCGCATCCGATCGAAAGGACTCGCGGGATGACAAGCCAGGACAACCGGCATGCCGGACAGCTCGAGGAGCCGGCCAGTCGGTTCAGCCTGGCACCCCTCGACGAAAGAGGGTCTAAAAACTCGGACAGTTGCGACTAATCTCTTTTTTATGTGAGCATGAGATTTTCAGGCCTCAGGTGAAAGCTCGACCCCCATCTCGCCTGAGCCCTCGAGGCCGGACCTCGAACGATCGCTCGTTCTCCGTCTCGCTCAAGCCCTCCGAGCCAAGCCTCGGACGGAGTATCCCACGACAAAGGAAAGGTAACCGTAAACATTTAATGAGACTACCAAACCACATCTCGAGCCTGTTGACAGGTACACACGACGCCGCGATCTCCGCTCCCTGAAGATATCCGCCTAAAAAGGCGCGCCCACTGAGCAGAAGGCTCCCAACCGACGGAGGATTCTTCGGGAAGCCCATGAGGGAGTTCTAACCACTCCCCCATGGCCTCGGGGGCTACACCCGCGGGTGTCGCTCGCACGACACCCACGGAATCAAATCGACAAAACCCACGAGACCAGTTAGCTATCCATCGAGATCCCAATCTGGAGCCCCTGCTCGAATGCAAGCACTCAAACAAGGGCTCGGGGGCTACTGTCGGTGGTACAAAAAAGGGGTACCCCCAATCAACGCAAACACCCGAACGCTCTGTCTCCGTCTCGCCCGAGCCCTCCCAGCCATGCCTCGGGCGAACGCTCCATCTCCGTCTCGCTCGAGCCCTCCCAGCAAGGCCTCGGGCGAAAGCTCCGTCTTCGTCTCGCCCGAGCCCTCCCAGCCAGGCCTCGGGCGAACGCTCCATCTCCGTCTCGCCCGAGCCCTCCTAGCAAGGCCTCGGGCGAAAGCTCTATCTCCGTCTCGCCCGAGCCCTCCCAGCCAGGCCTCGGGCGAACGCTCTGTCTCCGTCTCGCCCGAGCCCTCCCAGCGAGGCCTCGGGCGAGCACGATCGCTCTCCGTCTCGCTCAAGCCCTCCAGACCTCGGGCAAGCGCGCCCCCACACCTCGAGCCTTAACACACGGACCTCGAGCTGCACCGACAGCCGTACCAGCCCATACCGCGCATTTAATGCCTTCACCTACTCCGGTCATGTCCACTAGGGCACGGCGTGTACCACAGTAACTCGGTGTAAAGGTCAAGTCTCGTTTTCACCACAAGCATGGGCAAAAGGGCACCAGTGCAGCACTGTTCGGCCATGCCGGGCACTGTAACACCTCGAGGCCGGCTACGCGCCCCTCGAGCCAGGCACTGTAACCCCTCGAGGCCGGCTACACGCCCCTCGAGCCCTGCACTGTAACCCCTCGAGGCCGGCTACACGCCCCTCGAGCCCTGCACTGTAACACCTCGAGGCCGGCTCCGCGCCCCTCGAGCCCCCGTGGCACCACCTCGAAGCCGGCTCCGCGCCCTTCGAGCCTTAACTACTTTCGTGCTCTTGGAGGACAGGTACTCCAAGACCCGGAGGGACCCCGCCGCGTACTGTACATTCCGGGATGGGTGCTGTACGGCTCCCGCCTTGTCGCGCCCCCACGTCCGCGCCCAGGATGGAAGCCACGACCCAAGGACGCCTCAACAGCGACGATCACATCAGCTCCAGTGGCCCCGACAAGACAGAGTTCCTACCCTTCTCCGTATGGGGCACCATACACCCCGACACCTGTAATACTTTCATGTAACCCTGGCCTCCCCTTGCTCTATAAAAGGGGACGCTAGGGCCCTCATTGGGGACGACGGACACAACACACAAGTCCGCGCACAGACACGAGTCCGGACTCCGGTCCACGATCACTGAGCTTGTATTCTCCCCTGTACAAGCACTTAGGTGCAAGTAATACAAGAACATCTCCCCCCGCTGGACGTAGGGCCTTCTTTGCCCGAACCAGGATAAATCCTTGTGTCCCCTTGCATCACCATCCAGGGAGAGAAGCACGCGATCATATTACTCGTTGGTGTGATACCCCCGGGTACGAAACACCGACAATTACGGACAACTATTATCGAATAACACTTAGTTTACCTTAATTCTCCTTAATATACTTCAAAATATATTAATATCATTTAATATATGCTAATAATATATTAATAACGTCATTAGATGACTAATTACCTGCACCACGCGAGCCTGGCCCGGCAGAAACGGCCGATTTCTACGTTCCTGCAGAGCCAGGCTGCGGGAGGAATCTTGCACGAGCAGAGCCTGGCCAGACAGATACGCGAACCAAACAAACGCCTGTTCTCGCATCTGTGGAGCCTGGCTAAGGGGTGGTGCAGCCAACCAAACACACCCATAGCTGTCGTCGGTCCTCCAATGCGGGTAGAGGCTGGATGCGTGGCACGAGCGTTCCGTGCGCCCGTTCTCGTTCCGTCGAGATCGGGTGGACGAAAGACCGTCTGCTAGCGTTGGAGCCTTGGAGATGGAGAGCATGCATGCATCGTGACTGCAGCCAGCACTTCCAGCAGTTACGAAGGTACTAGATAGCTATGCGCGCTTTGCCGCGCCGCAATATAAACCGTAAGTATATTGGTCAATTGTTGCATGTTGATCATCTTCTCACATCACTGCTCGCTGGTTGCGGGTAACCTTTTCGGAAAGAATGAAAGAATCTTATGAACTCGTGTAGCGCGGCTTCACATTATGCTACCTTGTTTAGTTCATCGTCCAAAAACTTTTCACCTGTTACATCGAATGTTTAGATATATGCATGAAATAAATATTAAATATAGACTAAAAATAACTAATTACATAAATTGCGATAACTTTGCGAGACGATTTTTTGAGTCTAATTAGTCCATGATTTGATAATATTGTGCTACAGTAAATATATGCGAATGATGGATTAATTAGTCTTAATAAATTCGTCTTATAATTTTCAGACGAAATATGTAATTTGTTTTTTATTAGTCTATTTTAATAGACTAAATTAGTGCCACAATATTCGATGTGACACCCAAAAAAATTTCATCCTCCAACTAAACTACTACTATATGATATTTTGGGTAATATCATTAAACAACTTTGAAGTATTTCACCAATAGAAAAGGAAAATTAAAACTACCTCTCATCGTCGGTTGTGAAAAAAATAGGCACAAGTAAAAGTGTTAAATAAAATACGCTATTAATCCGTGTTAGTCAAACTTTTTAAAATTTGACTAATTTTAAAGAAGAGAGTAATAAACTAATAATATCTATGATATAAAATAGATGCATTATGAAAATATATTCTATGATATATCTAATGATATGTATTTGGTACTATCAAGCATGATAGTTTTTTCTAGAAATTCGATTAAAGTTTAAAAAATTTAACTTAACCAATCTAAGAATTAATTCTTTCATGGACAAAGAGAGTAGTATCTAAATAACATCATTACATAATACTGGCGTATGAGACTGAGTAGACAAATAAATATATCTCATTGCTGGTCGTAAAAAATTGGCAGGGCAGAGATCATTGGTATCCGTCACACGTTAAGCTGAAATTAGCGAAGCACAACACAACACAACACTCATGTGGTGACCATGATGGCCGAGAGCTAAGAGCTGTCTCGTTGTGCCAACTGTCCTACGCGTATAGATTTGTATATATTATTGAACACGCTACTGTCACGCTGGTTTTTAAATAGAAAAAGATATCTGCAAAAATCTTAAAAGGAAAAAGTAAAAAAAAACATAAAAGAAAATAAAAAATGCTACAGTAACCTGACCCGCGGGAGGACGTCAATCCTCCTGCGCGTATAGTCTAGTATTATTTATATATATTATTGAACGCACACTGGTTTTTGAATAGAAAAAGATATCTGCAAAAATCTTAAAAGGAAAAAGTAAAAAAAACATAAAAGAAAATAAAAAATAAAAAATGCTACAGTAACCTGACCCGCGGGAGGACGTCAATCCCCCGCGGGTGTAGTCTAGTATTATTTATATATATTATTGAACGCGCTACTGTCACACTGGTTTTTGAATAGAAAAAGATATCTTCAAAAATCTTAAAAGGAAAAAGTAAAAAAACATAAAAGAAAAGGAAAAAAGAATAAAGAAAAAAATAAAAAAATAAAAATGCTACAGTAACTTGACCCGCGTGAGGGCGTCAATCCTCCCGCGGGTATTATTTATATATATTATTGAACGCGCTACTGTCACACTGGTTTTTGAATAGAAAATCTTAAAAGGAAAAAGTAAAAAAAAAACATAAAAGAAAAGGAAAAAAGAAAAAATAAATAAATAAAAAATGCTACAGTAACCTGACCCGCGGGAGGACGCCAATCCTCCCGCGGCTATAGTCTAGTATTATTAGCCAGGATTACGCTTTCCCCAATCTCTATTTATTTAGTTCCCCGTTCTGTGGTCTGTCGATTGTGAATTGTGAGCGCAATAGCAGGTAGGTAGCGCCTATTCCGATCCATAGCGGTGAGGAGGGAGGAGATTCAGCCTCATGAAGTCATGATTGAATATTTTACCTTCTACATTCTCGTTTTTGAGATGAGTAAGCTAAAAAAATAGTTTAGGAAATCAATATTTGGATGATTCCACGCTTATAATTGATGTATATATATAAAAAGGCATTTTTATGAGCCTTCCTTCACTTATACCCCCCACCCCACCCTCATCGGCCCCCACCCCCAAAAATATGTGTTTTTTCTATTCTTCCCGTGAAAAAAAAATTCTAAAACAGAACTATCGGTACAGACACCGGTATAAGTTGTCCAGGTATTTAGGGCATGTTTGGTTCCTGCCTCCCAGACAACTCCTGATCTAGGCATCAATCCTAGACATTTGATTTTGGACGCCTGGAGTCAGAGTACCCAGGCCAGTGTCACACCCAATTTTAAGAACAAAATTGAATGTATAAACTTATGTGCGCCCAGGAAACAGTCGCACACATAAGGGACAAATTACATAGAAAGGCATCATCACTGTGCTTATTACATAGCGTATTTATTACAACTCAACAAATAAAACTAAACATAAACAAGCGGAAGATAAATAACTCTCGACGAAGCTCCACTCCACAGGGACGTCGACTGGTGGTCCGCAAGACTAGAAATCCTCTGGAAACTTATCTTGCTCATACTCAAATCCATCTGTTACCCAACAGGGATTTTTTATCCAAAAAGAAGAAAATATAACAAGCGTAAGTACATCTCGTACTCAGCAAGCAACATGGGGTTATGCAGCTCAAAAGGCTTGACACGGGTTTACTGCGGTTAGCACTTTCAGTGGGTCAAGATTTTAGCATTTATTAATCATCAAGATGTGCTTGCAAACCCAATTAATCCACATGAATAATAATTAATATATGGCAACATCGTCCGGAAACATAAATATGATGGTAACGTGAACAAAAGTAAATTTCGTTTAAGTGGTTAGCCTGCAAGTTTTCCGAGCCGCTCGTGACCGTGAGCACGGCTGATATATCAGTTTATTACTCTGCAGAGTTTGTACAACTTTACCAGTGAGCCGTGATCCCCAGATGCCAGGGGTTGCAAATCCCATATCACCTCTTCCAAGGAGGTGCGGCAGGGTACACTATGAAGTCTTTCGAAGTTCCCCTAACAAGATAGTGGCCACTAGGTTTCCAATCGGCAAGCAGTTATAGGAACCCCTTTCCGATGGCACATTCCTTCCCGGCTATACACATGAGACCAGAGGCTGTCCTATATCCGTCTCGGCAAGCCCCTTTTGTGCCCTTTCGGGTAACCACCATCAAGCGAGGAGAGGTCCTCGAACCAACTAAAACCAGAGCCATGTAGCCCTCACGGTTGTACTGTATGTCCCAGCTTTTGCCCGCAGAAGATCATTTTGAGGGGGCCAAGAGCACGAAGGCTCCCACGCCCGGGGTTCACATTACCAAGAACAAGATAAGAACAGACGTTGCGCATATCATTAATTATTTTATTATATCATAGTTATAGGTTTATAGCACTAGCAAATCTACCCAAATGCATATATCCCACGGTAACAAGGTACAGGTTGAATATCTAGATAAAACCTATGGTTATCATTTGACACATGCACATGATTGGTAGTTTAAAGTGCGTAGGTAACAAGGATGATCCCATGTATACTTGCCTTGATTTGCGTATTCCTGGTTCTGGTCCTCCTGCTGGTCGTAGTAGATCTGATCTTGGTCACCCACGTACTGCTCACCGTCTGAACTCGAATACAACGCAACATACAAGCATCCACGCACACACATGCATTGCAAACAGGTCTAACATTAGAACAGTACATCAACAGATTTAAATAAATAAAAGTTGTAAAACAGATCTATTCGTCACTACGATCACATAGACGTTTGGATCACTGAAATCGGATTTAAAACGCGGAAGTTACGGCCTAAACAAGATTATAAAGGGTCTAAACGAGACTGACTTAAACGTGAAATAAAACTTTTGCAAATCTAATCTACAGTGTTACTACTGCGTAGAGCACGAAATTACGAAGCTAACGCAATTTGAATGGATCAAAACGGAGTTAAATTGAGCAAGATATAGACAAAATGGTGTAATGGCAATTCTGTAAATAGATCAAAGTATTTTCGAAATAAAATAAATCGGAAATTCGGATTTATCCGCGCCGGCCAGGGACTGCGGGATAAATCGGCAAAAGCCGAGGGGCTCTTTAGCAAATCTGCCAGCGAAGGGGTATCGGCCACGGAGGGCCGTCCGATCGGATTTGGACGGTCCGGATTAGATCTGGGGAGGGTTCGGGCGGCGCCGCCGGCTTGCACAGTGCCGGCGCGGCGGCTCGGACCTTCCGCGGCGGCGGAGCTCGCCGGAGTTGGCCGACTCGGCGATTCCGGCCGCCATTCGCGAATCGGGAACGACCGGGAGAAAGAGGAAGGGATGGCGAACTCACCCAACCACAAAACGAAGTAGGAGATCGATCGAGGACGGCGCACGGAGGAGATTGGCGGTCAGCGGCGTCCTGCAAGTCCGGCGACCAATTAGTGAGTAGATGGAGAGGGAAATCCGATGGAAGTAGAGCTCCGGAGCTTCCTTACGGTACGACGAAGCTCAAGAGTTGGCCCAATTCGACAGCCTCGCGTCGAATTGCAGAGAATAGCTCGGCGGCGGCGGCTAGGGTTTCGGCGGCTTGGAGCTCTGGTGAGAGTGCTTCGAGGCGAGAAGGTGGGAAACAGAAGGCAGCTGCGGGCGCGGGTCTTTTATAGAACTCAAACGCACCCGGGATAAGCTCAGGCGGCGAGAAAATCGGACGCGGGGCGGTGGATTTGGAGGCGCGGCGGCGGCAACAGCTCCCGAGTTCGTCGGGAGGTTGGGGGTGACCGCACTGACAGGTGGGCCCCACCTGTCAGTGGGCGCGAGCGCGGGACCAGGCGGTCAGCGACTCGGCGCTTGAGCAGAGCGGAGGGCACCGGCGCCTGCCTGCTGGTTTGGGCCGGCCCGGCTAGTTGGGCCGCGCGGTAGCGAGAAGGAGGCAGGCCGATTGCGGAAAGAGTAAAAGGCCTTCGGGCCAGAATTAGAAGATGGGAGGGAATGGAATATGTTTTGCCCTTTTCTTTTATTTGCAAATGCTTTTCCAAATCCTTTCCAAATCAAATTTTGAATTCCAATTTTCAAATTTGAACTTCACTCAAACAAAAGTATGCAGCAGCATGTATGCATCAACTTGTTACTAAACTAGAATAAACTTTATTTCCCCAACATTTATCTATTTTGCCTATGTTATTATGCCACAATGAATGTAAATAAATCATATTATTCTATTTTGAACTAAAGAAAAATTTAGGGTGTTACAAACCTACCCCCCTTAACATGAATCTCGTCCTCGAGATTCGACTGGTGCTTACTCGAACAACTGCGGGTAAGCCTTTCTGAGCTCATCCTCTCTTTCCCAAGTAGCCTCCTCTGCGGTATACCGATTCCACTGCACTTTGCACATCTTAATAGCACGGCTCCTGGTAATCCTTTCAGTTGTCTCCAAAATTTTCACTGGATATTCCTTATATGTTAGATCTTCCTTCACAGTCAGTTCCTCTAGCGGTATCTGCTCCTCTGGTACCCGTAAACACTTTTTCAACTGGGAGACATGGAACACATCGTGTACTCCTGACAAACTCGCTGGTAACTCCAACTGGTATGCCACTTCCCCACGCCTTTCTAAAATCTGGAATGGTCCCACATATCTGGGTGCTAACTTGCCCTTCATGTTAAACCTCTTTACACTGCGCATAGGAGTTACTTTTAGGTACACAAAGTCCCCTACCTTAAAGGTTAAGTCCCTTCTACGAGTGTCAGCATAGCTCTTCTGTCGGGACTGGGCTATCCTCAAATTATCCCTGATTTTCCTTACATGTTCCTCAGCATTCCTGAGCACATCTGGTCCGAACACTTGGCTCTCCCCCGTTTGATTCCAGAATAACGGAGTCCTACATTTCCTTCCATACAAGGCCTCAAATGGTGCCATTTTGAGACTCTTTTGGTAACTGTTGTTGTAAGAGAACTCTGCATATGACAAACTTTTGTCCCAACTGGTACCATATTGCAGAGCACAGGCTCTCAACATGTCCTCTAGAATCTGATTAGTCCGTTCCGTCTGTCCATCTGTCTGAGGGTGGTAAGCTGTACTAAAAGTCAGCTGGGTCCCTAACGATTCGTGGACTTTTCCCCAGAAATGTGATGTGAACTGAGTGCCTCTGTCAGACACAATCTTTTTGGGAACTCCATGCAAACACACTATTCTTTCCATATATAGCTCTGCCAATCTTGCCCCTGTATAAGTGGTCTTAACTGGTAGAAAATGAGCAACCTTAGTGAGTCGATCCACGATCACCCAGATTGAGTCATAACCTCGTTGGGTGCGTGGTAAACCAACTATGAAATCCATGCCCACTTCTTCCCATTTCCATTCTGGTACTTTCATAGGTTGTAGCAAACCGGCAGGTCGCTGGTGTTCAGCCTTGACTCTCTGACAGGTATCACATATTGCCACATATTCTGCTACATCTCTTTTCAAGCCATACCACCAATACTTTTCTTTCAGGTCCAAATACATCTTAGTGCTACCCGGATGAATGGAGTAGGCTGACTCATGTGCCTATTTCAAGATAGCCTCCTTAAGGGACTTCACATCAGGTACACAGATCCTCTTACCAAACCACAAGGTACCATCCTCATCTAGCTTGAAACCGGGTGCCTTCCCAAATACTATATTTCCAGATATCTCCTTTAACTTTTCATCCTGCAGTTGAGCTTGACGTATCTCCTTCTCAAGTGTGGGCATTACTTCCATCTCCACTGCACTAGCGACAAAACCCAGATTTAGATATGCCATTTCCTCACATAATTTCTCGGACCATTCTGTGATTAAGAGTTCATTCACATGACTCTTCCTACTCAGGGCATCTGCTACAACATTCGCTTTCCCTGGATGATAATGCACCTCCAGGTCATAATCCTTAATTAACTCCAACCATCGGCGTTGTCTTAGGTTCAGATCTGGCTGAGTGAATATGTATTTCAAGCTTTTGTGATCTGTATAGATATCACTAGGATGTCCTATAAGATAGTGTCTCCAAATCTTCAGTGCATGAACCACTGCGGCTAACTCCAGATCATGGGTAGGATAATTCAACTCATGTTTCCTCAGCTGCCTAGATGCATAAGCAACAACTCTACCTTCCTGCATCAGAACACATCCCAGGCCCATACGGGAAGCATCACAGTAGATAGAGAACTTCTTACTCAAATCAGGTAAGACTAGTACTGGAGCTGTAGTCAACCTCTTCTTCAACTCCTCAAAACTGTCTTGGCACTTTTCAGTCCATAGGAATTTGGCATTCTTCTCTAATAGGGCGGTCATAGGTTTAGCTATTTTAGAAAACCCCTCAATAAACCGTCGATAGTATCCTGCCATTCCCAGGAAACTACGAACTTCACTTACATCCACTGGTGGATCCCAATCCAACACATCCTTAACCTTGCTTGGGTCCACAGCTATTCCTCCATTTGAGATAACATGACCCAGAAAAGCGACTTCTTTCAACCAGAACTCACACTTACTTCGTTTTGCATACAACTTATGCTCACGGAGTTTCTGCAAAACCAGTCTTAGGTGTTCTGCATGTTCCTTCTCATTCTTAGAGTATATTAAAATGTCATCGATGAACACTACCACGAACAGATCTAGGTACTCCATGAAAACCTTATTCATCATGTACATAAAGTGTGCGGGGGCATTAGTCAATCCAAAAGATATAACAGTATACTCATATAGCCCGTATCTAGTAACAAAGGCTGTCTTAGGGATGTCAGTAGCTCGAATCTTGATCTGGTGGTATCCCGATCGAAGATCGATTTTAGAGAATACACAAGCACCTTTTAACTGGTCAAAGAGGTCATCAATTCTAGGCAAGGGGTATTTGTTCTTAATTGTGACTCTATTCAGGGTCCGATAATCAACACACATACGCTGACCCCCATCCTTCTTATCAACAAAGATAACTGGTGACCTCCAAGGTGAGGAACTAGGACGAATAAAACCCTTTTCTTGTAACTCTTTTAATTGTTTCTTTAGTTCTTCTAGTTCATCTACCCCCATTCTATATGGCCTTTGAGCTATAGGTGCAGTTCCAGGCAATAACTCAATAATAAACTCAACATCTCGGTTAGGTGGCATACCTGGTAGATCATCGGGAAAGACATCCTGGAATTCTTCCATCAGCCGTTCTTGTGGTTGGTTATCTTTCTCTAACTGGTTCACCACAGCCTTCGGCTGCTCCTTCATGACCACATCAACTCTGAGTCTGTCCCCATTAGGAGTTGTCAACTCCACCACCCTTTCTTGACACTGGATCACTGCCCGGTGTTGTTTCATCCAATCCAAACCCAGAATTATATCGATTCCTGCTGTTCTCAACACGATGGGTCTCACTTGGAACTCTACCCCCCTTAGACTCACACTAGTTGAAAGACACTGATATGCAGCTCTCATATAACCCCCAGGTGAATTTACTGCTATAGGATTGTTCATGGCACACAAAGGCACACTATGTATTCTAACAAAATCTTGCGAGATGAAAGAATGCGAAGCACCAGAATCGAAAAGAACTGTAGCAGGGATGGAATTGATACTGAACGTACCCATCATTACTTCTGGCGCCTCCTGTGCAGTTTCAGCAGCCACATGGTTCACGCGCCCAACATTTGGTGCAGGCTTCGGGTAGTTCCCCTTCTGGTTGTTCTGCCCCTGAGGTGCGGGTTGATTCTGCTTCCGGGGACAATGATTAGCATAATGTCCCTGCTCTCCACAACGAAAGCACACATTGGGGTTATTTGGAGCTCCCCCTCTTGCTTGATTGTTGGCAGGCACTCCCTGACGAGGCACCTGTTGACCTCCCTGCATCTGTTTCTGTTGTCGTTGCTGTTGGAACTGATTCCGCTGCTGGTTCTGTCCACCTCCCCATTGGTTCGGGGGTCCTTGAATACGCAGTTGGTTTTGGGGTGGAGGATTCATGCGGGGGCGAGTGTTGTTGTTGGATGTCTGCCCCAAGAACTTCCTTTTCTTGGCTTCCATTTCCCTGCGCTTATTGTCTATAACAATAGCGCGATTGACCAGCGTCTGGTAATCAGCATAAACATTGGCCATAAGCTGCAGCTGTAGGCCATCCTGCAACCCCCTTAGGAAACAGCGTTGCTTGTCCTTGTCCTCTGCCACATCTTTGGGAGCATAACGTGACAACTGTGAGAACTTGTCACGGTACTCTGCCACAGACATTGACCCTTGCTTCAGGGCCCTGAACTCTTCTTGCTTCAGTTCCACTAGACCATCTGGTATGTGATAGGAGCGGAACGTTTGCTTGAATTCCTGCCAAGTAAGTGCAGGTGCATTGTTGGGACGTCCATACTCGAAAGACTCCCACCAATCCTGGGCAGCCCCTTGAAGCTGCCCTGAAGCATATAGGACCTTCTCGAGGTCAGTGCACTGAGCTATGTTCAGCTGCTTTTCAACTGCTCGCAGCCAATCGTCAGCATCCAGTGGGTCTACTGCGTGGGTGAACACTGGAGGGTGCCCCTTCAGGAACTCTCCCCTCTTGTCCCTCACATGCAATGGCGGTGGTGCTCCTGCTGGCTGGTTGTGCATGTGTTGCATCATTGTTTGCATAAACTGGGCCTGGATGCCCATCAGCTGTTGGATGTCCACTGGTGGCGGTGGTGGTGGTGGATTCACTGGTGCTCCACGACCACGTCCACGTCCACGTCCACGTCCACCTCCAAAACCAGCTCCTCTGGCAGCCATCTGTGGTCCAAGAATATGCAAGTTTATTTAATGATCAGAGAATAGTTTTGGCGTAAGCATATGGAATAGAAGTGAAACAGTTTCAGCAGTAACAGTCAGGTAAATCAGTCATATCTCAAGTTCCAGATATCGGATTAAGGCGTTCTTTAAACTGTTGGAAAGATAATGAAATTATCTACAACTTTCATTCAGATCATTTCCCCAGATTCTGTCACTAACGTACCCAAAAACAGAACACAGGCGAAACTGTTTTGTCCTCCAGACTGCGCAGAAACCTTAACTTGTGACAGCCATATCTCACAAACGAAAAATGCTTTTTAGGTGATTCTAGTGGGGTTTGTTAGATATGGAAGTCTAGTTGTTACCATAAAAATTTCACTGCATTTGGTCATACGGATCTGGAGATATGTCGAAGAGAACGCAGACTGCTCCAAGCAGAACAGCAGAAACAGCATATATGAAAACCCAGAAACTTTACTAACTCATATAAAAAAAACTCAACTAAGAGATTTGCGGACAAGCCCACAATCTCACAAACATAGAAAGATCCAAATCAAACATGTTTCATAATGACAAGCAAATGATCATCAAGTTCCACAACTTACTAAAAGACACGACTATCGAACTACTAACGATTATTACAAAGCATGGCACTAGTCTATGGCGCAGTGTCGATGTAAGTGTAAGGTTCTTCATTCTCCTTGTAAAGCGGGGGCATCCCTAGCTGTGCCCTGAGATGGTCGATCTCATCTTGATGTCGCCGTGCAGCAGCTTGAGCATTGCCTAGCTCAATCGTCAGATTGTCCTTGTGAACCTGCTCCTCACACAGGTGATCCACTGCAGCATCCATGGCGGGGTTGACGCCAGGGGTCATCAACACAGCCCAGGTGTCCTCCTCGGGTCTGTTGCGCGGCAGGTACCGGTACTTGTCATGCCTCATGGCCTCGAAACGACGACCATGGTAATGCAAGTAAGCCACTTCCGCAGCATCTTCTAAGCTGGAGTGCAGTGTCTGACGTCTGGCTCCATGGGTGTGGGTAGACTCATGCTGTTCAGATCCCAGACCTTCATTCCAGGAGGTGATGGTCAAGAAAGTTTCCCAGCAGGTAGCCTCCACTGGGTGGTAATGCTCAACGCTCATGTAGCGAAACTTGGCCTTCAAGTCGGGGTAGTACTTCCCCAACATCTCCTTCAGCAGCTTGTGGTAGTAGGCGTTGCCGGAGGCCTTCGGAAACAGGGTCCTGCGGTGCCAGCCCGCCTCGTCGTCTTCCGGCACAGGAGTTGGCGACGGAGTCGGTGTACGTGTAGACACCACGGGGTACACCGGCACAACTGGTGGCGCCGACGCAGGTGCAGGTGTCGGTGTCGGGGCAGGTGCTGAAGCAGGTACTGGAGCAGGTGCGGGAGCAGATGCTGGAGCGGAGGTGTACTCTGGTGATGCATCTGGTGTCAGGTACCACTCCTCGCCGTCGCGTCCAGTGATGTCATGGACCAACACCATATCCTCCACGGGCTCCTCCTCCATGGGTTCCATCTCTTCCTCATCATCAGAGATCATGATGATGTCGTCCTCCTGAGGCACGTAGGAGACTGAAGGTGGAAGCTGTCCTCCTGTGCTGATGCGGGCAGTCTTCTGGGCACGAGGCATCTATCAAAGTTTTAAGAATAAGTTGAGGTTAGATCAACAATTTTATAATAGAATATGAGGAAGTGGAATAAAATTTTGACAATTAACAAGAGTAAAATGCAAAAGCATGATGCAGAAGAGTAAAAAGAGACTAACACGACCCTTTCTACCTAGGCTTGCGTCCTACAGTCAACACGGCTTTGATACCAATTTGTCACACCCAATTTTAAGAACAAAATTGAATGTATAAACTTATGTGCGCCCAGGAAACAGTCGCACACATAAGGGACAAATTACATAGAAAGGCATCATCACTGTGCTTATTACATAGCGTATTTATTACAACTCAACAAATAAAACTAAACATAAACAAGCGGAAGATAAATAACTCTCGACGAAGCTCCACTCCACAGGGACGTCGACTGGTGGTCCGCAAGACTAGAAATCCTCTGGAAACTTATCTTGCTCATACTCAAATCCATCTGTTACCCAACAGGGATTTTTTATCCAAAAAGAAGAAAATATAACAAGCGTAAGTACATCTCGTACTCAGCAAGCAACATGGGGTTATGCAGCTCAAAAGGCTTGACACGGGTTTACTGCGGTTAGCACTTTCAGTGGGTCAAGATTTTAGCATTTATTAATCATCAAGATGTGCTTGCAAACCCAATTAATCCACATGAATAATAATTAATATATGGCAACATCGTCCGGAAACATAAATATGATGGTAACGTGAACAAAAGTAAATTTCGTTTAAGTGGTTAGCCTGCAAGTTTTCCGAGCCGCTCGTGACCGTGAGCACGGCTGATATATCAGTTTATTACTCTGCAGAGTTTGTACAACTTTACCCGTGAGCCGTGATCCCCAGATGCCAGGGGTTGCAAATCCCATATCACCTCTTCCAAGGAGGTGCGGCAGGGTACATTATGAAGTCTTTCGAAGTTCCCCTAACAAGATAGTGGCCACTAGGTTTCCAATCGGCAAGCAGTTATAGGAACCCCTTTCCGATGGCACATTCCTTCCCGGCTATACACATGAGACCAGAGGCTGTCCTATATCCGTCTCGGCAAGCCCCTTTTGTGCCCTTTCGGGTAACCACCATCAAGCGAGGAGAGGTCCTCGAACCAACTAAAACCAGAGCCATGTAGCCCTCACGGTTGTACTGTATGTCCCAGCTTTTGCCCGCAGAAGATCATTTTGAGGGGGCCAAGAGCACGAAGGCTCCCACGCCCGGGGTTCACATTACCAAGAACAAGATAAGAACAGACGTTGCGCATATCATTAATTATTTTATTATATCATAGTTATAGGTTTATAGCACTAGCAAATCTACCCAAATGCATATATCCCACGGTAACAAGGTACAGGTTGAATATCTAGATAAAACCTATGGTTATCATTTGACACATGCACATGATTGGTAGTTTAAAGTGCGTAGGTAACAAGGATGATCCCATGTATACTTGCCTTGATTTGCGTATTCCTGGTTCTGGTCCTCCTGCTGGTCGTAGTAGATCTGATCTTGGTCACCCACGTACTGCTCACCGTCTGAACTCGAATACAACGCAACATACAAGCATCCACGCACACACATGCATTGCAAACAGGTCTAACATTAGAACAGTACATCAACAGATTTAAATAAATAAAAGTTGTAAAACAGATCTATTCGTCACTACGATCACATAGACGTTTGGATCACTGAAATCGGATTTAAAACGCGGAAGTTACGGCCTAAACAAGATTATAAAGGGTCTAAACGAGACTGACTTAAACGTGAAATAAAACTTTTGCAAATCTAATCTACAGTGTTACTACTGCGTAGAGCACGAAATTACGAAGCTAACGCAATTTGAATGGATCAAAACGGAGTTAAATTGAGCAAGATATAGACAAAATGGTGTAATGGCAATTCTGTAAATAGATCAAAGTATTTTCGAAATAAAATAAATCGGAAATTCGGATTTATCCGCGCCGGCCAGGGACTGCGGGATAAATCGGCAAAAGCCGAGGGGCTCTTTAGCAAATCTGCCAGCGAAGGGGTATCGGCCACGGAGGGCCGTCCGATCGGATTTGGACGGTCCGGATTAGATCTGGGGAGGGTTCGGGCGGCGCCGCCGGCTTGCACAGTGCCGGCGCGGCGGCTCGGACCTTCCGCGGCGGCGGAGCTCGCCGGAGTTGGCCGACTCGGCGATTCCGGCCGCCATTCGCGAATCGGGAACGACCGGGAGAAAGAGGAAGGGATGGCGAACTCACCCAACCACAAAACGAAGTAGGAGATCGATCGAGGACGGCGCACGGAGGAGATTGGCGGTCAGCGGCGTCCTGCAAGTCCGGCGACCAATTAGTGAGTAGATGGAGAGGGAAATCCGATGGAAGTAGAGCTCCGGAGCTTCCTTACGGTACGACGAAGCTCAAGAGTTGGCCCAATTCGACAGCCTCGCGTCGAATTGCAGAGAATAGCTCGGCGGCGGCGGCTAGGGTTTCGGCGGCTTGGAGCTCTGGTGAGAGTGCTTCGAGGCGAGAAGGTGGGAAACAGAAGGCAGCTGCGGGCGCGGGTCTTTTATAGAACTCAAACGCACCCGGGATAAGCTCAGGCGGCGAGAAAATCGGACGCGGGGCGGTGGATTTGGAGGCGCGGCGGCGGCAACAGCTCCCGAGTTCGTCGGGAGGTTGGGGGTGACCGCACTGACAGGTGGGCCCCACCTGTCAGTGGGCGCGAGCGCGGGACCAGGCGGTCAGCGACTCGGCGCTTGAGCAGAGCGGAGGGCACCGGCGCCTGCCTGCTGGTTTGGGCCGGCCCGGCTAGTTGGGCCGCGCGGTAGCGAGAAGGAGGCAGGCCGATTGCGGAAAGAGTAAAAGGCCTTCGGGCCAGAATTAGAAGATGGGAGGGAATGGAATATGTTTTGCCCTTTTCTTTTATTTGCAAATGCTTTTCCAAATCCTTTCCAAATCAAATTTTGAATTCCAGTTTTCAAATTTGAACTTCACTCAAACAAAAGTATGCAGCAGCATGTATGCATCAACTTGTTACTAAACTAGAATAAACTTTATTTCCCCAACATTTATCTATTTTGCCTATGTTATTATGCCACAATGAATGTAAATAAATCATATTATTCTATTTTGAACTAAAGAAAAATTTAGGGTGTTACAGCCAGACTGGAAACCAAACATGCCATTAGATAGTGGATCTAGCCTCCTGGCATAAAAATTGAGCATCTCCACAACTATCGTAATGAGTGGTAATAAAGTTGAGGTAGGGATAGTTCATCCTCAAGTGACCTTTCAAAAAAGAAAAAAAAAGAAAAAGAAAGATGATACATGTTTTATCATTGTCCATGTCCATATTAAGTGTTTTGGTCGTTTTGGTTTCTTCACGGACTTTGTCGCGATTGTAATAATAATAATAATGGATAGTTATATGGATCGATCGATACAAAAGCTAGAATATTAATATATATATATTCTATTTCTAAAAAAAAAGTCCATGTTAAATGTCTTATGCTTAAACTTTCCCCTTTCTATCTCTATTTAATTTATTCCTATACAAAGTTAGCCGGACCAACAAGCCACACCAGCGATAGGTCCGTAGTGGACCTTTTTTGGGATACCTGGCAGGTGCAGCAGATGCGATAGAAGTCGGACAGAATACAAAAGCAAAGACACATGAAACAGTCGCTAGTCATTATTTCAAAGTAGACGCCATGGACGGCTGGACGCGGCAAAGAGCACACGGTGGCTGATCGACTGGTGCTCATCGCGAGACATCGTGGTATTTGAGATAGTACGTCTCAATTCCGCATCACTAAATTAGGTCTCCTTTGTATATAATAGTTTTGGCTCAGGCCTTGTTTAGTTTCCCCAAATATTTCTAGATTCACCGTCACATCAATCTTTAGCTGCATGCATGAAGCATTAAATGTAAGTAAAAAAAATTAACTAATTGTACTTTTAGTATGTACACGTCGAGACGAATCTTTTAAGTCTAGTTAGTCCATGTTTGGACAAAATTTGTCAAATAACAACGAAAGTGCTACAGTGTCAATTCCAAATATTTTCCCAAACTAAACAAGGCCTCAGTGTCTATCACTCATCAGGGGTCAGGATGATCCATGACAGGTGGCAAATAAAAGAAGACAAGACACTGATATGGAGTGATGGCCTTGGCTGGCTTCGTGACTTGTTCCTGCGTAAAAGTTAAAACTGGTGTTGGATACTTGGATCTATACAGGACTGTTTGCATCATTCTTTTTGAAGAATCGACCGTGTTTGCATTGAGAAACAAGTGGACGACATTGGATTTGTATGAACCGAGTTGCCGAAGTAAAAATAAAATGTTGTTCCTTGTCAGTTCCTCTTCTCATTCAGACTCTCCATATATTATTCCGCTCATGTTCTCTCTACTGTGGAGCATATAGTGGATCTACCATCGATGAAGTTTATAGTGTTGAATTGTGATTGTGAAAGAGATCAAAATTAATGGAAAATATATATACTGACGAAGCAAGTAGTAGAGTGACTAAATAAATAGTTCATTTATGTTACTACGGTGGGGAAGTAGGGTGAGCCAAAATGAATGCGCACTTCACTCTCTTCACTTTACAATGAGCAGTCAAAATATCTTTTTTCTTACAATGAACAATCAAAATTTCCTAATAATCTTGAATTGCATGAAGCTTAAGTAGTTCAGGTAGTCCTTATAGAAACGACCTCACCACACAAATTTCTATCCACAAAACTACGACCAGAGAGAAAGAAATGAAGCATATTTTCACAGATGGAGTTAGAGTGGCGAGGCGCTTGGTTCAGACTCGGCTCGATCTTCTAACAAGCTCAAGCTTGAGGTGACGAGATCCCTTGAGCTTGGATTATTTAGTCATTTGTGGCCCAAGCCACATAGTGGTTAGTGTGTGATATGGGCACAGATTTAGCTGAATACATACACTGCCTAGGGCCGGCCCTATGTTTCAGTGGCGAATCTAGCCAAACGTGTCGTTGAAGTCATTGGGGTCAATTTCACTCTGTGACATAACTTTTCTTAAGTACTAAGAATTTTATAAATTTTATCGGGGTCGGCGGATCCCGATGAATTACTCTAGATTCGTCTCTGCTATGTTTTCAAGGGCAACTCTCATCATCATGGGTCCATAAGACCATATATATTTATGTCTAGTAATACTTGGAAAGTGTAAAAATAAATCAAACAACATTATCTCAACTTAACATATCTAATTATGATCGATGACCAATTTTAAGGCTTGGACAACAACAACAATAAGCTTATAGCTCTCCAACCAAGATAGTTACATTAAATGAAGAAAATACTTATATTAGCTGGAGACCGGAGAGTCGAGATGGCGAAGACTCATTTCTTTCAGAAACTAAACTAGCATGGATTTACCTTCTAAGTTTCTTCTTGGTACATGGACTACCTAGGTTTGGTCTGGGCCCTCAACAATCACACCCGCCACACCCCCTTGGGGCTGGCCCTGACACTAAGCCATGGGCCACGACCCATAGGTCTAACGAAGCGACTTCTCTCACCACCGCGCATGGAAGTTGATCCCTTCTCATAAAAAATTCCCGCACGCCTTCCATTCTCATAAGATTAAAGTTTTTTGTCTTCTTGTTCTTAAGAAATATGTGAGTGGAATCATCGACCCGAATTATTTCATCTCTATATAAATCTCTCTTTGCATTTCTCTTCCGACTAGATCACTTGATCAGTCTGTGTTTGAACACAAGAGGTGGTAGTGGACAACGATGAAAGCAAGCAAATAAAGCAGCTCTAGTACAGGCTGAGTAGCAATTTGGTGGGGTTCAATGAGTTGCGGTATGTGTATGTATATATATAGGTCCATGTGAAAGATACTTGGTTGTGGCACTAGCAAGGATGTCAGTTTTGTCAAATTTTATTGCAGGACGGTAGTGATACGTACTTGGCAACAATGGCATGTGATTATCTTAGAACAATAGTTATCTACACTGTAATTTCATTATACTAATCCAGAGCTTTGTTGCGGTACATCCAAATAACTGTGAGCCGTTTATTTAGTTTGATCTCACGGTTATGGTCACATATTACCTTCGAGATGGTAATAGGTGAAATATATTTTTATTTGATTTTTTATTTTGTAAAATAAGATAAATAAGAAAAGATTAAAATATAAAAAAAATAATCTTTTTTTAATCTGACATGCATGCGTAATCTGGTGGATGTGATAAATCTTTTTTATTTTACAACTTTAGAATTGATATATTTTGATTACAATATAATTTTACACAGACTTATAAACATCTGAATTTGTATGGACGTGATTTGCATGTGTGCCAATGTGAAGTGAACTTCATTTGCATATGAGTATGTGACGTAGTGACGTGACATAATATGTTCATAATATGATTTGTTTAATGGTTGACTTGTCTCTCACTCGACTTTTATGCATTATTTAATCACTTTAATACAGCGTTCATAGAGATTTAAAGTAATTTTGTGGGTAGAGATTTTAAATATGAGTGTAAAAGGTCTTGAAAATATTTGGGGTTGAATGTTTCTTGTTCTCGTGATAATTATCCACGGAAAAGGAAAGAGACACGGCTCAAAAAAAGGAAGGACGCACAACCACGGCTTCTGTCCCGTGATTTGGGGATTGGCAATATTTGTTCCATCTTCTAAAGTAAAATTAATATTTGGGGCTGAATGTTTCTTGTTCTAGTGATAATTATCCACGGAAAAGGAAAAGAGACATGGCTTAAAAAAGGAAGGGCGCACAACCACGGCTTCTGTCCCGTGATTTGGGGATTGATAATATTTGTTCCATCTTCTAAAGTAATTAATTAGTTCATTAATTAATTTAAAAATCCACAAAATCAAAAAAAATCAAGGGCTTAGATTTATTTGAGATATTACTTCTTAAGAAGTAAAATATGTACCATATAGCATTGCCCTACTAATCATGATACAATGCTTATCTTTGTTCACAGCAAAACTTGGATGATTGGCTACAAAAATAGAATGAATCAAAACTTGAACCTTTTCATGTTCTGCTTATTGTATTGAAATTTATTTATACTATTGTGTCTGCCCTATTGAGCAACTCCAACAGTTTGTTAAAACTCACTTGGTAAATCGTCCCAAAACCAAATGCCAAGTGAAAAAAGAGGTCTTCTCCAACAGTTTGTTATTTGAGCTTGGCAAAAGAACTTGACATCCTAGAATTTTTGCCAAAATCATAAAATTTAGCCTCCAACAAGTTGACAAAACTAGTTGGCAAATTGGGATACACGTGATGCCAAGCGATGGAGGACTTGACATATTTGGCAAGTGAAGGGGAAATTTTGTCAAGCTTGCCAAATTGTCAAGTACTTTTGCCAAGTTGTTGGAGGAGGTTTTTTATGGTTTTGGCAAAAATGCTAGGATGCCAAGTGGTTTTGCCAAACTATTGGAGTTGCTCTGAGCATCTCCAATTGTTTGGAAAAATTGACTTGGGAAAAATTGTCATTTAGCAATTTGCTAAAACTTTTGGCAAGTAAATTTTTCATGTATCTCCAATAGTTTGGTAAAAATAACATAGAAAAGTATTCCAACTTGGTAAAAATAACATAAAAACGCCGGATAGCAAGTGAAGCTGACTTGGTAAATATAGCAAGTAGATGGCCTCCAATTCCAACTTGGAAAAATTTAGCAAGTCATATACCAATCTGTTGGAGAACGTTTTTTCTTCTTTTCCCAATAAAACAAGGATAACAAGTCATTTTTCTAAACTATTGGAGATGCTCTTAGTTGTTTTCTTTGCCTCGCGTGATCCTCCACAAATAGTTTGTTCATGTCATTAATTACTAAATGAAATGCACGATTGATCGTCCTTGTCCAATTGACACCGTTTGATGATTGAATGTGTGTGTCTAGCACTTAGCCATATACGGAGTATAGTTGTTAGGGTTGCGTCACCTTCAGATAATGTTACCCTAAACGTTAAACAATTAGTCGCTTGTTATTTAGCCATTATTCAGATAAAATAGCTATTTAAATGGATAGAATGGCCACTCAAATGAAGTGAACGATGGATTAAACAGTGTGTAATTAGGGTTAATCGGCCGTCTAGACGAACAATGCCTCTACATTGCCTTTTTAGACTCCACCATTAACAAACACAGAGAAAGTCTACCTTTTGACTTCAGCAGATGTCAGCTCAAACTTAGAGACAGACGGACGAGGATGAGCCATATGGCTTTGCTATCGATAGCGTCACTGACACCTAAATATAAACGTCGTTGCAAAAGTGCATGCCTAATAATGAACAACACTCACCTGCTGCAGATAGACATCATGTTGCCCATCATTCACATGACTTTTCTACTAAAAGGATATCTAAGATATTGCTAATTTTTAGTTGCAACGCACGGACATTTATCTATTAAATATATAGATACAAATCTTAAGGCTCGTAACTTGTACGTTGTCTTAAGCTCTATTCAAGAAGTCAAGATCAGCCGGCTCAAATTATGTACAAGCTTGAGTCTAACTTTGGGGTTCGGTCAAGACTCGGATCGATCCTCTAACAAGCTCAAGCTTCACACGTAGCGAGATTGAGATCCCTCGAGGTTGGATCATTTAGTCATTTGCAGCCTTAAGTCCTTAACCATATAGTGTGGTTAGTGTGATATGGGCACAGTTTCAACTGAATACACTCCACTGCGTCGCTGCCTGAGCTACGGGCGCAGCGATGCCATGGCCGTCAACACCTTTCGCAGGGAAGCTGATCCCTTCTCATAAAAAAATCCCGCACGCCTTCCATTCTCATAAGATTAAAGTTTTTCATCGTCTTGTTGAGAAATCTGCGAATGAAATATCCATCGAACCGAATTATTTCATCTGTATATAAACCTCGCTTTGCATTTCTCTTCCGACTAGCTAGATCGCTAGAGTTTGTGGTCTGAGACGTTTGAACGCTAAGAGGCCGTGGTAGTGGACAATGATGCAATGCAAGCAAATAAAGCAGCTATAGTACAGGCTGCGTGTAGCAATTTTGTGGGGTTCAACGAGTTGCAGTATGTGTATGTATATATATATATATATATATATATATAGGTGCAGGTGCAGCCAGACATGTGAAGTATATAATAGCAATGGGGATTCGAATCCTGAGCCATTAACAGCTCCAGATAATTTGGCACGTACCAAAGAAATGACCGAATCTTTGAACGCTGTGAAAAGACAACAGACGCCTCTACCTAATTGTGTTTGTGTGGATGAATGTAAACTGTGGAAATTAGCAGATGCAAAAGCCCTTCAGTCCTTAGAAGTTTTGCAGTTAAGTGAGTAATTAATCCGTTTTGATGTAATTTTTATCCTATATCCTAGTTGGCAACACTGTCAGATTTTTTTTAAATGTCTATAAGAAGCTGATAAACAGAAACCCTAGGCATACCTTCCAATTAATTGTACTCGTCCAATCTGGTTCAAAAGTTAGGATTAACGTTTAATTTCACTCACCACATCGAATGTTTGGACACATGCATGAAGTACTAAATATAGACTAAAAAAATTACACAGATTATGTGTAAATTGAGATAATTTTTTAAGCCTAATAAGTTTATATTTAGCAATATTATGCTACAATAAACATGTGCTAATGATGAACTAATTAGTCTTAATAAATTTGTCTCACGGTTTCGAGGCGGAATATGTAACTTATTTTCTTATTAGCTTATTTTTAATAGACTAATGAGTGTCAGAATATCCGATGTGACACGCAAAAACTTTTCAGACTCCAACTAATTTTTATCCGGTATCCGTGGCATGTCGCTGTAAAAATCTCGAATTCTAAACGAGACAAGCTCGAGTTTGACCTAAAGCTCGCAAGCTTAGTGTAAACTCTCGAGCTCGAGCAAGCTTGTGCATTGGAGCTAAGCATGATCTAAGGCGGATACACATATATTTCATTTACCAATTGCTGCATCATTTAAAATCCTGAGAGCTCATAAATAAGAGAATGATTTGAGTCTAAATACCGTATAGTTAAGACTAAGATAGATACAAAGCTTAAGGTCTCTGCTTGTGTTTCTCTCGTCTTAAGGTCTCCTTGTGTTCACCTTGAATTATGTAATAGCTTGAGCCTAACTTTATGCATCCTAGGGTGATTCTGAGGCTCAACTCAGACGACTTAGCTCGATCCTCTAGCAAAGCTCAAGCTTGAGGTGACGAGATCGCTCGAGCTTGCCTCATTTACAGCTTGGCTACCTAGTCCGCATTTCCTCGACAGTTTGTGGTGTAGGATTACTGGTTGGTTTTGCTGAATATAAGCCGCTTGATCCAAAGGTCCTGTGAAGCCAAGAATGTCGCCTTTCGCTTCAAGACAGATTCATCCTCATGAAAATTTTCCTCTCGCCTTCCATTCCTATAAGATTAAACATTTTCTTCTCCTTGTTCTTGAGAAATCTGTGAGGTGAAACCATCGGTCCGAACTATTTCATCTGTGACTCACGCGCTTCACATTTCTCTTCCGACTAGAGTCAATGGTCTAAGACGTTTGAAGGATATGCAAGAGGCTTGGACAACAATGCAATGCAATGCAATGCAAAGCAAAGCAAATAGGTCGAGCAGCTCTAGCACATGCTGTGTAGTAAGCAAAGTGGGGCTGAATTGTAGTAGTACTGTAGTAGTAGTAGTAGTATAAACGAACTGCAGTATACATGGATAAGTCCTGCAGGTGCACACAGACACGTGAAGTATAATAGCAATATGGGATTCCAATCCTGACCCAAAGTTTCCTAGCTTATGAAACATGCAGTCTGCTTGCTCAGTGGAGTAGCATGTTCGTTGCAGCATATGAAACATGCAGTCTGCTTGCTCCATCTCCCCATCTCCATGTCCTTGCTTTGCAGTTTTCATTTTCATGGATCCTATTCCTATGCCTGACCATAAAGCTCGTCGCTCGTATATAGATCGCTCTGGCTCGCGTGAGTCGCGTCTGAGGCTGGCGCCAGGCCGGGTGTGTCAAGTGGGTTGCGTTGTGATTGCAGATTTGCTGCTGTGGACAGATGTGATAGTTAGTGCTCTCGGATACCCATTTGTATAAAAAAAAAATGTTCTTATCCAATAATTGCTCACTGCCATCCCTTCTCTCTTTGGTTTCTTGAGAGGATGGCCTGCTGTGTATTCTGAACTCCTGCTTCCAGAACTTATTTTCACATCAAGATACTCCATCTATACCCCAAAAGTAATAATTATCACATTTTTTGGGAATAAATTAGTGAACAACTAAAATTATGTACATGCCAATATGCCATACTCCTTATTTGAAACCAGTTGTGGTTGTGAGCTGTGGAAAAGCTGTTGTGGGTTGTGAGCTGTGAAAAAGCTGAAAGCTGTTTGGTTAAACAAGTATAAAGTTTATCTTCTAGTTTTGTTTTTTTATATAATTATGAAAAAGTTTTGATTTCACCTATTTTGAAAAGCTAAAAGTCAAAAGCCAAAAGCAGGGTCAAAGCAGCTTTCAAAAATGTACTACGGAAAAAGACCAGCTTCTGCAAAAGCTACCACCAACAGCAACCCCTTTGGTTGAGCTTTTGGCTTTTGGGGCCAAAAGCTCGACCAAACAGGGCCTTAATCTGTCTGAGAATTTTTAGAAAGATATTTTTTTAAAAAAAACAAATAGAGTATGTGGATACTTCTTTTTAAAACATCATACCTAGAATTACCTATAGTTGAGAGCCCCACAAGTTAGAACTGATCTATAGTTATATTCTTTTAGATAACATTAATTATTTAATTGGATGCTGGAATTGAAATCTTTTCGGGGCAAAAAGAGTAGTCAATATTCTCTACACAAGCTTATCTTGACTGTAAGCTCTAGTTTATCTACTACGAGGCGTGAGGATGAAGTGGGCTAAAATAAGATGATTATTATTGTGCTTTATTATTGTCAAAATGGTTGGTTAACTTTGTATGACACTCAAGTTTAATTCAGAAAAAAGGAAAAATAGTAAAGCCTTGTGATATTTGATTCATCAACCACATCCTAATAATTATAAGAACTCACATAGAGTGCTTTTTAAAGAAGCAAGAGTAATATTCACACCTTGCCCTTAAACTAAGCTAGCTATTCCATTCCAGTCTCCTAACTTCTTAAATACCTAATTTTGGTCTCTGAACTTGGTTGTTTATGCCATGCATTCTGATCCCTCAATTTCTAAAATGCCTACTTTAATTTGGTTCTTGAACTTGGTATCAGGTCTCATCCAGATCCAAAGATGGTTTAACTCGTTATGTATGCTCATATGACATGTTGATTGTGTGTTGATCAACACGTACATGGACCTAATCTGCTATGCAGTTCCTAGTACGAATCGTACACGTACACAAGCAGCGGGCTATGGCACACGGGCCACCGGGCCATAGGCCCATAGCCATGTACTCCATTTTCTTTGGGATATAAACGTGTCGCTCATGCAGATATGATATGGCATGCGACATCCGTTTTCTGTGGAGGAGGCAAGGGTTGGGTTACAAGCCCTATGTGAAAGTAGTGTTCGAGGATGACAGAAATTGCTAGCTCTCATCATCACCTGGCTAGCTAATATTGTTGTGCAACCCCGTCCATGCTAGTTGTAAAAAAACATCGTTTAATTTGCACTCCTAGCTAGCTAGGCAACTATTGCTCACTGCAATGTGTGTAAGAGAGTGAGAAAAGTGGGTAAAGGAGACAACTTGTGTCCATGTAAAGTTAAAGCCCAGGAGTCCAGGACAAGGTATGACCACTAGTAAGCTAGCTTTCCCTCAAAAAAAAAAAACTAGTAAGCTAGCTTATGGGTGGTTCACTACAATATATAAAATTATTGATCATCAGCTACACATGCAAAGCGAAAAATAAACTTTCTTCCATTAACTAATTAGTTAGTTATGATACTTCTTTACATGACATCTACCTACAGTTGAGAGAGACACACAAGTTAGTCCCAAATAAATTAGAGTTATATTCTTTTCTGACAATTTCAATTTTATGTTACAATTGAAATCTTTTTGGGACGTAAGAGTAGTGATTATTCTCTAGGCAAGCTGATCTTGATTGTAAGCACTAGTTTATCTACTATCAAGCGTGAGGACAAAGTGGATAGAAATCACATGATTCTTTTGTGCTTTATTATCAGATTGGTTGGTTAACATTGTTTGGCACACTGTTCAGATAGAGTTCTCTTGAATATTTACTGTCTACACGAAGCTGAAAAGAAGAAAATATAGAAATACCTTCCAGTGTAATTGTCCAACTGATTTAAAAGTCGAAAATGACGTTTTTGCACCTACATTGTGATGACCAGCTGGCCAGACTTACAATTTATTAATTATGGAAGCTTGAGACCAATGCACAACCCTGCAAACCATAGCATGTATCCTTATGTGCAACATTAAGTCCAACAATATTAGAAAAAGTCATTCAATCAACGAGTGACTTCTCATCATATCTTTCGACCTTCCATCTTTCTGTGTATGACATTAATCTAGACGTTGATGCATTCATGAACCCATGGTTATTTCCATCTACCTCGATCGATCAACTAGTTGTTGATGCGACATACATGACCAGGGTAAGCCTTGTGGCTACAAGGCCAATTGGGAAATCCATGCTCTAAACTAGTACATACAGGTATTGGATGGATCCTCATGATGCCCATTCTTACAAATTGTAGTATTAGTCACCTCTCTCTCAGAGTCATGGCTATAGAAGAGTGAAACAAGTGAGCTGTTGGAGTCAAGCATTGAACTGTGTAACCGCACCATATATAAAAGAAACAAGAAAAGGACATTAGATATATAGACAAGGTGACCATTGAGTCAATGCATTTGTTGAGCATTGAGTTATCACAACATACCAATATAATGTTTCTTGAGTATGGGTGCAAGGTGAAGACAGAATGAATGCCATTTTTTAAAGCTACTATGCGATGACCCTACAAATTCCAAATGTTGTTGAGGAAGATTATACCAGATTATAATTGTGTTCTATGCAACCTAAATGTTGAGGAAGACTTGGTCAATCTCATGTTTCATTGCCCCTTTTCTCAAGTATGTTGGTCAAGTTTACTAATACAAATTCCAGTTTCCAATGATATTGAAATCATTCTTGAGTCTATTCAGGATCAGTTGCTACTGTCGTTCTTCATGTAGCTCATAATCACGATGTGTTGGTCCATCTGGACAATGCATAATAACATTATTTTCAGAAATATTTCACATTCAGTATCAAGGTGTCGGCAAGTGTTCAATACAGAGTTTGCCCTGATTATTCTCATAGCAAGATCCAAACTTCATCCAAGTATAGATCAATGGTTAGAAGCATTTATGTAACTGGATTGATTTTCTTTGTAACTTTCTTTGTTTCATGATAGTAACCTTTTTTAAATAGTTTGTTTTAAATTCAATAAAATTCCAGTAGGGGTCCCTTACCCCTCTTGTTCCATCATTTTTTCACTATGGCATGACAACCCCCCTCTCCCACCACCACCCACATCAAATAACAACACCATAAATTTTCTTGTTTATGGAGTGTTTATTGGTTATCGTTCTTCTCTCGTAGTACATTCATGAGTGTCATTTATTGGCACCCCCATCCCAAACAACAACACCAATTTTTTCTTGTTTATGTAGTGATCATTGGTTACTGTTCTTCTCTCGTTGTAGGTTCATGAGCGTTATTTCCTGACTGTCTGAAAGCAGATGATATTTGAAACTCAAATTTAATTCATAGAAAAGAAGTTAAAATGTTAACTCTGCATCAAAGCCTTGCGACCTTTTATTAATCAACCACATCATCATAATAATCATAAAAACTGGTATAGAGTGCTCCTTAAGAAAGAAAAGTACTACTGGTTATCGAGTTGCATTGGCTACAATAGTATACACAAGCCAAGTATTTTGGGAGCCAGCTAATTACAAAAAATTGATATCATGCATGATTGTATGAAGATCAAAAAAACCGAGCAATAAAAGAACTCAATAATGATAACTTGTGGCATTTGTCTACTGAAAACAAGTTCATACATCAGTACATGACTTATGGCGCGCGCGCACACACACACACACATAATTGTTGGAGCATGTATAAGTGAATTGTCCATCTCTCCCATCAGCTTAAGCTTTTAGGTTCAATTGGATGTTGTATGTAACTTAGAGTTTGTTTGATTGAGCTGTGGCTGTGGAGAAAAGTTATTGTGGGCTGTAAGCTGTGAGCTATGAGCTGTAGAAAAGCTGAAAATGTTTGGTTAAGCAAGTATAAAATATATATCTTATTATTATTTCTCTTAAAACAATTATAAAAAAAAAGTTTTGTATTTCATCTATTTTGAAAAACAGAAAGCCAAAAGCCAAAAGCAGGATCAAAATAGCTTTCAAAAATAAACTATGGAAAACACCTCGTTTTGAAAAGCTGCTTCCAAAAGCAACTCATTTGGTTGGGCTTTTGACTTTTGGCTTTTGGGGCCGAAAATCAAAACCAAAAGTCCAACCAAAGAGACCCTTAATATGATATCAAAGTCAAAGGTCTCAAGTTCGAATGCTGGTAGACATAATTAAATATTGTCCACTCCTATTCCACCTCTGAAGCCTGAGGGAGCCTCCACGTGAGGGGAGGTGTTGGAGTATAACTGGGTTGGCCGCCTCTCCCCATCATCTTAAGTTATTGTCTGTCTCTCCCTATCAACTTAAGTTTTCGTGTTGAATTGGTTAGTGCGTGCAACTTAATAATAATGAAAGCTATGCACCTAAAAATGTTTGAAGTACTTATATTTTTTGAAATGTAAGAAGTATTTTGTAATTTGACATGAAAAGTAAGTATAGAACAACAAAGAAACGTAAATAAATAAAGAACATGCACATCTTAGTGAGGATGAAAAGAAAAAGAAGCATAGCATAGTAGCATAGCATCCTTCCATGCAATATTTCAATATATTATGGTGGGTGTGGCTGTTGATATATGGCAAGATGAATTACACGTATGTGCCTTAGGACTCACAAAATAGAGGCATTTTGTGTAAGTGTCTTAGAACCACTCGCAGGATCAACCATTCAACTGGCATCAATTTGTGTTCTACTAGCATCAATCAGAATTCTAGCTACTTAAAATCCAAAAACCCTTCCACCTAATAGAATGATACTTTCACTTAATTCTTATGAGTGAGTGTGACCCACATAACAAAACAGGGGCAAATGTGTGTCCGTTGTGCAGCAGAGGAGTAAGGGCTGGATTAGAAGTCGAAAATGAAGGGACTATTGGAATCAGAGGATTGAGTTCTCCCAATGTCTTCCATTCTGATCACAATTCAAACAACTCACTCTCACCATCATTAGGCTCCTACGCAATTCTATTATATGAATTATTGATGCCAGATTGTTGGCACCGACGTGGACTGTCGGTCGTTGCACTCTTAGCAACGCAATTGAATTCTATCTATTTACCTTGTGCACTATATATCAGTACCCTAATCAATGTTAGTGTGGTTATGCAGCATGTGCGTGTCTGATCGATCCAAGGCAAGAAAAAGAGTTGGTAGAGATCGAGGAAGAGGTACAAAATGGTCCTTGGTGAAGCTCATCACAAGATACGGCTAGCAGCCTTGTGGGTGGTTCAGTGCAAAAATATTGGTCATCAGTTAAACAATTGAAGACCAATTACATGAGATTCAAAAATTATTCTTTTTTATTGAATTAACTTCATGCAAATTTTTATACATTATGTAAGAGTAATACTGATACTAATAATCAAGGAAATTAAGACCATACATAAATACTTTCCTTCGTCTCTAGTAGTCAATAACCATTGAGAACGCGCGTGACCCACCGGCAGCTAGAGAGAGAGGCTAGGCCACACTTGAGAACCCGACAGAGACGTCGTCACAATGTTCACAGCTCACAATGTTCACATTTAAATGAGGGTTATAATATAAGAGCATTTTCAATATTTGGCATGGACTTTTGACATTCAATTGATCCGCCTTTGGAATTTGATCCTGGTGCTACTAATTGCTTTGATTCAAGGGATTAACCCATTTCTCTCGTTTTTCTTCTTCCTTTAATCTATTCATCTCTCCCAGCCACCTAAAAGCACCAAACTACTCCTGGCCTGATTAGAACATACCTTTGCACCAGACCACTCTACCCCACACAACATGACGGGCGCAGCACAAAGCAGACCAACCCATCACAATGCATATGTGCACTGCATTATCAAATCATGGACTGATTAGGCTTAATAAATTCGTCTCGCATATTATCTCGATCTATGCAATTAATTTTATAATTGATCTATATTTAATACTAAATTAGTGTCCAAGCATTCAATGTGATCAAGACTAAACTTTAATCCCTCGAAACAAATAAGACCTAAGAAAAAAGGGTGCTGACAACATGCACAGTTAACACGTACTACTCCCTCCATATGAAAAATAGAAGTAGTTTTGGACAAGGTTTGAGTCAAATATTGAGAATATAAATCATAATTAACTTTTAGATTGTTGAGTTTAGAGATGTAAAAATCATATAAATAAATTTATCTTGAAAAGTACTTTGATGAAAATATACATATATCACTTTACAACAAATATTTTCAAATAAACAAGTGGTCAAAGTTATACTTTGGACACCGTGTCGCTGTCTTAAACGACTTATATTTCCTCTATGGAAGGAGTATACTCCCTCCGTATAGCAAGTAATATTATAGAAGGCTATAAGCCAGCTAAATGCTGACGTGGAGGAGAGAAGGGAGGAGAGAGAAGAGAAGCGGGCTGTAATCTTACAGTCGGCTTGAACACAAGAACCAAGAAATCTGTGAGAGAGACAAGTGGGTCCTATATTAATTGTGAATGTTCAATCAATGTATGAGTAGGGTGAGAGAATGCTGCAAGGACTCTTACAGCCAACAAAGTCGGTTGTATTATAATACTTACTCTTAAATGTCGTTTAGGACAGCGACACGGTCTCCAAAGTATAACTTTGACGACTTGTTTTTTAAAAATATTTATTGTAAAGTAGTATATGTATATTTTTATGAAAGTATTTTTCAAGATAAATGTATTTATATGATTTTCCTAATATTTGACTCAAAGCTTTTCTAGAACAATATTTATTTTTGATACGGAGGGAGTATATATATTTATCAAAACAAAGCAGTCACTATAAGTAAATTTGAGCGAGTTAACAATACCGATAGAACAATACAGCGTTACTAGTCCTCCCAGCACTGGAAAAAAAAACTACGAGCGCCTAGCAGCCTCTACACTCTGGTTCAGACAGGAACAAAACAAACAGGAACCAGCAGCTTCACTCACTCAATCAGCAAGAGCTTCCCAACGCTAACATCAAACATCCATACGTGCGGGCACTGGGCGGGAGCAGCGAAGCATGCGTTTCTCCCCAGTTGGATTGCAGACGCCACGTGAAAGCAATGTCCCAGGACGAGTTCTCTCGATGCCTTCCATTCCAGTGACAGACAGATAGAGCTCGATCGCTATAGCTCGATCTCATCGTCATCCGGCTAGCTAGCTACTGTTGTGCAAGTGCAACCCCATCCTTAGCTTGCTAGTCGTAAAAAAACACCGTACCGTTTGCACTCCTAGTACGCAAGTGTACTCACCTGACTGCAGCATGTATAGCAGGGTATATATCTTAATTTATAGACAATTTTTGAAGCCATGTGTGTGTGGTGTGTAAGAGATCGAGTGGGTATGTAATAAGGAGTAAAGGAGACATCATCCTGTCCTTGTAAAAAGCCCATGATCGACAAGATACGACTACAGTAGCATTATTTGCTGCTCAGTTAGAAACAACGACGACCACGTGAAGCGAAAAAACAACTTTCTTCGAGTAATTAGTTTCTGCCAACTTTTCATACGCTGTGTCCCTCGTTTTTCACCGGCCTTTGCAAAAAGTAGTGTAAGAGAATAATAATTTCTTGATTTAGCTTTCTACGTCACAAGTATGGCGCAACATTCATCCAGACGTTCGTTGATGCACTCGCCAACCCATGATTCTTTTTATGTACCTAGATCGTTCGACCAGTTGTTGATGCAAAATGCATGACCAGGGTAAGCTTTGTAGTTACATGGGCAAGTGGGAAAATCCATGGCTACTCGTGATCGGCTTGAATTATGTAAGAGCTTGATCCTAACTTTAGGCTCGGGTGATTCTGAGGCTCAACTCAGACTCAGCTCGATCCTCTAATAACAAGCACAAGCTTGAGATTATCGGTCATCATCAGACATCAGCACTTGTTTCATTTACAACCCTAGACATGTGGATGTGTCATCCGTGTTTTCTTGTCCCGGCTAGACAATTGTGGTAATGTTGCTGGTCGGTTTAACTGAATAAGCCGCTTGAGCTAAAGGTCCAGTAAAGCCACAATTGTCGCCTTTCGCTTGGGGGTTGATCCATTCTCATGAAAAAATTTCGCATGCCTTCCCACTATAGGAGGTCCAGGCTTTGCCGAGTGCTGGCAGCACTCGGCGAAGGCTCTCTCGCACTCGGCGAAGATAATGTCGGCAAAGATTTCTTTGCCGAGTGCCAAATATCGGGCACTCGGCAAAGGCTTCGCCGAGTGCCAGGTCAGCACTCGGCGAAGCAAACGGGAACCATCACTTGACGGTCTCTTTGCCGAGTGCCTAGCGGACTGGCACTCGGCAAAGAGGCCTCCTTTGCCGAGTGCCACGTGGGCCGGCACTCGGCAAAGGGGGCCTCTTTGCCGAGTGCCACGTGTCCAGGCACTCGGCAAAGGGCGCCTCTTTGCCGAGTGCCACGTGGGCAGGCACTCGGCAAAGGGGGCCTCTTTGCCGAGTGTCATGGTCACGACACTCGGCAAAGAGGCCGGCCTGGGAAAAAATTGCCCAGCTTTGCCGAGTGTCGTGGCATCTTTGCCGAGTGTGGCACTCGGCAGAGCTGGAAAAAAATGATTTTTTCTGTTTTCATTTTCCTTAACAGAAAACATATCACACATCTATATTCCATTTCAGACAAATATCACATATATATATATATCACACATCCATATATCACATACATGTCCATTTCAAACAAATATCACACGTTCAGTCTCTATGCATCACAAGCTCACAAGTTTATCACAAGTCCATCACAAGTTCACAAGTCCATCACATCCATCTCACAAGTCCATGACAAATCTAAGTCGGCCATCACTGCTCACCTTGGTGCTCAGATTGTGAAGAACCCCCACCTTGCCACGCGTCCCACGACCCGCCCGAAGGACCACCTTGCCAACCTTGCCACCCAGGCGGCGGAGGTCCAGATGGCCACCCGGTGTACCCTGACTGGTTAGGAAGGTAATCTGGCCACCCATAGGGCGGAGGAGGGCCACCGGGGAGCCACCCAGGCTGCGGAGGAGGGCCACTAGTGATGTGCAGAGTGTGCGGAGGAAGGCCAGGTTGAGGAGTCGGTGCCGAACCCTCCGACTGTGAGTGCACAAAGGAGAAGCAAATTCGTTTGCACCTGGAGGACAGCCGTAAAAGTTAAAGAAATATAAACAACCATATATACTCACCGGTGTCTCTATCGTAGGAGTAACAAGAGGCACAAAAGGAGTGAGCAGCGAGGGAGGCACGACAACACCCGGGATGTTCAGGCTCCCAAAGAAGTGGGCTATGTCCTGCGTCCTCTGCGCCTCCCGCTGCTGGACGGCCAGTAAGTCGCGACGATGGGCCGCCGCCTCGGCCTCGTGCATGGCCTGCAACCTCTGCATCTGGTCCGCCTGGGCCTGCATCTGGGCCTGCAAAATTCGTCCCGTAAGGTTTAAACAATGCAAAGACAAGATATATATGTAAAAGTAATGAACGATGAATAGAACAAGTACTTACCTGAAGTGTTGTCATCATCTGCTGTGAGGTCGGCTGCCGAGGTCGTATGGGGACGGAGGAGCTCGTGCTGGCAGCTCGAATCTCAGCGAGGTTGGGGACAGAGTTAGTTTCCATGTTCAGATGGGTTAGTTTCCATGTTCTACTCCTACCCAAGACAGAATTTCGGCAGCACCTCCTCGATGTTCTCCCGATACACGTCCTGGCAGGGAGAGTGTGTATCCGGAGAACAACGAGGAGGTGGTGCCGAAATTCTGACTCTGACAGGAGCAGAACATGGAAACTAGCTCATCTACGCAGCCGCGGGCTGTCCAAAATACGTGGACAATTCGAAAGAGATACGGTCGCAGATATGCAAAGGTCTGAATATCTAAGACTGTATCTCTTTCGAACGGGAGACGTCTAACTAAGTTACGCGATCAAAGATCAGATACCTAAAGATACGGATAGAGGGGTTATACCTAAGGTGTCGATGAGGTCAGGGTAGCGGGGCAGTGGTGAGTCGGGGCAATGGCGAGACGACGCGGGGCATGCAGACCCGCCAACACCGCGAAGACGATCGGGGTCGACGAGTCCCTCTGACGGGTCGTCCTCCTGCCAAAAAAGAGCATATGGTTAGTCTCGACCGAAAATTTCGGCAGCACCTCCCCTGCACGGGAGGTTCCCCAAACCTGCACAAAGGTCGACACGAAGGCCAACACCACATGTATACCAGACATAGTCACGAAGGCTAACAATCACAATAGCTCACAATAGTACAACTACTACTAACACTAATACTACTACTAACACTAACACTACTAACTACTACTAACACTACTACTAACTACTAACTACTAACGACTAAGTACTAACTATTTACTAACTACATAGGGCATACCTTCGCGACGAGAATAGCAAGAACGAGCTTCGGCGACGACGACGGGGACGACTGAAGCGGCTTGAGGGTCGACGGACCTAAGCCGGCACCTTCCTCCTCTCTTCTCCTTGTCCTTCTCCTCCTCTCTTCTCCACTCCTCCTTCTCCTTCTCTCTTCTCCACTCCTCCTCTCCTCCTCCTCCTCCTCCTCCTCTCCTCCACTGGTCGGCCAGGGACGGCCAGCCGGTCGGGCCGTCAGGCAGGACGCGGGCGGCCGGGGCCGGCGGGTGGCGCGGCCGGCGGCGCCGCGTCCGGGGGGGGATGCGGCGGGGCGGGGCGGGGGCGCGGCGGGGCCGGGGGCGGCGGGCCCGGGACGGGGGTGCGGCGGGGCCGGGGCTTGGGCGCGGCGGCGGGCGGCGTGCGGTGCGTGCGTGCGGGTGTAAGTGTGTGTGTGTGTGTGGGTGACCGGAAGGCTGTTTTGTATTTTTTTATTTTCGAACTGCTTTGCCGAGTGTCAGATCGGCTGGCACTCGGCAAAGGGGACCTTTGCCGAGTGCCAGCCGATCTGGCATTCGGCAAAGAGGGGACTTTTGCTGAGTGCCAGCCGATCTGGCACTCGGCAAAGAGGGGCCACGTGGCAGACATACCCCAGCCAGCAGGCAAGGCTTCGCCGAGTGCCAGCTGGCACGGCACTCGGCAAAGAGCTTCTCTTTGCCGAGTGCCGGCCTCTGGCACTCGGCGAAGTTTTTATTTTTTTTTAAATTTTGCCACCAAAGTTTTTTTTGAGGCACTTCCACACTATCATAGACAGCATGTTCAAATTTGACACTTTTTCAAAACATTTCGTTATATTTTTTGACTTTATTTCATTTTTTTGAATTTTCCCGAAAGACGCAAGTTTGAACTGCGGGTGCATCGAATAATGGATTTTCATGATTTAAAAAATATTATTGTTGTTCTTATCCATATGTTGAGGCCAAGTCCAAAAACTGGCCCGAGGTTTCGATCAACGTGCTCGCGGGGCAACGCCTCAAATTACGTGCGGGCGGTTTTTTAATTATAGAAAATACAAATGAATTCCAAAAATCGCGAAACTTGGCGAGATGTTGTTACATCATATGCGTATGCCGAGAAAAAAATTTGAGAAAGTTTCAAACAAGTTGTCACGTACGATGTTTACAAACCTGGACATCTCAACATGTGATTCTATAATTAAAAAACCGCCCGCACGTAATTTGGAGGCGTTGCCCCGTGAGCACGTTGATCGAAACCTAGGGTCAGTTTTTGGATTTGGCCTCAACATACACTCAAGAACAACAATAACAATTTTCAAATCATCAAAATCCATTATTCGATGCACCCGCAGTTCAAACTTGGGTCTTTCAGTAAAATTCAAGAAAATAAAAAAGTAAAAAAAATATAACAAAAATCTTTGAAAAGTGTCAAATTTGAACATGTTGGCCATAGTACTGTGGGGATGATCCACAAAAAATTTGGTGTCCAAAATCCAAAAAAAAACTTTGCCGAGTGCCACGTGGCTGACACTCGGCAAAGAGGGGATCTTCACCGAGTGCCAGCCAGGTGGCACTCGGCAAAGAACAGCCCACGTGCTTTGCCGAGTGCCACGTGGCCGGCACTCGGCGAAGATCACCTCTTTGCCGAGTGCCAGCCACGTGGCACTCGGCAAAGAACAGCCCACGTGTCAAACAAAGGGGCCACACACTTTGCCGAGTGCCACGTGGCTGGCACTCGGCAAAGCGCTCCCTCTTTGCCGAGTGTCAGACGGCGGGCACTCGACAAAGCGAATGGCTGTGGATGCCGTCTGGTCCGCGACGCTTTGCCGAGTGCTCATCTGTGCCGAGTGCTTTTCTTTGCCGAGTGTCGGGCACTCGGCAAAGCAGCCTTTGCCTTGTGCTTCGGCTTTGCCGAGTGCCAGATGTCCGGCACTCGGCAAAGAGGCTCTTTGCCGAGTGCCCGAAATTTGGCACTCGGCAAAGTTCTAGGCACTCGGCGAAGCCTGCGTTTCCTGTAGTGTCCATTCCCATAAGATAAAAAACTTTCTTCTGTCTTGTTCTTGAGAAATCTGTGCGCGAAACCATCGATCCGAATTATTTCATATGTGACTCTGTTTACATTTCTCTTCCGAAGTTTGAAGGCAAGAGGTGGGGTTGGACGTACTTGGACAACAATGCAATGCAAGCAAATAAAGCAACTATAGTACATGCTGTGTAGCAATAAGCAGCTGGGGTTGAAGTGTAGTACTAAAACAACTGCAGTATATATATAAGTCCTGCAGGGTGCAGCCAGACACGTGAAGTATAATAGCAATGCAATAAACCTGCTGGGATTTGAATCCTGGCCCATTAACGTCTCATACATAGCTTTACCCGGTGGAGTAGCATGTTGGTTGCAGCAGGAAACCTGCTGTCTGCTTGCTCCATCTCCGTGTCCTTGCTTTGCATTTTTCATTTTCATGGATCCTATTCATATGCCTGACCAGATCCGATCCATTAATTAGTGCTCTCGGCCACCCATTGTAAAAATGCTCTTATCCAATTGCTCAGTGTTATCCCTTCTCTTTAATTGGTTTTTTTTGAGAGGATGGCCTGATGCGGCTTCTGAACTCTTGCTTTCAGAAATTATTTGGACATCAAACCAGCTATCTACAAAAAAAAATATCACATTTTGGGAATAAATTAGTGAAACAGCTAAAATGTGTACTTTGTATATGCCATTATGCCATATACTCCTTTTATATTTTCCTATGTGCTGGTTGAGCTAAGAAAAATGATGGAATTGTATTGCCACCATGCATCTACTCTCTCTGCCTCAAAATAATATTTTACAAGAACATAGGATATTGTTTCGTAATCACAGAACGATAACTGCAAAATCAAAAAGATATCCTCCAGGAAGAAAAGAAGATAATCATATTTTTATGTAACTTTTTCCAGCATCATTCTTAATCTGTCTGAAAAATTTTAGAAAGTTTTTTTTCTTAACGGGGGAGGATACAGTCTTCTTTTAGAACATTATACCTACAGTTACCTAGAGTTGAGAGCCCCACAAGTTAGTCCTAAACTAGAGTTATATTCTAATTTTTAGATAACATTAATTGTACATTTTGATGACAGAACTAAAATCTTGGGATGAAAAGAGTAGTCATTATTCCCTATGCAAGCTGATCTTGATCGTAAGTGTCGGTGTTTCGTACCCGGGGTATTACACCAACGAGTAATATGATCGCGTGCTTCTCTTCCTGGATGGTGATGCAAGAGGACACAAGGATTTATCCTGGTTCGGGCAAAGAAGGCCCTACGTCCAGCGGGGGGGGATGTTCTTGTATTACTTGCACCTAAGTGCTTGTACAGGGGCGAATACAAGCTCAGTAAGCGTGGACCAGAGTCCGGACTCGTGTATGTGTGTGGACTCGTGTGTTGTCCCTCGAGGTTCTATCCGTCCTCCTGAAGGAGGGCCCTGGTGTCCCCTTTTATAGAGCAAGGGGAGGCCAGGGTTACATAAGGGTATTACAAGTGTCGGGGCGTACGGTGCCCCATACGGAGAAGGGTAGGAATCCTGTCTTATCGGGGCCACTGGAGCCGATGTGATCGTCGCTGTTGAGGCATCCTTGGGTCGTGGCTTCCATCCTGGGCGCGGACGTGGTGGCGCGGCAAAGGTGGGAGCCGTACAGCACCCATCCTGGAATGTACAGGACGCGGCGGGGTCCCTCCGGGTCTTGGGGCACCTGTCCTCCAATAGCATGAAAGTGGTTAGGGCTCGAAGGGCGCGGAGCCGGCCTCGAGGTGGTGCCACGGGGGCTCGAGGGGCACGAAGCCGGCCTCGAGGTGTTACAGTGCAGGGCTTCGAAGGGCACGTAGCCGGCCTCGAGGGGTTATAGTGCTTGGCTCAAAGGGAGCGTAGCCGGCCTCGAGGAGTTACAGTGCATGGCTTGGCCGAACAGTACTGTACTGGTGCCCTTTTGCCATGCTTGTGGTGAAAACGAGACTTGACCTTTACACCGAGTTACTGTGGCACACGCTGTGCACTAGTGGACATGACCGGAGTGGGGTGAAGGCATTAAATGCGTGGTATGGGCTGGTACGGCTGTCTGTACAGCTCGAGTCCGTTCGTTAAGGCTCGAGGTGTAGGGGCGCGCTCGCCCGAGGCCTGGAGGGCTCGGGCGAGACGGGAGAGCGATCGTGCTCGCCCGAGGCCTTGCTCGGAGGGCTCGGGCGAGGCGGAGAAAGAAGAGCGTTCGCCCGAGGCCTGGCTGGGAGGGCTCAGGCGAGACGGAGATAGAGCGTTCGCCCGAGGCCTGGCTGGGAGGGCTCGGGCGAGACGGAGATAGAGCGTTCTGGTGTTTGCGTTGACTGGGGGTACCCTTTTTTGTACCACCGACAGTAGCCCCCGAGCCCTTGTTTGAGTGCTTGCATTCGAGAAGGGGCTCCAGATTGGGATTTCGATGTATAGCTAACTGGTCTCGAGGGTTTTGTCGATTTGACTCCGTGGGTGTCGTGCGAGCGACACCCGCGGGTGTAGTCCCCGAGGCCATGGGGAGTGGTCAGAAACTCCCTCGTGGGCTTCCCGAAGAATCCTCCGTCGTTTGGGGACCTTCTGCCCAGTGGGCGCGCCTTTTTAGGCGGAAATCGTCAGGAAGCGGAGATCGCGGCGCCGTGTGTACCTGTCAACAGGCTCGAAATGTGGTTTGGTAGTCTCATTAAATGTTTGCGGTTACCTTCCTTTGTCGTGGGAGACTCCGTCCGAGGCTTGGCTCGGAGGGCTCGGGCGAGACGGAGAACGAGCGATCGTTCGAGGCCTGGCCTTGAGGGCTCGGGCGAGATGGAGGACGAGCGTTCGCCCGAGGCCTGAAAATCTCATGTTTACACAAAGAAAAGAGATTAGTCATAACTGTCCGAGTTCTTAGACCCTCTTTCGTCGAGGGGTGCCAGGCTGATGTGATGAACCGACTGGCCGGCTCCTCGAGCTGTCCGGCATGCCGATTGCCCTGGCTTGTCATCCCGCGAGTCCTTTCGATCGGATGCGAGGGGGGATGCCTGTACTACCCCGAGTGGGCGAGTATCGAGGTTCCCGGTGAGCTGTGGTAACGGGGAATCCAAGTGAGAGCTCGTGCCCCGTTCGATAGGGGTCGACTGTGGCCCGGAGGCGGGTCTCATAAGCATGGGTGCTCAGTCTGCAGGAGTGTCGGGTCCATTCGATAGGACCCGGTGGCTCGATGCCTCCCTCCGAGGGGATCTACTGCACGTCGAGCTCCCCGCCTTGGATACACGTGAGGGGCCTCGAGGGCTCGGCCCTCGAGTAATGCCGCGAAGTGGCCGCCCCTTGGTGTCCCTGACTCGGGCGCTCAAAGCCGGCTGTCGAACCCTTTTCGAGGGCCAGCCTTCGCTGCTTCGAGACTTAGGGCCGGGGCCCGTTTTTACCTTTGTGAAGAGGCCTCCGTCGTCTGGGAATCCTTCTGCCCGTTGGGCGCGCCTTTTTAGGCGGAAAACCGTCGGGGGAGAGCGGCGGACGCGAAGCTGTGGAGCGACGGTCGTGGCGGGCCCGGGTAGTGGAGCGAATGGAGAGGTGTCGCGTGTGTACCCTGCATCCGGCTCGAGACGCGGTTAGGTGGGCGCATTGAATGCATTCGGTTACCTTTTTACGTCGTGGGAGATCCCGCCTGTCTGGGTTTCCCCCTATAAATATCGAAAGAGGGGAAAAGGAACCCTTTAATTTGCCTTTGCCTTCGCCGCCGCCGTAGCCTTCACGCGCCCTCTCCTTCGAGCTAGTCGACTGGGGATTTCCAGCCGCCCGTCCGCTGCTCGGATCCGCGCCGCGCCACCGCCATGGCCGCCCAGACACAGATGCTGCCGGCCGAGGACTGGAGCCCGTCGAAGGTGACGCAGAGCGAAATGGACTCGTTGGTGGCCCAGGGGCTTCTGCGCCCCCAACCCGGAGGAGGGACCCGCGTGGTGGGGTTATCCCGTCGGCGGAGCACCAGGAGCCGCACCCGCCGGAGGGGTACGTGGTTGAGCTTCGCGCGGCTACCACCGTATGGGGGCTCGGCGTTCCCGCCGAGCCGCTTCTTGCGAGGGCTGACCCACCATTTCGAGGGTGGAGCTGCAACACTTCTCCCCCAACTCCATCTCGCACGCCGCCATATTCGCCGCGGTGTGCGAGGGGTATCTGAAGATGGAGCCGCACTGGGAGATGTTCGTCCATCTCTTCCGGGGGCGAGCTCTTCATCAAGTCCCTGAAGCCAAGCGGGAGGCGGCCCGTGCGCATGGGCTCCATTGCCATTACCGCGAGGGCGGGGAACCTCGTCGGCCAATGTCCCCCGCGAGTACCTGCGATACAAGCTTTCCACCAACCAGGCCGGGTGGGACGACCATTGGTTCTATCTGCGGAACGAAGGTGGCCTCTTTCCGCAAGTACACCCGGCAGGGTCCTCACTCAACGCCCGGAGAAGTGGACCTGGGGCGTTGCGGCGGACAGGCAACGCCACCTGGCCCCGCTGATGGAGATGATGAAGACGCTGGTGGACGAGAAGAAGCTGACCGTGCAAGCGGTCATTTGGGCGTTCCACCAGCGAAGAGTTCTCCCGCTGGCGGACCGCCCCCTTCTTGTGCACGAGATGGGCCCGCAGGCTCAGCTCGAGGCGCTCAATCGCTCGAGGATGGCCGAAGGGAGGCTGTCCCGGAACGAGGGCGTCTCCCGGGTGTCAATCACGATCCAGGGGCCGTTCGTCCCTGAATACTCCAACCTGGTTGCGATGGCACCCGACGAGGGGTTGTCTCGACCTGGTAAGCCTCCCTCGAGTCGAGCTATCTCGAGCCTCCTCCCCCTTTTTCCTCCTTCGATCCTTTTGCATCCGTCTTGTGGTTTGTCTCATCACGCTTCTCTTTTTTCAGGGGGCATTTACTTGTCGCGCGTCGAGGCCCCCGGTGAGGGAGGACGCCGCGGATTCTCAGGGTGAGGCGCCTCTCTGCTCAGAAGGACAAGGAGAGCAAGGATGCAAAAAGAAGAAAGAGAAAAAACAAAAACTTGCGTCGCTTAGCTCGGGAAGCAGAGACTGGCGCAGGCTCGTCGTAACCGTCAGCCTGGGGACGGGTCCCCCGAGCTGAGCTCCTCGAGCTCGGAGGAGGAGAGTGGTGATGAGGAGAGGGCGACGACGAGAGGATGGATCGCGCTTGATGCGCGCGGGCTCGTCGATGACAGGGCTGACCGCTCCTCTGTGGCAGGAGGGTACACTGGAGGTCCCACCGACGAAAGGTCGCGCGGGGACGCAGCCGCGGAAGGCGGCGCCGATCCCCTGCTTCGTCGGGGGCCCGAGGCCCGTAGAGCTCCGTGCCAGATGTGCCCCTGGCCGTAAGGAAGCCCCGGACCCGGAGCGCCTCCGCCACAGCGCCAACGGAGGCCGCCCCCGCGTCAGCCCAGACGGAGGGTCTTGAGAGGGGTCGGGCTTCGAGGAGCAGTCGACAGGTCGAGAAGGGTTTCGGGCCCGACCGCCGCGAGCCGTCAAGGGCGCCGTCGAGCCCGAGGAGGAGCGGGCGCCAGGAGGAGGCGTCGAGCCCGCGCCATCACGAGCATCGGGGAGGGAGCCCTCGAGCGTCTCGTGACCAGGGGCGTGAGCGTCCCCGGAGTCCGTCGCCGCACCGCCGCCGGGACACGGAAGCGGACGCGGGAGGGCGCGACCACCAGCGCGAGCGCCGGAGCAGGTCCCGGAGCCCGCGCCGGGGCGGGCGCCACGACGTCAGCACGAGGGAGGTACGGTCGCCCCCCCCCGCGATGTGGGGCGGAAGGAGGGCTCTCCCTCAAGGTCGAGCCACGGGAGGCGTCGGGAGCCCTCCCCCCATCCCAGCCCTGCGGAGACGGCCCAGGCACAGGGCTCGAGCCGTGGGGTGGGCTCGAAGCCCCCGAGTGGGTCCGGCGATTCCGGGAAGAAGCCCAGCCGCCGCTTCGGGTGAGTAGTTTTCTTGGGTCTCGTCGGTAGTGAGGCTTCACCTCTTTACTTTTGATGACGCGTGCTATCTCCGTTTTCTCAGGGGGGAAGCGCTCCTACCAGGAGGTGGACCTCGCTTCGTCCAAGCGGGCCAAGACCTCGAGCCCCGTCGAGGCACAGGCACCTCGAGGTATGGCACCTTCCTCCGCTAGAGAAGCCGCTTGGCTGGAGAAGGCCCGAGCTGCCATGGCTCGAGGAGGCCAGATGGTCGTCGCGAATTTCGGTGAGGCCGTCGCCATCGACCGCAGGGGTCGAGGCATCCTTCCCGATTCTGATATCGCTGTCATCTCGTATTGCAGGGGCCTCCGCTCACTGCATCGAGCCAGCCTCCACCGCGTCAACTGAGGCGCTGCCTCCTCCCCCTCCTCCTCCGGCGACGGCGCCAACTGGGAGCGCCACCCTTCCCCCCACCACGACGGCTGTTTTGGGGGAAGCGGCCCGGGGCGAGCACGGCCCGCCTGTGTCCGGGGCTGAGGAGACTGCGCCCCTCATGGCCCCGACCAACACGAGCCGGGCTGCGGAGGAGGGAAAGGGGGGAGAGGTGTCGGCGGAGAAGGAGCCGACAGTGGAGGACCTCCTGAACGAGCTGGAGCAGGGGCCACTCCCCGCCGGGGGCTCGACGATGACGGAGGCGCCCAAGGGGCCGGCTAGCGCTGACAAAACGCCGGAGGGCCCGGTCAGGGAAGAGGGCCCGGGGTCGAGTCTTCCCTCGATCGATCCGCCGCCATTCGAGCCTTCGCCTCCACGCGAGGTAGTGACGCCGCCTCGGGAGGCGGCGGAGCAACAGGAGGGTGCCGGCGGAGGGACGGAGGGAGTCGGGGCCCGTGCCGTCAGGCGGCGGGCCGCTGTCGGGGCAAGCTCGAGGGCGGAGGAGGATCTGCCCGACATCGAGCTCGACCGACCAATATGGCCGTTTCCCGTCCCACTGAGCCCGCCCCTTGCCGTGGTCCCCATCGAGCAGCCGGCCCAGCGGGGGGCCCCGCGCGAGGTCCAGTCCATCCTCCGGGAGGTGGCCGGGCTTATGGCGGAGGCGGAGCGGTCCTGCTCCGAGGAGGCGGGCCGGTCCGCACAGGTGTCAGCCGCCCTCGCGCGAGCTGAGGCGGAGCTTCAAGTTCTCCGCGCGGAGCTGAGCCAGAACGCCCAAATGGCGAGCCGACTCAACGAGGCGGAGGCGGAGGTCCAGGTGGCTCGAGGCGAGGTCGCTCGATCCAAGGAGGAGGCCGCCGCCGTTCTCGAAGCGTCGAGGAAGGAGGCCACGGACGCCCGAAGCGAGGCCACTTCCGCCCGGGCTGAAGCCGAGGCGGCGAAGCAGGAGGCCGCTGACGCCCGTGGCGAGGCCGCCGCTGCCCGAACCGCAGCGGAGGCGGCGAGAAAAGAGGCCGAAGACGCCGAGAGTGGTGTCGCCACCGCCCGAGCTGCCGAAGGGGCGGCGCGGCTGGAGGTGATCCGCAAGGATCTGGCCCTGGTGGAGGCGGGCCGGCTGATCGAGGACCTTAGGTCCGAGAGGCTCCTCATGCTGGCCGAGAAGCGCAGGCTTGAGCAGCGTGCTGAGGGCCTGACCAGCGACCTCGCCGCACTGGGGCAACACTGCGACGGTGAGGCTTACACCTTGTTCTTGTTTGGGTCTCGAAGTTTTTTGTTACGCCGCAGTCTCACTCTTCCTTGTTCGTTGCGCAGGGGTCGAGAAGACGGTCGAGGAGCTCCGCGGGACGAACCAGGCTCTCTTGGAACAACTCCAAGACGAGACGATGGTGGCGGAGCGGGCTCGCACCTCCCTCGACCGGCTTGGCCCCATGTGGGGTGCTCCTCCAGTAGCTGCGGCAGAAGGCGCGATGGCCCGAGGCGATGCCTTGGTCGACGCCTTGTGCTTCTTCGACGCAGCGGCGCGGGACCGTGTCCGGCAAGCTCTCCATCATGGCGTTAAGCAGACGCTCGCGGTCGTTCGCTCCGGTTTCCGCTTCCCGGTCCACGTTGTCGCCAACGGCTTCATCGAGATCGAGGGGAAGGACGAGGAGTGGAACAACCGCCGTGTTGACAAAATTTTGGAGAAGATGGAGAGGCCGGATACATCGCTCGCCAAAATTTGCGAGGAGGACGTGCTGCCTCCTGACGCCGGCAGCGGTGTCGGGAGCCCTCCTCCTTCGAGCTCGAGCGTCGAGGTTGAGCCCGCCGTGGAGGACCTCGGGGAGGAGTACCGCACCGACGAAGACTAGGGCCTGCGCGCCAAATTTGGGCGTCGGGGCCCCTGTAAGAATTTATGGCATGAATGAGGGTCCGATGGTACCCGTATGTATATATGACTTGTTTGTTTAAAGGGGTTGTTTTCCTTTCAAATGCGTTTGACCACTTCTCTTTGTCGCAAGCTCGAGTTTCTGCTAATTTAGTCTGTGTTCCTTCGACACGTCGCGAGCCCCTCGAGGGGAGGCGTAGGTAGGGCACCGTAGCCCGGGGGCGTAGGTGGCCGTCTACGTCGACGCCCCCCGACCTTGGAGGCTCGAGGTACTTTAGGATTTAGACGTCGCTAGTTCACTCGAGGCACGAGTCGAGACGAGGGTCAAAATTTTTGAAAAGAAAACGCGCATTTTTTCCGGAGTCTGGGGGGGAGGCCCCCCCGTCAGCCCCCGAGGGAGGCTTGACCCTGAGCAAAGCAGGGTCGAGGCTACCTTAAGATGCGAAGCAACATGAACGACAACGCATGAGTTTGTTCATTCATTTTGACATGTTTGTACAAAGTGATAAAATGAACAAGGCCTCGAGGCCTTTAAGGGTAGAAGCGACGTAGCTGAGATATGTTCCACGCGTTTGCCAGGATCCTGCCTTGGTCGTCGTAGAGCTTGTATGTTCCTGGCTTGAGTACTTCGGCCACGGTGTATGGGCCTTCCCACGGAGGGGTGAGCTTATGGCGCCCTCGATTATCTTGCAGCCGTCGAAGCACGAGGTCCCCCACCGCCAGATCCCTTTTGCGCACGTGCTTGTCGTGGTAGCATCGAAGTGTTTGCTGGTAGCGTGCAGAGTTGATGAGCGCCACGTCTCGGGCCTCCTCGAGCTGGTCCTTGGCGTTGGCGAGCCTTTCGTCACTGGTTTGCTCGTTGTAGGCTCGAAGTCGAGGTGAGCCGTACTCGAGGTCCGTAGGTAAGACGGCCTCGGCGCCGTAGGTTAGGAAAAACGGAGTGAACCCGGTGGCTCGACTCGGCGTAGTCCTGAGGCCCCACAGCACCGAGGGGAGTTCTGTAGCCCACCCCTTTCCGAAATTCTTGAGGGTCTTGAACAGCCTCGGCTTCAGCCCATGGAGTATCATGCCGTTGGCGCGCTCGACCTGCCCGTTGCATTGGGGGTATGCGACCGAGGCCCAGGTTACGCGAATGTTGTTGTCATCGCAGAAGTTGGTGAACTTTTTGCCCGTGAATTGGGTGCCATTGTCGGTGATGATGACATTAGGCACCCCGAACCGGTACATGATGTTGGCGATGAACTCGACAGCCCTCTCGGAGGTGGGGTCTCCTATCGGCTTAGCCTAGATCCACTTGGTGAACTTGTCGACGGCCACGAGCATGTGTGTGTACCCTCCACTTGTCCTTTTGAGGGGACCCACAAGGTCGAGCCCCCAAACGGCAAATGGCCAAGTGATTGGGATCATCTGCAGGGCGTGTGCGGGCTGGTGCGTTTGCTTGGCGTAGAATTGACACCCATGGCACGCTTGGACCAAACGCTTGGCGTCCCCAATGGCGGTCGGCCAATAGAAGCCTTGACGGAAGGCGTTCCCAACCAGGGCCCTCAGCGCTGCGTGGTGGCCGCAAGCCCCCGAGTGCATATCGTCGAGGAGTTTGCGCCCTTCCTCGAGTGGGATGCAGCGTTGAAGGATCCCAGTCGGACTTCGTCGGTATAGCTCCCGTTCGTCGCCGTAGATGACGTAGGTCTTGGCCCTCCGAGCGATGCGTCGGGCCTCCGTCTTGTCTTCTGGTAGCTCGCCTTGCGTCAGGTAGTCGAGGTAGGGCGTCCGCCAGTCGAGGGGCCGTGATGAAGAAGAGGCGTGTGCGGCGACCTGCATCGCCTCCGCGGACGTCGAGGGGTCCTTCTCGAGGGGTGGCGTTGAGAGTCGAGCCCCCGTGTCTTGCTCGAGGGGTGGCGTCGAGGGGCCAGCCCCCGGGTCGATTTCGACGGATGGCTCGAGGACGTCCCTCGAGAAGACGTCTGGCGGTACCGTGCCGCGCGTGGACGCCAACTTTGCCAGCTCGTCTGCGGCCTCGTTGTACTTTCGAGCTATGTGGTTGAGCTCGAGGCCGTAAAACTTGTCTTCCAGCTTGCGCACCTCCCCGCAGTATGCCTCCATCTTGGGATCGATGCAGCTTGAAGCCTTCATAACCTGGTTGATGACGAGCTGCGAGTCTCCTCGGGCGTCGAGGCGTCGGACCCCGAGCTCGAGGGCGATGCGTAGCCCATTGACGAGGGCCTCGTACTCGGCGACGTTGTTGGAGGCGGGGAAGTGCAAGCGTAGCAGGTAACGCATCTGTACTCCGAGGGGTGAGATGAAGAGCAGGCCTGCGCCTGCCCCCGTCTTCGTGAGGGATCCATCGAAGTACATGGTCCAGAGCTCGGCTTGAATCTGTGCCGGCGGGAGCTGAGTGTCGGTCCATTCAGCAACGAAGTCCGCCAACGCTTGCGACTTGATGGCCTTTCGCGGGGCATAGGTGATGGTCTCCCCCATTAGTTCGGCGGACCACTTGGCGATGCGCCCCGTGGCCTCCCGATTGTTGACGATCTCTCCGAGGGGGAAGGACGACACCACTGTTACTGGGTGAGCGAGGAAGTAGTGTTGGAGCTTACGCCTTGTGACGATGATGCCGTAGAGCAGCTTCTGGATGTGCGGATACCGGACCTTGGCCTCGGAGAGTACCTCACTGGTGAAGTACACCGGTCGTTGGACCGGCAATGCATGACCCTCCTCGTGCCTCTCGACGGCTATGACCGCGCTGACCACCTGAGTGGTTGCGGCCACATAGAGGAGGAGGGGCTCGGGGGAATCGCCACCTTCGGCTGGTCGCGGGGGCACGAGAATTGGTGCAGAAGTCAGCAACCCCTTCAACTTGGTTAAGGCCTCCTCGGCTTCGGCGGTCCACGCAAAGTGCTCCGTCTTTTTTAGCAGGCAGTAGAGGGGTAGTGCTTTCTCCCCCAGCCTCGAGATGAATCTGCTGAGAGCGGCTAGGCAGCCTGTCACTTTCTGCACACCCTTGAGGTCACGAATCGGGCCCATCCTCGTGACTGCTGAGATTTCTTCAGGGTTTGCCTCGATCCCCCGTTGTGAGACGATGTAGCCAAGTAGCATGCCTCGAGGCACACCAAAGACACACTTCTCGGGGTTGAGCTTCACATTCTTGGCCCGGAGGCACTCGAACGTGGTCTCGAGGTCGCTGATGAGGTTCCCGACTCTTTTAGTTTTAACCACGATGTCATCGACGTAGGCCTCGACGGTCTTGCCTATGTGCTCGCCAAAGATGTGCTGCATACATCGCTGGTACGTTGCCCCGGCGTTTCGCAGGCCGAAGGGCATCGTAACATAGCAATACATACCAAATGGCGTGATAAAAGAGGTTGCGAGTTCATCGGATTTTCTCATCCTAATTTGGTGGTAGCCGGAATACGCATCAAGGAACGAAAGCACTTCGCACCCAGCAGTGGAATCGACGATCTGATCAATTCTAGGTAAAGGAAATGGAACTTTTGGACATGCTTTATTCAGACCAGTGTAATCTACACACATCCGCATTTTTCCATTCTTTTTCCTAACTAGTACAGGGTTAGCTAGCCACTCTGGGTGAAATACCTCCTTGATGAATCCGGCCGCCAAAAGCTTGTGCACCTCCTCGCCGATGATCCTGCGCTTTTCCTCGTCGAAGCGGCGCAGGCGTTGCTTCACCGGTCTGGACCCGGCCTGGATCTCCAAGGCGTGCTCGGCGACTTCCCTCGGTATGCCCGGCATGTCCGAGGGGTTCCACGCAAACATGTCGATGTTCGCGCGGAGAAAGTCGACGAGCACTGCTTCCTATTTGGGCTCGAGGCTGGTACTGATGGTCAGCGTCTTGCCATTGGCCGAGGTCGGGTCGACGGGTATTTGCTTGGTGTGCTCAGCCGGCTCGAAGGTGCCGGCGTGACGCTTTGCTTCTGGGGCCCCCTCGGTGGCCAGAGCTGCCAAGGCCTCGAGCGAGTCGAGGTGGACGTTGGCCTCCCCCCGCTCTACGCACTCCACGTCGCAGTGGTATGCGTGCTCGTAGGAGGTGTCAACGGTGATGACCCCTTTTGGCCCCAGCATCTTGAGCTTCAAGTACGTGTAGTTAGGAATCGCCATGAACTTGGCGTAGCCTGGCCGGCCGATGATGGCGTGGTAGGTCCCTTGGAAGCCGACCACCTCGAAGGTGAGCGTTTCCTGACGGAAGTTTGCCGGCGTGCCGAAGCAAACCGGCAGGTCGATGCGCCCGAGGGGGTGGGCCTTCTTTCCTGGTACCACTCCGTGAAACCCCCCGACACTGGGTCGAAGCTGTCCCTCTGAAATCCCCAGGAGGTCGAGGGTCTCGAGGTATATGATGTTGAGGCTCGAGCCCCCATCCATCAACATCTTGGAGAACCGAACGTCGACTATGATGGGGTCGACGACGAGGGGGTAAGCCCCCGGGTTTATGACACGGTCCGGATGGTCGTCACGGTCGAACGTGATTGGCGCATCGGACCAGTCAAGATACCGGGGGGCGTCGTGGCCAAGCGAAAAGATTTCCCGGCGCTCCTTCTTTCTTTCTCGAGCTGAGAGCCCGACGGTCGGCCCCCCGTAGATCATGTAGCAGTCGCGCACCGGGGGGAAGTCGCCATCTGCGTTCCTGCCGCCGCGTCGATCGGTATCCTTTCCCTTAGGCGCGTCTTCCCTCTTATCGCCGAGCTTGGAGTAGTAGCCCTTCAACAGTCGGCAGTCTTTCAACTTGTGGTTTACGGGGCCCCTGTGGTAGGTGCAGGGATCCTCGAGCATCTGGTCGAAGACAGCCCCGTCAGAGGGGCCTCGGGGCTTCTTAGGCTCGAGGGCGCCCGCGAGCACCTCTTTGTCGTCGTCGTCATTGGCGCCACGCTTCGCCTTCTGGCCCTTGCGTTTGTTTTTCTTCCTTTTGTCGCCGTCATTGTTGTCGTTCTTGGCGTCGTTGCCCTTGTTGGAGCCCTCCGGCGCGATCACCGCCTTGCCTTTGTCCGTGGAACGGCCAAAGAAGGCCCCCACTGCTTCGTCGCCCGAAGCAAAGCTGGTGACGCGATCCATCAGGTCCTCGACCGTCCTGGGACGGTAGCGTCCTAGCTCATGAACAAGCTCTTGGCATGTCGTGCCCGTGAGGAACGCTGAGATGACGTCCTCGTCAGGCACGTGGGGGAGCTCGAGACGCTGCTTCGAGAACCGTCGAGCAAAGTCACGGAGGGGCTCGTCCGCCGCCTGCCTGCAACGCCGTAGGTCCCAGGGGTTGCCTGGACGCACGCAGGTCCCCTTGAAATTCCCGTCGAAGACCCTGACTAGGTCGGCCCAGTCATAGATCCGATCCGGCGGGAGCCCCTCGAGCCACCGGCGGGCAGTGTCCGAGAGGTAAAGTGGGAGTTGACGTATGATCACGCAGTCGTCGTTCTTCGCTCCGCCCAGTTGGCAGCCAAGGCGGAAGTCCGAGAGCCAGAGCTTGGGCTCGACCTCCCCGTCATACTTCACGATGTTGGTCGGCGGTCGGAAGCGGTCGGGGAGGGTTGAGCTGCGGATGGCCCGGCTGAAGACTCGGGGGCCCGGGGGCTCGAGGACCTGCCGGTCCACATCGCTGTCGTAGCGCCCCCCTCGATGGGCGCTATAGCCACGCTCTTGGGCCCCCTTGTCCTTGCGCCGTCGGTTGATGTCGTTGCGGGCGTCGTTGGGGTCTCGAGGTGGCCGGTTGTCGACGATCCGTTCACGGACTGGCCTAGCTCGAGAGGCGTCCGGCTGGTGGACGGATGCCTCGCGAGCGTCGCAGGGCGTGTCCGCCGGTCTCCCCGAGGCTGCTCCACGTCGGCGTGACGCCGAGCTCTCGGCCTGCTGTACCGTGACTGTCTCGAGGAGGTTTTTCATTTCTCCGAGCATGCGCCTGGCGTCGGGGTTGGAGACGGCGGGTAGGTCACGGAGCATCATAGCCGCCGCCACCACGTTCTGCCCGGCTCGCGGGAAACATACCTCAGGGCGTGCTGGTGCCCCGTCCTCGAGGATCCGCCGGTGGACCTCTCGAGCCCGGCCTCGAGCTCCGGCTCCTCGGGGCTGGGGTGGTTCCTGCATCAGGGTTTGCCGGAGCTGCAGCAGGTGTCGCCGTTCTTCCTCGGCTTTGGTGATTGCCTCTTGCACCTGTGCGAGTTGCGCCGCCCGGCCGTCGTCGTGCTGAGGCGGTACAGCCGGTGCCGGAGGTTCGTCCCTCCTTTGAACACGTGACCCGCCTGCTGCGGCCACGTCGCTGGGGCCTTCTAGGTCGAGCGCTGGTCTGCCGTCGTCGCCCTCGTCCTCGGTATCGCACGCGACCCCCTCGAGTTGAAAGCACTCCCTGGTGGGATCCCAGAGGTCGGGGTCGTGGTAGTCGTATTCGTCGGAGTCGGAGCTGTCGACGGCGTGCCGTCTTGGCAAATGCTGGGACCGCAGCTCGCGGTACCATTCTCCGATGGTGGATCGCCGGGGAGGCTCGATGGCTGGCGAGAAGCCGCGGTCGACATACGTTGGGTGGACGATCTCCAGGTTGGTCATGGCCTGCAGTAGCACGCCCGGGCGCTCCCCCTGGCCTGCTGGCGGTCGGTCCCGACGGCGCTCGTTGAGCCGACGGGCGTGGGCTGCTGCGGAGCTGACGAGGCCGAACGGGAACTGCTGGCGTCGAGTGCGGTACACCCCGTGCGGGAGGAGGCTGGGTGGCGTCGACGGTGCACGGCTCGGAGGCCTCTGGCCTGGCTCCTGGTCCGTGCGCACGATGAACGCGAAGTCGCTGGGCGGGCGCGGGCGCGCCCTGGAAGTCTCCGGCCGTGCGTCGGGCAGGCTCCTCCTTGGGGACTCCGCGCCGGCCACAGGGAAGTGGGAGTGCGCCGCCGGCACGGCCTGTGTCTGGCGACGACGGTAACGACGGCGCCGCTCACGAGGTGGCGACGCGTGGTGGCGTGGGCGACGTGCCACGCGCCTCGCATGGGGTGGCGTGACACGCCCTCCACCCGGGCCCTCCATGGAGAGCAAGGTCGGCTCGTTGCCGTTGCCGGTGGCCAGGAACTCGAGGCTCCCGAACCAGATGACGGCACCGGTGTTGACGGTCCTTAAGTATCAATTATATCTATCAAATAAATAGAGAAAAGGATCTAAATGAAACCAACACCCAGACTTAGGGTTTTATCTGACAGAATTCCACGAGTTTTGCTGTTTATCTATTTCTGCAGGGGGTTATCAGGAAATATGAAGGAAAGGCCCACATGTCGGGTTAATGACGGATAATTAACGTAACCCCCAATTTTCCTTAATGTGGAAGAGTCCAGAAGCCACGGGAACGAGCGGGAGGCCGAACGGGCCCGGGACCAGGGCGCCCGCCCTAGTCCCTTGGGCGCCCGCCCTGCCCCCTCAGCCAATCAGGCTCCGCCTCGAGGATTATGCTCCACCGACCTAAAGGATTAAGGAAAACCGTCCGTTCAATGTCGGTTTGATCCAACGGCCCAGATTCACCCGAAAAGACTATATAAGCAAGGCCCTGGACCCTGGAGCAGGCACCTCTGTCTCATTATTCAGTTCCTAATTCAGTCATCAGGAGGAGAGAGTCTCTGATCAAGCCCTAGAGCCACCACATCAACTAGATCTCTAGTTTTAGCATAGCTACATAGGATTAGAACTAGAAGGAGTCAATCTTCGATTGGTTCCCGGATCTGTCAAGAGGATTCTTGGTAATTTCTCTCTTGTTCTTCAATTGTTCATCATTGTTCTTCAATATTATGAATACTTCTTTGTTCTATTTCAATATATTGAATATGACTTTGCTCTACTTGATTATATTAGCAATTATATTGTTCTTAGTTTATCGTAGTTATATGCTTGGCATAGTTAGATTGGAATTATATACATGCCTAGGATCGTATAGCGTTTATCCATGTGCGCAGTGGGTGAATGATAAATATTGTGTAGACGTGGTGTCTATACCGTCTCTATCTGCGATTGCACCCTATATGCCGGATCGGTGGGTAGTTCGCGATAGTGACAGCTTCGTTGATTCTTATATAGTCCCCCTCTCGTGTATAGGGCAGGCAGAGCAACATTATTACAGGGGAGTGATTGCTATGTTCTTCATCTTCCTTGCTAATATTCACTATGCATGGGTGTAGTCTTTTCTCGCTATGATTGCCAAGTATAATTGCACTAACTATGATAATGCTAGACTTTATAGTTAATAATTACTTAGGGAATATCTTTGTAGTTCATCCTAATTCCATGCTAATGACTTGCTAGAATATCTGTTGAGGTGCTTATCATTATTATATGTGGCTAGTTATGCTGATCAGATTAATTATCCTTGTCACTATTCATATTTATCTATATTCTATGTGACATTTATCCCTGTATGATGAGATAGATAGATGCTCTATATTATACATGCAATGATAGATACTCAGTTCTATATTCTCATTCCACGATCAACTACGATGCTTAGAATCCCTTCCCAGTGGTAAAAATATAAATAACGATACCTGGAATACTTCCCGGTTAAAATGCTGCATCGGTATTAATCTGTGCGCTTGCAGATTCCCTTTATTTATTTATCTTGATGAGCAATTGCATATTTCAATACCGCGTCTCTCATGTCATGCTGGGGATGACAACTTGGCTTAAGTGGCATGAGGGATAGGTTTGGCATTTTTGGCGCCGTTATCAGAATTAGAGAATTAAGTCTACTTTTGGTAATGACGTTAAGAATGCCCAACAAGCATTTTTGGCGCCGTTGCCGGGGAAGGTTGATTTCTAAGTTGGAATGAATAAAGAACTTTGAGACATCATTCGCATCACTAATATATTCGAGCTTATCAATTCTCTCGTACAGTTTTACCCCTGCATTTTCCATTTTTTTATTTTATTTCAGGGTGATGTATGAATAGAAGACATCTTCCAGACAACTTTGTTGACGACCCCGAAGCCTTATTCAGAAGAACAAGAGCCAAGCTCAAATCGTCAACACTTCAGCGCAAAACTTCAAGACCGCCGAAGTTTCGTCCGGAACTTGTCAGCTGAATTCGAAGCTATGGCGAACAAGTCGATCCGCGAGTTCTCAGCTCCCACTACGGACAACATCCGCACTGGACCTGCTGTGGAGATCGACCGCAACTTCGAGCTCAAGCCTGGGCTCATCAACATGGTGCAAGCTAACCAGTTCTGTGGGAAGCCGCACGAGGATGCTAGTGCTCATCTTCAACACTTCCTGGAGATCTGCAGCACTTTCACCATGGCTGATGTTCCTAGAGACGCCATACTACTTCGCCTTTTCCCATTCTCACTGTTGGGGAGAGCGAAGCAGTGGTTCTACGCTACAAAGGAGAAGAATACTACGTGGGCACTCTAGCCAAGTTCTTTCCCATGGGCAAGACAAATGCTCTCCGTGGGAAGATTACAAGCTTTCAGCAACAGCACGATGAATCCGTTCCAGAAGCATGGGAGCGCTTTCAAGACTACATCCTAGAATGTCCCCATCATGGAATGGAGAGCTGGTTGCTGATGCAGACATTCTATCATGGGCTCGTCAATAGTGCCCGTGAGACCATGGATGCTGCAGCTGGAGGAGCATTCCTATCACTCACCATACCACAAGCCACAGCTCTTGTGGAGAAGATGGCGTCCAACCAAGGTTGGAATGAAGAGAGAACTCAGACCCGCAAGAGAGGTGGAGGTATGCATCAGCTCAAGGAGGTAGACATGCTGTCTGCCAAGCTAGACCTACTCATGAAGAAGCTCGATGACCGAGCTGGAGAGAAGAAGGAAGTAATGCACGTCTACGACTCCCACATGACTTGTGAGGAGTGTGGAGGTGTTGGACATTCGGGCAATCACTGTCCCGAGTTGCTAGAGGACGTGAACTACATCAACAACAACAACAATAACTACTACAACCGTCCTCAGCAGAATCAAGGTTGGAATCAACAAAGGCCTAACTACTCAGGTAATTACCAAGGTAACAATTCTTTCAGTAATAATAATTATCTACCTTTAAGAGAGTTAGTGTCTAATCAAGGAAAGCTAATGGATAACATGTCTAAGAAATTGGCATCTAATGATAAAATTCTAGAAAATATAAATAATAGAATGGATAATTTTTCTACTGCCATCAAGAATCAAATTAGCTTTAATAAAATGATTGAATCTCAATTGAATCAAATAGCTGCTGCTGTTCCTGCTACTAACCCCGGTATACCATCACAACCGGATGCATTAGAATCTGCAAATCTTGTAGACATATTTGATGCAGGAGATTACTGGAGTAACCCCATCATTGAGGTAAGTACTGAACTTCTGCCAGTCAAGAGAGGCGACCCAGGACGCCCCGTCATCCCGATCTCCATCGGCATGCGAGACTTCCCAGAAGCACTCTGTGACTTTGGCTCAAGCGTCAACATCATGCCCAGGGTACTCTACGAAAAACTCTTTTCACAACCATTATTAGAAACAACCATGTGTTTGCAGCTTGCAGATAGGACACTAAGTTACCCAAGAGGAATCTTGAAGAACATCTGTGTCCGAGTTGGTTCCTCGTACGCCCCAGCAGACTTCGTAGTAATAGAGACCGGTTCTGACGAGAGGGCTCCCGTCATCCTAGGGAGGCCATTCCTGAACACCACGGGAGCTGTCATCTATGCTAGTGCTGCCAAGATCAGTTTCCACATAAAGGGGAGGAAGGAAATGTTTTCCTTCAAGAACAAGACCGTACAAATCCTAGAGCAACCCCAATATGAACCAAGGAGGACCAACAAGAGGAACAAGAGCAAAAAGCAAGTGTGGACCGAATCAGTCAAGATGGTCACTGTCGTGCACAAAGGTCAAGATCGCCAACTCAAGTCACCATTCTTGGACAAGAAGGACGACCCAGGTATGCCAAGCATTTATTGCTCCATTAATGGGTACAACTTCTACAAGACACTATGCGACACTGGGTCGGGCGTCAACATAATGGCCAAGGTCACCTATGAACTGCTGTTCAGAACCATGCCCTTGAAGCCGACATACATTCGTCTCCAGATGGCAGATCAGACATTCCGACAGGTTGAAGGTACAGTAACTGACGTCCCTGTCAAGATAGACGATCATTTTGTCCATACAGACTTTCAGGTTGTTGACATGGGAGAAGACGAGTATGATCCACCTATCATCCTTGGAAGACCGTTCCTCAGTACTGTCAAAGCAATCATCTACATTGGAACTGGAGAAGTCCACATGCACTTCCCCTCTGAGAAGGTACGCCTTTACTTTACTGACCCCAACTACGTATTTGAAGAATCTAAGCAGGTCAGGACAAGGAGAAGGAGGCGGAACCGCAACCAGGAGCAACCGGTCATCAAGGATGGATGGGCAGACTACGAAGGAGAAGTGGTAAGATCTGAGGACATACCACTCAATCAGCACTGTCTTGAAGAGACCGAAGCACCAAGACAAGTGTGGAAAGAAAAGACAGTTGAACACGAGGAGGAGGCGCTGCCGGAACCACCGACTACGCCATCCACTGACTCCCAAGACAACTGAGTACACATAGAGTCCCGTTCGGAGGACTTAAAAATGCCGGACGCCTTGCCAAGAGGTAACTTGGTAGTTATCCATTTCCCTTCTCAGATATTTACTTAATAGTTTGTTTAGTTAATCATATTCATGTTATCTTAGAGAGAAAATAAAAATGTTAAAAAAAACTCTAGAAGCCCCATGTGAGTATACGAGTGGCATAAAACCCATAAGTACATTCACTGTGGTGGCATAAAAAAATAAATAAATATTTTCTTCTGCTTTATAAAATGAAAACATAAAAATAATCAAGGAGGCTCAACATGATAAAGGCTAGATATTTATGCTAACACTTAATCAGTTCCACAAGCTTTGTTGTCTATTTGAGCTTCACAGAATCCAAGAGGACTAGCAGACGGAGGACATTCTAATCGCTGTCAGGGTGCTGCCGACTTTCAAATACACCTCCGCTATCTGCTAGCTACATCAAGAGAAACTACGTCAAGATCCAGCTTGGGGGAGAGCACCCCCGTTATCTCGCTAAGTATTTCTATATCTATCTTTATATTTATACTTATACTATATTAAAATAAAACCAAATAAAGATTTTGTGCTTATATATATATATATATCTTTTGCTTAGTGTGTTTAATAAATAAATAAAGTGGCTATGCTAAAATGAATCTAGATAATAAAACTCTAGCATGGATATGATGAATAGTTGCTCTGCCTAATTTCAATTAGAAGTTCTCTCTCTAGTTTAGACATAACTGTTATTATTTAAAAGCTTACTCTAAACCTGAACTTGTGGGAAGAGAACTTGATCTAAAGTCTAAGTTGTTAACGGATATGATATGGGAAGGTTGAGCTGCTGTTTATCTATTCCTAGAGATGCTAGAATTCTGGAGAATTTTATCTTTGAAAATCTTTAAAATGCTACATGATGAGTTCCTTTATGATGAGAGTTTAAATTCCTACCACGGCCATACATACATGCTTGCTAGACTTTAAGCTATACATTTACTTTTTACTACTTATGAGCATTGAGTGTAGTCAAGCTGTGTAGACCCTTAGGAGCTTGTCATGTGGTTAAATCAAGATTCACTTGCACGTTCACTCATATATGCTGCTTCTACTCCGGAAGTACGCATCCACATACATCCATTCCCATCTCCAGATCCACACAAAATTATTCTACTCCTAACCCGGGAGAGAATAGCCAAAAACATTTTCCTATTTCCTGTTATTCCCTGTGAAATAAATGCTCAAGTTATTTTGGTTACTACCACTTGCTAAATTGTTCTAAGGAGATGAGTGCTCTATCCGAGGAAATAAAAAGGGGCAAGTGCCCGGAACCTCGAAAAGAAAAATATTACGAGGAAATAAAAAGGAGCAAGTGCTCGGAACCTCGATGAAAAAAAAAAGTGAAAAAGTGTGAGAAGAGAGGTAAAAATGGACAAGTGTCCGACAGTAGAATTAGGGGTACAAGATACCCACCTGAGAGGAAAGAAAAAAAAATAATAAATAAAAATATAGAGCATCTCATCCTCCTCAAAGAGCACCAAAAGCAAGAAAGGTATGTATCCCCTCAAAAAGAGCAAAAGTAGAATTAGACACTCTCCACCATTATCACCATTATCACCATTATCACCATACACCATTCATTCACCACACATGCACATCTTGATTTGACTTATTGACTTGTTTCTCTGGATCCATGGTTTGACTATGCAATAAATGTCTTGTAAGTATGTATACCTTATCTCCCACCTATGAGCTCCAGATATCAAAAACCTTATTAGGATAGGTTGAGAGAGAAGGCAATGTCACTCTGCCTTATACCACAAATACTACATACTTTGCTTTGAGAGAAGGCAAACACCATTACTGCCTTGGTGAGGATCCAGAAATACCACAAATGAGAGACCTGAGAGAGTCATACAAGGAATCTCTGAGTTTTATTTGAAAATCTGCAAAAACTCCAGAGCTATAGCTGATCAAGAATAAGAGACATGGCGCTTGACTAGACTGTTCTATCTTTTAACCGCTCAAGACAAAGGTGACAGTTGCAAGCCCCATAGTGAAAGGTATAATGAGTAAGTTTTAAGTCTTGACAGTTTACTCTAATTCAGAGATAAGACTCTATTTGAAAGCATGTGTACCGTCAAAATTCAAAAGCATTCAGCAACTTCTGATCCATCACTGAGACTATCCTTGCTCAGGGACGAGCAAGAGGTAAGCTTGGGGGAGTTTGTTGACGGTCCTTAAGTATCAATTATATCTATCAAATAAATAGAGAAAAGGATCTAAATGAAACCAACACCCAGACTTAGGGTTTTATCTGACAGAATTCCACGAGTTTTGCTGTTTATCTATTTCTGCAGGGGGTTATCAGGAAATATGAAGGAAAGGCCCACATGTCGGGTTAATGACGGATAATTAACGTAACCCCCAATTTTCCTTAATGTGGAAGAGTCCAGAAGCCACGGGAACGAGCGGGAGGCCGAACGGGCCCGGGACCAGGGCGCCCGCCCTAGTCCCTTGGGCGCCCGCCCTGCCCCCTCAGCCAATCAGGCTCCGCCTCGAGGATTATGCTCCACCGACCTAAAGGATTAAGGAAAACCGTCCGTTCAATGTCGGTTTGATCCAACGGCCCAGATTCACCCGAAAAGACTATATAAGCAAGGCCCTGGACCCTGGAGCAGGCACCTCTGTCTCATTATTCAGTTCCTAATTCAGTCATCAGGAGGAGAGAGTCTCTGATCAAGCCCTAGAGCCACCACATCAACTAGATCTCTAGTTTTAGCATAGCTACATAGGATTAGAACTAGAAGGAGTCAATCTTCGATTGGTTCCCGGATCTGTCAAGAGGATTCTTGGTAATTTCTCTCTTGTTCTTCAATTGTTCATCATTGTTCTTCAATATTATGAATACTTCTTTGTTCTATTTCAATATATTGAATATGACTTTGCTCTACTTGATTATATTAGCAATTATATTGTTCTTAGTTTATCGTAGTTATATGCTTGGCATAGTTAGATTGGAATTATATACATGCCTAGGATCGTATAGCGTTTATCCATGTGCGCAGTGGGTGAATGATAAATATTGTGTAGACGTGGTGTCTATACCGTCTCTATCTGCGATTGCACCCTATATGCCGGATCGGTGGGTAGTTCGCGATAGTGACAGCTTCGTTGATTCTTATATAGTCCCCCTCTCGTGTATAGGGCAGGCAGAGCAACATTATTACAGGGGAGTGATTGCTATGTTCTTCATCTTCCTTGCTAATATTCACTATGCATGGGTGTAGTCTTTTCTCGCTATGATTGCCAAGTATAATTGCACTAACTATGATAATGCTAGACTTTATAGTTAATAATTACTTAGGGAATATCTTTGTAGTTCATCCTAATTCCATGCTAATGACTTGCTAGAATATCTGTTGAGGTGCTTATCATTATTATATGTGGCTAGTTATGCTGATCAGATTAATTATCCTTGTCACTATTCATATTTATCTATATTCTATGTGACATTTATCCCTGTATGATGAGATAGATAGATGCTCTATATTATACATGCAATGATAGATACTCAGTTCTATATTCTCATTCCACGATCAACTACGATGCTTAGAATCCCTTCCCAGTGGTAAAAATATAAATAACGATACCTGGAATACTTCCCGGTTAAAATGCTGCATCGGTATTAATCTGTGCGCTTGCAGATTCCCTTTATTTATTTATCTTGATGAGCAATTGCATATTTCAATACCGCGTCTCTCATGTCATGCTGGGGATGACAACTTGGCTTAAGTGGCATGAGGGATAGGTTTGGCATTTTTGGCGCCGTTATCAGAATTAGAGAATTAAGTCTACTTTTGGTAATGACGTTAAGAATGCCCAACAACCGGCAGAGAACGAAGGAGTCGAAGCGGCCATCCAGGAAACAGCAAGAAACCGACTCGACACGCGAAGGCCCCTACCTGGCGCGCCAACTGTCGGTGTTTCGTACCCAGGGGTATCACACCAACGAGTAATATGATCGCGTGCTTCTCTTCATGGATGGTGATGCAAGAGGAGACAAGGATTTATCCTGGTTCGGGCAAAGAAGGCCCTACGTCCAGCGGGGGGAGGGGATGTTCTTGTATTACTTGCACCTAAGTGCTTGTACAGGGGGCGAATACAAGCTCAGTGAGCGTGGACCGGAGTCTGGACTCGTGTATGTGTGTGGACTCGTGTGTTGTGTCCGTCGAAGTTCTATCTGTCCCCTTGAATGAGGGCCCTGGTGTCCCCTTTTATAGAGCAAGGGGAGGCCAGGGTTACATAAGGGTATTACAGGTGTTGGGGCGTTCGGTGCCCCATACGGAGAAGGGTAGGAACTCTGTCTTGTCGGGGCCACTGGAGCCGATGTGATCGTTGCTGTTGAGGCGTCCTTGGGTCGTGGCTTCCATCCTGGGCGTGGACGTGGTGGCGCGACAAAGGTGGGAGCCGTACAGCACCCATCCCGGAATGTACAGGACGCGGCGGGGCCCCTCCGGGTCTTGGGGTACCTGTCCTCCAATAGCATGAAAGTAGTTAGGGCTCGAAGGGCGCGGAGCCGGCCTCGAGGTGGTGCCACGGGGGCTCGAGGGGCGCGGAGCCGGCCTCGAGGTGTTATAGTGCAGGGCTCGAAGGGCGCGTAGCCAGCCTCGAGGGGTTACTGTGCATGGCTCGAAGGGCGCGTAGCCGGCCTCGAGGGGTTACAGTGCATGGCTTGGCCGAACAGTACTGTACTGGTGCCCTTTTGCCCATGCTTGTGGTGAAAACGAGACTTGACCTTTACACCGAGTTACTGTGGCACACGCTGTGCACTAGTGGACATGACCGGAGTGGGTGAAGGCATTAAATGCGTGGTATGGGCTGGTACGGCTGTCTGTACAGCTCGAGGTCCGTTCGTTAAGGCTCGAGGTGTAGGGGCGCGCTCGCCCGAGGCCTGGAGGGCTCGGGCGAGACGGAGAGCGATCGTGCTCGCCCGAGGCCTTGCTCGGAGGGCTCGGGCGAGGCGGAGAAAGAGCGTTCGCCCGAGGCCTGGCTGGGAGGGCTCAGGCGAGACGGAGATAGAGCGTTCGCCCGAGGCCTGGCTGGGAGGGCTCGGGCGAGACGGAGATAGAGCGTTCGCCCGAGGCCTGGCTGGGAGGGCTCGGGCGAGACGGAGATAGAGCGTTCGGGTGTTTGCGTTGACTGGGGGTACCCTTTTTTGTACCACCGACAGTAAGCACTAGTTTATCTACACTACTAGAGAACAAGCATTTGGACGATCTATCAACTGAGTTTTAGTCTCGGCAAAAAATTGTGTCCGGGACTAAAGACCTTCAGTCCCGGTTGGTGTTACCAATCGGGGCTAAAGGTGAATCTTTAGTCCCGGTTGGTATTATCAACCCGGACTAAAGGTCCAGGACCTTTAGTCCGGGTTGATAATACCACCCGGGACTAAAGGGTGACCCTTTAGCCCGAGAAATTTTAATATTTGAGACTCAATTCGTGCGTCTCGCAAGATTTAGGAGTCAATTCGTCTGTCTTTCCAAAAATAGGACCGAACACGCGAATTGCTTCAAGATTTAGGATTTTAGGCATTTTCACTCATTTTCACTTTGTCTTTAATCTTTTCACCTCTTCGTGCCACCTAAAAGGACCAAACTACCCTTGGCTAAATGAAATGGCAGCTACACGACCGAATGCTGCTAAGGTTTCTTTAGTTCCTCCATTGGCGTATGAACTTCACGTGAGCTTTGCCTGCGTCAGTGTCTGTCTCATCAAGTCACCAGAGACTTTGCTGGAACCAAAAATCAAGTTTTTGAACAATATTCAGTACCTTAAAAATTGTAACTCTTGTGATGCAGCACGGCCATGCTACCGAAATCTGCAGTGAATTTAACCGAAATCTACAGTGAATTTAGTTTACACACAGAGTTTAAGTAATATAGAAAGATTTGTCAGGTTCATCGAACAAGCGTCAAGGAAAATGGATGACATCTAGGAACCTATTTGGAGTTTAAGTAATATGGAAAGATTTGTTAGGGGCAGTTTGGTCCTTTTATGTGGTATGGAGAGGTAAAAAGATTAAAGACAAAGTGAAAATGAGTGAAAATGTTTGAAATCCTAAATCTTGAAGCAATTCGCGTGTTCAGTCCTATTTTTTGAAAGGCAGAAGAATTGACTCCTAAATCTTGCGAGGCGCGCGAATTGAGTCTCAAATATTAAAATTTCTCCTTTGGCCCCGGTTGGTGTTACCAACCGGGACTAAAGGTTCTTTTAGCCCCAGTTGGTGTTACCAACCGGGGCTAAAAGGGACTTCACGAGTGGATTCAAAAGGAAAACGTCCAGAACTATATCACGCGGGTTGCGTAGCTCAGTTGGTAGATGAGTTGTGGGAGAGGTGAGAGGTGCTGAGTTCGAATATCACAGGCGCATATTTATTTTTTCTTGTGGAACCTTTTAGCCCCGGTTGGGAGCACCCGGTTCTTGTGGAAGCTTTTAGCCCCGGTTGGGAGCACCCGGGACAGCACCCGGGACTAAGTCCCGAATTGGTAGCCCCGGTTGGGAAAACCGGGGCTAAAGGCCTTCCCCAACCGGGGCTAAAGGTCGTTTGTCTAGTAGTGCTACTACTAGACATGAGGATGAAGTGGGCCGAAATCAAATGATTCTTTTTATGCTTTATTGTCAAATTGGTCGATTAACATTGTTTGTCACTCAAGTTTAATTCAGAAAGAAAGGAAGGGAAAATGGTAATTCAACATCAAAGCCTTGTGATCTCTGAGTCATCAACCACATTTAACCATAAGAACTCACATAGAGTGCTCCTTAAAGAAGCAAGAGTAATATTCACACCCAGTCCCCAAACTAAGTTGGCTACTCCATCTCGGTCTCCGAGCTTCTAAAATGTCTACTTTTAGTCTCTGAACTTGGCTGTTTATACCATCCTGACTCCCAAACTTCTAAAATATCTACTTTTGGTTCTTAGATATTTTTTTTAGAATTACACGGTACAATGTAGACGCCCATAACAAGTACGCACAACCATCCCTACGAACACACATATGCAAAACCTACGCCGATTCACAAAGTCACCACAGGTGTTTCGCTATTGAAGGGGACGGCGAGGGCATCGTCTACCATTGAAAATTTATCGCCGTTAAATCCTAGAATAAATCCAAAAAAAATATGACCATATGTGTCAAGTAGAGCACTTAGAACTCGGGTAGGCAAGTTACACCACAAAGAACGTAACCAACTGATATATGATGAGTTCGCTTGGTTCTTATAACTTGGTTTTAGGGTTCATCAATCTAGATTCAAAGATGGTTTAACTCACTGATGAGGGACGACCCGATCTTGATACCAATTGATACCAATTGATGAGGGACGACCCGATCTTCCGAGAGGTAGCGATAGGTTCAATTGGTGGAGTACTCGACGTTGGCGATCCGACTTCAAATCAGACACGATTCGAACCCTGCAACCGTTACACCACTGCTCTGTTGGTTATCAACCAAGCACAACTTGATTGACCTCGCCAAGAAGGCTATTCTTGCAAGCGAATCGAAGAACACAAGCAAGAAGGTAAAAACACGCAATCTAAAATAGCAAATATGAATTATGCGAATATCAATAGAGAGGTTCAAGAACTCAGTTCCAAAGGACTAATCGACATAGTGGAGGAGATCAAGAACATGGGCCCTGGATCACTGTAAAAGGATTCGACACCACAGTTACAATGAACGATTTAGTTCCTCGATGGAAAACTAAACTCTAAACAAAACCCAAGACCTAACGACAATGAAGGCGGCTAATTATAGGGTTTAGGTCGTCGCCCTTGCTGGACGCACCCCCTAATGGGCTCTAAGACGATACACGACCCATCGGACCAAAAGACGGTATCGCAGCACCGTGGCAGATTCTGAATGCTGAATTGTTTCGATGATTTCTATTGACTCTGGACGTATTTTGACGTGATTCTAAAGCCATTGGTTAGCTTATCAAATTATCTTTCCAAGCATATCTGGTTCGTCGAAAACGGAGTCCGTATGCGTCTGGGGCGTTGATTTTACCCGGGACTGCTCCTCAATTCCGAGGATGACGTGGTAGCTGAGTTGGAGACGGATTGCAACTTGGGGAAGACCATGGCGTCGGTGTGTCCAGCGTGGCGATGTCCTCATCATCCTCCCCCTCTTAAATTGGAGTCGTTCTCGACTCCATCTTGGCGATGTCCTCATCATCCCCTCCTTCTAGAATTGGAGTCGTCCGCGACTCCATGTCATCTCTGAGCTCCTGCAAAAGGTTAGTAACCGCACAATTCGAAACACAAGGTATAGGATCATGTGCAGCAACACTAACATGTCGACAAAGCATAGTATAACAAGGAGCATCATTATTATCACATAACGCAGCAGCAGTAGAAGTTGTAGCAAGAAAAGCACCTCCTTTTAACTTAATCTCATTATTGTTAGCAATGTCTGTTGGAGGTTTATTTTTATTTTTAATCTCTTTAGCATGTTTAATAATATTTGTAGGAGACAAGGGCAGCAAAGTAATTTTCTTGTCCTTATGTATGATAGTATATGTATTAGTTCTACCATGGTGTAAAGCATCATTATCAAATTCTCATGGGCGACCTAACAAAATGGAACAAGCTTGCATAGGGACAACATCAAAATCAGCAGTATCATGATAAGAGCCTGTGAAAAAGCTAATGTGTGCTGATCTAGTTACCTTGGTCATACCATTATTATTGAACCATTGAAGTTTATACGGATATGAATGTTGTCGTGTGGTCAAACCAAGCTTCTCAACCAAATCTGAACTCACCAAGTTGTTGCAACTCCCGCTATCAATGATGGTGAGAACATGACAACCCTGCACAATGAGATACATGTGGAACAAATTGTGGCGTTGGATCTTTATCGCTTCTTCTTCATGTCCCACACGTGTACTCAACACTCGCTGCACAAGAAGACTAGGGTAGTCCGCAGCAGCAGCCATAGAGTCAATGGTAATGGTCTCCTTGTCTTGATCGTCCTCGGTGGAATCTGCATCAACGTTAGCAACAAGAGCGAAATCATCTTCAACATCACTAGCACTTACATATCCATCATCTGTAGCAATGAAAGCGCGACGGCTGGGACAATCCTTCATGACATGTCACATGCCTTTGCATCGGTGGCAAATGATTTTAGAACTGGATGAGGAAGAGCTAGTAGAAGCACCCGGAGTGACACCTTTCTTCAGCTGTGGAAACTGCACTTTAGACAATTTACTTACCTCGGAAGGTGTAGACGGCTGTGGTGCAGCAGGAAGCTTGGGCGTCTCCGGCTCAGAACGTTGCTGAAAAGTCCTCCCATTGTTATACCTGAAAGGCTGATGTTGTTGTTTGCGGCCCTGTACTTCGCGTTCAGCTTTAAGAGTAAGATGATATAATTGGCTGAACTTGTTCCAATCTTTGTAATCAAGAATATCCTGGATATCACGATTCAAACCACCAAAGAATCTAGCAGTAGCATCATTATCATCTTCATGTATACCACAACATGCTAAACCAATAAACAATTCTTGATAATATGCCTCTACGCTTTTATCACCTTGTTTTAAAGTTTGCAATTTTAAACGCAAATCACGTTGATAATAAGGAGGAACAAAACGAGATTTCATACGTTGCTTTAAAGCATTCCAAGTTTGAGGCACAGCAGCAGCATTATTAGCATTGCAAAGATCACTCCACCAGAATAAAGCAAAATTAGTAAACTCACTAGTAGCAAGTCTAACTCTATGCTCAGCAAGAACATTATGAGAATTAATTTTTTGTTGAACAGCAAGTTCTCAATCTAAATATGTCTCTGGATCCATATTACCAGCAAAAGGAGGTAGGATAAATTTAGTTTTAGCAAAAGGATCATTATTATGATTATTACCTTCCATACCGCGACGATTAAAGCTGAGGCGGCGACGGGGACCAGCATCAGCATCCGCATCGTCATCACCAAAAGCATCCGCATCTTCGTCATCACGATGAGGTTGAGGGCGTTGCTCAAGCTGTTCAATGCGATTGACCAGATTGTTCACGTTGCGCGTCAGCTCGGTCATGAGATTGCGTTGTTCAGTCATGAATGTCGTAAGCTCGCCTTTGGACACGCACTCATTGAAGTCCATCGGAATTCCTGTCATTGTTAGAAGATAGAAAAAGACAACAACAAAGTATTATCCCTATCAACTAAAAGGAACCAAGTGGTGGTGGTGGTGAAAGTGAAATGCAAACTCACAAGCGGCTTACCACCGTCTTGCATCTATTCTTACCAACGCCAAACAAGATCAAACCAAAGTGGCGAAGCAATCTGTTGTTGAGCGTGGGTAACAGTTGCAAGATGAACCTGTGCTGACAGAAGTATATGTGGAGCTATAGGTAGGCACAATATCACAGCAAGGATTAGCAATTAATGAATACAGATTAGCAAAGTTCAAGAAGTATCCAAAGCACAAGTCACAATTGCTGGCTAAGACGTGTGTAGACGTAGCGCAACAAGATGAAACAAAGAACGATGGAAAGAACTCACAGAACAAGCAAAGAGCACTGATTTTTCCTTTTTCCTGAATTTTTCCTTGATTTTCTAAAAAGTTACTAGTAGGAATCAAACTTTTTTATTTTTTCACTATTTTTTTATATTTTTTCCTGAACAAGGATCACAAAAGATGTAACCACAAAAATTGGCACCTGCAACTGAGGTGAGATGTGGTCTACAGAAAAATTGCACGTTCTCTGAAAAGCGTGCAGAAACCTTGACAATTTTTTTTCTTTATTTTCCCGAATTTTTTTGGCAATATTGAGGGGACCAAACAGGGCGAAGCCAAGTTTGGGTCGGCTCCAAACGGTGTCAAGAATCTCCACAAAAAATTTCAGATTTTTCGGACAAACGAGCGAAAAGTTATGCCTGTTTTACTGAAGGTATCTCAAGTTATGTTTTCTGAGGCACGACACAAAAACGGCAGTTATGGCAAAGCGACAGCGGCAATTAGGGCAAAGCGACCCGAAACTCCCACACCGATCACAAGAGCAAGCATCCTTGTGATAAAGATGCCAGATGATGTAAGGAGGGCTGCGATGCAGGCAAAAATTAGAGCGGTTGGCAACCTATCTAGGGTTTGCGTGGCGGCGAGAAATTACACAAGGCGGCTAGCGGGCAAGTCGAGTAAAGTGGTGGCTTTGACTTGTTGTTAGGGAACGGTGGATGGGATAGCGGCAGAAACAAAGAAACAACAACGAGCACGTTGAACTACGAGGACGAACACAACCTAAACCAGCAACAAGACTCGACCACGGACACAAACTCAACAAAGCGAATCTGAAACGAAATTGCAAAGGCACAAAAGGCGATGGGACAGCGGAAATTGAAATATTTTTAAGGCTTTTTGTGGACTCTAGGTAATAAACAAATATGAATCTAAGGGCAAACGAGATTATACCTCGCGGAAAACCTGAAATGCTCCGATACCGATTGATGAGGGATGGCCCGATCTTGATACCAATTGATACCAATTGATGAGGGACGGCTCGATCTTCCGAGAGGTAGCGATAGGTTCGATTGGTGGAGAACTCGACGTTGGCGATCCGGCTTCAAATCAGACACGATTCGAACCCTGCAACCGTTACACCACTGCTCCGTTGGTTATCAACCAAGCACAACTTGATTGACCTCGCCAAGAAGGCTATTCCTGCAAGCGAATCGAAGAACACAAGCAAGAAGGTAAAAACACGCAATCTGAAATTGCAAATATGAATTATGCGAATATCAATAGAGGGGTTCAAGAACTCGGTTCCAAAGAACTAATCGACACAGTGGAGGAGATCAAGAACGGGGGCCCTGGATCACTGTAAAAGAATTCGACACCACAGTACAATGAACGATTCAGTTCCTCAATGGAAAACTAAACTCTAAACAAAACCCAAGACCTAACGATGACGACGACGGCTAATTATAGGGTTTAGGTCGTCGCCCCTGCTGGACGCATCCCCTGATGGGCTCTAAAACGATACACGACCCATCGGACCAAAAGACGGTGTCGCAGCACCCTGGCAGATTCTGGACGCTGACTTGTTTCGACGATTCCCGTTGACTCCTGACATATTTTGACGTGATTCCAAAGCCACCGGTTAGCTTATAAAATTATCTTTCCAAGCATATCTGGTTCGTCGAAAACGGAGTCCATATGCGTCCGGGGCGTTGATTTTACCCGGGACTGCTCCTGAATTCCGAGGATGACGTGGTAGGTGAGTTGGAGACGGATTACAACTTGGGGAAGACCATGACGTCGGTGTGTCCAGCGTGGCGATGTCCTCGTCACTCACTCTGCAGGCTAACGTGTCATGTTGACTGTATGTTGATTGGACGTTAACCTCACCTGGCACCCTATCTAGTACGGAGTAGTTCGTAGTATGAACGTGCAGGGACACAAGCGGCGGGGTGATGGCACATACGTGGGCCACCGGTGCATAGCCACTTCATTTCCTCTGGGAGATAAATGTGTCGCTCGCGCAGATATGATATGGCATGTGGCATCTTTTTCTGATTACAAGCGCTATCTGAAAGCAGAGTTTGAGGATGAGTCCTCTCGATGCCTTCCATTTCAATGATAGAGCTCGCTAGCTCCATCGTCATCTGACTAGCTACTGTACGTTGTGATACCCATCGATGCTAGTTGTAAAAGCATCCCTTGCACTCCTAGCTTGCAATGCAATAATATTGCTTGATGCCAACCAACATTGCATTGGCACATTGTTGCGCGTATACATCATGCAAGATCACTATAGGAACTTGCATGTGTAGAATCGAATGCACTATAGGTTTGGTTGCTAGTTGTTTACACCTAGTACTGGTAGCTCTAACTTTTAAACCATGTTGATGGATGCATTGTTTTGTGACCTTGAGAAGTATTATGTTGCCTATAAACTTTGGAACTTGTAGGCTGCTATAATTTTGGTCAGTGCATCATATGATATGTGAGATGTATTGTGACCTATGAACAAAACTAGTATCGTGGCCTCCTATTGTTGTCACTAGATATGGTCACTGAAACATGTATTGTGAGCTGCTACTAGTAATTTTGCTTGTTTTGATCATTGTATTATGTGTTTGCTTTTTGGCCTTTAGGGACAACCTATAATGATGAGCCCATAGGCCTTTTAGTAAATTATGGCAATAAAATTCATCGCAATATCTTGCCATGTGGCGTTATGGCACTTGATAGATAGTGACAATTCTTTCTAAAACAACAACAATATGCAGGTATAGCAAATTTTGTGATGAAGAGATATCATAAAAAAATCCAGCGACGAAAAAACTTTGCATTCGTCACTAGAAGTGTTTAGACATGTCAGATGGGCGACAAATGGGAATTTGTCATGCACACGTAACAAAATTCATAACTTGACGTAAATTAAGTCTTCAGCGACAAAAGTTAATTGTCCTAGAAGGTTAAGTTTGTTGTAGTGTGTAGAAATAGATTTTAATTGTAATCGCCCAACTAATTCAAAAGTTAGGGTTGATGTTTTTGCACCCACACTACGACAACTAACCTACTAGGCATTCAAAATGGTGGACTATCCGCCACTAGGGGCGCAGACTGTCTGCCACCAGCCTGAAAACCTCCTTAGCTTTGGACCAACAATCCATACACAATGGGTAGCACCAAAGCAATTCAAAGTTAGCTCACAAGTGCTTAAAAAACTTTTTTTAAAACAAGCCAACGCCAAGCAACGATCTCCCTTAAGAGCATCATTCAACTTGCCACCGGTTAGCTTTTCACAAATCATTTCATAAAGGTTTTAACTTAATCGTCTCTCACCACTAAATGTATCTCAGCGTTAGAGCTCACAAGTGGCACTAGATAACTGTAATGCAAAACATGTTTGCCCCTCTTAATAGTACGGATATCTATCCTAAATCTGGGTATCTCAAACTTCTCTACACACCTTATAGCCGGTAAAATAAAATACTCTATGTTTCATACCTTTGCCTTGCACTTAATCAAAATCCACAATGATGACTGCAAGGAATCAATCTCGGACATATTCACCAAGCCACATAGACATAAACAAAGAATCTTTTGCTTGATCCATCAAAGATGATGTTGATCACTCAACCACCACATAGACTTCAAGTCTTTGACCTTAGCCTGACATGGTATTTGTCGTTATCTCGGTCCTTCGGCGCCAAGCTCACTAGCTTGCCCTTCACCATTGCTTGAGCACACAGTCCATCTAGCCAAGTCTTGCCTAGATCTTCACCTGCTTGCTATGTTTGAATTGAGTATTCTAATCATACTAATCAATCACACCAAGTCACTAATCACTCATCTTGTGAACCCCAACCTATTCACACTTAAGATAGAATGGTTAGTTCACAAAGGTTGTCATTAATTACCAAAATCCCAACAAGAGTTTAGATCTTTTAGATGTCTAAGGATATTTGGATATATAAACTAACAACTAGTTAGCTAAAGTTTAGCCCCTCAGGATCTAAACATGTGAACTAGTTGTCAGCCTAACAACCAGTGAAAGCCCCAACATTCTCTAGATCTAGTTAAACTAGAGATTAGTTTAACTAAGTGGATTCAACCAGTTGATAGTTCACTAGTCCGTTGAATCCACTTAGTTAAACTAATCTCTAGATCTAGTTCATCCAAACATGCTCTAAACTAACAACTTTGCAGACGATAAAAATACTTGTGAGAAGCGCCCCTTCGATCCATTCTCCAGATGCTCAATAGTATAGACATAGGAGTGGGGCCCGCACGATAGCTCTGCGACTCCGCGAGAACTTTGCACAAGTCTTAGGTGAGCCCTCCCAGAGCCTTCCATTCCGATGGTGACGATGGCTCACACAGTCACACTAGCGAGCGTTTTCCTCCCTTCTATATATGCGCTGCCAAGTGCCAACCGATATTGCTGCTGCGCTTGCGCTTGTGTATATACGGGGTATATATGCAAGTGTATGCAGTACGGATGCATATAGTTTGGCACTTGGTAATGCAAGGAATTAAGTTGTAGTCGGTGAAACTTTATCACAACAAGGACACAAGCGAATTACGTACAAGTCCAAGGAAAAGTAGATGCAAATAATAAAGATACACTGCTTACATTATCATGGTTGTTGCTCTTCTTGATGCTTTAATTTGCTGCCTCATATATGAACCTGTAGTTGGCTTCTAAAAATGTTGGTTCTGTAGGCTGCAACCTAGCTGAGCTCCCATAGAGCAGGCCACTAATAGGGTGTTTGGTTTAAGGAATAAGTTAGTCCATCATCTGAATGGGCCATCTCATACCTCGAAGCTAAGAATTGATATTAGTATGAGAAATGGAATCGTTTCACCAAATTTGAGGAATAGGCTCATGATGCATTATCTCATCTAGAATAGATGCATTATCTCATCTAGAATAGAGTCATTCCTCAAACCAAACATCCCATAAAAGATCTCTCCATGATTGATCAAGCATTTAGATACTATTACATACTCCCTCAATTCCAAATTATAAGCGTGAAAGATTTCGGTTTGCTTCGTTCACTTATATCGATCCATCGTATCAATTGAGAGCATCACCATGTTTACGAATTACTGCCATAAAAAATACATTATGCTCGTGCCTCTACCGAAGACTACCAGGATATTTTTCCTAATTCTGTTTCACCTGGAAACATTTCTTAACAACTACTAATGAGGTCAAAATGGTGGAGAAGGCTGGTTATCAATCCTAGTGATGTATCATCAGCTTATTGTAAATGAACTGTTGCGTCAAAGCAAAATTCTTTCCCTGGTTCAAATGCTGCTTCAAGTTCTTCATAGCTCTGCTGAACTTTCAGATTCTTCGATGCAGTCAGGCCCTCCTGTAATATATGAGAAACAGGTAAACATGTGTGAATACATGCCTAATCACTGCAGCTTGGTGCTTCCAATGTAAGATAGCTTCCTCTAACATGCTACCTAAATCAGTAATAAAGAATGGTTCATGACCAGAAATGACTACAGCAATAATAAGATGCTAACTGAGTTTCTTTTTATCCCCCAAAAGGTTGGCAACAGAAATTGCTTTTGCATAACACCACATAATACTGAACCCCATATAAAATAGCCTTTACGAAGCATAACCGACAATTTTATATTTATATTCAGAGAGTTACAGAATAACAGATACCTTTTGAACATACTCAGCAACCGTGCTATTTATAATTTTCTTGATGGTTTCTTTCTTCACTTTTGATGGCCCAATTAAGTGTAGAGCGACTTCTTTCGGTATCTTCAGCGCCACAAAAGAGTAGTTACTAATTAGTAAGTTAGAACAACTTCTACCTATATGCAAATGAGGTCAAACTGGTATAAACTGAAAACATTACTTTTGAATGGGAACTTACATCTGGAGTTTTCCCTGAATGATTAAGACAGTACCATGTGGAAGACAATGTCAACAAATGTAAGCAGTGTTAGTTTTCATATGACAAATTTAAACAACGTAAAGTATAATATACATACAAGAACCAAACGTTAACAATTTCTATACAGCTTAACTGATATGACATATTGAACCCGTACCCTTTAAGTACATCTGAGGTAATTCAGAATTTGCAGGATGAGAGTACGAATCACATGAGCACAGTTGTAGGTAATTTGAAATTGCCAAATGATGGACAGAAATCTGGGTTTGTAAAAGTTTTAGAACTATACCGCCTTTCATTCGTCGAAAGCCAGGAAGGGGTTGTGCGGCGGCAACCTTCTTTATGAAAACTTTCTCGAAGATAGAATCTGTCATTGTGCCAGATACATTTACCTGCAGCTGCATTTTGTAAAAAGGCAACGGAAAGATAAAATCAAGAAGGCATTGGTCAAAACAGCTAAGGATTCATTGACACCTTCCACACAGAGATGACAATAAAGTTCTAGCTAACCTTTATCAGACCATCCTCTTCAGTACACGGTGAAACAGAGAAGTCACAGAAAGATACTGATGGCTGCATCAGGTTTTCTGCACCTGATAATTCAAATTATTGACTGAGGTCAATACACAAGGATTCAGAACGAGAACATATACAGTTTCAAGGAATTGATAAGAGGAGCGTACATTGCACCTGAAGCAAACCACGATCTTTATGGTTGGTTCTGCAAGAGAAATTCTATAAGCAATTCCAAAGGATTAACTCATTACCATTATGCACTGGATATCACCTCCATGATACATTGTAGCATAAGAGAAATAGATTGGGTAACAATCACTGATTTGGTCATTGCAAATCATCCCTAACTACAGTTTTAAGGTAAAAAGAATTGTACATATGCCAATAGGAAAAGTAGAAGCCACGAAAATTAACCTACCGTTGTGAAGGTTGTGTGTTTAACACCATTGAACAAGCTACAGATGGTAGTCTATGAGAAAACTGGCATTGAAGTCGCATACCCCTCACACACATTTGATTGGTTATCTGCAGACCAACCTGCATATTCAAACTGTAATTCTCAAGAGAAGAGCTAAATTAGGAAAATTAATACAAAGAGATGAAAAGTTAGATGATGCAAGGCTAAATTATCCCTTCATTCAGTAATCTTCTCAAACAAATTACCAACATATTTAATTTGCAACAACATTTGCCAGTCTGAAGTTGGAACAGGTTTTAGACTTGTATAAGCCTTTCGCTAGAGCTGAATAAAATGATATCAGTACCACTATCCGAGTTTGATTCTACATACCAAATTATCTGGAAGTCAGAACTGAGTTAGGCTCCGTTCGGTTACCTCCATTCCAGATGGTTTTGGGCCGGAACCGTTCCGGCGTTATGTAAATTAGTGAAGGAAGCTGATGATCAGGAATGGTTCCCAATCAACCGAACGAGGCCTTAAAGTCCTCCTTGAGTTATTCTACACAGTACACACGATCCCACGAGCAAGATAATCGCTGAAGAGCGAAGACTGAACCTTATTTTTCTTCCCAAATCCGACAAGAAACAGGCAACAAAGTGCCCAACCCAAAACTAGAGCTTGGCTGCGGAGCAGACCAAGATATGGCCAAAAAAAATTCCGCCTAATCTCGACCATTCTAGCATAATTGCCCAGAAAGTGCTACTGACACCGAGATTGTCCTTGCAACCACGCAGAGGAATCGCTCACCTTGAGGCTTCGGTTGCAAGAAAGAAAAAAGTCACCTCTCTTAACACCACGCCGCCGCCGCCGTCGCTGCTGCTCCCTCTGTTCGCTGCTCGGCGCCTCTCACAGTCACACAACCCGAGCGCGGTTAGCCCCACGCACGCCGCCGTCACCCATCTCGAACACCTCCGTGCTCAGCGTCATGGACGGCTTCGCCAAGACCATCGGCGGTGGTGGCCCTAGCGCTCCGGCGGGATCCCACCCCGCGGGCGGGAGCCAGGCGGCGGCAGGAGGAGGCGCGACACAGCGGACGCAGTAAGTCTGTCGGCTTATGTTCGGTGCCTGTGCTCGTGGATAACTCCATTGAGGGAATCGCTCACCTTGAGGCTGGGGACGACGAGGGCCATGGCCGCAGTTCTAGCAAGGGAGCTCCCGATGGGAGTGGATAACTCCATTGCTCCGCCTCCTCGGAGGCCGCACGGCTTCGCAGCAGCAGCTGAAGCCGCAACTCCCAGCTCCCCCGGCCCCCACTCGACTCCGTATCCTAGCTCTAAGCGGGGATCTGACGGTTAACCTGAGGTTGTCTCCCTCCTTGATCCATCCCAGCCGTTGGTTTCCATATAAGACGGCGGAAATGGCTCCGCGAGCAGCTTCAGTTCTTTCTTTCGCTGCGGAAGTGCGGAGATGGCAGCGGCGGCGGGGGCGGGGGCGGGGCCGTACGAGGAGATGCTGCAAGTGTTGCAGGCGTGCGTGGCCCGGATCCGGTGGCACCTCCGCGCAGCTTCCAAGCGCCGCCTCCTCAACGGTCAGTGCCCACTCGCTTGCTCTTAGTAGTCGTTATTATCTCTATTTAGGATTTGCTGTTGACAATAGTCTTGTTTCTTGCTTAATTCGCTTCCTCCATGCTGTCTTTCTGCTGCTAAAACACTTATTTTTGGTGGTTGTTGGATGAATTGTTAGCCAGATCCAATTGCAGAAGGCAATTCATCCACTAAACCAGCACATGAGCCACCTTCGTTCGTAAGTTTGTACTTTGTACCACGGATCGGGTTGGTAGTTGCAACTTGCAAGTGATTTAGGGTTTAATGACAATTTACTGGTTGTAAAGTTAAAGAGTTTGATTTGAGGAGATTGAATGGTGTCATGTCGAATTACGTTGCAAGGGAATTGATGAACAAACCCAGTTTTTTTTTTTTTTTTTGGCCAGATATCCTGTTTCTCTGCACCGGGTTGCGGCCTGTGGTACTGGTTGACTATGGTGGCACAATGCCTCGGCTGCAAGAAAATCTTTGTAGCCTACTGCATCATGCCCGGCAGGTAATTTCACGACTTCGATGTATTATTAAGTTTTTGAATTCTCTGTACTAGATCAACACAGAATCACGGATTGCATATAAATCATTTCTATCCACTGCTAACTGTTATCTGACTGATGATAAACTATCACTGGAAATAATACTTCTATATGTACTGTTACTCCCTTGCAAGCGCATCGCAATGGTGCGGTTCCAGTCACTGTTGAAATTTCACGCACAAGAGTGCGCCTTTCCCCTTGACTCACCCGGCAAACCTTGCCCTATGGAAGGATCCTTGTGCAGTTGTGCCAAAAGACATACAGTTACATTTGTAATTTGTATGTTGCTCTTCTTGGTGGACATTCAGAGAATTCAGTTGCAACAAGCGGAGCCGCCGCCCCAGGCCTTCTCCCCGGCTCTTCTTCGGCCGTCGTCGCCGCCCTCTGGCGTGCGGCGGCGGCGGCGGCCTCGATAAACGGCGTCGCCCGCTCCTCCCCTCCACCCCCTCTCCTCCACTCCTCTTCTCCATCTCTCTTCTGGCGGATGGGACGACGGGTGGAGCGGATCCGTTTTTCCCAGCTCCAGATCCGGCCTTCCTCTCCCTGGATCTACGACGGCGGCGTCCAGAAGCGGTTTGCAGCGTTCTCCGGCCGGCTGGCCGGCCAGTGGGGCAGTCCATGGCCCTATGGGCCGGATTCGGCCTCTCCCTCCCCTGCCGTGGTCGTGGCCTCCCCCTGTCGGCCGCAGGCGTCTGGCCTTGGTGCGCAGTCGGTCGGCCGGCGCACGCGGGCTGCGGCCTGGTGAGGCCACCCCGGGCGGTGCCTGCCTCCGCGACTGAGGTCGGGGCGGCCGGAACTCGCCAGGGCGCTAGCGGCGGCCTCTCTGGCCGGCCAGGGAGCGGCTGGGCGCGGCCGCATCTGGCCAGGCGCCGGTGGCTGGTGCGGCCAGCCGTGGCCGGATCTGGCTGGTCTGGGGTCTGGCCGTCTTAGGATGCCTGCTGCGGTCAGGCAGCCAGTTGCGGGCGGCCGGCGGCCGCTGCCACCCCCTTGGCCGCGGCAAGTTGCATTCTGGTGGGCGGCTACCGGGCAAGCAGACTTCAAGGCTTCCGATTTGTGTGCTGAATGTGGGCAGGCACCGGCGAAAGCCATGTCGGATTTGCCGGCAAGACGACGACTACGCCTGAGGGCATTGTTTTCCTCCTTGGAGGCGTTGTCATGGTGCTTTCCTACTCTCGCTTGCTGCAGAGGGGCGTCGGTTGTGCCGTGGTGGCATGGCCGACAACGGTTTTGCTTGGATATGTGTCATTGACTCCGTGGTGGAGTAGCTGCAGTAGCCAAGGAGGGCACCAGTGGCGCCATGGTGGCGTCGCTGGTGGCACCCGGCCGTTTCTCGTTCTGCGGGTCATGGAGCCTGGTGGTTTGATGTTCTGCCTCCCTCGCCGGTTCCTAGGGGAGTGCTCTGCTGTCGTGCCACTATCTGCTTTCCTCCCTTGAGTTGCTCCTGTTGTGCTATGCCTAATGGTGTCTCATGCTACTCTTCGCTTCGGTTTGGCTAGCAATTGGTGTTGCCACAGTCGAGTCTAGGCCCCCTCGCATGCAGATGCTTTGCTGCTTCGAGCGTGTCGGCCCCATCCGCAGATGCTTTGCTGCGTCGATGGTCTTTGTGCGCCTGGGCGGATGCTTTGCTGCCTGGATGAGGATGAGTGTTGTCGCCGCGTGCATCTTCATGTAGGTCCTCCTCGGCCGTGGTCCTGAGGGCGGAGTGGCCCTCAGTGACTCGGAGGAGTACTCGGAGAGCGACTCCGAGCCTTTGCTGCTGCGCGCGTGTCGACCCCATTCGCGGATGCTTTACCGCGTTGGGATCTATGGTCTTCATTCTTGGGCGGATGCTTTGCCGCCTGGAGTTTCTAGCTGATGTTTTGCCGCTGTTTCATTCAGCTTCACTTCTCTGTTGGCCGCCGACGTGTTGAGTTATATTGCATTAGGTTCAGTTAGCTAGGGTTCTCAGGTGGAGGGCCCCACTCATGTTTCTTGCTTTTCGTTTGTGTTATGGATTTTGTTGGTAATCCATGGATTACTTGCGAATTCATTGTATCGGTCACTTTGCCGTTCCTTCGGCTCTTCTTCTTAATGAAAAACGCGTGAAGTCGCGATCTCGGGAAAAAAAAAATGTTGCTCTGCCATCCAACAGTTACATTTACAACAGATGTCTTGAATAATAATGCAATTTTATTTCTTTTGCTTAAACAGTCTCATATTTAACTTCGCTTTTATTATGTTGTGCTTAAACAGACCTGTGACCCACTGTTTTCATGACCAATCTACTAACTTTATCTTTACTAGAGGTTATTTGGATGTCATATATATATCCATCTGCTTGAATTGCAGGAAACAAGCATATTGAATCCACTCCGGGTGATGATTATTGGAGATATGCTTTACTTAATCCATGTTAAAGGACTTGCTGAACATGCATCACCGACCGCAAGGTCGCAGCAACGGCTAGCTTTCTTGGACCTAGAGAAAAGATGTTGCAGTGTATTTACCTTCCTAGACCATACTGTATCTTTGTCTACAGTAAAGTGAATATGTCATGTTTATTATTACTGAAAAGTTGTTTGTCTGCAGCTGCTTACAACCATAGAAGACAATGACACTGTGCTGGAGCTTGTATCCGCACAAGATCAATTCGCAGCCAAATTTCCTGTAGATCTGTCTGTTGATCGACCTGGAGTAACAAATCAAACATCAGGAATTCCACAGAATACTGTTGATGCAGAGTGCGCCGACAATGACATTGAGGACAGGACCTTATTGGTTGTTGATCTGAGTAACTTCCTTGAGAAGACACAAATTTCCCTGCCTTCTCTGAACGGGTAATTTCTGGTTCTGTGTGTCATCAAAACTGTAACCATGGGATTCTTGGTCCAATGAAACCATTGTTTGAACACCGAAGAAAAAAACATTTGTGCGTCATCTGTATAAAAATGTGGCAAATTTATTCGTTGTGATAGTCCTAGTAGCATGTAACAGAAGTGTGGTGCGTATTGCCATTGTTATGGATGCTATCTTGGTTAAGTTTTGACATTTGATTTGCTCACTGAATGACATTTTGATGTTTCCATATCTGTAGGTGGCTTTTAGGTTATCCAGTAACATATTTGTTCCGCGATGCAAGTTCTGAGGCAGCCATGCAGAATCTCTTAAGCCACTCTCTGCATATCTACCGAGTATATGTGTGCCGGAGTTATCGGTCAGTTGGCAAACAATCAGAAGAGGAACTGATGAGGTAAAGTGCATCGTAAGCAGGCCCATTCAGCAGGCCCTCTCTTTTCCGTTTTCTTCTTCTTCAGGAGTGGAATTTTATTTGGGATCTTATAACTAGCTGTAGTATGGCTGCCAGTTTTTCAGTTCCTTGTGGCGCGAGTGCGAAGCGTGCTGAAGAAGCATGGGCCAAATCGTTTTTAGCTCGCATGAATGAGAAGCTCAGGCGATGCAACCAAGTCTGGGCATCCATAAGGCTAGAAGTCGAGGTTTTCCAGAGCCAGTCGCAGCTCATTGTGTTGTAGTTGAGGTCGGTATGCCTTTTATGGGCTGACGGTACCAACTCCTTGGAAGTATCGCTGCCCTGGGCCATGACCATGAGCACAAGTTGCTGCAGCTATCGGGTACAGAAATAAACGAGTAGGGTACATGCAAGTCATGGATGCATAGGCAGGAGGCCGTGTCCATTATTGTCTAAACAAACCATCCATGTGTGCTCGAGTTACTGAACAGTTTATGTAACTATAAATTCGTTTTAGTTTCCATCCTCCTCTTAATGAAAAACAGTGGGGATGTTCTCCCCACCGATCGTGTTTAGTCATTGGTGTTTGACTTTGAATCTCCAAACGCAATCCTTGACACCGGACATGTCTTTTATGTACTTCTGCTGGCAGCGGTTGGGGATGCAGAAACGCAAAACCGCAATGGGTAGTTGCCGCCTCCTCTATCTGTTGCCGTCTATTTTGCTTTGCGATTCGTGCTCGGGATGGAAAATAAATAGAGTACGGATAGGGTATTGATTGGCACGAATCGCAGACTACTGTCAGCCGTCCGATAAGGGAGGCAGCCGCTACCCATTGCGGAAAAAACTGGTTGGTTGGGGATGGCAATCCTACCGGGCCATCCTACATTCCTACGCATGGCAACCGTGGGTACTATAATCTGCCGGTATGGATACAAAGGGCTTGTTTAGTTTCCATCTCCAATTTTTTTCACTCATCACATCAAGTGTTAGACACATACATAGAGTATTAAACATAGACTAAAAAATAAATAATTGTATAGATTATGATAACTTTGCGAGACATTTTTTTAAAGTCTAATTAGTTCATAATTTGATAATGTTGTGCTACAGTAAACATATGTTAATAACAGATTAACTAGTTTTAATAAATTTGTATCACAATTTCGGATGAAATATATAATTTATTTTCTTATTAGTCCATTTTTAATAGACTAAATTAGTGCCACAATATCTGATATAACACCAAAAACTTTTCACTCACGATCTAAACAAGGTCAAAATTGTGTGTGTCGGTATTTTTTTCGAGATCCTACCATAAGGTACATATTTTATTAAGAGAAAGAAGCTAGTAGATGTGGGTATTTTCTTTCTTGATCCTACCACGAGGTACATATTTCATCAAAAGGAAAAACAATTGTTAAAGTACAAAGCTAGCGGAAATCAACATAACAAATGATCAAACACACGCATGAAAATGAATGAACCGTGAGCAAAGAGACATGCTCCTGTAGTACAGACTCTTTAGTAGAGGCAGGTGCGGGTATTTGGTTTGGGCGGAGAATTCGGTTTGATTTTTTCAAGATTTTGGTCATCTAAAAGTGTCAAATTCACTGCAAAATATTGAAGAGCAATCAATTCGGTTTCAGTCATTTAGGTTTAGTCGTCAGTCGAGATCAAACTAACCAAATAGTTTCAAGACATGTTTTTAGTGTAAATTTTGGCATCAAATTTTCTCTTTTAAAGCCTTCTTTTTCACAGTATAATAAAGTATCACAGGTGCTTACGATGGAAAAACAAGCCCAGTCTAGTTCAGCCCAAACCCATCAGGCCCGATCTGGCACATTGTTTGTACGGAGCACTTCGTATCTTTCTAGTACGAGCCCACAAGACCCAGCCCAGTCCAAACGAGCTCGATCCGGGTTGGATCTGAACCCAAGCTCCCCCGACTCGTTTTCGGGGCGCTCTCCTCTTCGGCTTCGGTTGCAAGAAAGAAAAAGGTCACCTCTCTTAACACCACGCCGCCGCCGTCGCTGCAGAGCTCTCTTTGTTCGCTGCTCGGCGCCTCTCACAATCACACAACCCGAGCGCGGTTAGCCCACGCACGCCACCGTCACCCTTCTCCAACACCTCCGTGCTCAGCGTCATGGACGGCTTCGCCAAGACCATCGGCGGTGGTGGCCCTAACGCTCCGGCGGGATCCCACCCCGCGGGCGGGAGCCAGGCGGCGGCAGGAGGAGGCGCGACGCAGCGGACGCAGTAAGTCTGTCGGCTTATGTTCGGTGCTTGTGCTCGTGGTTCAGATCGCGACGTCGCGTTACTTTGCTCCCTCCTTTTGTGTGAAGATTTCGTGCTTCCGGTCGCGATTCAGATCGCGACTTTGTGTTACTTTGCCCCCCCCCCCCCCCCCCCCCCCCCTTCTTTGGGCGAAAGATTTGAGCAAATTTTGCGGTGGACTATTAGTCGATTAGGGTGATTTAACACGGAAGGTGAAATTTTCATCTTCCATCGGTTTGGTTTTTTTTCTGTGGGGAAAAGTTGGGTTTCGTTCATTGGGCTGTTACGGACTAGGGTTAATAATTCATTGCGCTGTTCCTAAATCGGCATTGAGACGTTCATAGTTGTCGGCGGGGATGCTTCGATCATTTAACAGTAATTACGAGTTACGAGATAGGTGGGAATAGGATGGGAAGACCCGAGGGAGAAAACTAGTGCCCACACACTTAAATTAACTAGTGCTCACACACTTAAATTAGGAGATAGATGGGATCATTAGTATTGACAAATAAGAGTCCTTGTTATGAAACAACAGCATCCTCTGTTTGCTTTTGTGGAAAGGGTACAACCAGATTAAAACCATATGCTATTGTTTGAATTCGAAGTGTAGTGCTTGTCTATTTTTCCAGCGGCCTCTCCGTTAGGGCAATATATGTGTGTACCATTATTTATTGTTTGCTTGATTTTTTTTCCCAGAATGGTTGCATTTTCCAAGCTTCTTGTAGTGTATTTAATTCATCTGTAGTTCTATGATTATGACGCTTTCGCTTTTGATGAGCTTATATTGATTCACACGATTTACTCCTGTGATTATCTCACATCAACAGGTATCCGTATGTGACTGGCACTTCAGTCATTGCCTTGAAATACAAGGATGGTGTGATCATGGCATGTGACACTGGAGGTTAGTCCCAGTCCCTCTTCATAGACAAATATCGTTATCTCGATAAGAAACTTAGGTCTTGTTTCGATCCGTATTATAGATAATAGTTATCTGCTAATAGTTATCTTTTTTGGATCCAAACGGGTGCAGCTAATAAAATAGCTAATTGTTAGTTGGACCTTTAGATAGTAACTATCTCACTAGTTGGACCAAATGAGATAATAGCAGCTAATAGTTATCTTAGTAGCATTTTTCATCAGCTGTGCATCCAAACACCCTCCAGTTAATAGGTAGCTAATAGTTAATTAGTTAGCTAGTTAAATATGAGCTATTAGCCAGCTAACTATTAGCAGATAATGAATCCAAACAGGGCCTTAGTCTTGCTTCTTTTTGCAGCCTCCTATGGATCAACGCTGAGATACAAGAGTGTGGAACGCATTAAGGCAGTTGGCAAGCATAGCATCATTGGAGCAAGCGGAGAGTTTAGCGATTTCCAGGAGATCATGCGCTATCTGGATGAACTAACGTAAGTTCCATCACTAACGAGTGAATACGGAACTCCATAATGATTATATGGTGAACTCATGTTTCTCTTTGTAATGCCATGGAAATTTTCCCTTTCTTTTCAGTCTGTCTGATCATATGTGGGATGATGGAAACTCTCTGGGCCCCAAAGAGATCCACAGTTATTTGACAAGAGTGATGTACAACAGGCGCAACAAGTTTGATCCTCTCTGGAACTCACTCGTACTTGGGGGAGTGAAAAAGGGTCCAAAGGGTGATGAGAAGTATCTTGGCATGGTACGGTCTTCTTTCAAGTGATAGTAATAGTACCACTTATTCGCTGGTATTGGTTTGTCAACCTTCTATGCCTAATTCTTGGCACGTGCAGGTTAACATGATTGGTACCCACTTTGAGGAAAACCATGTCGCTACTGGATTTGGAAATCATCTGGCGATCCCGATACTTCGTGCTGAATGGCGTGAGGATATGACTTTTGAAGAAGCTGTTAAGCTAGTTGAGAAGTGCTTGCTGGTCTTGCTGTACCGTGACAGGTCATCTATCAACAAATTCCAGGTATGAACCTATTGATCTAAGGCTACAGATTGCTCTAATAACCTGTAAACATTCAGCAAAAGTTCATTTTATGATTACAGATTGCTCTAACCTGTAGTTGAATTACAGATTGCCAAGATCACAACTGAAGGATCAACCATCTACCCACCTTATTCCTTGAAGACCTACTGGGGCTTCGCTCACTTTGAAAACCCAGCCCAGGGCGCTGTGGGGTCATGGTAGATTTATGCTCTGCGCACTCCGCGTATCATGCCATGAACTTAGGGGAAAGCAATCTGTGCTGCTGAAATCACTTGTGGACGTTTGTTCTGGACATCATTGGAACTCTGATTTGCTTGTATGACATGATTATGGTTCAGCAAGTTTAATTCCAACGCTTGGTCGCTTGCTCTCGGATACCGTTGCTGTGCTGTGTTGAAAACTAAATTAGTATAGGTATGTAGGTGCCCTTTGCCTTGGTGGCTTGCGTTTACTTTATGATTCATGCTAGTGTTGATGCCCTCGGCGAGTGAGTGATGAGCATCATTTGGTAGGCTGTAGTAGAGGCGCAAACTGTGTAGGTAAAGCTTTCCATGTACCTATCTAGGATTGAACCTGGCCGTCAGTTTCCAGTTTCCAGTTTCTGACAGAAAACAACACGGCGCAAACTGTGTAGGCAAAGCCCAGTATGTCTACCATGAATTAGGCATGGCCGTCACCTCTATTGCCCAGGGCGCTGTGGCGCTGTGGGCGGCCCCAGGATCATAAGCAAGCCTATCTAGGATTGAACCTGTCCGTCAGTTTTCATTTTCTGACAGAAAGCAACACCAAACCACTAGAAGAGAGAATTCCACCTCATAAATTCATCAAGCTGAGGTACAACAAACGCTGAGGAATGTACATGATAAATCTACAAAGGGTGCACTTGCTACATCATTCATGGCAAAACTGTGTCACTGACACTAGAGCATTTGGCAGATCTGTTACAAGGCATGGAACGGGAATAGCTCCCAGATGAACCACTACTATTCTTTCGTTCCAAAGAGGATGTACAAGAAAAAACAAGAATCTTATTGCTCGCCGGAGTTAAAAATTGTCGCTGTTCTCAACGAATGTCAACAAATACCTAACTACTGACCGCCTATGGTCCTCGTTTTTTTCTTTACTTGTCACCTCTATTGCTCCTTTCATTATCCGGGAATACAGCCTCTCGAGCTGCGGCACGCCATAGCCTACAGTGAGTTCCATGAAACGTTGCTTTAGGGCTTCTAGCTGTCGTAGCAAGTCGTCACCAGTAGCCACGGTAGTGGCAACTGGACCGTTGTCAGACTCCATGGGTTCAGGAGAAGTAGGTACTTCTGGTTCTTCGGCTGGTGAATTGTTGGCTTGTTTGGTCGTGCCATTTGACTCTGGTTCTTTTTCAGCTTCTTCTGAGTCAGTTGGCTTTGACAAATCTACATCTTCCAGAGACTTCTCATCTCTAGCTGCCACATCTTTAGTCATACCTGAAACAACAGTTCAATATTTTCCATAATTATTGCAATCACAGTTGGGCAAATGCAATGGTTACAGTTAAGATCGTGAGAACTGACTCTGTTCATTTTCGGCACTTTTCTTTTGCCGCTTTAGCACTTCATAACTTTGTGACAGGTTTACTTCTGGCTGTACATTGCGAAGTCTTGCACTTATTCTAGTACCAGAAACCAGCTGAGCAACAGGCGCTGCTTGAAGAATACAGCTATCTTCATCATCCACGACCTGCAGAGGTCCCCCCTGTGAAGCAATTTTATCACAGAAGGACACCAAAGATGGGTCCATCTGTGACAACATACCTTGGACCTGGCCAAAAAGAGGTTCATTAGACATAACAATGATAGAGGGATTGTCGACAACCCAATGTAGGAGAAAGTGAGAACAAACAAGATACCACATCTCTGAGTTCACATGCTCTACTGACAATCCTAGATCCATTGTAGTCGTCCCCATTGTAAGTCTGTATAGGTCACAGAAGTGGAAGTTTGGCATTATTTAAGCTGTCATCCCCTACTTGTACAATGTAGGGCCAGAACATATGCAAACATGAATAAAAAACTAAGTTAACCAAAAGATGTACCTTTGCATTTGAGACAATAAGATCAATATCCTTCATAAATGCTGCCCTGGTAAGGTACTGTCCAGAGTCTACCCGCTGCAAGACAGTAGCCATATCCATGGGTTTGTGGATTATTGATCGATAGTCAGGCACCTCCTCTTCTGATACCGGGAAGTGAAATACATTGAACCTTTTGTTGTACAAAATGCTGAAAAGATAAGCAGTCACACTATTAGCTCTATCAGGTTTCAAAAGCCAATTGAACAATACTGTGACAAGATTACAAGGTATAAAGGAAAAAAATAAAAAGCTACAGACACAAGCACTTTTGTTTCAAACCAAAGTTAAGAAGGTAGATTTTATGGTTTTGAAATATCACAACTGCTTCTATAATTAGAGTAAACTGCAGACCGGTTACAGATATCTCGGAGGCACATCCTCATTCGACGAACAGCATGCTGCTCAGATTCTGCCTTAGCCTTTAGCTCAGAAACCTTAGGGCCCTCCACTTCTTTCGGGGCTTTGGGAAGATCAATAGCAGACTTCTGTTTCTTTGACTTGTTTCTTGATTCTTCCGTTTGGAAAGAGAGCAATGACTCAAACAATATACTGAAGTATCTCAACCTATCGTCATAACTTGGTTGATCCACTTGATACCTATATCAAACAAAGATTTTTATTTTCTTGGTGAAAGATAAGATAGGAGGAAATTCAGTGAACATGATATGAAGCACGTGACAGATTCACAAATAAAATGTTATACAAAGAACTAAAGTCCACTCAACGAAAAGGAAACAAACTGCTTCCTCAATTATGTGCCTACCATTAGAGCATATCTAGTGCCTAGGCAGAAGCAGATTGCTTTAAAAAAATAATGAGCAATAACATTTACAGAGATCAAGAATCAAGAGTACAAGAATTAATAAATCTAAGCAATAGGTAGGCAATGATCACTTTATATCTAGCTTGCATCGTCAAGGGCAAGCCAACACACAACTCAGGAAAAGTAGGAAAAACATTTGGCAAGGAACCTACACATTGCGAGGAGAGAATATGGAAGCACACTCTTCTTCAAGGTCAGTGAAAGACGCTGATGATGTTCCAAGCAATAAAACTGGAAGGTTGGAGGGTAACTCGTTCAACAGAGTCAATAACACGGCCCTGAGTTGTTCGTGTGCCTGTAACATAAAGAAAGAAGTGCTTGACTAAATGATCATTATTAAACATTGTCAGAATCATGCCAAAGCAGCAAACTTTGAATAACTAAAACAGCATGTCTAGAGACTACTAACCGTATCCCACCAAAGATGGAACTGAGGTAAGTATAGAATGGATGGGGTAGTTCTCTTGGCTTCCCCAAAAATATGCACAAGAGCTTCTTCAGGTGTCTTCGCACTTGGATCAGAGAGAAGAGACGGCAGTCCCAAAGAGTGAACAGAGAACTTCTCAAGTTCATGTAAAACAGCTGGTCCCACATGATCCTGCTAAGACAAAAACACATCAGTAAGTGAAAAGGAAAACCACTGAATATGATATTATCTGTTTATTGAGAGGAACAGCCCTACCAGTCCAACACTTTCACCACCACATATCAAAAGGCGAGGTCTATAAACAAGGGGGATGGAAGATCCATAGGAGAGAGCGGAGAACTTGCTAAAATCTATGGATGAAAGGAAAGGGAAAATATCAGATATCCGTTCCATAATTTTCTCAAGATGCCTCTTCAGACATGGAGCGATAACCATTGAAAGTGGCCTTGAATGCACGATAGATCCCCTGTGCGCAGCAGGAGTTATTGTAGACATAGCTTCCAAAAAATGGTACTTCTCGACACTGACCGAATCAACATCAATGACAAACTTGTCATCACTAGTGTAGACCTGAGGATACTTCTCTCTAAATGCTCTAATAGCTGCTTCTGTACATAAAGCCTTCAAATCAGCTCCACAATAGCCCACACAGCTAGCAGCAAGTTCCATCTTTAGTTCCTTCGGTGGAGGATCCTTCCATTTCCTTGTATGAATATCCAGTATTTCTGCTCGAGCCTCATAGCCAGGTAAAGGAAAATAAAACTCACGATCAAATCGGCCAGGTCTACGCAATGCTCCATCAATGGCATCAATTCTGTTAGTTGCTCCAATCAAAACAACTTGCCCGCGTGAATCAAGGCCATCCATCAAAGCAAGCAATGTCGAAACAATTGAATTGTGAATCTGCTCTTGCTTGCTAGACCTCACAGGTGCCAGGCCATCTATTTCATCAAAAAATATAATTGAAGGCTGATTCTTTTGAGCTTCCTCAAAAAGTAACTTTAGCTGTCTTTCAGCCTCACCCACCCATTTACTAAGAACATCAGCTCCTTTGCGCATATAAAAACTGACTTTCTGGCCAGCTTTAGAGGCAGCACAAGCTAAGGCGCGGGCAATCAATGTTTTTCCTGTGCCCGGTGGGCCACAAAGCAGAACACCTCTGGGAGGAGTGATGTGATAGTTTGCAAAAAAATCTGGATACAGCAATGGGAAGAAAACCATTTCCTTCAGAGCATCAATATACTCCGATAGTCCACCTATATCTTTAAAGCTCACATTCTCATCAACCTGCAGAGGCTGAATGTCAGCTCCTCCCTTAGAACTTGGTCCAGCAGTTTGCACCCCAGGCATGAGTGTAGTAGAAGTGTCGCCCTGATGACCCCAACCAGATGCTCCACCACTCAGGCCCCATGCTGCAGGACTATGCATGTCCAACCCACCCATCAACCATGGCATACCTCCCCTCCCACTGCGCATCCATGGCATGGATGGACCCTCATCTGGCTCATCCACAAGAAGGGAATCATCTGAATCATCTGGCAAAGAGAAACAAGGACGCTTATGCATGCGCGACCCACCTTTTTTCAAATACTTGCTGTTCTTTGGACCGATTCCGTGAACTAGTACTCTGCGAGGAGATTGTGGTCTGTGCTTTCCTTCCTTACGAGGGGATGGTCTACGAACCTCTGAACGTTCCCTTAAATCATATCTCCTCCTTCCTTCTTGTTCTTCCTCGCCATCTTCATCATCTCCATCTCCTTCAGCTTCATCACCTCCATCAACCTCCTCGTCATCACCAACATCATCTTCAATCTCATTTCCATTTTCTCTTTGATCTTCTGCACCTTGTTCTTCAGAGCTTTCCTGGTCGTCCTCAGATTCATGGTATGGATGCAATCTTTGTCCACGCAAAGATCTTCTAGGCCGTAAACCTTCACGGCGAGGTATGGAGTTAGACAACTTCTGGCGCTTTGGTCTAGCTGACACTTCATCATGTGCAGCATTGTTCCCCCCCTTACTCTTTGAAGATCGATATCTAGGTCTCTGTAAAGAAAAATGTGACATAATTCAATAATAACCAGTAAATTTAGTTGCCAGTTCAAACAGGGAGTACTAATATGAACAGGTAACTTTTCAGGAACTGTAGAAACTCACCATAAGATCATCATCTTCCATACTGGAACTATCTGTATCATAGCCCTCCAGATTTACAGAAATCCTTCGCTTTCGCGTTGAACGGCGCAAATTTGCTGCAATAGACTATAAAGGAAATTATCATAAGCTAGCCAGCTGAGCACAAAAAATGGAGTCCTTTCAAACAGACAGCAGTCCTTCATAATGTGCAACAACGGTCCTCAAACTTGTTCAGCTGTGTCACCTAGGTCCCTAAATTTTTAATTTACAAATTTAGGTCCCTGAACTCATTAATTGCACCACACAAGGTCAAAATATCACTAATTATCATATGCTCGCAAAATGACACGTGGCTCCACAGTGATATTTTAACATTGATTAGGTAATCAACATTAACTAGGTAGGTTTGGACCTTAGCGATCCACTGGTGACACTCTTTCAAAAAAAAGAGCAGATGAACAATTGGTTAACATTAGCATGTACCCTAGCAATAAAAGCCTATTGACAATCTGTTTTGTTTTTTGGGGAACAGACAGTCAAACATACAACCGTGCAGCCTTTGTATTTTTTTCTCGAAAACGCAGGAGAGTTGTGCCTCATTAAGTAAGAAGAATGAAAGGGGCTAGAGCCCCACAACACAAACCACACACAGCCCCACATGCAACCGTGCAGCCTTTGTAAAAGCATAATATACCTCATAAGAAAAACTACTACATAGGCGACAGAAATTTTCAATCATAATTATAACTAAAATCTAATGACCATGACAACTGCCACTGTTGGATTTAATTAACAAGGAATTTTGATAAAAAATATTTCATTCTTTCCAAAACATAAGTTGTTTTATTTAGTTTTGCCCTACGTCAAACTTCTCTAGCTTTGATCAAGTTTGTAGAAAATATAGTAAAATCTACAATACCAAATAAATACACTATCGAGAGATTTCATGGAGGATTTAATCATTTAATGAAACTAATTTGGTATTGTAAATATTCGAGCAATTTTTATAAACTTGATCAAAGCTAGAGAAGTTTGACTTGGGACAAAACAAAAAGGACTTATATATTGCAACAGAGGTAGTACTTTCAGCGAGCAACAGATCGAGAAAGAGACAAAAATACATAACCAACTTCAAAGGTCTGTTCTTACCTTATAGAAATAGTGATGTTATCAACCCTTAAATCCATACTGAAACATTTTATTCTTCTAGAAACACACCCACCCCAAAAAAATGTTCTTTAAAATTGGTTTCTAGAAGATTGATGAGACAAAATAGAGACATTACAAAGGCTGAAAGCACACTACAGAAGAAATGCATATACAAAGGTTACATGAATTATTGTGATGCATAATTGTATCAGACACAGCACAAACTACACAGAAATGAAACAGAGATGGCAGGCATTCAACCAAAATGCTATAGGTATGCAGAACCTCCAAATTACTAGTTATCCAACAGTCCAGCATAAAAACAGTGAACTTATCAGATATTTAGGTCTACACACAATAGACCTGATCCATCTTAGCTAGCTGTTAATTGGTAAGCTACTTTACTTACACCTATAAGTGGCAGTAAGACTAAATGAATACATCCCATTTAGAGAATAACACCATGAGGAATGCCCATCAAGACTACCAAATTCACAGCTATATATGCAAGTTTTACAAGTTAAAAATGATGCATAAATACTAACATTCTGTCAAATGCATGCACACATTGCCACTCCCACACATGCAGTTATCAATACAAACAGATCACCACAAAGAACAAGTGAGAACAGAGGCTCGTTAAGTATAGGAGACAAATTAGCTTACATCAGCAGGTGGCGGCCGTGCAGCTGGCTTCCGAAGCAGTTTCTTAACAATCTGTGATGCAGCAGTTCGCTTATTGGACTTAACCTTCTTCCTCATGGCTGGCTTGTAGTACATATAGCCACGAGCATAGTACTTCGGACGCTGCCGCAGCCGGTCACTAGTCCTCACCGGCGTCACTGACGCGTCCCCCTTACCCTCCATTGCCACCATCCCTCCGTCCACCTCAGGTCCACTTACAAACCATGCTGCCCATTGCTGGCCAGATTAGGCCAAACAGCCCCACGATTGCAGCCAATCCCCAAACCCTAGCCCCGAATCCACCAACCTGCATGTACATAGATATAACATATCAAACAATATCAAGTTTACCGCTGGTGCATTATGAAATGGAACGTGCTGTTTATTTTTCCACACTGAACAGTCCCCAAAAAAACACCCAGGAAAAAATCAAACCCATGAACAAAAATACGAATCCGCCCCTACCAAACTCCATTCAGCCAACGACAAACCATCTAAAATTCATACAGGCTAACAAAAACCCGCCCCACGCCAGATGTTCGAGCTAAAACCTCACGAAAATGAGACCAAAATCAGCGCAAAAAATCAGGGGGGGAAATCCCGAGTCCGTCGCCGCCGGGTGCTAACCTCAACAATCCGATCCGTGGGGGGCCGGGGCCTTCCGAGCCCGGGCGGATTCGAGGCGGCGGCGGGCAGCTGAGAGGACGGAGGCGAGGCAACGCGACTCGCAAGGGTTTCCTATCTTCCTTCGAGTCGGGGGTTTCCAAGCGGAGAGAGGTGCCGTCGTGCCGAGACGACGCAAGGGTTTCGGGTTTCTTTCCTCTCCTCGGCCGCACGCGCGAAGCACGTGAGTGGGAGGCCGCCTCGGTCGCAGCGTTCACATGGGGCTAGAGCGGGTGCGGTTTCTGACAGGTGGGCGCAATTGTATCTCTGGGCCCGGTGGCAGTGGGTACAGGAAATCTGACTTGGGATTAAATGGTTTTAGGGGATTAGTGGGTGGGATTTTCCCAGCCGTTGGATGGAGACCAGACGGTGGAGAGGTTTTTCCAGTTTTATGGGGAGGTATGTTAACGGACTCGTGTACCGTTGGAGAGAGCACATTTTAAAGTGGGAGTGGGGGTGTCTAGATGTCTCTTTTTGTCTTCCTCTGCCCTAGGATTTTCTAAACCTATAACCAAACGATATTTGTGACAATAAAAGAATTATAGTTGCAAATAGAATGATAAAAGAACAAGAAAACCAATCTATAATTGACTATGATTTTGCTCTAAGTAGATTGAAAAGGGACATTTATATAGCCTACACAGTCAGAGAACTCGTGCTCTTTTAAAAACAAGATAAGAAGAATAGTTCAGATCATTTTCTCTCCGGTTATGTTAGTAACAAATAAAGACTGCAATACACACTTATTTCATCGATCAATGTCATTTATATGAACTCTATTTGGTCTCTAATTCAAATATCCACGAAATTATAGCCAGGGGAAAAAATCCCAATGTAGACAACAAATAAAAGGTAGCCTACCTCATTGGCTTGTTGCGTCAAATGCGATAAAAGACTCCTACATTTTTTTAGTCTTGACAGTAGCTTAAGATAAAACCCAAATAAGCCATTCTATGAATAGTAAGCTAGATCCAACAAGTTGAAATGATATATATGGCTCTCATGGTCATGTTATATGAATAATAGGAGGGCAAGTCCCTATTTATACTTTTTTTGTGTGTTTGCACAAGTTGTAGGTGTATGGTATTGCCGATAATTAAGTTGTGTTGAAAAAAGAGCGTGTTCTGTAGACTTGAGATAGTAAAATGTATTTGACGAGTAAAATATAACCTCATGACATGAAAAGGCACACACACACACACACACACACACACATATATATATATATATATATATGAAAAGCAAATAGTGTCCAACATCAGTATAAGTTCTTATACTCCCTCATGTAAATGTAGTCCACTGGGAGTATGGTCCTTAAATAAAAACAGATTATGAAAGTTTTTTTTCTAATGAATCTAGCAATTCAAATATATACCCGATTTTTTAGATATTGATGGTAAAAACTCAAAAAGGTTTTATCCAAGGCAAACCTACATAGACTTATATTTTTAAATATTGATGGTAAAAACCCACAAAGGTTTTTTCCAAGACAAACCTACATAGAAGGAAGTGACAGGATTAGTTTTAAGGTATCTCTCATGCATATAATGAAGGAAAGTTTCCACATTTTTAGGAAGGGTCATAGTATTATGTAGATATATATATAATTAAAAGTCAACGAGAAATTGATGCATCAATTCATATTCCATCATGTAGAAAAATATACGAGGTCTGGCCGCTTGAACTTATTTAGGTTATTCTAATAATGTTTTGTGAAAGAGAATATTATAATATACTCTCTCTGTCACCAAATAAGTGTCGTTGTTGGTGTACCTGTCATATGTTTGACTCAATTTATATTAAATATGTGTAATATTTATATCTCTAAATAATTTTGTTAAAAAATTAGATGTAAAGATCTTTGTGATGATAATAATTACTTAGCATAAATTTTAATATATTTTAATATATAATTATCGGCAATTTTTTCGGAAAGCGAGAACGACACTTATTTAGGGACGGAGGGAGTAGCTGATAATAGAGGCATGCTGCCAAAACCAGCCGCCAGAGAACCCGTGACAAGAAATCTCACAAAGTATAGTCGCGGTCAAGTCACAACCAGGCAATACAGTACTCCCTCAGTTCCATGAAGAATGATGTTTTTAACATTTGCATTTCTTGTCTGACCGTTCGTCTCATTAAAAAAAATAAACAAATAATAAAATAAATAAATTATTATTAAAATACCTCTAGTGATAAAATAAATTATAAAAAATAAATAATATTTATATTTTTTTGAATAAGACAAATAGTGAAATGAGAAGTCTAAACAAACTAAAATGACGAAGAGAGTACGACATATCCGCTGAGCTCAGACAACCACCAAACAGCCACGTGTCCGCTGCGCAAGCCCAGACCTTTTTGGCCTGCGGAAGCTTCCTGGCTGGCCTGCACCCATGACGATGGACGTCATGCGGGTAAAGTCGCACGTGGTCGCGTACACTGAGGGGTGCTCGTGCTCCTATACACTTCTGTTGCCCTAGCCTGCGGAGGTGGTGTAGGGGCATTGGGGCAGACCAGCGTGGAACACGAATCGCAACATTTGGCTAAATTTTCTAACAGCACCGTACAGTATTAAACCTTTTACAAAGTCGGAAAACCTGAACGTCAGTAAAAGACAGAATAAATAAATTGGCATAAACTCTAGTCTCGGACAAGATGGTACTCGATCCCTAAAATTTGGCATGTATATGTTTCGCCAATTTAGCAGACGAGCTATACATATTTAACCTCAGGCCTCGGCAACACCATGAAAAACACAAGACCACTTGGCTTGTGCAATTGTGGTGGTTATTGATGGCACCGAGGTGACCCTATGAGCAACAGCAATTTGTCTTAATCATGTGTGTCACATTCAATAGTTAAGGCGCAATTGTGAGTCCCTGCCACTTTGTACGTCCAACTGATCAGTCGTTGTCGTTGTCGCCGTTCGCGTCGTGATGATTGTCACCATAGTCAACCCATGGGAGCAGTGATTCAAGGAAGACAATTGCAGGATTACGCCCAGCGACTTCACGAGGAGCACGGAGTCTCTCCGGTCCAGCTTCTTGTTCAACAGGTGGCATCTCATGCACCATTCCAGGACCGACCATGAATGGTCGTAGTTCTTCTGGTGGGAGCGACGGCGTTGTGTCAGAGAAGTCTGAAGCAAGCAGGTGAGAGTACCTGCAACGTAGGGGGGTAACATCAGGAACTCATACCTCTACTCAGAATGTAGTCTGGGATAATTTCTAAAAACATTATATTATACCATAATACAGAGTCAAGGGAGTATCACTGAAAGTAGAAAGGTTAGGTACCATAATTTGCTAAACTCCAGTACTACACAGATGCAAAACTACTGCTAAGTTGCGATAGCATAGCTATGCTCGATCAACCTTATATTTTCCATATAACCTTTCAAACTGTATGCAAATCAACAACTCATATCGCTACCAAAGAATCATAAGCAATGCAAATTTATTGCAAACAAAGGGCATAATTGATAAGAACAGTCAAGTGAACTCTGACTTCGCACAGATTTCAGAGGAACTTACACATTCTTGTCTGACGAGAATGCCTCATTTCTAACACATGCCCAGTCCTGGGCTTCCCTGTTATCCTGCTTTAGTAGTTCAATCACCAAAAGAGCAGCCTCTTTCAGCAAGTTCTGCAGTTCCGGGAATCTCCACATGATATAATGACGTTCCACATATATATTGATCATATGCTCAAGTGAAGGGCTTCCCGGTTTTGCTGATCCAAAGAACACATTTCTGAGTATTTGGGTCCATGACGAGTCTTTCAGAGGAGCCTTGTCAACTATCTTGCGAAGCACCATTGGATGAAGTATCAGAGCTTGCGTCATGAGATCAAGAGATGTTGACTTGTCAGCATCATCAGAACCCTCTGATGCTGCATCACGTTCAAGGTAAAACCGTGCAATAGCAAGAGAAAATGAGAAATTTGGAAATAACCACAAGGAGTTATCACACTGGTACTCTTCTGCAAATTGCTCCAGCCATTTGTACTGTTGTGATCTTAGAGCGAAGTAATCAATGCAGAATAGAGAGCCCTTTGGGTCATCAGAGTCCAGTGACAACAGAAACTTGCAGACCTCTAAAGCAGACCGGTGGCAGCCACGCCTATCCAGATTTTTCATGTGACTAAAGAGTGCTGTAAACAGTGGCTTATTTGTGTCATGGCTGAATTTCAACTGGTAGTTGCCCTGAAGTGGGCTAAATAAAGGATGCCAAGCACACTCCAATGCAAATAGACATTTGTCCACTGCATCTGCTGACGATTGATGCTCTCCAGAATATTTGAAAAGTTCAGCAAATGTCAACAGTGATTCTGGATGATATGGATATTTCCCTAATATAGCTGCAATAGCATTGAGATCATTTGCTGCTTTCGCAGCTTCAAATAATTCCTGCACATGGCTGACTGAAGAGTCATATGTGTACCTGCAAACAACTAACTGCTGTTATTAAAAAGGTTAACTCATATGGAACTAGGAAGCCAAGACTTCTTCCAGATTCACACAGATCTTTGAAATCGCATTCTGCTTATGCCTTCAGATGTTCTACAGAACTACAACAATATGCCACATGCAAAGAGGGTGTGATACAAATATTAGGCACAAGAACAGATAAGAATGGCCTCACCTGAAGTAATTCAAACCATTCTTCATCTCAAGAAGATCCATTGATATCGACTTATCCCATGGTGGCCAGTAGCTAGGTGGAGACACAAAAAGAGTTTTTCTTGGATTATGGGCAACACGCCTAGCACCACGTACTTGCCTTGAACTGCTTGGTATATTCCGTTGATTTTCATATGAATCCACTACCTTTGATCCAAAAATGCGTCTCATCTCATTTTCACCCTTTAGATGCTTAGGGTCTATTGCAAGAACAGAGGATGCCCCATGAGTAGATTCATTTGTCTCAAATTCCTTTCCAGCTGCCCTGTCACTCTGACGAGCTCTTTGTTGTATTGGACTCTTTTCAATAGATAGGTCTTCTAGGATTGAATCCAACGACTGTGCATCCTTTGACTTTGTTGATGATGGCTCTGCCTTGCTCTTTTTTTTCTTTTTCTTTGATTTTTTGTTTGTTTCAGGAACAACATTCACCTTCTTTTGCACAGAATGTTTCTGTTCTGTATAGCTCGAAGCTTGAATTATTTCTGTTTCATCTTCCTGTAGCAGAACAAGAACAGAATATTAACATCAAGTCTGATTATTACAAGGATTTATTCAACCCTGGTGAGCACAATACCATGAAGGCTGAGCTATGATATGAAGCAATGAGGCAAGATTACATCATGAAATCTGGGTCCAAGATTTCATAACCATTGTTATTTTTGTTTCTTACACCTTTATAAGATCACAATTACAAGAAAATACACACCATAACCTGCGATACACAAATGAAAACAAATGCCCTAACACATTGAATGAATCCGAGCAAGCCAAATAATATTAATTAATTATGAAGTGGAAATCCATACTTTAACATGAAACTCCTTTCTACGCGTATCTTTTCCATAGACATGTTTACCTTCTGCTTCCATAGAAAGCATAGCTTAACCAGGCATGTAATTTTTATGTATACTACTTCCTCATTTGCATAACAGAAGACACTTTAACCCAACTCTTAAGAAACAAAACAAACCTCAGATTCCATCCAATAACCCGTTCAATGCTAAAAGGTGGACAAGTAGCAGCTTCCATGAGACAAAAAAAAAACAGTCATCACCACAGTACAAAAACAATACACTGTTAATGGTTCTAAATATTAGCACGGTGCAGCCTTGAGCCTTCCCTGATCCTTTTCTCGAGTTAAATTAGTATATAAAATCCACCAATCAACCATATAAGCACCCTCCTCCAACACTGAAATCAAAATCGTGAAGTGGGGACTTCTCTGTTTGCACCTAACAAGTTTACCGTTGATTGAAGTACGATAACTTTCGGACACCACGAGATCAGCAGATTGGGGGCGATTAAAAAAGGTGCTACTACTACAACCTAACAACTATAAATCCAAACGAGATGATCGTCTAAGGACCGGGGAGCACGCACCTTTTCATCTTCTTGGTCGCCGTCGCCGTTGCCGTCGTCGAGGAGATCGAAGAGGTTCCGCGCGGAGGAGCGCGGAGGAGAGGCCTCCTCCTCCTCCGGCTGGTCGTCGTCGGCGACGTCAGTGTCCTGCGGGGCGGCCTCACGCTCCTGGAGGACTCGGCGGAGCAACCTGGCGGACATGCTGACGGCGAGCTGGGACGCGGGTTAGGGTTTGTTGGGCTTGAGCTTGGGCGGTCAGGCGAGAGAATTTTGAGATGGAGATTGCCGAGGAGAGTTTTGCCTTTCCCGGACCCAAGGCGGCTTGTCTCGTGTATCGGAAGGGAGCGGAGCCGAGGACGACTTTGGCGTGTCTAGGGGGTGTTCGTTTAAAAAAAAACTAATTACACTGTTATACGTTAATTAACAAGACAAATCTATTAAAATTAGCCAGATGAATCTATTAAAGTAAATTAATCTATCATTAACAAATGTTTATTATCGAATCATACAGAGTATTATTAAATCATGAACTAATTAAATTTAATAGATTCGTCTCGTGACTTAGTCTTCGACTAATAAATTAGTTTTTAATTACTTTATTTTAAAAAGACTAAATTTGGGCCGCAAAATTCGATGTGATAGGGCTAAATTTTTTTGCTAGGAAAATGAACTAGTTTATGGACGAAAAGTTTTTGGATGTCACATCGGTACTAATTGAGCCTATTAAAAAAACTAATAAAAAACAAATTACATATTCTGTCAGGAAACCGTGAGACAAATTTATTAAGACTAATTAATCCATCATTAGCGCATGTTTACTATAGCATAACATTGTCAAAACATGGACTAATTAGGCTTAAAAGAATCATCTCGCAAAGTTATCATAATCTGTGTATTTAGTTATTATTTTTAATCTATATTTAATATTTCATACATGTGTCTAAACATTCGATGGGATAAGTAAAAAAAAAATTGGGGTGGGAACTAAACACTCCCTTTGTTTGGATATTGATGCCCCAAAGGAGAAGCTTGTTAATGCCAATTTCCGTAAACAACTTCACAAATCTCTTTAAGGGCTGTTTTGAATCTGTCAGTGTTTAGAATGGCGGTCTAAACAACCAATAAGTAAATTTGTATATGTGTGTTTAGGTTTGGATGGTGTGCAAAATGAATACAAGGATGTACACTGGTTTGAGCGAAATATCCCTATATCAAGTGAGGGTGACGACTTGTATTGTCTTGCACTAATAGTGCTTGTAGTAGAGGTACAAGCGGTTAAGAGAGAGAGCTAGTTTCAAGTCTCTAATGTGTAGGCTCGTGCGCGTGTGTGGGAGATGTGATGCTTCGATAATGTCCTGGTTTGATTTATTGATCGGCTTTCACTTGGGCTTGCCCTACAAAGGGTCCTCCATTCTTATAGACAAAGAGATAGTACGAAGGTTACCAGGATTGCATTGAGCTAAAAGAAAGAAAAATAAGAAAAAAAAAGACATTCTCAGACGTCCTTTGTCCTTCTTCTTATCTGGGAAGGGGGCTCGAGCACCCTTGTAGTGTGTGTTCGTCCTCCTCCTTATTTAGTTGTTGCAGTTGGTCCTATAGCACAAGAACACAATGGTCGTCAAGGTCATGGCCTCTTCGTCCACTAGCGCATTATATTGTGGCCATGTTTGACTTGGGTGGCCTTGTACCGTAGAGATGAGTGGAGAGTATGCCCACATCCATCATAGAGTAAGAGGTGGTATAGTTGAAGTTGGGCCATTTACTGTGGTAGCGTGGGCGCTAGATTCGTAGAGGCGTGGCCGATTGACCGGTCCTGTAGTGGTGTGGGCGCTGGGTCGTACGCAGAATGACCGCCGTCACTTTGGATCGTACCACGGTGTCTAGATGGTCGTCCACTTTTGCGGTCGCGTGTACCTGATTTGACGGGAGTGGATAAACATGGTGGGGAGCCCATGTGACTCACAGTTGCGCCCTAGGGGTCTAGCGTGGCCCTCGGACGAGACAGAAGATGTCCAAGGGTGATCAGGCGTCCCCGGCTGACGTCATGGGGGGTCGCTGAGGTGGAGATCGTGCTCGAGGGGTCAGATCCGTCTGAGGCCCACCGATTAGGCTCGAGCGGGACGATGTTCGTGTGACGGAATGACCCTAATCCCATGGCCCACGTATCCCTGTCAACCTCTGACAGCCGAACCCATGTTCCATGTGATTAAGACTTGTTCGCCACCGGGCTACATCAGTGCCCAATGTCCGCAGGATCATCTCACAATTCGGTTACAACATTGCATACTTTTACAAATAATATCGGAATAATGAGCGGAAGACTTAAATAACATTAGTTTTACAAAACAGGGTTCCAAATAGAAATTAAGGTGCAGTTATTACAAACCAAGTTCTGATAATAGAGATAGACATAGGCAACATAGTGGAGAACAGCAAAGATACTTATAATCACCCAGCCCGAGGGTGTACAACTATTCTTCGGCCTCATCGGTCTCTTCCTGGACGATGGTCACGCAGCAGGGTGCAAGACACATCGGAGACTCTGTCATACCTGCAGCATGGGTAACAAACCCTGAGTACTGGGGTACTCAACAAGACTTACCCGACTAAAGAAAAGGGAGAAGACTCAGGAATGAGAGGCTTAGGGTAGTCAAGGTAAGACTTAAGCAAGATCAAGTATTTTGCAGAAAAACATTTTTGGAAACCTTATTTTATTTTTGAAAGATTCAGTATTTCTCAATTCTTCATCGTTCATGATTCATTTTACATTTCAAAACATTCCTAGTTGAGAACCACTCTCCGTTGACAGTCAGTGACCAAGTCTCCATAACCGAGGAGCAACGTTAATCCGGATAAATAATACTCAGCTGAGGATCCCTATTCACACGGCATATGTAGCACCCAAGCTTGCATAGGCCAACTCGTCTACCACGATTCCTCCAAGATTGGGCCCGGTCCTACGCCACCCGGAAGTACAGTACACCACTCCTATCCAGGTACGACGACCACGTGGGTACATGCTACTTCCGCCATCTCTCCACTCCCAGTGCGCGGTTGTCGGTCCAATAAAGGATTCCTCGGAGCCAGAGCTTTCCGTAGTATGTGAATAGTTACAAGTCTTGACCAGCAGGCCCCATACGGATGGTCCCTAATTTTCCAGCCAGAACTATATCTTGGTTATATCTCACCCAAGCGTAATAGTCCTGTCAGTTTTTCAACCCTGTCCCGGTCGGTGTCAACTGTTGAGTCCCGGACTACAACATGACGGCACCGTACGCGCGGACAACCTCTCCTCGCTATTGACTAGGTATGGATCAGATACTTAGCCAACAGGCAGGGAGTAAAGCCAAATTCCCATAAACATTCCTTGAGTGATCACACTTTTGAAATTGGCATTTTATTGCAAGGTCTAATTCAATAAGCATTGCTAAGCATTTTTCAAATACTTTTGAAAAGCAGGTATCGGGTGTATCAGTGGTCAAGGTGGATAGTGCATCAATTAGGATAGCACACAACTCCTATAAACCTAATGCAATAATTTAACTCAAAAGCATTTAAGGAAATCCTTTTATAAATTCAAGGAAAGGGTTAAATGCACCGGGGCTTGCCTTGAAGAGCAAAGAGGGCAGGCTCGAAGGCGGCAGGGCAGTTGTCGGAGCTCGGGGTAGCCTCAGGGACAGGTTCGTCGGCGGCTGCCTCGATCTTGACTCCTTCTTCGGTGACTATACGAATGCAATGATGCATGCACATGAGTATGCTAGCATGAACAATGCAAAACAGGGCATACAACATGAACCCTAATCATTTCTTTCTATTTTTCTTAATTATTTAAAAAGGTCATTTTATGAAATTGCTCCAAAAATTACCAAATTAATCACATAAGTTCATTATGGTGTAGATAGATGACAAAACAAATTTCATAATTTTTGGAGGTCATTAAGGTGCTCAAATAAAATCAGACATTAATTAACAAAAGGCACTTTTAACAATTAAAATAAAAGCTCAAAAATCAACTTGCTCCAAAAGACTTCAAAATCTCCCCAGAGACTAAACATGGCATAGGAAGCTCACAAAAATTTATCTCATGATTTTTGGAGTTATAAATGATTTTCTAAAAATCCAAAACCATCCATTTATTAATTAAAAGAGGGATTTTACATTTTTAAATTCTTGCAGAAAAGTCAAGTTTCATATTTTTATAAAATACTACACAGTGCATGGAGCATACCATAATTTTATCAGGATTTAAGGAATAACAGATTAATTCACACAAAAAAGAGAAAACAGAGCACTATTCACATCTCTCAGAAAAAGAAAAGAGCACTGTGCTCCTTCTATGCAGGGCTCGGCGAATCGCGCGGGGCTCGGGCGAATCACGCGGGGCTCGGGCGAAACGGGCTCGGTCGAGACGGGAGCGACTGCTTCGTCCGAGGCCTGGCCCGGAGGCTCGGTCGAGACGGAAGGCATGTGTTCGCCGAGGCCTGGCTCGGGCGAAGCGGACTCGGGCGAGACGGAAGGCTCGGGCGAGACGGAAAAGCAAGCGTCCGTCCGAGGCCTGACTGGGAGGCTCGGGCGAAACGGAGTGGAAGCAGAGACCGGAGGCTTCGGGTGCTTACCACGGGTCGGAGGCAGGGCTCGAGGGTGTGGCTCGGGAACGTGCTCGAGGGTGAGGCTCGAGGAAGGAGACGACCGCGGCGGCACTCCGGCGATCCGGCGATCCTGCGCAACACACGAGGCCGCAAGGCCTGGTTAGAGTCGCGCGGAGCCAAGGACGCTGACACAGGGGTCAGGGGAAGATGATCGTGGCCGGAGAGGAAGTATTTGACGAACCCGAGTTCACCGGTGTTCCGTCGGAGTTTGGGAAGATGGGGTTACGCCGGGCGATTGGAGGCGGCGGAGGTGAAATTGAGGGGTGGGAAAGCTTCACGAGCTCAAGGCGGAGCTTTCGGGCTAGGTGGTTGAGCGGCGGAGGGTCTGGAGTGGGCTGGCCACGGTGGCGGAGGTGAGTGAGGAGCTCGGACTCCGGCGGTCCCTTTTATAGGCACGGTCGGGGACGGTAGAGAGCACGAGATGGTGTGGATGAGCTTGGCCGGGGCGTGCGCACTCGATTGCAAGCCGGCGGAAGGACGGGCGTGCACGCAGGGGCCGGGTGTGCGTTCGCCGGCGACGGCCACGCGGCGGCGACGCGCGGGAAACAGTGGGGGACGGAAGAGAGAGGGTCAGCGCTCGCGTGCGGGTGCGGAATGATGTCGCGGGCGCAGGCGACAAGTCGGGGGCGGGCGTGCAGCTGCCAGGCGTGCGGCGTGCACAGCGCCGGCGCGCGGCCATGACCGGGCCCCCCTCTACGGTGAGGAAGATGAACAGGGCTATGCCCTAGGGTTTGACTTTTGGCTGATATCTGTATTTTGCAAATTACTTCCAAAATTTGAACTGGGCAACAAAAACTCAAAACATCAAAGTCGTGCATAAAAAGGAGATCTACAACTTTGTCAATATGAACATTTTCAAAATCCAAATAGTTTTCGAACCATATTTGAAATCAGAAAAGGGAACACTTTTGAGATTTGAATAAATTCAAAATTACTTTTGATTTTACACTGAAAGTTGGAAATCTGCAAATATGAAAGTTGTTCCTTTTATCAAAACCTATAACTTTGCTAATATACACTTTTTCTGAATCTCAATAGTTTTTGAATAAATTTTTAAAACTGAAAAGGGGACAAAAACTGGAATTTGAATGAATTTGGATTTACTTCAAACTTTGTACAGAAACTTGAAAATTTGTAAATACCAAAGTTGTTTCTCTTGATCAGATCTACAACTTTGCTTTTTGGATCAACCTCAAATTTTGAATAATTTTTGAATTACAAAAGGAGGGAAAAAATCCAGGGTTTGGAAATCAGGGTTTTGCAAAGGGATTTGAAATCTGATTTTGATTTTTGAACTTTGGCCAACACAACAAAACTTCAAGACATCCAACTGAACAAGAATTACACAAAGCTAGGCACAGAGGTGAAATTACCATTTTTGCCCTTATAGGAAGATTTGGGCTTTTAGGGTTTTTGAAAAAGAGATTGCTACACAAGTACTAGGCAACATAAATGCAAGGCAAGAATGATTAATGACTAATGATGATGACATGTCAGGTTAATTACAGTTAAACACCAGAGGTGTTACAGTTCGCCTCCAAAGGGGCTAGTTATACCTTGGGACCATTCGATAGGGTCGATCGAGGCAGAGATCACACCTTTTGTTTCTGGTTTGTTTAAGCGTTGATGTGTTATTCATTACCCTAAATTTGATATCTCTAATCTTGATACCCAATAGGATCCCTTCATTTCAGAGGAATTATGTTGGATCCTAAGTAGTACGCTTAGCACCCACTGATTTGTGGTAATGATTACCTCTGGGTTTGCAGGGCCCCCGTGCTCGATTATGTTGCACCTGATTACACCTCAATCAAACAAATTCAACGGATTCAAATCTCCTTGTGCATGTGTACCGTCACAAAAGTACTGAACTAAACAACTCCTAAGAGTGGGAAAATTTAAGCAACTTTAAACTAAAGACCAACTAAAACCCGTACTTATCAAAACATACAAAAAATATAGCAACTAGAATTTACTATGTGTGTTGTTATCACTAACGCATAAAGGGATATGCAATCTAGGTTCTAATCTAGTCACTAACCTAGCAAGCTAGTTTAGTAAAGTAAGCACACAACGTAGAAAAGTATGTACATACCAAATGTGTTTATGAGTTAGAGGAAACAAACTCCTGCAATGACAAATTTTCCTGATGTATCGAGAAGCTCGTACTTCCTCCTAGTTCTTGTTGGAGCCCCTTGTAAGGATCAAGCTCTCGGTGAAGTAATTCTGTTGATCTTATGGACCTTCTCCACACACAAGTGATGCTTTGTGTAGCCTCCAATAATACAATAATAATGGCACATGCAAGCACCAAAATCCAAGAGGTATCCAAATGTCACTAAACACTAAACATAGGCCTAGAACAAAGTGCCAATTATATGGTCTAACTAGCCTAAGCAATAATCTCCTAATATCCCTTTTTCTTAAGCACTTTTGGTGGCTAGAGCACATAGAAACGAGCCTCAACTTATTAGCAACTTCCTCAGCTCCAACACAACTTGAATAGCTAACCAAGAAGCTATAAATAACCTCTCTCTCCTGAAATATAACCGTTAGTGTCCATTTGTATTTCTGCAACCAGCACTAGAAGCCCTAATAATATCACTTGGAAAAAATGGTGCCTCATATGGTCGACTAGTCATCGGACTAGCCATTATTGATCATTGAAGAGGCTTTCCCAGTGACCATAGGAGAAATGTGATGAGCCTAGAATTTTTCTACATCGTCTTTGGAGTACATAACTTCTGTTGCTCCTCATCTGAGCTTTCTGATCAAGTTTTTTTTAAAAAAAAAATATGTATTTTTGTATTATATAAAAACCCGAGGTGTAATACTGTATATTGGATTACCATTGGTAGACAGAATGCAAGTGAAGCCACATATCCATGCATAGGATTGCATGCCTCGCACCCCCCAAAGTTAGAACAAGTTAGTTCTCATTTGTTTGTGTGGTGGGGATGTTCTTTTCTAAAATGGTTCCAGCTTTTAGGAATCTTGTACACCATAGCGATTTTTTTTATTAATAACACTTTTAAATAAGATATTTTAAAATTAACATCGTTATTTTTTTTGAAACTAACCCTTTTGTCGCGCCACCCATGCTGGCGCGACAAACGCACTAGCCGCGCCATGCATGGTGGTGCGGCAAAAGTGCCACCGTGGCGCGCCAGGCCCCACGACGCAGTTTGCCGCGCTAGGCGGGATGGCGCGGCTAGTGGATTTGTCGCGCCAGGCGGGCTGGCGCGGCAAAACCCCCCTCTCATCCCAACAGTTTTGCAAATTTTGTTTCCTAAAAGTTGGATTTTGGCAACTCCCAAATTAGTATGAGAAAGAAAGAAAAAAATAGTTGATCTCCCATATCTTCCATAATTCACTTCAGAAAAAACAAAAATTATGGACCTACCATATTGTTTTTCGCTTCGTGGCGATTTTCATCACGCCATAGCAGGTCGCGTCATTTGCTCTGGCGATTGTTTCACGCCATCGACAACTCATCTCCTTCACGCGCGTCGCCGTAGTTGGAGATGGGCGTGAAACTGCGGCGACACGCGTGAAGGAGATGAGCGACGACGTGAAACAACCGCGAGAGCAGATTGGAGATGAGCGACGATGTGAAACAACCGCCAGAGCAGATGGAGCGACCTGTTATGGCGTGATAGAAATTGGCACAAAGAGAAAAACAATATGGTGGACCCATAATTTTTGTTTTTAAGTGAATTATGGAAAACTATTGGAGATGAGCTTTTTTTTCTTTATTTTCCATACTAATTTGGGATTTGCCAAAATCTACTTTCTAGGAAACAAAATTTACAAAACTGTTGGGCTAATTTGGGATTTGCCAAAATCTACTTTTTAGAAATAAAATTTGCAAAACGGTTGGGGATGAGAGGGTTTTTTTTTGCCGCGCCAGCCCGCCTGGCGCGACAAATCCACTAGCCGCGTCATCCCGACTGGCGCGGCAAACTACGCCGTGGGGCCTGGCCGCGCCATGGTCACACTTTTGCCATGCCACTATGCATGGCGCGGCTAGTGCGTTTGCCGCGCCAGCGTGGGTGGCGTGGCAAAAGGGTTAGTTTCAGAAAAAAGTATATAACGGTGTTAATTTTAAAATATCTTATTTAAAAGTGTTATTAATAAAAAAAATAACCATAGCGAGGAGTGATTTTAATCTATGTCCAGAAATGAATTGAAAATCGATTAAGTTAGAAAAAATCGACTTTAATGGTTTTTTTAGCTCAGCTCTTTGAACAATGTTGAAAGTTGGGACTACCCACATGAGAAAAGACACAAAAAATGTATTTGGTATCAATTTATACGCAACGGCCCCTATAGCTCAGTGGTAGAGCGTCAGTCTTGTAAACTGAAGGTCCGTAGTTCGATCCTGCGTGGGGGCATTTTTTTGTGGCCTTTGTTTTAAATTTTTATGAAACGTTAATATCATTTGCCTGCACCAAAGAGCATTTATTTTAACCATTTAAACAAGTTGCATTTTTTTTTGTTAATATCATTGCCTGCACCAAAGAGCATTTATTTTAACCATTTAAAGAAGTTGCATTTTTTTTGTCTTTGTTTTTAATTATTTTAATTTTTATGAAACGTTAATATCATTGCCTGCACCAAAGAGCATTTATTTTAACCATTTAAACAAGCTTACTCCTCCACCAGTAGTTATTTTTACCATTTTAATCAAGCTTACTCCAGCACCAATAGTTATATTGCACTGACATGAAACACACAAGACATCATCCAACAGGTTGCAGACCAGAGGAAACAACGTTGCAGGTCCAGAATTTCTGTAAAAGTACTACTCTGTATCGCAAATAGAAGTCGTTCAGGACAGCGACACGGTCTTTAAGGCATAACTTTGACCACTTTTTTTTAAAAAAATATTTGTTGTAAAGTGGTGTATATATATTTTTATGAAAGTACTTTTCAAGACAAATTTATCTATATGATTTTTACATCTCTAAACTTAATAATTTAAAAGTTATTCATGATTTATATTCCCAATGTTTGACCGAACCCTTTTCCAAAATGACTTCTAAATAGGATACGGAGGGAGTATGCGTCGTTTGTACAATGGCCCAATGGGTGTATGAAAGATCGACAGTACCACTGTAACTGTAACAGATGCTGATGGACACAAGGGGAAAAAAGTCTAGCATCCTAAGCTTCAGAAACCAAGCTCTACTCAGTTGCTGGAACAAAAAGAATTAACAAGAACAGATAAAATTAAAATCTAAGCTTGTTAACAACTGTTTTCTATCCCTCCATCCTCATGGAATCTGACTAAGCCGGTAGTGAGGCTATTCTCACACTGGGTCTCATCTGTATCATTTAGTGCGGTTACTGCCGGTTACTGCATGTCAAGAAAACAAAGTATGTTGATTAAACTCCAGAAAATGTTGTTATTTACAGGAATCAAAACTACATATTATCCACATTCCAAATTATGTCGCTTTGATTTTTTACTAGACATAGCATATATATAAGTGCATAGCAAAAGCTATGAACCTAGAAAAGCCAAAACGACCTATTATTTCGGATGGAGGGATTAGCAAAAATAAGCACATGATCCAGCACACATTGATTTCCTTAATCAGTCTACCATCCTTTTCAATGAGTGATAGCATGAGCTTATACAATAGTTTTGGTGATTACAGTAAATGACAATGTACACAAACCTTAGGAAGAAGCCTTGCTGACCGTCTTGGTAGCGTAGAAGGCTTGACCTTAGCAGAAGCACTTCGTAAACTAAGTTGTATATTTCTGGGAGGTTCACTATAGGCTGGCGGTGTCATACTCTCTAACTCCTCAAGCTCCTCAGCATCATTCTGTCCATTTTTGTCCGTAGAATGATGACTTTGTGCTAACCTACAGAAGAAAGGAACCCTTTAGGCATGCAACTAGTATTTGAAAACAGATGTATGAACAGTGTTTATAGAACATACTCTGCACTGAACTTTGAAGTCAGGGAATTAGTAGCATTGTCCTTCAGGGTGATAGAAGTAAGTTAGTAAATTGCTCTGGGAACACCAAGATCTATACATCAAATACTAGCAGGCATAAATCAACCAAAACACCACAAACTAGGCACAACAAAGCATTCCGATAATAAAACACCTTTCATCATGCACAGAAAGCATCACACCATCATAAACGGTACAGGGAATCACATAAACAGAATGCCATATCAAAAATGGAGATTTTTTTTCCCAAACACGGTCAGTAAAGATAATGTGACAAAATAAAAGTCGGCACTGGGGGTTGATAAATCTACTTAAATCATTCCTGGCTTTCGGAATGCATAATGTGCTGTAAGTTTTGCCAGTCAGAGTATACAAAGGCATTGGTAACTAATACCTAAAATGCCAGCTAAGGAGGTCAGTGGAATATCAATTACCAAATAAGCAGGTTTGAAGTTGCGGAGCTAAAAGTGGGACATGTAGACTTTGCCATGGACCAAAATAATATATTTACCAGCTTTCCTTCTCTTCCCCTTTTACTACAAAGTGCAAACCAGTAAATTAGTCAGTCATGCATTTACTATTTTCGTAACAGCAGACACTATAACTAGTTGAAAGTGACCCTCGCGTCCATGACTACAGAAAACAGACAAAAACATCTTAAGAAGTTAAATATAGGCAAGCATGTAGGACCTATTTGTTTATAAAAGGTATAGAAAAAAGTGATATAGGGAAAAATTTATTACATGTGTGACTTAGGTGATTTAGCTAAAGCGGAGGAACTCACCGCACCAAGTGCTCGAATGACAGTCATTTTAGCAAGTCAGAACAAAGTCAAAGATTATGGTTTAAAATAAGAGTGTATGCAAGGCTGATGCAGTTAATAAAAGGAAATTGTCAACCTTGGAGCTCCATCACGTTACATATTTGAAGTTCATTCATTTTTCAAATTCATATTTTTATTCATAAATTGTGCATCCAATCCTCTAATTATAAAAATAGAGTACATTAGGAACATTCACAGAACCTCAAATATGGCACTTTTTACTATTTGAAAAAAACAGAATATATGTGACACTTTGACTAATATTACACATAAAAAACTATTATCTGATTATCTCAAATAGAATGAACTATATATTATGAATTTAGTAACATCAACCTTATAATAATATAGAGAATGTTTTTAGCCTGTTATAATGATCAAAGCCAAAAAGGTTCGACTTAGCACAAAACCTAAATGGACTTATATTTGGGACGTAGCACTTGACTAATCACCAATTTACCAATTTATGACATCCCCTGATGGAAGCGCCTAGGTACTTAATCTAGTTTAACCTTTTTGCTCTTTCATCCAGCTTCCTAATTAAACATACATGCAGGATCTTGGAAGAGAGTAGATCTCCAAGTCCATGGTCAGCAAGCATAAGTCACGAGGCCTATCTACGCACACTGCACTTTATTTAGGGAAATATGGTAGGGTTAGACTCTGGACTTTTAGAAGCCAAGCATACTGAGAAAACTGGTTCTTGTGCAGAACTTGGAAACAATTTCTCACGGCGACGTTCCCAAACACTGTTGCTTAAAGGTTACAAAACCAATTCATTTTGGAGACTGTGACTAGGGTCTCTTGTTGGGTTTCAACTCTAGCCTACCCCAACTTGTTTGGGACTAAGAGGCTTGGTTGTTGTTGTTGTTGTTGTTGACACTTAGGGTGACATCAAAATCCCCTGGCTCAAAAGCAAATCAGCAAGTTCATGTTATTTATTCAAACATTGTGGATGTTACAAAATAGTTGAACCGGTTGCGATATGTTTTGGCAACTGATGTATGTGCCAATGAGGTGGTTCTATTGCGTCCTACTCGATAATGAATAATCTGACAACATTATTGTCACGGTAAACTTGCATGCTTTGATTAAGTCAATCAGAATTTCAACATAATAGTGGTTCAATTTCTAGTCACGAATCACAATTATCAGGGACGAGTTTATGACTGCTTGAGGTCTTCTGACCCAGAGAAAAGTGTATAGAAAATGAGCATGTATCAACTATGAACAAGACATCCAGAAAAATGAAATGCTTGCTTGGCCATATAAGTCTTATGTCTTTGTAAACTGTATAAGATGGCATAAGAAATAAAGAATAATCCAAGATGGAGAAGGGACATGTATGGCAAACATAAAAAAGGTCACTAAGAGTGTTTGGATGGATGCCCGGAGCAGCCAGGACAAAATTCGGCCATTGGCCATGTGCAAGGGCGTCGTTTAAATAGCAGTCACGATTTCCCTTACTCTGACTCGCGCCCACGAGCAGTTTCATTTGTTGCCCAAGCTTGGCCTATTCATCGGCGACCAAATCAAATACCAAATTTTGGCCAGGCAGCTCCTTGGCAGGGCTGACACATGGCAGCACCCAAACAAACAGACCCTAATTATGGATTCCATGTTATTTTAGTACTTTTTAGCCCACTTATTTTTTGTACTTTGAGGTTAGAGATATAATGCCCGCTGTAATGTTAATACTATTGTTTTATGAAATAAATCATCCAGTTGATTTTTTTAAAAAAAAAAATCCTAGACATGGGAAATTTGTCTAGTTATTACTCTTCCCCATTCTTCCCTTTTCCTCTTAAATCAGCCAACCTTACTGCTGCAACTAAATGGATCTAAGCTGATGTCATGGTCGGGCGCACATATGCTAGGCACCGCCGGGCCCGTGACGTGCGCCGCGACGTCGCACGCGCGCTGGACGAGCAGGAGAACGGCCAGGGCGCGATCACCGCAAGTGGCTGAGGAAGGAAATTAGAAATAGCTTTCTATTCTATTAGTTAATGGCTTTCTATTATTAGTTCCTAAATTAAAGGAGCTTGTTGCTCCCGTTAGTTGAGGCCAAGGGCCATATAATCCCCTGTAAACACTTGGTTATGGTTAAGCAAGATATTATACCAATCTAATCTCTCTCTCTCTCTCAACTAAGCCTGCGGCTAGGGTTCAACCTCGCCGGAGAAGACGACGGACCGAGGCTACGTACTACGTAGCCGAGGGCCAGCTATATGAGGGTTCGACGCCCTTGACAACCTGGTATCAGGTTCCGGACGTTCCTCGTCATGCCACTCTGTCTCTCCACCGCCCACCGCCGTTGCCTCACCGCAAGCCGCCGCATCACCACCCTCTGCGTCCTCGTCCATCGCGTCCTGCCCTACATCCATGGGTGACGCCAGCGACCTCAAGGCTTCCGTGGAGGCCCTCACCAACTCCCTGAAGACGATGCAAGCCTTGATCGAGGCCAACGCCAAGGCCATCGCCTCCCTCACCATGGACCGCTCGTTGTCATCGGGCACCAAACAGCTATGGATGGGCGAACACCACAACGATCAGCCGCCGAAGTTCCAGAAAATGGACTTCCCCCGCTACGATGGTAAGTTCGATCCCTTGATTTTTATAAACCGCTGTGAATCCTATTTCCATCAACAGGGGATCATGGAGGAGGAGAAGGTTTGGATGGCCTCCTACAACTTGGAGGACGGGGCACAACTCTGGTATATCCAGGTGCAGTCGGACGAGGGTACACCGTCGTGGCGCCAATTCACCGAGCTCCTCAATCTGCGCTACGGTCCCCCCTCCGTTCGGCGCCACTCTTCGAGCTGGCGGACTGTCGCCGCACTTCCACGGTCGTCGATTACCAGGACCCCTTCAGGAGGCGCAACACGTACAACTTTTCACCGGCGGCCTCGAGTACCCGCTCAACCTCGACGTCCGCGCTCACAACCCGCAATCGTTGCCAGCGGCCATTAGCCTGGCACGACTCCTGGAGCAGCGGGAGCAGTACGTCCCGGCGCTGCCCAAGCCCGCGGCTTGCCGACTCCTGCCGGCCCCTGCACCGCGCTTGGCCCCGCTCGCGCCCCCAGCTGACAAGGCGGTCGCGGTTGTGCCGGACGGCAAACCGCCGGTGAAGCGGCTATCCGTGCCCGAGCAGGAGGAGCAGCGTCGGCTGGGGCTCTGCTTCAACTGCAACGAACGGTACACGCGGGGGCACAACCGTGTTTGTAAGCGCATCTTCTTCCTCCACGGTGTCGACATCGACTCTGCTGAGGAAGCCGCGGCCGAGGGCACGCCGGACATGGAGGCTCCAGTCTTCTCCCTGCACGCAGTCACTGGGGTCCCCGTCTGCAACACCATCCAGCTCCGGATGCTCCTGGCCGCCGCCTCTTTCGTCGCGCTCATCGACACCGGCTCTACCCACAGCTTCATTGGGGAGACGGCGACGCGCCGCACGGGCCTGCCCATCGAGCCGCGCCCCCGACTCACAGTGACTGTGGCCAATGGCGAGCGTGTGGCCTGCCCCAGCGTGATCCATCAGGCGCCGCTCCTCATCGACGGCAAGGAATTCCGCGTCGACCTCTTCGTGATGCCCCTAACAGGGTACGACGTGGTCCTCGGCACCAACTGGATGGCCTCGTTGGGTCCCATCGTCTGGGATCTCGCGGCCCAAACCGCTCCAGACTTCCAGCAGGAGGGCTGCACCATCAGCTGGCACAGCGTGGCTCCACCGACAAAGACGGGCCTCAACGCCGTCTCCGGCGACGACACCCTCCTGGAAGGGCTCCTGGGCTCCTTCGACGACGTCCTCGTCGAGCCAAAGGGGCTGCCCCCGCCGCGCGCCGGCGATCATCGCATCGTCCTCAAGTCCGACGCGGCGCCGGTGGTTGTGCGGCCTTACCGCTACCCCGCTGCCCACAAAGATGAACTGGAGCGGCAGTGTGCCACGATGATCGAGCAGGGCATCGTCCGCCGCAGCGAGTCGGCGTTCTCCCCCGTACTCCTCGTCAAGAAACTGGACGGGTCGTGGCATTTCTGCGTCGACTACCACGCATTGAACGCGCTCACGGTGAAGGACGCATTCCCGATCCCGGTCGTCGACGAGCTGCTCGACGAGCTCCACGACGCTCGCTTCTTCTACAAGCTGGACCTGCGTTCCGGGTACCACTAGGTGTGGATGCGACCAGAGGACATCCCCAAAACGGCATTTCGCACCCACGACGGCCTCTACGAGTTCCTGGTCATGCCATTCGGGTTATGCAACGCCCCAACGACGTTCCAGGCCCTCATGAACGATGTACTTCGCCCGTTTCTCCGTCGTTTTGTGCTCGTTTTCTTTGACGACATCTTGATCTACAACACGTCATGGGCTGATCATCTTCGCCATCTACGCATCGTCCTCTCCGAGCTGCGCCGCCATCGCCTCTTCGTCAAGCACTCCAAGTGTGCGTTCGGCATCACCTCCGTCTCCTACCTGGGGCACATCATCTCGGAGGCGGGCGTTGCCATGGACCCGGCCAAGGTCAAGCCCATCCACGACTGGCCGGTTCCTCGCTCAGCACGAGTGGTGCGCGGCTTCCTCGGCTTGGCGGGCTACTACCGCAAGTTTGTCCACAACTATGGCTCGATCGCGGCGCCACTGACTGCCCTCCTCAAGAAGGACGACTTCACATGGAGCGACGAGGCGGTCGCGGCTTTCGGTGCACTCAAGGCCGCGGTCACTTCGGCGCCCGTACTCGCCATGCCGGACTTCGCTAAGATGTTTGTCGTCGAATGCGACGCCTCGTCACATGGCTTCGGCGCCATGCTCATCCAGGAGGGCCACCTGGTGGCTTTCTTCAGCCGCCCCGTCGTGTCTCGCCACCGCGCCCTGGCTGCCTATGAATGGGAGCTCATTGGGTTGGTCCATGCCATCCGCCACTAGAGGTTGTACCTATGGGGCCGTCGGTTCGTCAAGACGGATCATTACAGCTTGAAGTACCTCCTCGATCAGCGCTTGGCCACCATTCCACAACACCATTGGGTGGGAAAGCTACTGGGGTTCGATTTCTCCGCCGACTACAAACCGGCTGCAGCGAATGCCGTGGCCGACGCGCTATCCAGGCGTGACACCGAGGAGGGGGCGCTCCTGGCGCTTTCGGCTCCACGGTTTGACTTCATCGACCGGCTCCGCCAAGCCCAACACACCGATCTGGCCATCACGGCCCTCCGCGAGGACATCGTCAGCGACTATCGTGGGGCGCCGTGGTCGATCGTCGACGACATGATCCAGTTCGCGGGCCGACTGTACATTCCGCCGACGTCGCCCCTGCTCCAGGAGATCATGGTGGTTGTCCATGAGGACGGGCACGAAGGGGTCCAGCACACCGTGCACCGGCTGCAGCGCGATTTTCACTTCCCCAACATGAAGCAGCTTGTTCAGGACCTGGTGCGTGTGTGTGCGATATGCCAAAGGTACAAGTCCGAGCACCTGCACCCGGCCGGCTTACTGCTCCCCCTGCCGGTGCCCCAAGGGATCTGGACGGACATAGCGCTCGACTTCGCGGAGGCGATGCCCCGTGTGCGTGGCAAGTCAGTCATCCTGACGGTGGTGGACAAGTTTGATAGATAAGCCTGTGTTGTTTACAGCTAGCAACAGTCATGTCCTGTTTACAGCTAACAGCAGTAGTAGTAGTCAATTTTGTTTTTGCTTAGTTCAGCAGGTTTGTTTGCTTTCCTTGTAAGCTAAGTTTCCTTGTAAGCTAAGTTTGCTACTGCTATAAATATGAATGAAAGGCCTAGAGCCAAAACTTGCCTCTGGCAGAAATAACTTGCTTCTGTTCTGTTCTTCCAACAATTGGTATCGAGAGCTTAGTTGAGATCCAGAGAGCCATTCCATGTCTACCTCCGCAGATCGTGCAGCTCGGGCAGCAGCCCTTGCCGCCGCCGGCGCTGGCGATGACCGCCTTGTGCGCCTGGCAGCCGCAGAGACAGCCGCAGCTGCAGCAGTTCAGGCGGCCAGGCAGGCCGCTCTGCAGCGGCCGCGACAAACACTGCAGCGGCGCTCAGAGCAGAGCTCGATAGAGAGGCTGACGGAGGTGAAGATCGGGCGCGCAGTACCGCGGGAAGGCGCGCGGAGCGCAGCCCGGCGCGGCGCCGTGCCCCGTCTCCCTCCCCGGTGCGCCGTCGTGGGCGCGGCGGAGGCCGCCGGCAGTCACCAGTCGTCCACACCGTCTACCGCGACTCCGGCGCGAGCACCACCTGGCCGATGCTGACGAAGAGCAACTACCACGAGTGGTCCCAGCTGATGAAGCTCAAGATGCAAGCGCGGGAGCTCTAGGACGCCGTCGACGGGGAGCCAGTCTCCTACCGCGACGATCGCCGGGCGCTGGAGGCCATTGTCGCGGCCGTGCCCCCGGAGATGGGAATTCCCCTCGCTGACAAGGAGAGTGCGAAGGATGCGTGGGACGCTATCGCTGCGGCCCACATCGGCGTGGACAGGGTCCGCCGAGCAACGCTGCAGCGCCTTCGCCGCGATTGGGAGAACTTGAGCTTCCGTCCCGTTGAGCAAGTCGAAGATTTTGCGATTAGGCTCACCACCCTGATGCAGCAGATGGCGGTGCACGGAGATCGGGACCTCGACGAGAAGCGCGCGGTGGAGAAGTATCTACGCGTCGTGCCGGCGAAGTACTCCCAGCTCGTCATCGCCATCGAGACCCTCCTTGACCTCGACGAGCTCACCATCGAGGAGGTGACTGGGAGGCTGAAGGCCATCGACGACCGTGAGGAGCAGCCTCCCACCGAACCAATAACGGTCGGCGGCAAGCTGATGTACACGGAGGAGCAATGGAGGGCGCGACAGAGGAAGAGTGATGATGGTGGGGCGCCATCCAGGGACCGCCGCCAACATGAGCGTGGCGGCCAGAAGCAGAGGCCCAGGCAGAGAGACGCCAGTGGCGCTGGTGGAGGAGATGATGGCAACTGGGACCGTCGGGCGACTCGCGACGACATCTGCCTCAACTGTGGCCGTGGCGGCCATTGGGCACGCGACTGCCGCCTGCCACGACGAGAGCGCGGTGGAGACCGCGGCGGGGGTCGTGGCGAGCGCGGCGCTGGAGGTGACCGTGGCAGACGCGGTGGCGACCGCAGAGGCCGTGGAGGCGGCTACCGTGGCAAGCGCGGGCAGGACCGTGGTGGTGCGCGCACAGGAGCCGCGCATGTCGCAGAAGCAGAGGAGGATGAAGTTGCGCTCTTCCTCGCCCACGACTTCCTCGACATCAACAACGACGTACCGGTGTGCGCCTTCACCACGCACAAAATCAACCTCCATGAACCGCGAGCCCGGGCCTTCCTCAACACCGCCGCCAATGAGAAGTTGGACGACTGGTACCTTGATAGGGGGGCCACGCACCACATGACTGGACGACGGGAGCTGTTCGCCGACCTCAACACCGACGTACGCGGGACCGTTCGCTTCGGGGACGCGTCGCGCGTGGAGATCCACGGCATCGGTTCAATCATCTTCCAAGGGAAGACCGGCGAGCAGCGTGTCCTCCACGGCGTCTACTACATCCCCGCCCTGCGCAACTCAATCATGAGTCTCGTGCAGCTTGACGAAAGAGGCTCGAAGGTGGAGATCCACCATGGAGTACTGCGCATCTAGGATCGCCGCGGCCGCCTGCTTGCCAAGGTTCGACGTGCACGCAGCCACCTCTACATCCTCCACCTTGATGCAGCGCAGCCGTTCTGCCTCACCGCACGCAAGGACGATGAGGCCTGGCGTTGGCATGAGCGGTTCGGCCACCTCCACTTCGACGCGCTCCTCAAGCTTGGCAAGGAGGAGCTCGTTCGTGGGATGCCGATGATCAACCACGTCGAGCAGCTGTGTGACACATGCGTCACCACCAAGATGAGGCGGCGCTCATTTCCGTCCGAGGCCGCGTACCGCGCCAAGGAGCAGCTCGCGCTGGTGCACGGCGACCTGTGCGGACCGGTGACGCCGGCAACGCCTGGAGGGAAGCGGTACTTCTTGCTCCTCGTGGATGATGCGACACGGTACATGTGGGCTGTTCTGCTACCTACGAAGGACGTCGCCGCCGACGCCATCAAGGAAGTGCAAGCTGCGGCGGAGAAGGAGAGCGGATGCAAGCTGAAGGCACTCCGCACCGGCAATGGTGGTGAGTTCACCGTCACCGACTTCGCCAACTACTGCGCCGCGGAAGGTATCAAGCGCCACTACTCTGCTCCCCACTCGCCTCAGCAAAATGGCGTTGTGGAGCGCCGCAACCAGACCATTGTGGGAATGGCGCGTGCGCTGTTGAAACAGAGGAGACTTCCAGCGAAGTTCTGGGGAGAGGCGGTCATGACAGCCGTGCACATCCTCAACCGGTCGCCGACACGTGCGCTGCAGGGCAAAACGCCCTATGAGGCGTGGCACGGGCGCGCTCCAACTGTGGCGCACTTCAAGGTGTTTGGCTGCGTCGCCTACACCAAGGAGCTGGCGCAGCAGAGCAAGCTCGATGACCGCGGCAAGGCCGGCGTGTTCATCGGATACGCTGAAGGGGCTAAGGCCTACCGTGTGCTCGATCCAGTGACCCAGCGTGTCAAGATCAGCCGTGATGTCGTGTTCGATGAAGGACACAACTGGGATTGGGCTTCGCCAGAACTTGAGACGCCGGAGGCGGCCAGCAGTGACTTCACCGTCGAGTACTTCTGGTCGGCTGAAGCAGAGGAGGTGCAGGGCTCCCCATCAGTGGCGTCTTCCACGGCTTCACCCACTCCACCTCCAACTCATTTGGCGCCACCACCTCCGGAGGGAATTGAAGCAGCCACGGCGGCAACACCCTCTGCGCCGGCTGCTTCCCCTGCTTCGGCGGCTGCTACATCAACCCCGCCGCCGGAGCTATCTGGACCTCAAATCGAGCACGCCACTCCACTGGATAATAACGAGGAGCGAGTGGACGCCTGGCACGATGACGACGAGCCGCTCCGCTACAGGACGGTCGCCAACATTCTGGGGGAGCAGCCTACCCCGCCACCGGCAACCCGCCTCTTCGCCGAGCTCCATCTCACCCACTCCGGCGAGCCTGCTTCCTACGCTGAAGCAAAAGGGGACCCTGCCTGGAAGGCAGCGATGGAGCAGGAGCTACGCGCAGTTGAGCTCAACCGGACATGGGAGCTGGTGGACCTTCCCGCCGGCCATCGCCCCATCTCACTCAAATGGGTGTACAAGATGAAGAAGGACGAGCGCGGCGTTGTGACCAAACACAAAGCCCGGCTCGTGGCGCGCGGCTTTGTTCAGCAGGAGGGAATTGACTACGAAGATGCCTTCGCTCCTGTCGCCCGAATGGAGTCCGTCCGGGTGCTACTCGCGTTGGCAGCTCAGTAGGGCTGGCGCATCCACCACATGGACGTGAAATCCGCGTTCCTCAACGGCGAGCTCAAGGAGGAAGTTTATGTCAAGCAGTCGCCCGGTTTCGCCATCGCCGGGGAAGACAACAAGGTCTACCGCCTCCGCAAGGCTCTGTATGGCCTGCGGCAGGCGCCGAGGGCATGGAACGCCAAATTGGATGCGGCGTTGAAGCAAATGGGCTTCGAACAGAGCAGCCATGAAGCTGCAATATACCGGCGAGGTGCCGGCGGCTCTGTTTTGCTCATAGGAGTCTACGTAGATGATCTGATCATCACAAGCGCAAGAGAGCAAGTCGTGGAGGCATTCAAGGTGCAAATGAAGACCACCTTCGACATGAGTGATCTTGGTCCCTTGAGCTTCTATCTCGGGGTCGAGGTCTACCAAGGCGCTGACGGCATCACCTTGCGCCAAAGCCACTATGCCAAAAGGATCTTGGAGCTGGGCGACATGACATGGGTGACTGCAACCCAGCAGCTACTCCTATGGAAGAGCGTCTGCGGCTGAGCAAGCACAGCACCGCTGCCGAAGTCGACACAACTCAGTACCGGCGGCTTGTAGGCAGTCTACGCTATCTCGTTCATACACGACCAGACCTTGCCTTCGCCGTTGGCTTCGTGAGCCGGTTCTTGGAACGGCCCACTGTGGAGCACCAGCAACCTGTAAAGCGCATATTGAGGTATGTTGCTGGCACTATTGACTTCGGCCTCCGCTTCACCAGAGCACCCACTGCTGCTCGGTTTGTGGGGTACTGTGATTCAGACTTGGCTGGGGACATTGATTCAAGCAAGAGCACAACTAGGAGCCTCTTCTTCCTCGGCAACTGCCTGATCAGTTGGCAATCAATCAAGCAAAGAGTTGTGGCTCTATCAAGTTGTGAAGCTGAGTATGTTGCAATGACTACAGCAGCAACTCAGGCCCTGTGGCTGTCTAGGCTACTTGCAGAGCTACTAGGCAGAAAGATTGAAGTAGTGGAGCTGAGGGTTGACAACAAGTCTGCACTTGTTCTTGCCAAGAATCCTGTGTTCCATGACAGGAGCAAGCACATAAGGACCAAATTCCACTTCATCAGGGACTGCATTGCAGAAGGGAGCATCAAGGCAGAGTTTATCCCTACTGCAGATCAGCTAGCTGACATCCTGACTAAATCACTTGGCAAGGCCAAGTTTGAAGAACTAAGGAGAACGATAGGACTAGAGAAGATCTCCAACAGCAAGGCTTAGGGGGAGAATTGATAGATAAGCCTGTGCTGTTTACAGCTAGCAGCAATCATGTCCTGTTTACAGCTAACAGCAGCAATAGTAGTCAATTTTGTTTTTGCTTAGTTCAACAGGTTTGTTTGCTTTCCTTGTAAGCTAAGTTTCCTTGTAAGCTAAGTTTGCTACTGCTATAAATATGAATGAAAGGCCTAGAGCCAAAACTTGCCTCTGGCAGAAATAACTTGCTTCTGTTCTGTTCTTCCAACAAAGTTAGTAAGTACTGTCACTTTATACCTCTGGCACACTCATATTCCGCAGAGTCCGTCGCGCAAGCATTCTTCACAGAGATTGTACGACTCCATGGCATGCCCCAGTCCATGGTGTCGGACAGGGACCCGGTCTTCACATCGACATCCTAGCGCGAACTCATGCGCTTGATGGGCACCAAGCTTCACATGACGACGGCATTCCATCCGCAATCTGATGGTCAGTCGGAGGCGGCCAACCGGGTGATCATCATGTACCTGAGGTGCCTCACAGGGGATCGGCCACGGCAGTGGTTACGTTGACTGCCATCGGCGGAGTTCATCTTCAACACTGCCTATCAGACGTCGCTGCGGGACACCCCCTTTCGTGTCGTCTACGGGCGCGACCCGCCATCCATCCGGTCATATGAGTCGGGCGAGACACGCGTGGCGGCGATCGCCAAGATAATGGAGGAACGCGCTGAGTTTTTGGCCGACATCCACTACAGGCTGGAGCAAGCACAGGCGACGCAGAAGCTGCACTACGACAAGGTCCACCACCACGTCGAGTACAAGGTGGGCGACTAGGCGCTCCTGCGACTCCGGCAGCGCGCGGCGGCCTCACTTCCCCAACCAGCCTCAAGCAAGCTCAAGCCCCACTTCTTCGGCCCGTACCGTGTCACCGAGCTGATCAACGACGTCGCGGTCTGCCTCGCCTTGCCTCCTCGAGCGTGTCTTCACGATGTCTTCCACGTCGGGCTGCTCAAGAAGTTTCAAGGGCCAACACCAGACGCACCTCTGCCACTGCCGCCTCTTCATCATGGCGCCATCGTTCCCGAGCCAGAACGCGCGGTCCGCTACCGCCTGGCCCGTGGTGTGCACCAGGTCCTCATTCACTGGAAGGGCGAGTCTGCTGCATCCTCTACCTGGGAAGAAGTGGAGCCGTTCCGGGCCAGGTACCCGGAGTTCCAGCTCGAGGACGAGCTGCTCCTCAAGGGGGAGAAATGTTATGGTCGGGCGCACGTATGCTAGGCGCCGACGGGCCTGTGACGTGCGCCGCGACGCCGCACGCACAACACACGTGTTGGACGAGCAGGAGAACGGCCAGGGCGCGATCACTGCAAGTGGCTGAGGAAGGAAATTAGAAATAGCTTTCTATTATTAGTTAATGGCTTTCTATTATTAGTTCCTAAATTAAAGAAGCTTGTTGCTCCCGTTAGTTGAGGCCAAGGGCCATATAATCCCCTGTAAACACTCGGTTATGGTTAAGCAAGAATATTATATCAATCTAATCTCTCTCTCTCTCAACTAAGCCTACGGCTAGGGTTCAACCTCGTCGGAGAAGACGACGGACCGAGGCTACGAACTACGTAGCCGAGGGACAGCTATCCGAGAGTTCAACGCTCTTGACAACTGAGGACAAAACGAACATGTCCTGTAGTGTTATGGGCATAGGCCACCTCAGCAAAACCAACCCAGTGCTGTCCAGGCCACATTGCCAGAAGGCAGTACGCACCGCAGCAACCCGAACGAGTGATTTATTTTAGAAGATTTGGGTTTGGTTTAGAAACTTTAAAAACAGGTTTGGAAATCAGGGATATGTAAGTCGCGTTTGTTTAGGAAAGGATGGATCCAATCCATAAGGTTCCATCTATAGACTTGTTTAGGGGTCAAATTTTAAGTCCATGCTGCCAATGCTTCTGGCCTCGTGCCCCTCCATCTCTCTCCCTAGTGCTGCCACCTCCCTGCTGCCCGTGCACAACATCACTTTCCTCGTCAGCAACAACGGATTGCCAACAACATCCCTTCCCCTGGCCTATCACCAACTTCAGCTACAATCTTCGTGCAACGAATTACTCCCCTGACATCCATACGTCTTCAGTCTGATGTATCCATCACAGATCACATAATTGCATAGTTGGGTCAAATCTAAGAGGACACAGTACAAAAGATGGCATTTCATTAAAGCGTAAAAAACAATGGCCCATAACTATTTGTTCAAACTCCAAAACATCTTCCAACACTACAGCTGGGAACCTGAACTGAAATATGTAGTAGAATAGAATCATGAGGTTTGCATCCAACTATATATACAGTGAATATGATGCCTGAAACTTAACTAGCAAAAAAATATGCAACTCGCCAACTTGACCACTTGCTGGCTGCCAGCAGAAACTAGAAAGGGACTGAAGCAATAAGGGGATATATGATGAACTGACAAGTCATGGTAAATTACATCCAAGACCAATATTGTGTGAAGATCGGAAACAGAGAAAACAAGCTCAGATGATAAATGCAAAAAGAACTGCTAAGTACTCCCTCCATATCATTTAACCAGGTGCACACCCATTTTTCAAATCTATCAGTACATTAGGAGAGTTAAGACATCGCTGCATGCATGCGGCAAGGTGGTCAAAAATATTTCCATGACATGAAGCTGAAGACATAGGATCATAACATGCTCCCAGAAAACCATGAGAACAAGCTAAAGCATGACTGGTTAAGAAACACATAGCATAGCATTTGTGGCATTCAATACAAACACATTTTCCTTAGCCAAAGTACTAAGGCATATCAAATAATGTAACTATACCAAGTCAAGTATACGAAATTACCGAAGCAGCAGAAGATGTTGGATGTGTGTGGTCGAAATTGCCAGCAATAAAATGACCAGCAGAACTAGCAGGCGACTGGGCATCTGTAACTGGCAGTTTTGCTACTGTCTTACTGGCTAGTTGACAAAAAATGGACAAACTGTCATCACGACCTATATTTTCTTCCACTGCCACTGCCTTCACAGGTTCATTTTCCATTAGGGTTTCATGAGTGCCACCATTGTGAGCAGGCTGAGCTCTTGTGGGAACATCTCCAGTTTGTTTTCCTGAAGATTTTGTACAGGAGTCTTCATTGGAGTCACTTCTAACCCCATCCCCTGACAAAAAGGTAGATAAATTGTCTGTATCAGCAACAGAAACATTTTGAGTGCAACAAATCTTGCGAAAACTTTGGTTTTACCGGGACTCAGTGTGCATTTATTGTCAATTGGTTGCACTGAAGCACAAACTGCCGGTGCTGAGATTCTTTCGGACTGCATAAAGACATCAGCAGGTTCTGGAGGAAGCACTTCATTATCCAAAGCACCTGGCATATCAGATGTCACATTGTTCTGAACATCGGCTGTTAAACATGAAGAAGATACCACTGGAGCGCCCTCCTGATACCGAGAAAGTTCAACCGGGGTACCAGCCATTGTAGATGTGGATGAAACTGAGTTCACAGTAGTCATATCAACTGGATAGAGCACTGAACGGGAGTTCTCACCAACATCTGAAGCAAGTGATGAATCAGTGGAAGGAACGATGTTCTCAGCCCCCTTGTTCTGAATGTCAACAATGATATTTCCAGATGGTGAGGCAGTGCTTTGATCATCCTTAGTTGCCAAACTGCTAATGAAGCTAGAGAAATTCCCATGTTCAGACGGAGGGGTAATGCGCATTTCTGCCATGAAGTTCTTGGCCCATGTTGCTGGACTGGAGTTCAGATCAACAACAAGATCAATGCCCTCATCTGACATTACAGAAAATTGAACAGCAGTAGCATTTGCTGATATCTTATCAGACAGCTGACAACCCTTATCCGTGTTATCATTCATATGGGTAAACGGAGTGGAAGCCTGACCATTACCATTAGAAGGATATTTTTGAATAATAGGGGGGCAGATTTGATCAATTATGTTAGAAGGTGGACAATGATGTTTGCCAACAAATTCTAGATTTGTTGTCTTCGTTGCAATACCCACATCACTTTGGAACTGCAAATTATGAGCAGTCCCCAGGTCAGAAGATGGATGGCCATGACAGTCTGGTCTTACATGGTTCATAGAAACTGGAGATAGACTCATGCCAGTGCCAATCCCCTGCTACAGGATAGAGAGAAAAAAAAGGATTATAAAGACATCCATTTAAACAGTGCACATACAAATGGGCAAAGCATTTCAAAGATACATGGTTAAATAGACCTACATTTCAAGTGAAAATAAACCAACAAATTACTACTGTAGCAAATAGAAAAACACTATATCAACAATTAAGCGACACAAAACAGAGTAGAAATAGAATAACAGAATCCAAAAGGCACCTGCAGAAGAAGTGCCACTCTCATATTTAGAATGATCATCAGGTGCAACCCAAACTAACAGGAAGTCTATAATCCTTGTGTTTTACTAAGAAATGTTTTTTATTTCTTTTTTTTTGGTTGTGTGCATGTGTTTTGGTGTGTATGTAGGGAGTGTGTGTGTGGGGGGGGGGAGGGGGGCAGTAGTTATACTTCCCTTAACTTTCCAATATAAGACAGTTTGGGTAAAAAAAAAAATAGACCGATAAGGGAAAAAACAATAGCTGCAGAGTTCATGCAAAACAGTTACGGAGCACAGATGAGCCTATTAGTAATAACAGGTGTTCATTTTTCATGGGAAACAAGAAAATAAAACAATGATCAAAGTTTCTTACCTTTTTAGATGTTTCATCAATAGGTGTTTGATCTCCTTTTTTATGCTTTGCGTGCACAAGTGGTATACCATCATCCCTGCCACCATATGGGCCTCTTTTGTTGTTAACAAGGTTGCCTGCAGTTAATTAAGTTGTCAATTATTCCTAAAACATCTTCTTTCAGAGCAAAAGAGTACGACATAATAAACCACTGTGCAAACATAGACAATCCGCCGACTAAGTTTAACATAAAAAGTTTCTGTACATACATGTGGATGCTTCTTTCATATTTGCTAATTGGATAGGAGGGGCAGCAGGAGATGGAGACGCCTGTATAGAATAAAATAGTTACATTCTTTCACATTCTGAATTTAAATAGATGATGAAACTAGCTCATACTTGTGGCAAACTCTGAAAACATAACATATATATATGCTTACCTCAAGCAGCAAGGCGAGTGAACTTGCTAACTGAGAGTGGGTCTTCTTAGCAGGAAGGTTATACCTTTTGCACAAACATTGGAGCTCAGGGTAACTGAGACTGAGAAGATGGTTTCTGCTCTCTTCGTACCCCATCAGATGGCTATTGAAACAAAAAAAAAGACATTACAGTAAGAGCTCACTTCATTTCCATCCATCCACATCACAAAGATATTTATTGCACAAGGGGGAAAACTTGTTAGCATTTGCAAGGGCACTAAAAGTCACACACCAGCCATCAGGCAACCCTTGTGAAACCAGAAGGGAAAAAGTCCAAAATACTACCCTCAAGTATGACCTATGTCCATATAACTTCGTTTGGTTCGGTTTACTCCCCTCAATTATTGCAACTGATCCAATTTACCCCTCAACAGGATTTGTCATTTTTATTTCTCCACATTCAAGCTGGTTTTCAATTTTAAATTATGTGTGGGAACAGCTACCACCATAGTTTATGTTTTAAAAACATATCACAATTTTTTATCATATTTTGATTGATTGGGATGTATAATAAAAAATTAACATTAAAAATACAAAACTATGTTAAACATTATGGTATAAAATTCATAATACAATTTTAAAAATAATTTATGGTGTCCACTATCACCACACAAAATTTGAAATGATCAAATTGTACATAGAGAAATAAATATGGCAAATCTTGTTAAGGGGTAAATTGAAGATTGAACCAACGAAATAGTTAAGGGGAGTAAACTGAACCAAACATTAGTTTAGGGGGTTATATGGACATAAGCAATACTTTGAAGTAGTAATTTAAACTTTTTCCAATCAGAAAAAAAGGGCTAGGATCTCTGAAGCACACAAGAGCACAACAATCACACACAAACAAGGTCAGCATTCGACTTGATGCAAAAATAAAAACAGAGTACATCACATGACATGACACTCAAACGAAACAAGGACCTCCCTGATTTAGTCATCTCAGTAACCACCATAAATAGGATAGAAATCAAAACAACTGGCAAACACCTACAAAACACATACAAGCACCATCCTGATTTGCTTATCACACACCCATGGCAGGTATAATTGAGGGAGAGAACTGGGATAACATAGAACACAAACACCACATCACATTCCCCATCTAAGGTAAATCGTCTCTCTCTCTCTCTCTCTCATCATGCTAACACTTTGGTCCCCAAACCAAACAAATGCTAACAAATCCCCCGAGGTTTTGCAACGGAATTAGGAAAAGGAAGAGGGAGGGGAAAAAACTAGATTTAAGCAAGCAGAAAAGCCACCACAGGCCACCCACGTATCCACTAGAGCTGCTGGACCCAACCAAGCTCGCATAAGCAGCAGAGCGAGCGCGGGTTACCGCGGCGCCATACTGCCCGCCGCCCGCCGCCAAGAGGTGTGAAGGGAAGCGGACGCCGGGAGTGCCGAGCGACAGGGTCATCGTGGCGCCGGCCGCCAGGCGCCAGCGGCGTCAAATCCAAAAGGGAGGACATGCGATGAAGCTAAGAGGGGGGGCTTGGGCACCGGGATACTCACGGACGGCGGAGGCAGACGTGGCCGACGTGCGGCGAGCGGCGAGCGGCGGCGAGGTCCTAGGCTCCTAGGCAGGTTTTCGAATTCGGTCGATTGGGAACTTGGGAGAGTAGAGGCGGTCAGGGTCAAGATTCAAGACGGGTGCGGGGATCGGCAATTCGGGAGGGACAAGCGTTCCCACGCGGCTGCCACCCCACCCTGGCCGCGCTGCCTGCTGGTGGGCTGGTGGTGGCTGGTGCAGTGCTGCTGCTGGATGCTGGAGAGCCTGGAGCGAGCAAGGTGCGCAGCGTAGTAGTAGTAGCTTTTTCTCCGTGGGCGGGTGCCGCCGGGCGCGCGGGTGGGTCTGGGCCGGTGACTTGGGTCTGGGCCCTGTAGATGGACCACCGATTGGGCTTTTTGGAGTTTAATAATAGCGAGCCCTCGTCGTTGGTACCACGACTCAACTCTCTCCTTGGGTTCGAATTTGAATTCTGATGGTGGGACCTTTCGAAAGAGTCAATGCCACCTTTTGTTCAACAAAACCAAATTAAACTTTAGGATATGTTTATATTATTTCAATTAGTTGCTCGTCCAACTAAAGTTTAGGTGAAAATTTAAGTGATTAAACATTAGGTGACTTAAAGTTCATATAATTGTGCACTCTTTGGATCCATGGACTAGTGAGAGGAACTAACAATTAGTTGGATTGACCTGAAAAACCAGGACACCTTTTAGTTTACTCATTTGAATGATCTATGATTAAACTTTAGTTAAAATTAGGCAACTCAAGTTTAAACATGATCCAAACATGCTTAATTGAACATCAATCACTCTCCACTTTCTCAGTGTAGAGATTTTAGTTAAGCGTCTTCATCAAACTCATGTGTCTTATTCCTTGTCTGTTGTGTGTTATCTTCTTCAACCTCCTGCTGACTACCACCTATAGCATGATGGCAGCCTCGCTTGTTTTTTTCACGCAAAGCTAACCTCCCATAACCGCTCATCAAGCTCTCATACCTCAACACTATCTGCCATCACAAACTGTGCTTGATGATTTATTTCCATACTCGTCTAGCTCTCGTGATTGAATCATCAATTAGTGCACGACTTTGTCTACTTGCCTAACTCAGGTAACAGGTTGACACGTCCGTTTCAACACTACATAACACAAAGTTGTGCAAAAATAACAAGTTCAACATGCTAATGCTCACGCACAACAAAAAAAATGCACACTAGGTCATCATAGAAACCACATGTTGTGAGGAGGCAAGAAGACGCTATGGGACCGAAGGGACTTCGATGCATCCATATGCTAATGGATGGGCGTATCATGAAATACCATAATCCAAGTTATAGAGCTAAGTCTTTAGTCATCTACTTACACCATGGTGTGTTGGTTGACCAGTCAGCCGTCGGTAGGGGCGAATTTAGCCATATTCATCGGGGTCCACCGCCCCAGTAACTTGTGCAAATCCTAGTAAAATACTATTATAAACTAAAAAAATCCATACTATATAATGAAGTTAAACTTGATGACCCCGACGATATTCTCAGCTGGATTCACCACTGACCGTCGGAGCTCATAAAGCGTTCCTGAAACATCCCATGGGTTCACACGAGATATGGGTTTTGAATTGTTGGTCGTCTAATTAAAAACCTTAAACATATACCTGAACTAAAATTAATCCTAGAACAAATATAAACTTCTTCTAGCAAGATGTATATCGGGGTATTTTTCAAGTGTGCTTTATCCCACTGGCGGAGCTAAGGCCCGACCACCCTGGGCCGGTGCCCGGGCTCAGCTGATGAACGTACACATTTAGCTGAGTACAGGTAGTCCCTAAGCGAGTCAACGTGAGCACTTAATACTATGCACCAATGAAAGCAACTAGCAAGCAAGTTCCTCTCTTCTTCTCTCGGTAGTCTCTGTTGCATTTCTTACTACTTTTTTCACTTATTTGTGATATGTATTTTACAAAACTGCTAAATGAATTAATAGATGTTATATCCAACTATGGTCCTATTTGCTTGAGCTTATCGACCAAGATGAGTCATGACCCATAGAACAATATTTTTTCTGACAACAAAACAAAATCAGCTGCATAATCTGTCGCAATAAGTCATGACAAATAGGCCCTATATCCTTCCTAGAGGTTGGAGAAACTTGCCGCTAAATGCTTTAGTCGGGATTTTAAACACTTTAATATATAATAATGTTCTATATTATATGTTATTAGACAATGCTAATAGGGTTTCGACTCCAGATTCTCACGGTTAAAGGAACATCTAAAGTATGGCTCCCAAAAAGGAGTTTAAAGGAGCTAGAGCCATTTTTTTATAAAGTGACGTCCTCCTTACAAACCTAATACAAAATTATTACCCGAGTTGTTTTTATAAACAATTTCCAAAACGGCTTCAACTAAAAAAAACTATTCCACATGAGAAGCTGGAAACATCATAAAAGGAATCAGAACCTTATCAAATAGATCTTTAGTGTTATATTGCGCCTAGACTTCACAAAATCCTAGCTTCACCGTTGCTCTATCCTATCCTATACCCCACAAATAATTAACAACGTAGAACCAATCCTATCAACTAGACTAAACTAGGAAGGTAAATGTCACCCAAAGCATGTAGTATAAGCAGTTGATTGGAGTTGAGTGAGAGAGGTACTAGTTTTTTTAGCAACAAATACTAGATGTTAGAGAACACAGGGGTACAAATAGGTACTCTTCAGAGCATCTCTGAGAGTTTGGTAAATTTCACTTGCCAAATCTTATGGTTTAGCAAGTTGCTAATTTATTTGGCAAGTAAAAAAAGAAGTCTTTCCAACAGTTTGTTATTCCAACTTGGTAAAACTTAAAAAAAAAGTTGGTTAGGGCGTGCTGTTCGTGGACGTGTTCCTGCGCGACACGACCATCAACCTCATGCTGACCGGCGGCGACACGACGGGCTCGGCGCTGTCCTGGTTCTTCTACCTGCTGACGCGAAACTCGTACGTGGTGGCCAAGATACGGCAGGAGCTGGAGTCTATCGTCAAGACGAAGAGCACCACCACCCCGGACCAGGACGGCTGCATGGTGACCTTCGACGACTCGGACGAGCTGAGCCGGCAGACGTACCTGCACGCGGCGCTGTGCGAGTCGCTGAGGCTGTACCCGCCGGTGCCGCAGGAGCTCAAGGAGGCGGCGACGGCGGACGTGCCGCCGTGCGGATGCGGACACGAGGTGCGGCACGGGGGACAAGATCCTGGTGTGGCTGTACGCCATGGGGAGGATGGAGGACGTGTGGGGCAGCGACTGCCGGGAGCTGAGGCCGGAGCGGTTGGTCGCGGAGGACCTGGGCCCGCTCGTGGTGGTGCCGGACTACCGCCTCACGCCCGAGCACCGGCTCCCCACCGAAATCGACGACGGCGCGACGGCGGTACTGCGGCTGCGCAGGCGCGGGAGGCCGGAGAAGGGGAGCCACGGGTCGCCGAGGTCGCGGACCTCTCCGCCGGATCTTCGTGTTGGGCCGGGTGACTCGGCCGGCGGCACCACCGTGCACCACCTCGACATGCGCTTCGGCTCGTCCGCGACGCGGGCGGAGCTGGGGCCCGTCGCCGTCCGGAAGATTTTCGGCGATGGCAAGTTGAGTCCGCGCGCGTATATATCCGCGTGCGACACCGTAGGATAGCAAGTTTGGATAAATAGCAAGTCCATTTGAGGAGTTGTTGGAGAGAAAATTTTGTGATTTTGCTAAATTTTTAAGGATAGCAACTTGATTTGACGAGTTGTTGGAGACACCTGCAACCTTCTTTATACCTATATCCAACCTTCTCTAGTAGGTGTTCCGTTTTGCATCGAAAGGCACAGTTGGGCCCAAGGTGTTTATGTCAAAGCCCTGAAGGCCCACTTCTCAGCGACCCAGCACCCCTCAGTCCCTCAGCGACTCTGGGCTCTCTGGCCTAGCTCCAGCCCTCCTCCACTCTCTCCCAGTCCCCAGGTCCTCATCGACCTCCTCTCTCTCTCTCCCCAGATCTCTCCCACCGGAACCCTACCCGAGCATCAGCCATGGCGATCGCGGCGCGAGTCCTGCGCCGCCTCCCGCTCCACCTCTCCCCCTCCTTCGCCCGCCCTTTCTGCGCAGTTTCCCCGGCCGCCGCCTCAGCCCCCGCCGCGGCGTCCGCCAAGGTCGCCGACCGCATCGTGCGCGTCCTCGCCATCGATCCCGACGGGGCGCGCCGCGAGGTCATCGGCCTCTCGGGGCAGACACTCCTCCGCGCGCTCGCCAACGCGGGGCTCATCGAGCCGGCCTCCCACCGCCTCGAGGATATCGACGCGTGCTCCGCCGAGTGCGAGGTCCACATCGCGCAGGAGTGGCTCGAAAAGCTGCCGCCAGCGTCCTACGAGGAGCGGTACGTGCTCACGCGCGCGTCCAGGAACCGGGAGCTCAACAAGCACGCGCGCCTGGGCTGCCAGGTCGTCCTCGCGCCGGAGCTGCAGGGGATGGTCGTCGCTGTCCCCGAGCCTAAGCCGTGGGACATCCCGTAATGGCCTGCCGCGACGAAAGGGAAGGCAGATACGTGCGGCTTTTGATGCTGTGAGCCTTCCTTCACTACCCTGGCTCGGTCAAGCTGTGTCATCCCCTTTTATGTTACGGATTTGATGAAGAATAATGATTTGATGAGCAAACCTTGGCATTGGTTAACTTTTGTTCCTTTGAATGTGGAGTATATGAATGCTGTAATGTGGAATCCCTTTGCAATTACCGCAGTTTAATGTTTCATGGTTTGAAGTTGTACATTGTGGTGAATGGTTGATCTAGTCTTTGCATTTCCATCTTCAGGAAAAAAAAATGCTGAAAATGATTTTCTATATTCTTTCAGAGTTATTGATGTACCTGCAAGATACTACGTAAGTATATGTGTAGAGTAAACTCAATAACTAGTTCTGAAACTGAAAATCTTTTGATGCCTTTGGTGCTGGTTTATCTGTGATCTAACTCTTATTAGCAGTTATCATCAGAAACATATCTCGTGAAAACCACAACCTTCGTGAAAACCCGTACAAACCACAGCGAAAAAGTTGTTTAAATTCATAAAAAAATCATACATGCAGATGATATGATGATACACAACCTTATAAAATATCTTGTCCAAAATCGAATTCGTTTGTGAGATATAAAAATAACAAATTTCTAACAAATCATGTGAAAAACTTTCTGGCATGAAATTTGTAAATTTTATAACTCACAAATGAAGTTGAGTTTGGACAAGATATTTTACAAGGCTGTGTATCATCATACCATCTACATATGTGATTTTTTGAGTGAATTTAGACGATTTTTTGCCGTGGTTTGCACATGTTTTCACAAAGGTTGTGGTTTCCACCAGATATGTTCCCGTTATCATCAACCGAGACCCAACACGATGCAATTAGCATAAGTTTATTAAAGTTTCAAAATGTTTAGTCTACAATATCCAGCAGACTGATCTTTAACAGGATTGCATAGGCATTATGTTTGGCATTTTATGTAATGAGCTAATTAGAGGAGCTCAAGTTAATATACTTCAACTAGAATGGTTTGCCTGTCTTTTTGCTTGTGGCAATTGACCATGTTCTTTTAGATATTCGAGGTTGGGCTGCTGTTTACCGTTATATTCAAGATCACTTTGGTACCATTGCCTTCATTGCAAAACATTCTCTGTAAGGAAGTTCAACTTTGGAGGATCGTACTTTTGGGTCTTTCTTTTCCTTATGCTCTTTGGTTATGCAACCTGCCTTGTTCTGATTGTCGCAGGCCTAACCCTTGACACGAATTCTCCCATTCGAATGTTGTGTTCGGAGCTTTGGAGGTTGGAACTTGTATTGCTTGTTGTTCTGTCCACAGAACTTCAAATGATTGTCACTGAATGTGTCTTGTCGCCTCCTCAATTGAAACCAGTTCTTTGAATGTCGAATTTAGTTGTTTTGCATGGAGCTCTGGCGCGATTTGAAGAACGTCAGTGAGTGCCTGGAGGTTGAAGATGACAAATAGAATGAGAAGTTTTGAGCTTAGCAGCTCGGAATGTGGAGCATGACCTTTTTGCACGTTCCAGGAGCTTCGTTCCCAAACGAGGAATACAAATATAGGCCTTGTTTAGATGGAAAAAGAAAAATTTTGCAAAATTTTTCCTGTAGCGTTTTCGTTGTTATTTGACAAACTTTGTCCAAATATAGACTACGTAGACTTCAAAGATTCGTCTCGACATGTACATACTAAAAGTACAATTAGTTATTTTTTTACCTACATTTAATGCTCTATGCATACGTTCGAACATTGATGTGATGAGAAATTTTAGGAAATAGAGGGAACTAAACAAGGCCATATTGTGGAACATCATTCTCAATGCTGGGAAGCAGTGGGAACATGATCCATCAAAGGTATATGAAATGGAGGAACCAAACGAAGTGGAGTAACAAAACCTGTACTGCCCATTCATTTAGGATAACGTATCTTGTGCAAACCATAACCTTTATGAAAATCTGTGCAAACCACGGTAAAAAAATTGTCTAAATTCATAAAAAAAATCACATATGTAGATGGTATGATGATACACACCCTTCTAAAATATCTTGTCCAAATTCGACTTCGTTTGTGAGTTATAAAAAATATCTCACAAATAAATTTGATTTTGGATAAGATATTTTATAAGGTTGTGTATTATCTTATCATTTTTTTGATGAATTGAAATAACTTTTTTTTTTGTGGTTTGTACGGATTTTCACAAAGGCTACGGTTTGCACTAGATACGTTCTCTTCATTTAAATTCTATATACTGTATACCGTGTTTTGTTTGTGTAAATGTTGTATAGATACTAGATGAAAATATAACTAAGGATCAATACGTGACCTGAGTTTTAAAAAGTGACGTCCCACATCACGTCCCACATTGTCGTTCTTCAACCCCAACGTTCCAGGAACATGTGGCGCTGAGGAATGAGGCTGGATACAGCGTTCGTTCAATGTGGGAGGGAGATTGGATGAAGATGGCGCCCACCTCCTTTTCAAATGAAGAAGGTGCGGCAGCTTTGGAATGAACTCCAGCTTGAGCAGTGAGCACGTCGGAGTCTCTCTGACAGCGATTGGAGGGGGTGTTAGTTTCAGGGCAAAAAAAAAAAAATTCCCTGTCACATCGAATATCGCGGCCCTAGTTTAGTCTATTAAAAATATACTAATTAAAAAACTAATTTGTCAGTCGGAGACTAATTCACGAGACGAATCTATTAAACTTAATTAGTTCATGATTTGAAAACGTGGTGCTACAGTAAACATTCGCTAATGATAGATTAATTTATCTTAATAGATTCGTCTTAGTAATTAGCATATAGTATTGTAATTAGTTTTATAATTAATTTATTTTTAATAGACTAAACTAGTGTCGCAATGTTCGATGTGACAGGCAAAAAATTTTTGCCAGCAAAACGAACACCCCCTAAGGCAGTGGTGGAGGACTGGAGGAGGTCATCACACTCAAAGATGGAGCCCAGCGCTCGGTGGTCATCACACTCAAAGATGTATCTCTAGTGGAGAGAGAGGTGCGCAGTTCCAAGCTCGGCAAGCGGACTCGTCTGGGAGCTCAAGGATTCGATCCATTGTAACATTGTTTCAAATGTAGTAGTTCATAATTTTCGCTCCTGTAAAGAAAATGGGCCCTTTCTCTTCGTCTCAGATCGATGGAGGGTTTTGATTGTCCACTGCCTAGTTTCCTGAAGGGCAGTGGGTTCACGCTAGCTATATATACCGTGTAGTATTATACTATTGCATTATTATTAGTTAATTCTATTATTTTTTATTCAAATTCAGGTGATCCATCGCTTTAAATTTCGGCTACTAGATAAACGGAAATATCTCTTTGTTCATATCGACAGGATACCCAGGATCGGTAGCAATCTAAAGTCCAAACGACTTTGGCCATCAATGATTTTTTTTCCTTTTCTTTTTCGGGTGGAGCAGAACAGTAGATTCCATTAAACTTGTACCCCTATTAGGCTATAGTTGCTAGCAACTGAATCCTTGAATATATATTCCCTCCGTCCATGAAAGAATCAATTCATAGAATCCGTGTCAGTCAAACTTTTTAAACTTTGACTAACTTTATAGAAAAGAGTAATAACATCTATGGTATAAAATGAACATATTATAAAAATATACTCTATTGTATATCTAATGATATAAATTTGAGATCATCAATCTTGATAGTTTTTTCTAGAAATTTTGTCAAAGTTTAAAAAGTTTGACTTAGGACAACTCCAGAAATCTATTTATTCGTGGACGGAGGGAGTACATGACAGAAGAACTCAGAAGGTTGGGTCGTCCATCCACACCATGGAAACGTCATCTTCATTTGAACCTTTCCAGAGGCGAATTTAGAGATGTTTGTCAGAGTTCGTCAATTCTGACGGATTTGAAAATCTTTGTAAAATACTTTTAGAATTTAAGAAAACCTATGTCATATACCGAAATTGACCCTAATGATGTTCTCGGCTTTGTCCCAAAATGGTTCCCTTATTTTCATCCTTTTCTTTTTCTTTTTGAGAGGAAAACGGTTCCCTTACCTTTCAGTGTGTGCTGCACCTGCGCTACATCGGTAGCAGATGGGCTGCTCTGCAACCTCCATATTCAGCTTGCTTTCATTTGAGGAAATGGTCATTCGAATTACTTCATACTCGATCGAGAGGTTATCTCTAACGACCAGTTGACATGTTAGGGTCCTTTCGCAACTTTGGAGTTCGGACTCCCAACAACGGCAGGGTGACAACTAGAGTCTAAACAGTCCACGGCCTGGCACCAGTGCGTTGCAGCTTGCAGGCTACCACCATACACGAACGGCGAACAGAGGGAATCCAGCCAAACAAAAAAGAACATGGCCAAGTCAAGATAGCAAGTGAAAACCCAGATCATCCAATAAGAAAACACAGCTTATTATCACAGCTATATGACTGCAGACTGAACCACACCTGCAGAAAGTTGTGGCTTGTGCAGCAAACACCATCTAATCAGAATTAGTAGGTTCAAAATTTCAAATGGATATATATATACTCCCTCCATCCCAAATTATAAGACGTTCCAAGAATCTTGGAGAGTCAAACTTTTTCAACTTTGACCAAATTTATATAAAAATATAATAATATTTATGATACCAACTAAGTGCAATTAGATTCTCTATTGGTTATATTTTCATAATATACATATTTGATGTTATAAATCTTTATATTTTTCTCTATAATTTTGGTCAAAGTTGAAAAACTTTGACTCTCCAAGATTATTGGAACGTCTTATAATTTGGGATGGAGGGAGTATATATTTGTTTTCACAACCAAATAATGCACGCTGCAGCTAGAGAACTCACAAAAGCAACAAGCCAACAACACAATGGTATCCAGAAATTTAAACACAGTGCTAACACCAGAAATCACTGGAGATCACGGGAGCCAAACAACATAGCGATGTTTCTCCCAGCATGCTCATTTGCGAGCTGTGATAGCTGTTCTTCCCGTCACATGCTTGCTTCCTTATTCAGAAGTCGACAACCCAGCAAGGATGCAGCATCAGGGGTTCTGTGGATACATGCTGCTCTCCTAGTCTTCCCTTGCCTTCCGCTGAAGCTGAGACAGCATGTTGGACGCCGCTGAGTTTCGTGCCTCACGAGGGGTGACCTTCATATCACCATCTGCACTCAAGTTGAAATCTGGGCCCATAAGGTGGACACTGGCCTGGTATATATCTGCCAATACAGGAGTACAAACTGTAAAAGTTCGAACATGTAGGAATTAAAAGCTACAAGAAAGATTGCCTGAGCTAGAGCAAAAAGAGATTCCGATTATATTTACCAGCGGAAATTTGACTAATTCAAATTGTGATTAGGATGTATAGGTTCTAAAATCATGCATATAGTATGGTATAAGAACAACTTGTGTAAGCACCTATCAGAGTACGACTTCAAAGGTAGCTTTATATGGTACCTGTCGCCCGCTATATGTGTGTCAGCTTTACATGCAAGAAGAGCAGACTGTGAAGCCTAAATCTGACTGCATTATTCTGATACCTATATGGTCTAAGGACTCCATGCTACCACATGCAGGAACTTGAAAAACCAGTGATTATCATCCACATACCACCGTTAACTGAAGGAAGTACTCTGTATCTTGGAAGAATCCAGTTGCTCTCACGGCATATGTCATCCAGTTCCTGCAATTACTATTGTCAGACAGAGGATTGTAGAGGCAGTCACGATAATAATTTACATCAGATGATGTTTCTTGCCTGGCATCTGTCGCGTAGAAGTATGGCTTCTTTCAGTTTTTTCCTCTTTATGTTCATGGTTTGACATCCTTCTCCAGAGCTAATTGGATTGACAACTTCCATCATCTTCCAACTATTCTCATATTTCTTTAGAATTGACATTACTTTAGGTGTCATCTCTGTTTCTGCAAATGGTTTGAAAATGATATTCACTGTTTTATATAACTTGAAGGTAAAAGTGAGATCGGATAGCAACAATCACAGTTGAAAATATATGTTGATATATATAGGTCTACAATTATACGGAAATTGAAGTTATCTTGCTAGTTGTCCTTGAGGCTAAATAATGTTCATGCACTTGTATTCTGCAGCCTTGTTTGGATGGGACGGTGACGCCCAACTCCATCATTTGTGAACTTCACAAATACAAATCGAAGCCTAAGAGTACAAGGCCCTCGTGCTATGCTTAGTAACATTATGGAACGGAAAGACAAGTTGTTTGCCACAAGATCATTTGATTTCACACTGTTATTGTCCATTTTATCTAAATTTAGCTGTGAAAAGGTAAAATACCTGTCAAGATTGTTTGAATGTCCATTTCGTACTCAGCACTTCGATCTCCAAGCACAAAATGCTCACGGAGCTGTAACGTAGATAGACTAAGATGAGTACAAATTAGGTTATCAAGGAAAAGAATTATGATCAACAAGCATCACTGTAACTTCAGAAATGAATTGCAATATGTAACATACTGTATCATCTCGCATCTTCCGAAGTAATTGCAGTGTCGCATACTTCTGAACATTCATGTTACCTGTGATGCCACCTGAAATGCAATTTGAAGTATACAGATTAAGATTTGGGAGCATCAATATGGAAGTAATCAATAATAGGAAAAATAAGTTTCTTTTTTCTTGGATAGGATTGTCCTTACCAGACTTTTCAGTGAATTCCTCCTTTTGGCTTTTCAAGGCATGGTCGTTAATTACAGGATCAACATCTGGTATCTGAAAGATAATTAATTCTTTAAGTTGAAGTTTAACACATAAACGTGAATATATTAATTATTATTGAACTAAAAACATCAAGCCTGATTTCAATGCATCTTTTTCTCAAGCTCATACAGAGTTCTTTACCGGAATGATATCTTGGGACACATTTCTACTCTTAGAGTTCTTCTCTGTTCTGTTCTTGTCCATTTGGACACCTGAAATTAAGTGACTTTATCATAATGATTAGGAGAAACAACAATGGATCAGGAAAATCGAAGTAGTGTACTATAAGATCGATAGACTCACTGGCTTGGAAGTCTTTTGTGGGGCCCTGACCATCCCCATGCTCTGCGTAGGTAGCAACTTTAGTCTTGAAGGCTTCAGATTTTCTTTTGCAGTTCGTGTTGCTGTCTTTTCTGTTTTTGTTGGTGCTGCTGTTGTTGGTGCCATTATCACCAACTACTTTTACTACCTGTTTATTTTTCTTTGGAGTTGAAATGTCTGTAGTTATTTTTTTCATTCTAGACTTGCTATTACTATTAGCTTCTTGTTCCTTCAAACTTTCATCTATTTCAGATACGGATGAAGATTTCCCATTTTGAAACACCCGCTCCTTTGGAGCGCTCAGTGAAGAACCCAAAGGCCAGTCCCTGCAACATGTCAATAGTAATATTTAGTCATTAACCTAAAAAAGTTGTAAGAAGACGCATTTTGATATCAATGCATAATCAGCTGAGATAAATCTTTATGTATACCTGTTCAGGACATTTAACAAGACCTCCTTATATGGCAGTAAATGATAGCATTGAACAACAGATGTCGTTGCTGGGAACGAACCACTTTCAAATATAGGACCACTCATCCTGTCAGAGGAAAGGAAGAAATACAACAGGGACAACTTTTATAAATTACTACCATTGAAAAATTCACTAAGCAAAGAAACTCATTTAAGAGAGACAATCTGCAAGCATTATATCATATACACATGAAACAAAGTATCTTGAAAAGGGTGGAAAGAGCTTTAGCAAAGTAACCATTGCTGACATTAACCTAAGGTATGGTATGCAGTATATACTGTACTTATTTGACTAGATCTGCAACGTGCAATAGTACAAAGTAGACACAGTGGAAAGCAAACCTTTCAATCAGAGCATCTAAAGGCATTTCCTTAAGCTTGCTATTAAAGCTCGCGATCTGATCATAGTGCAGAACGAACAACATGGTAGCTGTCCCTTTCTTACTCAGTGAATACACCCGATGTTCTTCGATAAAATGCAAATTTGTACGCTTCAAGCCTATTAAAACAAAAGTGTGTGAGACATACAAAAGATAGGTGCACAAACATAAAATTTGCACGGAGCCTAGCCGACACCCTAGACCAGGAGATTAATCATTGTGTATATTGCATCTGGCAGAGCTTGGTTGAGCCTCATACATGTATCCAATTACAACCTAATGTGCCAGTGGGCGTATGACCATATCAAATCATGTTTCAGTAGAAAACAACTTGTATAGAATCAAATTAATGAGAGGAGCCAAACACCACACCAGCTATTCTAAATCCAAAGTGACCATATGCGTGCCCATGTGCTTGTGGGTGAACTACAATTCCACTACAAATTAAGGCATGGACTCTTGTAACCACTAGCCACGAGGCTGCATCTAATTGCTCTAGGAAAAAAAAAAGAATAAGGGTGCATACATACAAATGAATGCACTGTAAGTTCAAGAAGAAAACCGTAGAAGTGTATAGCACCAACCTGTTTTGAGCTCCACCTCTGAATATGCAATCTGCTGAAGCACATATGGTTCAGAAGGAAGTGCTATGGATTTATTACTCGACCCTTGTACTGACATGTCACTGCCGAGCGAACCACCTAATGCCGTCTTGATATCTTTCTCAAACATCGACCAGACGCCCTTGGTTTCGGATCCATGCTCGAGCAAGCACTCTTTCTTCTGATTGAGAAGCAGAACAGCGACCTTGGAGATCGGCCACATGAACATCTCGGGCGAGTCCTTTGTGGGGTCGAGCGCCTCAGCGATGTCGCAAGCGTCGACGATTGCCTTGTCAGTAACCGAGAGCCCGGCCCCCACTCCGTTTCCAAGGCGGTTCTGCGCCTGGTTCAGGTACATGAGCAGATTTTTGTTGCTGACGGTGAGGGAGGCGGACATGGAGAACCGATCGGGGCTGGCAAATTCGAGCTGCGGGAACTGCTTCCGGTGGTAGTAGTTGTACAGGAGAACCGTCGCGTGGACCTGCGCAACCACAAAACAGCATCCATCCATGGCGGCGTAGTGAGGTAAGTCGCCGACGAGTTATTGGAAAAACAAAAGCGAATCCCAAAAGCCCCAACGCAAGCTCCATGATGGCTCTGTGATCAGGAAAGCCGCAGCTCGACAATTGCCGAAAAAAAAAGGTGTGTGTGATCAACACTGAGCGGAACAATGTAATGGATCAGGCTGTAGAAGCCGCGAATTCCGAATGCCGTGAGCACGTAGCACGCCGCGAGATACAAATCCTCCCCCGGAACGAATCGCCCGGGAAGAATGCGCGAGTCCCATGCTCCGTTCCTCAGCCCGAACGACCCTCTAGAAACCCCCACCGCAACCGGGTCACAACTGACGAAAAAGGAGCAATGGGTCAAGCACAAGCTTCCTCACCTGACGCGCCACGGTCTCCTGGGCCTCAGGCGACAGGGCCTCCTCCCGGTCGACCTGGCCGCGCGGCAGCACCGGCACCACGAGGTGCTCCACCAGCAGCTCCACCGCGTCCTCCAGCTGCACCACCTCCTCGCTGCCACTGGCGCCGCCGCCTTCTTCCTCCATCACCGGATCCCAAGCAGCGTCCCGCGCCGCCTCTAGGGTTTTGCGCCGCGGGGGCTGGGGCTTCCTAGGGACGAGGCGGCCGCCGTTCCGACGAGCGCTGGGACTGGGATGGCAGGAAATGGAAGGCGAAGCGCGATCACGCGCAGGGTGCCGTCTGCCGTGGCCCGTGGGGCTGAAAAGGAAAACGCGGTGGGTGTGCGGAGAGGGCCGGGGGGCGACATCCGCCGTCCAACACGGGACCTGGTGGATCGGGGCCGTCCGAGGCGACGTCACGAGGAGTTGGCCGCGGCTAGAGGCTGGCTGGCTGGCCTTGTGCTTGCGACTTTGACTGGATTCTACTGGGAACAGGCTTTTTGTCTTGAGTTGTCGCTCCAGGTTCCACAGATAGTCGTCAGATCATCATTGGACGAGGCAGTACGGCGGACGGGAGGTTTGAGCAGTTCCGCATTGAGAAATTAATTGAGGGACGCCCTGGCTTTTGAGGTTTGAGCAGTTCCGCATTGAGAAATTAATTGAGGTCTTGTTTAGTTTCCCGAACGTTCCCTAAATATTAATTGAGGTCTTGTTTAGTTTTCCCAACTTTCCCTAAATATTTCTAGATTCTCCGTCACATCAATCTTTAGCTGTATACATGGAACATTAAATGTAGGTAAAAAAATAACTGATTGTACTTTTAGTATCTATATGTTGAGACAAATCTTTTGAGTCTAGTTGGTCCATGTTTGGATAAAGTTTGTCAAATAACAATGAAAGTGCTACAGCGCAAATTCCAAATATTTCTCGGAACTAAACAAGGCCTGATTTAAAATTAATTGCGACTTCTTTTGGGAGGCGACATTTAGTGAAGCTGTTTTTCTAGAAAATAGTTTTATGAACAACTTACTTGATGAAGCTGAGTTATTTTAGAAAAAGTGTTTGACAAAACAACTTCACCAACAACTTAATGCACGATTGAGAGAGAAATAAGGGTGTAAGCTATGAAAAGCTACTTTTTTAGCTTTATCTCGGCTTATGGTTTTGTGAGAGGGGGAATAAAACAGCTTCATGGCTGAAACTGTTTTGGAAAAGAGTGTTTGGCAAAAAAAAAGCTCACAACAGCTCATGAAGCTGTTATAAGTTGTACCAAACAAGCTCTTGCATTACCTTGGGGGCACGGGGCGTTTGGATTTCAGCCAGCGGCCGTCCAGATTCAAAGGCCACTTCGTCTCAAAATAAATACCCATCTCATATTTGAAAATTTTAAATTAAATACATACAAAATCCTAAACATATTTAATCAAATTTACACCCACAGTCCCAAATTAGTTGTCTTTTTATTTTGTTTCTCTGCCACAAATTTAACTTGATATGTAGAAATGTACCATAATATTATAGGCAACGTATGCTATACAAACTCTCTTCCCATACAAACTATACAAACTACGACCACCACCGTTAGATCGTCATCCGATGGCTGCAACCAAGGGTGAGAATCATTATCAACGTATGCCATCATGGCAGCAGGGCGCGGCAGCAGAGCGCAGCAGCGGCCGGGGGGCCTATTTGCTAATGATTCCCACCCTTGGTTGCAGCCATCGGATGACGATCTAACGGTGGTGGTCGTAGTTTGTATAATTTGTATGAGAAGAGAGTTTGTATAACATACGTTCCCAATATTATATCTCTAAATAAATTTATTAAAAATAGATTTAAAGATCATGAAGCCAAAAACATATTCACCAATCCAAAGAATATATCACTTTTCACACAAATCCCATGAAGGGAGGATCGAGAGAGCTCTTGTGGCTATTCTAAAGTTATGGAAATGCTGGAAGCATCAACAACCAGCTCAAAGGCACATGAAAAGGATATAGATAGCCCTCACACAAAACTAGTTGTTGAGATATAGTATGTCAAAACCACCATCATTAGTTTACCACCCTTTCTCAAATTCTATGTAGATCGGGGTTGTTTTGAGTATTTCTAGGCCTTATATAGCACTTAGTGTTGCACCCTCTTAGAGCATCTCCAAGAGTTTGCTAAATCAATTTGGCATCCACAATTTTTTTGACAAAACAAGAAAAAGTGGCATCCAACAGTTTGGTATCTCAGCTTGATATTTTTATTAACTTCGCATATTTTCTCCCAAAGCGCGTAAATATGCGCGCGCGAACTGTAGTTGCTATCGGTGTTCCGCGTCGTGCGTCTGCTCTGACCGGTGCTGCACTTGCCGTGTTTGGCCCAGCACAGCACGCCATGGTGCGGAAGTGAGCGGAGTACCAGCAACACTCAGCAGCAGCACAGGAGATTGGGGAAAGAGAAACAAGCAAGGGGTGCGTGCTCTGCACTCAGACAGCAACAGCTAGAGCATTGCCGCTGCCAGGACGTGACCACTGGCGACAGCAGTGAGGCTTGAACGAGACAGTATAAAGAATTTGTTGCTGGTGGCCGGCAGATCCTGTTATGCTCTACTGCCGTGTACTGTATCATGCCCATGTTTACGAGAAAGGATAAGATTACACAACAAGTGCGGCCATGTTTAGTTTACCCAACTTCCCTCGAATATTTCTAGATTCTCCATCACATTAATCTTTAACTGTATGTACGGAGCACTAAATGTAGGTAAAAAAATAACTAATTGTATTTTTAGTATCTACATGTCGAGATGAATCTTTTGAGTCTAGTTAGTTTGGACAAAGTTTGTCAAATAACAACGAAAGTGCTACAGTGCGTTTCTCAAATACTTCTGTCCGCCTTGTTTAATTTCCCCAACTTCCCCCAAATATTTCTAAAAAAATTCCCCATCACATCAATCTTTAGCTGCATACGTGGAGCATTAAATGTAGATAAAAAATAACTAATTATATTTTTACTATCTACATGTCGAGACGAATCTTTTGAGTCTAGTTAGTCCATGTTTAGACAAAGTTTGTCAAATAACAACGAAAGTGTTACAGTGCGTTTCCCAAATACTTCTCGGAACTAAACAAGGATCATAGATAAAATAATATACTGATTGCACACTTGTAGATAGAAACCGACACATTTCCAACTCTGCCTTCTTTTTAATTTTGTCAAGTCTAAAATACCAAACTATTGGAGAGAGGCTACTTTTTTACTTGACATATTATTTTGGGAGTTGGCAAAACACAACATTTGCAAAGTAAAATTTGTCAAACTCTTGGAGATGTTGAGCATCTCCAACAACTCCCTATTCTCACTTGTTATTCTTAAAAATTTGGTAAAAGCACAAATATTCTTCTCCGACAACTCCCTAAATGAACTTGCTATCTTTTCCAACTTCCTATTCCTCCGTGCCGCACGCGTAAATTTCCGCGCGCGGGTGAGGTTGCTATCGCGCGATTTCACCGTGGCCGGCTCCCTCCCCCCGCGCGCGAAACTGTTCCCCTCCTCTCCTAGTGCAATAATCTTTGATTTTAGCAAGTTGAATAGCAAATTATTAGAGAGAGGTCTTTTTTTTATTTACCAAATGAATTAGCAAGTTGCTAAAACTCATGATATACCAAGTTATTTTTTCCAACTTGTTGAAGATGCTCTAAGAGAGCTTGTTTGGTACAACTCACAACAGCTTCATGAGTTGTTGTGAGCTGTTTTTTTTTGTCAAACACATTTTCCAAAATAGTTTCACCCATGAAGCTGTTTATTCCCCCTCTCACAAAACCATAAGTTAAGATGAAGTTGAAAAAAAAATAGTTTTTCATAGCTTACACCCTCATTTCTCTCTCCCAACCGTGCATGAAGTTGTTGATGAAGCTGTTTTGTCAAACACTTTTTTCAAAACAGATTAGCTTCACCCAACAAGTTGCTTATAAAACTATTTTCTAAAAAATAGTTTCACTAGTGAAGCTGAGCTGTACCAAACAGAGTCTTAATAGTACGGTGCACCTATACTCAAGATTTAAAGATATGCAAATAATTCACACTTGAGTCTCTCATTCTTAAAATATTGTTGTTACTTTAATTTTCATCATGTGAGGGCATCCTACACCTTCATTGCCATGAGCATCACCACCTTAAGTTGCAACTTAGGATCTTTCAGACTATATCAACAAGACTACATCCAAAAGTCATTTTTTATATAACTCACCAATAATTTGACCCTTCATAAAAGAGGACTCTTCATAGTTCAATTGGTACCTTGACTCAGTGCAAGTACTCTCTTCTTCACCTTAGCCATGATGCATGGTCTCGAAGCTATCGCTTGACCTCCAACTTCGCTTAGTACCTCAAAATCTCTCTCTTGTTATCTTCACTCTATCAAGTCATCAAGTCACATCTTTGTCTTGAATCAAGTTTAAGCACACATTGGAAACCACTTTCCTGCGTTGTTGCCTTCTATTTGAACTATATTGCTTCCATAACTTTCCTTCTCCACAATGCACATCTTTTGACCATTCAAGCTTCAATATCAGTTGATCATCATCAGGGAACAAAGCTATAAGCATTTGAACCCTGGTGCACTATTTAAGTAACTTACACAACTTTGTTGAAACTTATGGTGAAAATAAGGTCGTTGAATAGCACGAAAATTACTTTGGTGCTATGCACTAGGTAACTTCAACGTGGCTTCACCACCGATCATCATGAAGACCATTTTCAACGTTATTGATATGATCTAGTGAGCTTTATCAATGAGATCCCTCATATGCAATTACTTATGTCTCATTCTTTATTTGATACACATGCTTGTCAATTGTTAATTTTGAAAGCCAAATTCAACATTGCACAATATGACCGAGCTTCACACATGAGAGACCAATTGATTTTCATAAAACTATTTCCCCTTTTTTTCATTTTCAACACTTGCTTGCCATTTATGCATTTCACCGATTAACCTTGGGCTCATTTCTCACTTACGTCATTTGCGCCAAAATAGGAGCCCAAGCATACCAATTTACTGAAGGGTCGAGATGGCGGACTAGAGGGGGGGTGAATAGTCTTTTCTAAAATTAATCGTACTAGCTAACCAAAACAAATGCGGAATTAAAACTATCGGTCTAGCCAAGACTACACCCCTCTACTTATACTCTATGACACCTTACAAAAGATCCTAAACAAAGCAAATAAGGTGTCGGGCTAGCTAGAGCTCACCTAAACAATTCTAGCTTGCAAGGTTACACAAACCTAAGCAACTAGTACTCAATCAACCGGGGAGCTCCTACACATGCCACTAAGCAAAAGCACAGAGCCTAAGCTCACTAGCAATGCTCAATAACAAGGCTACACAAGCCAAATTAGAGAGCTCAAATTACTTAGCTACACAAACTAAGCAATGTGACTAACAAGGCTACTCAAGCCAATTAGTCACGTAACATAGCTACTTCTAAGCTACACAAGCAAAGAAGGTAACTAGCAAGCTACACAAGCTAACTAATTACAAGAGCAACTACACAAGCACAATATATATGAAAGTAAATACAAGCTTGTGTAAGGGGAATGCAAACCAACGGAATGAACGAGGTTGACATGGTGATTTTATCTCGAGGTTCACTTGGTTGCCACCAAGCTAGTCCCCGTTGAGCCAAGCCCAAGGTTGTCGCCGATCCTCTTGCTAGTGGTGACCCTAAGTCACACTCTCCACGATGGAGTGCTCACCAAGAGCTCTAGCTTTCGATCCGACCGGACCACTTGACACTCTTCACGCCTCTCTTTTACTAGAGTTGCTCTTCACGATCTCCCGCGGGGTGAGCACAACACCCCTCACAAAGTGGTCGCCTCCAGAGCACCACTCAATCTCCAAGCATGCTACCACGGAGCACACACAAGCCTCCAAGCCGTCTAGGAGGTGGCAACCTCCAAGAGTAACAAGCACCACCGGCTTGCAACTCGATCACCTAGTGCCACACTTGCAATCTCTCATGCACCGCACTAGAATCACTCTCTCACTTAGCGGATATGATTAGCACTAATCTCAAGTGAGTTGGAGGGCTCCCAAGCACCCTCACACAAGGACACTAAGTCCCCAAGGTGCCCAACATGTCAAATGGCCGGCCACCACCTCTATTTATAGAGGGAAGCCTCAAACTAGCTGTTTGAAATCCTGCTGAAATTTGAACTGCGGACAGTCCGCCCTTATAACCCCGGACAATCTGCCCTTATAACGAAACTAGCCGTTAGGAGCTGCAACGGTCACCCCGGACAGTCCGCCCCTTGGGTCCGGACAGTCCGCCGTTGAAAAACGACAGCCTACACAGAACCTGTCCAGCAACCTTGTTCTCCGAAAAATTAGCCGGCGGACAGTCCGCTCTTATAGGTCCGGATAGTCCGCCGCTCACCTGTCAACCCGAGAACAGTGCGCTCGTAGCGTCCGATGCATCCCCATCAGAGCGTCCGAGGCCCGCGGACAGTCCGCCACTAAAATGGCAGACAGTCCGCCACTCTCCAGAAAGCCTTCCACGAGAACGACCATAACTCTTAGCTCCTAACTCGGAATTCGATGATCTTGGATATTTTGGAAAGCTTATTTAGAGGGCTACACAACCCATATGAACTCATGAACCAAACCACAAAGGATTAAAACAGTTTTACATTCCAAGATCAAACACTTCTCTTTCAATTCACGAACAGCGCCACATCGGACGCACCGGTCCCTTTGCATCGGACTCTCGATCCTAGCGTCCAATGACACACCAGAGAGGATCCAGAGAGGGCGGAAACACATCGGACGTGTCCGATGGTTCCTCATCGGACGCAAGCCGGCGTCCGATGCTCCCTGCTGAAACAGCTCGCGTCACGTCACTCCCATCGGACGCCCGGACTAGCGTCCGATGTTCACATCTCCAGCGTTCGATGCTCCTCTGAGCAAACAGACTCTCTAGGGTTTGCCATCGGACGCTTGGCCCAGCGTCCGATGCTCATCGGACCAGCGTCCGATGCCCCTAGAGCACAACACTTCATCTCCTTTTGTAAATGTGCCAACACCACCAAGTGAACGCCACCTTGTGCATGTGTGTTAGCATTTTCACAATCATTTTTCAAAGGATTAGCACTTGCACTTACCGCGCCACTCGATCCTAGTAACATCGCAAAGTTAGATCGCTCAAGTGGCACTAGATGACCGATATGCAAACAAGTTTGCTCCTCTTGATAGTACGACCATCTATCCTAAACCCGGTCATAAACTTCTCTACACACCTATGACCGGTGAAATGAAATGCCCTACAAATATACCTTTGCCTTGTGCATTCCATTCCATCTCCTTCGGTGTTGATGCAACACATGCACCAACCTATCATCAAATGATATGATCCACTTCATATCATCACATGGCCTCCATGGTCTATCGATCTTGACCTCACTTACTGTCGGGGGAACGTCAAAGGGGTACCCCCAATCAATGCACCTCAATTAATAAACCCAGCAAATCAGGCCTCGGGCGAGCCCCCATTCTCCGTCTCGCCCGAGCCCTCCGCGTCAGGCCTCGGGCGAGCGCTCGTTCTCCATCTTACCCGAGCCCTCCGCGTCAGGTCTCGGGCGAGCGCTTCGCTAACCCTCGAGCCTCTCGAGCACGATATCCTGCCTCTCGAGCCCAGGCGCATGGGTCCGAGCCGGCCATACACCACTCCTCGAGACCCCACGCAGGGCCCTCGAGCCTCGTTGTCTCGACAGCCTACCCCTCGAGGCGCTTCACACCTCCCTCGAGCTGCCCAGACAGCCGTACCAGCCCATACCACGCATTTAATGTCTTCACCTACTCCGGTCATGTCCACTAGCGCACAGCATGTGCCACAGTAACTCGGTGTAAAGGTCAAATCTCGTTTTCACCACAAGCATGGGCAAAAGGGCACCAGTACAACACTGTGCGGCCAAGCCAGGCACTTTAACCCCTCGAGGCCGGCTCCGCGCCCCTCAAGCCCCGCACTGTAACACCTCGAGGCCGGCTCCGCGCCCCTCGAGCCCCCGTGGCACCACCTCGAAGCCGGCTCCGCGCCCTTCGAGCCCTAACTACTTTCATGCTATTGGAGGACAGGTACCCCAAGACCCGGAGGGACCCCGCCACATACTGTACATTCCGGGATGGGTGCTGTACGGCTCCCGCCTTGTCGCGCCACCACGTCCGCGCCCAGGATGGAAGCCACGACCCAAGGACGCCTCAACAGCGACGATCACATCGGCTCCAGTGGCCCCGACAAGACAGGGTTCCTACCCTTCTCCGTATGGGGCACCATGCGCCCCGACACCTGTAATACCTTTATGTAACCCTGGCCTCCCCTTGCTCTATAAAAGGGGACACTAGGGCCCTCGTTCAGGGCGACGGACACAATACACAAGTCCACACATAGGCACGAGTCCAGACTCCGGTCCACGCTCACTAAGCTTGTATTCTCCCCTGTACAAGCACTTAGGTGCAAGTAATACAAGAACATCCTCCCCCGCTGGACGTAGGGCCTTCTTTGCCCGAACCAGGATAAATCCTTGTATCATCTTGCATCACCATCCAGGAAGAGAGCACGCGATCACATTACTCGTTGGTGTGATACCCCCGGGTACGAAACACCGACACTTACTCTTCACCATTGCTTCAGTCCTTCGGCGCCAAGTCTTTGCTCAAGCCTCCCGACACTCGGTACCAACGGCTTCAAAGCCTCCAACTTGCCCTTCACCTTCGCAACCGGTCCATTAAGCCAAGTCTTGCCTTGATCTTCACCATCTTAGCCACATGACCACATGTCATGTCACACATGCAATAAGCTCATTCTTCATCACATGCATGAGCATTGGAACATCCTTCAAGCCATTTCACCCCTATGGCATATGTTGCTCATACATGATCACCTGTGGACTTAAAACCTGTGTATCTCACATAAACATCATTAGTCCACCTAAAGTTGTCACTCAATTACCAAAACCAAACTAGGACCTTTCATTTACCTATAGGACTAAAAACATGCAATTCTCATAAAATACATTAGTCTCTCAATCGTGTTGTCATTTAATTTTTCGAAACCCACTTAAGGCCTAGATGCACTTTCAACGGGATGTGGAGCTATTGCAGAAGGGCGGGGTCATAGTCCTTGGTGCGGGTGAAGATGCATCGGGCTTAGCTGCTAGATAGGGATGTCAATGAGACCCGTGGGTGCAAGCACGCACGGGTTTTGTACCCGATGGATGACAATATACATATAAAATCCCACCTTGCGGGTCTAAATGGAACAGGTATCTGCAATTCAGCCTGGGCATTCGGTTAACCGAAACCGATCGGTTCGGTTCTTCGGTTTTGGACACAAATTCGGTTCCCTATAAATAGGAACCGATCGGTTCTTCAGAAATCTTGGAACCGAGCAAATTCAGTTTCGGTTAGTTCGGTTTGGTTTCGGTTCTAACCGAACTAACCGAAAATTTACCAAAGTAGCAAAAAAATAATAGAAAAATAGGCAAAAAAAATTTAAAAAAAAATCACAAAGCCAAAATTTTAAAAAGTGAGGTTGTGAGGCTATGAGGGAGGTGTTATCCACCTTTTATATCTAGGATTAAGGTAGTATTAAGCCTAGGTTATGAGGTTTATTGGACTTGTTTATGAAATTCGGTTCTGTTCGGTTATTTCGGTTAACCGAGGTAGAGAACCGAATTGACCTGCTAAAATTCGGTTCCTGAGAAGTGAGAACCGAATATGGAACCAAATTTTTCGGTTTCGGTTATTTCGGTTTTGGTTCTGGTTATTTCGGTTCGGTTCTCGGTTCTCAGTTATTTTTGCCCAGGGTTATCTGCAATGAAAATTGTAGAGTATGAGTATCATAGTTTACCCCGGGCCCGGGCCATCGGGTTCCTGAAATATAATGAGATTATGAGAATGGTTATGTCAATAGTGATGTACTTCTCGAGTCCTTGTGCTTTTCGTGTGAATTGTGATATACTAGAGTCCTTGTGTTATTAACTTATTATACTAGTTGTGTCTTGTGTGGACTCTAATTAATTTTGTGAAGATATTATGAGCATTAAACTACAGTTACTCAAGTAGTGTCGTGTACTCATGTCCACAAGTTCATGTCTCCAATATGAGCGCTACTGTGTAAGCTATGAACCATAAAATTAGCTTAATTATTTGTTAGTTCTATCATTGTCTATTGTTTATTAGATGGAAATATAGGTGTCAAATTGTTATTATACATGTTGATGCGATCGTAATGACACACTAGGTAATTGCCCGTGCGTTGCAATAGTAGAAAAAAAAACTGTTTAGTAGTCAAGTGAAAGACCATGATAATTTAATTTTGCACATTTGTTACACCATGACAACGACAAAATACAATGTTTTAAATTTGATCTTCATAGCGTGCGGGTTGTAGCCAATCATTACTTTTATAGCACATAATTCAAATCTGCCTTTGAAATCAAGTTGGGACCATTCACTCTTCCACGGTTAACGTGTGATGTGTTTAAAAGATCCAAAGGCCTTCTTCAGCAGTGTTTGGACATTCTGTGCACAAATTAGATATTAAATTCGAAAAAAATCTTATGTCCAAATACTCCTTCCATCCATAAAAACATGTAACTGTGTCTTGCGTGCCACATAAAGGTATTCACGTTTGGCCAAATTTTTAATGAATAATATTGATATTTATGACTCTAAATTAATTATTATAAAAAATATTTTATAATCTAATGATATTTATTTGATGTCATAAATATTTGTAGTTTTGAATCTATAATTGGTCAAACATGCTATAAAAAACATGGTACTGTGCTAGAATTGTATGTTTTATTAGATGGAGAGAGTATATAACTTTATTATAAATTTAGATTGGAAAATAGATTCAACCAACAACTTTTATGCCTGGACGAGCATTGCTCAACGTGAGTTGTTTGTTTCTCCACGTTGTCATAAATGGCAGAATAAATTGTCAACTATCAAACCAACTTTCATAGGCAAATGCCGTATGCACAGTGATTAGGAGGAAGAAAGAAAATGACCAGTAAAGATCACCAAAGTACCTCAATGGCCGTGCCGAGAATCATGCATCGTGCCGAGAGCTGCCGAACCATCCCGACCTTAGCCGGACCTATCTCCTGGCCTGAGCTTGTCACCAGTACCCATCTTGCACATGCAAGAAATCGGAAGAAAGATACACTCGTTTGAATAAAAAATCAAAGTTTCTGCACCGTTTTTTCCTTGTACATGAGATCGATACTGACAAAGCTGAATTTATGCCAAACTCTTAAGCCAGAGCGACTTCCCTCAAATTATACCAAATAAAATCCCTATTCAAAGACATGATACATTTTTCGCCCAACACTAAGCATCAATCAATAAAAAAAAATAGGTACGAAAATATTGCAAAGAGGGAAAGAGGTTGTGGTATGTTAGTCGGAATACATGATAATATGATATATTGGAGGAAGGTTTTGCAAATAATTATCAAGTCTGCTATAAGAGCAACTCTAACGGTTTTGCAAATAGACTTTGCATTCTTATTTTTGCAAAAAAATTTATATAAAACTCCTATCCAACGGTTTGGCAAATGGGCTTTGCATTTTTGTTAACTTGGCAAAATCCTGAGATGGATTGACATATATGCAAGCTCACGATCAGCTTGACATTCCGTCTCGTGTACTACTCCCGCGCGAGCTCTTCTCTCCCGCGCCGCCAAGTTTCTTTTTTAGATTTTGACAAGTCAATTTTGCCAAACCGTTGAAGATAACCTTTTTTCTCCCCCATATTGATTTGAGAGTTGACAAATTTCATGTTTTGCCAAATAAAAAATGCAAAACCGTTGGAGTTGCTCTAACTAATAATAGAACAGTGCAAACTTCATAATCAATAAGAAAAAGTGTTTTTTTAAGGAATCAGAAAGTAAACCTGAGCACAAGGCATTCTAACTTTTCTGAACAGTTGCTCTGTTGTTTTTCTATATAGGCATATAAAAAAAGGCGTAATAGGCAAAATAGTCCCTGAACTATGCTGCCAGGCTCAATTTGGTCTCTGAATTATAAAAACATCCAATTTAGTCCCTGAACTATGCTGCTCGGCTCAATTTGGTTCCTGAACTATGAAAAAGTCTAATTTAGTCCCTGAACTATCCTAATCAGCCCATATTCATTCCTGACGGCACCAGTGACAGCGAGGAGAAGAAAGTGACAGAGTTGGTTAGTGTAGCAGTTCCCTATTTTTCTCTATTTTCAAAATTACTTTTAAAATTGTATAACAACATGAAAATCTTCAAAAATAAAAGTTACTTAACTTTTAAAGATCTCCAACTTAGCATTTGAAACCATCTTTAAATTCCATTTTTTTTCAAAATAGGGTTTTAAATTTAATTTTGAAATTAGGGTTCATAAAATAATTAATTCACAAATTGAGCTCATCCACAACAATACAAGAACTGATTTCTCAAAAAATATCTCTCTCAAAAGAAACAAAGGAATTTAATCTATATGCAAAGCATACAGTCACTGATTGACTTACCTTCGGGGGCATGATGAATTGATTTGTTGCCTCCCTCTCGTGCTAACTAGCAAGTTCTACGAGCTAGGCCATAAGCTCATCCAAATCTGCAGCTCTTCTAGTTTTTTACCTCAGAACGAAATGCGCATTAAAGTTAAAGCACAATAGATTTGCTCCTCCAAACTTCACCCTAGTAAATCGAGGTCTCCTGCACATACAGTATATAGAAGCAAATATGTAATATGTATTATATAGATGCAATATTGTAACTAATTTGTGAATTAAGTATTTTATAAATCCTAATTTCAAATTTAAATTTCAAAATCCTATTTTCAAAAATATTTGAAATTTAAATATGGTTTCAAAAACAAAGTTGGAGATCTGCTACAGTAACCGATTCTGTCACTTTTTTCTCCTCGTTGTCACTAGTGCCGTCAGGGATGAATATGGGCCGATTAGGATAGTTTAGAGACTAAATTGGATGTTTTTATAGTTTAGGGACCAAATTGAGCCGAGCCGCATAGTTTAGGGACTAAATTGGACGTTTTCATAGTTCAAGGACCAAAATGAGCCTAGCAATATAGTTCAGGGACGATTTTGACTATTACGCCTTTCATCCTTAGATCACGTCCTGTCGTGATTGTCGGGAAGGTAAACAAATCAGGGACATACAGGAGTTGGAAACCTCTCGCGATGGAGATGTAAATTATACTTGAAGCCTCGTTTGGCTGCACATAAATACACCTCAATCCACGTGGGTTGAAAGAGATTGAGGTGTAATTTAGTTCAAGTTATACTCCAATCCACTCCAACCCATGTGGATTGAGTGGTTTTTGGAAAGTTGATTTTTTTCTTCTTCAGGAATGAGAGCGATGGTTTTAGGCCTCTTTGGTCGGGCTCTAGCAGCTCCGGCTCCGTCGGCTCCTGTGTGATTTTAGGGTGATTTGTTTTTTTTTTTTGCATGACCACGTAGGTAAAACGTGGAGGAAGTGTGCTACAGTCCTGGGTAGTATATTAGGGGAGGCTTCAGCACGGCTGGGTAGATGGGTCCTCTTCTTTTTTTAGTTAAAAAAAATAAAAATAGAGATAGAGATTATTATCATAGAGGTTGTGCACTTGTGCTAATATAAGCATTGATAGATGTGCCACAGAATTATCAAAAATCAAAGCAAATGGTTCCGACTCTAGCGGACGTGATTATCGGTCCCATGTAAGCTCGCATCGCAATTGTACGTATAATATATATATATATATATATATATATATATATTTAAAAAAACCACCTTTATTCAAGCTTACATGTGAAATATTCAATCCTTGGTTGCACAAGGACACAAGGTGTTATCTAGAACAGTAACACTGATAAATTTTACTAAACAAAATCGTTACAAGTATTGCTTTCAGTCACACTAAAGGTAAAATCGTTACAAGTATTGCTTTCAGCCACAGTAAAGATAACCATACACTCTGTCCGCTTTGGTTCGGTTTGCATAATGCAGATCCAATGGAACTATCTAAATCATGTTTATCTCAAAATCCGGCCCAACGAGGACAAGGGGGTGAACCCATGGGAAGTCAGGAGACCTGAGAAAGAGTGGTCTTGAACCAAGACCAATAATTTACCCGCAGGGGATCACATTTCTGCAGGATACAGCAAACAGCGGTTGCAGGATCTACATCTGCGGTTTCAGGATGAGAGCTCCTTATTGGTTCAAGAATGGATTTAAGTTCATCTGAAGGCTGCAAACCAGTGCAGAGAAGATCGAGCAGCAAATTCAAAGCAAATACACAAGTCCAATCATTCTTCAGGACCTTGAAACAAACACCAGAGATGCGCTCGTCGTCTACTAGCAAGTTATTCTCACCCTTGTATAGACCCTTGAGGTATCTCCAGGGGCTTTCATTCTGAGGGTTTGCTAGAATAGCTTCAATTGTGTAGTCTACTTCTGAATCACGCACCAGCATAAGCCCACCAAGAAGTGGTGATCTTGTTATAACAAAGTATCTCTGTTGGAAAACAAGCTAAACATACTTCAGTGCAAGCTAAATAGCTGAACCAAATTAATCAGAGAAAAAAACACACTTAGAAAGCAGCACAAGACACAGCATAATGTAACAGGTAATATGAATGTCAAGAAATAGTCATACAATCAACTTTGCCCAGCTTTGACCGATAGGTACATAAACCTACCTGTCTTGGTTACAGGGAAGGTACAAACAAATTGCTTATATACCTTTTTTTTAGAAATAACAGAGAAAATGTTTACATAGGCGACTGTAACTTCTATTGTTCTATAATGCCATAGACTTCAAAATACAGGAAGTAAATCAGAACAAGTGTACTGTTATCCAGACTAATTGGATGAAACCAGGGATGATCTACGAACTAAAACAATTCTCAAACATGCAGAAAAAATTTGAAAATTTTAAAAAATAGAGCATGACCTGATTCCAAGCTGAATTATTGAAGACGTCTTCCTTAAGTAGCCGGTCGCAGTACTCCAATTCAGTCTCCCATCCCCCCAATGCTTGAAGAACCCACTGCAACAATTGTAATTAAGCAATCCTGTTAGTAGAAGAAAGATTCTACTGATACTCAGCTTAGCTTAGTACCCAAATTTGAAAAATTTAGAATACAGCAAATGGGTACACATACCTGTCTATGAGACCAAGCATGGTAATTTTTTGCATCAATAGCAAGTATCTTCATTGTGAATTCATGCTCTTTGTTTGCAATATCAGGTCCTAATTTCTCAGCAAGCCATCTCTTATGATGCCTGGTAATAAAATTGGATCCTGGAGGGTTAGTCATGATTTCCAGAGCAAAAACGATGAACAAAGTTAAAAACTATGGAAGGCATTTAGTCAAGATATTGCCAATTGTTCATGCTACAGACACTAAAGAGAAATTAGTTTCTGTGAGTTACTAAATGTGAAAAAATATTTGTGTAATGAAACTCACCAGATTTGGTAATTTTTTGAATTACATTCAGCAATTTTTCCAACAAATTTCATCTCCTCCAGTAAATCAGAATCTAGTGCCTCCAGAATAAGGCGCCGGAAATGCCAGACCTATTAAGTAGACAATTATTCTGTAATGTCAAAAAAGTACCAACAAAAGAATTGACTGGCCCAAAAACGAAATACATGATACAAACTAAAACAACATGGTAATACACTAGTAATAGCATAAAAAGTAATTCTCTAATATTACACACCATCAGTGCTGTTCAAGAATTATGTAGCAAACTGCCTGAAGCATAACACAGGGAGAAAATTATGCCCAAGCAGTATGCCTTGGCCTTCTACAAAAATCATGGAGGATGATAAAGTATTCTGTATGATTGAATGATAGACAGTGTCAACATGGGAGTACAAACATTCTAAAGCTGCAATCGGCTACAGGCTAGACAGGGTAGTTTACATGAAAATTTTCAACTTTCTAAAACTGGCTCCTCCTCCGCTGCTTTTTTCTACTTTCTGTAGCAGTGCTGCATACTCATAATTGAACAAGACAAGTAGCGTATAACAAATTGTCTCCATTGTAGTCATTGAAGCTCATCACTAACACTTGGTTTCAAGTCAATTGAAACTAAATGGTTGAACCTCCATAGTAAAAGTAGTATATATTTACCCTTTAAAAATCATTCTTACTTGACCATAGAAACTTTAAGTTTCAAATAACCCCATAAAAATAAAGTAGGACAAGGAAAAAAGGATGAGGTGAATTCTCACGGTGTAGTTGCCGGGGTTGAGCTCGATGGCCTCGGCGGTGAGGCGGAGAGCGCGGGGGCTTCGCTCACCGGTGAAGTAGAGGGCACGGAAGTAATCCATGACCTCACGGAAGTCATCTCGGTAAGCAATGGGCACCACGGGGCTAGGCCCGTCGTCCTGCGGCACCGGCACCACGTCGGCTAGTTCTGGCCAACTGCTGGGGCCTGACTTAGTGTGCTCCATGGGCGATGGGTCCAGCTAAACACCAGGGTCAAGACTGATAATTTTTGCACCGCCCCCCAAAAAAAGTTAGTAGGCAATACTACATGTATACTACACAGATACGAATACAGATAGCTTAAGTAATTGTGTTATTCAAATCTACAAACAGAAAAGTCAGCAGCAAGATAAGTGAAAAAACACAAGGACCTAACAATAATGTTGCCTAACAATTGTTCAAGCACACTATTATTATACTTAAATAATTGAACTGTCATGTTCAGTTTAGCAGGTTAATTTGTTATTTTCCACATCAATATAGTGCAGTTGTGTGCAGTCATAAGATTCATTTTGGCTGAAAGCAGTGAATATTGCGTGGAATAATAGATTGATTGATTGGAGAGACCTATGTACATATATATAGGGGAAAGATCTCGTGGTTTATAGAAACATGACCAAAACGAGATCTCCTCATATCTCTCTAACCAAAATAGGGGCTGGCCGGATATACCTGGCCCAAGCCCAATACACACATGCATAAAAACTTACAATCTAACGCCCCCCCGCAGTCACAGCGTCGTGTTGGCAAACGTTGAGACTAGACCTAAACTCCGCAAAGACAGAAGGCAAGCCTTCGGTGAAGATGTCGGTGTACTGAGACGTCGCCGGGATGTGAAGAACGCGGACAGCACCAAGAACCACTCGTTCTCGAACGAAGTGAAGATCGATCTCAATGTGCTTTGTGCGCTGATGCTGAACAGGGTTGGAAGACAAAAAAAACGGTGTTGATGTTGTCACAATAGACTAGAGTAGCTTGGCGTAGGGGAGTATGCAGCTCTGCCAACAGCTGATGCAACTATGAGGCCTCGGCAACAGCATTGGCTACAACACGGTACTCAGCTTCAGCACTAGAGCAGGAGGCAGTGTTCTGGCGCTTCGAAGACCAGGAGACAAAATTGTCGCCGAGGAACACAGCATAGCCCAAGGTGGACTTACGAGTGTTGGGACAACCAGCCCAATCTGCATCTGAGTAGACCACAAGATCAGACTGACTGGAGGCTTGAATATGAAGACCCAGGTCCAAAGTGCCACAAACATAGCGTAAGATGCGCTTTAGAGCTGCAAAGTGAGGCTCTCGTGGATTGTGCATATGTAAACACACCTATTGAAACTGCATAAGCAATATCGGGGCGAGTGAAGGTGAGATACTGCAAAGCGCCTACGAGACTGCTATAATCTGTCATATCAGCGATAGGAGCACCATCAACAGATAGCTTCAGGTTGATACGACTGGAGTAGAACACGACTTCCAGTCGGCCATACCAACACGAACTAAGATATCCAGCATGTACAGGTGTTGTGACAAGAACAACCCAAAAGCGGTGCGCTGAACCTGCATACCCAAGAAATGATGTTCTCCTAGGTTCGTCATAGAAAACTCCCACTGTAGAGCAGCAATAATAAGATGACGCAAATCTGGAGACGAAGTTGTCAGCACAATATCATCCACATACAATAGAAGATAGGCTGTCTCAGACCCCCAACGGTAGACAAAGAGTGATGTGTCTGTCTTGGCCTCCACAAAACCTAACTGGAGAAGAAAATTGGTGAACCGATTGTTCCATGCACGGGGCGCCTATTTGAGCCCATACAAGGATCGATTCAAGCGACAAACAAAATCTGGGCGAGAGGTATCCTCAAACCCTACTGGCTAGGCAGGGTAGACTGTCTCTGAAAGTGTCCCGTAAAGAAATGCATTCTTCACGTCGAGCTAATGTATGGGCCAACTGAGAGAAACTACCAAAGAAAGAGTCCAGAAGGTGGAAGGCTTCACGAGAGGGCTGAAAGTCTCGCCATAGTCAATGCCTGGACGTTGTGTGAAGCCATGAACTCAGCGTGCCTTGTAGCGCTCGAGAGAACCATCGACCTTAAATTTATGCTTGAACACCCACTTGCCAATCACCATATTGGACCGAGGTGGTCGCGGAACAAGATCCCAAGTGTGGTTGGTGAGTAAGGCTGAGAACTCTTGCATAGGTGCACGCCAATGGGGATCAGCAAGAGCGGCGCGATAAGACCGCGGGTCGGGTGACAGAGAAGACACCTGAAGTAGGACCGGTTGTCCAAAACCGGCTTTCCCACGCGTTCTCATGGCATGCTGGTTGGTCACGGGAACGATGGGAATCTCCCTAGCAAGGAGGCGAGCAAGGGTGTCCGGCGAAGGAGGCGGTGGAGCGGCTGGTGCGGCAGTCGGCGTCGATGGAGGTCATGGTGGAGCAGCGGTCGGCGTCGGTGGAGGTCGTGGACGACGACTGTATGTCAGCCAAACCGGGGGCACTAGTGCTAGGACAGCCAAGTCGGACGGAGGCTATGGGCGCTGGTTGTAGACGAGACCAGCCCAGCGTTGAAAGCCAGGCGGAGGGCCAGCCGGTCCAAGTGCAAGGGACCTGCTGCTGGCGGCAACTAGAGACCGGCTGGGCGATGGTGACTTCTGGCCAGCTGCTGGAAGCACCGGGCTAGTGCCTGGGAGGGCCTGGCCGGCTACTGAAGGCACCGAGCCGGACGGAGGGACAACCTGAACAGCCGCTGGAACGCCAGAGACCACAGGAGCAGCAGCGACCCAAGGAGCGCTGCTCCCTGGTAGAACAGCCGCACATGGCTGTGCAACGGCGTCGAGAGAACCTGCAGGGAGAAAAAATGACGGTGCTAGGGGACCATCACAGGGTCAGTGGAGTCCAAAAACTCATGGGACAACTAGGATCCTCGAAGAAAGGAAAGGACGTCTCATCAAAGACGACATGCCGAGAGATAATGATCCGGTTGGACGACCGGTCAAGACAACAATAACCCTTGTGATGGGGGAATAACCGAGGAAGACACACAAGGAGGAGCAAGGAGCGAGTTTGTGGGGAGCGGTGGCAGAGAGATTGGGGTAGCAACGACACCCAAAACACGAAGGTGCTCATAGGTTGGTATGGAGCCAAGAAGAGCTTGATGAGGGGTGCTGAAATGTAGTGTCTTAGTAGGATGGATGTTGAGGAGCATGGTGGCGGTGGAGAGAGCCTCAACCCAATACGTAGGAGGGACACTTGCCTGAAACAGTAGGAAGCGAACAACGTTATTAGTAGTGCGGATAACCCATTTGGCTTTACCGTTTTGAGGCGAAGTGTATGAACAAGACATGCGAAAGTGGACACCATGAGAGAGGAAGAAAGCGTGAGCGTTGTGGTTGTCGAACTCTTTGCCATTGTCATACTGGATGCCCTGGACAGGAATGTGGAACTGTGTGGTGACATAAGCAAAGAAGTTAGACAAAGTAGAGAAAGTATCAGACTTGAGTCAGAGGGGAAACGTCCACAGGTAATGTGAAATATTTGTGACCAGCAATGCTCGTAATAGGAGATGTCCATAAATCACAATGAATTAAATGGAAAGCATGACTAGTGCGAGACGCGGACGCATGAAAAGGTAGACGTGTATGACGACCCAACTGACAAACATAACATAAAGTGTGATTGTCACATTTATTACACGAAATAGCATATGACTGCGCTAACTTAGACAAAACTTCATGACCCGGGTGACTGAGACGCTGGTGCCGAAGGGATGAACTGGTGGCAAGGAGAGCAGATGTCGGGACAAGAAACCGCAGCGGATAGAGTGGACCGGAGCCGTCACACCTGACGATCTCTCTCCGAGAACAAAGATCCTTCACAGAACAGCCAAAGGGGTCAACCTCCACAGAACAATTATTATCGGAAGTAAACTGGCGAACCGAAATAAGATTCTTAATAAGGCTAGGTGAAACGAGCACATTATTAAGGCGAATGTGATGAGGAAGGGTGGTAGCGCCGGTAGATGTAACAGGAAGGTGAAGATGATGAAGGTGAAGGAATGGTGAGATTACCAACGCCAGGGGTCATGTGGTTGGTGGCACCTGACTCGAAGTACCAGTTGGCTTGGGAAGGTTTAGGGTTTAGGGTTTAGGGTTGGAACCATGACACTTGGACGGTAGGAGGCGTTGGTGGCGATGGGGCAGCATTGGTGTGAAGCCCAGTAGTCGAAGAAGACGAAGAAGCCAGGGTCAAGGCAGCCATGGTGAGCTCCTCGAGAAGCAAGTCATTGCGAGCCTGCAAAAACAAGGGGAAGGGGCGCCCGCGACTCTGGTCGCTGACCCTATCCGTTTCACAAGGAGATGGTTAGTATTAGTTCTATAGGTTTGACGTTGTAGTTTTTTATTTTTATTTCATCATATTTTGTTTGATACTTCTAATCTTCGATCAATGCAATCTGCAATATTTATATCGTAGCAGCCTATCACCCTGACCGAACCCTTAGGGCTCAAAACTAAATTACTTTGATGAATTTAATTTACTATGGTTATATATCATTGTTATAATTTGCGGCTGTAAAACTAAATTATTGGAGATTTAATCGAACCGACTAGATATTTATAGTTTGAGTTTGTGTTAATTGAACTTGCTAGATATTGAGGCGGACACAGAAAAATTTTGGTATATATATGTCTATATTACAGTTCAGGCCCCCTCTTGCTCGATTCCTGGATCCGCCACTGAGGACGGGTGTGCGGTCGTGGACAGATTCGCCGAGGTCGCGAAGGGCGTCCGCCATGCCCTTGAGCCCGCTGCAGTACTCAGTGATGTCGAGGTCGCGTTGGCTGAAGTTGCAAAAGGCGGCGTCGAGATGGAGAGCCCGTGTCTCACGATTGCCACAAAACTAAGACTCAATGGCGAGCCAGTGGGTGCTAGCAGAGGTGCCGCGCTCGATGACCGCTTCAGCAAGCGCGTCGGAGATGGCGCCGATGATCCAAGTCTTCACGACGCAGTCCATACGGACCCAATTGAGGGAGTCGAGGGTAGTGGCGTCAGAGAGGATGTGGTGTCGAGGAAAACCGACCAACAACAAGGAGAAAGGACTCGCGCCAGCGGCCGTAGAAGGTCGAGGCGAGGTCGAGGACCAGCTGGATGAGGAGTCGGATGTTTTACACGACTACAGCCTGGGCATGCATGTTGATCAGGGTTGCGGCCTTGTGCTGGAAGAACGGCGCGAAGACGAGAATCATCGGTGTCTGCGGAGGCAGAGTTCCCGTCCTCGGGTTCGCTCAGGGGCGTCGTCTTCCGCAGGTGGAGCGGCGGCAGCAAGCTCCTGTGCCGTGCACGCGAGGGCTGCCTGAAGGCGCGCCTCGGCTGCGTCGCGGTCGGCCTTAGCAACGACAGCCTCGCGCTCGGCCACGCGGCCGGCTGCAGCATCGCGGGCGGCCTTCTCAGCCACGCACTCCAGCTAGCGAGCGGCAGCTGCGACGGAGTCGGGGTCAACCACCTTGGTGGCTGCCGTGCTGGAAGCAGCGACAGAAGGGAGCACGGGGGGGGGGGGGGGGGGGGGGGGGCGGACCCAGCTTGGTAGACGACATACACCCAATAATTTTTGCAAAGCGATAGTAAATTAGTACGCATAAATACATGCATATACACCTGCAATTAGATTCAGATCCGATTACGAATAGTATGTTAGGGTTTGGGCACACGGTTTCGCACAGCAGCAAGGGAAGACCAAGGAGAGGCCGTACCTACGAATTACATTAAGGTTGGACGCACGGCTTCGCAGGGCAGGAAGGGAAGACCAAGGGGGAAGGGAATTCCTGGTGGTGCTCGTCGCCGGCGAAGGTGGCAGGTGGCGAAGTGGAACAGCAGCGACGGCGTGAGTTGGGGGTTGCGCGTATGCTTAGGGTGATGGAAGAAGACAAGGCATAGTAGGGTTGAAGCATACAGCTACAAGCGGATTGGGTGCGTAATGGCATTTTTAGAGCAAGGGCCGGTATTTGGCTGGAGCAGAATCAAGCAGACGGAGAGGGACGAGCTGTTGGCATGGTAAGGAGTGAGAAGATAGTGGGGCTGTGAGGTACCTGTGGAGCTGCGTGCCAGCCGCGGCAGAGCCGGTTGCGGGAACACCGGGCTGCAGAGGGCGGCCGCCTCGCCGGAGCTGGTCGCGAGGACGCTGGCCCCAGGTGGTGCTCGACCTAGAGCGGTCTCCTCTCCAGGTTGCGGCGTGGCGAGCTTCGGCGGAGAGCGGAGGGAGGAGAAAGGCCGCAGGCGAGACGAGTTCGGGCAGCGGGGCGAGCTCGGCCGCGCGGGGAGACGAGGCGGCCGCCGTGCCCTCTGCGGATGGATCGGGAGGAACAAAAACCGACTCACCCGTCGATTGGAGTGTATTGGTTGCAGTCAAATAAGTCCTCAGCAGAGAAAAGAAGCAAAAAAAAAAAAAAAAAAAAAAAACCTGTAGGCCGACAGATGGACCCACATGTCAGGCGTGCCATCCTATGTTTTTTTGTAACCAACCAAAGCCCGCTTGGAACGTATGAATTTGGCAGAAATTTATGCTTCTATAGGGGGTGTTTGGTTCCTACCCCTAAAATTTAGACCCTAAAGTTTAAATATCTCTCACTTTTAGTCATTTTTAACACTACCATTAAAGTCACCTCTACTAAATTTTAGTGGCTAAACTTTAAGGGTGGAAACCAAACACCCCCATAATTATAAACCTCACTAACAATTCTCTCAAGATACAAGTTATCCACTTCAACAATATATTATCTTATGCAATTTAAATTCACTAGCACAAATAATATCCACGTTAGCAACACATCAACGAGGTATTCTTTTAGTTTTATAGAAATAGTTCAATTTTATAAGAGAAACGTAGAAACGAGAAAAGATGGGGGAGGGAGGAGGTACAGGGACGAAGATACATGCACCATTTGCGCAGACTAGAAACCATATCTGCCAGTACAGTAGTTTACTAGTTTTGATAGTCTGGCCAAAAGGAACAAATTGCTGCAACATCTGAACAAAAAATATATAACATGGGCAGAACAAATTAAGCCACGGGATTACGGGAAGGATCGCATCTCATAGAGACGATATTCCTAAAAACAAATGGAGCTATTTCAGACGGGATTTCAGTTTGAGTCGATCAAGAGGAGAACAACAGAAGAGTTGACCCTGTGGAGTGTGTTTGTCCTCAGGAGGGAGAAAGGAAGGTAGCATGGAAATAATGAATCTAACGTGGAGTAGTCGTCAGTGTCCTCAAGAACAACAGAAGAGTTGGCACTCGATGATTCCAAATTCATGCGAGATCATTGGCACCATCCATCGATCTTTGAAGGAAGAGCCGGATGACACATGACAGGTCACTTCTCCATTTTATATGCGCAAGTTGAGTTACTACCGTCACATACAAGATATCACTATGAGATTTGTGTCGGTCAAACTTCTCAAATTTAATTAAATTTATATAAAAAAATATATAACACTATTATATTTCAAAATAAGTTTATTATAAAAATATATTCAACGTTCTACCTAACGATACTAATTATATACCATTAATATTAATATTTTTATATAAATTTGGTTTAAATTGGTAATGTTTGACCTTACTTAATCATAAAAATAACTATACTGGTAATTCAAGTCATTTTGAACAAAACCATATGAATAGGTTCATCTTAAAAAGTACTTTCATAAAAATATACATATATTCTATTCTATTTGTGTATTTTGTGATGTGTCTTCTATATTTACGAGTTATACACATAACAAAACATTTGATATTACTTAAGTACAGAAATAATTTATGATGTGGTTTCTACATGCAACTTATTATTTTTTGTTTTCCTTTCTCCTTTCTACATACAACTTTTTTGTAATATAATAGAATTTAACACCCGGTTTCATTTCTTTAGTAGAGGAATTAGACTAAACTTATTAAAGTTTAACACATAAAAAGTCATATAGTTCATAGTCATTTTTAATTAAAACCAAACTTAAAAGTAAAGGATCATCCTTGGGATGGAAAGAAAGTTATTTTGCCGGCACTATATATGAGCTTATTGTACCAGTACATTTCGACCCACTATATTGAAACTGCAGTTGGAACTGTGGAATTGGCGGACGGACGAAAATTTGACGGCATTTTTACTGGCTTCCGAGCGGTCGGCACAGAATGACAGAACACACCCCGGCACTGGCGGCCTGCCAGCCAATAATCGCAAGTGTCGGGCCGTTCCCCGATCGCGCGCGCGCGGCGCGAGCGCCGGAATTAGACCGAGGAGAGGGTAAGGGATGGTCGACGAGGCACGAGGGCGCTAGCGGCGGAGATAGCGAGCACCCGGCGTCCGGCGACGGCGTGGCGCCATGGGTGGTTGCTACTCCGTCATCGCGGCCGCCAAGCTGAAGATGCTGCGCCGCGGAGGCCGTGGTGCCGCTGCCGTCCTCCCCGTGGCCAGCCACGACGACGGCCCGTGCTGCTCCCCAGACCACGACAGCGTCACCGGCAAGGAGAGGAAGAAGAAGAAGAAGAAGAAGAAGAAGGGCAGGAAGCAGGTCTCCATCCTGGGCGACGCCGGCACCGTGGACCCGGACTTCTCGCGGCGGTACCGGCTGGGCGCGGAGCTCGGGCGCGGCGAGTTCGGCGTGACGCGGCGGTGCGAGGACGCCGCCACGGGGGAGGCCCTGGCGTGCAAGACGATCCGGCGGAAGCGGCTGCTCCTGCGGCGCGCCGGGCCCGACGCGGACGACGTGCGGCGCGAGGTGGAGATCACGCGGCGCATGTCGGAGGCCGGCGCGGGCAGGGTGGTGTCCCTGCGCGAGGCGTGCGAGGACGACGACGGCATGCACCTCGTCATGGAGCTCTGCGAGGGCGGCGAGCTCTTCGACCGCATCTTCGAGCGCGAGCACTACTCCGAGCGCGCCGCCGCCAAGCTCGCCCGCACCATCGTCGAGGTCGTGCAGGTAACAGCAGCACGTACGTCGTCCATGAATGCACCGAGCATTACGCCGCGGCCGCCGCCGTTCCTGCCTCCTCATGCATGCATGTACAACAAATCCGATCCGATACGCAGCTGTGCCACGAGAACGGAGTGATGCACAGGGACATGAAGCCGGAGAACTTCCTGTTCGTGAACAAGTCCGAGGAGTCGCCTCTCAAGGCCATCGACTTCGGCCTCGCCGTCTACTTCAAGCCTGGTACGGACGGCCACCACGCATCTCCATCGCAAGCAAAGCAAGCATACGCATGTTGTTCAGCTGGGCGCTGGGATCAGTGACATGGAAAGCTCTGCCCGTGCAGGGGATCGGTTCACCGAAGTGGTTGGCAGCGGGTGTTACATGGCTCCAGAGGTTCTCAAGAGAAGCTATGGGCCAGAGATAGACGTGTGGAGCGCTGGTGTCATCCTGCACATCCTTCTCTGCGGGTTCCCTCCGTTCTGGGGAGGTGAATGCTGCTACTCTCTTTTCATTCTCAATAGCTCATTCGGCGACCAGGATTCAGGAATCAGGAGTACTGAGCTGCTGATGCAATGTTGTTTGTTTCCACGATTGCAGAATCCGATGAGAAAATTGCACAGTCGATACTACGGGGTGTAATTAACTTACAGAAGGATCCATGGCCCAAGGTCTCCCAGAGTGCAAAGGATCTTGTCAAGAAGATGCTTGATCCAGATCCTCGTACACGGTTGACGGCAAAGCAAGTCCTTGGTTAGTAGAGTCTTCAGTCCAATCTTAAGTTCACTGAAAACCAAATGGAAAGGGCAGACTGCATCCGTTCATATAGAAAAAAAAAAGCACAAGGAATCTGATATACTCTGCTGTGCAGCTATACTGCTGTTGCCATTATTTTTTGCGCCCGCGCCTCAGCATGTTTTTCATTAAGTGGCTGCTATTACCATTATTGGAAAAAAAAACAAGGTGGTTTATGAATGCTGCGTACTGAACTATGAGCACTTTCACCTCATGAAAAAAAAACAAAAACAGATCATCCTTGGCTCAATAATGCTGAGAAGGCTTCAAATGTGTCACTTGGAGAGGTTGTTCGGTCGAGGCTGAAGCAGTTCTCATCTATGAACAAGTTTAAGAAGAAGGCACTTGGAGTAAGTTGCAGATAAGTTGCTGTTACTACCCTTAATTCCTTCAAGTGACACACTGACTGATCTTTTCTGACAATGGTTAATGAAGGTCGTCGCCATGAATTTACCAACGGAAGAGATTGACAAATACAATCAAATGTTCCATACCATGGACAAGGACAATGACGGTAATTTGTCACTTGAAGAGCTGGAGGAGGGCTTCCAGATAAACAGTCATCCTGTTCCAGAGGAAGAGATAAAGATGCTGTTACAAGCGGTGAGTGCAAGGATTACCAATGTTATATTATTTAATTAGGATGACTAGGATATTGGCAACTGAACTACAATGAATAGAGTCGAGGACGAAAATTCCATCTGTAATTGCAGCCAAGTATTCACTAACCTAAAAGTGTAATTTGCATTATGAAATCAATGCTCATACTACAAAGTTACACAAATCAAATATCACTGCAATGATCTAACACAATTCTCTTCGTTTGCAGGGTGATATACATGGAAATGGCTCATTAGATCGTGAGGAATTTGTGACAGTCTTACTTCACATTAAAAAGATGAGTAGTGACGAGTATCTACCTAAAGCTTTCAAGTTCTTCGACAAAGACGGGAATGGTTTTATTGAAATGGCTGAGTTGATGGAGGCTCTAGGTGATGATGAACTAAAGCCTAATGAGCAAGTGGTTAACGACATTATTTGTGAGGTTGACAAGGATAAGGTTAGTACTCAGTAAGCAAATTAATCAAAACTAAAGGAAGGAAAAGAAGTGATTCAGTTCATTATTGGTCATAGAGTTTTAAAGCTTTCAGTAGGTATTAGGATCCTGGAATTGTATGCAACCTACCATTTCGAATGAACTGAAGTTAGTTTCAGGTTGGCAAAAACACTACTTCTAATAGGTCAGAAAATACCAATTCTTGATTAGTTCACTGAAACAAGCAAATCAACAAGCTACCTTCTAACTCCTCCCCAAAACAACCCACACACACCACGACCAACCCCACCACACGCGCGCGCGCGCGCACACACACACACACACACAACATACTAGCTTTTGACAAATTAAAAGATAATAGATCAGGTGAGAGTCAGTGTAAATCCAAAAGACTGGTTGTTGGGTTCCATCTACGTTTTTATTCCTTGTCCTGGATTGCACAACACATTCTTATTTAGCATAGCTGACATTTTATAAATATATTCAACAGGATGGTCGTATCAGTTATCCAGAGTTTGAATTGATGATGAAAGGTGGATCGGACTGGAGGAATGCCTCTAGACGGTTCTCAAGAGAAAACTTCGGTAGCCTCAGTCGAAGGCTGTGCAAAGATACTTTATGAAACAAGATTACAAGAAAGTAGTTTCCAAGCAACAGTTACTGACTGACAGTACCGCACCCTGAACTAAACAGCAAGCATCAGAAGACAATGCAAAAGCAGGATTACTGGATCTGATGGAAATAAGGGTTAAAGGAGATCCCATATACCAGTTGCATGCTTGACAAATCGTCAAGCAGCAAGCTCTCTGGCATTGCCCTTTGTTCTGGAAGTAAAATTTACTATTCCTAGGATACATATCAATGACTGACATAGACAGATGTAAAGGAAGCCCCAGCATCCATGCAATCCACTAACCAAAATTTGACGTTTTACTACTGTCAAATTCATAAAGAAAAGAACCTGTCCATCTGAATACCTAGAATTAAAATAGAATCCCCAACATTAATAGATCAAAAGAGCTTCAAATTGCGGGGGAGGAAGAACAGTAATTTCGTCCAAACAGTATTTTACACTAAAAAGACGGAGTGCACAGCACCCTGAAATGTGATGAATTAATCTGACATGAATTCGAGTAAAGAACACAACTTGAAAGCTAAGTATAAATTGGTTTGATGTGCAATTCAGTAATTCTGTATTGAAAAAACATTGTGTGCAACTAAAGAGCTAGAGTACACAAATAAAATAAGGAAAGTTGTCTTGAAAATTTGCTTTCAAGGCATAAAAAATCAGTCCTGGTTTTAAACTGTGTTGGAGACAACAGAAGTCTCAATCAGAAAACATGGATATTTAAAAAAAAAACAGAATTCGGCCCTATTTACCAAAATTACCTGAAAATCTGCGTTTGATGGAGAAAGGTGAGTAGCTCACTTTTCCAAGATTCCCAAGAATCATATCAGTGACCATTTCAGCAGTGCCTAGTGCCTACAGAAAATTTGGCAGAACAACATTAACTCTTATATCTTCTTATAAGGGAAAGGACAGTAGAATAGCAGAAAGCAGAGTGCCTCCATCCCTGTTGGCATGCAATAGATTCATCTACTCCCTCCATTCCAAATTATAAGTTGCTTTGACTTGTTTTGGTACCTAGATTTTGCTATGTATCTAGACATAACAAAATCTATGTACCAAAAAGAGTCAAAGCGACTTATAATTTGGAACGGAGGGAGTATCTTATTTGGAATCAGGAACATGCCAGCCCTCATGCAAGGTAATTCAACTACCATGAATCAGCTCCAAGAGGAAACAAGGCCTCTATCTTATCTAGTTATTCTGTAACTACTGTTGACCAGGTGGGTGAGGGTACAATTATACTTATACAACCTTATGCAAGATCAAAGAACTGGATCACAGAACTCTCCACCCTTCACCCCTATGCCACAAAAAAGTTACTAGTCCCATTCTAGGAAAGATCGCTCTGTATCTAAATGACAGAACCAGTGGCACAATACCTTTTACATTTCAACTGCCTAACTAAACAGAAAAAAAAAATCTAACACAGAAACACTGGCAACTGGAGCAAATTGATACAGTGATCAGTGACTCACCAAAGTAAGTCCATTTCCTTCATGTCCTGTTGCAACCAGAATATTTGGCAGATCAGGAATAAAGTCAATAACTGGCTTTCCATCAGGCACTGAAATAGATAAAGTATTTGTTTCTGTTAGTATCAGATAAGGGCACAAGCTAACAGCATTGTAATGAAGAATTCAGACTGTGCTTCTCTTTTTCTTGTTAAGAAACTTACTGTATGGGCGATGCCCTATTCTGATTTGAGTATTCTGATCAATATCAAAAGAAACATTCTTCATTGCAGGAAAAAACTCCCCTGCACGTTCCCATATACACTGAACAACAGATCTATCAACCTCCCTAGAGAAACCTTTGAACTCCCGGCTGCTTCCTGTAGCATAAAGATATGTTCAAGTATTTTCTGTGGGTCACTTAAAATGGAATTCTTGTTTTGCTCCCAAGAAGAAACTGGAACTTGGAGCAACAGGAGAAGATTGTGCGCCGTAAATTACCTAGAACTAGATTTCCCTTTGTATCTAAGGTTGCAGTCATTGATACGGATAAAGCACCAAGCTCATCTTCATTAGATTCTGAAGTCATGTGTGTGCTATTTGACTTAGCAACCTGATGGTCAACATATCCTACCTCCATTAGGGCATGATTTAACTTAACCTTGTCAAATTTCTCCAGCACAAGAAGATGACCCTGAAAAGGGAACATGTGAGATTATTTCTGCTATGTTGTAATTGTTGGATAAGATAACAGGAATTCCACAAATGCTATATGTAGCAAGGAATAACATATGAGGATTTACAGAGATATTAGAGGACAAATGCCAAGCTGTGATCAACAGATCAATCTGAAATAGTTCAATTGTTTGCTAGCATGAGCATGGCACTTTCACAGGTTCCTTTTGACTGTCAACTCCTTGCCTTAGTTCATGCAAAAGGTTACGCACTTACGTAACTCTCATTTATAAGCAGGTAGCATTGTTTCCAAGTCAAAGGGATATTCAAGAGCCTGAATCCAATATAGTATTACTGGCTGTGCTGCATCTCATGTTTCCATGTAAACATACAAAACAAGTCTTGCAAGAATACACAAAAACCAATGAGGTAAACATATGATGACAACAATATGAGGATGGATGAGTGGCCAGTGCCAAAATTTTCAGAACAAAACTCAATCCAAGAAATTTCAGATATACCTTTCGTGGCTTGACAGGAATATCTAACGTCAAAGCTGGTTCTAAGAAACCATGCAATAAGGATCGAGTCCAGGCACCAGAAGCAATTACAAAAGCTTTTCTGCAATACAATATGTTTCTGGAAGTTTGGACAGCTTCAACTGTTCCAGTAACCTCTGATCTGCATAGAATAAAACCAGTTGTCATTTATCAGTGATGCAGAGAAAGGGAAATGACTTTGGGATTAAAAAAACATCTGAAATGACTTTGGGATTAAAAAAAACATCTGAGTTCCTAACAGATAGATAACACAAGCCTGGTAGCTGCAAGTATTCTTCAATTAATGAACGAAGGTGGTCTGAAATAAGAAACTTGAATACCTTATTAATGACATGGCAGGATCATTATAGAACTCCCTATACCTTCCTTCTGAGGAATATGAGTTATTGGTCTTGCATAAGAAAATGAGCCAAGAAATATCAATGAGACACTGTTAACAGCACACATTGCAGAACGAAATCAAACTCCTGAAGGAAAAAAAAAAACCTTCTCAATCAAAGAGACAGCATGGAATGCATCAATCTGACAGTCTTGCGGCAAGAACATAGCACCACCATCTTTCCCTACACTGAGTGCCGGTTCTAATGCATGTAATGAAGAGGCGGACAAGAATTCCGCATGTATGCCTGCCTGAGACAGAATCTTGGTCCTTTCCTCCAATGTGTCCAGCTCTTCCGAACTTCTCCCAACTAGCAAGCTTCCTTAATAAAATCGATAGAAGCATTTTACTTTCTGCTTAAAATCATGTTTGAGACTGAGAAATGTAACAGTATAATACAACACAAAGCATGTAATTTCCATGATATGACATCTCATAAAACGATATCAGTAACTCGAGTAATGTATGGATGGACTTAAGAATCAGACTATCAGCACAGCTAGGAGTAGGGAGTGACATCAAATCCATGACTGCAGGAGATGGTAATAATCTTACACTAGCAGTAGGGCAGTACCATTCATAATAAAAGTAATATACTAATATCACAGCGATTCTACTACTCGGATTCGTTTGCTAGTGTTTAGATACAATGGCAATTTATTCATAGACTAATCAATCACCATAACAGCAACAAGTCACCGCAAAATAGCGGCAGCATGGTTCTACCTGTCCTCATCCAACCCAATCTCTCCCGTGCACCGCCACCTCCCTGGCCGTCAACCTCGGCCGCCAGCTCCTCCCAAAGTCGCTTGCTCCGCAGAGCCAGCTCCCATGTGTCACTCCCCGGCGTCCGGTGCGACATCCATATGTATCCCTGCCCTGCACACAACGAACCCCACCCAAGGTAGGAACCCAAAAACACAGGCACAAGGATGTATTACATCCAACTCCATGAAGGCTGAAGCGCCGAACCATCAACGCAGGCGCCGAAGGAAGCGTACCTGCGCCTGTGGCACCAGAGCAGGGGACGGCAGCGTCGGCGATGGCAACGGAGAGCGAAGTGTGGAGGAGGAGGTGGCGCGCGATGGCGAGCCCGACGATCCCAGCGCCCACAACTACAACATCGTGGTGGGAGACTTCGGCCGCCCCGGTCGCCGCTGCGGCGGCCTGGGTCTGGGACCGATGCCGGAGCGCGCGGAGGGGGCGCCCACGCCCGCGCCATGGGCCGCAGACAGAGAGGCTCTGGGTGCCGCGCAACGACGGCGAAGCTGAGGAGTAGAAGCGAATGGGGCTAGGGCTTCCGGAGGCGAACGCGATGGCAGCATCCATTGCAGTTGCAGGCGGGGAGGCCGGCCAGGTGATCTGGCGAAGTGTCGATGGGAAGGTGGACGAAGGAAGAAGTGACAAGTCAACGGTCTCGCGAAGTGCTGGCTCACGAGGGCTTGTTTGCTTCCTGGGAAACGAGGCCTAAAATTAATTCGGGCCAGGATTGTAAAGTGCAATTTAAGCTTCCTCTAATCGGAACAGTTCCTGGCTCTATTCCAGATTAAACAAACGGGCCCTAAACGTGTTTTGGTGTTTCTTATTCCATGTATGTTCTATAATAATATTAAGGTGTTTTTCATCGGCAAAATAGCCATTTTCATCCCTAAACTATTGACTAAGGCTCAGTTTGGTCCCTAAACTTTTAAATGGTCCATCTTAGTCCTTAAACAATGAATTTGTAGCTCAATCTCATCCATCTCCCTTCATATCTCGCCACGTGGCGAACACTACATGCGAAATGTCGCTCCTACCCCTTGCTCCTTTCTTTACCCGGTAGTTTGACTCACGGTATTTTACTCTCCTTTTAGTCCTTAAAATAGATTTGTGATGTGCCAACATATAACATGTTCTAGATCACTAAAGTTCATGTCTCGGTTAAAATATTAAATTTTATTTTTCCTATATGCAATATATTTTAATAACTGAATAAACTGTGATAGTTGTTGTATACATAGTACACACATCAAACATTTGTTGTCATCCTAAGTTATAAAACGTAGTGAAAAGAAGGTTGCACGATCAACAAGGAAGAGTCATGCTACCGAAGGCCGCTTGTCTCTACCGTGCATGAGAGGATTTAAAGATATTTTTCTTTTCTTTTTCTTTTTTCTAGGCTAATTAATTAATTTTTAAAAAATAAAAATCAATGTCTTAGATTTACATAAGATGTTACCTCGTAGTAAATAAAAGGGTACATAGCATTACCTGGTGCAACATAAAGCATTGCTTTACTAGAGCGGGAGAGGGAGAGGAAAACGTGTGAGCCTAGATAGCAGGTAAATGAGTAGGCGAGGGGCAGGAGTGACATTTCACATACAGGGTTTTCTAGGTGGATGGGATTGAGCTGCAAATCTATTGTTTAAGGACTAAAGTGGACAATTTGAAAGTTCAGGGACCAAACTGAGCCTCGGGCAATAGTTTAGGGATGAAAATGGCTATTTCACCTTTTTCATCCTATATATGCTTTATGCATAACATGTTTTCTTACTGTAGAAGTATTTCATTTATTTTTATCCTCTCCTGTCATCTAGTCTAAGACAATAAACAGAGACAACAACCAAACCAAACAAATAATTCGGCACACGAATACATGATTCATGTCTTCTCATGTACAAGGCAAAGAGCCTACAGTGCAGCAGCAAACCTTACTAGATCAAGGAGTACCCCAAAAAAAATCAAAGTTTAAACACTGATGTAGTCTAGGCAACTGGAGGCCTAGTCTCTGTAATCTTGACTCTCGCTTCTCTTGGTATGATGCCGGTCACCATGGCGTTGGCGATCCCTGTGGTGAGAGTGTCTGCTCTCATATGCATCCTCCTTGTGATGCCGATGGTGATGGTACCGATCAGAGCTGCGACCAGGTTCATCTGAAGCTCTCTCCCTTTCATAGCTACCGTCTTCCTCTGTTGGAGATACGCTCGGTTCTTGGCTTCGTCTGCGCTTCCGATGATCCCTGTGGCGTGAGTGTTTGCTCTCATATGTATCATTCCTGTGATGCCGGCGGTGATGGTACCGATCAGGGCTGCGACCAGGTTCATCTGAAGTTCTCTCCCTTTCATAGCTACCGTCTTCCTCTGGTGGAGATACTTCACCCAGTTCTTGGCTTCGTCTGCGCTTGCGATGATCCCAGTGGCGTGAGTGTCTGCTCTCATATGTATCATCCCTGTGATGCCAGTGGTGATGGTACCGATCAGGGCTGCGACCAGGTTCATCTGAAGTTCTCTCTCTTTCATAGCTGCCGTCTTCCTCTGGTAGATATACTTCTCCCGGTTCTTGGCTTTGTCTGAGCTTGTGATGACCTTCGTCATGTCCCTTGGACTTCCTCTGACTGCTGTACCTGTTGTCCTCCCTGGTAATGGATGATCTTGCGCTCCTCCGGCTTTGTGATTCTTCTAGCCCGTCTCGGCTGCTTTTCCTCCTGCGAGGGGTTTCATCATCGTCATTAGAACTTCTTCGCCTTCTGTAGGTACTAACCCCGGCTTTGTCCTTCGATCTTCTCCTAGGAGGTGAATCTTCAATGTCAATTTTGCTGCTCTCCCGCCTTGGTGGTGGTGGAACCTGCGGTAGTAGGGATAAGCAATGTTATTTCAGTTATGTCAGTAAGCAGAGATAAAATACCAATCCCTTCTCCGTAAAACATGATGGGAGTTGGGACAGCAGATCAAGCAAGCAAAATAACAGTTTCATCACAGTATGTAAGCACACAAGTGCCATGGTTAGGCACTAGTTTTCTGATCTGCCACTGCTTATGTCGTTCAGTAATAGAAACAGTAAGCGGATAGTGCAGATCAAAAATACAAATTAGAAACAAGGTTCCTCCTGACCAAATATTTTAAGTTTGCAACTGTCCGCTGTTCTCAAAGGCGAATGATTGGAAATTTATAATAGTATGTCATATCTAAATTTTTTACTTTAAAGCATGAAAACAGTGAATGCTGTAATGAAATATCAGAAAGAGTGCTAGTATAGTTGTATAGTACTCCCTCTGTTCCAAATTGTAATGTTTTAGATTTGTCCTAAGTCAAACTTCTCTAGCCTTGACCAAATTTATAGAAAAATGCACAAACATCAAACAACATTCATTAGATGTACCATGAAATATATTCTGATAGTGCATTTATTTGATATTGTAGATGTCAATATATTTTCTATAAATTTGGTCAAAGTTTTGACTTAAGACAAAACTAAAAACGACTTTTACAATTTGAAACAGAGGGAGTGCTTCATAGCAGCAGTGAGCACTTTTTCCATTTAATAGTGTTCGAATTAAAAAAATATGGTGAGCTACCTGATAACGTGTCATATATCGCCCTTCAGGTGGTGGTGGGATCCCAAGCTTCTTCAGTTCGTCATATGGAATAGGTCGCCTGTTTTGTACAAAAACTCAAAAAGATATGACAAAAACTTTTAACTCCAAAGCACATTGTCATCAATTATCATGAATTATGTAGGCAAATGATACACTAGACGGGCATCATGTGATCATACAAAGGAGCACGAAATGGCCTCTCTCGGCCTCCAAAGCGAAGCTGTCCAGATTCTTTCATTCCTCCAAGCCCCCCTCCTGTAAAAAGGCCATTAGAAGTAACATGAAAGATCATCACAAAGAATTGAGTAAGAAACATCTAAACAGTACGTACTTGAGAAGGGTGTTGGAGTATGAGTATATGGCCCATGAGGCCCATGTATGGAACCAATATTGCTACCCTGGTTAGGGTTATGCCTAATCCAATCAATCACTATCCTTAGCATGGTATCCAGCTAGGTTTTCTTCTTCCCTTCTCCTGCAGCCGCCGCCGCCACCTCTCCTCGCCGCCGCGGCCGCGGCCATGGCCGGCGGCCAGCCTCCTCTCCCTCCCCCCCACTACTTCTCCTTCCCTCCCCTTCCCTCCCCAACCTGGGCGCAGCTCCTGGCCCCGCGACCCGCCGCCGCTCTCTCTACCGGCCACGGCGCGCGCGCCCCTGCTCCAGGCGGCTCGGGAGCGGGCGACTCCACCCCGAGCGGCTCGGGCGCGGCCGGCGACGCCGCCCTGCTGCCCGGCGACCCGGATGCGGCCGCCGTCCTGCCAGGCGGGCAGGGCGCGGGCGGCGGCGCGGACCTCCTGCCCGGCGCGGGCACGGGCGGCTCCACCCCGGGCGCGACCGACGACGACGCGGCCCTGCCGCCCGGCGGCCAGGGTGCGCCTGGCGGGCAGGGAGCGACCGGCGGCCAGGGTGCGCCTGGCGGGCACGGGCGCCGGTGACCGTGGTGCAGTCCCAGACCCACCACTGTCTCTGCCCTTCCCGTCCACGCTTTTCCCCTCCGCGCCCTTCCCTGCGTTCCGTCCACCTCTCCTCAACGACCAGCAGCTGCTCGGTGCCCTCCCTGGCCTCTACGGCGGCCCTGGCTGGGGTGCACTGGCGCTGAACGCAGCTGCCGGCGGCTCCTTCCCGGCGTCCTCACTCCCTCCGGACCCCGATGCTGCCCTCGTTGCTGCACGGGTGGCTGCTGCGGAAGGACAAGCGCGGTTGCGTGCTGCTGCCCTCATCTAGGAGCGTGAGCGCGACACGGCAGCCACTCTCGCTCGTCAGCTCACCGAGGCGGAACAGCTCCATGGTTTCCCTCCGTTCCACGACACCGGTGCCACATCATCCAGGTCAGGAGCCCCCCAGCCTGCTACTGCTCCAGTGCTCGCCCCAGCTGACCCTCTCATCGCTCAGCTGCACTACCAGGCCGGGGCGGTCCAAAACATCCGGAGCCTGGTTCCCGTCGTTCTCGATGCAGTCATCCTCATACGCCCGCTGGCGCGACTTGGTCCTCCTCACCCTCCGCCGCTACGCTCTCGACGACCACGTCCTTGTTGACACTTCGGCTGCAGCTCGGACCTCGGCGTGGCTGCATCTTGACAGCATCGTTCTGTGATGGATCCTTGGGACGATCGCCCTCGACCTCCACGACCTCATCCGCGCTCCTCCAGAGGGTACCCCTGCCACAGCCCGTCGAGCATGGCTGGCCCTCGAGGGTCAGTTCCTGGGCAATGCCGAAGCCCGGGCCCTTCGTCTTGACGTGAGCTTCCGCACCTTCGTCCAGGGTGACCTCTCTGTTGGTGAGTACTGTCGCCGGATGAAGGGCATGGCCGATGCCCTCGGTGACTTGGGCTGCGCCGTGGAGGACCGGATCCTCGTCCTCAACGTCCTCCGCGGCCTCAGCGAGCGCTACAGTCACCTTCAGACGTGGATCACTCGTCAGCGCCTCGTCATGGAGGAACTCACTCAGGGCTTTCAGCCTGGGTCGCTCTCCGCGTCGTCTTCGACCGCACTGGCCACCACTCCACCGGGGTCCTCGTCGTCTTCGACTGCCCTGGCCGCCACTCCCTCGCCGCGTCCCAACGCGTCGTCCACGTCGTCTCTACTTGGTCCTCCTCCTCCCGGGCCGAGCGGGGGTGGGGGGGCCGTGGCGCACGCCGTCGTCGTGGGGGCGGTCGTGGTGCGGGTTCCGGCCGAGGGAACCCACCGGCGCCACCACGAGGTGCACCCTGGCCATCCTACACCCACCCATGGTCAGGGCGCATCTCCATGTGGCCTTTTCAGGCGGCCGGTGGTGAGTCTCGTCCTCCAGCGGCCATGCTCGCTGGTGGGGTTCCGGGCGCCCAGTGGGCTCCGGGTGCTGCAGTCCCTCCTCCACAGTCGTCGTGGACTCCTCCTGGATGGGACCAGACAGCCCTGGCCCGCTCCTTCACCACCATGGGTCTGACTCCTCCAGTCAGCCCAGACTGGATCGCCGACTCGGGTGCCACCTACCACACCACCCCTGACCCCGGTATACTCTCCTCCGTTCACCCTCCTTCTTCCTCTCACCCATCGTCCATCATGGTCGCAAATGGTTCTTGTCTTCCTGTCACATCTGTGGGTGCTGCCGGCACTCATGGCTCCTTTCGCCTTCCTGACGTCCTAGTCGCTCCTTCTATGGTCCATAACCTTCTTTCCATTCGTCGTTTTACCACTGATAATTCATGTTCTGTTGAATTTGACTCTTCTGGTCTTACTATGAAGGATTTGGCTTCCCGGCGTCCTCTCCTCCGATGTGATAGCGCGGGGCCCCTTTACACTCTTCGATTTCCTCCACCGCCTTCCACTTCGTCTGCTGCTTTCGCCGCCGTTTCTTCCTCCACCACCTGGCATCGGCGGCTTGGACATCCCGGCCGCGACATTTTGAGACAGCTTAGTCGTAGTTCCGATATTCCATGTACTCGGGCTCACGATGAGCATGTATGTCATGCGTGCCAACTGGGCCGCCATGTTCGCCTTCCTTTCTCCACCTCCTCTTCACATGCGACCCGTATTTTTGATCTTGTACATTGCGACCTGTGGACCTCTCCTATTCTGAGTATGTCTGGCTATAAATATTATCTTGTTTTGGTGGATGATTTCTCTCACTATTCCTGGACTTTTCCCATTCGTGCGAAGTCCGACACTTTCTCCACGCTTCTTCACTTCTTCGCCTGGGTGTCTACTCAGTTCGGTCTCATCATCAAGGCCGTTCAGTGTGACAACGGACGTGAGTTCGACAACTCCACGTCTCGTGCCTTCTTCCTCTCTCGCGGCGTGCAGTTGCGCATGTCGTGCCCCTACACCTCCTCCCAGAACGGCAAAGCCGAGCGCATGATTCGCACCACCAACGACACCATACGCACCCTTCTCTTGCAGGCATCCCTTCCGGCTCGCTTCTGGGTCGAGGCTCTTCACACCTCCACATACCTCCTAAACCGTCTACCCTCCACTGCTTGTCCTGCTCCCACTCCACACCACGCCCTTCTCGGTACCCCTCCTCGCTATGACCACCTCCGCGTCTTCGGGTGTGCGTGTTACCCTAACACCACTGCCACTGCTCCCCACAAGCTGGCTCCCTGGTCGACTCGGTGCGTCTTCCTCGGTTACTCCCCGGATCACAAGGGGTACCGCTGCTTTGACCTTTCTTCTCGTCGAGTCCTCATCTCCCGTCACGTTGTGTTCGACGAGTCCGATTTTCCCTTTTCCACCACCCCTCCACCACCCACCTCCGACCCTACCCTCTCCTCCCTGTTTCCCACTGACGCGGTGGCCCAGCCACCTTTGCTGTTTTACCCTGCAGGTCCTCCTCTCCCGCGTCCTCCGCCGGGCCCGTGCCCCGGCCCGCCGACCTCGGCACCTGTGCCTGACCCTGCGCCCTGCGCGGGTCCGGCTGTTGCGCCACCTGATGCTGCGTCTGCCTCTACACCTTGCGCCGGTCCTGTGGCTGTGCCCGACCCTGCGCCCACCGCGGGTCCGACTTCTACAGCACCTCCTGCGCGATTCGCCCAGCCGGTGCGTGTCTACCAGCGCCGGGCGCGGGTGGCCCCACCGCCCTCGGTGTTGGCTCCGTCCACGTCGTCGCCACCTCGGTCTTCTCTCGTGGCCGGCTCTCCACCGTCGACGCCTACACCGCCGGCTGCTCGCGTCGAGCCGCCCGTGTACCACCCCCCTATTCTTCACCGCCACCCGCGTCATGTTCACCCCATGGTGACGCGGCATGCGGCGGGGGTGTTGCGGCCTCGGGCTCTTGCCGCGACGCACGGCGAGACGGGGGTCTCTCTGGTACCCTCTTCCGTGCGCGACGCCCTAGCCGATCCTCACTGGCGTCGTGCGATGGAGGAGGAGTACGCGGCTCTTCTCGCCAACCAGACCTGGGATCTGGTGCCCCGTCCACCTGGCTGCAATGTCGTCACCGGCAAGTGGATATGGACACACAAGCGTCGGGCTGATGGCACTCTTGAGCGATACAAGGCTCGCTGGGTTCTTCGGGGATTCACTCAGCGGCCTGGAGTTGACTATGATGAGACGTTCAGCCCAGTGGTGAAGCCGGCCACCATCCGCACAGTGCTCTCTCTGGCTCTCACTCGCTCTTGGCCTGTGCATCAGTTGGATGTGAAGAATGCCTTTCTGCATGGTCTTCTCATAGAAACAGTGTACTACAGTCAGCCGGCCGGGTTTGTTGACTCCTCTCGTCCTGGCATGGTGTGCCGGCTCAACAGGTCTCTCTATGGCCTCAAACAGGCTCCTCGGGCGTGGAATCATCGGTTTGCCACTTTTCTCCGGACTCTGGGTTTTGTGGAGGCCAAGTCCGACACCTCTCTGTATATCTATCACCGTGGAGCTGAGACTGCGTATCTGCTGCTCTATGTGGATGACATTGTCCTCACGGCCTCCAGTGAGTCACTTCTTCGCCGGATTATCAGCTCTCTTCAGCAGGAGTTTGCTATGAAGGATCTGGGTGTGCTCCACCACTTCCTTGGGGTTACAGTTGAGCCTCATCCTGTCGGGGTCCTCCTTCACCAGAGGCAGTACACTCGGGATATCTTGGAGCGCGCTGGGATGACTGATTGCAACCCCTGTGCCACTCCGGTTGACACACAGGGCAAGCTGTCTGAGTCTGAGGGCCCTCCAGTGGCAGATCCTACTGCATACCGGAGTCTTGCTGGTGCGCTTCAATACCTCACCTTCACCAGGCCGGACATCACCTATGCGGTTCAACAGATCTGTCTCCACATGCATGATCCCCGGGAGCCACACCTTACCGCTCTTAAGCGTCTCCTCCGCTACCTCCGCGGGACTGCTGACTACGGCCTCCTCCTCCACCGGCGGTCTTCCTCCACCGAGATGATTGTGTACACCGACGCTGACTGGGCTGGCTGTCCGGACACTCGCCGCTCCACCTCCGGCTACGCTGTCTTCTTGGGCGGCAACCTGGTGTTCTGGTCGTCCAAGCGCCAGCACGTGGCCTCCCGCTCCAGCGCCGAGGCGGAGTACCGCGCCGTCGCCAACGGCGTGGCTGAGGCTTCCTGGCTCCGGCAGCTTCTTGCCGAGCTCCAGGTCCCCCTTCGCCGGTCAACGCTGGTTTACTGCGACAACGTCAGCGCCGTGTACCTCTCCACCAACCCCGTTCAGCACCAACGGACCAAGCATGTGGAGATCGACCTACACTTTGTCCGTGACCGAGTTGCCATCGGCGAGGTGCGCGTCCTTCATGTTCCGACCACCTCCCAGTTCGCCGACATCTTCACCAAGGGTCTCCCGTCCTCGAGCTTCGCCGAGTTTCGCTCCAGCCTCAACATCACCAGTGGCTAGTTGCGTCTGTGGGGGGACTCGTGTGTGTTGTTTGTTTTCATATCCAGTCTGTAACTCCGCTGCGCCGGTAGTTAAGACTGCGGGGGGGTGTTGGAGTATGAGTATATGGCCCATGAGGCAAGGCCCATGAGGCCCATGTATGGAACCAATATTGCTACCCTGGTTAGGGTTATGCCTAATCCAATCAATCACTATCCTTAGCAAAGGGTACATACCTAGCCTCCTTGGTATCCACCCAGGCATAAGCTGTTGCCTGTAGTAATCAACAATCACTTCACTGCCGTCAATAATTGAATGGTGTGCATCCTTAAGGGCAAAGGCAATGATTAATAATTTTCTTTTAGATATAACGAAGACTCAATGCAGTAAGAAAACAAGAGTACAGAACTCAAACCATAAATAGCAGATACCTCATAGGCACGACGCATCTCTCTGTCAGTTTCATACTCAACAAATGCATAACCACGAGAAGCACCTGTAACTGCAAAATGAAGTAGTTTGGTCAATATAAAACTACAGAGTTAAGCAAATTGTCTCGAAAATTGCAAATTCATGCTACTGGTTTAAGAAAGTTAATATCCAGAACTGAAGCTTATAAAGCAGTTATGGTATGCTTCATCATGTTCTGAAAGTTAATATCCAAAACTTTAAGCTTATAAAGCAGTTGTAGTATGCTGTCATGTTCTCAGAACCAAACAATTCACATGGACAATTGGAACGATAGCACTGCCGATATGCTCACTACAACACTAGCACTACGCCATAGAAAACAACGGAGCAAGCTATCACTCACCAATGTCACGCACGAGTCGCATGCTTTTCACCCTCCCGTACCTGCTCATCGCCTGCACAAGCAGCAAAGGGGAGAATCGACCGCCCCAACCCTGAGCATCACGACTAACCCAGCACACAAGCACAAAGCAAGACCATTCCACTGGCAACAAGTGAGGGGGGAAGAAGGGGCGCACCTTCCGAAGCGTGTCGTCGTCGGTCTGGCGCGAGAGGCGGCCGACGAAGACCGTGCAGTAGGGGTCGCCGGAGGCCTTGGGGTCGCCGAAAGGGTCGTCTGAAACGGAACGGGAGGGAAACCCAGGTGAGAGAGAGAGAGAGAGAGAGAGACGGAAGGGGTAGGCGGAGGGGGATAGTGGAGACGCGCACGGTGCACGCACAGAGGCCGGCCTGGGAGCAGATGAGGGCGCGGAGGACGGCGTTGTCGTGGGGCGCGATGTCCGTGCCGTCGATGCTGCCGGCCTGGATCGGGTGGTACTTGTCCGCGTAGAACACGGCGCTCACGCTCCCGCCGCTCATCTCGCCACGGGCTAGCACCGGCACCGGCGCTGCCGCAGGTGGAAGCTGCGGCCGGACGGAGTAGACGAAAGGAGAGACAGTTGTGGCGGACGGCGTGTTAGGCTCGTCTCGGCCCGTGTGTCTGATGGGTCGCAGTAAAGATAGAGTTCGGCTGGGCCCAAAGTCCTACCGTTCCATGGGTCGCAATGGGTAATTATTTTACCTGCTAATTTACTCATATCCATATTTAGATAGAAGTTTTTTCTCCTACCTTTACGACCTTACCCATGCAGTAACGGTACGATGGGTTACCCATGAACAAGAATGTTTACAATTCAAAATTATATATATCAATATATTGTGCTCGCAGTGCCAACCAAAACATCATAATTTATAAAATCAACAGTAAATTCATCAAACAAATCAGCTACATGAAAGAAGTTCACATATAGTTCAAGTATTATTGAGCTTAAGTTGTGGGTGGTAACTTTTAACTCATGATTTCTATTAATTGAATTGGGTTCAATTTATTCATGAGTTAACGGGTACGAACAGTACAGTCTCATACCTTATCCGCATTACCCGCTGAGTAAGACTTTTTTCCATTAACTTACTTATGAGTAAAAAAAGTAATCATATCCTTACCTTAATAAATTTTTTACCCATCTGATTTCGGATAAAAAATTGTCATCTTTAGGCACAGCCTCTGTCGCCTTTTTTCTGTTTTTTTCTTCTCTTTTTCTTTTGGGATGGAGCAAAGTCCATGTCGTCTACAGATCACCTCACAGAGCAGGACTCGACTTGCAGTTTCAAAAAAAAAAAAGGGCCGTGCCACAGAGTGCTGACTTCCGGAATCGCAAATAATAGGCAATGTTGGTTAAAGTGATTTCGGTTGAATTCGAATATTTCTATAATATTCTGTATGCAAGAATAAGTCATACTACGACTGATAAGCCGGCTAATAAATTCAAATGAATAGAGATATATTCTCTTGATATTTTGCACTCTACAGTTCTCTCCAGATTATCTTGTCCCCACCAACTCGCGAAGTCACCATCCCTGCTAAGGGTGTTCCCTAACAACTACTCCCTCCATCCTAAATTATAAGACATTCCAAGAATCTTGGAGAGTCATTTTTTTTTAATTTTGACCAAAATTCTAGAGATAAACACAAAAATTTATGATATCAAATATATATATTATGAAAATATAACTAATAAAGAATCCAATTGTACTTAGTTGGTATCATAAATATTATTATCTTATTATATAAATTTGGTCAAAGTTGAAAAACTTTGACTCTCCAAGATTTTTGGAATGCCTTGTAATTTGGAATGGAAGGAGTAGCTATTTGAAAAGGTAGGATCTAAAGTGATAAGAAAAAAAGTAGGAGAAAGAATAGTCATAAGAAAATACCTAATATATTTCACGTAATTCAAGAATATAAGAGAAGAATATGTGAGGTCCAATAGTACATATAGAAAAATAAAAATATATAAATAGTTTTTACTTTTATATCTCACCTTCATATCAACTGACTATATAGCTAGCACTGTTATGGACATCCTAGACAGCCAGAAAATCTCAAATCCATTAATCCATTGCAACCCTAAAGTGCAAACTGCAAAATGTCAGCGAGGAAGGCTGGGAGAGGGTATTACCGGCAAATGCCAACCTTGAACTGGCACTTGAGAAGCAAGGAGCCTATTTCTTTGTGTTAACTACTCAATGCTATAGCTTGGTGCTATAGGAGAATTATATATGATTATCGTTCTACTCTCTCAGATCTAGTCATTCTAAAAAACCTGAAGAGTCAAAACATCTCAAGTTTGACAAAACAAACACAAAAAATTATAATATCAATAAGTATACTATAAAAATATAACTAATAGAAAATCTAATGATACTTCGTTGGTATCATAAATGTTACGATTTTATTATATAAATTTGGTTAAACTTTAAAAACTTTGACTCCTCAATATTTTTAGAATAACTTATAATTTAGAATAAAAGGAGCAGTATTTTTTAGATCACTGGACATATTTTAGAGTTCGAAACATGACCTAAGATTTTGACAACATGGCCCTGCACCGGAACGGACATACTTGGCGGTAGGGATGAAAATGAGACATATTTTTAAATCCGTCCATGATCCGTATCCGGTTTGAATTCTGAGAAAAAGAAATATGGGATAGAATGCACAATCACTGATATTTATCTGTATCTGATCCGGTTTCAACCCGAGTATATCATATGCAAGCAGAGGCGGAGCTCCAACCCCCTTTCCGACGCCTAGTGCAACTGCAAATCAGGATATCCGCACTCATGTTCCTCTATTTTCATTATCTATACTGTCTGGTCATCAAGATTTTTTTTATCTATACTCATTTCTTCCGCATCCATTCATCCTTTATATCATCTTTTATCTACTGTGGACTCACTTTTTACTTTATCTAAATATATCCATGAGAGATCTAGTTTTGAAGAATTAACTACAACAAATTTAATGGTGTAATCGTAATTTAATTTGAGTTTTCGGTTTGTGAAATATAGCATTTTTTTAAAACGAAATTGAGTGGGGGCCACCACTACTGTACCAGCGCAGGCTCTTCTGCTTCACCGCGCGCTGGGCAGCGCTTCTGTATCACCCGAAATTTAACGGAGACAAGCAGATAGCATACTGGGTATCAGACCTGAGCATTTTGCGGACCGGGCCTGGTTCGGGCCGGGCCGAAAAAAACCTACCCATTGCTGTCCACTGGACGAGTCGGGTTTGCTGTTTTCGGGCCGCGCCTGGGCGGGCCACCCGCGTAATTTATAGTGTAAAACGGCTAAAATAAGTATTTCGGGCCGAGAAAATTTTTTTTGAGCAGCAAGATCTCTACACAGGTCCTGTCCAGTAAGGTTCGTGGGCGGGCCAAAACCCGACGGGCCCAGGCCGGGCCCGCGGGCCGGGCTGAAAATGATCAGGTCTACTGGGTATCGTCCCCCGGTAAGGATGATTTTTATTCTAAATTTGTTTACCGGAGGTGGTAGCATGCTCCGCTGCTGCTGGTCTAAAGAGCAGCCGTAGGACAGCTCCAGCTCGTCTGGCAGCAATTGGAGGACTGAAAAGGAGCTAGAGAGTAGGAGTAGTAGCAATGACAGGAGCTACTAGAAGTGACAGGACTAGAGAGTGGGAGTAGACTGCAGGACTAGGGTAGGAGTAGACTACAGGACTACAACCAGGTCTGGTCTATAACATGTATTTTGATGCTTGTTATATGTGCATATTAAAAGTACAATTAGCTATTTTTTTCTACATTTAATACTACATACATACGTTCAAACATTGATGTGATAGAGAGAGTGCGAAAAAAATGAAATCTAAACAAGGCCTCGGTAGAAAACGTATCCAGATAGCATGATTACATGATACCCTGTGTGTGCAGTTGTGTCAAAAAAAATAGTCTTTTCTTTATTTTATACTGTAGTCCAGGAGAGCTGCCATCCTTGCAGTAGTTTCATGAATATTGATTACATGATATGGTTAGTATAAATTATACTACAACCCTACTGCTTGCTCATTAATATATTACGTAATTTTTTTGCTGATAAATTTATAATGGTAATTTGGCCCCACTTGATTATTGGTCACGCTCTATGTAAAAGGCAACTATACAAATTCTGAATATTTGCGATGTATTTGAATGAGAAAAACCTCACAAATTAAGCAATACGAAGTATGAAATTTCACGATATATCTATTACCTTCATTTTTTTCTCTAGTCCTGAGGTGATAATCTGTATGTGCTTCTGCTTGAATTGATCCTATTTCTGGACCAGAAGCACAATTTTTTAAATTAGAATATGTTTGGCTAGCTAAATTTAGTTGTTGTGTATCCAAACAGCCTAACTAAAATTTAGCTAGGTTTAGCTATTCCAACTTATCTAAAGTCAACTAAAATTTAATTGAATCTATTAGTTGGAGTATCAAAATATTCCAACTAAAATTTAGCTAAAAAACTTTTAGCTAGCTAACTAAATTTTAGTTGGATATATCCAAAGAAACTCTTAGATCTTGTTTGGCTACACACAAATGTAGAAGTATAATTTGAACTAAATTATATTTCAATCTCTCTCAAACTATAAACTATATAGATTGAGGTGTATTTATTCGTAGACAAACAAGACATTAGTATTCTTTGATGGCTACGTGGTACGGGTCATGCCCTGCGTTGTAGGCTGGGTCAACGGAGTCTGGACTAAAAAATCGGGCACCTTTTTTTGGAGCGAGTTGTTTGCATGCACTCAAACTATCAATTTTTTTCGCTCTCTCCATCACATCACCATCACATTAATGTTTGGACACATACATAGAACATTAAATGTTGGTAAAATAAATAACTAATTGTACTTTTAGTATGTACATGTCCAGACGAATCTTTTGAACCTAGTTAGCACATGATTGGACAAAGTTTGTCAAATAACAACGAAAGTGCTACAGTTGAGGAAAAAATCTCACCGATTATATCTAAACAAGGAGCAGATTAGTTAAAACCTCGCATGAGACAATAGTTTTGCCGCCTCAGTGGGGGTTGGGTTTCTGCGAGCAGTAACTTTCACAATTAAACCAGCGACAAATATTCATGACAAAACAGACATTTTCCCGTATTGTTGTTCATTCACAATTCAAAATTAAAGAATAAACTAAATGAAATATACTGGTCAGATTTCCTTGCCGTGTGGTAACTAGTGTCTCGTGGCAAAGACGTGAAGACTTCTGCCCAGATAGCCTCAACAGGCCCCTATTCTAATTTTAGGGGTTTATGCAAAAAAAAAAAAACCTCTCCAATGGGCCTCCTACTTGAGCTTTTATTTTTGGAGGGCTCCAATAGTTTAGTTTCAAGCCCCAGCAACAGGGGCTCATCAATCACGAGCAACGCGCCGCCGGCCGCCCTGCCCGCGCCTGAGGAGCCCGCCGCGGCGCCCGCGGCCGCCCTGCCCCCGACCGTCGAGCACACAGCGGCGCCCGCGCCGGAGGTGACTGTCGCAGCGACGGAGGACGCAGCGACATCGTCGGCTCCACCGCCGTCGTAGCCATCCTCGTTCGCCGCCACTGCACAGGCTAGTGGCGCGGCGCCCACAGCACCCAGGCTCCGACACCTCGAGCAGTGCCGCGGGATGGACACCCGCGGCACCGCCGCTGGCCCCTTGGCCTCCAGCGCCGCGAGGATCCCGAGCCTGAAGCCTCCAACGGCGTCGCGGTGGCACCACCCACGGGGCGACGGCGACGCGCGGTCCAGTGGGCTCGTCGGCGACAGCAGCAGGCCATCGGGCTTCCACTGCGGGATCTCTATCTTGCGTCAGCGGCCTCTCCTCCCGTGGCCAGATCCGCGGCGAGCTCTGCTGTAGCAGCGACTTCTGCGGCGTGGCCCGATGGCGAGGGGAGCGCGGTAGGCGGCCATGGCGTCATTGGCGAGCTGGGGAACGGGCTTTGTGGCATTAGTGGAGGCCATGGACGGCTGCCCCTGCTTCCATCGCAGGCTCCTCCGTGGTCGCAGGGGACGCGCTGCGCCGGCGGGGACGGCCGCCGAGGACGCGCTGCGCTGCAGGGGATGGCCGCCGACGGGGGTGTCTACTCCTGGTCGGCTCCCACTGCGTTGTCTTCACCGGAGGAGGCCGCGCGGGAAGGGAATAGGGGCTTGATTTGCATTTTCCATTGGAGTTGTGTCTAGATTTGAGCCCTTATTTTTTCTAACTCAGCCTGCAAATAAAATTTTAAGAGCCTAATTCAGGACTTCCTGGTAAAGGTGATCTCTACGATCTCTACAGTGGACAGAGGTCTTTTAGTGAGAAGATCACTATATAACGGAATCCAAAGTGTTGTTCTTGAGTGTGCTTCTTCATCATGAACTAAATACCCATCAAGTTACAAAATCATTTTCCCATTGAAAACACACGACAGAATGGCTGAATATAAGTTTCTTGTTTAAGAAACTCTAATAGCATTGTGTCTTCTCCTCTCTTTTCCACCAGGCACAACCTCTATCCATCTATAGTTTTCCAGACGGGCCGCCCAGCACGGCACGGGCACGCCGAAGCACGGCACGATGTGATACGACGGCCCACCGTGTCGTGCCTGGTAGTGCCACCGTGCCCAACCATCAGCCCAGACACGGCCCTATAGGGACTCAGCTGTGCCATGTCGTGCCCAAGGGTACGTTGGTCCATCATGCCACCCCGTGTCAGATCAAAGTTGCACAACACGTCGTTGAGGAGACCGAGCTGCCCTTGTGTCGTCGTCGTCGCAGGGGATTGAGGCCGTGCACCCGCACCGCCTCCATCAAGCACACGCCGCGCAAGGCCTGGCTAGTGGCCACCCGCCGCCTCCGCTACGAGCTACCGGGCATGGTGACGCGCCACGCCGTCGTGTCGTCGACCTTACCCGCGTCGCCGTCGTGGGGACACACTGTTACCACGGGGCGCATCCTGGCAGCCTGGCTTTGCAAGCGCAGCTTGGTCGCAAGAGAGAGTGGAATGGGGAAGGCAGCCTAGAGTAGATGAGTCACATGGAGGCATGCAGGCATGGAAGGAACGACCGTAGAGGACGGAAGTTAGGTTTTTCGGTGGGTGAGATGCTTATATATTGATATCCAACGGTTGTGGTTCATCATTGCTCATCCAACGGTGGAGATTAGCAAGCCGCATCGTGCCGACCCTTTTCCCGTGTCGTGCCCGTGCTGGCACATGGGCCAAATATACGACCCAGGCATGGGCACGACACCGGGCCGTGCCAGGCATGGGCACGGAGGCAGCCGGGCCATGTCGTGTTTGGGTCGTGCTTTCTCGGGCCATGCCTGTGTCAGTCCATCGTGCTTGGCCCACCTGGAAAACTATAAATACAACAGGGGGCCTCCACTGTTGGTAAATTTATTTAATTGAATAAAAAGAGAGGGAAAGAGGGTGTGCTCAGCGATAGGCAGAAGCTCAGGTGCCATAGAGGGAGGACAACACAAGAGAGTGTGGAAGAGAGAGTGTGGAAGGGAAGGAAGAGCTCAAGATCTCAAGAGTCTCTTAATACCATGATAGAGCACAAAATAGCTCATTTGTCATAAAGGAGAGGGGAGACTATTGACAGGAAGAACCCAAGGCAACAGCTATTATATAGCAAATGCAACCAACTAACAACACTAGCAATAAATGTGCTAACACACTAAATAATGATTAGTATAAAATAAATTCTATTAAACATCAACTGTAAAAATAAACTATACTAAATAACGACAAAGTTTAAAGAAACAATAGAGTGTAAAAGAATGATAAAGTGATTCACCTGATCAGTCATAATTAGTACATGGTCATATCTTAGCAGGGCAATATCTGTGTACTCATTTCTAACTTTCAACCCAAGTGCGTTTGCAATATTTGACAAATCCTTGTTAAACACTCAGTCCTTCTTGAATTTTCTCATATTTTTAACTTTTCCGCGGTGAGGATATGCCTCATCCCTAAAACACTGAGACCACTCCTCTATATATAAAAAAACAAAAACAAAGAAGTAAATAAAACTTATAAACTTGGTAAGAAAAACTAAGAAAGAAGATAATACTTAGGGGAGGAAGGAAAGAAAAATAATACTTATAAAAGAAAGATATTGAAAAACTTAGGGTAAGAAGAAGAGTGCTATAAAAATAAAGAAGGTGATTAAACTTTTAAAACAAAGGTAAGGAGTACTATAAATCACTAACCGGACATTGCAGAAAATCTCTCTACTAGTATAAGTGTGTACTCTTGAGACTTAAACCGACCAGCCATACCGACATCAATGAATCAAACTTCTTTAGTGCATCTTTTGGATGAATTAGTTTTTTTGGGCTGCTGACCAAAAAAAATTAATTACATTTTTAACAAAAAAAAGTTTATCTAATAAAATTATCATTGTTGGAAATCGTTCACAAACACACACTACAAATCCACTTACATTGATGGTGGATCCGGCATTGGTGAATCCACTGATGGTGTTCCCACGATTGTTAAATTCACTGTTGGTTCAGTCCGCCTGGCTCTTTTTGATGATGAGGATGCTATTGTATACAAACGGCAAAAAATATCATGAGTTCATATTCAAAATATTAGATCTAATAGGGATGACATCAATGGAAAAGGTTAGAATCCATGGTGCCACAAATTCAACAAACTTCAAACTGAGCAAACTAGACTAGACTAGACTAGATAATGTGTCTTTCAGACTTGCTATTCTCTAGGTCACACGTGAAAAAAAACAACTACTAATAATTAGTCATCCAAAGAAATGCACCCCTTATAATTATTGGACTGGGTATAATAGGAACGTGACAACTAAGAGAAGGTGAATTAGACAAATAAAAATTTTACTCTAACTATAGCCTCTAATTACTGTAAGATGTAATCTGCTGCAAATCCATCTTCCTGTAGCAGGGTTGACAATAGGTCAATGCCTGCATAAACATGTAGTTTCCTTGCTACTGCAGTGCAACTTCCTTGCAGCTGCAGAGCACCTTCCTAGCAGCTGAGTAGGGCTGAAGACTTGACTCAAGTCAAGGTCTTCACTTAGGTAATTTCTAGGAAAGCCACTAGGGCTGTTGTAAGTAGTTGCTTTCAGCTATAAATAGAAGGGAAAGGGCACCAGCCCAAGGCAGTTCTTTGCCACCATTCCAGTGTTCAGTCTTCAGCCAACGCTGAAGACAGAGTGTGTGTTGTGTGTGTGGGTTTAGAGAGCTCAAGCTCATCTTCTTCCTTGGTTCAGGGGAGAGGGAGAGGGACGGTGAGCAGGGTCTGCTCACCTTGGTTGCTGGTTCAGTAACCAACAAGTGGTATCAGAGCCATACACCGTCGCTGCGCTTAACCGCCGGCGATGGCTGACGACGCCACTGCTACGCCGAAGGGGACTGAGACCTCTGAGAAGGAAGGGGGGAAGGAGCTTCCCCTGGCCACTCAGCCCATGGTGGAGGTGCGCACGGTGCGGGAGGTCAGCAACACTTCCTGGCCGATGCTGACCCGCACCAACTATGGCGAGTGGGCTGTCCACATGAAGTGGAAAATGCGCGCCCGCCGTTGCTGGGCCGCCGTCGAGACTGGAGGTGTCGGTGAGGATGCGCAGGTGGCTGCCATGGAGGCGCTGCTGGCATCCACTCCGGCCGAGTTCCATGAGGCGATCCGCGCAAAGGACACGACGAAGGAGGCGTGGGAGATGCTTGCATCGTTCCGCGTCGGCTCGGATCGAGCCAAGAAGGCCAAGGCGCAGCAGCTGCGTCGCGAGTTCGATGACATGAAGTTCCGTCATGGCGAGTCCGTGGAGGATTTCTCGCTGCGGCTGCAGTCCGTGGCCAGCCAGTTGGCTGCGTTCGGAAAGCCGATGGACGAGGAGGACGTCGTGGCCAAGCTTCTTCGCGTCGTGCCAGCCAATTACACCCAGCTGGCTCTCTCCATCGAGACCATGCTGGACATGGCCACATTGTCTCTGGAGGATGTGGCTGGGCGGCTCCGTGCGGTGGAGGATCGCACGCCGGCGCCACTGGAGAAGGAGAAGGACAGCAGTAAGCTGCTGCTGACCGAGGAGGAGTGGACCGCGCGCATGAAGGAGAAGCGGCGGACCCGGGAAGGCTCTTCCAGCCGTGGCGGTAGCAGCGGCGGCGGTGGCAGCGGCAAGCAGCGCGACAAGCCGTCGCAACGAAAGAAGAAGTTCACTGACCCCAACGCGTGTAGACGTTGCGGGAAGGTGGGGCACTGGGCGCGAGAGTGCCCGGAAAAGAAGCCGGAGAAAAAGGAGGAGGTGCACCTAGCTCGGGAGGACAGCGACGATGACGAGCACGCATTGTTGATGGGCGAGTATTGCGCGCTGCAGGAAGGCGAAGCAGGGGAGGCGGAAGCGGAGCAGCGGATCATGCCGCAGGACGTCGACCTTGACGAACCACGCGCGCAAGTCCATCTGGGCGCGGTCGGCGACGAGCTCGAGCACAGGTGGTATCTCGACTCCGGGGCGAGCAACCACATGACTGGTTGCAGGGCCGCCTTCTTCGACCTCGACGAGAACAAGACCGGATCGGTCAAGTTCGGAGATGGTTCGCGGGTCATCATCCGTGGCCAGGGGACCGTCGTCTTCCGTTGCCGGAACGGCGAGCACCGCGCGCTGACGAATGTGTACTACATCCCGCAGCTGCGCTCGAGCATTGTCAGCTTGGGGCAGCTGGATGAGCGCGGCTCGGAGGTGCTGATCCGCGATGGAGTGCTGCGGATCAGGGACCGGGAACGCCGACTTCTCGCCAAGGTATCACGTTCCCGTAACCGGTTGTATCTTCTTGACTTGAAGGTGGAGCACCCGGTGTGCTTGGCGGCGCAGGGCACGGAGGAGCCGTGGCTCTGGCACGCGCGCTATGGCCACCTGAGCTTCGACGCTCTGGGACATCTAGAGAAGATGGTGACCGGGCTGCCCCACATCAAGCACACCGGCGAGCTATGCGACAGCTGCCTAGCAGGGAAGCAGAGGAGGCTGTCGTTCCCCAAGGCGGCGAAGTACCGGGCGGCGGATCTGCTTGAGCTGGTTCATGGGGACCTTTGCGGGCCAATCACGTCGGCGACACACGGCGGCCGGCGGTACTTCCTCTTGCTCATGGACGACTACAGCTGGTACATGTGGCTGCAGCTCCTGACAAGCAAGAGCGATGCGGCGGACGCCATCAAGCGCTTCAAAGCACGCGCAGAGGTGGAGTCCAAGAAGAAGCTGCGGGTGCTGAGGACGGACCGTGGCGGCGAATTCACGGCGGTGGAGTTCACTGCCTACTGCGCGGAGGAGGGGGTGGGACGCCACCTCACCGCGCCCTACTCGCCGCAGCAGAACGATGTGGTGGAGCGCCGGAACCAGACCATCGTCGGCTTGGCATGCTCCATGATGAAGGCAAAGCAGATGCCAGCGGAATTCTGGGGCGAAGTGATGAGCACGGCGGTGTTCATCCTAAACCGCTCGCCCACCAAGGCTCTGAAGGGGATGACGCCGTTCGAGGCATGGCATGGGCGCAAGCCAAATGTCTCGTTCCTGCGCACCTTCGGCTGCATCGGCCATGTGAAGGCCACCAAGCCGGGCCTCGGCAAGCTGGAGGACAGGAGCACCAAGATGGTGTTCCTCGGCTACGAGGAGGGATCCAAGGCCTATCGGCTCTACGATCCGATCGGCGGGAAGGTGGTGGTGTCCCAGGACGTCGTCTTCGATGAGGCGGCGACATGGAAATGGGACATGCCGGAGGCAGGGGAAGCTATGGGTGCAGGCGTCATCACCAACTCGTTCATCGTGGAACACTTGGTGATCCATGGTGGCGGCAAGGTCACGGAGGAGTCGGTGGCGGGGGAAGCAGGGACAAGAGAGCACGCGGCTGCAGAGGCGGAGGAGCCGCCAAGTCCACCTGCGGCAGGCTCACCCATCCATTCCCCTGTTTCGCGAGAACAGGGGAACCCCGCGGCGGCGGAGATCGAGTTTGCAACGCCCCCGAGTGACTACTCCGAGTTTGTGGATGCTTTCCATGACGGCGAGGACGTCCGATTCCGCCGGGTGGACAACATCATCGGGGAAGCGGATGCGCCGGGGATGGCGGCGCGCCTGCTCGACGACGACCTAGAGCTGTTGTTGATGAGCGCGGAGGAGCCTGCGACGTTCATGGTGGCGGAGCGCGATGACAACTGGCGGCGAGCCATGTTGGAGGAGATGAAGGCCATTGAGGCCAACCGGACGTGGGAGTTAGTCGATCCGTCGGCGGGATGCCGGCCGATTGGGCTAAAATGGGTCTACAAGGTAAAGAAGAACGAGCACGGCGCCGTGGTGAAGCACAAGGCGCGGCTCGTCGCCCGCGGATTCGTGCAGCGCGAGGGGATCAACTTCGAGGAAGTCTTCGCGCCGGTGGCACGCATGGAGTCGGTACGACTACTGCTAGCGCTTGCGGCGGCCAAGGACTGGAGCGTCCACCACCTCGATGTCAAGTCGGCCTTCCTCAACGGCGACTTGGCGGAGGTCGTCTACGTCAAGCAAGCACCGGGGTCCGCGGTGAAGGGGGCTGAGCACAAGGTGCTCCGGCTCCGGAAGGCGCTCTACGGTTTGCGCCAGGCTCCAAGGGCGTGGAACGCCAAGCTCGATGCCACCATGGCGGAGCTCGGGTTCGCACGTTGCACAACAGAGCACGCCCTGTACACACGACGACGGGGGAAGGAGGAGCTCATCGTCAGTGTGTACGTGGACGACTTGATCGTCACCGGGGCACGGGAGCGCGACATCAACGCGTTCAAAGATGAGATGGCAGCCCGGTTCAAGATGAGCGACCTAGGCACGCTGTCTTACTACCTCGGCATCGAGGTGAAGCAGGGAAAGGACTCCATCACGCTGGGGCAGCGCGCCTATGCGCAGAAGCTACTGGAGCGAGCTGGCATGGCGGACTGTAAGTCCATGCCGACCCCGATGGAGGAGCGGATCAAGCTGTCCAAGCACAACACGACAGCGAAGGTGGACAGGACGCGCTACCAGAGCATCGTTGGCGGGCTGCGGTGGCTCACTCATACTCGGTCGGACATCACTTTAGCCGTCGGGTACGTGAGCCGGTTCATGGAGGATCCGCGGGAGGACCACTGGACGATGGTGAAGCGGCTGTTGCGCTACATCAAGGGGTCACTTGATCAGGCAGTCTTCTTCCCCAAGCGCGACGGGCTACAACTGACGGTTTTCAGCGAGGCGCCGCCCAAGTCCGGTGAAGGTGAGCCAGGGCTCATGACCTTCAGTGATGCAGACATGGATGGCGATGTTGATGGGCGGCGGAGCACCTCGGGCGTGCTCGTCTTCCTCGGTTCGGTGCCGATCGCTTGGCAGTCACTGAAGCAGAAGATGGTGGCGCTGTCGACTTGCGAGGCAGAATACGTTGCAGCAGCCACCACGGCGTGCCAGGTCGTGTGGCTGCGCCGGCTGTTGGGTGAGCTCACCGGCGTTGAGGCTCGCCCACTAGCGCTGATGGTGGACAGCAAGCCGACCATTGCGCTGGCAAAGAATCCTGTCCTCCATGACCGGAGCAAGCACATCGACATCAAGTTCCACTTCCTTAGGGACTGTGTCGATGGAGGACACCTCGTCATCGAGTTCGTCGAGACCGAGCGGCAACTCGCTGACATTCTCACCAAGTCACTTGGACATCTCAGATTCTTAGAGCTGAGGCAGATGATTGGCATGGCTGAGATCAAGGTTTAGCAGCAGGATTAGAGGAAGAATTGTAAGATGTAATCTGTTGCAAATCCATCTTCCTGTAGCAGGGTTGACAATAGGTCAATGCCTGCATAAACATGTAGTTTCCTTGCTACTGCAGTGCAACTTCCTTGCAGCTGCAGAGCACCTTCCTAGCAGCTGAGTAGGGCTGAAGACTTGACTCAAGTCAAGGTCTTCACTGAGGTAATTTCTAGGAAAGCCACTAGGGCTGTTGTAAGTAGTTGCTTTCAGCTATAAATAGAAGGGAAAGGGCACCAGCCCAAGGCAGTTCTTTGCCACCATTCCAGTGTTCAGTCTTCAGCCAACGCTGAAGACAGAGTGTGTGTTGTGTGTGTGGGTTTAGAGAGCTCAAGCTCATCTTCTTCCTTGGTTCAGGGGAGAGGGAGAGGGACGGTGAGCAGGGTCTGCTCACCTTGGTTGTTGGTTCAGTAACCAACAATTACCACCTAGTCAAAACATATGCAAGAAAGTAAACTATCTAATTGTGCAACTAGGGTTTTGCTAGGTGTGTTGTTATCTCTACTGCAAAAGAGGCGACCTGGGTTCATATCCTATCAACTAGCCTATCAACCAAGCTAGGAAAGGTAAAGCATATAAATGAGGTAGCAAGATAAATGCAGAAGCTAAAGAGCAAGGTAGAGATGCAAACTCCCATCGACGACTCTGGTATTTTTACCGTGGTATCAGAAGAGCCCCTCACAAGGGCCAAGCTCCCGGTCGGGTAACTCTGTGGATAGCTCCGGTCCTTTCTCACGTGCAAGTGGGTCTCCGGTTAAGCCACTCATGGCAAAGCCTCTCCCGGGTGCTCCCCGTCGTCTCCACTATCAAGCTTCCGGCTGAACCACTGCAGGCCTTGTTCTCTTCGGTATACGGTGGCGGCCACACCACAGACGCGGTTGGTGTTGTCTCGCAAGACTACAAGCCCCTTCGATGTACAAAAATGGTGCGCACAAGCACCAAGTAGCAAGAGGTATGCAAACCTCACTAAACACTAGGCCTAAACCTAGAGCAAGCGCATGAGCAGTGGAGTTGCATCTCAGAAGAGAGGGTTGCACTTCTATTAGTCAAGACAAGCCTCTTGGATCCAAACAACTACTTGTCAGCATGGCAAGCTCAAGATTGTTGTAGCTGGAAGGGAATCGGATGCAATGAAAAAACTGGCAACGTTGTCAAACTCAATCTTAGGGGCATGAATTCAGAAAAAATTGGAGGTAAGATAAGCTATTGTGCAGTTAATTTACAACAACTGAGATATCTAGACTTGAGTTACAAGAACTTCTATGGGGTACAAATACCAGAGTTTCTGGGTTCCATGTGAGTCTTAGGTATCTCGACCTTTCATACACCAACCTCTACGGAAGAATACCCACGCAACTTGGGAACCTCACCAAACTTGTCTACCTTGATCTCAAATGTCAGTACTTTTACAACCCTAGCTACAACTATCCCTTCTCAGTCAACCTTGCATGACTGTCACAACTATCCTCATTGAAGCACCTTGACATGAGCTATATATGTAAATCTTAGCACAACAGTTGATTGGATTCATGAAATTAACATGCTTCATACATTAAAGGAACTACATCTGCAAAATAGTGAACTCAGATATACAGTTCCTTCTCTTCGTCAGTTTAATCTCATGATACTCGAGGTGCTCGACATCTCAGAGAACAACTTTAACACTACTATTACCCCCAACTGTTTTTGGAATGCAACTAGCCTCACTTTTCTTAACATCAGACAGTGTTACTTCTATGGTCCCATTCCCGACGAGGTAGGGAAAATGACATCACTTGAACAAGTTTCTTTCCAACAAAATAATCTCATGTCAACCATGATACCATCAAGTTTCAAACATCTATGCAACCTGAAGGTACTTGATCTAGAGGGGAGCAATACTGGAGGGTATATCACAGAGCTAATGGAAAGGCTACCAAACTGTCATTGGAATAAGCTGCAAATGTTAGATTTGTCTCTCAACAATATTAGTGGGGAGCTCCCGAATCAGCCAGGGCCACTGACCAACCTGACCTACTTCATTCTGTCAGGCAATAAGCTCACAGGGATAATACCATCATGGGTCTGGGCACCCAGAAAATTGCACATCTTGGAACTTCGTGGGAACAAGATAAATGGTATAGTAAATGAAGATCACTTAAATATCCTTACAGACTAGAGTTCTTAGGTTTGGGCTTTACACTGCTTCAAATAAAAATCAAACCGAACTGGATTCCTCCATTCAAACTGCAGGTAGTTCTCTTAGAATCATTGCAGCTAGGACCGGAATTCCCATCATGGCTTAAATCACAAACAAGCATGAAGGTCCTTAGCATTTCAAATGCAAGCATAAATGCAATCCCAGATTGGTTTTGGTTGTATTTTCAGGAGCAGAGTTCTTGGATTTGTCAGATAATCACTACCATCAACGTTGGAATTTATGGCAGCAGAGGGGGTATTGTCGAATAATAGATTTAATGGTACAACTCCAAAATTTCCAATAAATAGAACCTATATAGACATATCCAGAAACTCATTATCAAGATCACTGCCTTATGATTTTGGAGCCCCAAGGTTGAGGTTTCTTATGCTCTATAACAATTCAATATCAGGCATCATTCCATCTTCACTGCGCTCATTAGAAAATTTGCAACTATTTAGATCTATCTACAAACATGCTGACCGGAGAATTCCCTAATTGCCAAGAGAATTCAGAACCATACATGCACTTACGTGTAGTAAACCTAAATACCAACAATCTCTCAGGAGAGTTTCCTTTGTTAGATTCATAGGATCAACTAGCAGTAGATCTAGTCGGGTAGCTTCCATAACAGTGCATGGTACAAAGTCCTATGAGCTACTAGGGCCTAGATCCGAAGGGGAGGAGCAACTGGAAATGCATACCTAGGTTGTTCGAACCTGCAGAGGTAGTAGAGGAGGTGGAGCCGTCGCCCGCCATGGCCTTCGGGCTCCTGGGAATGTCGGCGACGGGAGGGGGAGACGGAGGCGTCGGAGTGCGTCGGTGATGGCGTAGACGAACGTAGCCCAGTGCGACGGGACAGAGAACGACGGCGGCGGGGCTTCCCGTCGCTGGCTGCGCCCCTCGCTAGATCGGCTTAGGGTTTTTCGGTGGGGAGTGCGGCTCACGGTGAACCTCATACTCAGAGCCACCGGCCCCCCACCCTCTATTTATTGCGCAGTGCGACGAGGGCCCACCAGCCATTAAATGGGTTGGGCGCCCCCGATCAGGGCGCGAGGTCAAGGCCTAATGGCCGTTGGGCCATTAGGGAGAGAGATCATCCTAACAATCTCCCCCTTGATCTCACCAGTTTCTTTTACTTTGCTTTTCTCATTCCATCACAAATTTGCGCAAGAGGCATGCCTCATCGTCACGGTCTTTTGCCGATAGACTTGACAACCATAATGTTCATCTCTGTTCTGAAATAGATACTTTTACTTTTGGGCCCTTTAGTCCAGGAATCATAGGCTTTCCATTAACCCCATGCCGGCAACGTGTTCCTTGAACACTGTGGGTGGTAAGCCTTTCGTTAGCGGATCCGCGAGCATCTTACTCGTACTGATATGCTCGAGACTTATGGTTTGATCCCAGACTTTATCTTTCACAACATAAAACTTCATGTCAATGTATTTGGCAGCACCACTTGACCTATTGTACTGCCGGATTATTATCGCAGTACAATTTCAGTGGCCTATAGATGTCGTCAACCACTTTCAAACCGGGTATGAATTTTTTCAGCCAATTCACCTGCCCAGTTGCCTCAAAAACAGGCTACAAACTCGACATACATTGTGGACGATGTAGTGACGGTTTGTTTGGAGCTTTTCCATGATATTGCTCCCCCAACGAGAGTGAACACATACCCTGATGTGGACTTTTTTCCATCTCCCGCATAGTCAGAATCCGAGTACCCTACTATGTGCAAGGAATCTGATTTTCTATACGTTAACATGAGGCCTTTTGTGCCTTGTAGGTAACGCATGACTTTCTTTACCAATTTCTAGTGTTCTAGTCCTGGATTACATTGAAATCTGCCAAGTAGCCCGGTAACAAATGCCAAGTCAGGGCGTGTGCACACCTGTGCATACTGTAAGCTTCCGACAGCTGAAGCATATGGAACCGCTTTCATTTGTTCAATTTCATATTGGTTCCTGGGGCACTGAAATTCCCCATATCTATCACCCTTGACTATTGGTGCAGGTGAAGGCTTACACGCATGCATACTATATATTTTCAGAACCTTTTCTATGTATGCCTTTTGCGATAATCCTATAACCCCTTTCTTCTATCTCTGTGAATCTCGATGCCTAGAACAAAAGATGCTTCACCGAGATCTTCCATATCAAATTTTGAGGACAAGAAATCTTTTGTCTCCCTTAGTAGACTGATATCACTACTCGCGAGTAAGATATCATCTACGTACAAGATTAGAAAAATAAATTTTCCATTCTTGAACTTGGAGTACACACAGTTGTCCTCAACATTTTCCATAAACCCAAACTTCTTTATTGTGCCATCAAACTTTAAATACCACTGTCTGGATGCTTGTTTCAATCCATAAATGGATTTCTTCAAGCGACATCTCATCTGTTCTTTTCCTTTCACGACAAAACCTTTCGGTTGTGCCATGTAAACGTTTTCCTCCAACTCACCGTTAAGGAAAGCCGTTTTCACATCCATCTGATGCAACTCTAAATCATAATGTGCTACTAGAGCCATTATGGTTCTGAAGGAATCTTTACATGAGACTGGAGAAAAGGTCTCATTGTAATCAATCCCTTCCCTTTGCGTAAAGCCTTTTGCCACAAGTCGCGCTTTGAACCTTTCTACATTCCCTTGGGAGTCATATTTCGTCTTGTAGACCCATTTGCAGCCTACCGTTTTGGCCCCTTTAGGAATTATCTCCAAGTCCCAAACACCGTTGGTACTCATTGACTTTATCTCATCTTCCATGGCTTCAAGCCACTTGGACGAGTGCTCGCTTCTCATGGCCTATTCAAATGAGGTGGGATCATCCTCCATTTGAAACTCTTCAGTGTTATACACTTCATAATCTGCAGGAATAGCAGATCTTCTAGCTCTTTGGGACCTCCTCGGTCCATCATCGGATGGCTCCTGTTCAATCGGAACTTGTTGTTGTTCTTCCTCATGTGCAACGCTAGTTTCAATGGGTTCCTGTGAAACAGGTTCCTCATGTTCACTAGGTGTTGCCACAGGGACGTTAACAACAGATTCTGTCACTACAGTATCTCGTACCGTAGGGACATTGGGAACATGTAGTGAGAAGAATGATTCCTGAATCATCGGAGTAGGTACATATACCCGCTTCTCTTCAAGATCAATCTTGCGCACTGCCTGACTCCCCCTGATCAATTCATCCTCCAAGAACACAGTGTGTCTCATTTCTACGAACTTTGTATATCTGTCTGAATAGTAGAAACGATAACCCTTGGACTTTTCAGGATAACTAATGAAATGGCAACTCACTGTTTTGGGATCCAGCTTCCCAATGTTCGAGTTAAAAACTTTTGCCTCAGCGGGACACCCCCCACACGAAAATAATTCAGTGAGGGTACTCTTCCTGTCCATAATTCATACGGTGTTTTAGGCACCGACTTACTTGGGACTCTGTTTAGAATGTGAATAGCGGTTTTTAACGCCTCTATCCACAGACTTAGTGGCAGAGATGAGTAACTCATCATGCTGTGCACCATATCCATCAGGGTACGGTTGCGCCTTTCTGCCACTCCATTTTGCTGAGGCTCCCCCGGTGTGGAGTACTGAGCAACTATGCCATTTTCCTGCAAGAACTTTGCAAAAGGTCCAGGAATTTGGCCATATGGGGTATGTCGCCCATAATACTCTCCACCGCGATCGGAATGCACTATTTTAATCTTTAAGTTGTGCTGATTTTCAACTTCAAGCTTAAAGATCTTAAATTTATCCAATGCTTCCGATCTCTCTTTAATTGGATAAATATAGCCATAGCGAGAATAATCATCTGTGAATGTTATAAACGAGTCATAACCATCCACACTTTTAACAGGAAATGGTCCACAAATATCAGTGTGGACTATCTCTAAGATTCTCGCACTTCTTTTGACATCTTTCTTTATTTGCTTTACATATTTTCCTTTGATGCAGTCGATGCACTGCTCAAAGTCTGTGAACTCTAATGGAGGAAGAATCTCATTTTTTACTAATCTTTCTATTCTCCCCCTCAAAATATGGCCTAAACGACAGTGTCATAATTTCGACGACACATCTTGAGTTCGCTTTCGCTTTCTATTCGGATTGTTCGACGAGGATACAATCTTATTCACATTTTCATTGCTGACAACATTCACATTATCACAAAGAGATAACAAATAAAGATCTTCTTGCGCGAAGGCAAGACCAACACATTTATTATTAAATAGTATCTCACACTTGCCATCTCCAAAATGACAACCATAACCATCTTTGTCTAGGCGTGAAACACTAATCAAGTTTCTATGCAATGAAGGTACAAATAAAACATCTTTAAGAATCAAAATAAATCCATTATTAAGTTGTAGAGGAAGATTGTCAACAGCTTCAACATCAGCTCGAACTCCATTGGCGACTCTAACCCATCTTTCACTTCTTTGCATAGTCCTTGTCGAACTGAATCCCTGTAAATAATTTGCAACATGAACCGTTGCACCGGAGTCAATCCACCAAGTAGATTTATCAAATTTAACATATAAAGTTTCATTTACAAATGTAATAACATTCTTACCATTGCTTGCCAAGATCTTCTTCAAAAAGACAGAGCAATCTTTCTTGTGGTGTCCCGGCTTCAAGCACTCAAGACACTGATTAGGGTCCACCACCCTCCTTTGAGGTTGTTGTGGCTGTTGCTGTTGCTGTTGTTGAGGTCTATACTGGTGCATTGGCTTCTTACCCTGAGCTTTTGCATTGGGGCTGCCATTGCCTTTCTTGTTGTCTTTGACATAGTTCACAGCACCACCAGTTGCACCCTTGATCCTTTCCTCCTCTTGGACACACATGGCTATCAACTTGTCTAGTGACCAATCCTCAGGATTATTGTTGTAAGATACAACAAAAGTTTCAAACTCTTTTGGCAGGGAAGCAAAAATCAGATGGATGAGGAATTTCTGAGAAATAGCTAATTCCTTGTCCATTGGTTTAAGCTTAGATGCCATACTGTTCATTTTTAGGATATGGTCTCTTACACCACCACCAGCATACTTTCAGTTATCAATTTCTTGATCACTTGGGTGGCGTAAGTCTTTGAGGAACCAGTGAACTGGTTCTTCAACCTTTCCAGAATTTCAGTGACCGTGTCACATTCTGGTGGGAGCGAGTTTAGGATGTCAGGATCTACAGTGTTCTTAACAACTGCAACCAACTTCTTGTTGGTCTTTTCCCACCTAACCCGCTCCAGATCATGTTTCAACTTTTCTGGACCGAAGTCCAGTTCCCGCTGTTTCCAAGCGGCATCACTCTCACCTTCCTCTCTCACAGGCTCCTTGAGCACTACGGGACGAGGCTCAGTGAGGATCCAGTCAACCTCAGCCAACAGAAAAGCGAGCTCAATTTTTTTCTCCCACTCCAAGTGGTTATCTCCCTTGAGAGGCGGGATATCTTTAACCATGTTTATCAGAATGGAGCCTGAAAACATAGTTAAAAAAAATGAGAACAGTATAAAACATAGTAAATGAGTTGCTTTTATGCATTATAACTAAATCATCGTTGGGCAGAAATAGAAATAATGCATAAACCTTTAATGGAACAGTGATTATAATATTATTATTTATCAACGTTGGTCAGAAAAATAATAACATCATAATGACAAAAAACATGTTATTTTCAAAATTAAATTCTCATGTTGGTTCGAATTTAACAGTGAAAATCAAAGTACGCAGCGGAAAATAATTAACAATTCTTTATATTTCATTTTTCCTGAAGCAATTCACATTCTTTAATATTCTCTGTGCAAAAATTTTCGTTGGAATAAATTTACACAGAAAATATACATTAAAACAATTCATAATATATCAAAATGCATGAAAACTGCTTCTGGAAAAATAAAAAACAAAAAATAAACGACGTAAAAACAAAACGCCATTTCAGCCCACGAGGCTCGCACGGCCCAGCTGGGCGCGGCGCTCCCCGCGGCTCTCTCTCTCCCTCCCGCGCCCAGGCCGCAACCTGGGCCTGGGCCGCGATTTCGGCCTCCGCATTCTGCCCACCTGGGCCGAAAGCGGCCCCGGACGCCGTCAGTCGTCGATCCAGATCGG